>JADFDV010000097.1:1301650-2603300 GCA_019097775.1 Moniezia expansa
TCTATCTGTGTGTTTCCTTCGTTTGTATTCGCATGAACGATACCACACTAGGTCGATTCACTTGATATTTGAGTTTTTGATTATTCAAACAGCTTAACAGGCTCTTTATTAGCAAACGCGATCAGATAAATAGAGACTTTTAGAAGCGGTTGCAAAAATGATGTCAGAAATGTTTTGTCACAAAGATGTGTTTCTAGGTTGTAAAAGCCGAGAGGGATAAAGTGTTTTGGACTAGCCATGTTTTATTCCTAACAGTACTTTACTATCTACTGAGAATTACATTATCAAAAAATTCTCAGATCTAGAGCAAAAAGCTAACGGAAGCTTCGATAGTCGATGTGGCGTGGAGAGCTTTCAGTTTGGCAGAACATCCGAACGGAAATTTCAACACTAGTGACAGTATTGGTTAATCAAGAAAATAAATGGTTGAAATTAACGAGAGATTTTGGTAGCATTTACCAGATAAAGTTATTTTCGGCTAGCCAGGCAATTTCAACAACTTTAGATTCATAAATTCTTAACATCATTTTAGATTTCGCGGCTGATGAAGCAGGTCACATTGTAGGTAACAGGTTATTCCTTTATTCAGAAGCCAACACAACCTCTAAGTGGGCACGAAGACTGTTATGTACCTCTGGAAGAATGATGCTCAACGTTAATTGGAGGCAATGGGCACTGGAATATATCCGCTTATTTGATGCCTCAAATCTTTCGCTCCAAGTGTTTTATCCTTATATGCACTAGATCGAGTACCTCTCTCTTGATTTCTTATTACTGTGCAGACTAGCCGCAGCTGCTACCGCTGCCATTACTGCTGGTGAGATACTTCTAAAAAATTTTTGATCAAAGTGGAACAAAGAAATCATCCCATCAGCTTTTTCAACTAAAGCATATCGCTTGAAAGCGCTAAGAAGCCTTCTTTGTTACTCGAGTCCGGGTTTAAAGAGAAACAGCAAAAAAATGGAGATCGTTAAGTAAGAAATTTCAAGTACTGCATAATTTCAAAACAGGCGATCGGCAATGACCACTGGCCGTTCTGATCCAATTTATCAAACAGAGAGTGTCACCAATTTTGCTGAAATCTGTCTACACTTTTCAACACTTTTCAAGTTAATCAACATATGTAAACGGAAGATCAGATCTAATTGAAAACAATCCAGTAGTTAACTTTAAGGATTATGAGCCTCCTCCGGTAGTCGTGTGCCTCAGCATCCTGATTGTCCCGCTCCATAAATCTGAAAACTGGGAGCGTATACTTTTCTGTGGACAGCGCCAGAGTTTCTCGAAGCTGATGATTTAGCTACTTAAATGCATATGGGGACGCTGAATGATTATTCAACTAAAGTTTCCTCTAAGAAATTTACCTCAGAACCTCAAGGCTGTCTTCTTTTTTAACCCATACCCAGATTTTCCTTTTATCTATGTGGTTTTTAAGACCCCTGATCTCTGCTGTCAACCTGGCCGAAGGAAACTTTATCTTGAGTTTCCAACATTTTGTTAAGCGGTTCCCGTAGAGTGTCCATCAGCAGCGGTAATATTCTTTAAAGTCATTTTTCTCACAACTTAAGCTGATTTTTACAAGTGCCTGCCGAAATGGAATCCAAGACGGTTAACTCAGCAAAAAAAGGGTTGTGCTTCCTTGCAAGAAACTGCAGTAGAGCCGGTTACTCTCATTAAATATTGAAGGAAGCCGACTTATCCCTCTAGAATCCCTGAGAACAAATTAGTTTGTTTTAAATTCCTTGGATAAATCAACTTCTTAAAAATGACCAATAGCCAAAATGCAATGGATACTTCAATGATGAGGTCAGTTTGTTTTATCAAAGTGTGCAAAACACTTTGTCTTTACAAGGTGAAGCTAATTTGAATGAATCCGCCTAAAAAATTGAGGAAGCTCATCTTTGCTATGCAGCTTCTAGTCAAAGAGAAAAAAAGTCTTGAAATGTCATGAAAATTTGAATGTTTTTTTGGAACTAGGTATGATAATTTTAAATTACTCAAAGGCTGTACAAGGGTATGAAATTCATCAGCAGTTAAAGTGATTTATTATAAAATTACTTCTTTACACAACATTTAACATTCTATTCTAGGGGACTAAGGAATGGTGATAGCTGAATACTGCGACCCTTGCCTCATTGGCGAAGATGCTTACAATCAAAGAAACTCGCACTTGACTGCCGTCAAAGGCTGTGCGAGGGTATGAATTCCATCAACCGTTCCTTATAACTCAGCAAATGTAGGGATTTATCAAACATGACTGACTTTGCTGTCATCAAGCTCACATTGCCCAATGTGCTTTTGAAGCATAGAAGAAAGGAAGAGCTACTCAAATGAGGGAACACCGGGACTCAGATTGTAGCATCAGTCTGCGCCCAGACAAGTATCGAATGTGTTGCTTCATAAGTGCACTTGAGCTTGATGTTGAGAATCAAGAGGAGATAATTTCGAAAGAGATTCGCTTGTTCAACGCTTTCGCTTCCACGAATTCTCGCCAAGTAACTAGTGCTGTTAGTAACCATGCATTCTTCGCTCCTTAATCCTCCCACCTGTTGTGAGGACTGACCGATGGGTAAAATGTATATTGATAATACGCTGTATGTCCTATACTTCACGATTGTGCCACGCTAGTGAATTGGCGATTACTTTAATCGAAACTGGAAGGATTCATTACCTCACGTGCCATGGTTGGACAAAGCAGGAATGATTCCCAAGGTCGCCTCGCTATGCACTTCTTCGCAGAAGGGCATAGAATTTCGAAAGGCCCTCCACGAGAACAAATTGAACTAGAATAAAAATTGTCCATTTAATGGCCATAATCCAATCGTTTGATGAATGAACGGAAGAAGGTTTTGGTGCAATCGTCAGTGCTAAACGCGAAATGAGATCAGGGTTAAGTCCGTCGAAATGGCTTAGAAAAATGGGTAAGTGTAGAAGTCAAAAGGCAATGTGTCTGTTATAGTACCTAACCCATCTTCAATAAACCCAAACATTGAAATGATTGAACCGCAGTTTTTTGTGCATGAGCTAAAGTGGATTGAGGTTAACGAGGCAGAGGGCCTGAAGATAATGGTTACTGGGAGGAATATTTACACCCCGGGTATACAGCAACTTTTGTTGATAAGAATGGTCATGGGCTCTAGAAAACAGGGAGTTAATGACCTACCTACCTTTATACACCCATTAACGAATAGCTAGCGTCCAAATAGGGCTCATTTGACCACGTAGTCTAATGAATTCGCTCTCGCAGTTTTCCTTTCCTAGTTGCGATTTCATGGAAATAGACAATGTCTATTCTAGGCAAGAGGTACTTTTTAGAATGAAAAGTGCTATTTTACCTGTTTTAAAATAATATGCATCGCTTTATTCAGGTGTTTGTTTTATGTAAGTCGAATAATGTTGATACACATAACTTCCATTAGCTATTGAAATCGCGGAATTTGTGAACTTGAACTCATGGACAAGACATGGCTTAGATTAGTTAGGAAATTCGACGACAGAGTTCAGAGGTGAGCGATTCTGTAATGAAGGCCTAATACTATGCTTCCCCTTAGGCCAGCGTTCTCCTTCGTCGCTTGGCAACCCTGCCGAAAGATTAACTCAACATGCCGGCCTATCTAGCAAGTCCATTTTCGTCGAGTGCTTTTGGCTGCACTTTGTGTGTTGATTGCCAACTGGACATGCAGGGTTGCAATCCATTATCGAGGGAATTCTTTTTATAACTCACTTAAGGCCTCCATTGCTGAAAGGCTGCAATGCTGCCACTCATCAACCACTACCAACTGATGAGACTTACATGACCGGCTTCAGAATATTTCTTGTGGTCCGATTCATGTGTGGTGGCAAGCGGTGACAGGTTCAGGGCATCACAAGATGGGACCTCAAAGGTGCTCAAAAGGGAATCGGCTGTATTTCGGGGTCATCAGTGGGGCAGCACGTCCAACGCATTGCACCAGAATTTGGCATAATCCTCTGTATTTCACATCTTTCGTGAAGCTATGATGGTCTATTTTTTTGAAAACATTCACACCGCCAAACAGATTATTATTGCGACAGCAAATGTGTTTGGAGTGTCTTCTGGTATTGCCAGTCCCACCCCTCGGGACAGTTATTTGCGATCGCCACTATCTCAGAAGAGCCTGTCATTCGCTAAACTCAATGAAAATAAAATAGTTTGATTTGTTTAAATGTTTTAAACAAGTTGAATCATTTTCATGCGTTCGTTGCCATGTTTGGCTTTGTGTTACAAGCCAGAAAACGTTTTGCGCTCGTGAGAGATTGAAGATGTTGCAAAGAGTCCAAATCGGTTGGAGATTACTTTATTTAGAGTCGCATCAAAATGTGTCAATCGACTTTACAGAAATTCAAGAAAGGCCTTTACTCCAATCAAGCAAAGTATGAGCTGGTGAATATGAAGTCAGTCATAAAATGCGGGGAGTTTTCAATACTTCAGAGGTGATTCGGTCAAGTCGGTTAAGTCTGTCGAATTGAGCATGCCTTTGAGTTTGGGAACTAAAGAACCAAATATTAAGTGCTGGTTGTTGCGCTGCTTCAATGCTTCGTAGCTTGTACGGGTTTTAACTGTTTACCGTTGACCAACACGTTGGAGGGAACAAACAGATGAAATCGACTCGTTCAAGCCTTAAATATATTGCAATAAACTGCCAACACTGTCAAAAAAGCACTTGGTGAAAACTTAGCCTAACAAACCTTTATCCTTGGCCCTTTTCATCTGCAATTTGAATTTCTCTAGCAGGTAGGAATGGAAGGTACTTCCTTTGGCTACACAGCAATATGAAATCAACACAAGTACCGTTGTTTATCAGTCAATGACGTCTGACATTTGAAGTTTGCCAATACATTATGAAGACACAACACAAACACAATTGCTGCTTATAAACGACCTTTCTTGAACTTCAGAGGCCTCCAACAGAGCCAGGAACCAGAACTGATAAAGGGGTGGCTTATTCTGTGCTTTCAACTTTGAATAAATCGAACAGCTAAAGCATTTTGACGATGGATCATAAAAAATTATATCTGGCCGAGTACTTTATGCCTGATCAAAGTTGAGGTGGCCGCCATTCCGTTTCTATTGTTTTAGATAGGCGATTCCGGCCTTAATTTTTTTGAATATTCATTGAAACAGGCGAATGATTTCGCTTTGATGTGTTTTGATTGGCGTTTCTGAGGATGATTGAAATAAATTCTCGTTTGTTTCGAATTAATTCAAACCATAGTGTGCATCAATCCGTCGAAATCGTAAGTTATCAATGGGCGCTCAACAACCGAAATCAAAAAAACAGTGTCAAATTTTCTTTCCAGTGTTAATGTTGTCGCTCTACTTTACTCTCAATCCAATTGCTTCTTTGATGCTCAATTGTTAGAATTGCAGTAGGGAGATTTTGATTTGCTAAGCTTAAAGGACAAGGAACTGCCTAGTTACTAGGGTTTCAGATATTGTTTGGTGTGTTCCACCTACAGACACGTCCCGGTGTCCAGGTTCTCGTGGAGAGTTTATGGAAGCAAGTCTTTTTCGGCCATTCCATTTTCAGTGGTATTCTCGATGAATCCTATCCGTGTGAAGATCATGGTCATAACCTTTGGTTCATATGGGCCTTCAAAAAAATCACCGATCCCGATTGAATGTATCTTTGTGATTCGATGGGCAGATTTAAGTAGTACGTGGATCACACTTCGACTACCGCTGTTGGCAACAAAGCAACAATCGCGCCAGTGTTTTTCCGAACATGCCCTGTTGGTGTGATAAGAATGAGCTTATGTTTGTCCACAGTGTCATGAGCAGGTGGCGTTAAGTGCTCAACAGAGCTAATAAACTCAAGACTGCAAGCAATACTCGGTAGGTTTCGGTAGATTTGGCATTCGATGGGAAGAGTTTGGTGAGCCGCATGAATTGGAACTAATGACACTTGGCCCTAAAATTGGCATGGAAACCGCAATTAAAGGATGCTTTGTAAAATGGATTGAAGGAGAGGTAAATGACTTTATCTTATCTTTCAGTGAATCAGTGTGTTTCTATGAACTAAGTGATTTCGCAGAAGAACTTACATTTGCAACCAGCACTTCAACGATAGACTTTCTCAAAACTAGTGACTTACACTTGAATCGCAAGCAGGCTTGGAAAATTCAATCGCTCTATCGAGGATAGGTTTGTTGTGTGCTTTCGGTTCATTTCATTCATCTCAAAACGTGAAGAACTCCTTTTGCTCTTGTTTTATCACATAAGCCAAGAGACGAAATTCGGTGTATTGAGACTGCAACCATCCAGAGCTCATTCAATCTAACTGTTCATGCTTACTCATGGCAGAATGAATTTGACAGGGACAACGGTGTAGAAAATGCTGGATTACTGCAGGGATGGATGTATCATCTCCGACAGGTCCAATAGAATTGTATTTGTACTTCACATGAATCAGACTTAGTGCTACATTAGAAACGTTCAGACCTGCCTATTGGTATCGTCGTAAAACTAAGGCGATGGTGAATCATTTTCACTACTTCTAAATTACTACCTTGAATAGGAACAAAGACTGCGAAGAAGAGACCATCCAGCCGGATGAACAACACAACTGCTCTATCTCGGCTGCGAATAACGCTTACCCACACATGGTCGCTGCTGGGAAAAAGTGAACCTGGATGAGGACAAACAGACGAGCACAACGAGGTGCATAGCAAGGAGTTCGACTGACGAATGAGCTGTTACTGCACCACGAAACCACGCCGAGGAGGGACCAAGGAGCTACGTGTAAGTGCCTAGCTGTTGTACAAGCTCTTGTATTTCTGTCGTGCCTCCGATAAGTCCTTGGACGGGGACGAATAAGAAGATCTTGAATTGTAAGTGAAACTTTGTATTCAACCGAGGTAGTTACTGGTGTCACGTGTCATCGAGCACCGTCAGTTGACACCAGACGTACTGCGAATGCCTGCAACTGATTGAGTTGTTCTTTTAAGGCAAATGGTGTAGAAACAGACAAAAATTAGTATCTAATATGAGATTTTTTGATTACTTAATTTTTCAGTGAAAAATTTTACAACGCACATTTATGGGCGCAGAAAGCTTTTTTGTAGACTTACGTCTGACTGCCATCTTTAAGTGGCAGTCAGGCGAATCACTTGTGAACATTTACTATGAATTCAAAAATAAGTTACATGGCGAATTCGCATTGTCTCGAAAGTCGGGGATCACAGTGAATGGGAAACTGGCAGATAACACTTCTTTTCGACAGGGGATGCCTTGACGGAATTTGACTTGAAAGAATTGACCATCCGACATTTCCCAAGAGTCTTCCTATCTGTGTGCTTATCATTCCAGGTATCCACATTTTTCAGCTGCCAAAAGTGCAGACTCATTGTTCAGTCACAATCTAAACTAGTCGGTTTGTGCCCAACTACTCAATTAATTTGGGCATTTGAAATGCCTAGCCTTTAATACTAGGGGATAATGTGAATTCGCTCGTATTTCTGATCTTCCTTAGCATTTCTTTACTATTCGAGTAGTTGTTCTGAAAATGGGGGTATTTGAATTGTTGCATCTGTAAAGATTTATGCATGAAATTTCCTCCGACAATTCTGGGTAGCTCTTTGCTGTTCAAGCACATCCGTTTTACTGCAAATACGGCCATGGTTTTTTGGTAAAATACGATGTAAACTTTCGGTACCTCATGCAGGGTGTTGCGCTTTAACCGAGCATTTTACGCAAGTGTATTGTAAATTTTGGTTTAAACACCTGAAAGCATCTGTTTTCATCTGAATTAAACTCGTTATTTAACATGCCGCAATTCAACTACAACGATAGGTCAAGAAATCGTGTTTATCCAACCAACTCACAGAGACTTAAGACGCAATGAACCAGGCTTTTAAACAGCTCATTCGTATTTTACTCACATAAATGGAAACTTGTCTCGCATACTGCATTCATTAATGCCATCCCTAGCTTTCAATATGCGGCAGTGTGTAGTTTGTTTTCAGGAAAGATCACTGGACCAAAATAACCTTGTGGGTGGAAAATATTCGCATGATCATTAATACTTGCCTTTGCAGACTGAAGGCATAAGCCCTCATTCAGGTAAAAGTCACTCGTCTGTCACTGACTTGTCGATTCTCGTGTCATTGCTGACACTTCGTGTTTTGGTGACTTGCAACATTAAACACTATTTTGTGCCAAAGCGCAGCGTTTCGTCAATCACCTAGTTCTCAGCAAGCATCTGAAGGAGTTCTCTAGTTATAGGAATGCGTACACTTGAATGCTGAGGAGCATGAAATTTGACACCTTCATGTGTGCTTGTTCCACCATCAACAGGTCTAATTGCGAACCCTAATGAATGCGGATTCACAACAATCATGCTGATTCACTGGCTGCTATGACAATTGACGTCTTTGTTTCTCACCGAGACGACCGAAAACAAATTTTGCCATGATCTCACTAGTCTTTCTCTCATTTTTTTCTCCTAATTTTTCGAAGTCTTTGGAATTGGTTATCAAGACGCAGACTGCTCTAAGACTAAGCATATGCCTTTTTTCCCATGAAACTGCCACCACCAATGATAATTTCTTTTCTTTCATTCACTCCTCAAGGACTTATTGGAACTACAACAGGAGTACAAATAGCTTTTACAACTAATGGCACACAACAGTTAACAGGGAAAATAGTTATGGCGTCGATCGACGTCCTCGCTTCTTTAGTCGCTTCCCTGGCATGGTTTCGTCGTACAGTTTTAATTATAACAATTTATCATTGTGATTATTTTTAAGCTTTTTCAGTGATTACAGGGTCATTTCTCACGATAGAATAATTTAAATTCATTCTCTTGGCAAACACTACATTACTCACCAGAGGGCTCAAAAGCTATCAAAACGGACTCAATGAGTTATTCGAGCTTAGGCGAAAGGAGTATTTCGTGGTGCAAAAACTTGTTGTTCAATTAACCTCTCAAACTAGCAAACGATAAGAAATTTTTTGTGGAAGGACAGACAAATATTAATCCAACACCGTATTTAGTAAGTAAAACAATCTATTGCCATCTTTTATATTTTGAAATTATATCCTTGACAGGAGTCTTGATACATAACGATATCATTTTAGAAAATAAAAGTTTCCGAAAATGCGAATTCAACTAAAATAATCTACAATAGAAGGAGATTAGTGGTATTGAATATCGTCAACTGAAAAATTCTCATCAAACAATGAAACAACTTCGCTGATAAGCTGAAATTTTTCAATTTCAAAAGACAATCCGGTCTCTTTTAGCTTCTTTAACAACTGAATTATGTAGTTATAACAACGATTTTAAATTCGAATTGGCCTGAGTGGGAAATCAGTTTAAATAATTTAAACCCTCTTTGTTACAAAACCTCCATATGTCGAGAAGGAAGGCAGTCAACACTGCTTGTATGTGACCTTTTTCGAAAGGAAGGTTTGGCCAGTCTCTTTTGAGTTGAAGTAATTTGTAATTCTTGACCAAACCTGCTCCTACCTAGGACAGCGTATTGAGAATAATAAAAGAAAATGACATGAACTTTCCATTATATGGAACAATAAACCTTCAATTAAAAGGATTTCGACCAAACGCATCACAGTATTTTGAATACATTTCGTCGAAAATTCGTAAACGAACAACTTTAAACCCATTTAGGTTTTTTGGAAATTAAAAGTAGAAATCAACTTTGTAAATGAATTAAAACTTGAAAATGCTAAATAATGACATAAATAATTACTTCCCTCGCCTATAAAATTTTATTTTTTTGTGTTTGAATTTTCGCGATTACTTTGTTTAAAAGTTTAACCCATTTAACTTAAAGTTGAATTGGTTCATTTTCAATGGAGTTCTAGTAGTTGTAAGATAAAAGGCATTTGTATTGACCCATTCCAGATCCGCTCAAGGCGCACAGTGAATGATCTGATCATTTGTATTTGGGTGTATTTGATTATTCCCCTCCATGGACAGTTAGTTTGTCTATTGTTTTTAATTCTATGTTCATTAAAAAAACCAAAACGTAAATGGAATATAAG
Organism: Moniezia expansa; assembly: GCA_019097775.1. Taxonomy (NCBI): domain Eukaryota; kingdom Metazoa; phylum Platyhelminthes; class Cestoda; order Cyclophyllidea; family Anoplocephalidae; genus Moniezia; species Moniezia expansa. The sequence goes on from JADFDV010000097.1 coordinate 1,311,675, forward strand.
GTACAAAACTAAAATTCCATTTTCTTGATAAATAAATAAACAAGCAAAAAATGGCTTGCATTCCTTTAGTAGATGGGCTGTGAAAAAGAAGACCAAAAAAAAGAAGAAGAAGATTAATTGAAACCGACTCGATAATGTGCTTTCACAATTTCTACTCTCTCAAAATTGAGGCAGAGCCATATTTGCGTGTAGCTTTGATGAGCAAACAAAACTGATAAAATCGAGTCATAAAAGACTCATCTCACCTTAGTCTTTGCAGGGCAGTGAAAAGACTCCAGACAATGGAGTAACTGCTGTTGGAAAAAAATTATTCAATCGGATAAGGATGCTCAAAGAAAATTGCTAAAGGCCAGATTTTCTTACAGGAACGATCTGCACTCAGAAATTTCTGTTTCCTTTTGCTTTAATTTTGGACCTCATTTGATGGTGTCAAAGCAACTCATTCACTGTTTAAACGGTGTTTTATCTGATTTATTCAGTAGTTCAAAGCTTTTTTCAGTTTGGATTTCAATGCAGTTCTTTGTTTAGGGATTCATTGTCGAATTGAGTAGGGGACAAGAGAACCCTTTATTCCATTGCTGCTTACAGGTACTTGCAAGCTATTTATTAACAATGATGACATAAATTCTTAATTAAGTTAATGAACTTTTAATTGACATGAAGTTGATGACTGTCATTATTATTTTTCTTTGGCTTAATTCAAAACCACATTCCACAGCAGAAATTCTTGATAAATGAAAAAACATCAGGGTTATCGCTGACTTTCAAGAGTTCCGACTTCAGGTTCGGCACAAAAGTAAAGGGAATAAAGTTGTCTTGTTGTGTTGAATCAATGTTGTTCCTAGTGACCTTTGGTTTTTGTTTTGTTTTCACTTATATACTAGGTGGTAGTGAAACCAGTTCAGTGACCATGTTGCTGATTGTAGACATTACACAAAGACCCTTGATGCTCAATGACGTATTTACCTTGAATGGTCCTAAGTAAACTATTAATGTTAATGCATTATTGTTGGTTCAAGCTGCCTTCTTGCCATTTGCGCTTTTACCAAGTACAATACAATTAAGGACGTTTTTTCAGGGACATTTTTGTTTCCCCAAAATATATTTTATGATTAGAATAACCAATGTAGTTTCAGTTTTCCAGTCTTTTAATCTTAAAATCAATTCATCATGGATGCATTCTACATAGCGAATTTTTCGGCAACCAGAGGAAAGGAATTCAACAATCCCAACACCATTTATCAAAATTTGCTGTGAAAATTGAAGGGTTGATTGTGAGTCACAGACATAAAGTTCCATGAGATCAAAAAAAACTGTATCAAAAAAATCAGGGTTTGCAATAAAAAAATTGGGAATGATTACTGTGATTATGCACCGAGAACCTATTCACCTAGACCATGGGATTAAGAGTAAACGCATGCATTTGGCTTCACGAGGAGAATTTCTGTCTTTCAACCCTTATGACTAGAGCGGGAGGCAAGTTCACAGATCCCTGAAACATTTTAGAAGATTAAGGTAATGCCACCCTGCCTAGTCCCTTGTTCATGAGTACTTTCTTGAAGGGTTTGAAACAGACGACAGTGCTCTATCCAGAATTTCATTAGCAAACTTACGAGAATCTATGGAACTGCATTTGAAGCAATTTGAGGGCAAGCGCAGATTTTTCCAGAACCGTCGCTATTTGCAGATAGACACAAACTCGCAATTTGCGATTATGAAAACACTAATTCTTCAATCATAAATTACTGTCTGCCCTTTACTTCAGAGCGTTGATGTAAGATCTCTGTGTGCTGCGAAAAGCAGTTGGGCTCATTCAAATCAGTGAATACATTACCATTATCTACGTCCTTTAAAATTAAGCGTGCTGGCCAAGTATTATAGCGCATATTATAAACTCTTAAGTTATAAGCTAAGTTTGCTTACAATGCCTAATAAATTTTGATGAAAATGCTTTTCATAACTTATAGAAGTATATTTAACTAACTGGGTATATAAAGGTATAAAAGGAGTATGATTTAACTATACTAGCCCAAACGGGAAATTCAAATTAAAACAGGTAACTCAGATAGGCGAAACTTTTTGGTGCTGTTGGTTCAACTTTGTTCTATTTATAATTAATAAAGAACATTTTTGGCTATGAATCAACGGCAATTAAACTGAGGCAAACGAGGTACCTAGAGGCAATTCAGGGACGTGTCACTTTAGTTCTTGGTATCGGAGTGGTTTTGAAATTTTCAATCTAGCAATTAAAGTTGTTTATCGGTAGGAAAGCGAATCTTAAAGCTGCCATAACACGGCCCTTCTTTTTCTTTAGATATAATTCGTTTAAATACTTGCAAAGGAGGTTATTCTTAGCAGACTGACTTACAAAGATTAAATGCATGCCTAAAGCAAGATTACTGATTGAGTAATAAGTACTTGATAATCTCTTTTCTGAAGCTTTTTCTCAGTAAACTTTAGTTCGGTTCTAATTAGACGGATGTAAATTATTCATTACTAAGAAACTCGCGTTGTTTTACAAAATCATCAGGAGTGAATTGTTACAGTTTAAATTCAATGAGATTTACTTGGAGCCAAAAAACCACTGCTTATCAAGTTTTACAAAATAATATTTTGTACATTGACATTCCAACAGAAACTTTAAATTCTTGAGTTCTTAGAGTACATTTAAATTGCCTCCTAACCGATTCAAGTTATCATTTCGACAAAACCTAGTTAATCTTCATCTTTGACAGTGAGAATGCATGGCCACAAAATGGTGGAATTTCCAAATTGCAAATATCCTTCCCACTACAGTGACACAGTGAATGTCATGCATCCTCCATGAGCGATTGTCATCCTATTGCAATTGTTTTAATAAAATCAATGATTAAAATAACTGAGAATGAAATTCGGACTTAACTATTTACAGAAAATTTTGGTGCAGATATATCTTTGCTGGAGAGTTTATGGGACAAAACCTTGCCTTCTAAATAATTTTTTATTCTGATTAGGCTTCAAACGATTTTTGTCGGTAAGTAACAGTACCTAGCCTAGTATCTGATATATCCGCGAACATTCACATTCAAGTTTTCTCGAGTCATCATTATTTTCACTATGGAATTTCCGGTATATCAAAAGTCTCCCTTCAATTTTCCTGTGAATATCTGATTAATGCAAGTTTGTACCTCACAATCCTAAGTCCACAAGGTTCGATGTGCTTCAGTATAAAACTTTGTAATTCTTCGTCCATTCGTTTCCATTCAGCTCTGTTGCTAAGTAGGCACAAAAAATGCCTTTGGAAATGTCCAACTAGGCACGTTAGAGTATTCCGGCCTTGATGATTTTTGAATAGCATTATAATAAAAGTTAATTGTTTTTAAGCTACACAATCAAACACGAACAAAAACGTTCAAATTGTATGCTTCACAATAAGACAATTGTAGAAAAACAACAAAATCAAATCTAAAAACAAAACATCTATTATATCAGTTATCACAAAATCATGAATAAAATCTTTATGGGTCAGCACAAAACAAAACATAAAAAAAACATTTACCTAACCTTTAGTTAGAATGATTAAACGATCTGATAAATGAATTTCTTAAGTCTTTTCTTTGTGTACTTTCATTCAACGGTAGTTTAATCATTATTTTAAGAGCTGACAAAAAATATATATCTGGTTGGTATTAAAACTTAGACTTCTTACTAGCTCTGTCGCCTGATTCAGATCACAAAAGATTCTTTATGTCCTAGAAGCAAGGTTCAAAATGTCTATTTGTTCAATCATTTTGCAAGGAACAATTCAGAGGCTAAAGCGCCAGCAGGATTTGCATTCCCTTAAAATTTTCGAGATGCAATAAGTAACTGTTTAACTGAGACATGAAAGTCTACCTAGTTTGAAGTAAAAATTCAATTTTTTTGACCGGAATTCAAATCAAAGAGTCGCAAGCTTGGGGTGAATTAACAAAACAGGCTACTCAATCCCCAATACCCGCAACATCATTTCTATCCGCTTTATTACTGGAGCTTGCAGCAGACTTTTCGTAAAATCAAAGATTTTGGAAGGCATTTGATTTGCATTTTTTTCAAGTATAAGCTGGTGCATCGGATAGACTACAAGCTACTCTGCTAAGAAAAATCCATGCAATACTCGGCGTTATTTAAAAGACGCCTTATAGCCTCACGTATTTCATCGAGATGTTTTGCAAAAATGGCATTTGATCCAGACTTTTCTGAAGTTACTACATGCTCACGACAACTAAAAGAACACCATTTCTTATGAGTATAAATTTATATAGATATTGGCCCAATTAAACACAAACGGCAATCCTCTTTCACAACTTGAGGCATCATTGTTCAAAAAATAATCAGAATGACCTTTCAATTAATAGTTAAAGATAAGACAAGGTTAATAAGAGCCCTTTGAGCATCTTTAGTGCAAGTATTTTGCTCCAAGGTAAACAAGTGAAGATGTATTTCATTGGTAAGCGCTCGGCTATTGTTATCATGCTGTTCTGTTAACATAATTTGCACTTTTAAATCAACAGTTCAACCCTGGCATTCTTTAGGCGCAGCTGTTTCATTCGGACGCCTTGAATTTATGAATATCAAATTTGATGAGCTTAATGAAAAATGTTAAAAATGAATTCGAAAATAGTTCTTTATAAAATTGCAAACCACAGTCGGTCAGGGCATTTTCAAACCATCTGTCAGCAGTACATGGTGACATGCTGATGGCCGTTACTTCAAATTTTATTAAAGATTTCAAAATACTATATCAACCATCAGCATCACTTTTCCACTACTTAGGTGACTTTTATCAACTTTATAAGCCATTCATTGCCTTTATTTGCTTGATTCATGGTTGCTTTCGGTCTCAAATTTTGACCCATGTTTTGGTGATTCTTAAGGCATTCCATGTCTAATAAAAAATTCCACCTTGACGCTCAATTTTCCGTTTGAATAACATTTCGGCGAGACATTTTTCCGTTTGCCGTCTGCAAATCGGTTGACAAATATCGTGCCATAAATAAATAGTAAATATATTAAAAATACTATCTTACTAGTCATTTTATTATTCAAATGTGTTATAAAAATTGTTTTTTTTTTCTTGTAAAGTGGAAGCCTTTCTGGACATAAAGTTAAACTGTAAGTAGCAGATTGCTATTTTGATGCCGAATTATTTTTATTATTATTATTAGTTGTTGTAAGTTGATTGATAATGGGACAATCAGCAGCACTTAAAATAGTTTGGTAGAGCAAATGGGCCTCTTTCAATTGGGTCTACAAAGGCCTCCAAGTTGGTAATTTTGTGGGGCCTAACTTATGTTATTGTGAAGACGATTCGTTCATTCCATGGAATGCGGCAATTTAGGCTATTATTTGAGATAAATGGAACTTTCTAACGAGACTTTAATTTGATCTAAAAAGCCCTTCAAAGATAGCGATTGTTTTGGCTTCCTCGTCTCTTATTTATTTAATTACTTAATGAAAAATAGCTAAAGCTAATGTCCGATTTTGTGTTTTTTGATTTAGATAAGTGTTAGCTCAGTATTATCAAGCCTAATATGGGGCTTATTCGGCATCTAACAGCATAGAAAATTAACTGCTGGGTGAAAATTGCTTCCATCATAAACGCAGATTATAAAATGCTTTCAAGATTATCAGTGCTGCATTAGTTAAAGTATTCGGTAAAGCTTAAAGGCATCAGCTGGATCAAGGACTTTATTGGATTGGCAGTAAATTTGCCACAAGGGGATCATTTGTTGCTGGCCAGAAAATTACCTTCTCGATCCAAGTTCTCGAATTGCAGGCATCCAAATAAGCCTTCGCATCAAATCTGCCTCATTGCCTCAAGTCATGGATTAGGAAAGTAGCAAAATTAATGGCACAAAAGCACTGTTTAAAACAAAATTCAAATTTAAGTAGAGAAACGTCTGTGATTATATTTTTCGAGGATCTTTTCTTGGCACTTAAAAATAATACTCCTTAGACGGTAAGTATTACAAAGACGTTTCATTAGGCCATTTTTGCTACTGAAAACTTCAGTGACTTCATAACTGCCTCTACTAAAGGAATTTTTAGGCATGCGACCATGTGGTGCTTGAAAATAAATGAACATCTACAATTTTTTTGGCTACTCATAGATTGGTATTTTATTTATTCATCTATTCATTTAGTTTTCCCCCACCTATTAGGGCAAGTCCCAAGGACTTATTGGGGGTACAGCAGAAGTACAAATAGCTCTAATAGCAATTAATCACAATAGTTAACACAGAACAGTAAAAACGTTTGTTGACGTCTTCGTTTGTCTGGTCTCTTCTCTGACATGGCTTCGTCGTACAGGTAGCAGTTCAGCTTCAGCTTTGTCGAGCCACCTCGCCCGATTTAGTTTGTCTTCAAATCTCCTCCAGAAATTAACATTCTGGCGGAGATTCCATTCATAGCTACTTGCACGTGCATTCCATACTCCGGTTATTTACGTCGTCGTGCCTCCTTTACCAAACTGTAAGAAGTTGTACTTCTGCTGGCATAATCTAATTTTATACGTCCCCCAGAATTGGCCCTGGGGTTACCGGTGGTCACCAAGAAGAGGTTGAGAGTAGGTTGGTATAATCAACTCTGGGCACATAGTCATTAGAGTTCAAAATCAGCCATACTTACCTCGTTTTAATTCTTGGCTTTCTATTTGATACCAAAATAAATAAAAAGATCGTGCATACGCTTCAACTGACTTTCTTAGGCATTAAAAAATACGCACCGAGAACCTTCAAGCGACAATTACTTGCGTACCAATTGCACTACAGTAGAGTTTCTTGCTGGAAGAAAATTATGGCCTGTTGTTTAACATTCTCAGTTTTCAAATGGTTTTTATTTTTGCTTTTTTTAAGTTGACTGCCATCAAGTAATCAACAGTGAGTGTTTATATTTTGATTGAACAAATCAAGGTACAGACATCTAGACGTTCTTACCTTTGTCGCCACGTTGAAGTCAATGCTTTGAAGACAACGAAAGTCGCTCACATGATCGGCAAAAGTGATCCCTGCTTGACTATATTTGACAATCTTAGTTTGCACCCGAAACTATCAAATATTAGAAATTGGCGATGTTTCAAGCCCAGCAGAATAATTCAACTTTGTTTTCTTTGTTGCTGAACATAATGCTTTGTATCCACATTATTGGATATGCAATTCTTGAAGGAATTTTGTCATGCAATTTTCGCAAAAACGTATGACAGGTATTCAATATTAATATTTTAATTTTTTCTAATCATCAAAATCAACAGCAAAAATTACTATTCTGACAATTTTTTACATTCATGGGCAGTATTTTCATAACTAAAAGAATTAGCACCAACCAACTCAAAAACGCGCATCACGATGGTAGATCTTCCAGAACGCTGCTGAAAACTTCTACCCATGTCAACAAGTCTAAATTTGTAATTAAGTGTTTATTTAGAATGATTTACCGTGTATCTCTTTCCTAAAATTCTAGATGACAACCTCTCGCATGTCGACAAAAATCTAAATCAAGAAAATTTCTAATACCTTGAGCACTTCCTTGAGGTCCGAAAGTCTACGAACGAAAATGCCTTTTTTTGTGAAGTGGCTGTCAAAATAGCATGTTTATTTGTTGTTAGCCTTTCTTAAGTAGCCCACATAAATCTAAATATGTAGAATATCTAGTGCCTTGAATAGTCACAGGCAAACATTTAAGAAAGATTAGAAGGATTGAAGGAAGGAATATGTGATTGAATTTGATCATTTGTAATGGACATGTTGGATTGCTTTGAAGCAGGCGAAACACGTTTCAGGAACTTGTCGCTGGAACATTATTGCGTGCACGCATTTGTTCTTTGTGTGCGTTTTTGTCAAATTTGATTTTCTGTTATGGCAGGAAAGTTTTGCTAATAGCTTCTTGTTCAAATTTAAATAAATAATTTTAGTATTCTGATTTCTTCTGTTGCCTCGGTAACTCGAGAGCTCTAACATACCTCTTGAACTAAAAATGTCAGCGTAATGATCACCGTCTACTTGTTGCACATAAATAAAAGGGTAAACACTTCAGAAATAGCTCATTCGAAAAAGGGATTGTACTATTTTCAAACTAAAAAGCAGATTGGAACTTTTGAAAAGACCAGCTATTTGATAGAATATTGCTAGAATGCATACAACTGCAGAGTGTTCAGTCACGAAGAGTTACTTTCGAAATTAGACCTTGGCCAAAATTGTGTGCTGTCCTGATCTTTCACTGCACGCATTCACGACCATTATTCTTACCCTTTTTCGCATGAAAAACGAGTTTTACTTGATGTCGGATGTTACTGTCGTTTCGCTTCAACTTCAAAAATTGTACACTTTAACATTTCCGATCTGCACACGCCTACCTCATCTTCAGACGCTCCACCAATGAAAGAAACCTCTGCAAAAGGAATTGGCTCAAAAGTTTCAAGTATCAGAGGTTTCAGTTGAAAATTGAGATCTTATTAGCTTAACAGCTTCCCTTTCTCGTTGAGAGGATTCGTGAACTCTGAGGAATATCGAGAAAATAGACAAAGGTCCCTAAGAATTGAATAACTGGCATGAATATTTGCTTTGTGAAATAAAAATTTCAGGGCTAAGTGGTAAAGGAATAGGTAAAAGTCTGGGTTTTATTTTCTTACTTAGGAAAAGCATACCACTTGTCACATACCACTATATTGTACCAAGCCACCTCCGATTATTGTCCTTATGCCAAAACCATTTGTTGCTGACTATATGGGTGATTAGTAGTTCGAGACTGTGGGCACCTATAAAAAGTACACCATAGGCTAGTTCTGAACGATTAAAGCAAATTTTTTCAGTATCTCTTTGGCTATACATTATATTAAGCTGAAAACCCCTAATCTACCTATTGTCCGACTTTGCATCCAATGTGCTAAGGGTCAGACTTGACCGCAAAAAATTCGTTCACATGAAATAGACTTCTTTACCTTTGGTCAGCTGACCCAAGTGCAATAAGATCCTACTTTTTAGAGAGGAACACATTAACGAGCATCCGCTTTAAATTTTAACAACTATTGGCAAAATTTTATTCTTCCTAGTAAATATATGGATGCGGAAGAGATCAGAAGAGAAATGTTTCCAAGCTCCACTAATCTAATGCAGAGCTTTTTAATAATCAGGTAAATACAAGTCAGATTGTCACATTTCAGGCACTAGTCTATTCTTCTGGTATAAATTAATGATGTACTATAAATTGTGATGAAAATTAACACTGGACATTAAGTATTATTATTATTATGTGTTGCACTTTGTTGGAACTCGACTCTGCCTGCAATTTGAGTAGGTGACTTGCGAGTGAGGGAACATTAATGGAAGTACTGATTGCACTCTTTTGAGACCCCTAGTTGTCGAAGCTTTGAATTACCATTTACCCGTGAAAATACACGACAACTGGAGCCTTTTCCCAACGCGACACGAGTTTCACAACAGATTCGCATGTGTTCACGATCTAACATATAAGAAAGAATTTGTTTGGACTTGAAGTGGCGCTAATAAATGGAGATTCCATTTTTGTCGTTGCACTTTTAGTCCTTATTAACTTTGCCTGATGTAAGGGATAATTTTGAGTACATTAAGTTCTGTTGAAAGCAAAGCATAGAGTCAAGTTAGTGCGTGATCATAACTACGGCCAGTTGTATGTATGACCGTTTCATAATTCTTACATACAAAAAAACAATCGTTTGTGAGTTTCAGCCCCAATTTAAACTTCCATTTTTATTCCCTTTATTTCATCTTTAAAGTCTATCAATGCAATGTATTCAATCAGCTTTTTTAATCCTGCCTCTGTGGTTCCCTTTCACTGCAAAGAGCAAAGATTCAGCAAAGATTCGTAGATGTTTACCTCCTGTAATTAGCATTGCAGTGCAAATTCAATCACTATGGCTGCAATTCAACGCAAAAGCCTTTAAAAGTGGTTCCACACGAAGTGAAAAAATCATCAAATTTTAAATTTGGCCATAAAATGTCACGATGGCAGTCAAATGTATTAATACGTGATATTGGAACGGTCGAGAGTGACATTATCTAACACGCGTGTGGGTCTTTGAGTGGTGATATTGCGTCCAGAGGTAAGATGCTTTCATTTTCGGATATTCACCGTGCTTAGATTGCTCTCTAGCTTACCGTAACTGGTGCACTTTCTACTTATTTGAATTCAGTTTCTTCTCTAATGTACGTGTTTTTCAAAACACGCCAAAGTTCTAAAAGCTAATTTTTAGACTGTAGGTTAAATTAAAACTTTTTTAAACCTGCATAGAAACAGAAAAGTGTGATCACTTAGATTCGAAGTAACTTTAAGTTAACAGGATACAATTTCGTTGGCTATAAAAACAACGTAATTTGATAGCCATTAAAACAATTTAGCTCTTTACTAGGTCCTCGTTGACTGTTTTTACACTTTGGTTAAATACATGATGCAAGAAAGGAAATTGCCAATTAAAAAATTTCAAAATATGAGAGCAAGGGATCAAATCGCGCGCCAGTGGATATCGAAATTTTCATTTTAAGCTATCAGCACCCCACAAACATGAAACAGTCAGCTCTCTTTAAGGTTGACTTACCTGAATAGTTAAATTAGATTCCGCTCTACACAAGGTTTTTCACTAAAAATTATCAATTTTATTTATTAACCTGATTTATAAAACTATCATAGTTAGCTTAATCCATTCTGGATAAATTGACAAACAAAAAAATTGTGATAAAAAATCACAGTGAGATTGCATCGATTTACTTTCCACAGCAGCATAGCGATTTCATGAAAAAACATCTGGAGCGATCCAAACATCAAGTCATTCAATGCAAGAAGCAACTACAATTGAAACGGAATTTTATTATTTCTAGGCTTCAATGTCAGCTATTACAGCGGATTAAAGTTCCAAGTTGTTCATGTTATTTAATATCAGATTCTTATAATAGGGAAATTATCAAACCTTAAAAAAGTAATTATCGAGTTTAAATATTTGTCAAGGCAAAAAAATCTATTTTTTAGGAGCAATAATTATGGATTCGAGAAGTCAATAATGACCCGTCAGTTTCTTTAGGCTAGTACACAGCTATTTATGTGCAAAAGCAATCACTTTTTAAACTGAAACTTCTAAATTTAATAAGGCACTCTATATTTTACCTAAAACCATACATAGTGCTTATTAATAAAATAAATTAGATGAAACTCGGTGTATTTGTTGTCAAAATTTATGTAAAATGTTTATATTTAAGGAGGATGCTTCAATATACCCTTACTATTTGTTGATTAGCAAAGGCGTTCATGGCATTTGCTTGTCAGAGTTTGTTGAAGCACATATTTAGTTCTCCATTGAATATTAAAAGATGTATTAACGGAGGTGGGCCAAACGTGATCCTCAAAAATAAATTGTGTGGAAAAAGTATTCATCAAGTCCAATTGCAATAACAAATACGCCATTACAGTGCCAGCCGAAATGTTATGATTCATCCCTAAAGAAGGTTCGTTCCTTTAAACTCGAAAGAATCGGATCATTTTCATACAAATTGTTGCTAATTCGCCATCTAGTGATAAAGATTGCCGTTAATAGCTGTAAGTTCGTTAGCAAGTTTCATGGACTTGCAAGGATTCGATATATTAGAGCTCAAACTATTTTCAGTAAGGCTTCAATTTAACCTTGTTCAAACCATTCCTATATCGGTTGCACTTATCATTTTTACCATTTCATCAAACACTGAACTATTTATCAGAGTTTTCAAGAAGTAATATTCCTTTGGTTCGGATAAACAATTTTTGAGCCTATCAGGTATTTTAACACAATACAAGGTGGATCAAACCCGATCATAATATGCTAGGCATTTCATCGAGCAGCAATAGCTTGATCGCCGTCTCTTGCGTTGCGACTGCGATCGGTTATTATCCGAACAGCGTGTTCCATAGTTGTATGTTCGTTTTCTTACATTTACACCTACACTTCAGGAGTTTGACAATTCCACGTTGTCAGAACAACGATAGGCAAGTCTTGATGAACTTGCATACATCGCAGACAAGGATGTTAAAGTTTGATTACGGAGAACGAAAATTCTAAATGAATTAAAGTATAAACGTATAGATCTGTATATCATGATTTTCTTAATTTCGTCCACTTTAGGTTATATCATCACGTGCCATCAAAAGTTAAATGTAAGTTCTTTGTACTTACTTTCCTGTTTAGTTTAGTAGCGTACCAATTGCCATGCTAACCTGACTAGGACCACTTATGTATTTTAAGTACCACATTCTGTGAACTACCTTAATAGCTTAGATCCAAAAGTAAGAAATTATTTTTAAAATATGAGTATATAACATCAAAAATTTCGCAGCTAATGGCAAGAATCGTCAGATTTTTATCAGGCTAATGTGTTAAGCGAAAAAAAACTAATAAAGATCTGAAATTTAAGTAAAACTCTAAAAAGAGCATTTTTAAACTTGAATGCTTGCACATTTATGATAGGATGCTTTCTTCTCTTGTTGAAGTGAAATCATTAAACTGGTATTAATTTTTTTATAGGGATTTTGCTTCATTTCTGGTGTTATAATCAAGTGATTTGGTAAACTCTTTTAGCTTACGCATTCACTCAAGGTGAAGGCTTAGTGGTTAAGAACTGAGCTACTCATGATTTGGCAAAACAGTTTTTCAAGTGACAAATACAACTGTGAAACGTCAAACAAGTTTTAACGTGGGTATCCCTTGAATAGAAATTTTTCCCGACGAATGACCCAACACGCACATCCGCAGCTGGTTTGTTGTTGGTGGGACCGGGTTGGGAAAATAAGTTTTTTTTTCAAACAGACAGCCAATCATAAATACGGCTTTGGCAAGAACCACAATTTTTATTTAAATTCTTTAAGAGTTAAAACCTTTACGATAATTATAAATGGTATATTCGTAATAAAGGTTTTTTTACCATTCAGCGGTTCATTTGATTCTCGCTATCAGTTAACAATCGAAAATTATTATTTTTTTATTCGATAGTCGAATAGCCAGCATACTTATGTGAACAACATTGTAAGTAAATAAAAAATGAAACAAATGTGTATTTAAACAGTACAGCATATTTGCATAAGTGGAAGAAGAATGCCAACACCGTTACAAGAAAATTTTATCAAATCAGTGCCGACGGAATTGAATCCCTTAAGTGGAATTGTACTTTTTTTATCGGTGATGATTATAGAACCGCGAGCCTTGATAAGCTAGGTGATTTGTTAGTACATATTTAAAGACCTTCATTTTTTCCTTGTGGGATCCTTTATCTACTTCTCTTGCAAGCAAACTGCTGCAAGAAGATAGACTTTAGATGTACTTTTTTGCATGTTTTGAGAGCTCGTTAGGTCAAATATCGATGGGTACCCTTGTCACTAGTTTGATCGAATGCAGTAAAAAACAATCTTCTCTAACAATATGGCACTTCTGAAGAACTTGCTGCCCGTTTCTTTGCTCATATTTCGGTCCGAAATCTGGATCCCTTGCCCTACATGTCATTGTAAATTGCACATCTTGCGTACCAAAAGCTCATCCGCAGGTGCATACTTCAACGTTACATTTGTGACTAACCTTAATTCGTTCACATGGTCCTCCCTTCCGCAAGACGAAATCATATAGAATGTTGGCCTAAAGGTACCTGGTCAAGAAAATAGGGCTGGCGCGGGAACATTGGCAAAATTCATAACACGAGCTAAATAATTGGAATCCCATTGTGATAAAACCGGTAAAAAGGTCATTTCTTATGCAATTGGTTGTATTGTTCTTGTATACGAAAAATTAAATTCTCGGAGAGAGATGCACTAAATGTGTCCTTGTAAACGATAAGTTAAAGAAATGAAACATTCATCAATATTAGTTTTATACTTGCAATCAATTAACCAAAATTATTTCCAAATCCTCTTTGTATAAATACTGTTATATTTTTTGCAGACATCTGCGAAGTATTATTTAATCTTTTATCAAATCGATTGTACAAAACTCACTGCGGCTCAATATTTTTTAATGCGCGTTTGTCGTGCTTTTTGAAACTCTAATCTATACAAAATCTTCTGGATTTTTTAAAAATATAGCGCTTTGTTTAATTCAATCGATATTTGGTAAGATTAATTACGCCGCATTTCGACCATCGCGATGCAACCTTTCTATTTGAGACAGTTTAGTGAGACTAGCTGCTTGATACTGGCGGCAGATATCGAAGTAATCTTTTTACCTACTCATAATATGTTCCTTCCAAGTACCAGCGGGTTTCATTGTTTCTCTCACGCATGGGAATATAAATTTGATTTATACAAATGCAGACCATGAACCATTCTGCATTTATGTTTTTTTATTTTAATTGTGAAATTTTTTTACCTTACTTTAATTAATCTGTTTAAGTCAGTTGTACGTTAGGAATTATTTAAACCTCGTAAAAACCGAATCGTTGCTGCTTTTGCCTATGGAATTAGTCAGGTCTCAACCAGGGAGTAGTTTATACTCCGCTCAGTATATTTATATATTTTACATTTTAGAATCTGCTGTTGAGTTTTCACCTCGCGTAATGTCTCATTATTTTATAGCAAACGCGTTTTTAAAATGTCATAAGAATGTTTGCCTTATTTCTATGCCTTTTTTAATATCATAGACTTCTACTATATGCTTCTACGCCGTGAATTTCAGCGAAATATTTATTTGTCGGATTGAGGTGAATCAACTTTTGTAGATTTAACTCTAAATGATCAAAACTGTTGGCTGTTCTACTGATAAATCATTTGATTCGGTTATAAGCAAGAATGCTAATGGCAATTCTGTTTTTCCCATTTTTTAACCTAAAAGTGCAAATATGTTTTTCGAATGACTGTTCAAACATTTTTTTAAAATCTAGATACTGCTTTTTGTGAAAGAGCCATTCCTAATTCGACCTTAACTAATTTAATTTATTCATTTTTCAATTCTCTGTTTTTTCGATTTGTTCACATTACCGATTTTCAACGAAGTCCATTAGCCGAGTACGTTTTGATTGCACTTCTCTTGATCTATAATTTAAATAAGAGCAAAAGCCTATTTATTTTGTACTTTATAGCTGAAAATAAACGCAGTTGCTCATAACTATTTGTTTGTAGATGTTTTCCTTACGTGGAACTATCATCCAGAGGTTCATTTCGTCCAGTTCTAGTATATTTTTGAGCATCATCTTCTGCTGTTGTTGATTTCAAAGTATAAGTAATAAATGTTGATATAAGGTAATCAAACAGTCATGATCTTCTATAAGGAATTATTTTTCCACCTTGTTTAAGGTGGACTCATAAAATTAGTTACTCATTTTATATAAGTAGACATACTTTGCAAGAAGTGCATACAGCAGTGCAAATAAAAATCACTAGTGCCGAGTGATTTTTGTAGATTGTGCACTTAGAATTTTTTTGCATTTTCATGCAACTCGCTGTGTTAGTGGCATCCTTCCAATTCAAACGAAATTATTTGTGTCTGAGCTCATGAGAAATGACTCCCTTGTAATTTAGAATTAACTATAAATCATTTAAGCAAACGATGCACTTTCTTTATGTCCTATTAATTATCAATGTTAGAGACTCCGGTGAATGCATGATTGTTATTAAAATAGGAATAAAGTTCAGGCAGTTGAATTGTAGGAGGCATTTTTTTCCTTTGCGGAGTCCTTGATGGTCTATTCCAAACACCATTAACTGATGAACATTAATTGGTTGTGATCTTAGTTTCCAAATGCAATCAAGTTTGATAAGTGGTTTAGATGTTAACTTGCTTCTTTTAAACACTGTAGTTTAAATCGCAAAGCTAATTTATATTCTAGTGTACTCTCTTTTGAGATTAATTTCCTTTTAATGCACCATTTTTCAATTCTTCCACAGCTCTTTTAGTTGTGGTTTGGCAATACCTGATGGTATTGAGAGTAACAAAGCATCGTTATGCAAATTTTATTCCATTTTTCTAAACACAGATCCTTATTTTGCAATCTCGCTATTTCATCGAGAGCAATTGTTTTTGTTTTTTCTCTACCAGTCCGGCAGAACCAGATGATTTTCTCACACGGTAGGTCATGTCCTAAGTATTTTGGCGTACAAAACTGTGCCAACGTAAAGTCAGTGGCTTGGCCATTACGAAGTTGTCTTATTAGGGAAACGAATCTGCTAAATTTGATCCATTTGCTGTTTTCAAGATGAGTTCAATCATTTGTCAATGGTTTAATATACATGGCTTACCCACTATGTCTGCCAAAAACTGTCCGACAGGCAAACATCAGTTTCCAGGATTTCAGTCTTCAACTGTAGTGCAGCCCTATGACTAAATTAAGAAACATTTATTACTACAAACATCCTTCTATACTTAAGAAACTCTGAGTGAGATCAACAGAAAATAGTAACCGCGCTACTCCTGGAAGTATGATCTGAGAAAGTATATTTCCGTTTATGTTATTGTGATATTTGAATTAAAACTGTGATTCTTTGAAACTGACCTAAACGGCTTTATGTGGCTTCTGTGTATAATTCTTATTGCTTATTCGACGTGCAAACGTGTTTCTCGCTCCCGCCTCTTCGTCAGTTCTAGTTTGTTAAAGTCATACATCATCGTCATCAGAGAAACACCGTATGAAAGAAGTTCAAAGGGTTCAGTGGTGATTAAATGAGCTATTATAGGACTGCGAGATTAAAAATTATAATCATCCCAGGGAGGAAGGGAAACGAGCAGTTTGTGCAGAAGGAAATTTCGTTCCGCTGCTACGAGCAACCAATATCTTTGGCCCCGCTAGGAGAATAACCAGGTCCCTCCTTTGTTTTATCGAATTGAGCTGTAAAGATGCCTTAATGTATGAGAAAAGTGAAAACTGATAAACAATTATAAGTGTTTGAGCCAGAAAATTTCATCAGCCCTTCTCTATCCAGGTGAGCAATTTTGTACACTACTTCATTCACTCCATGCCTTCATTTATGAGATGCTGAATGGCAAACATAATTTGGGCATGTCTTGCTTCTCACGCAAACAAATTTATTTGTGTCTGCTAGCACGGATTTACTAAGCATCAGTAGCCAATCTCGATTCTCAAAGAGCCAATCTACTAGTGGTTGCAGTGGTACAGGATTTAGTTAATATAAAATATACTTTATGCACTATATAACCTACTACTATAATAGATAATAGGATATAATAATATCGACTTTAATGGATTTAAAGTTAATAAGGAAATAAACAAATTGATGCAAAGAGGAAAATTTTGTTTCCACTGGTAAATCTATTAGAGGATAATCCAAGCTACCTACGATGTGGAAATGCAAACTGCAGCAGACTCAAAGTTGCAAATTTTTAAGTAGAATTTGGGGGAGCAAGTTCATTATTTGTTAAATGAATTTTAGATCACAAGAAGAACAACGTTTTAGAAGAATCTTGCCCTTATTTACATTGTTCCGAACTAATCTGGAAATGTCAGAAGTAGGAATTTCCTTATTTTCTTATGTAATTTTTACTACGCCTAAATATAGATGGAGGTTTCAAGTAAAAACAAAGTTACTTTATAATCATAATATAAAGAGATTATAAATCCTGTCATATCATCAATTTATTCCGAAATTTAGCGAAATTTTACTTAAAAGTGTTTCACTTGTTTTCACTTGTAATCAAGAAGACCAGTATCGCGGATACTGATGTGGCCAACATTGCTCTTTCTATCTCTTTCACTTTCGCTCTCCTGGTAACTTTTGAGATTCTGCCGAAGTTTGTAAAATGAATCGCATCTACAGCTGAAGTGCGTGGAGGTGGTGTTGAATGTTCGATGTGCTTTATAACTGAGAAATGTGTTTTGTTATTAACTATGCAGATATCATCAAAATACTGGCCTGAGAAACCATTCTTGATATTGCCTGAAAATCAAAAGAATGAGCTATTTTTCAAGCAAATCAATTACTTTTAACCGCCAAAATATTTTACTTATTTCATCCATTTTCAAATTTCACACTCTTTAATCAAAGATGTGACAGAAATGGCAAGAATTTAAAAAGTATTATTTGAAGTTCAAATTAGAAGCTAAAGTTTCATGTTTGCCTCCTGTTTAATTAAAGGAAACATCTATAGCTTTCAGGTTTTTTGACATTTCGGAGAATTGTCAATTGCACTTAACATGACCGCGCGACCTTTTGAAAAAGTAAGACCTTTTGATCTATAATTGAAATCAACAACTGTTCGTACTTTTATCCTAGGGAATTCTACATCAAACGTGACTCTATAGTCTCATGGGTTCCTTTTCACGGTTAAATGCCCCTAAAGACAGCTTAGATATTTTCTGCGTTTTGATAATAATTTTAGAAGCACCGTGGTTAAATTTAGCCTAAACGAGTTGGTTTAAACTGACAAACCGACGAAATTGCTTTTTCATCTAGGGCTGAAAATAGATGCCTCTTTCCAGCTGCTTGAAGCCAACATTAGAGAGACCACCTACAAATGCAAAATAGTCGGTATAATCGAGAAGTGAAATTCAGTTGTGGTTTCAGCCCCACACCACCTCATTTGATCGAAAAATTTGACATCTACACTAGCAAGCACAGTATGTGTTTGATGTGAGCAAACAGATGAAACAGAAAATGATGGAATTTGTTTCAAGTATTTCTTATCGACATGGGGGACCTTGTGCCACCAAACTGGCCTTGCGGTAATGTGGTGAAAATAATCAAATCTCTTGATCGACTGGAACATTTGTGATAAGAAGATTGAGTGGAAGTGCCTCAAGCAAGTGGATACCGAGATTAGTGAGCTACCTTGATACTGTCATTGGCACCAATGGTCGTTTTGTGAATAGCGACGCAGTTCTTTGAAATTGTAAAGCGGAATCAAGCCATTATGTCAAATTATTTGCTCGTTTCCAACATTCCTTGCTTCTAATTTTCTCAAAAATGTACGGTTCTATTGTTCTGAACAAAAGCGTGGCCTTTAAGAATATTTCGTTTCATACCGTCCGGTAATTCAACCTGTTCACTTCGTCCAGAAGTAGGTTATTCCATGCACGTTTCAGTCCCCATCCGGTAGTCATTTATGCTAGCAAGCATATTTTCGCATCAACTGGGTAGCTTTGCCAGTTACCGTTAATCGTGATGCCAAGATGGCACGGATGTCAGTCATATCGCTACCTCGCAAACTGATGAATGGTAACAAAAAGGCTTTCATTGGATGGTGAAATTAAAGATCGATTTCTAATATCGATTAATTTTCAAATGAAGAACAATTTAGATTTTTTATCCCTTACAATTCTGCGACGTGTCAGAATTGTAATACATGTTCGCAGAGGAGGTTAAATACTGGATGCGGGTTGTATTTGCTCTTCACAACTGCACACAATGAGCATCCGTGGGAACCTGTCACATTGCTACTTCACGTCGTTGAGTTGTGGTGTCAAACGTATTCTGCCAAGTGTCTCTTACATGCGTTTGTTTTTATGCAGCCATATTTTGCCAATTAAAATGAACTGGAAAAGCGTGACTGGTTTTTTGTATTCTCGCCCTCAGACTTTTAGCTGTGCATTTCAACACTCTCTGAAGTCAAGTGGAATCAATTTCAGAGTTGATTTTGGAGTTGAGCGTTACATCCAAAATAAATAAAACCAAATCCATCTCCTTTCGAAAATAAGATGAAGGCGAAATTTGTTCAATTTTTCAAATCGAAGTGGAGGTCAGGAAAGACTGGTTTACAAAGCCGCGTTTCTCTCGGCGCTCCAACATTGCCTGAGTGTATGAAATAAGATTGCAGAACGTAACCGAAAATGATCGCTATTTGATCAATGCTGCAGTACAATCAGACGTGTTGTTGCTAAGACCCTATCTTGAGAATTTAATCAGTCATGAAGAAACCATGTGGATGTAATCAGTGCTTCCCCTTTGTCTTGTTTCTCTGGATTGACATGAAATGTGGAACGTATTGAGTGTCAGTTTGTTTCCACTCTCCTGTCCAAAGGAAGTTACGGCAATCTCGTTTTGGCCATCTCCAGACTTCGTGGGTCCAGAGGCAATTTTACATTTGGTAAATGAAATGTTTCCAGAGACGACCACTCTCACCTTTTGAGAGTTCTTTCGCGTCATTTTGGACCTATAGATCTTAGCATTTGGCATGAGTTTAATACACAGAATAGCATAAATCCTCTAAGCTGGACTTGATGGGCTTGGTTTATTTAATTACATTTTGGAGCTCACACCTCTCCTCTAGTTTATGGGATATAAAACCATCGTTGCGTTGATGAACTGATGAGCCTTCGCTTTGAGTGCGAGTGAACGGAAATAATTCCTACCCTGGAGTCGTTTTCGCCGATAAAATCAAAGTGAGCCATCTTGATCAGGGTGATATCAATAGATTTATCGAAGGTCTTATTTCCCCATCTTACCATTCTGATGTCCACTTCCTCAGGTACAAACAATTTCTGGACATCTTTGGCACAACAAACATGACATTTCGTTGAGCTGTCTGTCGAGTAGTCTAAGCAATTACAATGCACTTCTTCATTGTTTAATTTAAGAGCATTTTTTTAAAATAATTATATTTACTTTTTGACTTTGTTAAAACATATGTAATAAGGAAAACATATCGATATTACAAAAGGGAATTCGTCAAAAGCATCGATGATTTCAGAGATTGATTTTTGTTTTAAGATTCAAAATTGCAAAATCATTGCGCAATGAACTCTTTTTACTTTTTGTCGTAATTCTAAGTCGCCTAACATTTTCATGTCCAAGATTTGAAGTTTAATGTGGCTTTTTCCTCAACAATGACTAGAAAACCCCTATATCTCAGCAGCGTTCTAAAATGTCATTTGAAATCAATTCCGAGAAGATACATTGCTTTTTACTCTACCAGTCTTCCCTGAAATGTCATGATTCCGGGCTCGGATGGTTTTATAGTTCAAAAAGATGTTTTTATGCGTTATGATTACCTCAACGTATTTCGAGTAGAGGTTCAATGATTCACATGGAGAAGGTGAATCGAACCACGTTTCAGGCAACTGCCACTAGCCAGTGTATTAAAAAGCACACTTCTCTAAGTTGAGAGACTTTGGCGAGGGTATTCCTGGTGAAATTACGACAGTAAATGTTGTGTCAACTGCAAAACTAATTTACGATCCACCGATTACTTCTGATTGACCTTATTGGAATGCTTACTAAAATATGCAACGCAAAAAACCGATGAAATTTTGGCAAAATATTAATTTTATGTAAGTATACAATAAGTTATATGACCCTAATCACCAATAGGCTGTTAAACAAGCTTGATCACCCATTACTTAGTTGGAATTTGAGGAAATTGAGGCAATAAAATGCTTTCAAAAATATTTTGGGACTTTGAATTTTTTTCGTGCAATATGATTCATTCCCAAAAGTACACAAGTTGTTTTGATGCTGAAGCATGAATTTCATTTTGGTCCCTGGTATATTTTTGGAGATTGGGTAAATCTTTTAACTTATTTCTTTGTCTTTCCTCATATTTGCTTGCCAAAGGGCGAATTTCCCCAAATGATATCTACATCACAGAAGGGCGGATGTTTACTTCTGTTTTGTAAGCTTAGAACGAATAGGAGTGTTTGAGGTAGACAGACAGACAGACAGACAGACATGACGATCAGTGGCTCGGATTTAAATGGTTTTCAACGAGATAACAACTGACAGATCCAAAATGCATGAGTCCCCTATTACGTTGTTTCACATTGTGCTGCTGACTAAGAATGTGGTCCGTTCTTTCGCATAAGAATGAGCCCCCATCTTATTCACAATCCGGAAATCTTAGTCATTCATTATTCATTCTTATTCAGAAAATAGCGCAAAAACGTGCAAAAGAATCAGATTGACTTCTTAGAAGTAATCAGACAACTTCTACTGTTATTCTATTACGGGTTCGTCTTGCAAGAGAACTGCGACCTCATATGCCGAGTCCCTATGTGTTCTCATCCCATGTCCTCAAATATTTTGCGTAGAATTCTACGTTTTATGGTAAGCGAATGCAAAATTGACGGACTTTTGCATGATTTAGGGGCTCACTTTTTTCCATATTAACTTCAAGTCTCTCAAGATCCGTCAATTAACACATGCATATTTTCAATTTTTTTGTCTTTTGCCATTATGTTTTTGTGCCTCTTCGATGCGGAGATAAACAAATTTTAAAATTTATTCTGTAACCACGAGAAAGGTCTGGTTGATTATCAAAATGCTAAGCTCCGTAATTCAGAAAGACATATGTTGAGGCATCATCTAATTGGAATATAGCAGGAGTACTTATGCGTGTGTGAGCACACCTCGGATCTGATTGGTTTAATAAATTGCTGGAGCTATAAATTCCCCTTTAAGCGCACAACCGCTGCGATTTGCTTGTTTTCTCTACTTACATACAATCATGGCCCGTGTCGAAGTCGAAGTTTTGAAGGCTGATATGCCTAATGACATGAAAAACTTCATTGTGGATCAAGTTGACGATCCACTCCGTCAGTACAATGCCGACTCAAGCCTGCCAGTCAAGTTAGAGCCCATTGTGACTCAACTCAGCAGAGCTCTTAAACAGCGCTTTGACGGCGTCTGGCAAGTGGTTATTCTCACTGGTTCCTACTCAGCCTTCTCAGCCTACACACCAGAACGACTTTTCCACTTTAAATACGGTCGATTCGTCGTTCTGGTCTGGCAATCTTCTACCTACTAGACTTGAATCGGCTCCCATCCATGCCTATCGGCTCACTCATTTCTGCGCAGTAGCTTCTCATTATGCATGTTTGTGAATCATATTTAACAGTAGCCATCTTTAAATTCCCCTTATCTGCCCCACTTTGTCCACCCTCTTGAGTTCTATGCTATCACTAAACTTATTCCTGCAAGAAATATTTCGTTTTCTTTCTGCCTTTGCGTCTTTTCACAATAAAGAATGCCTTGCTGTCCTCCGCTCTTGAGAGATGGTGTTTTGGGGCTTATTTTTCAAACGGTTGAAATTCTTGTTGACATTTTCTAAAAACGCTGTTAAATTATAGCCTCATTCAACCGATCATAGATACTGCATTTAAAATCGGACTTTTAAAAATCGGAAATCGATCGGAGGTTAGCTCTCAGCTCCTTAAGGAATTATCGATCGTTAAATTTGGGCTTCGCTTCATACAAATCGCGCAAAATGTAAGTGCGTTTAAAGTGCGTATTACCTCCATTATTCGTCTTAACTTCACAGTAGTCTTTTGCGCTTAATTCCTATGGTTACGTGTTTCTTTATTTCACTGTCTTTCAGGTGTGAATAATGAAAAAAAGGCTCTTAAAACAAAGTCAAAATCAGAGAACAACGCGCAATTAAACAACCAAAATCACCTCTTTTGGGTATTTAGAAGGCTTGAACTTATTGCTGAATTTGCAATAGACAATTAGCGGTCGGGCGACAATTTATGGGATGACTTGCATCGTCTAAACAATCCGGAGCTAGTTTCCAAAGGCTAGGTGCTTTTTTAGGCAGGTTTAGTGTTTTTAGGATGCTTTAAAAAATTCTTTCTTAGCCCACCTGAGCCTTCTGGCTGTCAGTCATTCCCTACTGGTAATTTGATCCTTAACTCTGAAAGTATTTGGAACCTACAAATTTGCTAACGGTAATTGTTCCCCTCAATTTAAAAGCTTTGCAGTTTACATTACTCTTGCATTAACATCTCAGGAGTAGTCAGTGTAGGCTGCTTAAGGAAAACTAATGTAAGCTCAACATTTTTGCCTGGAAGCCTTTCCCTTCAGCTGAGAGTACACTAGGTTGCCTTGGACCCGTCAAAACCAATGTTTATTGTACGAATAGCGTGTTTCTGGTTATTTCTTGCCAATTTTTAAGTGAATCATTTTCTAAAAGCTCACACAGCTGATGGATACGATTTCCTGGGTAAACTTTACTTCTGGGTTCTCAAATTTTATGTCTCTTCTGCTCTACAAATTTAAGGCAATTTTTCATTGGTTTCGGAGTGTTAGTGAAATTCGCTTGACTTGGAATATAGCTGAACGCGACCGTAGAGGGTACCGTTCTAAAGTTCATTCGATGAATCTGATGGCAAGAAAAGACTTATTGAAAGGGGATTAAACATTCTTATTATTAGCCAAACTTGGTCCTTCAATAAAGAAGGAAGGGAACAAAGATCAAGCAGTGCCACCAGACCAAGAAGTTAAATGACATGCAAGAATAATCAGGTCATATTTTCATGCTTGCCACCGTCTTGACTGCTTTCAGTTTCCACGGTTAATCAAATTTCCTTTCGACTTATCCAGCGGTTTTAACTAAACTCAGTTTTATGGCTCCTCTTAAGTTGTTTCCACCGTGAGGCTTGTTTTAAAAAACTTATTAAAAATGAAGACATCGATAAGCAAAGACTGGTATTTCACAAGGTTTGTGTGAAATTCGAGGGTTTGCCAATTTCTCGGGGGTGAATGTTTCGAAATAAACCGGCTTAGAAACCATGGGGTTATGTTGAGGAGCACGATTACTGCGTAAAAGCTGTAATTGAGGAAGACCTGATGGCACTATTTTGCCTACGTGAATGTTCTCACAGTTATTTATTAATTCAAGCAACCAATTCCCTTCGAGTCACCCAATTGAGAAATATGAACTGCAATCTAACAAGACGTAGTCTCTAGCTCATCTTTTAGATAAGCATTTGCTGAATTGGCAAATTCAAACGATCCACTCTACTCCAGTTTGTGGTGGTGGCGATAGTAGCAGCGGTAGACAGACTAATGGCCAGACTCATCCTGCTTCTGACTAAACCGGACTCTGCAGGGCTTTTGGTTAGGTCGAGGAATTCAGCTCCTCCGTTTATTCTGGATCTACATTTCTTTTAAAGAGGCTTATTATTTCCCTTTTAGGTATTCTTTCAAATTAAGATAGCGTTCGTCCTTTCACTAGAAATCATTGTCCGTTCCTTGCTTGATTACCAAAAAAATTGCAGAACATTAAGTTGCTGGTAGCCAGGATATTCACAAGTTAAATTTATCACATTTTCAATAAAAGTAATTCAAATTTCAATAAAATTTAAAAAGAAACTTGAATTAATTTCAGTTCTTTTATTAACTCTAAAAAGCGAATTAAATTCTTGCCTTTCACTAAAGATTGCGATAATGTTAACTGAGTCATTTGTGGAGCCGATTCTTAACTGCGGCTAATTCTAAGACTGACGAATGGCAATAGACTTAATGCTGTCCTAAATCGGCTAGGCCTCATCTCGGGTCCAGATTTTCGCAAAGCCCTGACTTGCGAGGAGTTCGCAAACAAATAATCCTAGAAACTCCAGTGGGATGGCTTCGACGTAGACAGCTTCGTATCTGGTCGACCAAGAAGCCCTACTTACGTCTTTAACGCTAGAACCTCTTCCAAGTCACCAGATTCCAAAAGAAGGAATTTAGCAAATATAAAGCCGTGGCCTTGAGAAAACAATCAAGATAGAGATTGAATTTGTCGCAGTCAGTCAAAATCTGTTGGAATAATCGACCAGGACCACCTAAATCTCATTGGACATAAAGCTGAAAGGATAGTTAAATAACGATGCTGGCTTTATACAACTGTGCTCTGAAGACAAAGAAATGCCCCAGTATCAATACGGCAAGTTCCAATAAGTGATAGTGCTCCACGTTTGAAATATTGTAAAATTGAAGGTCCACTAAGACGCCGCGATTCTGATTAGCACCTCAATCTTTCGATATGCGGAACCCGGAGCACCCTTCCGTACCATATCGATCAATTACTATGAACTCACACACATCGGTTTGCCTAGTTATTAGCTTACAAAGTTCTGCACATACGTACAAAAGCAATTATTAATCGGCAGAGTGGCGGCATTGCATCCGTCACGTTGCCACTTATCAAAACAGCATTTCTCGTTTTCGGACCCACTAAACAACACTCGTTCAACCCTACTTAACCGATTTCTTCAATGAAATCACAGCAGAAATCAATGCTGGAAAGCCCATCACTCGGTAATGACAGTGGCACAGTTGCGTATGATCTTTCATCTCGACAAACACCCATTGACTTATCTTACACTGAAAACCCAAACATCACCTGCCCATCGTCGTACTGTGGGGTCATTATCAGCCCCCTCAAGTGCAATGAGAATAGAAATTCTATTTAACTGGTCACTCCAAAATACGTGACAGTAACTGAATTTGACCTGTCATGCTGGCAACAGTGTTTGGCCATCTAAAGAGAGGCTACAAGAAAAAATACCCAGTTTAATGGGCAATGAAATCTGAAAGCTGAGCGGCGAACTATGTGCAACATTAAAAAGCCCACCCAAAGTAGTTTTATTCAACGAGATCCCCAAACTTGTACTGTCTGCCTTAACTAAGAGGAGAGATTAAAATAGCTTAGAATCCTTAGCTTGCGACCTGTGGCCCTACTGCGATAGGCAGAAAGAATGAATAACTCAGCCCTCGCTTTAACGCTTTTGATGCCCAATTTCACAGAGACTTGCTTCTACCTCTTCAAACTGGTTGAAGACCGCAGACAGGCCATCAAAACTTGTTCAGGTGTTGAATCTAATAAGGGCTGAGCCGAACAAATGGATGAAAGGGATTAACGAATAGCTGAAGAATACAATCAACATAAAACTAAAACTTAAGAGCTGGTCCCATCCCTGAAGCTGAAAATAAAATGTGGTGGTTGTTTGAATATTGGAGAAAAGATCTCTTCTCATGCCTTTTGATAGCTGAAATCAACTACAAACTATTAAATCTTACTTTATACGAGGCACATAAAAGATAGTGGGATTATAGGGTGAATAAGACTAGCAAAAAAGTTGATTCCACTCCGCGATTGTAACAAAGATAGCATACAAACTCAGTCCCAATCAAAAGCACTCAATATCAAGTCTACTGCATTTTTACATAAATTCCCTCAATGCTTCCGACCGAATGATGACAGTTCCATCGTCTCCGGTGTCGCGATCCGAATTAGACGAAGAACTGACGTCAGTTCCGAAAAGACTAGCTTCCAAGTAACCTGCAGCTCCCAGGATACTCTTCTTTCCCTTCTTTGACTTCTTTTTGGATCTTAGAGGATTCTTCTTCTCCGCCTCTTCTTCTTCATCCTCCTCGCTAACGACTCGTCCAACTTCACGTTTCACGGTCTCCGGGCGCAAAAGTTCCCTTGCCTCCTCGGCGTCTGCATAGTCGTAGCCCTCTGGACAGGTATTAAACTCACAATTGTCATTTTCTACCTGAGAGGTGAGACCGTGAGAAATATTTCTTCGATGACGACGACGATGGTGCCCTTGCTGATCATTTGAAAGGAACATTAAATCAACTGAATGGCATCAAGTTATGAAAAGTGGAGATCGGCGTACCCTATAATCTCCATGGTTTCTTCTGGTGATATCACGCAGCCGTCGACGAAGTCTTGCCAGTTTCTTTCGATTGGCCTCAACACCGCGGCGAATCATCAATTGAATTTGAATCTGTGTAAAAAGAATCAATTGTAGATAGCCATGGTGAATGTTAAAAAAACTGTCTGAAAGATTTTGTGAATGATTGGGCATGAAAGAATGAAAACCAAGCGAAATAAAATTGCACTCGCATTCAATCGATTCTCCTCCTCGTCCATCTCCGTTCGAGCTCCACTTTGATCATAATCCTGTGGTTCCTCGTCGTAAATTTCCAAGCACCCTGATTCCTCTTCTTCAGAGTCCCCAAAGGAATTTCCATCAATGTTTAGTTTCACCTTCTTTCTGCCAGGAAGCTCCGACGAAGAGGAATTGGACGACATAGAAGAGGACTCGTCCTGTTCCATTTCACGTGGAACTGACGCCGCACGTTCCTCCCGCTCCTCCATTACGGCTTCCTCCACCTCCTCAATCATCTCACTAGCCGCCTGTAACAGGAGGAACTCATTTTATTAATGCCCTTTTGTCTCATTGAACTACCGAGCGTCGATAGA
Source organism: Moniezia expansa (assembly GCA_019097775.1). NCBI lineage: Eukaryota > Metazoa > Platyhelminthes > Cestoda > Cyclophyllidea > Anoplocephalidae > Moniezia > Moniezia expansa. The sequence goes on from JADFDV010000097.1 coordinate 1,339,588, forward strand.
GTTCAAACTAGTTCAAAATATGAACTATAAAAATAATTGCTATTTATCACTGGTTTGTAAACATTCAGCGGACTATCTAAGAAGGGGCACTTCTTCGACAGGACCTCTCTTTTTTGTTTCGTCACCTGCGGCTAAATCGAAATCTATGGGGGATCCGACACTGCATAAACTTAATTACAGTTTTGGAACAAGGAAACACGCATAACATAACCATAGCGTTGTTCTACCTTGCGGAGTGATAAAGATTACTTCTTGATGGAAAATTATGAAACTGACAAGTTTCCATGAATATGAATGTCATCAGTCAAATACATCTAAGATTTTTGCTAAGAGAAAATAAACAGACTAGTGTGAAACCAGGACGGCCTCCAAAAAACGTTTTCTTTTGCACGTTAAGTGGAAAGCTGCATCAAGACATTCAAATTCCAGGGGTGGCGGTGGGGTGGCCAGCAATTGCCTTAATTAAAAAAATGGAAATCCTCGGTCAATAGGATCCGATATCAACTTCAATCGAAGAGAACAGGAACGAAAGGGCCCAAAAAATTAAACTCCTTCTTGTCATTTATGTTTGCTAGCTTTTAATTACTAGATAGATCTAATAGTGAGTTACTAAACTAATTTCTATATGTGAATGATTGATTAGAAATCCATAGCTACCAATGATTCAGAGTTTTATTTCGATTAAAAGATAACCCGTCTTGGACGAAAGCAGTTTTATACTTGACAGATTCCAAAAAAATGGTATAGCGCAGACGATCGACCATTAGCCAGTTAGAAAGTACCGAGACGACGCATACACCAAACAAACAAGTCGGAACTACTGAAAGTATTTGCATACCCATGGAGGTGGGTATGTGCAAAAATGCGCATTGTGGTAAGCTGTTCTCGTGTTTTGATGAGTCGTTCGTGGGCCGTTTTGCCAAGTCATTAACATGCAGGCATGACACCAGGCAATCGAATCATTCAGGGCAGCGCATATGAGCCACTGCCATTATGCAAACAGGCAAAGACGTCTCATCCTGGAATCTCCCCCTCCTAATTACACGCTCGTATTCATCTGCCTTCCACTTCTTGACCTTCGGATTTGGCCTCTTGGGACTTCTGCTATTACTACTACAATATCTTAATGGCATTGAACCTAGAATGAAAATAAAGCTCCATGTACCCAAATCCCTCCGGCAAACTGATGAGATATTTTTCTTATAGCATTCTACGCAGAAGGCACGACAAGCTCAAACAGTGAAAATATATGAAGCATCGAAACGCCTAAGCTGTTGATAATAGATGTTTCTTCTGATACTAGTACCACTAGTATCACTAACCTTTACTCCCATGGCATAACATGAAGTAGCTGACATTCGATCGCTCTCAATTCTGCCTAAGTTTGAAGGTGGCAGCTTAACATAGGGTTCAGAATGAGGAAATCGAACTATTCCATGCAGTGAAGAGTGTCAAAAACTTGAATCGAAGGTTCATATTGAATGAAAATACCTTGGAGAGATCGGACCAGTAATTTCAGCAGACACGTTGCGCAGAAATAGGGAAACACGTCGTCCTGATTTAAACGAAGAAACTAGAGGAGACAGATGATCCTTGGCAGACAAAAGGATGGAAGAGCGAACTTCGAGAATAGTGCTTGAACGTGAAGGATCGATAGTATGATTACGAACAAGGAGGAAAAGAAGTGCAAATACTACTCTGACCAATCCTATTAGATGCTTTGGAATACTCAACCAAGAGAATGCCAAGAAGTGAGTTCTTGAGCGTGACATTTCTCACGTTTTTTTAGTTCTAATCAGAACTCAAGAAAAAGTCCGATAGCAATTGCAACGACAACATTTATTTGTTAAGAATGTAACGTTGTGATATTTACCATTGAAGAGAATGAGCATTTTATTGACAACACTCGTAAATATTTCTGACCTTGAATATTTGCTCTCAAAAGATCTACCTCCACCGACTTCAGCAGATTTCAAAAAACAAGTAATCATATAAGCATTTTAATAATGTCATGGAGACCACCAACGTGACGCATTCACGCCAATCACAAGCTATCCGATTCGGAAGCGATGAAGATCTAGCCGCATAACTTAAAGGTCACATCGTCAAGACGCGATCAAACTTTAGATTCATGTGAAGGGATGCAGGTAGAAAAGTAGAACCAGAATTCCCATGTTCTCTGGAACTGCCTCATTTTCAGGCCGGAAGAAAGTATCACTGAGTTATAAAACAAAAAAACCGCCTTCCTTCCATGAACTGACGTGCATCTGCTAAATCTAAAAGGACGAAGAGTGAAATTCGCCTCAAGAAGCGCTTGGTCAAGGATGGCTAAAAAAGAACTCCAAAATATTATCATCCATTCGCATCATTCGTAAATCGCAAAAATAGAAATCAAAATCCTCAGAAAATTTTCAATTATTCACTAAGTCGTTCAGAGACTTCACCTTGCTATTGAAATCGCAAACTCATTTTGAAATAATTAATCAAGACGACGCACCATAGGAGACATATGGAGAAGTGGATTTTCGGCAAATTCAAGAGGACATGGCGGAGGAAGGTACTGCTTCATTTCCTCCTTTAAGTCTTCTTCCGCTTCCATTGCTGTCGAGCCATCTAACTCGTTGACATTATCATCATCGTCTTCTTCCGAGATATCATCACTTTCGCCATCCCCTTTTTCACTAGCCGTGGAAGCGAGTTCATCTTCGTCACTGTCGGAGATTATGGACATGTTGTTTTCCATCAAATCGCCATCATCAGCTGATTTACTTGAACTTCCTGAATCCTCTACCGATAATGTGGCAATCAGCAACTGACCTTCTGGTTCAACTTTCTTCCCATCGCTTTCACTACCTGAGCTAGAAGTAGTGGATAATGATGGCGATTTTGGAGGTTCCTTCATTTGTACCTCTTCAGCTTTTCCCTTCTCATGGGACTTGGAATCGTCTCCATCTGTAAAAACATTAAAACCGTCATACCTTGAAGTCTGTAATTAAACGTTTTCGAAATTTTTAGCAGTTAAGGGTTTAAGAACTTAATTAAAACCATTTGTCAATGAACTAACACCATTTGAAATTGAAATCATGATACCGCTGATAAAATATTTATAAGAATTTGAGTTCATACCACCAGCTAGATCTTGTAAATTCCCGTCGGATTTGCGAAGACAGCAGCGCTTGGAAACTGAGGCGCTATCCAAAGCGGACTCGGAGAGGGTTCGTTTGCGAGATTTATTCGTGAACGAGAAGGGCTCGTTATCACTCTGGTGACCATGATATTGACGTTCAATTGGCCATAATGTGGAAAGGACTGTTTTGGATGTCGTTTGTGCCTTTGAAAAGCTAGAAAATAGCGATATAAACGGCTAGTTCAACTCTTTTTTATTTCGTATTACTCCTTAACCATTTTGGTAGAGATAATCGGTGAACTATGATGCTACTAATAGACCAATTCAGTAACAAATAGGTTCGCCCCCAGAACGTTTTTTATTTCAGCTAGTGAAGCCTCCCTGTGGTTGAGATGAATTCTTTTCACGTAGTCAAATTTTTAGAGAGAGGTGTTTATAAAGCCTGTGACTTTTCATGATCTATTACGTCTTATAGAAGAAAGAAGAGACAGTTCAGTCACTAAATGTTTGGAAGCTCAGTACTCGTTCAATCAAGCATATCTTTATTCGACCCAGCTTTTCACGGAAGAATATGCGGACGTGATCTAATATCAGGGTAAGCGGAGAATGTCAATTCCACCTGTTTTCATTTCTTGCCACAGCGGTAGTTTAATTTAGTAGCCCATCTACAAGATCATTTGATTTATTAAAATTAGTACGTCAACACACAACAAGACAGAGGGTGATACATGGCTTTCAATGTTGGAATTCAAGATACTTACACTTTTTAGCATTATTTAGGAATTAAGCTGTTCTTCAACTCAAGCCTTGAAACTTTCACCTACTTTCCTTTACTACTTATAGGCGTTGACGAAAATGTACAAGCCAAGACAGTAGTTTGTTTTCCTTTCCACATCCTCAGTGCCTTTCCACACTTCATCGAGGTCCATTGGAGTGTAGCTGAAAGCCTCCGAGAGATTGGTCCTGGCTATCCAAGGACCAATAGTAAGAGTCTGAGTACTCGCCTTTGTTGGGTTTTCCGCTCAGGATTGATTTGATGACTAGTCTAGTCAGTACAGTTGGCATCATCATCTAGCGTCAGAGATAGGTAGAGCTTTCAAAGTCACCTATGAACGAAGTCTTTCATCTGAGTTATTCTGCAAATCATGGCTTACAAAACTCGTCCAAACTGAGCCTTCTCTCCGAGTTTATAGTAGTCTTAAACCATAAATCTTTTAGGGGTACCTTTAGCCACCTCAAGATTACTTAAATTTTAGAAAACTCTCCACTACGCATGCAAAGAAATTCATTTCTAGGGGGTTGTTCTTTAGAATCTACTTACTTCTCCTTTGCACAAGGGTCTTGCAAGGTTTGAATCTTTGGAGAATATATCGTTCTTATCTATACCTTTCGGTTTTAGCTGGTTGAATTCTTTTCTTGGAAGCGATGAGATCTTTATGTTTACCATCGAATAACACTTGTGCTTACTTAAGAGTCCTTTTACATGTGCTTGGTCTTTACGCATTCCTGTGAAGCTATTTTTTTGGAGATCAAAGACGCTTGGAAAAGAGATGCACAAGGAATATATTATCGACGTTAGTCGCCATTTGAAGCGGTCTAGAAGGCTGAAATTCGAAGCCGATGTAGCATAATTTGTCCATAATCTCAAATCAACTGTTGTATCAGCTAAAAGATCCGGACTAGATCTGTTGGCATTTACAAATGGAATTGAAGGCTATTATACTCATAAGATTCTAAAAATCAGAAATAAACTGAGGTAAATTAAGGTAAACAAGAGGTGCTGAGACGGAGATTCCATTGAACAGAAGCTGGGTCAATGCTATCGTCATGAATCATTCCAAGAAAGGGAAGGGGAGGAATTTCTGAAGATCCAAGTGGAAATAGTTGTCTAGCATATAATGGCAAGAGAATTCGTTTAAATAAAGCAGTACCAAGAGCATATTTAGCATGACGCAAAGCAGTGCACCAAATGAGGCCTTATCTGAAGTATCGTTTCTCTCCGCACCAAGAAGACTATTAATAGTCTTGGCGATCGAACCTGGTGCTTCCGTCTTTGCAAGCAGCAGCAAGGGTTTATTCACCTGTATCGCATCTGGGTCAGACATTTTGCTACTACTCAAATTACGATCTACGCCCAAAACGTGCTTCTCAATGACCACTTCGAAATTCTGTTCAATACTTTGATGATAATAGTGGCAATCGCAAAGGAGGATTTGCATACAGCGCGGTAATTTGCAATTTAGCTTAGCCCATGTTCTCTGACTTCATGAACAAATAAGAAAGGGATAAGGTAAAGATGGAGTGGATTCAACCCGTCTACCAAATAGTGCCCGCTTAGAGAAAGGTATTGAGAGATTAACCTTGCCACTTGGCTAGCGTCGAGATAAGGCCTTCGATTTCTAATGGCTGCATGTCGTTTAACCTTACAATGTACACTACACAAAGGGCTGCGTGTCTCTTCGATATCAAGCCAAGCTAATTTTCCTTTGAAATAGTCAAATTCGAGGAGACTGATTTACCCTCCCCTGCAGGCCCAGGCTGCCGTGTTAAATGATGGTACATATAACTATTCCATTGAAATTAATACAGCGTTGTATGATTCTAACATGCTAAGTCCTCAAAAATTCCCAGAATACTAAATAGTACCTTAAAATATTCTGTACTTTGAATCGAATCACATAACTAATCTATAAACTGGTGAATGGGCTGTAGCTGAACATTATCTCTAGCCGAAAAATGGGCTCATTGCATATCGGGCTTTATAAGGCGGAAAATACAATGCTCACTGCACAGGGCTTCGACAATGGATTGAAAACTTCCTGGATGAACATCTGATGAAGCTGTTCGATGAAGATGAGAACGTTTTTTTGTTTCACTGAAATCTATAGATTGAAAATAACCATAATTAACCATGGATTTATTCTCACTGTTGAGTTGATGATTCAGAGCAAAGACCAAAATAATCTAAATCAAGGTGCAAGCGGGCTCGTAATTACCTAAGGTGATTCCAAGGTGAATTTGCAGTTCAAAATGGTCACAAATAACAACTGCTCATGGAATACCTTGCTTGGAATTCAAATTTGGGGCTTTAAGTAGCATTTATTCTGCTTAAATCTCATCTTTCGATATGAACTGGGTGAATTTTGTGAGAACTGCCATTCTGCGCTGAAAATGATTGTCAACGACAATAAAATATAGAAAATAGGTTCAGTAGGATATCCCTCTTCCACGTCAAATAGCTATTTCTAAATCAGAAAAGTGTCGCTTGTCTACCGCTAAAGCTGAAAATGTTGCCAAGGGGCTCAAAATCGCGACACGACACGCCCGCTCTTGAACCGATTCCAAGCTGTCAGAGGAGAGGGGCCATTAATAACGTCATGAAAGATTCAAGAGCCAACTGGAGGAATGCAATATTTGCTATGGCAGCATAAAGTGGTTTATGCAAATGGGCGACGAAATAAATAACTCTTGAAATTTGGCTCAAAAGGAATGCACTTAAAAGTGGTGAAATGTAGCAAAGCTGGCTGTATGTAAATGGCTGCTGAAAACAAGGAAATGAATCGCCATTATAGACAAGACCATTGCAGCCGGAAGGTGTTAATTCAAAAAACTAAAACTATTCCCGCAAAGGAGAAGGATGGCCAAGTCGTCAGATTTCAGACCATCACCAGGAGGCTTCCAGTTAAAATCAGCAGTTGTGTCACTTCGGATTGTGTGAAGGCACTGAGGGTGAAGAAAGGCACATTGTTTTTCCGACTTAAATAAAGTCCCAAAGCAAACACATGTGTTAAATCTCAAAACAAAGGAAGAAAAAGAAGCCAGAATGATAAACCTAATATCGCAGATCCTTCATTCCAGAAATCTTTAAACATTGAAACTCGTATGTTTCTCCACATCCCTAGAATCAGCGCATTTTAACTTTGAACCGAGAAATGACCAAGGAAATACGCCCGAATAAGGCATAGTTGAAGACGTTCACTGAATGAACTCTATTAATAATCAGGCTGGCATATTAGAAAAATGAGAATAACCATGATCGGATCAGAGTGGTATATTGAAGACAGAAGTTTAATTAATAGAAAAATTATTGGCTTGAAAAATCCAGAGAAAAATTTGGGTCGAAATGACATCGACGTGGTAACGAAGCGGTCATTCGACTATGAAGGCATTTCGAAAAGATTGAACTGGTCGAACTCTATCCATTCTAACCGATCAAACGAGTGCTTGTGTTGCCTTGATAGCGCTTTAATGATCTTAATTAATAGCTTATTTATCGGAGCATTGGACGGTAGGTGTACAGGTTTTAATATTTTTAGATTTTTTACAGTGAGATTCGTGAAATTTGAGGGTTATTCGTCCCAGGCTTTCATAAATGAATTTCGGTTTTCTTCAGCTCAAATTTCGACAAGTGTAAACGCTCTCACCGTTAAGATAGACGCTGAGGCGTGAAAGTGGAACTAGGAGGAACGATATCAGTTTTCAGATGATTTCCGATTACATTCTGAGTAATTTAATACTATCTACCAATTTCTAGTAGTCAGTAAAGCAATCATTCATTACAATACCGATAAATAGTTCTATTAAGACGTGGGACACACTTGAATTCCTCAAACAAGTTAGGATCTTGGAAGTGTGAATCAGTAAGTATCTGGAGCCATGGTCGAATCGCACTTTTGCGAACGGCAATCAGTCAATAATCCTTCTTCAAGAACCTGAAAGAATGTCGGTAAATAAACTGGTCACACAGGTACCAACTAGAGCTCCGACCGTGAGCCCTCAGGCAAAATGATCATCGAATAATTCGATGAATACGAGCCTCCTATCGTAATCATCTTAAAAAATCTATCATTGAAATAACCTGTCATTCTGCCCTTCAATGGTTACGCACTTTAACAAAATCCTATCGTAAAATTCAAGAATCTTACTCAAATCGGGACTGCGGATTGTGTAGTGCTGTTAAGGCGTGCGAAAATAGGTAGGAAAATTCATATCTGAGTCCTCATTGGAATTGCATTGAAATTTAACCTCAGAGATATTTATTCTTACTCCGTTGTGACATTTCCATTCCAACCGCTTGAAGTCCATACATAGGTCATCAAGAAATGCTACACTAATAACTTACATTCCTTTTCTATTAAAGCATACAAATGAGGGAACCAATGTTCCAACTCTTCTGGAAGAGCACAAAACATCAAAGTGTCACTATGCTACATGAACAGCTTTGGATAAAGTATGAGGGATATGAAAACAGGCAATCGTCCGCACAAAAGGTCACAATAAAGTCTGTGAGAAATATTAAGTTCATGGCCCCTTGAAAGTATCGGCATTTGGTAGAAGAGGCAATCGATAACAAACTAAGACAAATAAAGCGGACAGTTAACAAATAGAAATTCTATTCTATTCAATCTTCAATGGTCAGCTCGAGCTAGACACCCAACATTGAGAGTCAATCGTAGGAAATCTAGCAGGTTGTCTAATAAATTCACTCATCTCTATTCAATCAGACTTGAAACTCGATCATTTTCAAGACCCATAATATTAGTGAGGCTTAGAAAACATGATGCTTGAAAGGGAGACTAAGTCAACCATCTACTCTCACTAGCGGTTCATCATGGCAGCGGTTTTTTTTAAAACAAAGCTAGTTCGAATGTGAATGCTCAGTCTATCCAATCCAGTCTTGTAATTCAAATTTTCACCAGGAAAGGCAGCAAGCTATTATATGAAAGAGGAACGAAATGAAAGGACCTCACTAAGACAAGGTAGATTGAAGCCTCATTTGGGACTTTGGAAAAAAGTTATAAGAAACCATGCCGGAGACAAACGAGGAAAATGAAGAGAATGTTACGGAAATCAACTTTGAACCAAAGTACGTCCGATGGGGAGCGAAGCATTGGACAAGGAAAACGAGGCGATTTTATGCTCTGTCGACTGGCCACTTCATGTGGCAGTTGAAAAATCTTATCCGATAAAAATAATAGCTACGGCTATTCCTTCAAACCGATGTTTGTCGGTATCGTTGTTATGGAACTGACTGACATGATACGCACACTAATCATGAGTTGTCAAACTGGAGCAATACGAGTTCAGTCGGTATTAAGATAAGTTGGTCATAGAACCATCGCTAAACCCTTCTAGTGATCTAAATTTTCTCTCCCAAGTTCGATCCACATCAATATCAGTCTTTCGAGAGTCTAGTCACTTCAATAATAGATTTGGTGATTTGTCAAAGTTGCTATTACTACGGAATATCTTACTCAGTATATTGAGTTGTTACGGAAACTCTAGGACAAATAACCGAAAAACCTAAACGCCAAGCTAACAGGTGGCCTTAGCGAAATGTAAATAGGACCACTAGAGCTTACTTAACTTCCTCTTCCTCTAGTTCGCGCTGCTTATGCGATTCCTGGTCTTCCATCAGGGGTCTAACTTGTTGATAACGTTTACGATGATAATGGTGATAATGACGGTGAGATTGTTGGTAGTGTCGTGATCTGCCGTGCCCGGCCGCAATCATGGGATTAGCGTCGGGATCAAAGGCCTGGACATTAAAATCCTGATCGAGAGGAAATTGGGATTCGGGAAGACGCTGCCATCGAAAGTAGGACGCCCAGAGCCATCGCGGTGAGACGATGTGAAGAGGAGTCTCCGGGGGATCCAGGTTATTTGACTGTAAAGCGGCCCGGTACTGAGCTTGGAAGGCTCGCGCTGCAATCACCTTTTCGGTGTTCTGCCGACAAGCCACGAGATGGGTGGAGAATGAGCGGTGCCTGTTAAAGGTATACGCATTATAGCATCTCAAAACTACCTGAGGATGTTAAGCAAAAAGTTATACCCTTTCGACGAAGTTGAACCATGAATGGGTTCTTTCGGCAAACGAAGCCGATTATGAAGACGCGCTCCCAGACCAAGAGCAATTCGTCCAGCTAGGGAGTCGCTCGGAGGATAATTGCGCGGCGTCAGGCCAGACAGTGTGATATGAATATTGGGGCCAAGGACTTTGGCTCGAATTGAGGACATCACGTTGGCAACATGGGGTATGCTCGATAAGCGAGACCCATAATCCATAGGTTTGTTGAGAGCCTTACTTTGGGCAACTTCGGCCATGTACTTGTCATAGGCGCGGTAGTACTGCCGATGAATTTCCATTAGAATGTCCTCCAATCTGAGGAGGTAGTCAGCATCGTACGCGTCCAAAGCCTCCTCATTCATCTCAAAAATCGATTGAGGATGAGATGGTGGGGATGTGGAAGAAGAGGATGCGGAAGGGGAGGAGAGGTGAGAAGGGGCTAGCGACTCACGAGGTGGATAATCGACTTCCTTCTCCTCTTTTTCTTCTTTCCCTTTGTTTAATGATTCATTTTGAGTAAGATTCGTCGAAAATTCGCCTTTTTCAGATAACGAAAGTTCCCCCACAGCGACCTCAGGATTCATTTCGCTTTCAGATTTCGAAATTTCCTGTCCTTCTTTCGGGTTCATCATTGTGAAAAGCCTGGAATTCACTTCAGATTTCGAAGTAGGCTCTTGTTGGGCCCTGGTTTCTTCTTCTGTAGCCTTAACAGCAATATTTTCGGAGAAGTTACTTGCTTTTTTTGATTCAATGACGATATCTTGTGGTTTTGAGCTGGGAGAATTAAACACACATTAAGCACGGTTACTTAAATTCAAAAAAATAACAGTTGTCCCCTACACATTCGATGCAGAAAGACCCTCCTCGTCAGAAGAATTTGTAGTATCTGTTGAAGTAGGTGAAGGAGGGGTGAATGTGCGGAAGTCGGGCATAGGCATCATCGAGAGAGGACGTCCGGGTGGTCCATTTATGTCACCTACTTCAGGAAAAAACCTGAAAAAACCCAAATGAAATCAGTTCAAAAGCGATCTCAAAGATGTAAGTACTAATATTAAACTATGAGTAGACACCAGAAACCTGTAAGGTTGGACTTGAATGAGATTGGGAGACCAGTCCCAGACATCGCCACGATCGTCAATGATGCAAACAAGGTGGACACCTCTGGGAAAGAGGGCTCTATAACAAAATGATCAAGAAGCTTTGAAATAGGAGAAATCAATTAAACATAAAGAAATCCTAAATATTAACGCAAGAGGTGTCGTCGGTGGTGCAGCGATCGCATATGCACTTGACTTATCAGATGATACGAGTTCGGGTCCCATCGGCATACACTCGATGAGCGAAATTATCACCTACACTGGTACTAATACATGAAATGCTGATCAAATGGAAGGTCTTTTCCCCAAGAGCTCGAGGAAATTCTCCTTCAATTACAGGCTGACATGGAATGTAAATGGAATGAGCAGTAATCACAAGTATCAAGTATCTCAGAAGGTTAGAAGCAGTTTTCCAACTCCGAGTAGAAACGCACACTTCTTTCAGAGCCGACCACAATAGAGAAGCTGTCCAATGGTCGATTTCTCGCTTGGTTTTCGGATTCCGGTCCCACTTTACAACGTTTGTCCGGGCATCGAAGAAGGGCAGGTTAGGATAGGTCGCAATGAGTCGAAGAGAATCCTACCAGAAATATGATGTTTCTAGAGAGTGATCAATTACTAGGATACAATCGCAATTTAAATCTCCCTCCTCTTTTAACTTTGTAAACGGATCTGGAACAAAAGCAGAAATACATTGGTCTCAATCGTTCACCATGACATTGCAAAACTTGAAAAGGAAAGACCAGAAACAGCTGGACTTGAAAAAGGCTCTTGAAAGGACAATAGGCCTAATAAGCCTATTCATTATTACTGTCAAAAGTAGAAAAGAAATGTACAAATTAGAACTGACTTGAGATTAGCCGACTTGGTGACGGGATTAAAGCACTCGTCGCGGGAAAGAATGCGTTGACAGAAGTACTTTCGTTTTGGATCCAGAATGCTGGCCAGTTGATGAGCATAGGCGCGGTTGCCAAAGGTACAAATATGCATCTGGAAGCGCTTCACCATTCGGCGCAGAAATTTTGTCAGATGCGGGCGAAAACGGGTGTGGTAGACCATATCGTTCCCAGCCAGATTAAAGCGATGTACATTCTAAAGTCAATAAATGTCATAAATCAACTATTACTTTAAAAGTATAGGTAGTGCTGCATCAAGTGGCCTAAGTAGTGCTTTGGCAGGTTTAGCATCAAAGTATAAGGACTTAGTGAAGATAAAAATAAGCAAAATAAGGATTCACTATTAATAACATTAAAGTAGATGTATTTGCTAGTTTCCGGTTTTAACGCCAAGTCCAGCCACAAAACTGATGACCCAGACCAGTAAATCTTTTAACGATGCAAATAAGCATTGCTATGTAGCTTTATAATAAGGCCAGCAATTTGATTTTAACCATTTTTTTTATGGAACACGCTTATTCCAATTCAATATCTTTTTTATGCCGCTATAAAAAATTAAGCAAGTCTCAAATTAGCAAATACTACTACTCGGGTTAAATAACACTTTAGAAAACCAAAACTAATAAGCACAAAAAAATAGCGTTAAAGCAACCACAAAAATTCATACCCTTTGATAAAGCACAGAGTTAAAAGGAATATTGAACTAGTGTCAAAATCGACACAGCATTTATGAGTCAACAAAAATCAAAGGACGATACCCAAACCAATCGGAAAAGAAGCTTTCTCGGACGTAATTTAGACTTCGCGGTAAAAGTGGACAATTTGTCGACATACCTTGTATCGAAAGGCGTTAGGGGTGGTTGTTGTATGAAGAACCGTCTGGTCCAAATCAATCAAAAGAGCTAGTTTTCGTTGGGCTAAAAGAGTTTCCCGATCCTTAAGGGCTATTTCTGCGGCAACCTGTGAATTCAAAATGATGTTGATCATTAAATAATTACCGATTCGCTGACGTGTAAATCAGGGATCATGTGAACCATCGGTATGCTAGCAGATGCAGCCGTGATTCTTTCTCCACAGACTCCTCCATCTCTGAATATTCAAAACAAGCATAAGCAATAAATTGGAAACCTACTTCCGTAAATTTGCTCCGCATTCAGCGCAGAGGTCCAGCATTACAACATTATGTTGGCAGCCTTCATATTTAAAGAGAGGGTCACTAAAACCAATATGAGAAAGTACTGCCATCCCCTACTTAGCGCTGAGTGTACTACCCTCTTGACACAGCATCGAGACTTTTCCATATCCGGGACATTTAATGGGTATATTTGGGTGTCCAGCAGCCTCTAATGTGCAAACAATAGTCGTTGGAGTTACTGATTGGCGCCGTTTGACTTTCACTTTCGCAACCTTAACGGATTCATATCGCTCAGGAACTTTAATTATTTCCTCCGGAAAGGCCATTTCATTCGATTACACGATAAAATTTCCGATACTCTTCACGCGCACCACCACCAAGACTGTAATAAGTTGATTCGTCGATCGTATTAGTTTAAAAAGTCGTTTTTATTATCAATAGACTTAAACAAATAAGTCAGATTTTTCTTTAAACTAATGATGTCGAAAATTGAAAATAATTTTGCTCTTTACCTTAAATCAATTTTTTTTAAGCTTATCGTTTGTTTTTATGGAATTAGATTCTTTGAATTCTCAAATAATAATTAGCTGCAAGTAGGATGAAACCGATAATTTTATCTAATATTCTATAAACTAAATGTAATTATGGTAAATAGAGCTTTTTATTTATTGAATGGTTGAAGTGCATAGATGCAGTTGAGAGAATATGAACTTAAGTGGAATCAGTCGCATGTGTCGCCTTCCTCCCTTCTCTGGCAGGAACTACTTAACGGTTGCTTTTACGGAACAGGATTTGACTAGAATGCCCATATTTCAGCTTACTGAAAGCCTCGCTGAAGTCCTTTGAAAACTTTTAGTCTTAATTGGTTTACCATAATCGAGTCATATTCTCACACTTCATTTTGAATCTGGGGGCGATCTCCAAAGAAGTTTTTCGTATGGTAAAGAGTAATTAGAACTAAGGACCAAAGAGAAGGAGACAAAAAGTGATCAAACTTGTCATCGCACAAATGTCAGAATTTCTATCGAATAGCATTTTGGATGTGTTTGCAACGATCAGTGGTAATCATTTTGATTTCATTCGCGTTTAGCTAAGGCATTTAATCCATAATAAAAAATATGTGCATCAAATACTGAAATTACAGATTCAATGTTGGAACTGCTACTATTCTCTCGAAGACTCGCCTGAACTAAAAGCGAGTTAAGGCGTTTCATTACATTTGGTAGCTATATTTATATTCTCCTAAATCTCTGCGATCAGGAGGACGATTTTCTGCATACGGGCTCTTGTTGCAGATATTATTAGTTACTCCGTATGGAAATAAAATGCCGATTACGACACTGCGTGCAGCTATTTAAACAGAAAAATCTGTGCAAAAAAAGAGGAGAAGCAAAAAGTAAAGGAAGTTAAGAACAGTTAGATACTGCAAGTTTCTGATTTGCCTTTTTTTAATCTAAATCTAAATGTGCCACTAAATCAAGTCAAAAATATTTTAAACGGCTTTTAGAATTTAGGATCGTGAGGCGGTCAAGCAAGCCCGCAATCAGCTACTAAGGTTTAACATTCGACAGTTTAGAGCTAGTCAGACATTCATCTCTAGACCAGTGACGAAAAGCCCTGAACAACTTAACCTTTGCCTTTGAATTTGACATCAATAAACAATCAAAAAGGTTGGACAAAAATTTGTTTAACAAATTCGTTTTTTTGGACAGTAAAAGTTCTCTGTAACCGAATGAAAGATTTAATGGAAGAATGAAAGGTAGGAGGTAGAACTGATGGAAACATTTAAAACATTGTTGGATCAAGAAAAGAAAAAAGTCGTGGACTAAATAACAATCTCTTATTGATACTGCTCTTCCGCTTCCCTCAATCATATCTGTAAATTCAATTTCTACTAATATTTACTTTGAAGACCAGAGTGTAGTTGTCATCTCTCGCTGAACCCCTGATTGACGCTGATCGAATGGTGCGTATTTTGAATCGCTTCAATCGACATAAAGTTCCGTTTATGTGACTCGGACTACAAAATTGCGTACACCAAGCGGTGCAGAGATTTGAATTATCTGCGAAATAGTAAAAACTATATCGCTTTACAATTAAACTATGTTCGATTTGATTCAGTCTTTATCGGGAGCGACAGTTCACTCAATATACGAGGAAATCCATTTCTTCTAATGATTGTTTTTATACTTGAAGTTTATTTCCCCTTCTTCGAAGGGCCTATCACTTTCGAGAATAGTCGATGCAACGCATTTTTTAGGAGAGACGCTGTCACTTAAGAGTTTATTTGCACTAGCTTGGACTTGTTCGATTCCGAATACAATCTAAAGACCATTTTGATCTATTTCTCCTGCCATTCCAGTTTACTGCTCGTTCAATTTGAGGCACTTTGGGTTCCGAAGGTCAAATAAAGCGGGTCATTATTCTGCAGTTGATTTATTTATGAAATTTCATTTCAGTTTAGTTCATTTTTTTATTAGAATGTGGAAAGCTTTCAGATATTTGAGGTAATCGGAAGACACCGCATTCAAAGATTATCAGTAGAATCAGCAGTATCTTTGATTTAATTGGAAGCATTTACTTGTCATTCACGCCCCTCTTTTATTTCTCCACTTCAGCTTCCACTTGGCCGTAACTCTTTCTGCAATTTATGACCGTCTCCGTATCTATCAGATTTGTTTATCTTCGAACGTTCGCTGCGTCAGCCTTCTCAACTGGCTGATTGTCATCCAATTCGTGGGTGAAGATCTGAAGACCTTTCGCCTCTTTCCTTCCCCCCAAATGCCAAGCCGATGAGGATGGACGAACTTTAGGCTGTCGTCACTAACCTTCTTTTTATTTATTCATTTTCTCCCCACCTATTAGGGCAAGTCCCAAGGACTTATTGGGGGTACAACAGAAGTACAAATAGCCTTTATAGCAATTAAGTACAACAGTTAACACAGAACAGTAGACGCTTGTTGACGTCTTCGTTTGTCTGGTCTCTTCTCTGGCATGGCTTCGTCGTACAGGTAGCAGTTCAGCTTCAGCTTTGTCGAGCCACCTCGCCCGATTTAGTTTGTCTTCAAATCTCCTCCAGAAATTAACATTCTGGCGGAGATTCCATTCATAGCTACTTGCACGTGCATTCCATACTCCAGTCTGAGACCACATATCCTTTTATTTACGTCGTGCCTCCTTTACTAAGCTGTAAGAAGTTGTACTTCTGCTGGCATAATCTAATTTTATACGTCCACCTCTCTCATTAGCCCCCAGAGTTGCCCCTGGGGTTACGGATGGTCACCGCGAGGAGGTTGAGAGTAGGTTTGACCACCACTAACCTGCTAGTGGATTTCTGGTGCGTCATGCGATTCTGGCCGGATCATTGCTTAGCCAATAGTTCTGATATAATAAGAGCGGAGAGAAAGAAATGACACCATTCTACAATATAATATGCAGATGCAAGCTCATTGCGTTGCGATTGGATAAGTGCGGCAGTTCTCTACAAACTCTCACATCCCAGGCATTATTTCAAAGTTAATGCAAATAGTAATTTGAATTTATCGTGGTTCTTCTACTAGTCTGACGTATTTCACTCAATTCGGCCAATTATGCCAGCGTTTACCACTAGATTTGACATTTTCAAAGAAATGCAGTAAGTAAAGAGCCTCCCCTGTTTCAAGTAAAAGATCTTGATCTAAGGTAGGAAATCCGCGATTGCGCAAAGAATCGTTCGTGACTCAGAACCAGCCGATCGATTGCACTTTTCAGGAGTTCTTCAATCGTTATCTTTTGTGCCCTTCCCTTGCAAACGATCCTCACTTTTTAATCTGCTTAACCTTTTTTTTTCAACTAATAGTCAGTAAAGCTTGCCTCCATAAAGACATACTTTATGAGCTCACTGCGTCAGCCAGTCTAGTGCATCACAAAATCAGGTTAGAAACACCCACCATCGATTGGAGTTCCATTAGAAGTATCAAGGCTTGAAGGCTGCCCACCTAATCAAAATGCTGGAAAAGAGTTATCATTGACTGAGGATATCGAATCAGAGAGCAATCTACACAAGACGCCAATCACTTTGACATACTGCTCTTAGCGATGATGATTATAATAATAATAACAATAATAATCATGATCTAACGCATATTTAATCATGCCGTTCCAGCAGACGATATTTTCTAACCTAATGAATGCATATTTAACATGATTCTTCCCTATTGGAGTGGTACTGCCAACGTTTCCAAGGCAAATTACAGAGTTAATGAAAATATTCTCAGTCCTTAAAAGTACTGCACTGTGTGATAATTTTTTTCGGCGAATGCCAGGATTGGATGAAAAAAAATGAGTTGAAATAATTTTTTTACCAGTATAAATCAAGTTTTACGCCGAATAAGATAATTTTCAAATTCACAACCATTAACATACCTGGCGTGTTACTGTGTGAATGGTTGTATTTCTCTTGCACCATAGTCAAGTTTCGTGGGAGGCAAGCGCCAAAGTAATTCAATTTGTATTTGACTGTTTCTCGTTTTATTTTGCTCGTTTTTCAGAAAGTGGGTAGCTGTTTAGTTGCTTGGCGAATCTATTTGAGACACTGGATGGTCTACAATGGTTAGGTTCTGTATCAGCTGGAGCTGGTTGTTCCCTTCGCGAAAACGGTGCTGAAAGCAAAGTACGTGCGAAGCGGTGCTATTGAAGAGCAAATCATTTGGAGATGAGTGAAAGTCGGTGACTCATTTGCCCTCTTTTCAAGATGCAAATCTCAAGATAATTCCATTTCAAACATAGTCATAAGAATTTTTTTCTTCTTTAGCAATACTTCCTCCTGACAGTTATGGAATTCATGTAAACGTTTCACAAATCCGAAATCCCACATTGAAAGTGCTTCATCTCGTTCCACTTAATTCATTATCTGTTATGAAATTTGTAGTTATATTTCAAATTGTCGTTCATATCGCTGATTTCGCCAATTCACGGCTTGCCTGACAGCTAGCCACCATTTTATTAGTCACTGTCCAATGTGGCTTCGCTACTGCTCAGCCATCCTGGAAGGCACTAACCTTATCCAGCAGCATTGCAAAGAGGGGTTCGACAGAATGGCCTGTTGATGCTGCTGAAAGACAACTATTAATCCCATCTTTGTAAATAAATCGAAAAAGAATAACTTATAAACGACGGAAAAGCAGGGTTTTCTTCTTTTTCGTATCAAAATTGATGGAAATCACTGTGATAAATTGAGCTGACCATTGTCATTCATTCTTCGTTAATTGTCGAAATAACTCCCATGTACTAAAAGGTTTTTCACTTATTTCATCCGATTTTTTTAATTCATTCCCACCCATTGGGTAAGTCCCAAGTACTTATTGGAGAGGTACAACAGAAATACAAAAAAGCTTGTACAACAGCTAGACACTTACGCATGGCAGCGAACAGATAAATTGACGTCTTCGGCTCCATGGTCACTCCTCGAAATGGTTTCGTGGTGCATTAACAGTTCATTCTTCAGTCGCAATCTTTGCAGCTCCTCGTTGTCCTCGTCTGTTTGTCCTTATCCAGGTATTTTTTTCTAGTGGCGACCGTGTATGGGTGAATGTTATCCGCAGCCGAGACAAAGCAGTTTTGTTGTTCATTTTGCTAGATGGTCTTTACTTCGCAGTCGTTTTTCTTGCCTTTCACTCTACCTTTTTCCTCTATCGTATTCAGTTCTTCTACTTTCTCTACTGCGTCGTTTCGTCCTTTCGACTTCTCCGTTGACTATTCTCCTTCTACGATTGCAAATGAAGGGTGATCATCTCTAATATCCCTCTTTGGTCACCCTTGAGTCTTGTACCTTTCAAGGCAGTCTTCAAAAGAGCCTATAGGCCTATGTTCCAGTAATTCTTCAGTTTCGTGTCCTTCTTCTCCATGATCTTGCCTTCTGTACCTTCGCATATCCTTTGCTGTAGCGAAGCGTCTGTGGCAGTTGGCGTTGGTACAGACAATATCACGTTGGCGTATAGTTATCATCTCAACCTTCAAGGCATTCCTTCGGATCAAGTAGTCATATTTCCTTTGCATCTTTAATTAATTGAAGCATCCGACTCTTTGTATGTGAGGCTTTCTTAGTTTTACCGTTTTCACGTTACTTTCAAGCATAGAGAGTATCAGGCCATATTTGCCCACTTTTTGAACTCTTCCATTGGGTTCAGCCTCTTTGCCTGTATAAGACTTGCCAAGTTACGCATCCCCAGATCCTTTCAAAATTCCTCGACAGTTTTGTCTCTTCGCGAGAATTGCATGTCGAGCCATATTCTGATATGGTTGCAGTCGATTGTTGTCGTTTACTCTTAAGACAATAGTAGATAGTCCATGAGTGACTGCAGCATCAACAAAATACCCACTAAAGTTGCTTTCAGGGTATTATTGAGACTTCTTGAGCGCAGGAATGGTCGTAGTCGTGTTAGGTGCCTTTTTTGCCCTGACAAGGTTTGCTTTTGTTGCTTCGTCTGGCCCACCGGTGTTTTGGATTATGAAGCCAAGGTTTTCGAGGTTTGAGGCATGTCGGAATGATATTCATGCTGCTTCGAGGGGCGTTTGATCCTCACCAGTGCCAACATGAGGCCAGAGGGTTTTGTCCGCTGCAATTTTTATTCCATATTTATGCAGCGTCATCGCCAGATGCTCTATTAATCTGACAGCTGCAACCTTACTTGGCGAATTGAGATAAAGATCATCAGCATATTCCAGATGATTTTGGCATCCATTTTTTGCCCGAGCGATTAATCATCTGAATCGCACTTTCATTGAGTGAGGAGAAGGCTTCATCCAATATGATAAATTTCCGTCGAATGCTTCATATAAAGTCCACCAAGGCAACGCTACTACTAAGATAAGTTTCATTGCTCAAGACATTCTTTTAATCAAGCGAAATTCAGCTGAAAGCCTAAGCAGATGTAGTGTCAAGTACGTAAAGCTCTAGGCCTAAAAACAAACGGCGTGGTTTTAATAGATTTTGTTCCACATCTAGGGCCTCTTTATTATAGTTTTTTTTTTAATTTTAGCACATTTGTACCCGCAGAGAAATGGTTGTTTCCCCACTGAATTCAGCCGCACTGGTAAAAAAACACCACGCAGCGAAAGCATCGGTCACGTATAGAGGTGTAGGAAAAATCAATAAATGGTAATGCGTCAAGCGCAAAGTATTTGCCAGGAAAATCAATAATTTCTTCTTCCTTTGGCGTTTTCTAGCCACCGCTCAACCTCCATGAACTTGAGTAGAAATTTGCCCTAATAATATTTCATTGTAGCAGTTTTGCAAAAGACTTTTGCACCATTGATTGGCAGAAATAGGGCGTTCATGGAGTATTTGGCTTAGCAATTTGTGTTCGTCAATTTTTCACCACGCTCTCCGCCTGTTCTAAACAAAGCTACCATCTATCTCATTGATTGAAATCCTTTGGAGAAGATTCAGCGATGATTCACGGTTGACAGAGGGGCCTAAATCAATAAATTTTGATGAAAGTCCAAGATATCATTGCCAACCTTTAGTGTCCCCATGCACTCATCAATTCATCCATTTATCTATTTCAGCATTCAACAGAGAAGCAATGCGCGAGCTCAAACTAGTATCGAGAAAAGTCTTCACTACCTATCTGGAAACTCCAAATGATTAGACAGTAAATAGCTTAGAAAAACAAAAAGTAAATCCAGTGGTAAGTGGATTTCAATCGTACTTCTTTGAAAACTAGGTTATACAATCTTCTGCTAGCCATTTAACTTGCATTTATACAGTTTCCGCACATCACAGCTGGAACGAACGCTCCAAAGTTCATGTGTGGGCATAATTCTTGAAAACGTCAATCAATTTTTGTTCAAATTTGAAAAATTCAAAGCGCAGAATGACTAAGTTTTCAGTGACTGGGGGCTACCTAGGCTCTTAACCATAAAAGATTTTCAGATCTGAGGTTAGCAGAGGCCGGTATCAATCAAAAATTTGTTTCATATTATTTTTTTTCTTTCTCAAGAAGGCAACTGACTTACTATTTGTGGTTAAGAGGGCCGTTTCCCTCACAAACGATTGGCCTATGCTATTGTTGTTGCTACTAGTTGCATGTCTCATTAGTGAAAGAAGAATGTACTCTTAACACTGACAACCTGAATTTCATCTGTTAAAAATGATAAAGTGCATTTCGTGTGCATTCGATAATTTTCTAAATTTATTTTCAAGGAAGACTGTTTGAAACAAAAGTGTTTCGCGAATCATTTCAGTCGATAAACGGGCTATGATTCTTAGTAATGGTGAAAATATTTTGTTGTCTCATTAAAAATAAAACCAGTAATATCTAAAATTTGGCCTACAGTTGACGCCTAGCTTGAGCTAACTTTGAGGTATCATTATTGTTGACAAATGATCATATAAGGGAGTTAAAATGCACTTCGTTCCTTGAGTACCTTGGTTAGAACGTCGCCTACCACCAATGGACTGCCGACATCCACTCGCATGTTCATTCCCGCTGAACAATCGATCGGGGGAGAGTCCGCTGTTTTAAGGGACATTTCAGTATGGAATGTGAGTTGCAGTTACAAGAAAATGTGATGAACAGACACCTGTCCGATGATGCTTTGTCTTTTCTGTAACGAATGCCGACAGCTTCAAGTTCTGCACTTCTGAACCCTCTTAGCCTTTATTTGTTTGAGGTAAAGTGTAGATCTCCTGTAATGAACTTAATTTAAAAGATCAAAGATTGTTACTTGTGTTACTTAGGTATTTTTTTATCATTACAAGCATCTACTTCTATGCCATAGACTTCCTGCTATCTAGCTTCGTACTTCAGAGAAATTGAAAAACATGAAAGCCGTTCGGGAAAAGGATGACAAAATTGAAATCTCAAGTGGAAGTTTTTGTATATCTGTTCACAATCGAAAATGTTGATTTCCTTGGCTTATCTGGTCATTCTAGCTTCGAAAGTGGACACAACACGGTTCATGTTGATAACTTCGATCCTCATATCCTCGTGCAGCTGAGATATAAAGTTTGCTTCTGAGGTTGAGAAGTCTTGCGATTCTTAGCAATTCAATAATGTTAATATCTGAAACTTTTAGTACTTGCGCATGAGAATTCAGCACTACTTTACCTTTCGTCCCCCATCTTAAAAGGTTGAAATCACGCGCGAACCTTTATGGTCTTGCTAATGTACACGCGTTTTGAGCTTATATTTGAATCAAACTGATATTACAATCTTCCAAATAAAGCTGAGCCTAACGCGCAAGCTGAACAGCTTCTTCACCACGTCCACCCCTTGGCTTTGAGGATCAAAAGTAAATTCTTCAAAGGTAGAAAAGCCAGTAAAGTAAATCCTTCAGGCTACTGTGAATGACTGCATTATCCCGTCGATCTTCACAGATTTCCGTGTAAACTGCTATTCCAATCGCATTTCAAATTATGCATTATTTTCTGTTCACCCAATCAAGTAGCATAGCTAATGCAAATCCATTTATATTTGCCGAGATGGGGGCTATTGCCAAAGATATACTCTAGAAGAAATAGGATTCATGCTCTATCAAAATATTAGGTAGCTGATCACGAAATTGAAAGTGTTCCGATCTGTAAATTCAATTGAGTAGGCCTTCAAAGACCTTTTTTTTAGAACACATCCATCTTAAATTCTTCCGGTCTGCTTGAAGTTGAAGCTATTCAAGTAACATTGCTCAAGGGCAAAATGCAATGAGCCTGATCTATTTTACTCATGCATTTACTCTACTATCCAATCGTATAACCGATTAGTTGATCAATTTGTCATTACTCACGTTACCATTGTCAGTGAATAAGGTAAATTAAGTGTTTTCACCGATTACGACTCTATGGTTATTCCAGATATTGCGATTTTCGCTTAATATCCGTAGACTAACTAATTGGAAAATGGCCGGTAGGAAATGCAGACATGTTAGTAAGTGAATCCGAAACACGTTCTCTGTAAATTACTTTTGACAAGGATCCAAAACTCACCACTGCTTGTATTTAACAGTTCATGGTTCATATGCGGATCCCCTGTTGGACTAGCCATTATCAGTTTTGGTTGGAGAAAAATGCGGCCTTTTATTTTAGCGTTAATTTTAATTGAAAAAGCTGGTTCTGAGATTCGAAATGCCATCGAAGCTTAGTCTCTTCGTTATCTAGACTAATCATCAAATACATATCCATACTAATCATCTATATGTCACATTGTATTAGGTTACTTAAAATAAACTTTAGTTCAATCAGAAAAACATTTTAATTTAGAATTATTGAAGGAAAAGTGCAGATAATGGTAATTATTCGAGGTCACCTGGACCGTTAACACATTGGCAGCGTCTAATTGATGTTCTCTATTGCAGTCAGTAACAGCTATACTTTGAATCAAAGTTCATTGAAGTGGGAGGCGATATATCCTAATTGAAAGCTCCTAAATCTTGATAAAAAAATGGGGAAAACCTAGAGATATTCACTTTGTTAACTGTTGTAAGGCAAGGAGCTAGAACTTAGGAGAAGGTTGAAAGCAAGATGGGCACTCGTAAACTGCACAGACTTGTAAATCTATGACTGTATAAAAGTAAAATCCTAGGTAGTATATTGTTGCTATTGGTTCAGACTGCAGACCGTTGCGGCCGGCTATCATGAGCACACCCCGTGTTTGATCAACAGGCCTGTGGTAGAGTAGATGCTGTACCACGATAATATAGTAGCAATATTGCCACAACCTGATCGCAGTTGAAAATATCAAATCATGCGATTTAGCCCCTCAACGGGAGCCAATATCAGCAATCGGGAGTAATCTGTGGTAGATTGTCAGAACCCTTGACAATTCTTTCATTCTTAATTCCAGAGATTTAATCGGTTTTGGTTACGCTGCCTCAAATTCAATCGCCTATGCCATGCCTGTGAAGCTCCTTCTTTCAGTCGAGCTCTAACTTGGTCTAACCCAAAACATTTGTTTGGCGTTAAATTGTCACTAAAGCCAACTCGACATTTAGTTTCTATAGGCTGATTTAATGGCAGTCGGGTTCGAGATTCCAATATTTGTGCCTATTAAAGTCGCCGACTTTGCCCACACCATTCATCGGGCTGCTTCGCTATGGCGGTCCGAAGTATTTATTGGCTGACCGCTTGATGTGCAAAATTGGCTTAGCCCCTTATCGTTGGGGACACCAACTGATTAGACGTGTTGAAAATCGGATGTTCATTTCAGTCGTGTCTTCACATCTTGGTTTCAAATGTATAAGGATATTTTCTGCGTAACCTGTGTAAGACCAAATTTACCCATTCCTCGAACTTGTACAGCTCATGATAAACTTTTCTGCTTTATAGCATTTATTCGAGAGGGTTTGAGATGATCCAGGCTGGAGATCACTTGCGCTATTTAGCACCACGTCCACACTAACTCATTGTGTGTTTATTTCGAACCAGTTTCCATTAACCTGACTAAAGGACTTGGAAAATTCTGAGTTTAGTGGACCCATAAGATTAAAAGCAATAGACTCATCTTTACCGGTTACTGATCAACATATGTTGGATCGCTGAGATGTATGAATTATGCAGTAGCCCCATGTAAGTGACAATAATTTTCGCACTCTGGGCAGCGTGATTGGAACAAAACATGGAAATGAACTTTTATTTGTTTCGAGAGGGATTCACTTAGAAAAGACGTCAAAGTGGAGAGTTCAATGATTGTTCAACAAAGAAGTGTTATACCAGTCTCCTGACAAGCAGTGAAGTCACTCATTCCAGAGGCACGCCAACATGGATGAGATTATGTTTTTATTGAAGGATGCTCTCTTCGTGCTTTATTATTTTCAGGAAATGAAACAATTTAACCAAACTTGGTGGGATCTTGGTGACATCTTTGCACCACCTTAGTCGCCGTCTAAGCAATCAGGATTTCTAACGTGCATTATATGATCTCAAACATTCACTCGAATGCACACTAGAACCTCGAATCAAAGGGGCTATAACTCGAGTGGCAGCATTGAAGTATCACAGATTAGAGGAATGAGCAAAACTTCCAGTTAGCCACCGAAGGAAAAATGAGTTTTTCCTAGCGGCCACCACGTGAATATTGAGAGAGTTGCACATAGTGGGATTGCCGAACCACCCTGGTGCCTCAAGCAATACTAATATTTCGTTTGATTGACCAATGGCTGATTAAAGCCCAGCTCCCATTGACTCCGCCTTATGCTTGGCTTAGTTATTCCGCGATTTACGAACTGGTCCGCCGCCAAAGTCTCCCTCAGTAAATTTTTCTCTGCCTATCAGTGATAATATCAATGTAAATACTGCGGCAATGGTCTAAACTGGAAAACTGCAATAACAAAACAGGCCGCTACTAAGATTAAGGACATGTACTTGCCTCTCTCCATTTCCCACTGTTGGAAAATCCGTTGATTTTAAAAGTGATATAAAACACCTCCAGTGAGCTTTTTTGCTAAAGAATTCCAAGCGAATTGTCATTCTGAAGCCACATATTCACTTCTGCTTTTAAATATTTAATTTCGAGCATTATGGTTGGATAATGAGTATCATAATCATGTTCGTACGACTGACTTTGTCCTCTTTCAACTGCAAAAAATTGGCTGAACATTTTTTACCGTGCTTTTAAAAATCAGTTGATTTGAGCAGTCGGTTTTCATCCATTCAACTCAATGAGGAAGGTACATATATTCCCCAGCATTAGTTGCTCGACAGGAGAAAAAACGAAATTGAAATGTCCTCTTTAAGATTCGATCTGATAGCTCCTACTTAGTTGACGGTTAAATCCCCAATGAAAATCACCGAATCATGGAGAAGATAAACATTAAAATAAGAGCCTGTGGGCTAGCACTAAGGCATAATAATTAATTGAAAATTTATGAGAGAAGCAGAAAAGAGGAGGGGTTTAAAATAGCCTTCTCGAGATATCTCATGGCATTTAGTTGAAAAATCCTACATGCGAACCTCCGACGACGAAGTCGTATTACGCAACTGTGTAATGCATATTGGGAAGAAGGTGGTGTGTGTATGTTGCGTAAAACAAATGAATATGTCCATTAACCGGGATTTCTGATAGCACATTTGTAATCATACCCCGGCACATGCTGTTTCACTCAGTCTGGCCTTTGTAGCTAGCGTTTTGTGCTAAATTATTTCCCGCTTAGTTTCAGCTAATAATTCGTTTGCATTGGGCAAAAAGACCTTGAAAGTGGTCTCCAAATCTGCTACTTTGACGAAACCAAAATCGGCCCACTTTCCTCCGAAAAGAAGGATAAATTGTTTGGATTTTCAGTCAGCCCAGTTGAATGCTGCAAATCAGATTCAAGTTTTTGTAATTATCGATTCGCACTTGCATTAGCCACATTCATGCATAGTTAATTGTCGATCTGTTCTAGAGAGGAAGATAGTGAACAACCAGAACCGTCTCAACGTTTTACAGCTCACTTATTCCCCAAATACTTTTGTCTGTTATTCGACATAGCCGAAAATTTCAGTTTCGCCTCGTTGAAAATGAAATCCGTCAGTTGTACTCCCCTCTGAAATAATTTTAAATAGATGGTGTCAGGTTTTCAACAAAGAGTCTTCCATTTGCCCATCGTGCACTTCCTTTCAGCAGAATGAAAACGTTTCATTTGCCGGTGGAATATGAATGTCCCAAATCTAATACACTAATGCCTTAGAAGTGCTTCCAGATACCGTTTATATACGATATTTTACATGGAGACCTTCGTCTTCATCATATAGGCCGGATTTATTTTTCAAAAATAGTGAGTTGTTAGATTAGTGGCCAAAACTACACATGAAAATTGCACATGTTCTGATAATCAAGTTAGGTTCAAGATGTATTTTATCATTTTTGCGTTTCAGATCATGTCCAACGTCTTTGGCGTTGTAATCGGGTCAGAATCGAGATATTCGCTTAACTCTGTTGGATCCATTTTTTCCATTAATTTGGTTTGGGTTCGATAAACTCTCACCTCAGTGTAAGAAAATTTCAAAAAAGGTTTGGCTGAATAGCAACGCTTTGGTATATAAGGATAGTCTTGAATATTTCGTATTAAAGCAGCATTCCATTTTATCTTTTCATGAAGTCAGTTGTTAATAACACGTACATGATTAGTGCCCAGGAACCATTCAATAGAGTGTTACATTTATAATTTTTAAATCCAGCCTTTGTGGATAAATTTCAAAACTATTAAAGATTAAAAAGACAAAAGATTGGTGCTAAATCGAGAACTTTCAGAAAAAGAGTTTATTGGGGCGAAATCGTTCATTACAACCGAAGTCTCACTTGCTTCTCATCTTTCGGCCATTCTCGATCCAGAAATACGCAGTCCCAAAGACTCTATCATGTCTAAACTTACTTTATCATTCATTTCCGATGCCTACAGTGCAGCTCACCATAGCTGATCAAGTGCCCATTTCAATGAGGACCTCACACCATCAAAAAATCCTCTCTGAGACCGAAAATCGGCGGTTTTTCGGTGCTCATAGGAAAACAATTACTGGCCTATTTTGTAATTATGGCCACCCTTAGCTCTACAGGGTGAGAGCTAGAGTTAGATGGCAAGTTTCACGGAACGAAGCTGAAAGTTTCGTTTTAACTTTCAGTACGAACACTACACTCCGTGGACTATGAATTGCGTTATGACGGTGTCTGACTGAAGTTAGCCTTTTTTTCTACCTTTTATGTTTAACTTTACTAGACCAACCCAGTCTGAAACCGCTGGCAAAACAAACAAGGCCAAATAGTTCTTGTCCTGAATCGGCAGTATCTTTTTATCCAGCTATCTTTTCTAATTGTAATTGATTCAAGTGATGGCAATGGATTGTTAAATATTCCCTTGTGCAGTTGTTCATGCAGGCCACCAGCTAGTATAAAGTGATCAGACGCTACTGGAGAAGTTCAATCAGCCCATGTGACTAGAACGTTTTGGAAATGGTCCCGTTGTTGGCCTGATAATATATTTATACGCAAGTCTTTAACCAAACACTGCTTTGCATGCCTAATTAGTGGTAGTTTCGGTGATTGACTCCGGAAGGAAGAAGCGCCCTACAATTAAGTGCTGCTATGCGTACTCGCATCTACCGAGTTGGTTGACATCGTGCTGTTGATGCTTGTGATTCACATAATACTCATGCTTGACGAGAATTAGATAATGGTGGATTAACTCCTCACGGTCAAACAAGGCAACATTTTATTAATACGCTGCATATTTTAGTCATGATACTCTTGCTTTGCTTGCTATTTTGGTAACAAAAATTCCAATGTTACACAAGTTTCAAAACAGGTAGGTGGCCAAACCTACTCTCAACCTCCTCGTGGTGACCAACGGTAACTCAAAGGGCAACTCTGGGAGGCAATGAGAGGGGCAACCGGATAGGACCAATCACCCACCGGGAGTAGAAAATTAGATTATGCCAGTAGAAGTACAATCTTAAAAAGCCTGGCAAACGAGGCACGACGTAAAAGCTTGGATTCATAGTCTCAAATTGGACTGTGGAAAATGTGTGCATGTAGCAACGAAAGAAATCTCCGCCAGAAAGTTGGAAAGACTTCTAGAAGAGGTATGAAGGTTGCCTGTGCTCAACAACGTCGAGGACGGACGAGATACCACTGCGACGTTGAACTGCTACCTTAACGATGAAACCATGCCAGAGTAGTGGCCAGAGAACCCAAAACGTCGATAAATGCTTTTAATGTCCTCTGTGTTAAATGTTGTGTTTTTTGTTGTAAAAGCTATTTGTACTTCTGTTGTACTCCTAATGGATGGGGAGTAAATAAACAATATGGAGATAAAATCCTAAGTGGGTAATTCTTGTATATATTCTTTATCTGTACTTTGTATATTCTTTGTCAAACAAACTCTAAAATGTTTGCTTGAATTTAGACTTGGAGAACAGCCTGGTTGTCCCCCTTTAGCTGTTTCTTGGTAATTTTCTTAAAAAGAATCTTTTGATTTATGTTTCGAAATCTCTGCTGTATTTCATACCCTTGTACCTGCTATCTCTCAATATTATTGGCTCCCCTAACGCATATTTATGCAGCTGTTTTCAAAGTACCTGCAAGAAATGCCAACAGCCAGTCTCGCAATTTTGACATCCGGAAAATAGAGTACTCTCTTAATCGACAACGATCGAAACTCGACGATTTAAATGTATTCTGCACAATGTTTTTTTGTTTTTAAAATACGTTTTTCCTATTTTTTACTGTATCATATGCCCGTTAAGTCAAAAACTGATTTCATTCGCTTTGAAACGATAATAATATCAACATCAAGAAAACTAATTTCAGGTCCACGCAGCTTCCATTATTAATATCTGCCTCAGCAATCCCTCTGGACTTCTGACTAATAAATAAGTAGGACTAGTTTCAAATGTAATGTTTTTTAATAACTAGTTCTTTTCCTCTCTAACGCCCGATTTAGTGTAATTCTTACATTTAATAACGCCTTTGGTCGAGAAGAATTTTTGTTTGCTTGGATGCATGCATCACAAGAATGCTAAAGTGGTTCCGTGTGTAGCAGTTATTTACGATTTAAATCTAACCAGTTATTCTAGGTAAAAGTTGATCTACAAATAAGAGGTTCCTAGTCAGAGGTACTTCAGGATGCATGAGCTAGCGCCAGAGGTAGAGAAAGATAGAATCGATCTTCCAGACGAAACCGGGTGACGCGGTTTTTCGATGCAACCAAGTCAACCTCCATAGGTCTTTCTTAAGGATATCTCTGACCATGGTCAGATCCACTGCGAATAGGTTGATTATTGTCGCAATACTTGCCACTCAAATGATAAACACTGCATAATTTTCTTTGATGACTTATACGATTTAGCAACCTGAGGTGTGAATTGCAAGAGTTTCAAATGCATTTTAGTTTAGTTGGGATGAGTGCGTCAAAATGAGAGCAACGTATTCACAAGCAAAACTGTTCTGCCGCTTGTGCATTCGGATCATCAGAGGAAATGGGTTTGAAATTGATCTCATGACATCCACTGTAGAGAATAACCATTCACACTAATTAATGCTCGTCAAAAAGTTAAAATTAATTGGATGGTCTTCAATCGGAGAGGCACCATAATACCTTCCCCGACCTCAAGACACTACTGGTTATAGCTTCTCAAAGTTATAGTAAAAAGAATGTCTGCTGTTATTAGTATTGGTCCAACTCCTTTTCCTGAATTGGGTTCGTTCAAATCATCGCCTGGACTATTCAGCTGAAACACACTTCAACTTTTAGTTCAGCTAGTCTATAGTTTATTTCATGTATATCGACCACGTGTTCAAGTGCTTTCAATATATATTATTAGTAATTAAATAAACAGACCTTTTGTTTCCAAAAAAAAAACGAAACTGCAAATATGTTTGTACTTTTAATATGACAATCATTTCACAAAGGAATCGTTTGGAAACATCTTTAAAACCAAACCCACTGTGTTATATGACAATAAAACTTCTAAAAGGTTTAGTTTTCCAGGAGTTGTGAAGGGAATGACCAGCCGCATTCCTATCTTTTCGCAGATTTTAACTGACGTTTGACAGAAAGTTCGAAGATCGGGAACTATTGGGTTTCAAAAGAAAAGAAAAGTTAACAACAAAAGGGACAATCAAGTTGTCCCTTCGATGTGGGTTTCATTCATATAAACTGCTTCTGAAGGTGAGTAAAAAACACAACTCTGGTTTACTTAATGAAGAGCAGCCCAATGGTCATTATTCTGTTCCTAAATGGACTGAAAATATCGCGGTTCCTGTCAAAAGCAGGAATTTTCTGATTAACACCTCGTTGATGGACCTTTTAGAGGTAACTGAATGAGCACTTACGTTAGTACTAGGTTATTCTAGCTTTCTTGAACGATTAAAGTAGTTCAATTTGTTCTTTATGAACTACTACGCTGGTAGTTACTTTTGACCTTTTCAGTTTGGGTCAGGCTCTTTCCGTCATTTGAATCGCAGACGGTGTTTTTTTGCTATCTTATTCCTCAAAGAGTTTTAAAGTTCTTGAAACGTCTTTCAGTTGAACCTGAGAAGTGTTTTGTGTTGTGAGCCTTCTGTCTAACAGCTGATTCGCCATTGCCTATTCATCTTCCGCTTTAGCAAGAGAAGCTGTACAGTTGCTAGATCGGCAGACCTATCATGCTGACAGAGAGCCATAGTCTGCGGCATATATTAACAATACTTGAAGTAGATTCATTTTAACTCACCTGGATCCTCATTTTGAAGTTTTAAGGAAATCTTTTGTTTGAAATACACCCGAATGACTGACAAAAGCGTCAGTTCTCATGCCGAATGCAGAGTCATTTCAAAAACATTACTACTCATTTTCGTTCTAGCTACTACCTCACCTAACTGTTAAGCAACAATGACGAAAACGCCTTCTTTCTCCCATAGGACGCGCTGAGTCACGATTGGGATATTCATGTCTCATCAAAGTCAGTAATCTTTTATCTAATAGAATGCAGCTAATACCTGGTAGTTGGTACGTAGTCTTGATAAAGTCAGTAAAAAGCAAGGACTTTAGCTAAACTCGGGCTGTTATGGTACTTCAACCGATTAACTGGTGCCTCCATAACAAGCTCTCAAATGATTAGAGTACAAGAAAAGAATTTGGAAGTCGTAGATTGGGAGCTAGTGGTACTAGTGGTTGGAACACTCATGCCCATATTGAAGGTAAAAGATTCTTAAACTAGAGAGAAGTAATCAACGACAAAATTCAAATGGATTTTGTCCGGGTTTCTTTAGTGAAGATGCAATGTCCACAGCCATAATGTTTGCTTGGCCATCTCCTTAATGTTCACTAATTGAAGATCACTTTTCACATCCATTTCCAAGGTTTTTCACAGCAAAGTTTGACTAATGTACTAGCAATTGATGAAAACTCATCTGGTCCTAGTCAACTGGGATTATTAGACAAATAAATGCGAATAAGCATGTGTGCCGTTGCTGCGAAGGTGGCGACTGGCTTTGAATCATCAGATGACATAGATTCTAGGTCCATCGGCGTATATCCAGTAATGGGAATGACCACCCATGTTGGCTGGAAATTGGCCTAAAAAGGGTGGTGAATGGAAAGCCTCAACCACAGGCACTAAGGCATTTTCTCTCGTTAATAGTTGGACGAAATTTTTTTGAGCATTGGATCGGGTTCATTTATTACTATGAATAACTATAAACTTTCGAAAGGAAGTTAACGTAACACTATAAGTTCATTTTAGACGATGCTGGTTCATTTCCTCTTTTTAGACGATTGTCGACTGATTGATTGAGGCAGACTAAATTGTGGCTCTATTTTAAATTCCGCTTTGATTCCTGAAATTTTATATTAAATAAAAAACAATTTTAACTACGATTGGATGTTATTAAATCCCCAAAGATCCCTCTGTTTCCGATCCGAAAAAGTAATATGGCTTTTTCAAAACGATCTATTAACCTGTTGGCCATTTTTTATTTTCATTCCCGAACTTTTTAATTCCGACTTGGTGCCTTGTTAAAATCAGTGCTTGAATTTTTCGAGTAGTTCCCTTCCTCAATTCAAAGGCTTTTATCTTGTAAATCGAAGGATAGCCAAACGTTTTGCCTAGTTTTTACAGGTAACTAATCGGCTATTACGAACGACTTGCGATTTCCAGCATTTGGAGGCATTTCTACTGATTTGATACACAAGTCAATATGGATGCCGTTTCATAGCAAATCCAATGTTTACTTTATTGCCCAGTGGGACAATGACGGTGTACTAGGGTCTGATCTTTTTAAATCAGCGAATAGAGTAGCGCCACGCAGGTACCTTCTAGACGCGCTGCACACCAAGTTTAGGTGATTGATGTGAGCGTCGTCAAGATTGACGCCAGATGGGAGGTTGCCATAGTCGGGCGATTCTTCCCTGCACGGGACATATTTTAGCTTAGTAATCTATTCATTTGAAAATCATGACCTTAGACTCCTTAGTGCTCCATGGACTCGCATTTAATGCTATCAGTGTTGGGATTTTGAAGAGAAAACCGTGGAAATCAGTAAATGCTAGTTTTTTCTTCTGTGTAAGTTAGGACGCACGTGTTTCATTTCTCTTAACATTTTTAGGAGAGTTGGCCGAAACGCCTGAATCACCCTCTTCAATTGACAGTTTGCTGGGCCTCTCCTCGACTTTAATGCTCTCCACATCCTAGTATTTTCCTCTAGAATTTAGCTTGGGGTGATTTGAAATGCAACGTCCAATCCTTCTCTTCTGTAAGATTCAAGATTCAGTGCTGCTAAAATACTGCAGCATTTCTTTGTCTTTGGCGAACTTTTGCAGCAATTCGGTATCTAACATTTCACCGTTTTCGAATGTAGTTTTTCGAGGTTCGGCTTTGTAGCTGATGAGACTGGAACAGTCACAGTTGGGTTTATCGACTAGGAATGGCTGGCCCTATGGAAGCCTTCTTTTGGGTCCGTTTGATCGATTTAGGTCATGACTTTGGGTCATTTTTCTTTGGCTTAAGAGCTACGCTATGTCATCTAGAAGGCGAGTACTCTTAATGGAAGCTTGTAGGCTGGATTTTGGAGACGGAATCTCCTCAGAAGTCATGGCTTTACACGAATACAGCTCAAAAACAAGTCAAGTATCTGCTTACTTGTTATGAAGCAACGGACACCCATTAAATTGATAAGTCAGAACCAACTACTGTTTCAAATTCATCAATGCAAAAAGACTGAAATTATCGCAGTTCCTGTTAAAAACAAGAATTTTCTGTTCAATAGCCCGCTGATAGTACTTTTAGGCACAACTGAGTGAGCACTTATTTTAGGTCAAAGGAAAGTCTGTTACTGTAGCACTCGGATACTCTAGTTCACTTGAACGATTAAAGTGGTTCAGTTTGTTCTTTATGAACTTCTATCCAGGCAGTTAATTTTGACCTTTTCAGTTTGCGTCAGTTTCTTTCCGCTGATTGAACCATAAATGATGTTTTTAGATATCATAAACATCAACACACTAAATTCAACAGCTTGGCCTCTTTGGATGTACTGCGCTTAAAGTATATTTGCTTTGAGCTGCACTGCTTTCATTTTCACATCTAAAAGAAATTTTTTTGATTAGAAATCGTGAAACCACGATGTGGCATTTAGAAACCTTCTCACGCTAAATGTGAGATCATTTCGATATTTCCAAATGTCAAACTTGCCCGAAGATAGCTTAATCACTACAATAGTACTCTGAATTAGAAGAGTAGAGAATGAAATCAGAACTATGAATTGAATGCCAGAGAAAAGCGCAAAGTAAAGTTCAACTTCGATAGGCTGAAATACCTTGAGTTGCAATGAATTCTTTATTCTCTAGCTCCTTCGTTGTCTTCCTCACCATTAAAGTGGTTTGGTGCTTCCAGTTCTGTAAAGAAATGGTCGAATGAATAAATCAAAAATGAAATGTTAGTAAAAACATTAGTGTTCACAGACTCGTGAAACAGATGAGACAAAAATATCCGAGTTTCCGGTGTTGACGATTGTTGAGAAAAGAGCGAAAAGTTACAAAGACATTTTTGACATTTAGATATTTGGCATTAGACCGCTGCGAACTCATGAGAAATGGCATTTTGAGGAAAACAGAAGATGCCGGCAAGAGAGAATTCTGAGAATTACCTTGCCTCGGAGAGATCTCTTGCCCCATTCACAGCTGAACTTTACTTCAAGGTGGACACGTGAATTCGCATTTCTAGTGAAAGCAAAATTGAATAAAAGAACGCAATTCAAGAATGCAGATTGTAAATTTGGGCCGGCGCATATAGGTTAAGTGAGTAGGCAACATTTTGGGTTATGTGTTATTTGAGAAACCTAAACATGTGAGTTCCAGAGCAAGATAGTGTACGTGGGCATAAGATTTATCGTTTGGTATTCAACATGTTGGTGTGAATATCTGGTTGTCTACTGCCCACAGGATAAGAATCTGAAGATAGGTGGGAAATAATGTGCACTAAATGTATAAGAAGCCAGATTAAATTGAATCCGGTTCGTTGACTCCCAACCACTAACTTTTCAATCCACAACTTTCAAGACTCTACCTAGGCTGCTATCTAAAGCCCTTCAACCTATTCTCAATGGCGACGTAAGAAGACCAGGTGGCTGGAATGAGAATGAAAGACTAACGGTTTTGACTCATGTTCAATGAGAAAAGGTACTGATAAGCAAACCTAACCATCTCAGCGAGACAGTATTAATATATTATGAAATGATGAAGCTCCTGGTTGCATTAGAACCACTTTGAAGAGTAAAAAAGTTGTAGGTTAAAGGAGCTGTTAAAATTGCCAGCCATGTGATAGAGGTTAATTAGTCACTCTTTCGAGGTGCTTATTGACCTGATCAAACCGGTTATCTGTAGAGAAATTACCTCAATTTGAAACCGCGTGGGACACAAGAAATGGAAGGCAGTTGTAAAGTATACGGCAAATCAAAGTATTTGTAAGGGAAGCACAGTTGAAGACGGATTTTAACCGGAGTCTTCGAGCCGGCAACATGGCCACCTATGCGGGTGGAATTGTACATGGAAGTTCGGAGTTCTACATTAAATTAACTTAGTTCTTTCAGCTTCTATAACATTCCTTCATCTAAGAAACAGTATTATAATGCAATACTTACGTTAAGATCAAGGAGATTTGGTCCAGCCACACCAAAAATTTCATTCGATTAAGTGTGTATACTTGAGTGAATATAGTTCCTTGGTCATGACCTCCAGTATTCATCACCACGTAGAAATTCCCGATAAATGAGTGAAAAATACTCGATTTTAGGAGTCCATATATATTTTATTTTATACTTCTGTATACTCCACAATAAAGATTAATTTCACTCGACATTTACAGTGAAGAAAATTATCTTTCAATCCTTTTATTTACATCCCTCCAATTGAGTGCCCTATTTGGAAACACCTTACTATTTATGCATTACCCAATTTGCAATTATCAAATGTGAGCTGATTGATTCCGAACTCTTAATGCCTGATATGTAAGATGTACTCCCGATCCCTACAACGTCCGTTAAGTCGACATGTATCTCAAGCTAATTCAACCTGTACCTAATCGTGTTTTGGCTGACTATGAAGTTCGTTGGAAGAAAAAGTTGATGAAGACCAAGTCATAGGAGAAATAACAACGTTCCATCGAGTTTTGAAATTAGTGAGGAAGTCTGTCCCTCACAGTTGCTTTACAAGATAATTGAGTAGCACAAGCCAAATGATAGAATATTAAATTCCTTTTAATGCTAATAACTAAATCAGACTGAAAAAACCAACTTGGTAACTACTTCCACACATGCGAATCAGTCCGATTCAGCCCTTCAGGTAACGAAAGATGATTTCTGTGCAGATTTTTGGTGAATGTGTTACCATCTCCAGCGTTTAAAGCAGAGGCCAATTCCCTAACCCGGGTATCATAAACCGTATCCCCAGCACTTATTTTCAGAATAGGAAAGGTATCTCATTGTGCCTGCCTTATTCGGACATTCCCTGTAGACCTACATTGAGCAACGCTTGTGCTATTTCTAAATAATATATGTGCAACGATGCTTATTTTAATGTCATTTACAATTCTCACTGAGTTATAACCGTCTCTAAGTAAATGGAAAATCATTCAACCATGCATTCCATTGTTATCGGCTATAAAGCAACTCCTGTTGTGTCTAAGTATACAAGTGAAGCTCAAAGCACCATCGAAATTTCTATCGAAGGCATCGATATAGGATTATGCTCCGTTTTAAGATTTCAGAACTTCACTATGTTGATCGAACATGGAAGGAATTTAAGTCGATGAGAACTAAAATGGCATTTGTAGGATAATTGGACCGTGAAATGGGATGATTTAATTGATCATCGAATTCGGTACCACTCGTTCTAGATTTCTTGCCGTTAGCTCGGGGACTTCCGACGTTTAGATTTTCGAGCGATTCAGCTTGATTTTAATAAATTTGCACTCAACATTTAATTATTCTATTTTATTATGATATTTCTCCTATTCCTCCAAAACCTACGGATGAATATCCTCGTAGTTCTTGAAGCAAACTCTTTCATGATATTGAAGGATTTATTTCCGAGTAAATATTTGTCCTGGCAACAGTTCCTCAAGCATATGTTTGTCGGTGCACACTAGCAGAATTGTGCCTATATTAGTTGAGATATTATCTCGCACCTCCAAGGAAGAAAAGCTTTCAGAAATTTATTTCAGTCTGCTGCCGGATAGGACTAATCACCCACCGGACGTACAAAATTAGATTATGCAAGCAGAAGTACAACTGCGTACAGCCTGGTAAATGCCTGGGTTCATGGTCTCGAACTGGACTGTGGAGCGTGCGTGCATGTGGCAATGAATAGAATCTCTGACAGAAATTCGAGAAAGATTTCTGGAGAAGGTATATAGACCGTCTGCCTTAGCATTATCTAGGATGGAGGAGGTGCCACTACGAAGTTGAACTACTACCTGTACTATGGAACCATGCTAGAAACGTGACCAGAGAACCGAAGATGTCGATAACCGCTTTTACTGTCTTCTGTTTTAACCGTTTTATGCTACATGTTATAAAATCTAGTTGTACTTTTGTTTTTCCCCCAATAAGTCCTTGGGATTTGCCCTAATGGGTGGGGAAAATATAAATAAAAAATAAAAAAATATCTTTAAGTCTTCTAATCCGGCTCTTGCTGTTCGATCAAACAACAAACGAACCTTACGTTCCTTGCAATGTTGCTAGCATTTTTGCGAAGCTCTGACCTCCATTAGCATAACCTCATGCATCAACCCTCTTCATTCAATCCATGTTTTGGAAGGCAATAAAGGAATGAATTCTCAAAGACCATTTTATTCATTCACTGCGGTGGTCTTAATCATTTTTCTACAAGCTAAGACCTTGACAAAGGAGCGGTATCCGTGGTTGGAAAAGCGTGCTCTAGCCTCACCATAAGTTTGGAAGTTGGTCCGTATGACGTATATGGACCTACCACATCATGACTCATGTTGTATTGCAAGAGGTCGTCAAAAAACCACACGCTCCGGGTATCAGGCATGCATAATCTCAGGGTTTTAGCACTAGAGAGTAAATTACAATGTAAATATGCACGAAATATTGGTCCGAATAGGTTAGATTAATAATTATGTGAATATCTTATTTGTGTTAAATTATATTTAGATAAATTACCAAAGAGTTAAGAAAAGCGATTATTTAAGCAAAAGGCGTATTCAGCAACCATGAACTTTAGCAACATTCAGTTAAAAACCATTCGAAAGAGATATAATTCTTCTTTTAAAGTGTAGAGAAACCCCTTTTTTCCTATAGAAATCTTTCCAGAAGATCTGCAAGAGCTCTTTAAAAGCAGGGAGTGATATTTAATGGAAGATCGCTTACTTGAGGTTAACTGCAGATTTCAGCTCTTGATAGAAAGTGAAAATATTTCTCGTGGTGAGAAGGGAATTCTCTTATTAAAAGTCAAAATAAGAATATAGGGAACATTAACTAGAGAGCGTTTAGAGGGATAGTCCATCCTTTTTGTTGTTGTATCTTTAAATGGGACTATCCTTTTGAGGATCGTCATTAACTAAATCGGGTTCTGATTCCAACGTCTAGATGTGAGGCTGTGGATTTAAAAATGGTAACATTCAATGAGTCAAAAGTTCATGAGAAACCCTACATTTTCGCCAGATGACGAAAAAAGTATCTCCATGAATGAAATCTAAGAAAGTAGAACATTTGAAAATCAGCCTGCTTTCCCTATCACATTTTCCTACATACTCCAGTACTGCCTCTCCATATGATGTCTCCTGGTCGTAGTTTTCTTACTTTAGCCCTATATATCATCAGACTTTTGATGCTCTGCTGTATTACATAGATGTTGGAGATTAGATTTTACAGTTTGTACTCATTACTCGATCAAGCTTCTATATTTAAATACTGCCCTTGTATGGAGTTCCTTTTTATTAGACTCAGACCAAAGGAAAGTGAAAATTTTTCAGAGGTAGGTTGGTCAATCCTACTCTCAACCTATTCGTGGTAACCAACGGTAACCCCAGGGGCAACTCTGCGGGCTAATGAGACGTATAAAAGTAGATCATGCCAGCAGAAATACTATTTTCTACAGCCTGGTAAATGCGGAACGACGTAAAAGCTTGGATTCATGGTCTCAAACTGGACTGTGGAAAGTGCTTGCATGTAGCAGTGAGTGGAATCGCCGCCAGAAAGTTGAAAATACTTCTGGAGAGGTATGGAGATTGTCTGCCTTTAACAGCATCGAGGACAGACGAGGTGCCACTACAAACTGCGACCTGTACGACGAAACTATGTCAGATAAGCTATCAGAGAACCGAAGACGTCGATGGACGCTTTCAAATGCTTTCTGTACTAACTGTTGTGTGCTATTTGTTGTAAAAGATATTTGTACTTCTGTTGTACTCCAATAGGTCTTGCGACTTGCCCAAATCGGTGGGGAGGGGGGAGAGTAAATAAAATAAATAAATCAGGGATACATGTATGGCAGAGCCCAAACTGATTTTCAATAGTCTGTAATGCATTCACTGGCTACCTCTAGGAAACCTAGATAATACCGGCATGTTTTTTTTATTTGGCACTAAATTTTCTGACTAGACAGTAAGAATAGGTGATCAACAAGCCCATTTGGTTTAAAAATTTATTTCGCAAACAGCGATTATGGCGGTATTCAAGATCACCGATTCACGAGAACTAGCGCATCTGATTCTCGGAGGTACGAGTCCCTTTGGATAAATTTATCATAAGTTATTTAATTAACCATCAATATAATCCAAGTGCATGTTGAGTGAAGGAGAGAAGACAGCTTGATGTCTCCCCATTTTTTTACCAATCATTATTCTGTGTAGTCATGCCAACTGCTCGACACCTCCTGAAGGTTTTTGAGCTCCAATCGTCTGATTAGTCAGACACGCACTTGATCAGTGCACGACTGTGTTTAGGCCTTTTGCTCGGTAGTTGGTTGAATGAAGGAGTCTATATGGTACTTTTAGACCACCTTCAATTCCAGAGATTTCACCATATGGCGTTGTTACCGATATCCACGCGGCTGCTGCGGTGTCAATCTTAAAAATCATGTCCTAGTATGGCCTAACCATGCATTTTTGCCTAATGGGTGTCTTTTTTGAGGCGAAATAGTCACAGAAGTTCTCATTACCTACCAGAACTAGTTTTCATTGAATTATGCTTGTGATTAATGAGGAAAATCCAACCCTATGGTTTCAGCTTATAATTCAAGTCACATACCTGGTAACAATCCTTAATTTCTATGTAACAGCCGAATGTTTATTTCATCGTTACCTTCATCCATAGCTAGCATATGCGTAGACATTAATCGGGCAGAGGACGAAGAGCCTTCGATATTTTGGGATTTGGAAGAATGATGTGTGGACTTTGGGAATTCCCGCCCATAGCTTTTGCCATGGGTTTTGGGTTCTCCCAGCTCGATTTCGAAAGCATTTGCCTATACACCACATTCGATGTATAAGGATGTTCAGTAAGACGTACATACCATGCTTTTCAAAGTAGATGTTTGTTGAGCTTTTCCTTGTTTTCGGAACCTTACCGAAAAGGCGACCATTTCAATGTTGATTAAAAGTCAATGTAGTTATTGTGATCTGAGAACACTATTTTGACACGCCAATTGATGAAATAAACGGGGGACTTTTCGGAGAGGCTAGTAGTCTCGAGAACACTTGGTCTCATTCGGTGTCAACATTCCTCAAGTTATTTCATCCCGCTACCCTCTGGCCGTTTGCGGCATCCTCGCTAACTGATCCCCTGAAACTTACTATTTTCATGAAACTGACAATTGTGGCATCGAAATTACTCTTTAATTTTCATAACGAATCTTCAAGTTAAAACAGAAAACCTCAAATGTGTTGCACAAACCATTTGTAATTTCTAAATGAAAACAACCTGTTCCACATGTTTTTCAGTGTATTCATTTCACCTAAACGTGGCATGAAATTTTAACCAAACAGTGCAAGCATGTGACCAAGAGTCTCAGTTATCATGAGATGTCATTTTGTACAGAAATAAATAGAATGCCACAGACGACACAAGGAGGCCAGCCGCTTTACAGCTTCAACTCCTTTCACTCCCATTTGTTACTTTCCCCTCAACTAAGCATTTAATGGGAAATAATTGCGACTACGTAGATTGGTATTTTTCACTTAAGTACATGTTATTAACCAACAAAGACCTTCAATAAAGATATTATGATTAACTAGTTTATTCATCAATTGGAAAAAATTATACTTGCTTAATCTAGTCGCAATTACAGCATTCAACAAGACGATCTTGTTGGCTCTTTTACCTTAATGTGAATATTTCGGGTGAATTTATGAATCAGAAGACAGCGTTCATTCTGACTTAATTAATATTTCCCATTGTATGTTTGGTGAACTTTCATTTCTGGACAAATCGTTTCATTTTGGTCTTTCTTATCTCCCTTCGCCTTCTATAACGAAAATCCTGGTGTATAGTTCTTCTGAGCTTAGTTAATTCACCTCAGTCCTTGGAAGCTAAACAGTGCCATGAATAATCATCCAGAAGGTATTTACCTATTCGAATCAGATTCCTTTCGAGTCAAACACCCGGTGCGAGCATTACGCTTTATCTAGCTTTAATCTTCGAATTGAATTTCAATGGCAACGATTCAGAGTAAAGTTGGTAAAATACGGCTTATTGAAAGCTGGCGGTCTAAGGAGGTCCTATTATTCTTTCTTAAAGTGATTATTTAGCTCGTGCTTATCCATTTCTCACCTCATCATGCGCATATGATCCTAAACTTATAAGGGCACAGCAAGCACTCAGGCCTTAATCTCCTGCTGAAATCTCAAAACCATTTCTAAGAATGGTATCCTTCAGTTTATGAGGCGATACCCACGGTGGAAATTTCCCTCTCCTTCTCCCAAATTTTGACATTACGATATCGTCCAATACGGATGATGCAAGTGTGCTGGAGGGAGTGCCAACGCGCAATCATGATTTGGATACCTCCGACTGGACGGCAATCGTAGTGCTTTCGACATTAGAGTCATGATCTTCTGGCCACCACTTTCGAAGAATTCCGATGCATAAATAACTTAATCTTTTCAAACCTAGGTCTGACTTCCATTGTATGTACTAACCAGAGTAGGATGAACTATTTTATTTCATAATTGACCCGGAGAATGAGCCATTATTTCAAATCAACTGCCATCAGAGAGCAGTCATTGTACTGGCTTTTTCTCTTTCGTTCAATACCTTTCAGTGAAATCACAGTTTCTCGGTCAGTTGTGTCCGTTATCTTTGCCTTATTTCTTTAATAATTTTGTTCATAGAATTCTGGTCGTAAATTCGCTCCTCATAATTTGAGATTGTGGTGGTATCATCACTGATCTGATATTGGCAGTTCTCTTGAATTTCAATCGGATTAAATTGCAGGCAGCTTGGCTGAAAAAAACTTACAAAGTCCACCAGATCTTGGCAATTTATTTACAGGCATGTTCCATGAAAATTTGAGTTTCCGATTATTAATAGAAAATTTACTTTCGATCGTCTTTGATTTAAGGCGGTTCATTTTTCGATCTCATGAGAATATCCTCTCAAAGGACTAATTACCTGGAGTTCTATTATATTCCAAAATTAATTACCACCAAATACAATCTTTGCTTATGCAGTTAATGCAAATACAGCTTTCCCATATCCACCCTCCTTGTTTTAGTATAGCAAAACAGATAGACGTAAACCGTGGCTAGTGCTCAAGGCATCCGCAAATGGCGTCCTACTGAGGCGTCACTTCGCAATTAGCATGTAATTCAAGGGTTTGAACTGGGGTCGGTGCAGCCTGTCACTTCAAGGGCATTTTGAGAACAGACATTCGAGCGGTGTCATTTTCCGGTAAAATTGCTGACGATGAAGATAAAATGCGAAGAATAGTTGTGCTCTCTTTTGGCAACTTTCTCCAGTTAATAAGCTGGTAGGTAGAGAATTAGCTTAGGTTAATGATATTCACCTTTAGAATGTTGAATGTTTCCATAAAAGTAATCTTGTTAATCTTTTTGGCAGGACTCTACTTTCGTACAAAATCCTGAGAATGGATCTTTCCGGTATGGTGTAGTCAGCTGTCAGTCTAACTAGGCTATCAATGAGGAATCGTTTCTATTGTTTACCTTCACCATTACGTGGGTATTCCAGTCTCATGAACCAGCTGACTCGCGGGGGCAACAGCGCACCAGATGAACTTTTTTCTCACCCACTTAAATTTCCTTTCGGTTTTTTTGCGACCTAGTTTTAAGAGAGAGGAGGGGAGGAAGCTATGACTCATTACCGTCT
Organism: Moniezia expansa; assembly: GCA_019097775.1. NCBI lineage: Eukaryota > Metazoa > Platyhelminthes > Cestoda > Cyclophyllidea > Anoplocephalidae > Moniezia > Moniezia expansa. The sequence goes on from JADFDV010000097.1 coordinate 1,382,959, forward strand.
CCCGGGCTGCCTATTGGACCTTTGAAGGGTGAATTAAGACAGATTTAATTCCCTACCCATCATCGTCACCGTCTCATTCACACCGTTTTCTTTCGGTTGAATTTAGTTGTAATTCAGTTTCGAAGAGAAGTTGCCTGTCTCCACATATTGGCTCGGCCAATGATGCTGATAAGAACGATGATAGCAGGTTAATTCCTCTTAGGACTAGCCCGGGGTAACGACGTTTCTCACCTCCTGTACGCAATCACATTTGCTCCATTCTTATTTAATAATTCGAATGAGCCAGATTAGACCTGTTAGTTGAACTGTAAAGTACCGTTTTTTATCATACCTACAATTCTGTCCCAATAAACTATAAATTTGTGAATTCAAGCTTTTTACGTCCAAATGCATATCGTTTTATTACAAATTCGGCTATTTTCTGGTGTTGAAGAGCCTTAAAACTGAGGTAGAAAAAGCTTAAAAGGACCACGTTGTGTCCGAATAGGTGGTACTATTCAAATAGTTCACTTACTTTTCCATGTACTTCTAACTAGATATGTTCTTTTTAGACTTAGTATTAAGCTCAAGGATTCCAGTGGACAAAGATTTTTCTCTAAATTTTATTTACTAAACTTTGATGGTTAATTTGATTCGGTTGTAGCACACTAGAGGTCAATGAAGACATTTTGCTTGTTAAAATTACCTTTGAACGATATTCAGTGCCTATTGGTCTCTCGGTTAATCGATTAACGTCACTTGAACTGGGCAGCGAAATGCATGTTTACAGTACCAGAATTTGATCGGAAGCATGGAATACACCAAGATCTTAAAAGGTCAGGGAAGCTTACAACATTCGATTTTTATTACATACTCAGAAAAATAGAAATCGAACTAGAAGTTCCAGGTTTTGGGTTATTCGAATAGAATGATTTCGTCGAGAACAGTCGACCTTACCAATCGATTGCAAGGTATTATGGCATGATACTGTTGTCAGGGGACCTGCATGAGTCTTTATTTGTGTATGTACACAAAAGAGTATTTGATCATCATAATTTTACTTGAACTAATGTTCATTTTCGATTTCATGACATTTCTATAATTATTCTAAGCCATTCACGTCTTTCAGATGAATGAGCGATATCTGTAAGACAATTTCCAAGTGCAATACGAAAAACGAGGTTCTCTATTGATTATCTAGCCATTATTTTTCACTTCTTCTCGTGTGAGTGTAAAATCGATAAACAGATTTGCTTGCAAAAGTAATCGACTTCACATTGCTCCATACTCTTATGCTTTACTTCCACGCAAGGAACATGGAACATAAGAGATCCATAAGATGTTTTTGCTCTAAGAAGTAAAGTGGATAACAAACCTTTCAGCATTAGCTTTACTAATCACGTTTAATGACGAAAGAGAATGGGGTGCAAATATTAAATGAATTACCCGCTTTCCAATCATCTTCGAGTAGTCCCAACCGTGAGCCCAGTATCCAACGCAGTGTCTTCTCTAGCGCCTCGTGATTCACTGGGTACCGCCCCAGCCGAATGACTCATAACTAGTCCTACCTCCGGACTATTGTTTCCTGCCTGTACACAATCCTTTTTGGTGCTCCTCCAGTCTTCCTCTATATTCTATGATTCACTCACCAGGTAATTTTTGAATTCGTGTAAGTCTTAGTTATCATAGATTTGTTACAATCTCCTATGTAGACGTATTCACCGAAAGTATTTTATCCATTTGCTAAATGACAACTAGCTGGAAACATCATGACAATGATGAGATGTCTCCATTTATCCATCTTATGACCTGATTAAATGCTCTTGGCGAAATCCATACTTTACCGTTATAACCTCTCTCACATTTCTTTAAAATTATAGGTAAGATAGAACGTTTATGTCTCATTACTATTTGATTGTAAAAATGCCTTTTCTAGCGGTTTCTTTCTTTTGATATTCCCAGATTCACAAAGCTGCCGATTGCCTCAACTTTTAAAAAATCTAGATGCTTGACAAATTATCAGGAAAGCCTTTCATAGTTTCCTACTCTGAAAAATGTGCTCGTATCAAGGGCAATTAATTTCAGTTGACTTCTCTGAACTGACAAGTTACTGCTCTTTCGGAACAGATTATGAACATAGTGAGAAATTGACTTATGAACAGAATTCAAATCTTTTTGATTCATCGGACTATCGTTTATTTCGAATTCGAATTTTAATCAAGCGCGCTCACCTAATTCTTTACATAATTTCACCCGGGATTTTTGAGAATTGCCGAATTGTTGGCGTCCACTGACTGCCACAGTAAAATCGTCGGGATCAAGCGATCGTTATGGCGGGTGTCTTTTCCAGATTCCCCTCTAAATTTGACTTTTCGTAATCCAGTGCTTGAAATCCTGCTGTCTAATCATGAGTCAAGTTGCCTAGTAAGTCGGTAGATTTCTCCGAGCTGAATCGGTTTTCGAGAAGGTGTATTCTCATCCCAACCGGTCAATTTTTGAAGATGGCTAAGCGAAGCTGAGTCACCCGTCGCAAGCCGGCACGTGTCCAGTGAACTAGGGCAGCATAACGGACGTACCCATAAAGTATAGCATGCATTAAGTTATCGACCGAGCCTACGTTCATCTCGCCTGAATGCCTCTACATAGGCGTGCGTCGGTGCACGTCTTCTGCGTGCGTATCTAGAACCGGCTAGGGTTGCAGGCACGCACCAGACAAGCCGAGAATCCAGTGATGACGCTCGTGGCTAGATTGGTATTGGTTGTGCATTAGCTGCTTAAACCAATTAAAGCACAGCTTTCGCTGGAGAGCTACAATGATTGGTTGGATGTCAGGCTAGCTGAGTGTATTGGCTTCATGTTAGTGTGCGCTTAGTACGTATGCGTTTTGATAACCGCTAACACAAGCAGGTTCATTATAATTTTGGTAGTGTCGTTGAGAGGTTGTCCCTCTGGCTGTCGGTCTTGTTGCTTTGTATGTTTACGAGGGTCGCGATAGCATACCCTGGCACCCGCCATGCCAAGCGCAACTGCAACTAGCTACGAAGAAGAGTTCCTCTCTGAGAGAGTTTTGAATTTCAGCCATAATAATGACTTTGTTGGTGGACCAACATTTTCAGGATTAAATAACCTTGGATATCCACTGAATTCCCAAAAAAACTTCTCATTGGATAAAGAGATTGAAGCGGTCTCAAGCAATATCAAATCAGATCCTGTAACTTGCAATTCTCCCATTCATACATCCTCCAGTGGCTATAACGTGTCAGCCCCCTCCCACCTTTTCCATAACAACACGAAGATTTCTAACGGAATGATTAATAGTGCGTTTACAACTCCAAATCCTGGAAACAAGATTCTCGATGATTTTCATAGTCTCCAAAACTCACCCTTTTACAACCATTATCCACTCTCTGTGAAGCGTCAAAATGAATCAAGTGGTGTGGGTATGCAAAACTGTGGTGGAAATAATTGTAACTCCCTACTCATGCATAGGAGGCCCCCACAAATAGAACTCTTTCCCCCTATTTCGAATGGCTGGTCAACTCTCGGAGGTGCTTCTAATAACCAACCCACTGGTCTCTTTATGCAAGATCGTCTCTATTACAATTCAGTCGCTCAAAAGTTTGGCTTCATTGTTGGTCAGGAGTTAGAACGTATCAAGGAGAATTCACGCCGCTCTACCAGCCACACGTACGGCCGCATTTCTGCTCATTTTCGAAATCGTTACGGTGAAACTGAGGCCAAGACCAAAGCCTCTTATCTACAGCTCGGTGTTCGTGTCCCCACAAAAGATCACGTTTCTGAAATTGTTGGCAAAGGAGGTAAGATTCTGTTCAGTTTGTATGTTTTGCTGTTTTCATTATGATGCTTATATGATGGCGTGCAGCAACCACGTGGATTTTTGGCATAATGCGCTGAACACTTTATGTTTTGCACATTCCGGAAATCGATCATATACATTGTGCTGGTATCAGACAGGGGTACTCAAGTGCTCTCCTGTCACTTGAGTTTTTATGACACCAGGTGCCGTTGTCATTGGATTTCTTCAGTTTACATAATTATCGCCGCTTTCAACTGCATTTCAGGTCAGAAGATTAAACTGATCCGGGAGGAGACGGGAGCATTAATCACGACTCCCGGGGAACACGAGGATCACGTCTTTATTATCGAAGCTCCGCCCGAGATCGCCCTTAGCGTAGCAGAGCTGATCTCTAATCGAGCACTGGAAATCACTCAAAGCAAAGCTAATGCAAGCGAACGTCGTCGTGGCTCTACCAGCTCAATTCCTGGCTGTATGTCTCTCTTCTCGGTCAATGGGGCTCCCTCAGCAAGTAATGGAGGTCGTTTGCTTACTCGTAGTCCAGATGAGCTTCAAAGCGTGACCATTCCTTCTTCGTCACCTCTACTTAAATCTCCAATTAATTCTCTCACAAACAGCACCGTCCCTGGTACTGCGAGTCATTCTGCTGACAATGTTTTCTCCTTCTCTTCCAACTGTAATGGGAATGGGCTGTCGGTCAACAATGGGGGTTCAAACGCTAACGGTTCCAGTGGTGGAAGGGTTCTACTTGCTCGTTCAAAGATTTCAGTACCACAGGACATGGTGGGCAAGATCATTGGAACACAAGGCTCTATCATAACCACTATTCAAAAGGATACCGGGACTGAAATCAAGAGTCCACCCAAAGAAGCCATCAGAGGGCCATCGGCTACCTCTGAGTTTGAGATATCGGCATATCAATCTCTCGGGATGACTACCAGCCAAGCTGCTGAAAGTAGAGTTCAACAAGCGAAACAATTGATTGGTCATCTAGTAATGCGCCAGTTCGAGCGACGATGTTCCGAAGATCTGGATGATAACACTGGTAGCGCAAGTTCTGGGAAGTCTAGATCAAATTCGAATGGAGACGACTCTGAGGAGGGGAAGTTCTCAAATGGTAGTTCGAAAACGATCGCATGGATGTGGCCAGATGTTCAACAGATGGATTCAAAAGAAGCACAAGACGTATTAGATAGGATCTTGGCGGAGTCTAAGAGCAAGACACGTCGAGTTAAAGAACTTCAAGCCGCAGCAGCGGCTTCAACCGCTGCTGCAGGGGCTGGCTCCTTACCAGCTTCTCCCTGCGGAATAGTTTCGTCCGGAAACAATGGTTTTGGAAGTGAGTTCTTCCCGGCGGAAAAGTCAACTGGTTCCTGTCAGAACAGTCCCTTCCATCAGCCAAGAATCGCCTCGCATAGCAATGTATTCTCGGCAAACGCCACTGGTCCGGGCTCTGGCAGTCTCCTGAGCGGTTTTCTACCAGAAAGGCGTCTTACAAGTGCGCTGCTTGTTTCTACTTTCACTTGATATAGTTCTCATATTCGGGCAGTTTGTTATATATTTTGTTTGTACTAAGTCCCTATTCGAGAACTGCTTATGTAACGCCTTTAATCCAAATACCGCATGTTTGGGTGCGTCGTATGTATTTCCTTTCCCTTTTGGCCATTTACCTTACAGCAGTCTCGCTAAAAGTCAGGTAGAAAAATGGTACATCATGCCACTGAGTCATTTGTGGCTCCCCCTTTTCTAGCAGCCCATGTATTCTTGTAAGTTGTTATAACCGTCTCAAATTAACTCGAGCATCTGAGTTGGTTTATTTCATCTTACTAACCTTTGTTAAATCTGACGTTATTATTACCCTGATAAGCGGATTTAGGAAACTGGACTCAATATGTATTTGTTTGCCAGCCTTCTCAGAAGTTTTAATTCTGGGTTCTGTATTATTAAATAATATGCTGATTATCAGGAACATAATTAACCTCAAAAGAATGCGCAAATTCTAACGTTAAAGTGGATAACTGCTGCATTTGTGTCTGTAATTAGCATTTCCTGTATGCATTGATCTGTTTCTCGTGACCTCGTATGTGTATGCGAGTGTCGAGCATGTGATATTTCACGCCACCGTGTTGTAGTATTAATACATATTTCTGAATCTTACTCTTTTCCAGATGTCGACTTCCACTCGGAATCGGAGTTTCAGGACAACAACCACGTTGGAATTTGCTCAAACTCGTTCTTCTGGTCTAACCCGGGTCCGCGTCACTCATTCTCCGCCGGAGCCCCTCTGGTTGTCGGGGACAACAGTCCAGCGCTACTTCGTAGACATACCATGGCATCGGCTGAATCTAATGGCCACAACAATTCGCACAGGCACCAACATAGTCTTCTTGATGATTCGGTTGATAAGCAATCGGTGAACGAAACAGACTATAACATCATGCAAGCGCTCGGTAATCTTGGCTTGGAAGGTGATGATTCGAGTCCTGATCATCCACCTGGCTTCGTGTCGTCGCACTTCCATGCAAAGCGCTTGCCAAGTTCTTCGGGTTGGCCTTCGGCTTCTTTCTTCAACAATGGATCTCTGACCCCGGAGAATGTCGTAAACAAGCTGGAGACAACACGCAACAGCATTTGGAGCAATGTGCCAATTCAAGCACTTCCAGAAAACCTGACTCATTCTGCCATTCCTGCTATAAAGTCCATATCGTCATCATCGTCTGGGAGTGTTAATCAAACATCCAATAGGTGTGGCACTATTGGCGAGGGGCGACGCAGAACTTCTCCATCGGGTAGGGGCTCTGCTGCTCCTACCGAAGCTGCCTAGACGTTTTCAGGGATGGTTATGGCCGCTGAGCAGTTTCAATCCAAGAGACAGACCGAGGGAGAGTGGAATTAAGTTGAGTTCAACCATGGAGGAGGCCAGAATGAAAGAATTATAACCTATTTTTGGCTGGTAAATCTTGACCCCGTGTGTCCCTGTCTATTCCAATCTCTTAATCCCCTGCGATAGCTTATCGTCTATTTTTTAGTCCTTTCAATCACCCCCACCCTACCCCTCTTCTCCATGGCTTTCCTTGACCTTCTCTCTCGTGGATCTGCTCCTATTTTTGCTGTTCTCACTCTTCGAATTTAATATTGGTGGAACCCCCTTGCCCTTATGAACCCATGCGTGTTTCTGCATTTGCTTCTTCACTATTCAAAGTAGTCTTAACTGCTCTTCAGTAGTAGTAGTAGTAGTAGTAGCAGTTTCGTGACATTGTATTTTGTCTAAGCTACCCTAATCCATCTTCCATTCGGTGTTTTCGCATGCCAAGATGTGTTTGAATCTGCCACCCTCGAACGCGGAAAAAACGAAGAACCCTTATCAGCTTGTGTGTGCGTGTGTTTGGAAGCTTCTGACGATATCGGCGGTTGAGGGGGGGAGGCACACTGGCTACTCTATCCTTCCTCTTCTCAATCGCACTTCTCCCTCCTTATGTAACAACACAAGCGAGAACTTTTAATTTTGTATCGTTATCGTTTTCTACTTTTGTACCCTATTTTCCCCTTACCTCTCTCTACCGCCAACGCCTGGTCTGCATCCCCTTCTCGATTCATCATGGCATTCTCCAGAAAAGGAATTTCATTGGCAACAGCCTGCAGAAGATCACTTAGCAGCAATTTCATGCATACCTTTCTCTTTACTGAACCTATTTCTACTTTATTTGGTCTATTATCGAGCGAGCAACTTGAAGTTTGATCTGCCTCAAGAAAAGATGCTCCTCGAGTTGATCGAGCTCATTTTTTCTCCATCCACCCGTTCTACTTCATCAATACTAGATTTATGTGAAATTCATTGCCTAACGCACAAAGAGTGGATTTGATAAGAGGTCAATCTCATGCGCGCATGGTTTGAAAATTTTCGTATGTGTGCGCGTGGGAGTGCATCACACTGCATGCTGATCGATTGATCTCGATCAGCGATCTGTCGACCTCTGGCATTGTCATCTATTCGTTTCCTTCTTTTGATGTAATCCATTTCTCCAATGTTCATGCAAAAAATACTACTATCATGCCTACTGCTACTTAAGAAAAATGCTAGACAAAAATAACACTATCGTCTACTTTCCTCCTAGCCCCCCACCTCTTCCTACATCTCCAGTGTATCCCTGTTTTTTTTGAGAAATAAATTAAGGATGTGTTAAAATCGGTGTAATTGTGGCGTAATGGAATTCGAGCATGGTCCCGTGAATCCAAAATAGTCATATTTGACCATGGAGTCAATTTCTGCTGTGGTTATCATCCCTTCCGTATCCCGGTCTCATTTTGCAGCTGAGCTTATTTTCAATAGCATATTTAGGCGGGAAATTTTGTTCTAACCAGAGAACTTGATTGTGGTTAGCTCCACCCGCCTAACCTCCAACTCGCCATTCAGATCTCGGCATGTTCGCGGTTCGGTAATTAGTCATTCTTAGAATTTCTGTGCGACTCACTTCTTATTAGCAATCTTGCTTTTAATTTTGTCTAGCGATGTGAGATGGAGCCGTGGCTAGAATTTTGGCGCCTGCAACAAAACGTTCAAACTTTACTGGTCCCGCTTAAGTGGCTTTTTGGAGGGGGTTGAAGCTAACATGTGGCCTGAGAGCTTGACCAAACTTTAATTTTCTGTGGCATTGCCGGCGTCTTTGCTTTTGTATTAGAACCCACGATGTTCAAGCGTATAATTGTGTTCAGTTTTACCTAAAACTAACTACTATTAGCAAAATCGATCCCTAATTCAGACCTGGTTATGGGGCTCTCACCTGGATTGTCGGCGCATTTAGCCTCTTAACTAGTCCATAATCGAGGAGGCCGGTGCCGTTAAGTCTATCCATTTGCAATGCGAATATACATGGGTAGCACTGTGAACGATAAATAAGACCCCCGAACCCTCAAACTTCGGACCTTTCTTTGTCTTATAGAAACATCTGCTTTGTGATCACGCTTTTTCGCCCTAACCCAGCGCCGCATCTTCGGACTACTTTTAAGTTTTTTTCCCTTGTTTTACATCAGACTTCACTAAATTTTATCAGATTTCATCCGCGTCAGCAGCGAACAATGTACACAGCTTAATTGGAGATGAATGTCAATATTGCATTAACGACGCAAATACAAATTCTCGAGGAATTGAACCACCTGGGGTAATTTAAACAAACCTACACTTGACGTGTGTCTATTTAAGCTGCATTTTATTGTAGCGTCATGTTTGAAGTGTAGTTCTGAGCCAGCAAAAAGCGGTTTCGGGAAAATGAGTTACCCTGGTGCAAATTTATGACTCAAAGGCGTCAACCTTTTCGGTGGTGTCTCAAACAAGGCCCTTCGATAAATATTACATCTCAATATCGATTATGAACTCGTTTGAATTATGGAATTTTGCGCATATTTTACATTAAAGTCTAAGTCATAGCTTTCTCGATCATAAGATAGATTTTATCTTTACCCAAAGCCACCAGAAATATAACAAATTGAGAAACCATATCCGCACCAAAATAGCTTGAAATGTATAGGCCATATTGAGGGTTTCCAGCCGGTCTGCTACATTTTCTGTGGCTTAATTTGGTCCCTTCAGCAACCAGTTTAAATTATTTTCAGTCATTAGCTCTTTGCTTGCTTGTGGTTTGTGACCGGCTTTAGAGTTTGTAAATTAAATCGTAATTTCATTCAATTATATGTGCTTTATTCATCCCAGAACATTGGTTCTATTCGGCTAACCGGAAGTCATCTTTGGGCGAAAGATGACAACTGGGCTAAGAAAGCTTGAAACCGCCTGCAACTAGGTTGTTTCTTCGTTGTCCCCAACGTAACAACGATTCCTGCAGTTGCAGTCTAAACATTTCGAGCATAGCCGATGCAAATCAATTTTGTTTTTGGAAGATATATATCATCAAGATTTTCGATACTAATTTTGCATCTCAACTTTCATAAAAAGGCGTATCCTATAGCATATTTGACAGGTTAGAGTTCTGTAGATTTCTCAGCATGATCCTAAGCTTACATATTCATCTTGGCTTGTTACAACGTCAACTTCGAGAGACCAGTCAGCCCACGTATTTGGGCGGCGAGAAGAGTACTCATAGCTCATCGTTTCAGTTCATGTCTACTTAAGATGTATTCTACAACTAATCTTGGCGAGAAATAACGGCAAATCATGCGCCACGGTCATTTTTGCATAAACTTGTATGAAGACGTTGTCATCGACAGTCCTCTTTGAATGACTACTCTTTTCGTCCTTTTCTAGATGACCGCTTTCATGAACTTGTTCAGAAAGAGTCCTTTTGGCGTCATCTTCCCCAGAATCCTTCTCGCACTTGCCAGACTTACCCTTGTAGGAAAATAACGTCACAATCATTCCAAAAGGCCGCTTTTTTTCCTGCTTTTTAGTGAAATTGCTTCTCATTTACTCTTCTATTTGGGTTCCTACAGTCCGGTTTGTTCTCCAATTTATGAATAATACAAGGTAGAGACTGCCGTCCTTTCAAACCATGTAGTTCACCTACAATGCGATTTCTCTAAAGTCTGCAAATCAGCAAGACTAGGCTCCGTTCACTCATTCGATCTTCAGGCACCCAGACAGTTGAATCCATGCCCGATGATTTTCTTGATGTCTGGAAGATTACTTACTTACTCACCCACAACTGGGTTGCAGTGATGCTTCTGCAGCACTAAAGACGGGACAGTAATTGCTATTTCGCGTGTTTTAGTGTCCCTTGTGGTGGCGCGAGAGTGGGGGGAAGTGTTTCCCTGAAACTGCCTCATTTCTCGGACGAAAGCATAGCCTGTCTGGGGGACAGGCAAGACCGTCGAGGGGAACCATTCGTCATCCATTCACTGACTCAATCGGTATATCAGCAAAAAGTACTGCCTTTTGCAGAGGACATGGAGTGGCATCATACATACGCGTCATCGAAAAATTTATGAAAGGGCAGTGAAAATTTAAAAGAATCCTGTGTTTCAAACAGAAAGATGTGTCCTATGCTTGAACGATGATTTATTAGACGATTTGTCTGTTGAATCATAGATTTATCCCATCTGCTGTCTCTTGAAGGCTGATTCCATATATCAGCAGTGTGAAGAATTTGGCGAATTTTTCTGGCATTTTCTACATGAGTATTCCGAATGCATTACTTTTCAACAGTTTTTTTTTTCTATTAGGAAAAAGCATACAAAATCTAGCACGAAGACATGTCTTGAGATTTTACAGTTAGGAATGGGATTCGTAGCTACCGTTTGATAAAAAAATCTGCATTTTTCGCTAAAATGATGTGTTTCAGGCCCCAAAAGGCCCTCTTCATATCCTCTACTTGGCTGAATGTTTGTGGATGTGAATGTATGAAATACATGTGTTTGATTCGTATCCTTTTGCGACATGGCTGTCCAAGCCAGCAGATGGTCACTCGGATGGAAAAATTAGAGATTCTCAATCAAAGAGACCCTGATGGAAAAAAACGATAGATAAATCTTTCGCTAGCAGTCTTACCAAGTCCAGACCCGGTCTTCTGTGGGATTTGCTGATATGGTCGGTTTTGTGGTAAATTCTCTACAATTTCTTTTAAGGATAGGGAATGATATGAAGGACAAGGTAACATCTAGAAGATGGCGTTGATGTCGATGGAGACGAAGATGAACTTGGAAAGGAAACGATGTAGCGCTACTCTACGCCACGTCCCCTTCATTTCGCTGGAGCTTCACTCCAACACTAATGAACCAATTCGTGGACTTTGCAAATTTGGTGGTAAGGAAAATCCTGGTAAAGAGATAGTATTTGATCAGCCGCCGCTTCGAAGGATCGTGGCGAATCTAACGTATATATACAACTGTAGTAGCTGTGATGTACCTTAGTATCCAAGGTTTTCTAACGAAACAGCCAGGTAACTCGCGCCCACAACAGCTAGAATTGATGATTGCCATTGGAAAGATTTCTTCTAGTCACTTGAGCCAGACATTCACAGCCAGATTTGAGTAGTGATGTTGATAATACAGCTAATCAGCTATTCAGTAGCAATATTAACACTAGCAGCAGAAACCCTTCATTGATAGCTAGTTAACCTGCATAACAATATCCAAGGTTAGGACACATAGGTAGAAATAGGAAGCAAAGATCTGAGATAGGAGACCAATTACTTGGACATTATACCTTTATGTGCATTTTTTCCTCAGCTCGTTCTGGTCAGCGTTGATCCGGTCGAATATGCCATTCTCAGCGGAAATGTGAAGCGTTCCCCGAAGTTTTGTCGCCGAAAACCACTTAGTCGTCACTTCCTTTCTCCTCCGGTGAGCCCCCAAAATTGAAGAACTCTCAACGTCAAATCTTTCTCCCTGAGACAAAACACGCATTGCAGATCTACTGAACCGCCAAAAACGGCTGTTTATCTTCAATTAAGCCCCCTCCCCCCACAAGTTCCAATCTCCATTGGTTAAGAGGTTGCCTTTACATCAGAGGAATGCACGTGGGTAAGAGTATGTTTCCTCAATACATACCAGTACAACTTCTGCTATAATGCCGTCTGAATGAAAGATGTACGGTCATAAAATCGTCGATCCACTGTTTTATTGGAAATTTTTACTTTCTAAGACGTCAAACGTTGCAGTTCCTGCGTAGTTTCAGCATTCCTCTTGTTTTATCTAATAGAGAAGCGATTTCCTGCAAATAACCAGCGGTCCCAAATCTGTTGTTTGATTGTGCAAATGAACGTCGCATCTTAGTTATTACCACAAGTACATTAATTATATCAAGCACCCTCTCCTAGGAGCCAATAACATCTATTAACGCCCTTCATTTATTTGCTAATGCCTCCGACAAAGACGTCATGTTAAATAAAATAAGAGGCTATTTAGAGTGCTATGGCTGTCAATATTCTTGGGGCCTTTTCCGAAACGGAGAGGACGACTATTATGGAGCTCGGAAGATTGGGCAACTGGAAAAAACATACCTTTATTTACGTTGTACTTTATCATATTTACCGACGAGTATGGTGCTTGAGCGATTAAGCAAGGCTGGATAATCTGAATAATCTTGTACCGTCTAAGTCGATGCGTTAGTTTTTGGCGGATAACGTAGAAAATTATGTGGGAGTAGTGGGAATCGGGTCATTTTTCGGCGCATACTGCATCTTTCAGCTTTACTCATCTGCTTTCGGGTCCAAATATCTTTTTTGTCTGAAGTCTAAAGATTCCCGTTCCTTTAATTCTCCTTTGATGGTGGTGTATTAAAGATCTCGTCATGAATGGCCTCAAAATAGCCTTTTATTAGTTAATTAGCGGCTCCTTTTTGAGATCATTCTTTTCAATGCATGACTAGGAGCACCGAGGGCGAAGGAGGCTGAGAGTATCCAGTTTTTCATTAGTTGCGCATGTGTTTAACTGGTGCACAAGAACTTTTTACATCTGTTATACTCCCAGTAAGTCGTTGAGACCTGCCCAATGGGTGAGGACGAATAAAAAAATTCATTTGGATAGTGAGCTGTGGCATTTAGTATTGTCTTTATTGGAATTTCCCGTTACAACGTTTTGAGAACCTTGCATAAGATGGACGAACAATGCGTTTCTTTGGCGATGCCCTATTTGGGCTCCAGTGTTGATAACTTTAAGATGGGATTGCGATTGAACTCCGTTGGAACTTAGTTGGAATCTTCTCAGATAGGTGGAAATTTTATGTCTTATGATGAGAAAGCATCTCTCTCACTGTGAAGGGAAGACCATAGAGAAGGGGATGGTTGAGTGCTTCTTCTAATTTTGTGGTTCACTGGGGGTGGTTACTAGCCTCATTGGCTTTGTGGTTTTCGTTAATCAGAGAGCTCTTATTCAAACGCCCTATCCTATGAGCATGGAGTATTTGACGTTTTGGTTTGGGATGACGTGATCTAGATGCCTGTGCAGTCACCCTACCCTCTTATGGGATTAAGTATACTCTCTCAGTTGCAGGTCAATGTTGGAGTGATGGCTCACTTTATCATTCTGATGGTAATTTAGCTTAAAAGATATGAGTTTTCAAGGAGAATTTATTGTTAAAATCCCAATCCTCTAACGCCCTTTCACATAATTGCACGTTCATGTAAACATCATGTTCCATTTTTCCTGAATATGAATGGCATTTCATTGACAAATGTAATCGCCACGCAGCATCTATTTACCCCTTCAATTTGTTCTTTATCAGAAGAGGACTAGACATTATCCAATAACTGTTCAAGACTACCGCGTTATTGAATGAGTTTTGACGCATAGCCGAATCCATCTTTTAAGAGGTTATGAGCTGGTTGTCAGTTTCCATTCGATTGATTAATAATGAAATGAATATCAATATTTAAGATATCTCTAAAATAAATTGGAATTTTTGTAAGCCCTGAGGCAGTCTTCTACTTGTCATGTAGAACGAATCTCTCTTCCGGTTATGTAAGGATATCGAAGTCGGAAGTGAAGCACAGTCGGCCATCTCGAGTAATCACGGATGTACCCTCGGTGAGTATATTCCTTCCATTATTTTGCCTTTTTACGTAAATCGGAGAAGCAGATCTTACGAAGGAACTCAATAAAAAATGGGGAGGCAAGCTAAACAATCTATTACAGTTTATCAAAACATTTTTCAAACTCAACACTATATTCAGAGTAACCGGACTGATTTCCCTCTCTACACTCGTCGTCTTCTATTTCTTGATCTTTTATAATTTTTTCTTTTAACTTAAGCCTTGAGTTGTATTAGGTCGCCATCCTTTACCCTTTGTGCAAGAGAGTTTTCCTATTTATTAACTTGACTCCTGTTGACTTGGATATTAACCATAGGACTTTCTTGATTTTCAACCCCTCATAGGACAGTCTAAGGATCATTCTTTTGTGTCGCAAATACTGAATTAAAATTTACCTAGTGGTGCCCATTTCTGTGATGTATAGGATTTCAAATACCAAAAACCAATCGATAGGTGTCAAATTTTCCGATAACTAAGACTCGTTAGTCCGCACTTCAAGGGTCAGTATCGTCTCGGTTTGTGCGAAAGGGAGCCTGATTAATTGTCGTTTAAAAAAGCGGGCGGATTTGTCTGGGTCAGCGAATAATGCACTAAACGAGACCTCTATATTCTAGTGCCTCCATCCCACCCCCTCTCCACGATTAAGCGTTGAAAAATTATTTTGCCTTCCATAAATGCATGATCCTTGAAGAATTGACAAATACAATGTGCTATTCCTACCACATACTGATAGGGCAAACCAAAGCATTTCTAGGTCAAGCATGCTTTACATACCTCATTGATGTTAAAATAAAATATTGCGGACTAAAGCTAAAGTTTTGCGGGTTTGCCCAATTTGGAGCGAATTTTGAGTTGAAATGTTGCGCTCTTCTAGAGGAAGGGACAAAATGCGCGAATGGCGTATAGAAAAGCCTGCAACCTTCGTCTCATTCGCTCTCGATTTCGATGACCCAAATTTTGGAAAGTAGAAACACTGCTTGCTGAATCACCGGGACGCCTGGCGATTTAAAACACTCCAGCCTTCGCTAATCAACTTGGAAAAAATAATACACCTTCCTAGCGAAAATACACAGGTAAAAGATGCTCATCAATGGCGAAATGGCTGGATTCAAGATAACTCCTTTGTTTTGTCTCACTTTAGATCCCCTCTGAATTCGATTTTATTGTACTGTCTTTTACTGGAGGACTTATCCTTAATTAAAAATCGATCGAAATTCGTGGTACCAAACTGATTAGGTTGCACACAGTCAAGTCGATGCTTATTCCGTCAAATTCTATGCAATGCTACGCAAATCTCGAACGCTGCGATTTCAAATAGATTTACATTGGGCTGATAACACGTAAAGACAAGGCTACCCAATGCATTGACCTCAAAATTAGTCTTGTTAAACATGACATAAATTTTGGATAGCCTCGAAGGTATTCACCATGATTAAATTATTTTTTCTCTTATTTGCAGCTATTTTGTGCACCCTCACGTAGTGAGTGGGGTGAGAATACGATTAATTACGTCGAAGTTGTTTCTAGGATCTGAAAATGGTCTAGATTCTGCGCTGAAAACGAGGGCGGTCATGCGAACATCTCAAAAGCTAGATTTGCCGGCCGGCAGGCAGCGCATCCTGCACAACGCACCGTAATTTGCATGCTCTTCATTGGTTGCCGTCAGGTTAGCGCGACTATGACCTTGAGAAGTGGTCTAATTTACCTTGGCCATTGTACTGCTTACACGAATCATCTATCGACTTGAAGTACGCAAGCCTTGGCCAAAAAGAAGTTTTACCAATAAGTTCCGCTTTTGAACGGCCAGACTTGTTGTTTTTTTCATACATTGACGCAAGCGTTTGTTTGGTTCGAGAAAAATATTCATGCCGTTGTGTAATGCAGTCTTTGAATCAACTTTAACTCAGAAATGAATATCTTTGAGCGGAAAACACAGATGGGCTGTAAGTCGATTTTGTTTGGGCACACAGTCGAAAGGTAGTAATAAAGAGAAAGCGGTTGCCCTTGACGTCAACTAACTAAGGAAATAAGTTATATAACTCCTTGCGATCACCAGAAGGCTCCATGACCACCTTGTCCCCAACCAACACATCCGAAGTATGAAGGGTGCCCGCCTTGGTAACCGCAGCCATGCCAGCCGGGTCCAACGTCGTAAGCGTAGTTGTCAAGACCACAGCTGCCGCAACCTCGGCTGCTATTAAAATAAAATAAATTAAAATTGTTTAATTATTGAAATACGTAATAGAACAACGAGACCAGTTTTTTTCAATTTTTTTCCAAGATAGTTCAGTCGAGTTGCTAATATGGTTTGCCATCCACTCGCAGCTAATCGGCAAAAATTTCAACTTTCTCCAGATTATATTACAAATCTAGCACTTGGACATTGATCATCGATTAATCTTAAGTGTACCTGAACGAAGTGTTTAAAGTAAGGTCTTGCCTTGACAATCGATCCCTCTATTAATCGATTTAGAACAACAATGGCGAGCAGAATCGACTCCTTAAGGTTTTTGCCCTCCAACTTGCTTAAAACAATCTATTATTGTAAATGGACTGTGGATTTTAGCACCTGGGTAATGGAATTCACGAAAGTTTTGCAAGAAATCGATTAAAGGTAACATACCATCGACCAGAACAACATCCACAACCGCCGTCAAAACAGTAACCATTACCACAACAACCACCACCACAGCCGCAACTACAGGCCATGTCGTCTGCTTCTCCGTTCATGAATCGTGGCTGCAAGAACCGCCTTTATAGACACAGAGAAAGTGCTTAATCGATTGAAAAATGCGCTTTTAAACTCCTCTCCCACTGATACTGCGTTCTTGGAATTCCGAACGGGAAATTACGCCGATTTGCGAGTCTCTTTTCCTGAGAAAATCGCAGATTATTTTACCGGACAATTGGGAATCAGGCGTAATAATTCACATTCGCGGAGTGAACGTTTTTTTTTCAATGAATAAACAAATGATTTAGTCATTAAAGCAAAAACAAAAAAAGCTGAAAACAAATAGGGCGTGATTTACTGTCAAGCGGTTTTGCAGTAAATAAGACTTGGGAGAGGGAAAAGAATCATTAATTTGCGGTCGCTTTATGAACGACAAAATAAACCAGTTAATATGGATCCGATTTCTGTCCACTTGCGCAATTAAGTACTTAAATGTATAACTGCATGAATCTTTGCAAACAGAAATCATTCAAGTAGGATGAAGGATTCGGGAGAGCATTGCACCGGTAAGCCATCCATCTGAGATATCAAACGTTACGGTCTCCGAACCCACCAACTCACTTTCGGTGATTTAAATAACCGCTCACACTGTTATATGCTCATCTTCAATAGTCTGATCGAGAGATCTCTCTTTTCTCCAGAATAAGTACGAGAGAGGCAATCGTTTTAGGAATAGAGACCTCATTCGATGCAATATTTTGCGACTCACTAGGCTCCTGCTAGCGCCTTCATGGGCCACTACTACTGTCATCCTTTTTGGCAGCATGATTCTTTCACACTTTACTTCTGGCACAATTCCTACCAAAGTGGTTTGTTCATTTCGTATACTTTCTGATTGAGTTAGCTTCTTCCTTTTTAGGTCAGCACTAGGTAGCGCTGGTGAATTACATCCGAAGAGCATCGCATATGCTTAAAAGCGCCTAAATTTGATTGCACCACCGAGGGCTACGGGGCTGTAAGATTAATAATTGTCAAAATCCTAGTTCAATGACGACCTTTTCCATAAATTATGTTCTTTATATCGATAGCTGACACAAAGTTTCAGCAAGGTTCGTCCAACTTTTGCTTATTTACCATTAGAATTGAATTGATTTCGTTCAATAGAATGAAGAGGTTGAGCTCTAGACGTTTGGAACAACCTACCGAATGAATGGATTAGGGGCAGGAATATGGAAATGATAAACCGAACATCCTTAGAAATCGAAGGCTTTTGTTGATTATCGTAGTCTGTTGTTGTTTGTTAAATACTGACGAATTCATCCAGTGATCCTTTTCTCAGTTGCCTCCTTGGCGTCCAAGCGGAGGCTCAAATTAATTCTCTAAATGACATCTGATTCTCTTGATGCTTGGTACCGGAATGCCTAGCTTCGCCCCTAAACACTTTCTCCATTTGATCCGCGCTGCTAGTATCTCGAAAACTCATCAAATGTATTAAACAGAGATTAATAAAGAGCGGCTAATACCACTTTCAGAAGAATGTAAAGGAAAAGTTTATCAATAAAACTATTGAGCTAAAAACATGGCATTCGGAGATGCTAATGAAGACGACTTACAAGGGAAGGGATTTGACAATGTCATGAGAAGAAGGAGAATAAGAAGCTCCTTTCCAAGCATTTCTGCCTACACCTGCACAGACCAGTGTTCCACACACCATACACGGCCCAACTAGTGCTGGTAGCTGAGTTGTCATGACACCCACCTTCAAACGACTACCACATGGTCAACCTCTTGCCTTTGTCCAGCATCCCCTTCGGGTCCTTCTCATATGTAACCTGTGACCACATTCAAACGACAAAACACTCCTCCAATTGAAGACCCCTCATCCTCACCATTTGATTGGAGGCAACCCAAGAATTATAGATCCATCGGGAGGTTAGTCAGTTTCACAGAATCTTCGCATTGGTAATTTGGCCAGTTATCTGCACTCTTATTGAGAATCCTCGTTAACCGCCAACCCTCGTACACCATCACAGGAACAGGACGAAGTTAAAATTGGGTCCCCTATTTTAATCGGAATGGTAGAATTTTTCGAATCGAGTGTTACCCTAAAAGTTTATCATAATTAAATGAAACTATTCATATATTAACTCCTCGTGGTACAGACGGCATAATTCAATCCCTTTTACAGATAGTGGCCGAGAATAGCCCAGCTAGGCGCTTTTATTAAGAAGAAACATTAGTATCAGACCTTTAAAAAATATTCACATCGGTCTTTTACGAAAAACTGGAGAAGGTAGAAGGCATGGTATTCATCACCTTGAACGGCCACAGAACCGACCTAGAGATCGGTGAAGAAGGCATTTGAAGTGGTCCACCTGAGAGGATCCAAACATGAATTTTGAAATCTAAGTGATGAATTGATTTCCTGATAATTTTCAGGAGGCTTGAATTTGCTTTGACCAACAAAGTTGGTATAAACAAAAGGGAGAACCATAAACAATCAGCAATTAGACTATTGGAAACTAAAAGTGGAAAGACCTAAGCCTAATAAACCTTAAAGTAGCCATTAGACCTTGTCCTTACAGCCTGAATCTTAGGCGCCTGAATGCGCATAATGCTCACACTATGTGGTGAATCAACTTGGTGCTTTTTAATACCAAAGAAAATGCAGGAATATGGCTCTAAATGGTCAACCTTGCATCTACTATTATTCTAAGGAATTAATTGCGTCCACTCAGTGAAAATGGCTGTGATCTGATGAAAATAGATTTAAGCTGTATTAGGGAAACGATCAACAGTCGCAGGAAAGACCATTACAATTCTGGATAGAAACCAAAAGTCGATTCTCTAGGTCTGTAAACCATTCACCGTAAAAATGCCTGCGGAGTTGATAAACATGTCCACCGAGGTTGTTCTCATGTTGGAATGTGCACCTGTTTTCAAATAACGTTTAAATTTAGCGCTTCTCAAAATTATGGACCACAAAATCGATATCGTTCAGAGCCTTGAGCGGGGGGTATTGAAATTCTCCAACGTCAAAATAAATTCGCATTCTCATTTATAAGAAAACATTTAAGCAGTTTGTTGACCAAAAGGCACAAATCGGGTTTGTCTTTTCGAATTAAGAAATCAGGTTCTACCAGGATGTCTGGAAACGTTCTTTTTAAACGGCAGCTGTTAGGCATCGAACTTCAAAATGAACTAGGAAGGACTGCGTCATGGACCCAAATTGACAAGTTTGCAATTCATCCAGCTGAAAGGCCTAAGAAATAACCAGAAGGTTTAAATGCTAATTTTAGCTTATGTAGGTAGCATGATGAATCACGCATTTAGCGATCGGGTTATGGGCCGAAATGGTAATATCAGGTCAGGTCAGTTAAGGCTAACCCTGTTTACTAACAGGGGTGCGCTCTTTCTAAAGACTGTGTTAAAGAAATGAAGATTTTCGCTGCGAAGTACGACTTAATTAACTTCGCAGCTAACTTGAAATGGGTGCGAAACGTTTGAGAAATCTGCTTAACATCTTTTTGGCATTTTTCCAGCAGCTCCTGAAGGACTTCTAGTAACTGCCTTCTTGAACGTTTCCTGCGTTTCTGACTAGATGCCTATTTAAGCAAGACAAACCATTCATCAACGACTCTAAGTATCGGCTGCATCGGTCAGCACTTTTCTCGAATTTTGCCAGCCACATCTTCAGCTGGTCCCTTCATCTACATTTCCAGTTAGGAAATCCGATTGAAGTTATCCATCTAATAACCACTTTCCTCAAATTTGGTCGGGTCATTCTCTCCAATTTAAGGGAGGAGGGGGGAAGGGGGATATTTGGGATGAAGACTTTTCTTTGTGAATTGAGCGGAAAAGCAGTCGGAATCGAAAACGTTTAACTGCCCTTATTCTCAATTGAAGTAGTGGATTTGACAGCTTCATATCGACATCAAGGAGCATTTAGACGTCAAATGATTAGGAGTCCCTTTCAAACTCACGAAATGTCTTTTTTTAAGAATCGAGGAAAAGATCATATAATACTATCAGAAGAAAACCTTCCGAGGCACTAAATCTTCTTACCGGGTGGAAGGTTATCACGAGACCCATAGCGCCGGTGGATGTCCAAAAAAGACACTTGAAAACGAAGAAACTTAAAAACGAAGGTAAAATAGGGAATTTTAATTGACAAGAAGATGGACATGGAATGACTTGCTTCGTAATTCAATTCGAAGGTTGCTTGGAAAACTGCAAAGTTTTGGGGGTAGCTAAAAAAGACTTCTAACGACCGACGTTAACTACCAAAAAATTTTTATCGTGAATGGTGAAAAGGGTTATGTTTCGAAGGCTGGACAATTAGGAAAATAGTCAAGTGAAGGGATGTCTTTTTGCTGTTAGTTCAACACAGCGAGTCAAATGCTTCAAGGTTTTTCGAGCTTTCAGTAGATCCAGTCATGTTTGTGACGAAGGCCTCTTCTACATTACTTATGGTAGGGTGATTCTCAGGATGCGTTTGTGACCTCTACATCTCATAAACAGGATTTAACAGGCCACCAGGTTACCGGTTTGGACTGGTTTATTCCAAATGGCTTAATTTTTCGTTCCATACAAATTCGCACCAAGGTCAGACAGAACTCGCAAGCGACAAGGTAAGGTAAGAAAGAAAGGTAATTATTGCCATCTGTACTCTGTGAATTGTCTCATTCAGTATGTGGTTGTACATGCCGTAATGGAGGTAAGAGACCAGTCTTAACCGCTGTCATTTTGGTACTGTTTTGATACACTCGAAAGCGATTTTATTGGCCAAATTAAGCCAGTAATTGCGTCTGGAGGGCCTCATTAAGGTGCACTAATGGTTGAAAAGGGCACACAAGAAGACGCGCACTTGAGGATTAATCACAGAGGCGCTGCGCGCTGACTCATGGCCAAATGGTGATATTATTACACTGTACACTGCGAGAATTGCTACACCACCTCGCATGAATCACTGGTATTCTAGGTGTGCGCGGGCGTTACCATGGCCACGAATGAAGCGTCATCGCGTTGCTCCTTGCAAAAGCGGCTTAATTAGCGCTTGTGAGAAATGTCGCTTTAAGGCTACAACCAAAAGTCTTCTGCTCACAAAGCCGAATTCGGAACATAATTTGCCTAGGTTAGTTTGCAGAACGGTAATTAACAAAACTAATGCTAATCGAAATGCTAATTTAATCATCCAAGTCTGCTTAACTTGATTAATTTTTAAATTGCTACTTAGAGCGTCGTTAAACACATTTCAGGATATCTTTCGAACATAAAATTGACCTTTATGTAGCTTAATTCTACTTATATTTGAAATAGTAGCAGATTCGGCAATATTAATTTCCGGACAAGACGTGGAACTGGCACCTGAGCCTTCGCGTAAGAGGAGACAATGCACCAAATTCCACTTCGCCGTTTACCTTTGAGTCATCACTAATGTATGTGACTAGCAGCTTTTTTCCTTGCTAGTGATACGTTAGTTAGTCGCGACACTAATTCAGAAACGCAACAAGCCACAATATAACCTCATTAACCAAGTCTGTACTGGGATATAACTTGAAGCCATTCCGGTTGGGGACTTCCCATTTGGCCACACTTTGGAGGAGTGGCATTAATCAGTAAGGTCATTCCAATTACGGGATGTGCACCAATGGATTGGGAACCCGTATCATCTGACCAGCCATGCGCGTATCTGACACGTAAATCCCCAGCGCTTATATAAATTTCAACCACTGGTCTGGTTTATCTCTGAATCAAGGGATATTGTATGCATTCACAGCAAAATCTCCAAGTTTAGTTGAAAACTAGATAAAAACATAGCTTTTATTTTTATAAATAGTAAATCGCTATATGACATTGTCCACCTGAATGTTACTTAAGATAACTAAAATACACCACCTACTCAAGAGGAATTAGATAAGCATTGATTTAGCGATCTATTTTGAGAGTAGACAATCATGGAAATGCGTGAGATGACATTCTCGTAGAAAAAAGTCGCTTGAGGAATTTAGACTTCATTTCAGTTAATTGAAGAAGGAAAGGGATGAAAAGCAAAGTATAGCTGAAGGAGAACGTCTCTTGATAGTAGAGCCTGGGCTTTTTGGTACAGATGGGGTGTGACCGATAAGGGGGTTCTTTTGGAAAAGAAAACGTTTATCAATAAAACCATTGGCCTAAAAATATGGCATTCGGAGATGCTAATAAAGACAACTTACAAAGGAAAGGATTTAACCTGCATTTCTGCCTACACCTGCACAGACCAGTGTTCCACACACCATACACGGCCCAACTAGTGCTGGTAGCTGAGTTGTCATGACACCCACCTTCAAACGACTACCACATGGTCAACCTCTTGCCTTTGTCCAGCATCCCCTTCGGCTCCTTCTCATATATAACCTGTGACCACATTCAAACGACAAAACACTCCTCCAATTGAAGACCCCTCATCCTCACCATTTGATTGGAGGCAACCCAAGAATTATAGATCCATCGGGAGGTTAGTCAGTTCCACAGAATCTTCGCATTGGTGATTTGGCCAGTTATCTGCACTCTTATTGAGAATCCTCGTTAACCGCCAACCCTCGTACACCATCGCAGTTTCGGGAAAAGGGTTGGATCCCTTAGGTTAGGTTATGTGGTGGTTGAGCACCAAACTGATCCATCAGATACCAGGCAATAGGAGCTCATCTAGTGAATATAATGGTCGATTTTATTAGTTAAATCTAATCAACAAGAGAATGGCCATCCCATCAGATATTCTACCCGATATCTCGCTACTTTCCATGGCAAGGTTTTTTGCTTAAAAGAGGCGTTGATTTTTGCACCTTCATGTACCCTTCAAACACTAGATAGACTGTTGTACCTAGAAACATTGCCAAAAACCTTACATTGTGGTGACACAATGGTGCCCTCCGTCGGTTGCTTTGCCGTCAATTTGGGCTGAAGTTCGCCCAGCAGACTTACTGTGATCTTCGTGATTTGTTCTGGGCGGCAAGACGTTTGCCGCTCAACTTCTGAATCCAACACAATTTGAAGTAGTCTTCAGGTCGCCGTCCTCAGCTGACCATGTAGTGGCGTCGACATGAATGACTAACGCACTTGTCATTGAATTTGAAAAGTAGACTATAAGTAGTGGTATAAAAAACATCACTCCTTCAGTTAGACAGCCGCAATCTATGCAGCTTATTCAATCTGAGTTTCGTTGTCCACTTGGGAAAGTTGTAATAACAAATTACCGAAATTTGCTGATGGCTTTGGAATTAGCAAACTTGACGCCTACCTGATGGCTTTTTTATTTTTTAGTTTACTATGATGGAATCACAAAAAATGCGATACGTAAAATTTACGTCTTTGACTGCTTGAATTCTTGTCAATGTTACTTACAATTAAATTTTGGGGAGTGAATCTGGGCTAGTGGCTGATCGAGTTCCAAGCTAGAAACCGCCGTGACCAGCAACTACTACCGGCTTTGTCAATTCGATGATAATTTGGTAAATTAATCATTCAGCAGCATACTTGATAGTCGAAGAAAAATTATATTTGTTGAAGCGGCGAACACCGGACAGGCCGGACGTTGAATTTTGTAAGCGAGGAATCAACAAGAATTTAGTCTATGAGCTGGGCTGCAATCTGTATGCCAGTGGTTCAAAGATAGAGCGCTGGCAACATTTACGGCCGAACACTTGGAAGTCCTCTTTCGAGAGAGGAACGTTGCCGCCGAATCAATAGTTATATTAATTAATGACTACTAAAGGTGACCTAGCGCCAATACGCCTAATCGAAGACGAAATCTTGGTGATTTCTAGACGGGTATTGACGAGGCCGATGAGCGAGAAGTGCTTGAAAATATGAGTCGGAGAACAGCTTTTTCCCTTTACTATCTCTTTTGAATAACTGTCAATAGCTTATACTCTGCTCGAATGGGAAGCAAACCTTCATTTTCATTGTCAAACAGCGTGAAATCAGCTTAACCGATGGAATCCATGGTGTTTTGGTCGTTTTGAGATTTCTGAGTGCATATACGGTACCAATATTCCCTAAAGTTCAAATATAATAATTTGAACCGGAAGGTGCTGGAAACAGTGTCACTGTTTACTCGTTTAATAATACAACAAGCCTCTCACAGGGCCCAGGGTGGGATTAATCTTCACACAATTTGCTAATTTCGAGTACCCCCTACTGGTAACATGTACCATTTATGGAGTGCGCTAGAGAGTTTCACCCAATCGATCGCTCTGCTTCGGGGGTACTTCAAACCATGTTCCTAACATTTAGTCCTTGTGCGTAGTACCTACTCTTTAATATTTAAACTTCGTGTTGGGCAATAATCAATATAGCCGGCTCTCGTAAGAGTGAACCATCTTGAGTTCACTCCACCAGAAAAACTGAAAGTGCATACTCAAATACTTGGTGTTGTTAGCATCTGAAAATGGTCTGGGTCAGATGATATGAATGGTCCGGACCCAGAATGCATAATTCAAGCCGTTGGTAGAAGTATTTTAGGCGATGCAGATGGTTTAGCCGCGTGCAAAGGCATTGGTTTACCTATCCATTGCGAAGGCAAAGTGTTTTAACTGGAACCGATTGTAATTCAGCTTGACTTCCATGAATGGTCCAAATATGAATTAATCAATCTTTACCCAAAGGTCCCGGCGTGATTACTTTGATATTTCGATAATAAAATCGAGGTGGCGTCCTTTCAAAACCTAAGTCTGATACAATTTGTATCAAAGCTCCAGGAAACTGGCATCTTTTCATTAAATGGTTTCAACGTTGGAACCTTCTTAATTATGGTAAGTTATTATAGATTTGCTCTCGTGATCTATAAAATAACTTTTAAATACTTTGAACGAAATCAATAGAATATGCATTACACAGCTAGTCTTTGTTCAAATTTTTGAACCACCAAAGGACAGACAAGTGGCAGTTCAGTTAAGTCTTATTTTCTAAATTGAAGAATTCGCTCAAATCAAGTCAAAGGCGGGACCGTCAGATCTACAGCTATCATAGATTAGATTCATTTACCTAATAGAACAACTCGAGGTTTACTTAAACTTTGAATTTGAATTGTGCGGTGCACAGAAACTGCTTGATTGCGCAAAGCAATTGGCCAGCCAACGGATATACGTCTCAGACCTCCCAACTGCACGGAGATCAATCTATATTCTTCTGCACCATGGCTCTCGAAGTAGTGAAGCCAATCCAGAGACGGCGCCATAACCTGACCTATTATTACATAAAGCATTTTTTCCTGATGAAACGGAAGGCAACACACAGCGTTGGAATGAACAAAGGCATAAAAAAAATAGCTCTTAAGATATGGAGCCGTCAGTCTGTCTAGCGGAAGGTTGTTCTGATGACGATAAAGTTAACAACTGGCTAAGACGATTGGTATCAGTCTCTTTAATAAGTACACCGGAAACTCTCCACCACTCGGCGGGATCCAACGTCTGCATCAATCCAAATTCATGGGGATGGAAAGAATTAATTCCGGTTTCGGAACATTTTTTCTTTCGGTTTCTAACTGTTTAAGGGCTCCAAATAGGTCTTTGAGACCTGTATAGCTTTTAATTTGGACAGGCATTCTTTCCTGCAATTACGTCAAGGGAAGAACGATATAGTAAATTAAAAAAAAAAAAATATTAACTTAAAGGTCGTACATTTCTAAAGCCAATAACTTGCGACAGAGAAATACGCATGAATGGTGTTGATATTTGACGAAGATCCTGGGGATTTCACCAGTTCGGTTCCTCACACTCCATCACTTTTCCATCATCAATAAGTACTAGACATCTGTTGTCAACATGTCAACTAATTGAGAAATACGCCTCAGAGCCCTACACATTCGCAAAACACAGCTACTAATTCTGCTCTTGCAATGCTGAGTCAAATGCCAGCTACAACCAGCCACAAACGTTTTCATTAGCTAATGTACAGATAAAGCCCAGTGAATCATCAATCGAAGGGTTCTCACGACTGGATTGGTCGACAGAAGTACACCAATTCTACGACGCCACTGTATGAGCGAGAAGAGCACAGTTTAGGCGTGGCCTCGGACATTATTTAACCAAGTTAAAACACCGAAGTGTTTAGAAGTTGGTCGATAAGTAGATAAATTATTTGCAGCCACAACGCTAATAATTACTAATAAGCACTAAATTACGCTATCGATTCATATTTCAGCTTCACATTCCGGACCAGAATTATCAATCACTCAAACAGGCACCTTACTTTAAACCAATTCCTAGTGTATTCAGCTAAATTAGCTGGATTGTACATAAAATCGTTTGCATCATTTATAAATGCGAGGGATAGCAACTCTTCAAGAGAGTAGACACCTGGGGCAGGAATGGACAAAGTCATGTAGAAAGGAATCACAGTCAGCACAAAAGTAATTTTCGCATTTCGGACATTTGTAGACTGCGGTTTTTAACTGGAGACTTGCGGCACAGCCTCCGCAACTCAGCGGCTCACCATTCGCTGCTGTTGAAGGGGCTTCGGCTCGAGGAGTTTCAAGAAATTGGGGCAGAGGAAAAAGGTGATGGTAAGCTCTGGCCAAATGCGGTGCTGACATAAGAGTTATTCCACAAACAACGCATTCTATGGGTAACTCACAATACGCCGCATGACATCGAGGACATAAATAATTCCCTTGCGATCGACTGTTGCTAACTCCAATGTTGATAGCATTTTCGTTATTTCCGGTATTTGATGAAGCCTCGTTCTTTGATTCCACACTGGGGAGGTGACTGCAGAAAAAAAGTTATAAGTTACAGCTGGTGGTCAAACCCCACTCTCAACCTCCTCGTGGTGACCACCGGTAACTCCAGGGGCAACTCTGAGGGCTGATGAGAGGGGCGGCCGGATAGAGCTAATCATCCACCGGACGTTTAAAATTAGATTATGCCAGCAGAAGTACAACTTCGTACAGCCTGATAAACGAGGCACGACTAAACACCTGGATTTATGGTCTCAAACTGGACTGTGGAAAGCGCATACATGTTGCGATGAATAAAATCTCAACCGGAAAGTTGACAAGACCTCTGGAAGAGATGTGAAGATTGACTACCCTCAACGATGTCGAGGACGGACAAGGTGCCACTACGAAGTGGAATTGCTACATGCACGATGAAACCATACCAGAGAAGTGACCAGAGAACCGAAGTCGTCGATGAATGCTTTTACTGTCTTTTGTGTTAACTGTTGTATGCTACTTGTTGTAGAAGGCTATTTGTACTTCTGGTGTACCCCCAATAAGTCCTTGGGGCTTATCCTAATGGGTGGGGAGTAAATAAAAAAAAAAGTTACAGCTACTGTTATGTCAACGAGTAAGTTATTTTAAACTCACCACATGCATACTCGGACAGGGAAATTTTCAAAATCAGCGGCAGTAGAATTAGGAAAGCCTAAGAAGTTGAGTCACTGAATGAAAGGCTGAATTCAAGCTTACCAATGCGTAGAAGAGCAGCGTCATTATTAGCCTAGAGGAACAAACATCGATAAAGTAAGAAACGGATGCTTGAAGACTTACAGAAGCGGGAGGAGGTGGGACAAAGCCCTGAAGAAGAGCTTTGAAGTGATGGATATCCATGATGACATTAAGAGTTCCTGAAATTCAGAGGGTTCATTTATCTCAAACTTGACCTGAAAAAAATTGGCATCTTACTATTAACCAAAGGACATTGAGAATCTAACAAGCGACACCAAACAAAAGAATAAAGAATCGGTTCAAAGTGAATTAGGAGTGGGTCTCAAATCTTGTTGGATGACCCACTTTTCATTCTTCCGTTTGGTAAAATTAATACCATTATTTGGGCACCCTTTTAGCTGCCTTTGGACTTTGCAGGACATGAAGTAATTCATCATTTGGCGTGTGAAGAGCCCCGTCGTTATTAATGTGTCTGTCTATTTTCTAAGCTTTAGCAAATAATCTTGCGGAATTTATCCCAATGTCCCTTCGAGCAGTTTTCGGAATGCGCTGATGTAATTTATTTTTTAGAGGTTGGGGGGTATTATGATCTTCCATCCAGAAACGACCTCTTTCATTATGAGTGTGGATCGGCCAGCTGCAGAATCTACTGTGAGAGTAACGCGCTCAAGTCCCTTTTCGCAAGTAAACTCACCAGTTACACCCACAGGTAAAATCCCCGATGGACTAGGGATGTAAGCTTGCTTAAAGGGATTTTTGCTTCTCAAACTAGGAATCATTCGTCTCTGTGATACTCAGGAACATGAAAACCATGAGTACGCAGAGAGTGAAAGTGATTTTTCCCACGGGTGCAAATAGTGTTTCTTGAAACGACCATTAAACATTTAATATCACTAAACTTCTGAAGCAGTTTACGAAAAACTTAAATGATGGTGAATTCGGATAATCTGAGAAACACACCTTTTGTGGCAGCGGCAAGGGCCTTGTGAACAAAGACCTCAACGGCTAATGAGATTACACTGCACCGTATTTTATTGGTGATTAGACTTTGGATGGTTTGGTGAATGTCACCCGGATCGCAGGTTGTCATGGAACCCATCACCAGAAGAACTTCACGGGAACTGTAAGGTGGCATGTGCCTTTGTAGACAGAAAATGAAATTACTTGTACACAGGTTTCGAGATATTTAATAGTTCGCAGTGGTTTTATAAATGAGAAGGGAGCGCATAACAGTGAAATGTAACTGAGCTTTAACTACGAAATGAATAAGAAAAATTCCAATGAGCGGAGTGTCCAATCTCTGGAAGCTTCAAATACACGCATCCGATCTCGAGCTAAAGGAAAAACAATGCCGCAACGAAAGCCTAAAGCTGAAGTCTCCAACTTTTTCAGACGTCTCCTGCCATGTTACCAAACTACCATCTATGTATATTAGCCTTAATATCTAGAATTATCTAATAAACGAATTAATAACTAATTGAAAATTATCCCATCAGTCTTCATGTAATATTAATACATTTAGAGGAGAGGAATGTAAAGGCATTTAGGAGTGTTCTACTTTACTCTGTTGACTGATAGTCACACTACCGATGGCCTTTAACCAACCCATAGTTTCGTAGATTTCGAAGCGACTTTTTACTGATGATAAACTCACTAACGCTAGTTAATTAATCGTACCAACATAAAAAATGACTGCTGCACTAGCACCAATATTTTTTTATTGCAAGTCATTACATTGAGATGAGGTAGCACCAGAATTGGTAGATGGTGATGCACAAATTAATCGCCTTAGAGTTCACTTATATTAGTCCAGAAATGCTTGGTTCAATATCTGATGTAAAACCGCCAATCAAGATATGGCATTCCTATTAAGACGCTGATTGATTAAATCACTCTCAAGTCCAGAATGTTGAGTACCTTAGAGGTACTCAAATTCCAGTTGCATCATGGACACAGAGAAAGCCATTTGAAGTAAACAAAAGGTGGGACCGTGATTAAGTAATCACGGTGAGTACTGTCGGTTTGGAAGCTGAGTTAATACATGATTTTAGTAAATAACAGACCCAGGCTACCTGAGTCGAGATTCAGCAATTAAAAGGGCGTTTTGGATGCTGGGTTCTCCGACACACTGAAGGTTTTTCTCGAGTTCAACCAGAGCCTTTAGATGACGGACCAGACCCCCTGAAATTAAAAAAAACTGAGGTATTCTACTGCTGCAATATTAGTAGCAAGGTTGATCGCGATATCAACTGACCTGACAACGTAGACACAACCTTGGCCTTCGAGCCAGAGGTTGTAATTATGCCCAACTGACTCAACGGATTCTGGTCGAAAAAATTCTCCACAAACTTTTTAAGGCACTAAAGATACCGATAAAATTATCAATGTATAACGGAAACTAAAAAAAATAAAATACATTTAACTACTCATGAAGTAATTGTTCAGCGCATAATAACCCATGCAATGAATTTCACGGTAACTAACACGTTTAACATTGATTACTCAAAAAGTTACTGTTAAGCTGATATAAAAATTGCCTGATCATTAATAGACATTAAAAAGAACATACTTTAATGGTGCAGGTGATTCGACTTGGATGTAAATCTCGTTCCAACATTGCAGAGGAGAGATCAATAACGAGATACAAGTGACGGACCTAGAACAAGAGCTAGTGATGTGTAGAAATAGATGCCCAAACCATTCCAAGTCGTGGAGTTCCACTGGCATTGTTCGCGGCCAAATTGAGAGCCTTTTGACGTTTCGCTCGCAAATCAGCGTGACTTTCACGAGCCAACTTGTCCAGACTCGACACCAGACTGCCTGAACTGTCCTCCTTGATGGACGCCCTAAAGTAGAAGAGGAAAAATAACCTCGTCAAATGACGTTGTAGGAGATACCAGGTTGGACTGAATCGCGAGTTGTTCACAGAGACTAATACTCAAGAAGTTGAAAGGCAGTTCACGGAGAAAATAGCTCACTGGCTTCGTGGCAGAGAAAACGAGTTCGAATGAGAAAAAAAGATGACTATCATCCTCCTCTAGATGTCTCAGAATGTGGTCAAACTAAAATGTTATTAAAGTCCATTGGCCTATTAATTAACGCGCACATATTAAAACTAAAAGTAAGTTAAGTCTTCAACAGGAAACCAGAAAGAGGGAGTTGCAGGTGAAGACCATCGAACTTTCACAAGCACTTAAAGAGAGGGTAAGGACCCTCAATCACTCCTAGCGATGTATAAGGAAAGGAAGAAGGATTCCAGTATGAAAATGAGATCTGATATAAATTGTCCCATCTGCAAACAAGATTTACCAACTCTTCAAAAGAACGTTAGTTTCGTGATCTCTCAACAAAAAGTGAAATTAGCGTTTAGAATTCAGGTGGAAGAATGATTGCAGGATTATGAAACCAACAAAATACGTAGCATGAAGCAGTCTGTAGACGGTTATAATGGCGCTATTAGACAAAAATTCCCCCCCCCCCTGAGGGGTAAAATTTAGGCTCTTGGTCACGTATAGGAGATGACTTTTAATTGCCGAAAACGAAATATCGACGCAAGAGGGCTACGATCTGATGTGATATCACATGTGCACAACTGTTCTCAATGATGGAGATAAAGAAATAGATCAGGCGAATATGAGGCTATTTCGAAGATAGATTTAAAACAAGATAGAAGAAACTAGTACAGAAAAGCGCTTTACAACTCGCATCATCAACAGTAAAAATTTCATTGTGAAACCTGGATTAAATAAATCAAAACACGCATAAAAAACTCACCATGTTTTTTCGTAACCACTAATCCAGCTGTAATCACGCTTTTCCGGTCGATTAGACATTATCTACAATGGAGAAGAGTTCAAACGAGTTACGGATTGGTTGTCTAGCTCTGTCCGCGGTTTCTACCTGACCGGTCCACAAACGGGCCGATAAAACAATGAAATCTGATAACTGTACTGAGGCAAAAGTTGTGGTAAAATATCAGACAGAAAAAAACCCCATTTCACATAAACGCACAAACTACCGAAAGCAGACGCTACTGAGCTAAACTTCTCAAATTTACGAAAAGATCGCTAACACGTTTGCTTACTTTAAATCGAGAACTTTCATCGATACTCAAACGAGAATAGGGAGGATGTAACCGGAGCAAGGGAGCAAGCGATAAAAAAAAACTATTGAAATGGCAAAAAAAGGCCATATATTTTCATCAAGTAGTCCTCATTCACACACACACAACACGGTAGCAGTGAGAATAAAAACGAAGAAAGGCGAAGGAGAAGGAGGAAAATCAATAAAGAATTTGTTATTAAATGATAATTATGCGGTGAATTCTTGTCCAGGTATTCTAGTCTCTCTCTCCTCCATGAGATCAGTCAATTCGAAGATACGGCGCCAATCGATGGGTTTGTAGGTTCCCAGACGGATTCGACAGAGGTCAGAGAGGTTACCCACAACTCCACGGTTATAAGGGCACTGGGGCAGACCACAGAGACATCCTGAAGATGAACAGTACAACGCCGTTGTGTAACCGGCTTTCGCCCAGACTAAACCTCCTGAGAACTCGACATATCGATCGACATTGATCCGCTCGTTAGTGGTTACACCACCCCACACCATTTGATGCACATGTACCCCGAATAAGAGACACGTCCAGATAGAATAGAAGGCCGAATTCGCAAAGCAATACACCAACCAAGGGTCACACCACATGACTGCTTGAGCCATTTTCCAGCAGAACTTCCAAGTAAAATCATTATCGAGGCCAGAGGGAGGAAAACAGAGGGGTGTAAGACGCCAGTAGTACACAGATTCAGTCATGAAGAGGACTAGAGAGATAGAAGTTGAAAGGAGGTAGGCGAGGAACCATTGGTGATTGTCCTGACCCACACAATTTCCAACCCAAGGACAATGATGATCAAAACGTGAAACACATCGATTGCATGCCCGACAATGTTTCGACCGTAGGGGTTTGCGAGCTAAACAAGTGGTGCAGAATCGTTTCAGCAAAGCGGAGCGGTGGGATCCCTGTGGAACGGATGTGTTCTCCGTGAGGAGAATTCGTCGTACTTCAGCGTCTACAGCTTCGACAATAGCGGAAGCGACGGCGATCTCAGAGAGAGAGGAGGAAGTGGAAGTGACAGTAGCCGAGAAGGAATCTACGAAGCCAGGATCGATTGTTGCGGTACGGTAAAGCGAGAACCAGAGGAGAGTCACAGCGGCAAAGAAGGAGAAGTGGACGAGTGTGTGAGAAGTCCCCACAGAAGGAATGAGAAAGAAAAAGCCAGTAAGGGTCAGACTTGCCGTGGTGACTAGTCCCAGACTGAATACCATGAGAAACTAAAAGATTTAACAACAGGATGAACGATTAATTTCTGGGTAGGCCCGATGGAGACGAAGACGAAATAAATTTCAAGACAATTCGCATGAATCGTTTCGGCTCTTGAAATTATTATTCTGACAATCTATAACATAAATGACTGCGTTATTGTAAACTAAGAAGTGTCTGCGAAATGACGGCTGGAATAAGAAAGTAGAACATCTATCAGCGTGCAAAGATTATGAAAACACGGAGTCGAAGCCTAATTTAATTCACAGTATTTAGAATGGTCGTCTTCGTTGATTAGGTACCAACATACAACGGGGGAGTTAATGGAGAACCGATCAACCGCAGACGCTCTAAATTACCTCCAAAAGAGGTTTGACTTTAGGCTTAGGATGAGAAACATAAAGTATTTAAGACTTAATTCGTAATCTTTTTCATCTATAACCATCAATCCGCCCAGCTTACATCTAATGAGCACCAACCGTTCCTATTACGAAAAGGCATTGAGAAAACGAAAAGGCGTCATAAACCATTGCTACGGAAGGTATATTTAATTCGCTTTAGCCAAGGCAGCTAAAACTAATGATAGAAAACAAACTCGAGTCGAAGAAAAATGAAATTCCGCGGTGAAAGCCAGGGATAAAACCACCAAATTTCACAAATCTTCCATTTAACTACCAAAATATTGGAAACTGCGCACCCCAAACCAACTGGTATAAATACACGATGATCAGAATGATCTATTGGGTGCGTAGCTAACTAAATAGAGGACAGATACTAGAAAGGATTTTAATATTACCTACCACCTGGCAAGACCTAAGAGTGAGTATTACTTGGATGTGGAAGTAGGTGCAGAAAGGCTGAGGCAAATGAGAAGCCGACCAAGAGACTAGAAGTAGGATTCCTTAATCTGTTTTGATAATTTCCATTTCCACTTTGAATTTAAATATCCAGGCTATAAACTTAGTCTAAGTAATATTAAAAATTCTAAAACTCCTTTTGTTCTAATAGACTTAACCGGAGTTGAACTTGTTGTACCGATCAGTACAAGTGCCTCTTTTCTTCCCACACACGTTGAACTTTGTAAACTAACCAGCCTATGAAATTGAGATTCTGGCACAGTGAGCTCACACACAGCAAAACAACAAAATTCTAACAAATAAGTCAGGATTTCCAGACTCACCGCATATTCACTGGTCTGTAGTTTGACAATACTGCTTCGAAATAGATAGAAGATGACGAAGACAACCGCGACTTTCACGGCATACGTCGTCCACAAAGGGAGTATAGTCAAAACCGGCGCCATAAAGAATGAGAAGTCTAATTGAAGAAGCGCTCCGATGAGGAGGAAGGCCACAACAGGTAGAGCGAATGCAGTCCACGTCAGTCCTCGTTTAGTGTAGCAGGCTGCCGGCCAGCAGACGCGGAAACTTTTTCTGCATGGGCGGCGATGATGACGGGCCGTATGAGTGCCTCCGGAAAGCACAGAGGCTTTCGACTCCTCGCTCATCGAGTCGCAATCAGAGTCCGAATCGGCGATTTCAGCGGGGGACAGGAGACCTCGTGCTATGGCCATCTGTTTCACTCGATGGTTCATCCAGGGATAAGTGGACATCTAAAATACATAATAATAGTAGCACAAAGCATTTGGCTTTTACCATGGAACTTCATTTTTTTCAGCTCGAGTTTCGAAACATAAGCCTGCTCTCCTACTGCTTCAAGGGACGTTCATTAAGACGGACAAACCATGCCTTCTAAGCATTGGTTGGTTATGATTTCTTTAACCTTCACTATACATCCAGATCACGAAGTAGAGCGGTGGTTGAGAGGTGTCTTAGCTAAGCTGGAAAAATTTTGGGGGAGATTGCTGAAACTTGATTAACCTGAAAGGCGACGCCTTAAAAAGGCGAATCTTGTCACATGCGGCGGTAATCGAATTGAGCACTAGCCCTTCAGACAAGGACGGAAGTCCTCAGTTCGAGTGAGCCGCGAGGTCTGGACTGGAATGAAAAACACAGATGGCCGAAAATATTAATCAACAAGAAATCTTGGTTGAGTTTGTTATAGGCCAACAACCAAATGTTCTCTCGGGCGCATATTCGATGAAAATAGCTGCCAGGTTAGTGAAAAATTTCTGCCAAAACATAGAGGAGTGAGTCAGCACTCGCAAAAACTCCAAATGAATGTATCATGCACTTGCAAGCACAGTATGCATGTAGTTTAAAAATAGGAAGGTTTAATTTGGCGGTAATCGAAGCCTTGAAAGCCGATAGAATAGATAAATCCAAATAAAGCTTGTTAACAGTTTTCCGAGCCTAATTCCGAAAGACAAACGCGCCTAAGGCTTTCGAGGGCCAATTATTCAACAACCGAACACGTTTCTTCGAAAACCGACTTATGAAATCTACCCCCCCCCCCCCCCCCCCAAATTTTAAACATTTGAAGGCTCTCTTAAAAGAAGCGATTTGAAGTCTGATCGCCTAATAGAGCCTTTTCACTCATAACAAAATACTGAATCCAACAAGTCCAGGTAGAATAATTATGACCTGGGCAGGAATTAGGTAAGCCAAGCCAGACACAACTTTTATCAGTCTATGAAACAACATAATCTGAAGAGCTGGACTAGAGGTGCAGGCGTTGCAGAAGGGGACGTTAGGTGGTTTAGCGAGGACTAAATCTTAACGCAGTAATTAATAAATATACTTGTTCCTACCATTGCAGTAACCCATTCTTAATTGGCATTGCAGCTGGCACTCCACATATTATCGTTTGAACCGAAGGATATTATTCCTGCATCAGCTGGTCGTGATCAAACTTCTTGTCTTTTCCGCGCGATTAACAAATCGTTTGCTTAATTTTTTTCCCAAAATAGGTTGCGGGATTATCAGAAACAATACCTCAATAAATATTTCCCCCTAGATGAAAAAGAAACCAGTGATTTCTGATATTTTAGTTCATGAAATTAATTCCACATCGAAGTACTTTTTTTAAGCAGCTTAGAGTTTCTAACAATGAGTAGATCTACATAAGCCCTCTTAACAATGTGAAACATCAAATTACAAATTAGGCACTAACTTTCTGCTTAAGCTAATCTCAGCAGATGACCTGAGTTTGAGGCCCATATTGAAAAAGTCTATTAGTTATGGAAATTATGTTGGTCGACCATGTCTCGGACAATGGATCAGAAAAATTCAAAGGGCATGAATTTGACTCAAATGATAACAGTCACAATTTCAGCTTGGAAGGCTATCAGATTCTGGTAAACCAAGTCAGTTAGCCGTCTTTCAGGCTGCAGACATGATAATCTTCCACCAGCCACATCACGGGTTGATAAACAGCGGAACTGCTTCGGTCTGCACCGCAGTATTCTGTAGT
Source organism: Moniezia expansa (assembly GCA_019097775.1). Lineage (NCBI taxonomy): Eukaryota > Metazoa > Platyhelminthes > Cestoda > Cyclophyllidea > Anoplocephalidae > Moniezia > Moniezia expansa. The sequence goes on from JADFDV010000097.1 coordinate 1,420,024, forward strand.
AAGACCAATCGAATTCGGGTGGAAAACTCCACCAAAATCAACCGCCATAATAGTAAATCCAAAAGGCCTATGCATAACGCCGACAAGATGCTAATATTCGCCGTGAGAAAGTATTGACAACGAAGGCTGCCGAAAGAACATTTGTTTTGTCTTAATCAGTAACCCTTAAAACTAGTGGCGAATTAACGACGGCTGCTCACACGAATGTAAGTGACAGAAATGATCCGTTAATCACCTATGCTATTTGGTTGGTATCTCACAACTTCAGACTATTTTGGGAAACTAATTTAAAGTGCAATTTCACAACTGAATCACCTGGTAGGGAAAGAGGCCCAGTTTATTTTTGACGTGCCAATTCACGCCGGCCTCGTCGAGTTGCAGAACGGCAGGGAAGTTGTTGCTACGAACCGCCAAATGTGCCGCAGTGTTGCCTTGCACCTCATCCGCCCATTGGGCATCTGCGCCCCAACCCAGGAGCACTTGTAGGGGTTCAACTGACCGTCCAAAAAGGCAACAGGTCATCAGCGCTGTGAGACCCTTGCTGCTTCGACTACATATTGAAGTAAATGGAAAAAAACGAATGTTGGAGTGGGGTTTCACACAGGTTGTGCAAACATCACACAAACATAAAGCTTTCTCTACTAAGCACAGATAGTTCGTTCAAAGCGGGTGACTTCTACCATATTAGAAGAATGTTCGAACAAATAGTGTTTCCAAAAGCACAGTGACCAACAATCCAAGCAAAATGAACAAAATTACAGGTTCAATCCACTAAGGAAACAGGAGAATAGAAGTTGCTATTCTCAAAGAGAGTGCCTAATTCACGTGACTTCGACTCCCTATTATTTGCGGCCTATCGTTTAGTCAGCCGCTTGTAGTTCGGATATATAAGCAACATCGACGAATACTCGGATCACTGAAGCGTCTTTTAGAATTTATGTCATACTGAACACCGTGAACTGTTCCCACTCTCAGGCTTAAAAGCATTTAGATAACAGATACACACCACCGCGTCTGTAATAAAAAAAATTAAAAAAAACATGTACAAACTGGATAATACACCCCTTAATTTGGGTCACGTGTTTCAAACCACCTTCGCTCCAGGAGAATGAATTTAGACGGGTTGAACCAGAACACCTACCGACCGGAATAACTCCAGGTAAGGTCATCCTCAGCCAGAAGGGTAGTAAGGCACACAAGTTTGAAAAGCACTACTGTCGAATAGGCGATGGAAAACGATATTTTTCGAAAAAAAGGGCCGCAAATATAATCTTTGCACGAGGGCAAGCCTAGCAGGAAGTGGGGCAGCGAACTTGCCATAGAGCCCGCTAATATGGCACGCACATGAACCATGTAGCAATAAAGAACAATAAGTATAACTCACAAATATGGATGAGAGATGAGTAAACGCATATTGCTCCTTTCATAACCAACCGCGACGCACCTTATCATGGCACTAAAACGGAATAGTCTCAGCAGCGTCTCTGAACTGTTACTATTATGGAAGTGACTTGACTGTTCTCTCATCTGATCCAGCAAACCTAAAATTAACTAGATCAACTACCACCCACACTGAAAGGCAGTGATAAACAACAATGCTTTGTGGGGAAATTTGGTAAATTTCTTGCGTGGCGAGAATCAAACTAGACATTTTAAGCAGCAGCCACACCCCCCGATCAACGCACCCACAAAAGAAGGAGATACCACCGTAAAGCATTTACGAGAATACTATAAGAGGGGGAAATTCATTTTTATTTTATAGTAGAGGCTGGGATTTTTACTGATTCCTCAACCAAGCTTTAACAAGGAGAAAAAAAGGCGCCATTCAGACCTTAAACCAAAGTTCATAAACGAACTATGTATATCATCAAGTCATGAAATTAAAAAAAACACAAAATCGTTTGACTAGGTGAAGCGGAGACCAGTTAAATCAAGGCTAAGCTGTGAAGATGATGAGGACTTGCTGAATAGAAGTTTGAGCAGCTATTTATTTTCTTAAGGTAGCTACAACAGGGGCCAAGTGATACAGAAAATCACTTCAACAGTGACAATCTATTTATATACTTAAAGAATCCAAGCACCTCAAACAGAGAATTGAAGAGTCATTTGCGAAGAAATCAACGGAATAGGCGTTTCTCACTCCGAAAGGGAGGCTAATTGAGGACCACAAAAAGACTACTGCCTATTCCTAAAACCAGAGTAGACTACGTCAAAAATGAAGGATGAACAAAATTCAGCCAACTTCAATTCGCCCGTTGAGGCAGCTAGGGAAGCCCTTAACACGAACCAATCGCGTAAAGCTCAGTTTGCACGTTTTTTTTATAACAAAGGCGGGAAACTAAGGCTTACAAAAGGTGATCTGGGGAGGCCTTCGATAATGGTTTATTTAAAATAGCACATAAGTCGATACTGAGGGCAAGAGCGCTTGAATTCCGGTAATGAAGAGAGAACGGGTACCTTTACAATGGAGGACCTCCCACTTGACTTCTATTTGAAAACCGATACTTAATTAGTGTGGAGGACCATTCCAAACCTGACTATCACCATCAGTCCGGTTACGGGCTGGAGAAAAAGTTTAACCAACGACACTTGATACACTTTTAACTTGATGGGACTAACCGTCAATAGTGGCAGCAAAATGCCCAGGTATCTGAGCGGAACTCAAAGCTAAAAGCAAATAATGGGCAGTCAATTTGTATTAAAAAAGATATCAGAATATTCCTCTGTGATTATCCACTGGCTATGTAGACACAGAGATGGCAAGAACCACTGCCGCCGCTTTGTCTTAGAAGTGTGAATGTAAGAGGAATACGATTTGACAAGTGATTCTGGCAAAAGTCTGATATGTAACATAAAAGGAAATAATCAAACATCCCAACATTATCAACAGTATTCAGCACCAAAGCTGAAAGCACGAAGGTCTCCCACATGGATAGCGAGATAGTAATGCTGGTCGAGACAAAAAGAAGGATAGGGAAAAAGGGACTCCATTTGAATGACGAGTTCCTTAACTTCAATAGCTTTTGGCTATCAAAGAAGGTGTTGTCTGCCAATGGGACAGCCATCGCGTACGCATTTGGCTCATCAGACGGCATGGGTATGAAAATCAATGGTGCATATTAAGAGTTTAATCAGTAGTAGTTGAGGTGGTTGCCAAATGGAAGGCCTTCAGCCAGTGGCATTAAAGTCATCTTCCCACAATAAAGACTTAGACTTAAGTCAGTAACTGTTCCGACACTCGGCAAATTATTTAAATTGATTTTTGTTCACTGTTCCAGCCAGTTTCAAGTTCCTGATCCTAGTTGTGAATGTCCGTGAAACAGACAACTGGGGGCTGAAAGAATTAAATTCATAAACCCCTTAGCTTAGCAGCGAGAGCGTTCTGAAATATAAAACACTCCATTTATGCAACAAAAATAGTAGGGTTGATTCCAGGATCATTATGGCAATTCACAAGCATGAACATCTGGTGGGATGAGAAAGAGCATAACCAAAAAAATTTTTATAAACAGCTTCTTCTCTCCCCTATGGGAACAAAGGAGGCTCAAAGTACATCTAAATCTTCAGACAAAATAGAAAATATTTACGAATCTTTGCAGTAACAGGGCTCATTTTTATAGTGTGAAAAAAAAACTTGCGACAAGGAGCTCAAGATATGACAAAGGTTGCCGGTAGGAAGAACAGGAAAACAAACAGAAGGCGATAAGAACGACGAAGAATCGGTCTGAGATACTTAAAGGACAATCTAAGTCCTTGGATTATGACCGGAATCTTTCAAGAATGAACAAAAGTTGAACACCGCAGTATGGTCATTAAGAAATATCAACCGAAATTGAAATCATGAAGTCTGACGCATAAATGAAAATTATGAAACTTAAACGAGTGAATAAAACAAATAATGAAAACTATTGCGGTAAAAAAAAATTTATGATTTGGGAACCAAGGAAGCCAAATAGTGACATGGAAATGGATTCATCTGAAAGGCTCTCCCTTAATAGAAGTGTCGACTAACCAGTCAACATCAACGCCTTTAGCAAGAAGGTAAAGGACGATAGGGGTGGCACCTTCTTGTGCTGCAACATGGAGACAAGTCATGCCTTGGATGTCTCGAACCATTGGGTCCGCTCCGAAATGCATGAGAAGCCCGACCATTTCAAGAAGATGCTTTCGAATGGCCCAATGAAGAGCGGTAGCTTGCTGATTTCCACCAATTCGATCGACGATTGCACCCTTGGAAATAAAATACTTTACAATCGTGAAGTTGTTGTTGATGGCGGCCCAATGCAACAGGGAGACGCCTTCGTGATCCAACCGGTTAACGTCGAAAGGGTTATTGGGTGAATTTGGAGGAGGGTCTACTAATTCTACAACCCGGGAAAAAATGCCATATTGAGTGGCTTTTACTATGTCCCAGGTTGAGTAGTCTTCCTCTGAGGCATTTGTAATTGGAGGGGGATTCGTGTTGGCTGTTGAAGCCTAGTTATTTAAAACAATTTTATTTAGGCAAAAATTTAATCCCAAGTAGTGTAAAAATGAAAAATTATTCATCAAGGTTAAGAAAAGCAGTTCCTAGTCGACCATACCATAAGCCCAGGAACACATGAAACGCGAGCTAACGGATGAAAAATCGCTTACAGCGGGCTCGAGGTAGAAGGGATAAAACTTACAGACATCTAATAGTACATTTCCAAATTGAAAGCCAGTTTCTTTATCTTTTTCGAAAATGTTTAACTATCGTCTATATGAAAGAGCCATTCGAGAGGTTATTGGAATGTATGTTAGTGACAATGTGGTCATTTATTTTGTTTATTTAATGAAAAATAGATGACGCATGGATTTGTCTCAGGTGGATACAGTCACGGTTATCAAGCAGTGCAAATGCATTAGGTACTGTGAGGAACGGGAAAAATTTAATCAGATTTAAATAGATGAAATTTGACTGTTTACATAAGAAGAAAACAACTAAAGTTATTCAACGATTATAAGAGCAAATATTGTCGGAGAACGACCAAAATTAAGCAATATAACTGACTAGAAAGCAATATTCACCACTTTCCTCAAATCACCAACTCCCAAACGGCCCTATTTTTAGGACAAACTTTAGGTTTTTTGTAAGTTAGGTTCTTAAAGAAAACAGTTTTCTTGGTAAAGGATTGAAAAATCTGGGTTTCACTTATTCTCTCGAGCCAAACTAATACCAGAGTTATTTAAAACTTTATTTTAAGGTGGCAATCATATAATTTTACAAAATTATGCTGAAAAACATGGCTGGTCTATCACGAAGGAAATTATCTTCGAAATTATTGGCCATCTAGAAATGCACATCTTTATCTCGCTGTTGAAATGCAAGTCAAAGTTATCATTTTCGAGGTTGTGAGATGGATGGACATATATCGCAGGCGAATATTATTGCTAGAAAATAAAAGGCGGCCACTCAGAGACATCGGTCATGACCGAAGAAGACTTGCCCTTTTGAAACGCAGTTTCGCGTTTATGAGCTCAGTCTGTGGGAGCTATATTCCAAAAATTATCTCAGAAATTTAAACAAACTTAAATAGTCACTTTAAAAGTCCGTGGCATTCACTCAGTATTATACATTGAAGTTAAATCTATGAAAAACAATTCCAAAAAGGGAAAAAATGAAATTTGCTAGGTACTGATATAATTGTGCTCAGTACACTTATTAAAATAACAAACCGTGGAAGCTACTTTTAGATTCTTTTAATTTCCACTGATGGTCGATCTTTCCACCGGTTGGCTCTTTTCCGTGGTGGGATATCTGAGCTGCCCTGTTGATACGCGCGTTTTGTCGCGTAATATCTCCTCTTGTGCGGTTAATGATGAGTGATGAGGATTTCGAATATGCTAGCGACTATATTGACGAGGAGGCAGAAGCAAGGCTTTATGAACTGGCCTATTACGGAGAAGATTCAGTACGGACTTCTACGTTGATTTCAGGCAAAATCTTCCATGTTTCTCAGGCATCCACGTCTTATTCTCTGGCCTCGGATAACAGGCTTAGTCAGCGGAAGCTTGAAGCAAACAATATTTCATCCGATAGCGAGAGTAATGATTCAGATAAACTCTCATATAGACGTGGTGACACGTCCGAGGTGGTCGTCCACAGCGCCACTGTGCATTCCCTCATTGGGAGTAATTTTAACAAGGAGCGCTTGAAGGCTACAATGGAAGCTCTCTTTCTAACGCTCACAGGAAGGTGCCCATACAACGTCGAAAAGAAAGCCGAGGAACGCATGCTAAAATTTAGCAAAAGACTTGTTTCATTCAAACGCAATGATTTGTACTTTTCTTCCATCTCCTCGTCGAATTCTTCAGATGAAGGACTGCTTTCCGGAAGTAGGAAAGCAGATATAATTCTCGGTATATCGAATCCATCTTATCAGAGACTTGCCGGAGCTAGCTCAATACCGAAATGGTTTGAAGATCTTCCTTCCGATTCAAAATATTGGACGCTAGATGCTGGAGACCTTCGACCTGGTAAAAAGAAACGGTCTTTCCGTGATGACAATGAAATTTGTTTAAGGTGCTACGGCAAAGGACATTATGAATGGGATTGCACTAGGGTAGGTAGTTCTGTTAGTTTATTATCTCGTTTTTTTCTCAACGTAGAATGATCTATTCTGTGTCCTCTGCGCTAAGGAGGGTCACCTACAGTCCTCCTGTCCGCTTCAAGTCTGTCCACTCTGTCTACGACGTGGTCATGATCTCCCATGTCCCAACAAACGTCAGGTCTATAACACTACTTGTTTTCGGTGTAAACAAAAGGGCCACATGAGCAATGTGGGTATTTTTTTCACAGATTCATCTATGCTTGATTTCTAAAGTTATCTCCCTTTTCTCCGGTTTATTCCCGTTTTAGCGATGTCCAGATATTTGGAGGCAGTATCGCTTTTCTGTAAGTATTTGCCTCTCTGACTTTATCAATGGAAATGAATCTGTCAGCTTCTATGTTAAGAGGTTTTCCTATGTCGAACATTAAGGTAGACCCTAAATAATAGGTAATAGTTGCCTTGTGGATACATTGTTTTTCTGCCACTTAGTTGAGTCCTTTTTCCTTTCTGGTTTAGGAGATGTTTTGTGGTCCGGACATTTTTTTGCTCATTTAGGTACATATTTTGTGTTTCAATTCTTTTAATAGCTTTACTTTTTCAGACAAAATTTGGACCACCCATTAAGTATGAAACATATCAAAATCAACCCAAGACTTGCTTCAACTGCGGCGGACGTGGTCACCTCGGTCACGTGAGTCATTTCGCTATTTGTTTTTCATGGTCTCAGCATTGTGATTCAAATTTGTCCACTTTGCAGGAATGTAGCAGATCATCCGCCTATGGACAGCCTCTGCTATCGCAAATTGTCGCAGAATTCGATAAGCATGATGTCTACTCCGAAGCGACTGTTAAGAGAAAGCCCCAAAATGGTGAACTTGAATTTTGTTTTAAAGTGTCCAAAATTCGTCGCCCTCCTATCCCCTGAATCGAATTCCATTTCTCTTCACAGTCAATATCGAGAAAAAATCTGGTAATAGTCTTGTACAAGAGTCAGAATTTGATGAGCCTCTCTACTGTTCATTCAACACCGGACCCTCCGATTCAATTCCAGAAGGTGGAACCCTATTACTAGACAAGCCGAACTGGACTCAGGGTTTTCAAAAAAGGTAAGTTGCTCCGAATTCCAAGTCAGATCCCTTCAAAAATATCCTGGTCATTAATTTACATTCATCAAATTATAGGAAACACACGAAGGGGTGAGGCGGTGGGTGTATATTATTTAGAAATTCGACTTCATGCTGAATGTCGATGCATTTTTTCTATCCCAGGTGTTTTAGAGCCGGTAGAGGTCGGCACAGTCGAGAATCAATGCAAACAATAAATCAATTTGCCTCATGCAAAAATCGGTAGCTTTTCAACACTTACACTCAAAATATACACTCCTTCTCGCTGTTGGTAATGTTAGTTTCGCTTTAACTAAGATGGACGAGCTTTGGCTGTTCGAGGGGACCATCTGCTCCCAATCACACCGCGAAATCTTCAGCTTTGAATGGATTTGTATCAAAAATTATTGAGTAGGCATCATTTGTAAACTTGATTCAAGCTTACACTTTCAAGTTAGTGGTTTTTTAATGAAGGGTACGTCTTTTTAGAAATTCCTTCGAAAGAAGAGAAATGGATGAGCCCGCCTATCGAAATAACTGTCCAAGTCTCTTTCTTTCTAACGGATTTCTCTCGAAAAAACATAGGTAAATTTGCAGTTTCGGCTACCGCATTCTTTAATCCTGGCTAGTTGTTGTGGTGTGAACCAGACTCGATCAAAGTACAAGTAAGTCAATTCCGTAGTTAGAATACTTTGGGAACATTTCTAAGACCAAGCCATTTTAATTTCGAAGATGATAGAGTATTCATTTTAAGGACTTTTCATAAAACACACTGTTTAATCAAAAATGCGTCCGCACCACAGTCGACTTCGGTATTAGCTCTACCATTGGCCATCGCAGTCCACAATCGAGCTGGTCTTCCTAGTCACATGGGCTTGATCCCTATTGTTTCGGGCTGGCGCAGCTTGTGGTTAATGTGATAACACCAATTTTTTTTTGTCGATCAGATAAAATAAGTGCGATCCTATTTAATCTTATAGAGGGCATTTGCTTGGTGATGATCAAGATCGACTTCAAGGAAAGTCAACGAATGATTTTCAGTAAGTCATTCATCTAGTTAGCGATGGACCTCAGCGACTCCTAATCTCTACTCTTGCCATTTTAAAAGGCAATCTCAACTCGGCAGATTACGAAGGAACAAGAGTTACCGTCAGGTCGAGAACTCTTTTAGGTGAGAAAATCCCCATGTCCTCTTGTTGAATCTATTGAATTTTAATTCCATGAACATGCGATCTTTCAGGGCAGCCTTCAGTACTTTGAAAAATCCTGTAATATTTAATACTCCGTCTGCTTAAATGCATTTCAATAGTACTTTGTCGCCATCAATTCGCCGATTTCGTTGTAGAAAACGTGGAAAGCAAATCATTAAACGTAAGGTAAAAAAAAGTCGAAACTCAGCAGGCAATGATCTACCCAACATCTCCAATTCCCCTTTTCTGCAGTTCATTGACAAACTCGGCTGGAATGGTGTATCTTCCAATATCTCACCTCATCCCAAATGGCACAAATGTGAAAAGAAGAATCGGCTGGCTCATTGATAGGCTGTGCAAAGAACCTCTTTCATGAATCGTTTCCTTGTGTATATTGTGTAAATAGCCATTGCCAAATGCAGCTTGCTATTGATTTTATTGGAGGTTGGCGATAGAGACTGATAAAAGTTATATTTTTTGGTGGGACTAACGGCAATCTGGTCAAACTTGCTCGAAGTTTTTATTCAGTTAGTTTATTTCTTAGGTAAGGCTGTATTGAAGGCTGATTGACCAAGAATAATTTGAAAGTTTAAGGGCTATCTAGTCATGACATTTCCTTCACTGGCCATGTGAAGGCGCGGAGTTGTCCATCGAGACTTCGAAAAAATGCCGTCTGGCTTTATCTACTTATACCTGTAAGTAGGTGGCGTAATTTCGTTTTTTAATTGTGGAGTCGTTTTAACATTAGTTAACCTTGCAAACGTAGTCATCTTCGCGTTTAATAAAGCTTTAGTTAGTTAATGATCCTATCAGTAGTTCATAATTGATGGGATGGCATGTTCAAGCGTTTGAACTTTGAACTGAACAAACGGCCATTTTAAGCCATGAAGCGGTGGTACGGGTTTACAGATATAATCGTAACTGTCTATTTATTCATGCAAAAGGACAAAAAACAAATAGTTTCAAAAGTAAATAATAGTTCAGTTGAGGGGCTCTATGATTTTCAATTGGATAGAAGGGGGAGAAAGTATTTTGAATGTTTAAGTGTTGAGTCTACCCGACTCTGTAAGGAATCCTGCAGCTTAGCAGCATGGGCTGATAGTTTTTAAGTGACTAGCCTGAGACCACTTTGAATTCTTTCCAAAAAGAAGTTGTGGTGCAGATTTCACTTAATCTGAATTTCGAGAATGATGGAATCCACACCTTTTGGGGGGTGGAAAACATGGTTTGTTTGCCTTTATTAATTCTCGGGGAGTAGTACTTCTTGATGTTTTTCTCTAATCACTTTGGCTTTAAGTCGTGAGGTAGTGAAAAGGTGCGATGCCATAATCTAATCTTTAAAATATGTGGCATTAAATAATCTTAAAATATCTTTCAAAGACCAGATTTTGTAAAAAATTTCAATGTAACAATTTTTTTAAAATTATTTACAGCAGATCTTGCGTACAATTCAGATCCTCACATTCCTTCGTGCATAAGCGATCTGATTCCAGGTCAGAAGCGCGATTTAAAAGGGAATACGAAAAATTCACTCATATTGAATCAACTCCTGACTGGATCGAGGAGAAGAAAATGGGCATATGGAGTGGATTAAGCAGCAGTCATTCAGGTCGTTGAATTCTTTGCGATATGAGGCATTAACACTTTCTACAGGTAGATGTGATCGTTGAGTCTTCGCAAAACCGAGCTATTCCTTACTGAATGCTTAATAAACATAACTTTATTTTAGTTTTTTTTTAAAAAGAACTAAAATAAATTCTATCCCTAAATTAAAATGCTGATATATCTGCCTATATCTGCTTAGAATCCAACAAAGAATTTGTTTTCACCACCTTCATAGGAAAGCTGTCGAGGAGTTTGCATGTCTTCCACAAAAAGGAGAAATTTAAAAACCGACAATTTAATCAATATTAAGGTGCTACTAACGCTAAGTATAGGGAAATCAAGGCTTAAATAAATCGCCCTTACGCAAATGCTCTTATCCATACTCCAATATTTTGCATTCTGAGCACCTTCACAGTTGGCTCAAGACTCAAGATCATTTATTACATTCGAAGCTGTCTGCTCGCATCACTGACAATGGTTATTATCGGAACAATTTGCATTGGGCACCATTGGATTGGAATAGTCGGTCCTGTAAATTTGATGCCCTGGCAACTGCTAAGTATATTTGGTTTATTCCTCCACGTTTGTTCTATCATCCATCTCAATGCACATACTTCAGCCGACTAAGATTTAAAGGAGTCTTTGGATTCTGTCAATGGATTTCAAAGTCATCTAAAATATGGAAATACCTTAAATTCCCGAATTCTATTTGGGCCCTAGTTAAGACCCTACATTGAAATAATCACTCTTTTCTCTAATTTTTGTCAGCTTACAGAACTCTTCAAAACTCTATTCTACCAAGGGGTGTGCTTCCTTAGTGTGATCAGTGGTAACTGGGTGCCTTTGAAAATTAACTGACAAGCAGAAGAAAGAATATCTCAAATCTGGTTTGAAAATAATTGAGGTTCTCCTTCACAGAAGGATCAGTGCACTTTCCTCTTTGATCCAATGAATTCCAAAGTCGGTTTATAAAGATTCATTCTGCTGTTAGTATGGGAATGAACTTTGTTTTTCCATTGACGTTAAAGGTTTTATTAATAAAGTTAAATTACGAATCACTGTAAGCAAAAGAACCAGCCAACATCATTATCAACTTTTCTACTTCACTTTTCTCTCGTGGTGGGGTTCATCGTTGGCTCACAGTAGACACAAATGTCAGTATTTTTAAGAGTTCATTTTTTGGGAATCCCAGAGTTCGCTCCTTTGACTTTGGAAGTCTAGAACCTGAATTTCAGCTGTAGGACAGCTTGAGTGTCACGGCCAATTAAGGGACCCTTTTTAGAATTCTTATTGCCTCTCGCCATCATTTATACACCTCCTCGGCAAGTATTAGTCCAATGCCCTTTTGGAACCTGTGTTCTGGAAATGGTGCCTGAACAAGGTGCATTTGAATAAAAGACCATATAAGTATTTATGCCCAATCTTCCAGCCCTCTGCAGCAAGCCGTCAACGAGTGATTCCTGTAATTGACCGCAATGCTTTACTGTTCTAGATTATATTCCAAAAATCCGTCATCCACCAAATTAACGAGGAGCTGTTGTTTTGCTCTCTGATGACTCCATCCAACAGCGAACAATTGAATTAGTCACTGATGATGGATGCACAATTGTATCCTCACTCATTTACACTGAAAAATTATTTCAAAGATTAGAAAGGGTCCTACAGTTGTACTGTAGGAAGATAACTGGGACCAAATTGACTGGATGTACGTCGACAGAGACTGAGCACAAGTCAGACAGTGAAAAACGGTTCATCCTTTAATGCATCTCGAATCCCTTCTCAATGAGAGGGATACGGCTGACGAAGCAGTCCCTAAACATATCACTGATGTAAGAAAACATGACATGGTTATAGAGTTGTTGTGAGTAGAACCGCAATCTCAATAACCACCAAAACATTTTAGAGCTATTCCTAGAGGTAATTCTAGTCTTTTACATGCATACAACAGCCCCGCATTGACCAGACTCCGGGTATTTTATGATCATTCAAGACACATCTATGGACGTTTCCCCATGAGCTGAAGAAAGCCGCGGCCGAAAAATAGAGCGAAGCAGTCTGAATCGTGAGGTCTAATCCGAAACTTTAAGCTCTGTGGAAAAACTCGTTAGATCACAAAGATGGCATCGTCGGGTGGAATACTTCAGCGAATATCCTCCACTCTTGGTAACAGTTGCATTAGATAGATCTGGAAGCCAAGTAACTTTCATCCAACAAGAATCGAACCGTTCAATACTTTTCGCCACGATCAGAGCATTCAAAGATTAAAACCCTTCAGCTGTCAAGAAGAAGGTTGTTTGGTGACCTGCAAAGTTCAGAGATTACCAAAACGGCATTTTCATGACTGCCATTTACTTCTTTAGACGAAAGGATGAGAAACGCCCAAATCATTTAATTAAAAAGCAATCACCCTAAGCTGATACTTTGTCCTTCTGTGCTATTTTTCCACTTAAGTTTTTAGGTTTTATAAATGGCTTAAGTGACCATGTTGGTTATCTTTTGAAGGCCGGAGTGCATTCAGTCACTGAAAATCCCTTCGGTTTGCCATTGGGTGGTGTAGTTCTGTTCTGTAACGTCAGAATCTGGTAAATGAGAGAGCTCTCATCAATTTGGCAATAATGTTTTGAATGCTATCCGGACCTGAAGTCCTCGCGTGAACTGTTCGCCGAATAAAACATCTGAAAGCAGTGCGACGCTTGTAGTAATTATTAGCAAAGGAAGAAATGGAAAAGAAACCGACCTAAACCAACCTAATGGCTGATTATTCTTCCTTGAACTCTACCCCCTTGTAAAGCTTTGCGATTTCAAGATAAAACTCCATACACCTTTGGTTTGAAATTCCCCTCTACTGCTGCATAGCAAATGAGTATAAGTTGTCTGCGGGTGTTTGAGCTTATCCCATTGCAAAGTTGAAGCAAAATATTTGATGCTGAATTTAATTGCCCTATTGAAAACTCACGCTAAACCAACCACTGAGTTTCTGACAGTAGCGCCAATCAGAAATTTAATAAGAGACCAATCAAAATGAAGTTCTGTTGACCATTTTCCCAACTCAATTTCATATATATATATTTAATTACTCTCACATAAAGCACACAGGTTGGATAAAGTAAGACAAGTATTTGTTTCAAAATATTGAGGCTATCTCCCATCTCTATATTTGCTGTGATTTCAGATGTTCTTTACGAGTGATGTCAATTTTGCAGTCCTATCTTTCGAGTTTTTCACCAATGAACCCTATTGACTAATTTTAATATTTGCAAGAATGAGAATGTTTAGATTAATTGGTGAATTTCCTATTTACAAGTGATTTTTGAAAAATTTAAAGTGTTAATCATTTTGGTATCAAGCAATATTAAAAAATTTTTTTTAAGATCATCTCACGTTAAAATCACGAAATGCTTGTACTCTATTATTGTTTGAAATCATGATAAAATGCACTGCATGCTGTGTTAGGGCAAGAAAAGTCAGAGGACATGAGGGAAGGATTATTCAGTTAATAAATAATGCAATGGTGTTTGGGTTTTGGTTAAAACTGGAGTAAAAATTTTACTGCTTGCTTAAATGCATAATGGAGAAGCCCTGAAATCTCAAATGCGCAATCAAAAAGTACAGTTAATAATAACTTGGCATTTATTTTAGGAACATTATCGAGTATGAGGAATTGGACCTTTTATCAACAAAGTATGGTCCATGCAGGAATGTCTGGTTGAAAAAACAATTTCGCAACCGAATTAACTTGGTTTGGTTCGAAAATTAAATTCGTTTGAAATACGAGCAATGAGTAGAAACACAGAAAACGCTAGTTGCCTATAGGCTATCGAAATCCGAGAGTTTTGATGGGTTCTCAACTATGTGTTGTAGGTGTTTCTGATCAAATAGTCCATGCCAGTATTTAATGTGTGAGTTCGAAGTAATGATATTTGCACTGTGGATGTAGAGTCCGTATCCATAGCAAAAATTCTATGTGAGCGTAGGCAGTAAGCATGATTGAGTTATTCCTACATGAAACTGGAGTAAGAGCCAAAGCATGCAAAACAAATTACATGAATGCTAGTGCGAAAATAAGGACGTATTTTACATTAATCCAAATGTATGGAGTAGTTCCATTTGTTGGAATAACAACTTGAAATAAGCTGTCTTTTCGTGCTTTATTTTCACAGGGAATTTTTCAAATAGTCAAGTCAGATGCAAATAAAACTTGTTTTAAAAATCTACAGAACTCAATCCCAATCATCTCAACCTTCAGTTACGACATGATGAGATGTTAAAAGCCTTCTAGTCTTCAATTTTTTATTTTAGATTCGATAAAATTCCAATAAATTTTGAATTGGACTTTGCGTATATGTTGATAAGTTTTAACTACCACCTAAAATTGTAAAATTTTCCATGTACATTCATTCATTTTACTGGCCTTGAGTTTTTCTAGATTCTGCAACATAATGAAACAAATTATATCGGGCAATAGGTTTGGTTTCTAAATAAAATCTTGACTTCAGTGATAGAACTATTTTTGTGCTGAGCAAGAAGGTTTGAAGTTGAATCAAACATGGACTTTCCTGCGAAATATAAATTAAGAATGTAGTTAAAGCGGCGTAGTGTCCAGACAAGTACAAATAAACCAGGTATTATCAATGCACCTTATAAAATCCATTCAACAGTAAGCCTCATTTTTACACTGTTGGCTTGTTAGTGCAATCATTTTCAAATCCGACTGGTGAATAGCGGTGGTTAATACAATAAAAAGGATTGAAAACATAAAAGGATCAGACATATTTCAACCAGTAAAGTCATCCTTAATTCACAGTTAAACCTTATTTGGAAAGAGTTGGTTCAAATCATTCCACTGCGAATAGAATCAATTCACTGAAAAATGATATAATTGCAGTTTCTTTTCACATTTAGAATCGAAAAAGCTAAATACGCCAGAATGAAATGATATTCTTTTATTTGGAGATAAAATACAACGGCATTAAACTTTGAGCGAATTCAAATAAAATGTGAAAACAAACGTTGAAGATACTTAAATAAATAATTTACAGCTAAATATTCATCTTGACCAGCGCGCCATAAAACTCCGAAAATTCAAGGGTCCTCTTACTTTGACATTTGGAAATATTAAAGAAGTTTAACTCACGATTGCGTTTTGTTACAAGATAAAATCCTTGCGACAGGTTTCCAGTTTTATTTCAAAAAGAATCACATTACTTTTTTTCTTTATTATTTAAATTTTGACATGCTAAAATAGCCATCCACTTTTGAAATTGAATCATCGACTATCCTGGCAGTTATTTAACGGCACCCGAATTCATGTTCTTCTCCAAGAATGAAACGTATGTTTGCGTTGGCCCTGCTTCTATCAATAAATCAAGTCAGTCAGCCGGCGTTAGCTGGTATGAAAATAGTTCCGGAACATTTCTTCGACCAAATGTTGCGTGTCACGGAGAAAGAAGATTTTTCCGAAGCTCTCGAACCTCTTTCGCGATGTTATGAGCTCTTGGACAAATTACGCTCGAATTGCAACCACAGTTGCCGCGAAATGATGCAAGATGACATCGGTTGCATAAAGGAATGCTGGGCGAGTTGGAAGTACGGTCGTCTAACCTGTCGTTTGAATTTCAGACGAAAATAAACCAATGCATTCAATTCAGGAATACAAAACCATTGTTTTCACTCCAAGCCTTTATTTCAATTCTGTACTTACTTCAAATTAATAAAATACTACTCAGTTAATACTTTAGCTCTTGGAAAGCCTGCCGAATGGTTTGGATTCTTCTAGCGAGGCAAAAACCATGAATTGACTTGGGAAAAATCCTGGATGGAAAAACACCCTGCACTGATTCACTGCCGTTTATTAAGGGAGGAGTGATATATTCCAGTGGTACGCAAACGCTGTAAACTCCCTCGTCTGAGGAATTGTTAATTGTTTAGTGGAGAAGGTTAGAAAATTATTGACGAAGTAAGTCAGTCAAAGCATTCTGCCCACCATAAGAAGAAAGGAGGACTCTTCCTGGGATCGGTTTCTTCCATGTCGAACACCGAATTCGCAAGCTTGGACAATCTCTGGTTTCGGGGTTTATATGTCGAATCTAGAGCACGTGAAGGTCTCCTTACTTATCGTTTCCTTCCGACAGTCGCTTTTCATGTTTTCAGTTAGATTTAGCGAATAAAATGCCGAATTAGTTGCCATTCATCAAAATGCGAGCAACGGGATATTTCTACAAGTTTTTCATTCTTTCACATCTTTTAAAAGTCAACATACACTCAAAAATATTGACGGGGAGGCCGAGTAGGAAGTGCGCCGCATATTTTATTGCTCTCGCTATGCAGTACCGAAGCGCAAGTTGAATTGAGGAACAATCGTAATGAAATGGTAAATGTGAGAGTTTTTTTACCCAAAGAGAATATGAGGCGAAATCCTTTGATCAAGCATATTACTACCACGATATAGCAAACATGCTACGAATGTGAATGCAAGCAAAACATTGCATCTCTTATCCTAAGTAATGAATGTATCGTCTCGATTCGTGGCAAATGGCTCTACTTTGATGATCGTCGGTTGAGAAATTATTGCAAACACATTGATAGGAGGAATTTTATAGAAAAGAGCACTTTGAGATGAACATGTTTACATTCATCCTCCTCGGTTCAGCTTTTGATTTGGCTTCTGCCTCTGTGCTAAGTGACGCACTATTTCTTTGACCGGAGGAATTTCGCTTTTGTCTTTAAATGGGAAACAATCCAGACCTTGTTGATTGGCGTGCTGAACTACCAAACTGGTTGCAAAGTAATGCCTAGATGCTCATTTTTAATTTTATCCATTCTTGCAGGAGGCTGATGTTAGCGCCAAAGGACAACGCGGAAATAATAACTCGATTACTCCGCCTTCCGGTAATGAGCAACTGGGAGACCAAAGTGATACAATTCAAAGAAAAAAATGACTAGAATCTCTAGCTGTTGAATAAATACAAGGCCCGACCCAGGTGCGCCGATTTCCCTTCTGGATTCCTTCTCTATTTTACTCATTATCTTAGTACTGATGCTTGCTTCACCTTGGTCTTTCTAATAAAGCCAATTAAAAAATGGCATAGGAAAGCTAATGGTGCTTGCTGTTCTGAGAGCCTAAAAAATTCATTCAAATTCAGTAAAATCATGAACAGTACTTGTTTATTATTGCCAGAATTTTCCCTTATTTAAAAAGCTGTGCCCCAAAAGACTTGACATGTCATCAAAAAAGTCTTTTTTCATCTCCGTTTTGAGAATCATCAGACTGGCAGTTCCGTTACTTCGTTAGTGCTATATTTTTAAATAAAAGTTACGTGGAACAATTTGGATAGATTTCTTAGTTCAGATTCTTCGCTACTGACCTCGTTCTGAAGAAATGGCTTGACTTGAGATTCGCAGAAAAAGACAATGCAACAATTTTCCACATTAATGTACTGAGAAATCCTTAACTACTTAAAAAAATGGTAGAGCGCCTTTGTGTTAATTGAAGTCATGATCAACAAGACCGCAAATAGTAAATAAACAATTTTAAATTATCGAAATTGAACAAATTGTAGTACAATAATATTTTGGCTTTAACAATTTCAGAGTGTCGAATGCGAAATAGAAAACCGATTCCTTTCGTGAGAGAATGTTATAAAAGCAGCATTTTCGGCGACAGAATCTGATTGCAGTTGATTTGTGGGAAGATAGCTGGGATGGTGTGGTGTCCCTTGAAACACGAAGGCGTGGGATCAAAGAGCAAGCAAAAGCATTAACGATGCCATGCCTCTGAGTAGACAATTTTTCTCTCGTGACGCAAATCATCCCCGTCAGTATTGAAATCTAAACAAATTTCAACAGCTCCATTGTTGATTCGGTCTGGCGAATGGAAGGATCATTGACGTTAATCAGCTAAGAATTGGCCAAATGAAATCATCATTAGAAAATCTATTGGTCCTCTCACTGAAAAGGACATCAGTAGGCGAGAATTTGAGAAGATGCTTGCGAAGAGTAAGGCCGGAATCGCACAATGTACGTGGCCATTAGAAGTAAGTAACCTGACGGACATCTGAACATCTTTTCAGAAGCTTAAAACTAAACATAATTTTGTGGTCCTGAGGTAATATCAATTAAAGGGATTATGTAAACATCCTATCAAACTGCTGAAGAGATCGGTTGGTCATTCCCAAAACCACCTATAGTCCTTGTTAGTTGTCACTTCTCTGACAATCAGAAGTCTGCATTCATTACCACAAGACCACAAAGAGGTGGGTTTTCGACCCCTTACGGTATTCCCACGAGTCAAAATCAAGGGACTTACATTAATTTACAGTCTCAAATATTAAGAACCCTCGTTACATAACCATATTCTAAGTTCAAATCAATGAAAACTTGCAAGGATTCCTCAAAATAGGAGAATTTCATCCATTTTTATCACAACGAGCTAGCGTGAGAGGTGAGGGAGGATTTAAACGGGCCGTTTGAAATTTCGAGTTGACCAACGGCTTTCTTTGTACCTAAATGCATATTCTTCTGTTGCTTTGTGACTTTATTACAAGTTAACCGACTAAGTTTACTTCTTTCGAACTTTCGCTACTCAGCTGCTGAGTTATGAGGATCTTAACTTTCGTTTCGATTTTATTCTGTTGTCAAGGTTCTCGGTCAAACCTAACTTCTGTCTAAAGCCTATGGCACCCCAAGGCATAATATTATTTGATGATATCAAAAAGCGACGAAGATTCTAGGAAGTTAAAATTAAAATTTTGCCCTCTTGACTTCATGGAAAACAGTTGTTGATCGGAATCGGACTGCACTCCGAGGAGAGAAAGACCAATCTACTCTTATAGCTAGAATGGTTTGGAGAGAGTCCTAAAGCAATTTTGCTATACTGTCAAAAAAATTAAGATATAAATACACAAGATCGTGCCCGTTCAGTGACGTGTCTTCATCGTAGTTGGTTCAAGAAGAAGACCTTTGTGGCTGTTAGGTATCACAGGCATGCTTGCTCATGCATTCCCGCGGTTCGATGATTTCTGGTTGTCGAGGTTAATGAGTCACAGTGACTTGGACACGATGGCCCTCTGAGCTTTGACAACCCTTGATTGACACGCATGTCTCATGCTGATGGCTCTCATTGCTATTGGCTTACAAAACACCAAATACCACGGCCATCAACTTCACATCCATCGCCTTTCATTTCAGAGCTTAGTCAGCAATGGTTGGTGATAAAAATACCACGTATTCGAATGGAACAGTTTCATGCCTCTTGAAGCCTGTTAAGCAACTGGACTTAAAAGCGGTAGTGAAGACGAATCGAAGTTCTGTGCAAAATTTTCGGGCTTCTGGAATATTCCAAAGCCTTTTGGAATCTCCGGAAACCACTGCTGCTTTGAGAATCAGGCAGTTGTTTTAGGCCAGAAGTGATCAACTTTTCACCACCGAGGAGTTTGTTTCCTTCACGTTAACGTTTAGAGCAAAGAAGTAATTTTTTTTCTCACTTTTAAGCCTCTTGCGTGCTGAAAACCAATTTTGAGCCTAAAATGAAGTTTTAACACAAAATCCACATCTCTCTCAAACCAGATTCCGAAAAATAGATAAAATTGGTTTTATGATTCCAACAAAATCATCAGAACTTCATTATTTCCTGCTTAGTTTAGAAAAAGTTTATTTCCCTAGGAGTCTGCTTTAATCAGCTGCAGGTTTTTGGAAAATGCAGAAGACGAGGATTCGTTTTCCTTAATTTGTTCCAAAATATCACCCACTTTGAATTCCTTGAAAAAATTGGTAATATTTAAGGAGAAAGAATCCATTGAATTACAGAATCAGGAAAATAAATTAATGGTTCAAGATTTGTCAAAGTAGACTGCTTTTCAAACCCTATTCTGCAAGTTTGTCAGTGCGGTGAACAATGAACATGCCCGATCAAACCTAATTGAGGGAGGAATGAAAGTGAGGCGTCTTCAGTACGAGGAAGCAAGGAATCCAAGGGCTATGAGTTGAATTTTTCGTCAAGTGGAACTCATCTTAGCTGTCGTTGAAACGGTATTGGCGAGCATTTGTAAAGGAGACCGTCGTCTGGGACGTTTCGAGAAGGAAGCAGAGCGAGCGAGATCCTCAATCCTGAGAGCTGACCCCTTGTAAACTAATTTCTCCACTTTATCTGCCCCATTAGACCTTGACAGTTTTGTCAACTGTTCCATGTATTAATACAATCTCTGCAAACAAATGCATCAGATGGAGTCATTTGTGTGAAGGTGGGAAGTAACTTTTGATGTTTTAATTAACAAAGATACAATTAAATCCTAAAGATACAGAATCTGGCCTTAAATAAACAGAGACGTGTAGATGAAATTGCGGTTAAACAGACAAATGAAATTCGACTGCTTCATAGAGTTTCCCTAACATCAGCATTTGGTCTCAAAAATAAAGTCTGTAAAAGTAGTTATCTGCAATAAAGTTGACTTAACGAAAACCTTTTTTTCAAATGATGAATAATTCTCTCCTTCTATTTTAAACTATTAACTTATGGTAATAATAATAATAAGCCTATGGAGATATAATCATTAAGGAAACACCAAAGAGATTGATGTTGAATGGCCTTGACTAGATGAAATGACTCGTATCAGCTAGAGTGGAATGCCAATTCAAAAGAAATGTCATCGACTAGGACTCGAAACATGGTATAAACGGACCCACAATCGAGAAACTGGTATTCAAGAAACGATATTCTTAGCGTCACGTAGGATGCTACCTCAAGACAAATTAGGTATGGTACTTGAGAAATGCAGAGACTTTTGAGCTCTGAAGTCCGAATCTGCTCTCTATTCAATTCATAGAAATGGTATTAATAAGCAGGAACAACAGAATAGACTGTCCCACGAAGATGCTAACCGCTGAAAAGTAAAGCTTGAACCAACTCAAGAGCGTTTAATGAAAACATTTCGCCAATCCTATTTTGTGGAATATCTTGCATATGGTGGCAGCTTTGAGCTCAGTTTCAAATTTGTCTTTTTAGCAGCTGCATTAGGCATCATCAATTCAACTTTCGAACCCCGATTGACGGTAAGTATTTTGCCATTTAAAGTGATTGTACTAGACAATATTCAAAGCAAGGATTTATTACAATTGACTACTTCAGTAATGAAGAATGTATGTCATTGGCAAACTTATATTTATGGGAAGTTAAAAGGAAATAGAAGTTTGTTCAATGTTCTCCCTTGAATAATAGCTTACGTCTAAATATTTCATTTTTGAAATACTACTTATTTCGCCCCATACTCTTCATACGTTCAGGAATTATTCAATTACTTGGCTCTTGTAGCTATTACTCTTTCGAATTAACTAGCTTTATTCTTAACTATATTCATATTTGATGGCCAGACGACAACACAACTAATTACCGTTTCACTCAAAATTCTTTTAGAAGCATTCTGCAGCGTTATTTTCAGAAAGCTCTGCAGGATAACATCCGTCGATTCGTAGATTATTAAGTAAGAGATTAGTGCTTACCTAATTATTCATTCATTCATTCATTCATTCATTCATTCATTCATTCCATAAAGCCTGAATTCGACAAATGAAATGCCGTCTAAAGGGGCAATGAAAAGAGGTGGTACACTGAATCCATCGCAGGGAGGAGGCAAATGACTTGCGTTGACCGGGCAGTAGGAGATCTTTCAGGATGAATTTAACGAAACTTCTGCCTGCCTCTAATGGAAGGTACTAGTAATTTTATCAGAAAATCGGCAGTGTCGTGGGCCTATTTTATCAGTCATTTTGAGCACAGAGTGCGCTTATTTAATCTAGTGGTGCGTTGAATAACAAAGAGGAAACGATTGTGGAACGTTGCAAAGAAAGAAAATTTACTTCTTTGCTAAATAGGACTTTTGTTCCATCGAAAGAAGGGCCATCAAATCCATTTTCCTAATTGAATTTATGGGTGGTCGGAGGTTAGGCAGTTCATTAAACTAACTTAAAATTTCCCCAGTTTGTTCTTTATGCTTTCGAGCTTCAAGCAGCTAGAATAGAAGAAGAAGTACTTCCGTATTGGTCATTAAGTAATGCAAATATAGAGGTATAATGGGCTGGAATAACAAAGTATCTATTTTAAGTGGAGAAACATCTCATTTGAAAAAGAACACCCTCGACTCCTCCGCACGAGCATTTCTCCATTAGCCTTTGGCTCCATGAACTACCGTCTGCAGAGTCCACCGATGCCTAATATTCAAGCACACATAATTTTGGCAACTCTGCCAACACCTACTCTTGAGCAAATCATTACCCTTCTCGTAAACTCAGTGCATATTTAAATGGAAGTTTCTCTCTAATGTTATAAATTGGTTATTCCTCAGTTAATTCTCAGTTAGCTTGACTAGCTAATGGAGAACAGCGATTCTGGTTTTGCCCAAATTCTGTGAACTTTGAAGGCTGATATTTTTTCAATATAAAATCACAGGGAAATGAAAACCGGATATATTATGATTTTTCAAAGCTTGAACTTTCAATCCTTTAAACATCGGAGTTTTCAAATATCTTTAATCGTC
The DNA here is from genome assembly GCA_019097775.1 of Moniezia expansa. NCBI lineage: Eukaryota > Metazoa > Platyhelminthes > Cestoda > Cyclophyllidea > Anoplocephalidae > Moniezia > Moniezia expansa. The sequence goes on from JADFDV010000097.1 coordinate 1,443,021, forward strand.
CATTGAGCAAACTATTGTGGAATGAGAATAATCGGCCGTTATTGCCTCAGCGTTACACGATCTCCGGCACAAAAGGTGACTATGCAAGCACTATGGCTAGTAACAATTTTTATTGCCAAATTTACTTTTGCATCTTCCGAATAAGCCGAATACTCCGGTTTTCCTATTTACTACACAACCACCGTGGCCCATTCATATTTTGTCCTTCCGAGTAGGCGGGAAAATTCTATTTACATTCTCATCATTGTTTCTTTTTAGCTTGAAGTCGATCTTTACCTGACCCTCTTGAATAATTGACAGTCAATTTTCCTTCTAAATCAATGCAGGAATGGCCATCGGTTTGGAAGCTTTTGAATTGACAGTCTTAAAACAAATCTTCTGGCTTGATGAACAAGAATCCAACTGGCAGCAGCTCACATGTATTGAGAAGTTATTCACACCTTGGCTTAAATTTAGATCGTTCAATTCATTGCGCTCTTTTCTAGACTTATATTGGCCGGCACTTCCAAAGCCACTTCGTATGCGTTTAGTAAGCTCTTCTAAGCTTGTGTTCTCTCAAAGAGCTTTTTACATCTTCAAATCTATGTGCATTTAGATGAAGGACATGTTTACTCACTGCTCTCTACAACATGATTAAGTATCAAAGGTTTGACGATTTCAATATGGCTTGGGTTTATTGGATTTCCACATTGACCGGCAAATAGACGATAACTGGTCCTACCCAGAATCGTTTTAAAACCAAGATTAACAAATGCCCAACATCAAAGGTACAGCTTTGTAGACAGCAGCGTGAAACAAAGACTTTCCACTTAAGAATATTTGTATAAATGGTCTTTCGTTTCGACACTACTGCTAGGTTCTAGTCTTTTCCATATCAGCCGGCGGTAACAAGGCCAGCCACCTCGGTTGATATGACTTTAGCTTGTTCGTTTCTCGAATAGTGGCTGGAAGCTATATGCAGTTGGAATTTTGGTGGATCAAATCTGTTTCTTGCTGATCTTTTAGATACAGTTGATGAAAATCCATTTTTTGGCAAAAATTTCCATCCAGAATTTCTTAGAAAGCTGTGTTCCCAGCATTTATTTGACATCTTCTGGATTTACTTGAACAAAGCCTAGAGCGGAGCTCTAATTTCAAGCAAATTCCAGCTGATTCACTTGAAATTTGATGAGTTCCTTCCTTTTTCATGATAAAATATGCGTGCATAATTGTACAATGTATGCCATACTCTTGGTTGACATTATTTATTTAAAATATTTGATGCCAAAGCAATTATACAAACAATAGGCCGTGGAGCGATGCCTGTTTTTTTCGTCGAAAAATACCTGTTTTGTCGAAATACTTTAACGCTCTTGGACCAACGTCTTTGTCAACAGCACATGCCTTATTTCATTGGAGTGTGCCAAGTTTCACTGATCGACAATGTTAGATCTCTACCTTTAATCCACGACTATTTCTGACACAAAATTCATGATTTAAAAACAGCACTTTGGTACTTCCGTACGTGTCGATGATGTCGAGGTGGGACCATTTCCAATTTATTTGATGGTAAAATTAATTGGGCTGGTCCATAGAGCATAGAGGGTAGTTTGATCCGTTCACGGATCTCACAGTGTTTCTTTGTGTTCTACGGGTAGCTGGTAGCTTGTTTACTTGGAAGGTATATTCATCAAAAGTCATGTATACTGGTACTAATTTGACAAGGATCCATGATTTTCGGTGGCAAAAATTCAAATATGTGCGGAATTCATAATTTACGATTTTGGCTTTCGAAACGGGATTTCGATTTTTTCAATGCACATTTTGAAATGTTTTTGAATTTTTCTCCCGACATTCATTGGAAGGTTATTTAAAGTAGCCGAACCATACTTTTCAGAATCTTACTGCACCCGAAAGTGAGGTATCGGTAGATGTTCGTCGAGACTTCAACCGAACAGAGATAGCTCGAAGTCCTGGTTATCTAGGGATTGAGACTGATGGTTTGATATAAAACGCCCTTAGAGCACTGCTCTTTTTTAAGACTTACAGCACCAGAGATTAGGCAGTTATTTTTATTGAAATTAGCTGATTTCAAGTAAAAACAACTTGCCTTAAATTTAAAAGAATTTCCTTACTTTCAAAAAATATCTTCTTCTACTCAACATTGTCAATATCCACTCTTCTTGGGCAGCGGCCAAAAATTTTGGATCATTTTAAGACGAGCATAGATGATCTTAACAGAAAATGTAGTACTTTGATGCAATCTCTCTGATTTGCTATTCTTCTCACTTTTAATTTTGATAATTCAGTGTTACATTGAACAATTAGAAGCTAAATCAAATAGCGCTGTTCTTGAAAGGACAAGTGATGCCTTGTCTGTCTGCAAATTATCCTTCCCTTGCCTGGTTCTACTTGGATAGACCAAAGACTATAGACAACATGCACTTATTTTGCATGCTTTGTTAGTTTACTTTTTTGTTATTTTGTTGCTTTTACTTGGTTCAAGCATAACTGGTAGAGTTTCTTGCTTCTGCTTAGAAAGTTAAGCTAATATGACTTTGGCTGGACTTAATCAGGCTCATGTTTCTGAAATTTCTGCCCAATAAAATCACGGCCTTTACCTATTTTGCGAACTTGTTTCGATTCGAGCATTGGGACTTAGTAGCATGATTCAGTATTGGCACAATCAACGGGATGGCTCAGTTGACTTGGCCAATTCGGGAATCATCAATCATTTGCGTTTTCTTTTCAATTAACGGCGGACGGTGATCAAGATAGAAGTGGCTGACTAGGTGGTCCTTTAACGGGAGAACGTTGATTAGGTCAAAGAAGACAGAGCAGGAAGGACACTGGCCGATACTAGTTGGAAAGGGAGTTTGTTGAATAAGCTTCAGTACTTATTTGACAAGAGTTTTCTCTGAACTCCTATCCATCTTCAAAATGCCCTATGTGTACCCTTGATTGATAATCCTGGCAGTTAGTGAAAGTGGTTTACTGCTAATATTAAATGGAATACATTGGTAGGGCAAAAATTTATGAAAAAACATTAGTCAAAACTAGGCAAAAGAAGCAAAAGTAGAAAATGCGTAATAAAATAATAAAACGATTAAAGTTTTTAATATGAGCCATAAGAAGAATATCAGTGCCAGCAGAAGTACAACTTCCTAAATCCTGCAATGAATGGAATCTTCGCCAGAAAGCTGAAAAGACTTCTTGAAGAGGCATGAAGATTGTCTGCCCTCAGCGGTGTCGAGAACGAACGAGGTGCCCATACGTAGTTGAACTGCTGCCTGTGCGATGAAACCATGCCATAGAAGTGATCAGAGAACCGAAGACGTCGGCAAACGCTTTTACTGTCTTCTGTGTTAACTGCTGTATGCTACTTGTTGTAAGAGCTATTTGTACTTTTGTTATACCCCCAATAAATCCTTGGGACTTGCCCTAATGGGTGGGGAGTAAATAAATAAAAAAAATCAATGTTTAAAAACATACTTTCCCTTTCTAGTGACCTACTTACAAGCTTGCAGTTACTGTTCAACCATTAATATAATTCCCTCTGAAGACCAACCACAGGATCATCCATTACATGTTTGGCAAGGGTGGCTTTTGGGATCGCTTTCAAATCATGAGCTCATTGCTTAGATTGATGTTAGCCCGCAACTCGAACAGGGGATGACATTTTAATTTGTTGCATTAGTGTAACTGTTAGTATACCAGTACAGAAAAACAGTCTTTCGTCCACTTGATCACTTCTGTGTCTTTGATCCTCTTCTAACCATAGTATCAACACTCAAAATAAATCGACGGTCAACCTAACACGTCTATTAGGCATAACTCTTAAGATTATCTAAATATTTATCGAATAATGACACTTGAAATTTATTTTTTTTCCTACTTCAGTTGCTAAAAAGCAGCAAAATCGTATGAAGATGAGGCTAGGAGTCAGCCGTCAAGGGTTAGTGAAAGCACAATTTGGCTTCAAATAAAAGAGTGCACTTAATGGGTTCATTTTGTGTAAAGTGAATATCTGTATAGCTTCGAGGCTACTCAAAGAGCTAGAAGTCACTGTTAGAAATGGTAGTTGCAAAATTGAAACCATCCCCTAATAAAGGGTCCTTGGAATTCTCAGCCATTACTTTTACCCACTGATAAATGCATAAGAGACTGTTTGAAAGTTAGAGACACTTTGCTTAAGCGAAGGACAGTTTCTCAATGATTTACGAAATGGAAAATCTGACCAACACACTGAGTGTGAAGAGCGCTGTTGACAAATTTTTTCCTGAGTGCCTCATTGGTAAAGAAATTTTAAGTCCTGTGGGAACGATTCGGAGAAATATTAAACTTTTTTAATTACTGGAGCAAGTGTTTTCGGTTACTTTTGAAACATTTGGCTTCATGGTCCTCTGTAGCCCTCACCTAGTCTCTTACATTCGGACATGAACAGAGTAGAAAAAGCCTTGGCTCAGAAGATCTTGGTGCAATACTTGTTTCAGGAAATCCAACCTTTCCAGTCCAACGAAGCTGGCCATATCTACTGGTATTTCTAAGTGAACTAAAAAGTGCTCACTCTGGATCGGTTGGATTGAATACATTGAGATAGAAATCTTAAGCCTTTAAACCGCGATTCCCTGAGTGGTCTGTTCTGGAGTTATCTATTTCCCTTGAAAGCAGGACGGTTGTCAGGAAAACCTAAATTATGCAATACCCTTTTTTAATTTTTTAAACGAACGGGCACACAAGAAGCCATCGGCGAGCTGATCGCTGACACAAATCGAACCCTCATAAATCCAGCCTAGGGCTGCTTTGGGATTTTTAACAATTTAAGGTGCCCAGGCAGATCATCTGGATAGTCGTTTTTTACGAAAACTGGATTTAATGAAAATAAAAAGCACTTTGCAAAGCTTAGCACAGAAAGAGTAATATGTTTTGGAAGGACTATTGCGTCAATATATTGCCTAAATAAACACAAGTAGACATTTGTCGGATAGAAAAATAATCGTCTATTCAGTCTGAATATTAAAATAAGCGCGCGAAAATTAGGGAAAAGCCTTGAGCTGATTCTGGTCCCATATTAAGTAGGTGTCCGGAAAGGCTGTTTTTACTTTCAGTAAAGAGAAATTTTTAACGTGACTGAACTACTTTGCTGCTTACGGTTTTTCTGAAAGTAAAAATATCTTCCCACTAAAAGTGGGAGCAGGGAGGGCCAGTGGGTCAGCGATCTCTACGCTTTCAAATAACATCTATAACCGTTCCTCTCGGAGGCAGACAACAGGACAGTCGCATGCCCAATACTGGGTTGTTGATCAGGAGTGATCAGGACTGAATTAGACAAACCACTGACGTCCAACGCTGAAGACTCTGAATAGCAACATACAACCACAAGGTGGACACCACCATCTTGCTTCATATTTTAATTTTTAATTTTTTTATTATTTACTTTTCACCTATTAGGGCAAGTCTCAAGGACTTACTGGGGGTACAATAGAAGTACAAATAGCTTTGACAACAAGTAGCACACAATAGCCAACACCGAAGGCAGTAAAAGTGCTTATAGACGTCTCCGGTTCTCTGGCATGGTTTCATCTTACAGGTAGCAGTTCAAAGTCGCAATGGCGCCTCGTCCATCCTCGACACCGTTGAGGGCAAACAATCTTCATATCTCTTCCAGAAGTCTTTTCAACTTTCTGGCGGACATTCCATTCATTGCTACATGCACGTGTTTCCACAGTTCAGTTTGAGAACATAAATTCATTTACCAGGCTGTAGGAAGTCCTACTTCTGCCGGCATAATCTAATTCAATACGTCCGGGGGGTGATTGGTCCTACCCGGCCGCCCCCATAGTTGCCCCTGAGGTAACCGAAGGTCACCACGAGGAGGTTGAGAGTAGGTTTGACCACCATACTTCATTTATTTTTTTTTATTTTCTACTCACCTATTAGGGCAAGTCCCAAGGACTCATTGGGGGGTACAACAGAAGTACAAATAGCTTTTATAACAAGTAAGCATGACAGTCAACACAGAACACAGTAACAACGTTTGTTGACGTCTTCGGCTGTCTGGTCTCTTCTCTGGCGAGGCTTCGTCATACAGATAGCAGTTCGGCTTATTCATGGCACCTTGTCCATCTTCGTCCGTCTTCATGTCTCCTACCAGAAATCTTTCAAAATTCTGATGGAGACTTCGTTCATTGCTACATGCACGTGTATTACACATTCCAGTTTGAAACCATGAATCCGGTTAATTACATCGTGTCTCGTGTTCCAAGCTGTAAGAAGTTGGAGGGTGGTTAGTCCTAACCGTCCACCCCTCTCATTAGCCTCCAGAGTTATTCCTGGGGTTACCCGTCGTCACCACGAGGAGGTTGAGAGTAGGTTTGACCACCACCATGCCTCATGCAACCTTTCAGGCGCTCTTCCAAGCACCTCCACGGCACGACTACCCTTTGACTGAAGACTTCTCAGTTGGTTTTATCTGTAATTCAGTAAATAAACAGTGCTGTCGATCACTTGGAGAGGATTTAGGATCTTTGAGTGCGTATATGCAGCTCACTTAATTGAACCTGAGCCATGCATTAATTCTTTTATCTACTAAAGTTAGCCTAAGTTGTTTAAACATATGTGCCTTTTTTGCATCTCAGCGGAGCATGGCATGCACCACTTTAATTGCGGGATGTTTCAAATGCAAGTGCAAGGGCAAAACTACTGGAGGTGGGAAAATGAAACATATTACCATGGTGCGGTACCCAGGAAAGACCCATTATCCGACTTTTAGGTGGTTCCATAAAAGTCGGGCTTTTATTGAGGCCTCACCATTTTCCCATAATCCATGTACAACCAACCATGTAACCAACATTCAAACCACAAAGTGAACTGGGATAATATCTGCGCTATTCTTCTGACTTTCCCTGCCCTATGAAGTTGCTAAAACAGGTAAAATTTATGTAAAAAGACCTGCACAGTCAATCCTACCAGTATTTGTTTAACGAAATGGATATGTTATTCTTATTTATTATCCGATGGTAATGAATAGCCTAAAATTAGAATCATCTTTGGACATTACCAAAGTTACGGCATTAAAAACTTGTGTATACTACGATAACAGCATACAATTTTTGTATATTCTGCAGAAATTTGATCTTTGATACTCCACCATCAGATAGTGACAACACAAGCCTCTTATGCGGTCTGGAGCTGGAGTTTAAGGAGAGCTCTGGATAAGATCGAAAACGACCAGCCACCCCTTTGCTGCCCGGAAAATACGAGGGTTCTGTGGGCTTGAACAATGTCATAATCATCTAATCGTCAGCTCCTAATTTATTTCCGACAGTAAAATAACGGCAGGAGGCATTTGAGCGGCCATCTATGAGCAGGCATGAGATGAAGAGGATGCCGAAAGAGGAAAAAAATGACTGATGCAGCGAGACCGAGCTTTCACTTAATATCCGTACGATCAGTCAGTGCAAAGTAAGGAAGAGGCGCTTTGAAAGGCACCAAGAGTTCTTATGACCCATATTCTCTCTCCTGGCACAAATCATCCATCGATTCGCCCAATGAGTTTCTCTATGCAGTTCCTCTTGATCTTAATAGCGGTATTAGCAAACGAAAGACGATGAAAAGCAGCTGTTTAGCCCTATGCGGGGGCACATTAGATCTTACTTATTTTGGTGCCATTATAGAACTAACACCAGGGTTACTGATTAGAATGCATAATTGAGCGGTTAAAAGCATTCGACTTTTTTATGTGAAGTTGAAATGGTTTAACAAAAGCGTATTAGAAATAAGCACTCAATGCTGGCTTGACCTCACAGGAAAATAGAAGAAGTATACGTATCAAAACCGATGCTACGACTAAGGGAGTCATTAAATACTTGCCTACGATGAAGGTGGAGGTGACCTACAACTGCATCAAATTATGTTTGAATGAATCCGTTTATATGTCGTTTCTTTTATTGTGCCGATCAGGGAATACGAGGTTTCACCTTTAATCCATTTTTGAAAACGGGCATCCTTTCTATATTAAATGGTAGCGGTGGGCTTTCATCATGCTTTAACAAGGTGGGGGGCTTTTACGGGTTAGAATAGCTTTCTTCAATAAATTGATGCCAAAAATGTAAGAACTTGGGCAAAATGGGCAACAATAAAATTTGTCTCGATTATTTATAATTCAGAATAGCTGTCTATACAGTTCTAATGTTGTTAAACCTGCAGTTGATAAAAGGACCACAAATGTGCAAATTTCTCACATCTTGCCGACGATCTCTAGAGATCAAGGCACCAAGCCCCGGTTCTCGAACAGTGTTTTAAATTTTTAATAGGCCTATTTAAATGCAACACCGAAAATAATACTACTTAGAATTTATAGGCAGCACTAATTGTAACGTAACTAATCGATTGCGATTCTCATCGTTAAGCTCATTTTAAATGCAAATTTTCGGAAATACACAATCCTACTGGTTCACCGTCAAATTTCTGGAAGCCACTTGAAAATTGCGAAATCCATTCCTTTTCTCTCACCACAAATTCTGATGGCTTGTGAACTCACAGGCATTTTGCAGACTGCGCTTTCTAGATACTTCATTGCGCTAAATACATTTCTAACATCCTCCAGCGGGTGTAAAAATTTACCACAATGAGGCGTTTTTTCAGCACGCGGATTGTTTTTTAAATTTACTCAAGTACCATCAACCAATTTTCTAAGTGCTGCTTAATTTTTTTTAAAACTGCACCAGAAGAGTATTAGTTATTAGTATATCTGCATTCCTAAGACAATAACGTTTCCGAACTCGTCGACGCGCAGAGTGGTATATTGACAGTCTGCAAACAAAGACTATTTAAGTGACCTTTTCCTTCCCTATAATAGCTAGGGAGTGACATTTTTATTTAAGAAAATATTTGATTGATTCTATTATGTCGTTCCTTCACTAAGAATGAAGGGCGAAGCCCTGTTAAGAAGCCGTCGTATTTAAAAATCTCATGTTTTTCTCAACGATCAATCTATCGTTTATCTATTATTTTTATGTATTTATTTGCTCCCCACTCATTAGGGCAAGTCTCAAGGACTGTTTGGGGGTAAAACAGAAGTACAAATAGCTTTTGCAACAGACATCACACAACAGTTTACATGCAAGACAGTGAAAGCGTTTATTAACGTCTTCGGTTCTCTGGTGTCTTCTCTGGCACGGTATCATCTTACAGTTAGCAGTTCAAATTCGTAGTAGTACTTCGTCCGTCCTCGACATTGTTAAAGCAGACGATCTACATACCTCTTCCAGAAGCCTTCTCAGTTTTCTGGCGGAGAGTCCAGTAAGTGCTACAAGCACGCGCTTCCCACAGTCCAGTTCGGGACTATGAACCTAGGTATTTAGGTCGTATTTCGTTTACCAGGCTGTATGAACTTTGATTCCGCTGGCACCATCTAACTGTATACGTACGGAGGTGATTAATTCTATCTGGCCGCCCCTCTCATTAGCCCCAGAGTTGCCCTTAGGGTCACCGGTGGTCACCACGAGGAGGTTGAGAGTAGGTTTGACCACCATCGTTTATCTTTACAACAACTTTTCCAATTTTCGTTTATGAAAAACGACATGGTTATACTTCATTCTGAATGTTTGCTTATGTTAGAAATCCAGAATTCAAAGGGAAAATTAAGCAAGTTGCTTGAAACTCAAAACTGCACGCATATACATTTGCAGATCTGTAAAATTAGTAGCTTTTATCATCTCTCTAACAAATTTTGCCATCTTGAATTTGCCCCCGGGATTTCTTTTATGATGAAATTATTATCTCGTTTGTTTAAATTTTTTAGCACATTATCATTTTATAGTTCCGTTTCTGAATTGTTACAACAGAGTTTTGTTTGATTTCGTTTTCAGCTAAGTCATCTGGATCGAAAAGCGCATTTCGACTGATCCATCATCTGCGTTCACTTGGTAAATGAAACTTTCGAACCAGAAAGTGTTTATGCAGTTGAAATAAAGATCGTGAAATTAATATAGTTTCACAAATTGGCAGGTCAAGTAAACAGGACCAAGGAAAGAATCCCATCTCGCCGAATACGAAAATTTAATGTAGTTCATCTTATAACAATGAATGACAGTTCGACTTGAATAAATGTAATTGGCAAGTCGAAGAGGAAGATTTGAAGAACTTCGTGACATGTATAGGCAATATATTTGCAGACTAGTAGCCAAACTGCTCGAGAGTTTGAGAGTTAAATCGGTAAAGAAAATAACCCAGACGAGCCTAGAGAGAATGCAGAGGGTATTTCCTTCCCCATATTGCCTCTTCATTTACAATTTCTCCAGCGCTACTCATCAACGTTGAGGGAATGGCCAGTGCGCTTTTTATCCTTTGGCCAATTGGGCACTTGGTGGCCTTGAGAGAGCCTATTAGCACCACAATAAATGAGCAAACAATTACTTCACATTTAAATATATATTTATTCCATCTTTTGTAGTCATCCAACTCATGAATTTTCAAGTGTCCATTTTCGAAATCTTCTTCCAGCGGTGCAGGCAAAACGATTTCAGGAAGAGATCTAAATCATCAAATGATTCCACTGGAACGTACCTGAATGAAAACCTTATCGGTCGGCTTATCAGAGTCTAATACTCTCTTCAGCTCTCATCCACACGTTGATCACCGCCAAGCTCGAGAACATGCATGAAGACTGTAACTCTCGCGTGGAGACGGGCCGATCAGGAGGTTCATCTCTCCTCCTGGATTGCCACAATGACTAGCTAGCAAGGAACGCCTGGAGGTTTTACATTCTCGGCGGCAGTTCCGATTTTCATTTAGAAGACTTAAGTTACTGTCGTCGGAAAATAAGAGACGAGAGTTGAAGTTCCAGCCCTTTACTGACAGAGGACAGGAAACGATTTGGTACGGGTTGGATATGAAGTGAAAAGCAATACCTGAAAGCTAAAAGAAGGACTCGCAGTCACTGGCATTGTCTTCAGCTAAAGTCTCGACCGATTTCATTGTACTTCACAATGATATACTAGTCACCTAATCGAAGACCGATATTGAATGCTAAGAGTTCCCTTCCGGTTGTCTTCCGAGTCCAGCAGTGTAATTTGTCATGCAAATCACCGGATATGCACTAACGTGTTTGATTTTCTAATAATTCTTAATGAAGAGGCCAATGGAAGCTGCTAGCTGTATGGATTTTCTAGTCATCTCCAATTTTAAAATAAAACTGGCAACATCCTTTACCGCCTTTCAACTAATTCAGTCTTTAGAGTCTGGATAAGCGAATGAATGGTGGGGCTCCTCTCATTCGTCAATATAACAGCTCATTAATTCCAATTTGGCTCCAAATTTAACTGTTATAAGTCATGCTGTTCGGTTAGCTTCCTGCTTAAGGAGACTTGCTTTAACAATTTTAATATAAATGTAGTACAGAAGCATCTCGACTTGCATAAACGACTTTCGTATTTGCAGTCCCTATTCACGCAGGCTCCGACTTCAGGGGCTATTGTTAGTGTACTCTTCTGCAATAAAATAAGTGTGCATCGCCTCTATTCTTACGCAAAGCACGTGGGAGTTGCTACTAGTTACTGGCTAACGTTGAAATTTAACGCTGCCACCCTATGAACCCTTTATAATGGTTGCTTGGAGGTAGAGGTCGCATTGGCAGCAGCGACTTTTATGAGGGCGTAACAAATTGAAGATCACACTGCTCGAATTCAAATAGCCGACGGAAAAACAATCGCACATAAGCAATAGCTTGACGTGATGAATTGCACAGCCCATTTTTGTTGCATCCCATTGATCTGGAAAACCCGAAACGCCGCTCATTGGCGATTTACATTCTTTCAGGATCATTAAGTGCATTATAACCTGTACACGTGGTGATTGGGTAAGGTAACCTATAAAGGAGGTCTGCAGAATTCGCTCTCATCCCCTTTTACGTTCTAAATCAAGTGCTCACCGGGACTTCCTATTGCCATTTAAATAGATAGACTGGCCAAGCGATTCAAGCAGTGGTTAACTGTACATCCTGTTGAAAGTGTTCATGGTTGTTTGTTTGACACTCTGCTGGCGATCCATCTTTATATCTTAACCTGCCTTCCCCTTTGTAAGAATTCGAATAAACGGAAATGGTATATAAATTTACTGGAATTCGTTTATTCGAGTTGTTCTAATCTTGTCCAAATTCTCGAACTCTTGGTTTTCAGGATCGACATATTCTACTGTTCCTTGAGGTTCGGATTTATGATTGACAAGCCCAGGATAGCCTTGGTCCTCTTTGATTTTCGAGACCATAGCCTTTTATTGCTTGGTTCAAATAGTTTTTTCAAGAATTTCATTATTGAAGCATTGCTTAACGATTTTAATTTTCGTACAAAGAGCCGAAAAATTAATTTTTCCAATTAAATGTCCTCAGAAATCTTCCACGGTTAGCGTCTCATTTCAGTGATCGGATATAATTACAACCCGATAGTGATTGAGAAGCCCCAAGACTATCAATTGAATTCTGTAATTGTAAATTATTTTATTCCAGCAGATATTCACAGAATATGCCAACGATAATACTTTGAAGTTCACGGGAAAATATCTGACCTTATTTACGTGTCATTGATCCACGTTGGCCTCAAGGTCTAACGTCAAACATACCTTCATAGAGAACAAGAGGGGCATTATTTGAAAGTATGAAAAAACTCAGGTGGAGGTGACATCGTCAAATTAGTAATCTTTGCTGAAGGAATTGAATTGCACTATTTACTTGACTTTAAACTGTAAATGAATTCATATACGCAGAGCTTAAGTTGCTTATTTGATACATACACTTAATTGTAAGACGTAATTTCTTAGTGGAACACGTTCAAACCGTTGGCATCTCTGGAATAAAGGATGTAACCACTTCAGCTGTCTGGAAAATTTACACTGACCAGATTTTCAAATAACATGACCTCTTTGACAATTCTGGCGTCAAAGAGTTTTTAATTAACGATGAACTCTTGTTGTTTTGTTGGAATTTATTAACTGAAAATCACTAAGACGGAATCGCTTCATTTCGACTCCAATCAATGTATTCATTTCAGTTTTCTTTGATTTTAAATAAACTTCGATATCATATTTCCAAAAAAATATGAATTGCTGCAATGGAAGTCTCATGTACCGTTATTTTGACAAATTGTTCCACTATGAAAGAAAGTTATTGGTACAAGGAAACTCTTCTTGTGTAACTGGCTATCATAGAAAGTAGAGATAGTAGCCACCCTAAATAGAACTAGCTTTCAAAATTTAAGCCGTTAAAGTTATTCGAAATTATATTGAATGACTTAAAATTCACATTTTTGTCAGTAATGTAAAAAACAATGAATGAGAGCATTGAAGTACTCCGTGGAAATTGTATTTTTAGAGCTTTTAACCCTTCTGGGCTTTAAAAAGGTTTGATGAACAATAAGCTCGATAAGAGAGCTTTGTAAACGATAGCCAAAATATTGTCCACTTTCCAGCATGCCCGTAAAAGAAGTTTTGCTAAATCAAGCTCTTTCGAGACAAAACTAATTCGAATTCTCATTATGGAGATGACAACCCCTCCAAGAAAACGCTCTTCTATAATTAGGTAAAGGGAGCTTGAACAGCAGACGCATCCGGTACGATTAGTGTGATGCAAACCTGGCTGCTTGATTTAAACTATTCAAATAGCGGTATATCAGCGGCAAAAATAATGAGGTCAGTAAGTGATCCGCCATTAAGCCATAGGTCGCTTTTGATTTATTTTTTCTTCAAAATGCAAGAGCAGGCGATCTTCCCATGACATGCCACACTTGCCGTGAGCGTCCAGCACTTCTTACGATCTTACTCCTATCTGGTACCATCTTTGGCCCCTGTGCACTTGCAAATGATCAGGAGACCCGGAGATCCAGTGTATCCTTAACTGTGATCCAGGTATTACGGATTAGATGGTCACTAGGTAAATCAGGCCAAATGAAAAACCAATTTGATTTACTGACAAGAAGAGGCTTGTCCCTCCCAATCCTATTCAGGAACTCATTAGCCGTCAGCTCACATCTTAGGGTCTTGAGGTAGTACTGTTTGGACTTGCTCTAACCCTGATGCTTTTAGTGCTCACTCCATGAATGAAATCTGGCGGGGTAGAGCTGATGAGAAAGAACTCTCAGGAGCAAAGTCACTGAGTTATATGTTGTAAGTTTAAACCACCTTCAACACCATTGTTTTAACTCTTCGACGGGAAAGACCAATGCACTAGAAATGCTAGCAATGAGAGATCGGATAGATATTTTGAGCGATGGTTATCACTAAGTGAAATCACTTGAGCGTTAAATAAAAGACTGCCTAAACGTCTACATTTTACCTCAATGAAAGATCAATGAAAGAGGCAGCGATTCTTGGCCGTCAAAGCGGCAATTCAAAAAGCACTGTCGAACTCGAGACCGTCAGATCTTAATTCACAGTTTAATTCTGATACAAAAAGTGAGGAGAGTTCTATAAATTAAGTAACCCTGGACTAGACTATTTTCGAGTGTCGGATTTAACACTAGTGGAACAAACTTTTATGTTCTGCCGGTTGAGCTTCTTCTTTAAATTGCCTTCTTTTATTTTTTTCACCTTGCAGGTTATTTGATAGGAGGACTACCAGTGATGGTTGAAAATTCTGTTGTAGAACACCATCCACCCAATCAATTAAGGGAACAAAAACCACTTGCAACAAACTGACTCGAATGTTACTTCGATGGTTATTCCTTGCCCTGATTCAGTACCTACCTGATACTAGTGTCTACGACGTGAGAGATGGAGTACCGGGTGGACTACTGTGGTGAAATCCATTTTTGATTTTTGTTATCTGTGTCTGGGAAGATTCTACCAACTATAAAATCCAATGGCATTCGAAGCAAGGTTCATTATTGAACAATACACAGTGGTGACTGAAGATGGAATAAACATCTATGGGGTACCTTTTCCAATTCAAGAGGTAGTAATTACTGCAAAAAATAGTAATGAAATATCGTGTAGGTTCCTTTTGTCTGAAGCTTAGTTTTGGTATTTAAAATAAAATCAGGATTCTGAATAAAGCGACACGAATACTGGTAGAATTCATAAATCTAATACAATTACTTTGAGTCATTGATAAACTAGTGTACTTTTCAGAAAGTTCTCTTTAGAAATAAAGCTTTGATTGCAGCCAATTGAAGTATCGTTGGAGAGCTCACTCAAGAACCAATCGGATCTCCCAGATAAGCCAGCAAAATGGCGATATGCTTTGAAAGTGAATTTAGCTTTTTTTGAGACAAATTAAAGTGCACATCACTTGCATAATTTAGTGTGATGTAATTGTTTATATTGGAAGTTACTAAAGCGATTTTCAAAATCTCAGACTGAAGTTACAATCGGAATCTCTGTCCCGCCCTCAAGGACTACACTTCAGCGTTTGGGAATAACCTTTCCCCTTACTCACTTGACTAAAATGATGAACTGCACATTTCGAATCCTAAAAGACCCTCTAATTTAGACAGCTCATCAATTTGATGCTATAATGAACCATGTTCGCAGTGCATTAGTCGTAAGAGCTAGACGCACCCTTTGCGTCAACATCTGCAGCTTCGCCGTCTGCACTGCCAGTTGGTGGGTGGCTTAGCAACTAATTAGTTGGCAAGGCTCAGACCACCTTACTCGTAAAATGGTAGTATGCCACTAGTGATAAGAGCACAGAACATTAACAAGAACAAATTTCGAGGTGGTTGTTCCACTTTGCACCGTCTTTTGATGGAGCCTAAAAATTCTAATCAAAACCACTGCACAAGTTTTCAGGCTGGCTACCCGATGCGAATCGTTAAAAAATTCTGTTCCGCATAACTGCAATCCTAATTCTCACTTAGTAATTCGAAAAATCACGTCAGGAGCGTGACAATACCGTGTCATATGGGACACCTTCAGAAATGTTTTGTGTGACAAGATGAACGCATATAGAAGTTGTTCACATCATCTATGCATTCGCTGGATCCATTCGACGACGGACTAGGGTCCTGTCAAAAATTGTACTGCTAATTTCTTGTATTGAAACCTGCATCAGTCATTAAAATTATCGGTAAACAGTCTGGCCCAGTTCGCTACTCATCCATTGGCGTCTCCAGTGTTCTTTCGGAAACATTGATCTCGAACAGTCACCTCGTCCATCTTTTTTGAGTTTACGACCCACTTCGAACTGAGGTACTATCTTATTAATTACTTTCAATGGCAAAGCTATGTAAAAGCCATCGCGTTCGATCTGTTATCAAGACTGGCTGGTAATGCCATACCTTTCACTAGAAATCCGAAGCTCCACTGGAGCTGTTATTATCTATACGCACCCTAATGTTCAAAGGACAAGTGAATGAACATAATTTCTCATTTGCATTACATTAAAGGGTGGGGGTTCTGATTACCATCAGCACCAGAGATTCGCACATTAAATTGGTGCATCTGTCCTACAGAGGTTGATATATCTTATATTTATGGAAGTAATAAAAACTATGCACGATTGGTTTTCATTAGTGATTCTTGGCGATATTAGTTATCTGAACATCGGAGCAGCCCTCGATCGGCGGTTAAGCACCACTGATCAAGCCTACTGCACATGGGTTTTTACAGTGGATCTCATTGATATCTATGGTGAACAACCAGAATCGGTGGAAGCTTTGTTTACCGTTCCTCTTACTTTTGACATGGCCTTTAGGCTCCCAACAAGGCGCGGTTAGAGGCCCATTTGGCCTTTTAAGCTACAGTTATGATGGCTGAATTCAAATAAGGCCTGAAAAAGAAATATCCGTGCCATCGTAGATAAAACAGAGGGTTAGTCGCAACTTGGCGAATTGATTGAGGAAGTAAAAATATTCCTAATCTGACATTGTGAAATGGATGTACTCTTGAAAGGTAGGTGTCACCAAAGGTGTATGGGACCGTATCATTTTGGCGTCATTCTAAACATAATATGTGGAGATTTGTCACTGAGGGTGTTAAAGAAGGTGGAGTTTTTCTGGATCAATGTTAAACACTTGCACTTGAGGTTCATGTTTTAAAATATTTTCCATTGCCTTAGACTATCGATGATCCAAAACGGTGTCTTTGTGGGGAGTGAGGTGTTCTCGCCGCTACTAGACGAAGACACAATTAATGAAATCGTACTGGATCCCCCGGAAGATAGCGCATTAAATTTCACTTCACTACACAACAGCGAATCCTTTGATGCAATTTTCATCTCTTCAAATTCAGCCGAGTATTGCTATAATTCTGCAGACCTTCTATACGATTTTTTCCAACTATCAGGTTGCAGGCAATTCAAGTACATAATAAGATTATGGACTTCTATCCACTCAGAAGTTTATAAACAATGCCGCCTTAGTTTAATTAAAAAAAAACACCTAGTTTGAACTCTTTTGGAAAGTTATTTCGACAGTTTTACTCCCACTAAGCCTCTAACTGTTTCGCTAGATGGGACTAGCTGAGAACTAGAGCCCAATATTCCGAAAAAGTATACAAAACAATAAATTAAAATAATAGTCGTGTACACGTAAAAATCTGAGTGGCAATGATATGGTTTCGGTTGATGTATCGCGGCCAAGGAGGGTGCGAAGTTGATGAATGCATTTGGGATCATCGAACTGAGATAAGAAAGAAGATAGGGTAGCGCCATTTCACTTCTTACTGAAAACGCCAGTTTGCCAAAGAATTATCAAGAGGACTGTGAACAAAATCGCAAAAATAGCTGCAAAGAGTATCAGACGCATTCGGCAGTTTTGTATGTAGGTCTTTTCCTTTACGCGCTTGGTAGTGCTCTGGAACATTTGAGCCTGAATTGGATATGAAAAGCTGTTTAAAAGTTATTTCTCCTTTGACAATGAAGAATTTGAGGCGATCGATAACCCCAATCCTCAGATATATTATAACAAATCATATACCGCATTTATTTTTATGCATCGAAGTTAGCTGGCCAGTTGAGCAAAGGTAAAAAACTAAATAGCAAAATAAGACAAGCTTCATTCACCAGCTTTATGCTTCATATTTTTTGCTGTAATACTAAACAACTTAGTCTAAAATAACAGTGAACATTACAGGCCTGAACGGACTCGAAATTATCGTGAAAAATTGGAAATGATTTTAAAATTGCTTAGCAAACATACTTCAGCCTGGAATTGATCAGTTTTCTCATAGAGATCGTCTAGCTTGCTACCTCGTTCATTAAGGTTCGTTAAATTTTCGTGCATGATGAGAGAGACATCGTTAACCTGATTTTGAAGATGCATCATTCTTGATTGGTCTTGATTGTTAAAAGCAGCCTTGGAGGTACAATATTTGGTTAAAAATAAAAATAATTGGTCATTAGCTTTTAAATAGTTATAGGCTCATAAATTACCATCTCGGCAGAGAGAATTTTACCGAAATCAACTTGGTGACAGTGCTCAGAACCTGATTGGGCTTCAAGAACCCGGGAATAGTCGGATGTGAACAAGGAATAGATCTGAAATGAATCAACTTAGTAGAAAAATCGACTCAAGGAACGTTAACTTTTTAAAACTGAAGCATTGATGAGCAAGGCAGGTAAATGCCTACTTACCTTTCGAAGAAAAGCGAGAGCTTGTTGCTGAGATGTGGCGGCAGTAGTTATAGCAATATAAGAGATTCCATTAAAGCAGTAACAATTGTAGGTATAGCTAGAAAACTAATGTTTAGTTAAATTTTTTTCTTACCCATCCATAGGACATGTTGTGTATTCTTGAACATAATTTTGCAATTGCAACCGAACAAGCCTTTCAAAATTAAAAGTTCCAACTGCTTGTTCACAAAGCACTCGGTTCCCGCAGGCAACTGCAGCGTAACAAATACTCATTTCTACAAATGACCGAGAGCTATCGGAACTTCCGAATCGCAATGCTCAAAATGCCACAATTTAGAAGAGCAAGCTTTAACAAATGTTTCGGGACAAAAATTGTTTATAAGATCAGCAAACCAAAAAGCTTTAAAATTTTTTTAATTAAATCATTATAAATATTAGACTATTAATCGACTTCCAAGGTTGCACATTTTACCTTTAGGAGATTAATTTTACATTGCTATCTAACTAACTTAAGTATATAAATATTTGTTGGATGGAAAAGCAGGGATCTCCAATGCAATTGATACTTTCTTATTAGCAAGCATTTTAAGATATGAAGAATGCTAAATTCTAATTCATTTATTGATTAACTTAGCCTGTTCTCTATTACGAATTGAATCTGAGTAATCAACCAGATTCATGTAATCTATTATCATTTTTGAGAGTCTGTTGCTGATACTATTTATTTCCGATTATTATCTCAAGGTAATGGACGAAAATTATCGATTTCGGGACTCTTGAAAAATCTGTATTAATACAACTGAGGTCGATTTGAATAAAGTTTAGGGACTCCCTTTTTATGCTTTGAATGAAATATTCTCATTTTCTAGAGTTGTATCGCACCGGCTGCAAACTTCTTTATTCTCCATACTACTCTTCATTTTAAATTAAGCATTTTGACTTATAACGTGCTTATAATCGCTGTGTCCCACTATCAGTATTGCGTTAGCGAAGAATGCCTTTGCTCTGAAATTGGTTGGCAAAGTTCTGGCGATTAATGAACAAAGGCTGTCTAGCACTTATTTTCTACCTCTCATTAGAGTGCGAGATGTAATAAGTGCGGTAATATGCCTTTTATGAAAGAAGACAGATAATTTTTACGAAATATCAAAAGACTTGGAAATAACAAATGCAGTTGTTTCATGAGTTAACTGAAATTAGAACAGCAAAGTTGTTTGCGATTTGAATTGCTTGCTACTTAGATAAATTATTGTCAGCCGATTTAAATGTAACTGACACTATTTATCATTCGGTATTTGGTGGTGGCTCCTTTGCAACCTTCAAATCATTGATCCCTCTCGTCAGCTGCCTGATTGCTTCATTAGTCTAAAATAAAAAGCAGCGGAAAATGACTTAATCATGATAGCACCTAAACATAGGAAAGCTTGTCAGTCAAATGTTAACATGCTACGTTCAGAAGCTTTGGAATAGACGTGAACTTGACTGCTTCAGCATGTAGAGGGATTAGAGTATTTGAAGATTATTTATTGAGATATTCTCTTGACAGAATGTCACTTCAACCTGTAATTTGAAATTTCTACAGTTTGTGCCCTTGACAACTTTGTTGGCTAAATTGGTGATAAATTGTTCACGATCTGTTAAATTCGAAGATAAATTTTCAGTCGGCGAATGATGGGATCGGGTTTCCACGCCTACTTTGGCGCTATGCTAAGGTCCGAGATGACTGAAATCAGCTTATCACAAAGGATTTTTTTCAAATCTAACACTCGATCTGTGCTATCAGATAAATTCAGTTGTCTGTGAACTAAATCTAACCTCACTTGACTTACCTCCTCCTCGATTTTTTCAATCTTTACGAGCAGTCCAACTTTCACGGCTTGAATCGCCTCAGCTATGTTCTGTAGGGCAGTTTGAATATCCTTTTGATTAAAAAAGGAATACAGCTTTGGTTAAACGCCTTCTGAAGCTAGACAATATGATAGAGTTGCAAAAATTAATCCAATGATTTGCCAGTGATTTCTCCTGCTCTTTGGGGATTCCCTCACAGTCAAGGGTTTGTTTATCAGTGGCCTTCAGATGCGCCCCCTCATTTTCTCTTCACTGTGTCCCATTTCGAGGGGACGATTGGTTGGAAATAGTCCGCATTTTCCTACTATATGCCCTTGTAAATAATTCTTCTGCCTGTTCGATATGTTGTGTCACCGCATGTAGATGCGTTTTGAGTCACTGTAACTCAATCACGCTCTAGAGTTTCCAGTAGTAACGAATCTCCCAACCCATAGCAATACAAAGAAATGGGTTTCAGCTTGAACCATTTCCAGCTTTGGTGCAACTATTAAATTATTAATTTAATTTTTAAAAATTTTTCAAGATCAGAGGTTATTTGTTTCGAGTTCAAAATCCAAAAAAAAGAGATTACCTCGGTATTACGCTGTCCACCAGCTTGAAGGTTGTCAATTTCCTTTTCCAGTCCATCAATTCTTTTAGTCCTATTTCATGGAATAACATTTTGGTGCATTATTTTTAAAGAATCTAACTTGTTGGTTGAAATTACGTTAAAATAATACATATTTAATTTAAATAGATTACACAGCAGAGACATCGGCTGACGCTCCTCGACTTGGTCGTGCGCTTCCCGACTAAAACAATCAAATAATATTTTTTAGACATGTCTCAGGCGTTTATTAGAAAAAAAAATGATTTGGTCCATGGACTTGTCCGATTTGTGGAAGATTTCTCTCCCAACGAACACCGATTTGGTGAAACAATAGTTGACTTTATCAATATTATGCGTTACCGTGGTTACACGGAAGACTTTAGTACTTAGAAATTGGGAACAATAGAGGAAAAATATTGGATAGTTTCACTTGAAAGTGGAGCATTCACGGAAGCCTAGTTTTTATTCATAAATTGAAATTTATCTTTGGCAGCAGCCATACTTTTACCACGTAAATGATAGTATAAGAATTGAACATTTTGGTTTTTGACAATTCCAAAGCATTAAATATCCACATAAGCGAAACAATGTCAAATTGGTAAATCTTATGTATCCAACGCCTTGTACAATAAGCGTAACCAGAACACCATGTAAAGTTCTTTGATTAAAGAAAGGCAAACCTGATTGGCTAATCGAGTCAATTTTTCTTGAATCTCACTGACGAAGCTGTTGAGTTTCGAAGAAGTCGAGTTGACATTGTCCTCCAGTTCCCGCAACTTCGCTTGCATTGAGAAGATATTCGAAGTTCTATTAAAAGGAGAATGCTCGAGATTTGCCCACTTGAAGCATGACATTCTTTCAGTGAAAGACTGTTGAAAATACATGACCTCCTCGATGCACAGAGTAAGATCTAAGATCTAAGCTGAAGCATTCCATTCTATGAAAAGTAATGGGTGGCTACTTGATGATTAAAAAAGGCAAAATTAGTGCTAAAGAAGTCCTGGAAACAGACGCAAAACCTCCCTGAAAAAGAGTGGAGAGTTCCTAGGATTTCTACTTTCCACCAGTCCTAGAATTTCTTCCTGTAAGGCAATCTTCCAGAGGTTCAAGGTATGAAGCCCTGATTGCTTTAGGATCTAAAAAACTCTAGACGGATTAAAACAATATTCGTGAGCATTTAATTCATTTTTTCAATCGGTAGCGTGAAGTCTGGACGCAAATAAAAAGACTCTAATGGAAGAAATTTATTCGCACCATTAACCTATTTAAGCTTTCTTGCGATTCAGCTCTTCCAAAAGGGTTTTTGAATTCAAAGGATAAGCCTTTTTTAAATGAAAGCGTTGCTGAACTAAATAAAGCGTTAACAGTTACTGGTTAGCCGAAAAAAGAACCTTTACGAGCAATGATATAAGCTTAAGCTTGTCGCATTTGAAATGCGTTGGGCAGCAAACCATTGTTTTGAGTGATTTTAGCAATGGCAATTTGGAACGAAGCCCATAAAACTGTGCCGATGGCGTAACGGCCAGGAAATCATCTAACGCATTAGAAGACTTACGTTTGAAACCTATTAGCGTATGTCTAGCAGTCATTACTTGTCGTCAGTGGATTAGGTGTTGAAGTACGTTTTCCTACAATACAGGCTTTGGCATTAATAATCAACCCCTAATAATAATTTTGGATCAGGGTGCTTTAAAGATATAGGCCCAAAAATCACTGGGTTCTCAGGACATAGTGAGTAAATCCTGTTTTTATTAGATATTTTCTTATTTCGAATTTGTTCCTCTGCACACATCCAGTGTGACAGTAAAATTTCCAATGCAATAATATAATGGCTAGGTGTGGATTTGACTCATTATATGTTATAGACCTGAAACCCATCGGTGCAAATCCAGTGGATGGAATGACCACCGTCACTGGTTGAGTGGAGGTCTATGAAGAGTGTTCCAGAGAGAAAATGTCTTTTTCGAATCATATTAAGCACTGGAACCGGTACAAGAAGGACTATCACTTATCACAAGTCTTGATCAAGTTGCCACACCTTGAATTATGATAAGTCGTTTCGAACGCTTGATGGCTCTAGTTCAAAGAGGTTCTAAAAATCAAGATTTTAACTTACAGCATTTGAAAAGGAGAGATGAGACTAAAGTATAGAAGTAGAATAGGAAAATAGCCATTCAAGGGGGATTTTTGGAGAGAACGTTCTTATCTGGCCGAATGTGAAGCAAAGTGCTTCCAAAACCAACTTCTTCAATAAACTACACCCTCTTCCCCCAGAGGTAAAAGTTACAAAACCCATTCCCTTTTCAACGTCTGCACATGCAGGTAGCCGTAAGGCAACAGTAAGTGGAATTCTATAGAGCCTCAGCGAAATCCTGGCTTACCGGTAAGATAGTTACTTCAAGTAAAGTTAACAATGGTCAATCATTATCACGAATAAATAATCTCCACATTTTGCTGAATGGTATTTCCTTGGTATTGGAAGTAGATAAAACCTTTGACCGATGTGCTCGAGATCGGAAGAAACACTTGAACGAAAAGGTACATACAACTTAATTTAAATTTAATATGTTTTTTTGTCAGCTTACGTTTTAAAATGAATTAGGTTTCTATAATTATCAGGATCCAAAAATATCAGTAGATAGAATGTGGCAGAGGCCTTTTATGTCACTTGAATTATAAAAAGAAAGTGTCTTTTGTTTTGTGTCGTTATATCCAACCTAAATGAGATAATTTTTCTCTAAGAAAATCATTGGTTCCGCTCAAATTAGCGAAAATAGTTAACCACTTTACTTTGCTGGGAACCGCGATTAGACCACTGACCTGGCCTTAATTTCAGCTGCTACAACGCCTTTAAGTTGCTCTTTTTCCTCTGAGAGCCCCTGCTCAAGGACCTCGACTGCTAGATCCAGCTGGCCCAATGAGTGCAGAAGTTTCTTCTGGTGAGTCTAGAAGAAAATTTACAGTTTTTCTCATGAAAAAAGACAAAGATGGAAACTTACCTGCTGTTCTTCACGAATTTCGTTGAGTTCTTCGGGCAAACCTTTGACGACGTTCTTGTATACATTTTCGAGTTCCGCCAACCTGGACTCATATCCAGAATTAGCTAAGCTAAAACGACCCAATGCCTAAAAAACAGGTTTTTGAATCGAGTTTTCAAATTTAAAGCGAAACATTAGGTATCGATAATTGAACTGCGTTGAAAAAGTTATCATTATAATCGGTAAGTCACTGTTTCTTTAAATTTATTTAAAGCCATCGTCTCACCGCTTCATGATCTGTTTGAGAAGTTGCGAGCTCATCTTGAAGCTTCTCAAGAGCAGTGCTTACACGTTCATTAAGATGATTCGAAATACCATCCAACTCGGAACGAACACTCTTTCTATAAAGACAAATAAAAGGAAATTATTTCTAAGGATCCAAAGGATCCAAACATCTTAACTTGGAATAATTGTAAATGTAAGCCTTTTATCAGACAGAGACTTGAAAAAGACACTTCAAATAGATTATCTATGAAGGCTGTTCATCACTCAAAGTAGTGATTAAGTAAGGTTTGAATACAGATTTCTACACAATAGTGATTTTGGATAATTCAAAAAAATTATTATCCGTTAGACTTTTAAATATTTATTTACCTGAGTGAGAGAATTTCCTGCGCATTGTCCCTCAGCAATGACCGGATTTCAGCCACCGAATCCTTCATGAATTTCTCAGTTTCACCTAACCTCGTCGCTTGATCTAAAAGACTGCCATTTTAACGCAAGTTGTTTTATGTTCTTATTGCAGTGTTATAACTTAATGAAAGTCAAGAAAAACGAATTTCTGCTCTTATTTACCTATTGTGGATGTTATTTTCAAATCGAAGCCGATCACTATGCAATTGTTTCACCTTCGTTTCTATCTGCGCAACCGAGCTCTCAAACCGTTCTAGTGCTGAGTCCTTTGGGAGAGCCCGATTTTTGTTGGTGGTATTACTTTCCGAACGGGCAGAATTTAATGATGCTTCCGCTTGTGTGGCGCGTAATTCTTTTTGCAAGAGGTTCTCCAACTTCAAATCACAGTTCCTCAATTCTTGGTAGAGGTTCTGAATGTCAACAGCCTGATTTCCAACCCGCGAGCAAACTGTTTGAACATCAGTCGTCAGCTTTTGCAGTACATTGTCCTTAATTGCTTGCCGAAGTGCCTCCTGTATTGGTCTTGAAAAATGATTTTACCATTTTGACAATAATTTTACGTCACTTAAATATCACATCAATGGAGGAAATTTGATGTATAAAACTACTTCCATTAGGGTAAAACTAATTCATGATTTGATTTATGAGAATAATCACAAGGTTTTGGAGCTTTGTGGTTCCTTTCTTCGGTGAGGACAGTCTTGGTCAGCGGGTCCATCAGAATCAATAGAGTCAGTTATACCAGTTCTTAACGAATGACCTACCAAATATGAAGTTAGTCATGATATGCACTGATTAAGTAAATACATGAACTCGAGCTCTGTGAAATTCACCAAGTTTCAAATCCTGCCGTAGCTCAGCGATGTCATTTAAGATTTGCTGATTTGTTTTTTCAGCTGTACAAACACGAAGTTCAAGTTCGTTTAGTGTTGATGTTCGACGGGCCGATGAGCTTGACCAGGGTTGACTTTTTTCCCTACTTGCCACCAAAGGAGACTGTCTTGAGGCTCTTTGCATGATCCTTGTGAGAAAAACCGAACAATACTCAAAAGGATTGAAGCTACTCATTTATGATAACACAATTATGCATTTCTGAGTGAAAAAAAAACAAACAATTTTTAAACTAATATGACATAAACAAAAAACAACAATTTACACTGCGTGCAGCCGGGATCCACAATTCTTATTGAAATGTGCGGTAGTTATATGATGACCTGCAAAATTGAATGATGAAAGTTTGAATAATAACAAAGGCGAAAAAATTCAAAATGCAAAGATGAAGGCGGAAGTCTTAAATTTGAAAAAAATAACATTTTGATTCAAGACCCAAACGAATTAAACTAGGCACTCACCAGAGTTTAATCAAAATGTTGAGCTTATTCTATCTAGAGTTGTCTCTCTAAAAAGGCATTTAAATGAGAGCGTTAGACCTGATATATTAGAGAATTAAAGGTTTTAATTAATATCAGTCGTGACCAAAAGCTAGTATTCTAGAAAGCGGATATACTCAATATAGGGGCAAATTTTGCCATGCGCCAAAGGCCAACTCATTTTGATAATATAAATGAAATAAAAAAACTGCAAATAAGCCTAATAATTGAATAAACTTGAAATCCCCCCTATAATAAGGAGGTCAGATGAGCAGTATAAAATATCAAAGGTTGTTTCTAGTCATCGTAATCCCCATCATCTAGTTTCGGTCAAACTTAAAGTGAGATGCTTAATAAGTGGCAGCACATTTTATACTGCTGCCTATGACTCGAAGCCCCTGTTTTCGGCTTTAACTGAAAAGCCATAAATCTCAATAATCTTATCTATTCAGATGGAATTGTTTTCTATCATCACAATTGTCACTTAGCACATATGAGTAGGAACGAAAAATCAGACATGTGAAAATTACCTTGGTTAAAGTGGTTCATTTTATTTGATGTCGTACGAATCAACTTTGATCAAATTATAGGTAAATGCATTTAAGGGTTGACTAAAATATGTTAAGTAGACTTCATTATTTAATGTTGACGGACATATCTAAAAATCTTCATTCATCTTATCTCAAAAGAGAAAAAAAGAATAGCAGTTTCATTGACGCGGTAGTACTTTGGAAAACACGTTTGCTAATGTTTCGAGTAATTGCTCCCACCAAATAAAAAACTCTTTATTTAAAGCACTCCTTACATTTGTTTTGTAGTTTTGTAATATTTCGCCCACATGTAGGTTGTTATCTTTTGTTAATTGGGATAGAAAGCGGAGTGTCTTTAGGTCATTCAGGCTTCCTTCTCAAATCAAAAGGTACAATCGTGTCAGACTCATGGAACAGAATGATGAGGTTACTTTTTTCAGTAAGTGTCGCTCATTGACTTTATTGTTTTTTACTTCACTAGATCAAGATGTTCCATTACAAACAGCCGCAGCAGACGTTCGTGATTACGCCCATCAGTTAAGTGAGCGCAGAAGACTGGAAGAACAAAAACGCAAAGAGGACCGATTTCTTCGCCGTTCTCTTCGTCAGTCGGAGAAGCTAAGAGCTTTAGCTCACGCCAAGAAGGTTGCTAGGAATCTTAGGGACATTGAAAAAGCCCGCAGCAGTCAATCGATCGACTCAGCTGAAGGTAGTGAATAGACTAACTCTATGAATCCCATTCACAAATTTTTAGAAACCCCATTCTCATTTGAAAAGATAGATTATGGCGATCTCATACGTGAGCTTCGAGATAAGTTGAAAAAATACGAGGTTGATGGTGGCGATTCATCAGATATTGACGAAATTAGTGATCGCGAATGGGAATGGTTGGCCGCAAAAGTTTCTAGCAGTTCTGTTCTTCAGGCGTTTAACCTTCATGATGAGATAGCAATGGTTCTAGAGCGGACTCGCGCCAAAATGGGGGATGTTCCGATGAACTGTTGGTCGGGTGGAGCTTCGGCTGTTAAGTCCCTGGATGAGGTGGTAGCTGAACTCAAGAAAATTCCATCTGATCAACGAAACTCTATGATAAATGAACTTCTGGGTATTTTAGATAGTCCTCAGTTGGTCGTAAGTAATCATTCTAATGACTTCATTGAATTCACTTTTCAATAGGGAGCCCTAAATTCACATGACGATGTCGCACGAATTTGGTCAGAAATGCCCAATGAAGAAAGAAATGAAGAAAAGCCCACGTTTGATGAAGAAATTGGGGACGATACAGTTGAGCGAACTGTCTACCCAAGTCCAGTTGAGGGATGCTACAAGATTCTTGCTGTTGATGACCAAGGTCATACAGTTACTACCCCTGATGGAACCACCCTCGTTAATGTTATTCTCCAGAAGAAGGATGAAGACTTCTTTGTAAGCTTCCTGATTAGTTTATTTCCCGACCAATAGGGGGCAACGGTTCGTGCCGAGGGTTCCGCGGTTGTAATTGGTCGAATTATCAGTGGCGGGCTGATTGAAAGCACTGGTATGAAGATCTAACTGCAATACCTTTACTTTGCTCTCCATTTAGGACTGTTAAATGAGGGTGATGAACTCCTTTCTGTCAATGGGATCGATCTAATGGGCAAAGACATTGATCACGTTTCATACATTCTAGTGAGTGCATATTTCTTTGACAGCTAATCGAGTTCGTGCAATAATATCCAATGAATTTGATGTCATGTGTTATGAGTCAAAAGTGTATGCACACGATTGTCACTCTTTTCTTTCTGCAGGCGTAATTAGCAGAGTAGGTAATCTAGCATGTTTGGTTGTTCAATTTTCGTCGTCACTTTATGTTTATTTAACCCTTATTTGCATGAGTACGATCGCTTAGACTATGGAATTCGTCTCAATGACAACTTGCACTTCGAAATTGAGTAGCGTTACATATTTTTTCAGTCATCTCTTGGTGGACACATTGATTTACTGGTCGCTCCAATAGTGCCAATTACAGAGGCATCGCTATTTCAAGATGAGCCAGTGGTATGTCGTAAACCATTTCTTTGGTTTTCTTGATTTTTTTTTTTTTGGTTTATAGTTGCACCAAATTCAGCGTCAATTCTGCACTTCTAGGAAGATATTTCACCAAAATCCTAATAAAGATTAATGTGCCCCATAGAATACATTCACATTTATCGCATATCTAGGAGTGAGCACTGAAAGAATGCTACGCCGCTTTTGTCCAAATCATATCATACCTATTTCTTCTTGGTTCTAATCAAGCACTAATTGCTAATTTTGTTAGCCATTCAAAGAGGTAATCAAGTTCATCACAACCTGAAAGTCATTTTTAAATAAATCTACACAGACTCGAAATCCGTCAAAATCGTCAAGCGAATTCCCCAAAAGCACTACATTCTTTGCCTGCATTTCAAATCCGTTTGTCTTCTTTGTTTTGTATGGAAATTTAGGCACATTTACGGGCGTTGTTTAGCTACGAGCCATCAAATGATGTGTACAATCCATGTGCAGAGGCCAGCATCGCTTTTGATAAAGGGGACATTTTGCGTATCCTCAATACTCGCGATCCGAACTGGTGGCAGGCCTTGAGGTAAGTAAACCTAAGCCTCATTTTATTTCATTTGAACTAGATAGCAAGCTTTGAAGATATTGAAGTAAATATGGTTCGATGAGAAGCCTAATGGAAAGTGTTATGGTCGAAATCTATTTTCACTCATTCCTCTAGCTTCTAGCTGAATAAAGGTGCTATCTGCAAGGCATTTGCATTTTTAGTCTAACAGCAAGACAAAACGAGCTGTAATGATTTGGATTTTTTGTGTTTCATAACACCAGAGTAACCCGTTTCGTGATGAGATGGATTTTGACACCAAGAACCTCAGAATTCAAACTTTTTTTACTTCGACATCACAAATTCATCTTTCCATCTGTGTGTTGGACTGTTATATAGTGCCTGTAGTTCAAAGAGAGTAGCGTTGGAATAAAACTATAACCCTCTTTTGCTTCAATTCACCCTTCTAGTTTCCGCTTTGAAAATTCTAGCTATCCATCTGAATATTTTAGTCCGAATCTGGATAAGTAACTTTAGAAATTTAAAAAGATTTTCCGCCATAATTAATAATCCTCGATAGTTGGACTTTGCTCCCTAATACTTCTTCAGTCGGAGGTTCCAAACCCAAGCGGTCTTTATATTAACAAGTTTCACCAATAAGTTTGAAGCCATTCTAGCAGAATCTTTCAAAGCCACGATAGCCTTAATATGTAAATAGATAAATCGGACCTTAAAATTTGACATTCTAAGTTTTCAGCTGTCATAATGCACTCAACTAATAAGGTTTTCTTCCTTGGTATCGGAACAGGCCCTGACCAATTAAATCCATGCGCGTGTGCCAAACAAGTCCATCATATCAATTTTTTATCAAATCCTGACAACTGTCAGTATATCAAGTCATAATAACTGGTATCAGTGTTGTCAGATAATATTTAGGAATCGAAATTAGCACAATGTTGTAATTAGGTTCACTTCTGCCTCTGACCATCAAAATTATGAAAAAAATTTATTTCACAGAATCGAAGAGGCTGGAGCAGTGGGTGTAGCTGGTGAGATGGCTGGTCTGGTCCCTTCGCCCTACTTTCAACGTTATCGCTGCCTTCTTCGACTGAAGAATGCCGGAGCCTATGCCGAAGACGCCGCCGCAGGCTACTCGGAATCGGAAGCCTCATCGGAGGATCGCGATGAAATTGGTGGTGAAACGGACGGTGAAACTTATTCTCTGGATACCCCGAGCAGCCTTAGTCTTTGGATATCTACCAATGCTACGACGACGAGTAACAACACTGGAGGATCCGGAGTTTATCCGAATTTCGATGTGCCAGGTATAGGAAGGAATAATAAAAGTATAATAGTAACATTTCATTCAACCCAGCCGTTGTCAGAGAACAAGTTAGCGTTATTGGCGTGATATTAAAGCCGGTTCTTTGAGGCTTAAATGGCTTTTCAATCTTAAATGCTCTTCAGACACTGAACTTTGCGATTACGAATGATCTTTGCTTAAAAGTCTTTGATGAAGTCCCAATCCATTAGTTCTTGAAGCACTCCTTCGCATGCAATAAGACTAGATTCGTGTTTAGAAGAAATTTCTTTTGGTGGTCGTCTTCTTTTGTTCGGAATTTATTCGTTTACATCTCTTTTTGGTTTAAATCTTTCTGATTTGGCTGATGAATACGAACCTAATCTGGACTGTTGATAGTCTTACTGTTTTTTTCCCCTATTACGTTAGTTCTTACCATAACTATTAAGAAGTTTTGGTCCTTGAAGGATCTAATTAGGAAGCTGCGCCGCTTTCAGCATTTTTTGCTGACGACTTGTGAAATTTGAGGGTCATCGTATTCGGCTTCCACCGAGAAAATTTGCCTCCACTCCAAACTCGAAAGCATATGTCGGATTACTCTTGCCTGTTTTTTTAGGAAGTATATTTAATGTGGATCAACCATGCTTTGAATTCTTTCGATGATCGAATTGCATCGGGGTAGGGGAGGGAAGGATGGTACGGGTTTTTGGTCATCCGCAGATCCAGTGTGGCAGCGGGAATTCTACTGTATTAGGTGCCCTTCTATTTTGTATGATTCATATTCGTTTGGGTTCGTTTGTTTGTTACAGCAGGACATTTTCGCATTAGAGTGAGCCTGTCTAATTGCGCACTTGTTTTAATCAGCAATAGGGTGCGAGAGTTTTGGATTGCTACTTATGGAGTGCATTTCAGTAGGTAAAGTCTTCTTTATCTCATCCATATTTTTGGTAAACTTTCTAAAACATTCCCAAATATATTCTAGAGAGAAACGATTGTTTTAAGTCTATGGACCCCAGTATATCGGTTGGAATATCATGTTAAAAGATTATTCTTGAATAGGGCTCTAAGACCCGTAGATTGACAACGATACACACTGGCTTTGGTCAGTTGCTTCCTTGCCGTAAGTATTTGTTTAATCAGGGAACCTTACTCATTTAGAGGTGATCCGATGTACTTAAAAAGGAGTGCACTTTTTCTTGTATGGAGTCTTCACTATTCAGGAGTTTATCTCAGTTTTCGAAAATATGCACTTGGAATTTTTCATCCATTAGCTTCCTATTATGTCTGGCCATTAAAGAAAACTTGAATTTTGGCATCGAATTTTCATCATCTCAGGTCGTCAAGGTAGTTTTCATTAGTGCAATTGTAGTTTCCATGGCTATATTGAAGGTGGTAGCATTTTCCAAATTTATCAGGAGAAAAGGGAATATGAGAGAAGGGCAATCAGCAATTGAAACGTAGATTGTCTCGTTTCTTCATTAGGGTTCAAGATCTGCCTCCTTATACGGGTACTTTTCACTTTCGCTTTAAGACAAGAAGCAACACGATCTCATTTAAAAATCCCTTCCGGAGTTCTTTACTCCAAGGACATCGGCCGAATTTGTTTCTCTCGATGTTCCGCATACTGATGTTGACTTCTCATTTGATTTTTCGAGTCATTTAACGACCTTAAAAATTGATACTGCTCAGTACATTCTTCTCTAATATAGCGGAAGATTTCCTCTGGAGTTCACATGGTGTGGGTCCGAAGCAATTGAAGAAACTCCGCAAAAAAAAGTCCCGCAGACCTCGAATTCTCAATCTCGTTACTGGTGAACACAACAGCAATAAATTGTCCGGTAGGCTCTTTGGCCAAACCAACAAACGCCGTGCTAATGAGTATGAAATCTCTAGAGGTAATTCCTCAATGAGAACTTCACTTATTTATTTACTTATTAGGACATGAATATACAGATTCAGACTAAGGCAGTAGAAATCACACAGTTGAAACCCACAATCTGGGATCTTATTTCGGTTGCGGTTTTTAACCATTGAAGCAGAGTAATGGCCCATATCAATCTCAACCAATGCTTAGATTACAGCTGGAATGATAAGATCTATACTTTGTTTTCAGGCTGGTTTGCTTTGATATGGTGTTGAGCGACAGAAATATTGAATCCTTAGAGTAGCTAAGCCCATACTGATGGACAGCACTTTCGAAAGTCTATCTTGCGGGGGGACAAGGTACTATGGTCTCTATGACTGAGGACTTCTCAACTAACCATCATTTTACTGTCAACGTTAATCAGTGTTGTTGATCATTCCAATCACTATACTAGTGTCTGTGTCATCAAGTAAGGAAGACACCCACATGACCGATAAACCACTAAAGCAGAGTACTACTTATTTGCTTTAAAATGATTGTACTTTGTATTCTCCGAGCCCTTTCTTCTCTATAGAAATAGCCAGTCTAAAACAAACCGATGGCGACCAGTTACGTCAGTTAGTTGAAGAATCTGTGCGAGACAAAATTCGTCGGTCCAGTCTCCTGACCTATGAGCTGGTTGACCTCTACTACCCTCAACCTCAGCGTAAACGACCTTTAGTTCTTGTTGGTCCAAAACACGTTGGTCGACAACAATTAATTGAAGGTCTTTTGAGGAGTGAACCGAAAAGATTCGCTATCCCAGTTATTCGTAAGTCTAGATCCCAGCGAATCCCCCGTTTGCGAATTACGGTAATCACGTTTCAGTCTTTCTGGTTAGATACTACCAACCAAGAGGTGAAACCGACCGAGTTTCAGCAATATCAGACTGTGACAAAGCAAGATTTCCAACGACTTCTAAAGGCAAAAGCATTTGTTGAATGGGGTCTATTTAATCGACATTACTATGGGACCAAGGTTTCCAGCATTGAAAGTATTGTGAAAGGTGGCAAAGTCTGCGTACTTGCCCTTCGACCAGATGTGAGTTCTCGGAGGTAACTCTTCAACCTTCTAACTAAAGAAATGAAGGGCACTCTGCTGACGGGTGGGTTTCAAAAATACAGAATCGTTCATTTAGCGGTGGCCTTCTCGTCAATTTTTTCACCTCTCCTTTCAGTAATTGTTCATCCAGTCAACCCAGGCCTTATTGGAGAGAACTAATGTACTTATTTTAACGGAAAGACTACGAGTGCCCTCAGTTCTGCAGTGTTTTTTTATTTTATTTTGGAATGGCCGACATACGGCTTCTATTTTTTTGATTGATAGTGCCTTTAAGTAGAAAATCTTTGAGCCGGTTTCCATTTGGTATGTCAGAGTATTAATTTTTCGAAACTATTTTCCTAAATGATCAACAGCAAAATACTCTTACATGGTTTGGTTCTTCTGGTACTGTACTTTCAAGTTCGGTGAATTCGAAGGTGATCCCCTTCTTCTGCTAAGGGATATTTCAACGATAACTCTCGAACTTCATTTCGTCTCCCTAATATTCTGATTCTTAGTAGTTTCTGATCAACCTGAAAGAACAGGTTAAATGAGAACGTGACTGAAATCATGCCTCTGATTGTGTCCTGAACTGTAGAATATGATACATTGATGCCATCTTGAGGGGTCATTGTCATTCACGTGTATGCTGCACATGGAGCTGGTGGAACAAGTAGAGTAACATTTTCATTCATCGCGCCCTTCATTAGAAATAAAATGTGCATCCCAAGCAAACAACAGATCAGGTGCTGAATAACTTATCTGGCAAATTAAAGTATTTAAAACGTAAATTACGCAAAAGAGCAAGGTAGTAGCTTAAATTATAAAAATCTATTTAGGTCTGTTCACTTTGGATTCGTAGACTTTGCGTTTTGTTGCGTAAGAGCCAGATCCTTTTCTTCCAGTCAAACAAATGGCCGACAGTCTTAGAGTTGCAGTTGTGCCGGTCCTGGACTTTCTAGATCTTAAAAAAACATTCCGTCTGATCGTTTCCCTTAAGATGTCTAAAGGTCTTGTGCAGTTTAGTGTTGCAAGTTCCTTGTCAATATAATTTCAGATTTAGCCAGTTAGGTAGTGCCATAATCTTCCAACCAGACACGTCCTCCTCCATCGCCAAATGGTTTTGTAGGGGTAACGGGATGTCAAGCAACTCAGGGTCTGGACCGCTTCTCACTATCACTCTTGCAAGGGGAATTCCTGGACCCTAACAATTTTTCATTTAATTTGGGAGACTCCTCAAGCCTAAGCTCAGCCTAAAGTTCATGACTTCTGATAGACCCTAGAGTGGAATTGAGGGTTTTTGCTTTGGCTATATGTAGTCTGAGATTTTAATAAGGTCTAACCGCATATTTTGATTTTTTAAAGTCGATTCGAGCAATCAGAAGGACACCTTTCTTGCCTTGTGTCATTTTCGTTTCGCCCCCGGACAATCTCGATGAAATGCGGAAACTGAGTAAACAATGGAATAAGTCACCAACCAGTATTTCTGTGAGTGTTTTCATTCGTTTTGGAAACTATATCCGAATATCGAGATATGCTCTCAAACTATGCAATTTCACACAAGAAACACTGTCTATTTGTGAAAAAATTATCAACGTTTAGTCGATAGGCAAGGTGTTCTGCAGGTTGAACTTAGATGGATCAGTGTTAATGACAGTTGTAAGGAGATGAAGAGCAGACCCGATTGTAGAGAAAGCAGATTACTCGTGCGCTTAGACTGATTGGAGATGGTCTCAATACCATCTCAACCTTTAACAAAACACTACTCTAATCCGCGGCATCCACCACCACCTGCATCTCCGGAGTTGAACGCTCTCATCTTGACAAGACCTGGAAGTCATAAATGTGCTATGCAAATATAAGCAAATAAGCTTTGAATGCTGCCATAATTTTTCGCTCATTCTCAGAAAAACCATTTAAACAAAATCTCAACTTTTCAGCTCAAGGCCTGAGTTGCAGAATTATTTCCTTTTAGCCAAGATGCAGGTGAGCATTTTCCCAGTAAGTTCTTTTTTATTCGTCGTGATCTCTTTTGCAAGTTGACGTTGAGTTTTGTGATGAATAAAAGTACAAAGTTAGTGGCTAGCTCGAGCGTGAAGTAGGCCGATTGCCTTCCAGTCGTCTGCTGAGGAATCTGTTCCTCTGTTAGATCATGTCACGTGATGTTTATCCACAAAACCACAGTTGACTGGATTCTATTAGTCTACAAATACAGAGATTGGACTTACTTTGCATTTAAAGGTGAAATTCACAAGTTAAAGTAATTCGGGCAAGGCAAGCTCACGAGGCTTCGGAAAGAGGGTAGCATGCTAGAAAAAGCTAGGTCTTTCTCGGTATCACCTCTCCACCACCCCCTTCTTCAAATCTGTAGCTCAGTTCATTCCTTTCGCATCGGTTTTCGCACTGTTAATCAAGGGAATTCGTCGAAGCTTCATCATAAGATGATCATAGCGACCTTTTTGACGTCCTACTCGCTAAAATTCGCAGTCTAGCTCGCGATCCCATTGTCTTTTCATAAGCATAATCTTTAATCTGGCAGTTTTACAATAAATCACCAGGTTCAGTAGTTGTCGTTAAGAATAGGCTGATAATAATAGATAGCCGTCTCTCATCTAGAACCATCTTAGATGCTACTACTCAAAATCACTATCATGAGTGGCGTTATTCCGGGGCGGCATAAAGATACCCAGCTAAAAGTTCGATTGGTAAAGTTTAAAAATGTGAAATGAGCAGTCCAATCTCATAACGATTTGTTTTGAAAAATCCTTAAATACAACATCCATCTGGGTACATGCCTTAATTCTAGTGCATCGCATTCATTTGTTAACCGGCTGGGAAGTAGCCTTTCCGGGTTCACTTAAGCCATTTCCGAACGCGATGATGATATTCGATTACTTGAAAGGACATGTAGTTGAAGGCGTACCTCTTAGTACTACTACGGGAGAATTAAAATGAAAGTTTGAATAGGATTGGAGTTTATTGCCTTGAAAAGTTGATAGTTCAGAGTGTTGAATGCAGACCCGTCTATTCACGCAGCGTAGCATGAAGAACAACACATTCAGAAAGTGAATGATTTTACCCCTCGAATGCGACAAATTAGTTGTTAAGATTAGCTGCATATTCTTTTCAGACGATTCTATTCATTTTAGTAAATAAAATAAACCCTTTTTTTAATAGTTCGTTACTAATTTCAGGACGAAGAGTTGAAAGCATGTATAGAGGAGAGTCAGAAGATGGAGCAGCACTACGGCCATTTCTTTGAGTTTCTTATCGTGCCCCGAAGTGTCGAGGCGGCTCTGGTGGAACTTAAACAGGTTGCATTGGAGCTCGAACGTCGACCTCAATGGGTTCCTGCTCAGTGGATTGATATGGCCTGGCAGGTGGCTGCCCAAGCAATGCGTGAACAGGCTAATAGTAATAAGAACCTCAACACTGAATCTGATCTGGTCACTTCGGGATAATCGTTCCCTCCTCCAATGTAGGCGGCATTTGCTCCTTTTCGGATTACATTCTTCCCTCAGTTATTGTGTTGCTGGTCTGACTTGGCATTGCCTCTTTTCTTTTAAATGTTGTCGTGATTATATGAAAGAATTGTGGTATTTCTCTTGCTCGGTTGCCTAATTATCTGTGGTGAAATATAATTTAATGATTAATCAAAGTTATTGACGGTGAAGACGCGAACTGGAGGATGGATATAAGGTGAATGCGTACGTTGAGATGCCGCCTGATTATGAGCAAGTTGGCCGCTGATGATTGGTTGGCTACTTAAGTGCGTACGTGCGTGCGTGC
Source organism: Moniezia expansa (assembly GCA_019097775.1). Taxonomy (NCBI): domain Eukaryota; kingdom Metazoa; phylum Platyhelminthes; class Cestoda; order Cyclophyllidea; family Anoplocephalidae; genus Moniezia; species Moniezia expansa. The sequence continues at coordinate 1,480,166 of JADFDV010000097.1, forward strand.
ACGTTCGATGGCACTCGTTGAGCTGAGCAAAATTGTAAGCAAATTAGAGCAGAAGTTGCAATGCAAAGAATCAAAAGAGAGAAAGCAAAAGAGAGAGAACCATAGAAGCAAATAAGGGATTTTTGGCTAGGTGCTGTTGTGCCAGTTTTCCTAGTAGAGTGGAATCACGAGTGGATCCAACCATAGACATATGTGCCTTGCAAACTACGTGAATCAAATTTGCTGGGCGCATCTAGACTATATCCTGGTTCGATATGCCTGTGAAAGCCATCTGATAATGTGAACGTAAATTTGGAAGGGGTCTGAACGAGCTTGGCGGGCTTTGACTGGTCGGCGTAGCTTGGAAGGTAACGAGACTAAGGTACTCTTCGATACTTTGAACAGATAAGTAGCCATATAACTTATTCAACTTCATAAGGACTGCAACATTGCGTTTAATATTATATTTGGATCATCATTGTAAGAGCTATTAGGCATTGTATGAGTGCGAACTCAAGCTGGTAAGATGGCCCCTCATGGTTCATCCGTTGTAAGAAGTAATTAGAAAACTCGTGAAGTTGGTATATGTGCGGTTCTCTCGAAAGAACAGTTTTAAACTCCTTTTCTTGGGCGAACCCAACCTCTAGTTTTTCGCAGTACTGAGATGATGACGTCGACCCTCTAGGTAAGTGTGAGCTAGCGTTCAGATCACTGCACAACACTTCATATGTCTCCGGTGGGGAGATACAAATTGGAAGCCCTTAGTTATCTTGATACGGTATCCAAGGGGGGTCTCGAGACTCCCTGACCTGCTGATTAATCTCTGTTCTGATTTCTTGCACAATTCATTTTCTTCAATGGTATTCCTTTGTGTTATTCTTTGACTGAAAAAGTTTTGCCGCTCTATAGTGGTTTTTCATTTCATTGTGCCAAGGTCAGCCGTACTCGCCTCCACACACAAGTGATTTTTGCTATAGCGTCCATTTCTTCCAAGGTCTCAGTGACAGCGACCTACTTTGACTAAAGGGTCATTTTTTTATCCGTTTCTTTAAGAGGATCACCATTCTGATCTCTGGACACTTATTACTCCAGTATTGGTGGACAATCACGTCGTCAATATTCAAACCTGCGTATGAGATTTCCTATCATCATTAGAAACTTGGCTTGGTATTCTTTGAGGGTTTCTCATATTAACGTTGCCAAAAGCTTGATGCGCAAAATGATAACTTAAAGATTAATCTAGAATGCAAAACATTTGCCTTTATAGCTCTCCTCCTTTCAGGGATACATGCTCATGATATTTACAATTAAATGGCTAAATTTTGTAACTGAAGAGAAAATATACATTTATTCTCAACATAATAGGATGCCAAGGCAGACTCCTTCTTCCTTCTTCACTTTTCGGACTGACCTTTCGCTGACAGGCCACGAGTTTTTTGTTACGCTTTACGTAATAATAATTCCCTGTTAACTTCCTGTTTGAGCTCTGCACAAGTATGATCGAGGTGGTAAAATGTAATTCGCTGCTCCATGTCGACCTGCAGGAAAGACATATTTTTACTTATTAAATTGAAGTAGTGCGATTTGTAGCAATTAGGGATTCAAGTTTCCAAACTAATCACTTAATTTAAACGAATAAAACATTTTTGCAGGATTGTGAATTGGCCTTGAAAGGTCGGTCTTTTTCATTGGTTCTCTCCGTAGTTGGAATTTTCTAACAGGAATATGCAGCCCCTTCCAAAATTAAGTTCGGTAGTTTTGCTTGGCTGAATCCTTTAATTTCGTGGTCGGTCGCAGCTCATAGTGGGCTCTGAATTACAAAATACCTTAAATAATCATATTTCCATTTGTAAATTGAAATTGCTAAGAATGGTATTTGGAATGTTTGAAATTGATTAAAGAAAAATCTAAAATCCTAAGTAGAATAAAAACGCACATCATTTCATCAGTTTATGGTGCTCTCGGCTGAAAAGAAACTAGAGAGCCCCTAGAGCGTTTGCGCTCGACTGTTTATTGTGTTCGTGCCAAGTGTAGGGCTAGAAAGGCGTACGCCGATGCAGGAGAACTTTTAAACTAAAAAGAGAACTTTTCTCGGCGAAACGCAATCTATTTAGGCTGTAAAAATGTATTTCAGCAGGAAAATTCGTCCTCATCCTTTTTAGGTCATAAATAACACGCTTGTTAGTGGCTGGCGAGAGCGATGAAGCGGACCAGAAATAGCTAGCTCTCTGCTGCCAATGCAGTTTATCAACCCTGGAACCATCATTTTGTTGAAGTAAAATAATTTAATAGACTCCGAGTCCAGAAGCTGAGCGGCGATCTACACGTGGTCAAAAGCTGGTTTGGACATGGATTGAGAACGCCGTTATGGCCAAAGAGGTGGCCATCTGAAGATACAGATTCCGTCAGGATGATTTGATATGAAGGTGCACCATAAAAGCCTCTATACTCTCATGTCACCCATAAATTCTAATAAATTAGTATCGATGACGTATTTAAGTAGTGGAAAGCCAAGATTTTTGTTTCCATAGATAGTAAAACAGGCCATTTTTGACAATTTTAATTTCCTTTGCAAGTCATTTGGGCCACATAAATTTATGGAATCGCCGATAGTAAGGCGGAAATCTCTCCACAAACCTTTAATTGCGTTTCTCGATTAGGGTCTCAAACCTTGCTTTATATTTTTCATTTAAATACCAAATAGAACGAATGAGAATGAAATGTTGGAGTTCAGGCACAGACGACTGTAAAATGTATCTGCTTACAATACCGCGGGTACCACATTCGATACTCTAACAACTTTTCACAATTAACCTGCTCCTTCGAAGTGTAAATTTATTCCGTTAAATGCTGTCAGTCCTCAACCAACCGTAAAAGGCGCGGATTGTTATGAAATTCACGTGCGTCAATTTTGTTTACTCAAAATAATAATTTGAAGTGAATTAGTGCTCAATTCAAAGTATTCAAAATCGCAACTGTAGATTGCGTCAGAAGGTGTCTAGTGAAAATGCTCAAGTGGTTTTTACACTACTGAGTATCAGATGACACAAATTTTCGGATTGCGCGGTACATTCGTGTAAAACTCCTCACTTTTTAAGTTAAACTGTAAAAATACTCTCCGATTTCTAACTGGTGCTGAAAGGCTCAAAGAGACTTCTCGCATACAGTTAAAGTGAATACCAAATGATGGACTTCCATGATTTAGTTAACAGAAAATATTCGGTGAATTTTTTTAAGATTTTTTTAAGTTTTGTTAATGCGTCCGATTTTTTTGTTTGAGACTTTTACATTTATACACGAACTGGGTCAGAAAATTATAACCTTGACATTAAACGCAGCGGGTCAAGAGTGCTGTAGAATTACGTCAGGCCTAACCTAGTGCTGGACTTTGGCTTCCAAGAGGGCTCGGCACGGAAGGCTTTGTTTGATCAGCTTCTATGATTCATAAAATTTTGGATAATCCGTATGGTAAAAGTAATGACAATGAAGACAAAACTGAATAAGTGGACTGTCTGGAGTAAGGACTTGGAGTGCAGTGATGTGTTGGCAGTAGAAATCAAATAGGCCGTTAGTATCTCTACTCTTTTACTTCACTAAAATGGGCCTAAAACAAATTCCTAACGGCCTTTAAATGCCAGATTTTTCTAAATTCTTTTAGAATTTCCAATCGAAAATTGCAGCGCATTCCCAAACTTAACCTGGTAGGCCACTTGTGCCCCTTGGTCCATATTTCGCAGTTGGGCGCATTTTTTCGTTGCTGTTAGCTGAATACTTTCGTGGTTCTTCAATTTTCATAAACCCAATCATGTAAGTTGCTTTTAGGAATGTGTCATTAATAAGCAAGACTGCATATGCAGTGTATTATTTGAAGGGGCCCAGAAATGTTAATCCCTTTAAAGCCATTCTATTTGTATTTTAAATTTCACTAATCAGCATCTATTTGCTTGCTCACTAAACGGATCACTATGCTCAAACCAACTGCAGGATTAGACCGGTGCCGACTTATGCCATGGGATTATCAATTAAAGAAGAATGACATTTCTATGTGGCTTATTCTGAACCTATTCAACTAACTTATTTGACTTTTGTTATTTAATCTCAAGACAAAAGCCATGAAATCCGAAATGTTTCACGAACATCTATTGCCGCCACGGAAACCGGTGTTGACCTCTTCGTAATTTTGCTATTATGTTCAGAGTCTCCTAAGTACTTGGAAATGGTTGTTAACGAGTCAGTGTGGAAGTTCAGTAGGTTTGACTAACCTTGGCACAACCTGTCCGTAATGCTAGATTGAGCTTCTAGATAACATTAGAAATGTAAGGCCTGAGTGCTTTGAAAGGCAGCACCTATTGACCAAGACGTAGCCGACGAGGCGATAAGTGAGACAACTTGAAAAACAGCTGAAATCCATCCTCTTTTTAAGCCATTTAACCCTTAATCAGGTACGTTTAGCTTCTCTGTATGTTATTATAATTCATTCAAGCGAGTCATCAGAGACAATAATTGAGGCAACCACTGCAATTCATAACAAAGGGAATTTTTAAGATTGAATTTTCTGAGCATGGTCATTTGAAAATTTTAAGGTCAACAATGAAGCGATATCGAGTCTGATTGAAGCCCACTATTAAGTCTGATGGCGAAATAGGAATATGACTCCTGCATTTTTACAGTGTCCTGCTACTGAATTAAATATTAGCATATCTTTTTTGGTAAAGGCCAAGTAGTAGTTTGATGTTATCTTAACTATATTCCGATCTACAAAGGGAGTGCCGTACTCATGGTTTGGCATGGTTTGTTTCTATAAATCGGATTAGAAAGCTCACAACGAAACATTTCACTTTGCTGCTGCACAACATTGAGCTGTGGGGGATTCGCCTCACTGCGGATAGGTCAAGCTGTCAAAATTCAAAATAATGAAAATATAATTTTTCTAATAATGTACTACTTCATAAAAGTGTAAGCAAAATAAGGAAATGCAGTTTAAAATACGTTAATGAAATTCGCTTTTTAATCGCTTCGTTATGGAAGGTTATTCTTGGGATTTAAGTGCTTGACTTTGAATGTTTTTTTCAGGTAACTGAAAACAGAAGAGCAGGCCCATTTGAATTTTGAACGATCAGCTATACTAGGTGCCTGGTTTCAGACCACAGGTTCTTGGTTGAGGGCTGATAACTGCCATTCACAAACAATGAGTATATTTTGAAATGCTTCCGATGGCAGTCATGGTGTAGAAGTCAAAATTGCATGGGTGAGATACTTATATGAAGGACCTAGGGTGCATATGGGTGTCAACGGTGATATTCACACTCTTATTTACGTAATCATGCTGACCACGATGTCGCTAGATCGTTATACGACAAGCGAAACACCTCGAAATAATCAGGTTCGTAACGTCATTTCGATTAGCGACCACACTTGGAGATGACCCAAATGAGGAAAGAGAAAGAAATACTGAAAAAATGTCTTTTGAAGAGCATTCTATGGATAAATTGTTGAAGAAAACAATAGCAGACGATGCGACGGTCGAAGTAATAAAAGGCGAACGAAGTTTTGGTAGACTTCAAGCACTTGCAGCAGGGGATTCGATGGTACGAAACGTTTGAGATTAGCGGTTCAAACGTCGAACGTCTTTCCCTCCATTTCAAATCCACTAGACTTGACAGATTCCTAATAACTGTCGATTTTTGTCCCAAACTATTTGGCGAGAAAACAATTTCGCACTTCGACTCAAACAATAGGTAATTTTCCTAGATATGGTAGCGCATTCGAAAACCGAGGTTCCACTTTCTTGATTAGGTCATAATACTGATAAAACATCCGTTGCAGTCCACCTTGGCAAATTGGTTTTGCAACTGTAGAAAACCTTCAATGTAATTCGGCTAAATATTCTAAAAGCAGTGGTTTCAAATCATGTGCACTTCATTTAATACATTTGTTCTTGTACCCCTTTGTTCTTAAGTCCTCTTGAGGCCTGTACGTTATGTGAATTTTGGAGCAATTCTTTTTTCTGAATGAGTGCAAAGTTAATTTTTACTCTTTCTATTAGTTAAATCTCCTCCTATTAAAGCTAGAATGATGTGGAGTATTCCAATTTAATAAAAAGTACTAGCAATTTCGTTAGTATAACATAAAGACAATTGTTTCGAAAAATTGAAATTTCATGCTTTTTTGCTAGGACTCTTCTTCAGTTCAAGGTCATTTAAATGACTACCAAAAGGACTGACAATTTAAACCTTACAGATGTAAACTGATAATTGAAAGTACTGCACAAAAAAATCTGGTTGGCTCTATGCTTGCTATTTAAAAATTTAAATTTAAATTTATTTAAAAAGTCTAAATCTTCGACGTACATTCACCAGTAGCTGGCTGCTCGTTCACACTGAGAAAACTGAATCCAGCCAGTATGCAAAATGGAAAGTGTTATTTCGCTATCAAACTTCGAGGAACCTTCAAAAAGCGAAATCATTTTCGCTTTTAACTAAATTAATTTGTTTATTTCTTTAGTCAGCGGTACCCGATTGAAAAATTTAACGAATTTTGAGTCTATTTATTACCGGAATCGCGAAATTTGCCTAAAAAGTAACTTAAGTAGTTGTCGCAGTCACATAAACTATTGAAATTTGTAAAACTAAATTATTATTTGACTTCATGCCACCAAATATGTTCTAGCTCTCAAACAAGCACTTAAAAATAACTTTCGTTACTCCACACATGTTTTACAATAAATAAATATTGTCAGACTCGTTTAATTTAAAACAAAATAAATTGAAAATGCTACTTGGATTTAAATTTTGATGAGAGAATTGGTGAATTTAGAAGACAGTTGGTACGGAATACTTAAGCTGGAACTGAATCAATGACCAAGAAGGGAACATGCGATTGGCCAAATGGGGATTTGATTTGAAAGGAGATGTAACTTATCTAGACTCAAACTAAGAACTTATTCAACGATTCTTCAGCAGACATTTCTAAATTATAAGTAGTAAATGTGGGATTTGATTTATCATGTGCTAGTTAAAAAAACATGCTGTGATGTAATAAAGCTAGTGCACCATGTGACCCGAGAGCCAGATTTTTCGCTTCTTTAAAGCACGTAATTTGCTAGATGGAAGTTACATAGCTTTTTCACAATTTTTCCATTCATCGAAATGAATTAATGAAATATCTTAAACATTCTATTCCATGTTATAAATAACATAATTGTAGTCTGAATTAGTGGGAATGCGCTGTTCTGTTGACGTCCAACTTGAATCAAATCAAAAATTTTTGAAATCCACCATTCATTGATAATATGATTGACCATGACAAAATGTCACCCAAGCCGAATATTAAAGTAAGGAAAGATAACATAGGGATGTCGGTTAGAGCTTTCCCTCCGGGGGTAGTCACTGGATGCACACTGATGTATTTCGAACCTAGCAACGTGATATTTTATCCTAAATTAGAGGAGAAATGGTATATGCAGCTCAATAAGGAAACTTGATGGTTAAGAATCCTTTTACCAAAAGAGATTCCAAATATATGAACTTTATGAAAGAAAAATCCTGAGAGTTGCCAAGATCTGAGGGAAATATAACGCTATAATTATAAGAGGTTAACATATCAGAGCGAAGCGAATTCCGTTCTCTACTTTCTGGGCAGGGTGGTACCTTGATGGGTCTGTCATTACGTAGATCTAATTAGACCATTCATTTGTGCCCAGCGGTCGACCATTGATAACTGACATTTCAATCAAAAAATCTGTCCTGGCACATTGTGAACGCTTTTTCTTTCATAGATCGACTAAACTCTAACAAAAAATACATCTCTGTCCTGTAGATTGGCATTTCAGATGGAAATATTGGAGGTATTAAGCTTAAAACTGGACTCCACTTGCATATTTGTTTAAATTCCTCTCTTGAAGTCAGAATTCCATTGGCAGTCTTCTGTCATCTCGCATTCAAACTGTCAAAAAATCAGATAACATAGCTTCAGCAACACCGTATGAAGGTGCTCTGTTGCAATATAAGCTTTTGGTCGAGAGATTTTCTGAATAAGACGTTCTCACGAGCTGTTCCTCTTCGTAGTAGGTCAGTCGTAGAGCAGTTATTTCATGGCACGAGATCAGAGTAAACTCAAGGATTTCAAAATCTATTCCGAGTTGAAAGATTTGATAATTATCTTCTCATCATTTTCGAACCCCATCACTGATGGCAAAGTATTGCATCACTAATGAATTTTTGTCGACTCCCACTTTGAAATGGATGAGACAAATTTCAACTTTCTCACGGACTTTTATTTTAGAAGCAAGTACAAACAAAGTAAAAACACGTTCTTCCTGAGAACCATAGTTCTTTAAAACCACGAAAAAAGATGTTTTATAATTAAATCATAATGGCCTCGAAAGGAGTACAGTACATGGAGATATTTGTCAACTGAAGCGATTTGTACATATCCGCATTCTAAAAAGGTCTATTGTTTGCTTTGGTTGAGGAGCGAACTTAAAAAAGTGCTATGTTTATTGTAAATTTGTGACACTGATTTAATGAGCAGTTGGAAACTTAAAATTAATGTTTCAATGCACTTAGCAAAACACATTTAAACAAATGTCTCAAAACAACGTGGCGGCAACTTGACTATTGCGCCAAAATAACTTCAAACAACGCGGTGGCAAAGCCTAAAAAAGGACCTGAGACGCAAACATTTGACTTGTTTTCGAGCTCATAAAATCAAAGATGAAAAATTAGTTTTAAAATGAGCAAACTTTCAAAATACTCATCGTGTACTTCCCGTGACGTTCGCCTTGAACCCGGCAATTTTTCATCGTTTAGTAGTACAATTTTAGCGAATTTTGGCGGAGCAAGATTGTTTCTGGCTCCAGAAGTTAGCAAACGATCTGCTTTAGAAAGCTGATTCGGTATGGCATTACTGAGGTAATTTAAGTGGAAACCGCTAAGTTCTTCATAAAAGACCTATCGAGACAATGAAACAGTTATGAGTTTCTATATTTCGCCAATATAAGGTTGTGAGCATGATAATTTTTTTCCTTAGGAGGTTTTTTAATTAGTAAAAGAATATGCATTTGTAATTCACTGACACGAACCAATTAAAATTATAATTGATGGTATTTCGTCTGTTGAAAAAAAAATGGCTCATTATATTTAATACACGATGCATGAAATCATTTACTGAAAAATATTAGTGGCATCAAAGCGTTTCTCATAAACGTGCAACTTTTAAGATTTAAAAAAAAAATTAGTTTTCTAAGCTCTTCGTAAACTTATTCAGACTAATCCATTGTAAATAAAAGGTAATACCGTTTATCCAAAATCTCACACAAGGGTTTTAAATTATGTTGTTCAAGTGCTTATGTTTCGTGTTCTGATTTTAGCATTTTCGAAATAAGCCTTAACTATTCATTGCGACAAAATCCTTAAAGAGACGCCTGAAATCCGTCTTCGAGGATTTCAAACACTTAATCTATTCTTTGAGTTATTTTCAGTGGGCATAGTGTGAACTTGAAAAAATGTCCTATGGCCTCATCAAGTCTGTGTTACTCGATGTAGAACTTTTCGGAATGGCACTTCTTCGTTGCAGTTGGCGCCAAAATTATAGTGAGCTTGGTTATTTTCAATTTAAAGCATGCCAAATAAATACATTTCATGTAGGAGAATTATGTTTATTAAAGTACTTCTCATGAAAGCAGAATAATTTAATCTAGGATCTTTATGTTTATCATGCCATGAGTAGATGGAAAAGACAGAATGATTTCCAGATCGGTTAGCTGACTGTAACATGACTTGCGTAGAGTAAAGAGGACATAAGCTACGCGAAATCGCATCAACGAACGTGCACAGTCGTTTAAACCTATTTTCCGACCTCTTATTTGTAAATTTACATGTGTTTCCAAAGGGCGTAGGCATTCAGTGACATGCAGAGCGTGATGTGTACTGTTAATTGGTGAAGCGTGATGCCTGCATGTCTTCAGACTGGTGAAATTTGCACTTAAACTTAAATCTTGGCTCGACAAATTTTTAGGAGAAATCGGTTCAACTGCACTTCTAAACTTTTGACAGGTGCGTATTTCTTGGATGTTGAGCACAATTTTGTCACTGGATAGTCTTGTTTGAATAAAGCTGGATTGGAATAATAGTTGATGATGTCATATATCCGACCTTTTTTTCATGTTGGGGCAATAAAGTGATACATAAGGGAAATCAGTTCAATGTAATCAATTTATTTAAAAGGAAAAATGATTGCAAAACAGAGAACACCATAAGAATGAATGGTGAACAGTAGAGATGAATGCAAAGTGTAAAAAAAGCACGCCTCCTCGACCAGTGCATACTTTCGTGTTTCACAAAGTGTGCCCTTTCAAGCCGTAGTGTTCTCATCAGTGAGCACGATCAATATTACAGCTCTCCTGCCAGAAACTTCTCGCTTCCGGTTTTTGCACATATAGGCTTCGAACCCTTCTAAAAGTTATTCTACCCACCTGATCAGCACTTATTGCGATCATGGCCATGGTAGTTGATTAAATTCATACCATGCGAACCACACTCTTATCTCCTTTTGATTTTGTAGTTTTCGACGTAAGGGGTTCTGGCAGTAACCGGGTCGCTGATATTTGGTTCAATGCCTTCGAGCAATCTCATGAACTTCCAATCCGTGACAATTTGCGTGTCTCAAAATGATAAAAAGAGGCCAAAACCTCTCCTTTATATAGGCGGCCTGGCTTAGACATGGGTCGAAGAGGACAAACTGGCTTACTAAGTGGCCTTCTGACATAATAACTGGGCTATCACTCGGGAGGTCATACGCTTCAATAAAAACACTGGCAAGTGATAGTCAATGACGAAATGCACCAAACGGGCCTCTTAACATTCGCACCTTTTTCTCATGTAGCCTTTTAGTACCTTCCATTGCCAATTTTCGATCTTAATAGTGAAATAACCAACAATTAACAAAGAAGAGCCAGTACTTATACTAGTTTGTCATCTGATGAGACTTTGAAGCGCATAAGGATTATACCCAGTGACTCGCAGGAGTAGTTCGGATATCAGTTAGAGGTAATAAAGGTGTTTTCAGAATTGAAGGCTTTATAAGAAATGTCGACATATCTTGTATCTTATTTTTGCACTTTTTCATGAGTTATGAGACTTAAAATATTTGTTTATTTGATTAGCTAAATTGCCATTGTTAGAAATTCATGGGAAATTTACTACCCATCCAGATTTCAAAGCTAATGAAGTGTCCTACTTTAAGTTTGATTTTTGTAACAGTTTATCAGATCATCTAAAATTATTTGTTTAATTAAGGAAACCAATACATTGTATCCAATGAAGCGTCATAAGTAACAACGACAACACCAAACACAAAATTGTGCAGCAGTGGAAGTGGTTGTTTTCTTAAAACACGTTCACTTCGAAAGGGAACATTTAAGTTGCACATGATTTCACCAGACTTTGTGTTGATCAAATGTATTTGCCAAATAATAAAATAAATAAACACCTATATATATATATATATATATTTCACAGCCAAAAGTTTCAACATAGGCATTTTCAACTTAAAATTGATTGCAAATAATATCAAAACCAGCCGATTAGAAGTGGTTAACTGAACAGGCAAGGTCTAATCTCCCCGTTTATTATGCAGCAATTGCTTAGGTCCAAATGAAAAGAAGGCATCTTACGAAAAGGGCGACATCGTAGTAATCCCCTTGAAGACCAAGATGGTCGCCTCAGTCGATGGATGTGCCGTCCATTGTGTCGTGCGCATTCCCCTATGCCATTGGTACATCAAAAATCAAACAGTCATTCAATCACCGCGGAGTGGCTTCAAAGACTTCATTTGCGTAGCAATCTAGTTAGGATCTAACTCAAGTTCACTGTATCCGACCAGTCCGACCGTTCACTGGAAACAAACGAAAAAATTTCGATTTGATATCGAAAGAGTATTTTCAAAATTAAGGTAACTTGTTTATAGATTCATAAGAGCGTTATCATCCCCTCCTTTCGCCTTGTAGGTACAAGTTAATCATTTTAATTTAATACACATTAAGTTAGGATAGGGTTGTCTTTTGAGAAGAAATCAATGGCAATAATATTTAATATTATATTATTGTTATATAATTATTATTACATATTTTATTATTGCCATTGATTTCATCGAAAACTGACCAAATGATGGCAAAGTGGCAAAAAATTCAATTTTTTCTATAAATTTCGCTCAAATTAGCGTCTGATTAAAGTTGATCTGTAAAGGTGATCTCAAAATAGTGACCATTTCAGTCCTTCATAGGAAGCACCACTTTTTTCTGAAGGTCGACCTAATTGATATTCACTCTATGGAGGAAAGTGATCCAACATTTGCAGTTAATTGTTCACTCTCTGAAAAATAATAAATTAGTGAAAGCCTCTTTGCGAGAGCTGGTTCAGTGAGTACGTAATTCAAAGTAATGGCGAGGGTACGTTTGAGATGATCATCTCAAGTCGACATTTGATTGGGGCCCCACCAAAACATGAGTGTTATTCTTGTGCCTCAGCAAGTATTCATTACCTAAATCAGCTTGTCTGATGAGTAGCAATGGCAATTTAGAGCCTGCAACAACGTCATTAATTCGATCTTTTCCTTTTTGGATTCAGTGAAATGCAAAAAAAGCACTCTTAAATATGCGCTTTAAATTGATTGAATTGCTCAAGGTTATCAATTTTCAAGAACTCTTTAACAAACAGTAAGATCAAGTCATCATTTAGTTTCGGACACTCGAATTCTTTTAAAATGGTCTGCTTTGAGGTTAGCTTTAAGCTAAAAATCACTTAACTTATCAGTGACTTTGGGAGTCTAATGCAAAGTTAAATTATCACTAATTATACAAGAAAGCCATAAAAATTTGATAAATTCAGAGTAAACATACTTTACTGAATTGATCCTTTCACCTCTTTGTGTTCTGAAATAGGGTTTGGGTAAGATTAAACCCAATTTGATCCTTAAGAAACACGCGCAACCTTAAGTCCGAAAGCATGACGAGTGACATTCGCACGCATTACGTCTTGACTTATAAAAGATGATCCTTGTGATTCTTGGTTTTATATTTATCCTTAAGAACAGTGAAGTTAACAATGACAAATATTCACTATCATTTACCACACTAGCGATTTCTATAAGATTGCCATTTTAAATAGCAGTTTCTGAATGCAAGTCCATTTACCATTTAGGTGGCAGGCACCAAAGTGAGTTGTACATCAACATTTCTAAAACATAGATGGAGTAAAGAAATCAAAGTTCCCAGTTGTACGAGATTTAAAAATGTTACACTTGTGAAGGTCAAAACACTGCCTTAAACAGCTTGGCAAATACACCGTAATAAGTTTGGGATTATATTACTGACATCGGGCGTTACTATGAAAGAATTCAGAACTGCCAGAGGATGAAAGATTCCCCTTTTGCAGGAAGCATCTCTTCGAAGCATTTTTTTCCTGTTTTTCAGCGAATTTATTGAATTCACTGAGGCACTCAAACCTCTCTACGTTTCGCATTGTGTCTAGAGTACAGAATTAGGGGATTCGACCGAACCTGGATTGTAACCAAGGCATGACAAAACCTTGGAAAGCCACAGCTACTCCGACGTTGTTACCCTTGCTTTTAAGAGTGGGAGCTTGGTGTGCGAAATTTTGGATTGTTTGGAACTTATCTAGCTTTTTGTTCTTATATCTAAACATATTACAAGATTTGAGGGAGAAATCAATATTTTGGAACCAATATTTGCAAACTCTTTTAGTCGCCACTCTGTCTAGCCTAAAATACTACTATTTTTTTAAATTCATCCAAGACTTATTTACATAATTTCAGTTTTCCTAATTTGTAATTTACTTAAACTCCTACAACGTTCTTTTTTAAAGGTGATGTAGGTCTCTTACAAATTATTTTTTTAAAGTAAATTTCAAGAATGTTTATTAAAGCTTATTTTTTAAACACCCGAGCTGTACACAAACAGTCAATTTATTTAGTAGAAAAAGGCAGTTCTGGCACTAAAGAATACAAAGCCCTATTGACTTAAAGTCTTGAAACTTCCTTTACTTATATTATCATTAATATTATGTTCGAAAAAAGCTCAGACGCAATCCGCGTGTATAATCTGGCTGAAATCAACCTTCCTGTGAGTACATGAATAAATGTATCCCTTATGTTAGTTCGGACTACATTAATAAAGCGTCTCTTGGGCTGTTAATTGGCAATGTCATGGCCTAAAATGTCCAAACTGTGGATACCTGAGTAAAAAGCTATAGCTGAGTTCAAATCGTTGATGTCTTTGTCGCAGTTGCTCATAAATATTGTATTCCGGACCTTTATACTGTTGGACATTCGTAACTGGACTTCATAAGAGGAGTTGTTTGCATTTTGGGGTTGAAATTTTATAATGTAAGACGGCTGGTGAAGCCACGATTGTCGATTGCCACAATAGTTGTTCTGTCAAGTGTTGGTTGATTTCAATTAATCAAATTGAGTATGACTTACAAATCAGATCTTGGAAGAAAATGTGCTCCATAAAAAGGTAAGGTTTATTTGGGGATATACAACTGAGGTTCCGCAAAGCGCGTATCAATGCATCTAACGAGGCAAACTTAGAAGTATGAAGACGGTTTATTGTTTATGTTGAGGCCATAGATTTACCACAAGTAGCTCCGATTTCGGTGCTTAGCCCATATGAAGACCTCTGGACTGAACCCTTTTCTTTGAATAAAAAATATGGAATTTTCGTTGATTTTTCCAGTAATTTAATAAGAATTGATTGTTATTGTTACCACTTTAGAAAACCGACTCCCTTAGAGTTCTTTTGGCCGATGGCCCCTGAGGCGACAGATGCTGCTGAGCACAAACAGCAATCATCCAGGTTTATCTGATATCCAGAGCCCATAATTTTCTGTACCAACGTTAAACTCCAATAAAAATTTCCAGATGCACGGTTTTGGAAGGGGAATCATCATTAGTTAATCTAACATAAATATGAGCTGAAAATGTTACTTATCATAATGATTCTGAGAGTTTAAGCTTGAGAAAATCACTTGCACGACTAAATTTCTTCAGGAGCAAATTTAACTGTTTTTTTTTAGTTCAAAATTGGAGCTAAATTTTACCAGCGTAGCTAGATGGGCTTCCGATAAATTCAATGCCTCCATTTTATTTCAAGAATCTTTTCTATTTTAGCTTGAAAACCATTCTTTTCTCAAGGCGACTATTAAAATTGGTAACAAATTGTTAACTTTTTCATGATTCCACAGTTGTATTTTGAGCTTGAAAATCCTTTATTTAACATTTAATTTTCGATAAGTTTGATCCTTTTATAAGGAGTAAATTTGCATTTTGATGATAAAAATATAATACAAAAAATTATGCTATGCCTCAGTTCAAAGCCTTTTAGTATAATATTAAAGCTTTTTTGTTGAACTACTCGTGCTTTGAATCGGGTGCGCTTATACCAACCAACAGAACAAATGTTTCCTACTTCGAAAGCAGATGGCCCATAATAAACTAATTACTTAAATTATTGGTAAGAACTGTTCCTCATGAAATCTTAGAAATATTTTAATTTTTCATGTAGTCAAATTGGAAAAAAATGGGTTATTTTTGTGTTCTAGTCTAATTAATAGTTGCTGATAATCCTATAGGGCGATTCTGTTTAAAATCGCAGACGAGGGTGCGTTAGAATCGATAGTGAATGGGATAGAATATAATCTGGTTCGGACAGCAAACTGATCTGCGAACGGATTAAAAAACCGGGGGATGCCCAAAAGGACGCCGGGAAAGCTGTCATTTGAAAGTTGAAATTTACCGACTCACTTGACTTTCAAGTGTACTTCAGCGCTGATTAATACCTGCTTAATAAGCAGTTTCTAATAATAAAAGGCACCAAGATGACTCCCCTTAATCATAAGATAAGAATTAAAAACTCTTCGCCCAAACAATGAATTTATTTTAAAAAATAATCATTGGTTGCCCCTTGTGCGACTTTTTAAGTCGAATTCAGTTATGACTTATGTCGGATTTGCGCAGAAAATTCAATCTTCGGTAGCTCTACCCCAATGCAGATAGAAGACTTTACTTTGTTGAAGTAACCCATCGCAACTAAAAAGTTAAAAAATACACGGGAAACTCCATGAAGTACTCTTACTCTTGAACTATTGAGTGTAGGATTCTGTTCTTGGAGGTGGCAATCACATGGTTATGCTTGGTAGCCGACCAGTAGACCACTCATCTCAGAATTTACTGTGATTCAATTGAAATATTCCTTCATAAAGACCTCTGTTCTTCTATTCTACTCACCTTCTAACCGCTTGAAGTCCGTGGATAGGTCGAGAATACTCATTCTGCCTATGCACTCCTTTTTGATGAATATCTGCGGGTCTGCTGGATACCTTTATCAGGATGCAAAAGGCCTTAGACACTGGACTGTTGCTTTGCAATCTTAATAAACTCCTCAGATTCATGACCTTCAATCGGCCAAAAGAATCATATAGGTTGATGAATTTAGATTTCATAATTACTTTCCTACATTTATCTAGAAATGACTTAATCGAACTATTTGAGTAAATAGGAAAAACTCTACAAATTCTTAATGCGTTTTCCTGCTTCTTGGAGTTCTAAATTTCTGTTTCATCTGATCATTTCGTTGACGAACACACATTCTGTCTCATTTAGTGCCTGTCGTGGAAGGTATCGGTCCTACGCTTTGAAGCTTCAGGTGAGTGTGGTGTAAAAAGTTTCTTAGGAAATATGTCTACCTAGGATTTTTCACTCAGAAGCAATCTCCCCCTTCACCTAATGATCGCTTAGCATAAGATAAAGCCATTCGATCCAACATTACATCTTTTTCTCCCCCTTTGACCGACTTCATCAGTTTGTCGTCTCAGTATTGCATGCACATAAACTTATACATGAGCTGTGTGTCAAAAGCGCAGAGAATAGAATGATAATCATAATTTCATGCTCGACTATTTGGGTATAGAAGGCTGTGAGATAGATAATGAGATGGTGTCATATGGAGATGGCTTCGTAAACCGGAACAAGCGCAAATGCCGTTAAATGCTTCAACCAATGATAGAAGACGTCGCGCTCGCAAGTTAAAACGCGATTGGGTAGAATATTAAAATGTATTTTATCGCTCTTGTATTGCTTCGGCAGTCAAGACGGTGAACGATCAATTGAAAAATTAACTGGAGATATTCATACTTATTAATTCTAGCCCATATATTGAATGCGACTATCAAAATTTATATGGACTATAAAACCAGGTGCACAGACTTAAAATATTACCATCAAATTCTTTGGCAAATAAAAAATTGAATCCTGCTTTAGATGGCTCTAAATTTTTTGAAGGTTTCTAAAAGCAATGGAAATATAATTGTTTTGTATTTGAAAAGACTAATTAAAACGACCTTTTCGTTAATAAACGTTACTGCCTAGATAAGGATAGGGTTGAATGAATTTAACATTTGATAGTGGATCAAATTAGACAGAATACCCTCTAAAAGAGGTAACAAATGCCCTTACTCTTAAAAAAGAGATATTTGTTTTATAACCTACGAGGGCAACTTTAGAAAACACCCCTTTCTATCCACAGTTTTTATGTCAGTCATTGGATCGACCCCTTATTTCTGCCTCCGGTCTTATGGTGGCAATATCAAGTGGTTGAGTGAATGGGGGCTAGAGACTATGGAATGGTTTATTTATTTATTTATTTACTCCCCACCTATTAGGATAAGTCCTAAGGGCTTATTGGGGGAAAAACACAAGATCAAATAGCTTGTATAACATGTAGCATACAACAGTTAACACAGAAGATAGCAAAAGCGGTTATTTACCTCTTCGGTTCTCTAGTCACGTCTCTGGCATAGTTCCATAGTACAGGTATCAGTTCAACTTCGTACTGGCACCTCGTCCGTCTGGCGCAGAGTCCATTCATTGCCACATGCACGCACGTTCCACAGTCCAGTTTGAGACCATGATACCAAGCATTTACGTACGTACGTTCGTAGCTGTGCTTCTGCTGGCATAATATAATTTTGCATGTTCGGTGGATAATAAGTCCTATCCGGCAGCCCCTCTCATTAGCCCCCGGAGTTGTCCCTGGGACTACCAGTGGTCACCGCGAGGAGGTTGAGAGTAAGCAACTATGGTAGTCATTTGGAGGTGAAGCAACATTGCAATCACTAGAAAACCATTGCACACGAGAAAAACGGTGGTTCTATTTGAAGTTTAAGTGCAACAAAGTAGTCTCTAGGTTTAAGGTATGATCGCTTCTCTGATTTGCTTCCCCATTCAATCCACGCCCCATATTTGGATTTTAATAGTCTTATTAGTCTACAAGAATATCAAATGGATCCTATTTAGCCTTAAAATTCGCCAAATCTTTTTCTAAACTACTTTATTTATTCCCCATCCACTCTCACGATCAAACGCATTTGAAGCCTATCAAAAGTGATTCACTCAGGTCCAGGACAAACACATGCCTTGCGCATTTCTCTTCTATACTTGGCGAGAACGACCGGTCCTTTGGAAATGAATGCTCGTTTCCTATCTTACACTGAGTCATCTTGAACCATGTGCCGCCGTTTACTTAGGAAGCCGACTTAACCAAAGCCTGACAATTTTTACAGGAACCAGGCTCGACTAACCGGAAAGTATGCACTGAATGTAATGGTAAAGTAAGTACTAGACATTACAATTAGAGGGGATTCGAATCAATGAATGATACCGAAATCGTCACCGGTGTATTACAAATTAGGCGGCTTTTGCGGCGCTCCTATGGGCACTTGATCTGATGATTTGAAAAGTGACGCATCAAAGAGACTAAATGTTTTCTTGTAGGTAGGAAATATGCTAAAGATGCAGCACGTGGAAACTGCATGAAGGAAGCTGAAATTTTTTGGAATCTCTTGGGATATAGCAGCATTGCCTGAGCTTCCTGGTTTTGACATCAATTTCAAGGTAACTTTCATTTCGAGAGGTTCACAGTGAAACTCGAAATGGCTACGAAAGTTGTCCTATTTTGGCTTGTAAAAAGACAGAGACAATGATGAATTAGTTCCGAATTACCACTCAGAAAGACATGGTCATTCCATTTTGATCAATACTGAATTTATTAGTTCGGAAGAGCCGAAACACAAACTTCGCCACGTTCAAAACTACGTCAATATTGTTGGAAAGAGAATATGAAATGGAAAAGTCTCAAACGGAGAATTTCATTGAGTGGGAAAACATGCAACAAAAGGTAGTCAAGGCGGATTGATGTTGAATTGTGAGCCACCCCACGGAGATATCATGGTGAGTTACGAAGAGTCCTGCCTTGGAACCTCCCTATGTGCTCTCCATTGTCCGAGAGGTTAGGTACCACATCGAAGGCTCAAACGAACAGGCGACAAATCGAAACTAATCGCAATTTGAACTTTCTCTGTAATGGAACCGGTATGTGAATGCAAAGAGATGTGGTCAAACAGACAGGAAGGTGAAATTAAACCTAATTAGTGGATTTTAATGTGCCCATGGTAACCCACACTACACATTATTATGTATAATGACGAATGTGATTTATAAAATGAGGTGCAAGCTAGCTGAATCGGTGAAGGCTTCTGAATGGCACTGCATAGAGCATTGGATTTTCGCTTAATTTTTTTTTCAAATTCCTTCCGAATTCTCCGCCCTATCTCGTTCGTAAAATTAACTTTTTGTGTGATTTTTAAGGTTTATTTGAGACAAGCCTTACATAGCCAGTGGTCAGTGGCCTATTCACGGAAAGCCTTCCCTAAGATTGTGATGAGTTCGAAACAAGAGGCCCTTTTACCCACCGCCACCTAGGTATTGAATAAAGTGATCAAAGACCGTGGTTGATTGCCTTGACTGTCAATGAAATTCACGAACACGAAGAGAACTTTATGTGATCTGGATGTTTTACAATTCCAGCTCTGAAAGAGAGTGATGCAGCAATAATTCCTGTCGCAACCCATTAAAAAATAGCGTTTTAACGTCGACTGACAAAATTCATATTAATTTCTAAACAGTATTTCCTTAAAAAGAACTAGAATTGCCCGTCTATGATTTTATCCCCATATTATTTACTTACTCCCCACCCGTTAGTGCAAGTCTCAATGACTTATTGGGGGCTCAATAGAAGTATAAATAGCTTTTACTACATGTAGCAGAAGACAGTAAAAGCATTTATCGACGTCTTTGGTTCTCTGGCTACTTCTTTGGCGTGGGTTCATAGGGAGGGCACCAGTTCAACTTCATAGTGCCACTTCGTCCGTCTTCGACATTGTTAAGGACAGACAATCGCCATACCCCTTCTAGAAGTCTTTTCAACTTTCTAGTGGAGTTTTCATTCATTGCTACATGCACGCGCTTTCCACATTTCTCTATCTCCATAGGTTTTTTAAATCATCAAAGAGATATTTCATCTCAGAAATTTTTACTGATTCCCCTCCTGGTCTTATTTTAGGGATAATAGTTAGGCAGCTTACTTAGATCCTGACCCCATTATTCCGTAAATAGGGCTCGCACTAGACCATAGCTTACAAGGGTCACTCACGTTATCGTCACAGAACTGCCAGAAATTAAGTGTTGGTGCTCCTTTGGTAGGTAGTTATAAATAAATTAACTGAGCAGTCTGATGGAGACTTCGTTCATTGCTGCATGCACGTGAATTCCACACTCCAGTTTGTAACCATGAATCCGGTTAATTACATCGTGCCTCCTATTCCAAGCTGTAAGAAATTGTACTTCTGCTGACATAATCCAATTTTATACGTCCGGAGGGTGATTAGTCCTAACCGGCCGCCTCTCTCATTGGCCTCCAGAGTTGTTCCTGGGGTTACCGGTGGTCACCACGAGAAGGTTGCCTCATGCAACCTTTCAGGCGTTCTTCTAAGCACCTCCACGTCTTCTCTAACCACTGTGATACATGGAAGATTTTCATGTTGTTAGATTAATTAATAGGACAGAACAATGATTGGAGTTGGGCGATTCGGCAAGCTTTTAGTCAAAAATTTCATTGGTCATTAGCCTATCCTAGAATATTGAGGTGTCGAGCTATTGGTTGGTCATTTTTCTTTTGAGACTCCATTCTGAATGCCTCGTGTAGTCCAAAAAAATGGTCTCGAACTATCTTCACCAGGAGCGTCGAAGTTCGAGTGCGTATAACAAATCCTTTATAAGCTATAGTGGAATGCGATAACCCACACTTTCATACGATAAAACCTCCGTCCTTGCTTTCTTTACTTCACGGTGTCATTAAACCCACGTGATCTTAAATACTTCTGGCTTTCAGTCAACGCTCATTATATATTCAGTTAATTTAAATTAAAAGAACTCTTCAGCTGTAACTAACATCCCATTTTGCTTTTTAATATACACAATTTCTGGTAAAGCATTGAAGGATTTCCACGTGGTTAGGGGACGAAAGTGAATGGAAAATCCTGTGAGTACCGAGTAACCGTTCAAGACTTAAGCTGAACAAGACTGTGTTAAATTGTGAAGACCAAACATCCGCTAGAGAGATGAACTTCGAGGTGAAGGTTTTCAGGATAGTGACACTTCCCCATACAAAGTGGAAAGCTGCCTCCAAATTTGTCGTAAAACCTTTTTGTTCTATGTTGATCAGTTCTTGATGAAATTTATTGTGGTAAAGAAACGCCATCTAACCCCCCAGCAATAGTTCTGGTGAATGGTAAAATTGTATAAATCAAAATTGAAAAAATAATTAGTTGTTAGTCATTAGTCAGGAAATCATTCCTTTTAGTAAATGTGAGATGAATGAATAGAGCATAGCTGTCAATCAGATCCATTAAACTCAAGCAGTAACAGCCTTAATTTGCCTGATGATGTAAAGTGCACATTCATTTCTAACACAAACATTTAAAATTAATTGCAATATCGATGAGAGTCAATCCATCCTCGCTCTATTGTCGAGAACGATCAAATGTTAGCCATCTAACCCAAGTTCGTTCAATTTTATCATTTCAACTTTGATACAGGAAAAAATTTAAGCTCCTTCATTATTGCTTATGCTGATCTGTGAGTGAAGAAGAGGTTGCACAAGTTGTTAACCACTGAGAGGCGGGCCCTGAAACAGCAACTTGAGGAAAAGGAGGGAATGAATAAGGGAAGTATGAAGTGGACATTGAAGAACCACTGCTGTACATGAAAACATGCAAACAACAACCGCCACTTTTAATTTTTTTTTGAATATGTCTAATAATGCCTTGTGTTCAGCAGATTGTACGTCGGCGCATGTAATGGGGCACACCAACCTGACATACTTCAGTCATAAGTTATCAACCCGGAGCGGTGTAAGCCTACTAGATTAATGATGATGAAATGGGATAGTCTTAGAACCTTCTTCAAGCCGTTATGGTTACGCGTGTAATTTACCTCTTGTTGGCTTTGCATCCTATTTATTTCGCGTTAGTGCGGAAGGGGCAGGATTATCCAAGATTTTCGTATGGTATTCCATTTCATCCAGTCTCTATTTAGCTTGTGGTCCTGTTTATTCATCAAAACCGACAATTTTTCTTAATTACAGATTTCGTTTAGTGTTTCTCTGTTTACTATCAACTTCCAGGTTATTTCAAGTATTCTACATCTGTTCTGTTGCCGGACAAAATGGAGGCTGGATATCAGTCCTTGTGGTGTAAAGGGTACATCGGATAGTGAGCTCTGAACATTAAATCTATTTTGACCGGCCGCTCAAGTCAACGCCATGTGGGCCGGTCTTATCAGCAAAGGCATCAAGTAATCTAATTACCTTATGGGAGGTTACGAGTCTATCTCTACAAGATTTGCAGAAGCACTGGATCTATAATCAGAGCATTGATAAGTCTGAATGTAGACGTCATTCAAGATGGCGGTTTCAACGGAGTCATCAAAACAATATCGAAACTCGGAAGCAAAAAAGACAGTCGTTTGCATCAGAACAATGTAGAATACCATGTAATCAGACAGTTGTAAGCTAAGAGATCTGTTACTTTTTGTCCTTGCGGCTTTTGCTTCTTATTATTAAATTCAAATCTGAAATTCGATTTTGGCCTAGAATGCATGTAAAGTCAAAATATTTGTTTTCGTCATCTCCTAATAATATATAAAGAATTAAATTGCACTTTTATCCTTTAAGTTTTCATGTTTATAACCCGGAGCCTAATAACCAGGTAGGGTACCATACATATTCAAGGAATGACCAGAGGAATTATCGTCGATCTGTCTGTAAATTGAGTCCTTTGGGTACGACTGTGTGCATCTAAGAATGGCACGCAAGTGCAGCTTGATTCACCGTGCTCAAGCTAATTTATATCACTGCAGTGAGGCGCATCACCTACGACCGTTGCATGTGACTCACTGACCTGACGATTTAGCTGCCTAACGTGAGAGAACTTCTTATACTCAAGTGCCTTCAGTTATCCGCAGGCGGCTTTGGACCCCCTTTCCAACAAAACTGCTCAATCACAAGCAGTTTAAGGAAAACGTTACTGAGTCTGACTGCTACGTTTAACCCTATTCAAGGTTGTCATTCACTTTTTATTAATCTTAACTGAATTTTTTTCAGAATTAGAAGCCGTTAAATAATTGGTAAAGTAACCTGAATTTATTGTTTCATTTATTATTTTGGTGGCAAATATTCCGGTTTCAGGATACTCCCATGTATTTCATCCAAAAATTAGGCGGAGATTTTCTCCAGTCATACAAATTCCTCCAACACTAATTGTGGACGGATATGCTGGTGACTTAGTGCCTTCAGTAGCGATTCTGTTATTAAGTTAAGTCTTAATGTATTTCCGGAGCATATTCTCGTTTCAGTCGGTAATAAAATGGCTAAGGAAAAGAGGAACTGACACGTCGAATGACTCCTGGTTTTCCAAAGACTCCAACTATTCTAGTCCTTTCGTCGACTTCTGAAATGTAAAAAACATTCATGAAGATTAAGAAGTCACAGGATTCCAAAAGAGTTAAGCAGGGGATATACCCAAAGTCTTGATTAGGATAAATCAATCAGGATTTAAAGTAAGCGTTCAGTGTTTTCTGGTGAACTCAGTATGTGTGTTATTTATTATTTACTTATGTTCTCCCCACCTATTAGGGCAAGTCCCAAGGACTTATTGGGGGTACAACAGAAATACAAATAGCTTTTATAGCAATTAAGCACAACATTTAACACAGAACAGTAAAACGTTTGTTGACGTCTTCGTTTGTCTGGTCTCTTCTCTGGCATGGCTTCGTCGTACAGGTAGCAGTTCAGCTTCAGCTTCGTCGAGCCACCTCGTCCGAATTCGTCCGTCTTCATATCACCTCCAGAAATCAACATTTTGGCGGAGATTCCATTCATAGCTACTTGCACATGCATTCCATATTCCAGTCTGAGACCACATATCCTTTTATTTACGTCGTGCCTCCTTTACTAAGCTGTAAGAAGTTGTACTTCTGCTGGCATAATCTAATTTTATACGTCTGGAGGGTGATTAGTCCCATCCGGCCGCCCCTCTCATTAGCCCCAGAGTTGCCCCTGGGGTTACCGGTGGTCACCGCAAGGAGATTGAGCGTTATCATTTCGTTGGCACAGAATTGGATCTCCAGGGAACACTTTTAAAAACAAAAAAGCACAGCAATGCAAATAATTTATTGATGTTCGCTGGAAACCCGGACAATTTTCAGCTTCCTCGATACGGTGAAAAAACAGATAAATATTTCATTCCTGAGTGTTTTGAACCCTGCAATAGAGAAGCAAAGTTACTACGCCACAACTTCAGTTCAAATGTCTTATCTATGAGTGAAACAAGTTTCAACGGAATCTCCTCCCAGAAAGACACGCTGCTATGATCTAGCATATCCTAATGGCTGCTGTACCTGTGGCCGTGGGAAGTCAATAAGAGTTCCAAAGGCAGAAAAGGGTGACTAGTCTCGGTAGACCAAAGTGAAGACAAATTTTCCTATTTACCGACGTCACTAATGAAAGTCCATAATCTCAACACATGTCCTCCAAAGAATCTGAAAGTGTTACATTCTCTCACCCAGTTACTGTCTGTACCAGCTACCTCCAGAATAATTTAAAAGCCTACCGCGCTTGCAAATTCTCGCACGAATGGTGGCTAGACATGGACCCTTCACGACCATAGACTTTCGTTAACCTGAAAGTCAGAGCCAGCCACCGCAGACTGAGGTTAAGTGTCCCCACAGACCGATGACGATGGCTAGAAGAGGTGCGACTATTGACAAATTACTGTATTCTAAGAAGTTGAATTTTTGTTGGTTCTATCCGTCCTACCTGTTCATTAAACAATCACCCCGATAAATATGATTAAAATCACTTGTAGAATTCTACAGCAATCGATGTCAATAATCTAACACCGGAAAGGATTGTAATACTTTTATTTTTTCCGTTTTTCAATTGCTGTGAGAGAATCTAACAACAAAAGCCATATTTACTACGCGCTTGTGTTATTTTGTGCGCCACTTAGCAGGTTCACAAACGCCCGATTGGCTGGAAAGTAACCAATAGGGTTGGCGATTTGTATAGATGCGTAATTTGATTAGTCATCAGGCAATACGCCATTATTGTAAAGTCAGCTGGTAATAATTCGGAAACCATCGCAGTTGAGTGGCCCAGCTCCAGGGGCAAAAGTTGTCATGTACATCGCGAAAGTGACTGTGAAAGCAGAGAACAAAACCTGAGAACATTTGCCCGGGAATGAGAATGCAGCCAGGGGGAGTGGAGAGCTGGACAAATGTAACCTCGAACATGATAAAAACTCAGTTGATATTTCTGACCAATTACAACACTTCTGAAAAGCGCAGATGCTATTTCTGTTGCTACCTCCAGTCTATAAAATGTTTCTTCTGCTGAGCCGTAAGGCAATTCCAGTTAGCCAGTCAGGTGCTCTAACAGCCAAGTTGTAATAATAACTTCATACGATCCTTATTGTTTTAAAACATATGAATGGATTTAATGGATTGTGTGTTAGGAAAGGATCCAAAAAAAGGAAGGTGAACAACACCCTGATAAGTCTAGGTGTGCAGGGGGTGCATTAGTGGCGATCACATTTGACTCTTCAGTCGACTTGGGCTTAATCCACTGGTGGGCTTCCAATGAATGGAAAGTCCGCAGTCACAGTGGGAAGGCGGTGTGGTAAATCCTCAACCAGAGCGGTACCAAAACATATACGTTCTCTTCATGGCAGGAACTGGATGACAGCCAGAATGTTGAAAGCTGCACATTCCACTCCCAATCAGTACCCATGACTACTAGCTTTTCATAGCAAGAAGTGATGTAATAAAATGGTGTTTATTGACTCCGCCTACAAAAACGAAAATGCCAGTAACTAGAGCCAGTCATTAAGTTATGAGGATTCAAGTTTCAGTTTCAATTACTAAAACGTACGCAATAGTTCAAATATTGTGCAAATTAATTCACTCTTTTCGGTAAAGTACCATTGTTTATCGACCGATACAGCGTGACACTTGGATAAAGTAACCATTCAGGTGCCTAAATATGGCCATGCGTTAAAAGTCCACAATGTCCAGGATTTTTGAGTGCTCGACGCTCTCTCTCTCTGCCTAAGTAACATTATCGTTTAAATAAGAGTATGGGAATACCGGGATCTGGGTGCGTCCATACTAAAGGCTGGGTCCGATAGAGCCATGTAAGGAATGTGGGCGCCTTTTGGATGAAATATCGCGAAAATATTCACTTCCACAAAATACTTCACATCTACCACGACGGAAGCTATTAATTCGTCCAAGATCTGAATTTTGCCAGGCCTTTGACAACACGTCAGAAATTATATTAGAGAAATCTTAAATTTCGCGTTTCTTGCGAAATATAGTTTTTTTAAGGAGTTGCTGGATTTAGTCTCCCTGACTGACCTGTCAGTTTTTCAACCGGGATAATGGGAATTGTCTGCCAGTCGACATGCTTGGCATAAACCTTGGCGCACAAACTGACCGATAATAGTTTAAACTATTACACTAATCATCTTGACTGTTTTAATAAAGTTTGCTCGAATTTTGCGTAAGTAATTAGGGCAGATTTGAATTTTTACCAACTCAGCAAAAATAACGCATGTTATCACTTAGGAAAAATTTTAATGAAGACAAGAGCTTTTAGTGTTGATGGAAATTAAATTGCATTGCAAATCAAAAGAATAAGCGGGCTCAGTAAAGTGATGTGCTGCCTCTGAGGTGTCACGTGACCCTGGGTTCATTTCGGGACAAACCGATCATGTGAGCCTGATTTGCACAAAATGCCAAGTTTGCAGTAGGTTTTGCGGCATCAATGGACGTAATCTCGTCTTCACTTTTGGTGTTTCTTTAAACAGAAACGTATTCCCATCTAGATTGGTGTAATTTATATAAATTAGTGCGAATTGGTTTTGTCTGGGAATCAACAATTCATTTTTACGACTTTTTAAGTAAATCACTTCCAGAGAAAATACTGGAAATGCCTGAAATTCAACCGTACTAATTAAACTTGGTTATTTTCGAAAGTAGTTCAACAGTTGTCATAGCCTGTCAGTTTAATCATAGTTTACATCAAATCTAAAACACAAATGCTGCTTCTACGTGGAGCATGGTTATAAAGTTAGGAGCTATTTATTCACCTTGAATGTGGTGGTTAGCGAAATGCTTTATACTGTATTTGGTTGTAGGGATTCAAAGTCCTTTTGGGCGAATAATTAAGTCTAACAGGTAAGCTAAGTATACCGAACGCTGCAATTAGTTGAATTTCTTAAGCAGGAGTAAAATTCAACGATCCTTCTAGTTGGCAAGCACTTCCATTGCTTTACCAAGACAGTGATTGCATGGATACTGGTTTTGCATGCAATCATGTCGTGTGAAAGAGAAATTGCTTTTAAAATGACTTTACATTTTAAGCGAGAAATTTGGCCTTAAGTGGTCCACAAAAGACCAAGTCTCCAGTTTTCTGATTGTTTTTATGTTTCAACTTGAAATCATGTCCGTGTGCATGCTCTTGTTTACTCACAAGAACTTACAGGGTTTATGATTGGAGGCACCAACAAGTTGTCTCTTATCTTTAGCACAAACTACACCTGAAGTAGTTACTTTGAGCAATAAGCTAGAAGAACGACTTATGTGCCATACTCCGGCAATAAATAGCTCACTAGATAATGATTAATAAATGCAAATTTGAAATTTAAACACAATTTTATGCTTGGCGGCCACATTTAGATTCAGGCTGGGTTGTCAAGCCAGGAGGTCTTTTCTCTCCTCCCCCCCCCCCCAACCCTGCGCTTTTTGGGTAAAGGCTCTTTTGAATGAGGTAAAATCCAAACTAGGATCTTTGGAGTGATTTCAAATAATAAAATATGTAACCTTCCAAGTTAAGTTTGGTCCATATTCTGGAAGTAGAGTCGAATTTAATTTGTTTTACATTTCTACTCAAAAGTACTTGGCGATTTCATTGTTGAAATTTTAGTTTATCGCATTTTAAGGTCTGGTGAGACAGATTGTTTTTCGTGGTTAAAGTCAGTTTTATAAGTTCACATCCAAATTTTAAAATGCTTGAAGTGCGCTATTACTTTATTACGTGGCATTAATTTGTTTTAACTTACAATTCTCCTCACAAGCCAATTCAATTGGTTTCAATTTTGACAAACATGCATTAAATTGTGCGGTTGCTTCAAAGATCAAGTGTGTTAGCAGAATTTGGTTCTGGTGCAAACGGATCCTTTGTTATATCAAGGGCTTGCTGATTATCCCCCTAGAAAAACCGCAGCCAAATGCAAACTCACAGCCTGAAATAGAATTTTTGGGGTTTGTCAAGTGGAAACCGAAATGTTGCAGTAAATAAAAATTCTGAGCAAGTTTATTTCGCGAAGTTATTTTATGTTTAATCTGAGCATGAAACTCCAAACAACTAAGCAGTCTTCAATGTTTTTCACTTATGATTACAATCAACGGGTAAAAAATGTCCTAAAGGTATGTCGTAAACTTAGTCACTTCTTAAATAGTTTCGCCGTCCATTGAGTAGTTGATTTCGACAATAGTCTATGAGGAATGATTCATGAAACGAAGACTAACCGATTGCTCAGAAGATTGCATCATTAAGAGAGTCGTGCTTGCTTAAGGACTTCAAGTGATTTATGCCCCTTGAATGGGCTTCTCGAGCATTAAAGCATTATTTTCTCAAGCCTGACCCTTGGTTTCAAGAAACGTATAAATGTGCTGATTTAACGTAGAATTTTAACCATTTTGATTATTACAGTGGCGCTTTTAAAAACCAGTACGTGGAGAACTCCAGCCTAACACAAAGATAAGATCGACGGAATCACGTGGCAATGACCCCTTGACCTTAAAAGTTGTGCCTTATGTGGAGCCACAACTTATCCCTGGAATGCCAAGCTCACGATGCTGCATGCGATTGGTAGAACATTACGAAACATAACCAGACGAAAAAATCTTCCTGGTAGCAAATGAATTGTGGACCAAAAAAATTGCATCAAAACTTCGGTTTTGACAGTT
Organism: Moniezia expansa; assembly: GCA_019097775.1. Lineage (NCBI taxonomy): Eukaryota > Metazoa > Platyhelminthes > Cestoda > Cyclophyllidea > Anoplocephalidae > Moniezia > Moniezia expansa. The sequence continues at coordinate 1,509,647 of JADFDV010000097.1, forward strand.
TGTTTGATGGCCTGAACTGTTTATTTAAAGCTTAGAACAAATCGTCTTGGAACGAAAACATAAATGTAATTCCAAAGGAATTTTTGCGGGGATCATGTTAAATTGCGCTCGGTTTGGAATAATCCATTCCAAGCAGATAATAGTTCTTTTTATCAACTGTGAAGTGGCTGACAGTCTCATCATAAAATGCATCTTATTTGCTTGCACATTTTGCGAATATAAGAAGCAGTTTCACGTTAATGGGACATGGTAGCTCGCTAGAATGAAAGTCACTTTGATTCGACTGAAAGCATTTTAATAGCATTGCACTAAAGTGTTGCTTTCATTGGAAATAAAATGCTATTTTAGGGGCTTGTTAAACACCTCGGACGGAGAAGGTGGGAATGGCGCATTGGCAGGGCTGCTGAAATCATACGAGGTTTGTGGTGCGAAGATCAGTGGATCTACATGTGGCTTATCGATCTGTAATCAGCACACAAATGATGACATTCAAGATCTTAGAATAGCCTTTGCCAGTCTTCAGTTTAAGAATAATCTCTGGACCACATATTTTTCACTTGAGATGAGGATTTTCATCTGCCCTACCTGCTTTTTAGAGCATTTTTTCCACACACTGTGGAGGGTGACAGTGCTTCCATCAATGTGGCATTCCCAGACTAAATTTATTATTAAAAAACTCCTGAAGATTCTAGGATTAATTGAAATGGTACTGGTGCTTTAAAGAATCAGGATAAAATATCTGTTCGAGATTTCTTTCACCTACAATTATGATTTTACTTAAATATGCCAAAAACAGTTAGCTCGCATTTTCCTGATCGAGGAAGTCGATGACATTTCTGGGCTCATTTTGCCAATCTGAAAACGGCATTACACATGGCGGATAAATAAATAAATAATCTAGACACCATTTGGTCATTTCCACCCAACACAACTAAGATTTCTACAAAATATTGGCCTCTTTTAGAAAAGGTAATTATGGTCTGCTTAGAAATTACCAGAAATTGACAATTAAACAGAAAAAAACCGTGAATAAGATCCTCATAAAAAATGCAGGACCGGAGGAGCTATTGGAACTCCCATCCTCAAATGCTCTTTTTATCATCGAATTCAAACTCAGCTGCCTGCCCTTTGTAAGGGCTCACTCATTGGAAGTTGACAGAAGAACTGAGCTGGTCTGAGGCTAATAAAAGGCAGTCTGGGTAACTGTAGAGAGGTTTTCTGGGATTTAGCCTCCCACATTTTCACAAATAAGTACCACCGTCTATGTCGGAGTATTTCCTTGCCTCCGTGTCAGCTTGAAAATAATAAGCAGTCAAGTGCTCTAACGACAGACTACTTCTCGACAAAAGTCCCTTGTTGAGGAGTGCCCGAAATGCTGAAATGTCCAAAGCCTAGGTTTTCTTCATTGAACTTGAAAGATTTCTCAAGTCTGGTGGCACAGAACATTAATGGTAAAAAATTGTGGATAGTTAGTTGTAACCGCTGCGCTTATTTCCAAAACTGCATGCAGACGAAACTGAGGTCATTAACTTTTGAATATCGTAATCACCTCAGACCACTTGTGGGATTCCTTAAGTGATGCGCCTCACTATCTTATTAAACCGATACATGAGGTATTGCTTGCTGATGTATCTGCCGCGCCTAATGGAAACTCCATTTTCTTACGTGAAATACCCGGAATCTGTTAAAATCAAGGTCACTCTCTAATGAGGCTTAGCCATTAGCTGCGATTCTATTGAATCATTCTAGCTTTCAAACGTTATTACTCATTGAGGGTGAGATTTCCAGAAGCAAGGAGAGTTTTGTGTCAGACCGTAGCATAACCTTCTAGTGGGGTCAATAAGGCATAGCGTCGGAGCAGATGTGACCTAAATGGCGCACTTCTCTTTCACTGTGCATCGAGCAAGAAATACTTGCTGTTGACTTATAATATTTCATCTTCTGCTCGTATTTGTTTCCGACTGTCGTGGGTAAAATCTGCTTACATTTGGATTTATCATTCTCCCACCCATAGGTCTGTAACGAATAACGAGGATGCGCAGCTGTACTAGTTACATACGACTCCTGTACACAGTCCAGAAAGAGCTTAGCTGCGCTAAAGAGAGAAACTGAAGGGTGGAGATTCTCATTTTGAATAGATTCTGGCACATCAACGTGGACGTGTTAGCCGTTCACAGATAAAAATTTCATGAAGTCTTCTAAAAGCCAGTCTGAAACGAACGAGATTCTAATTTCTCCTGTGGCTATATCATTTTCAAATCCTATCAGCTTACTATCCTTAAGCCCCCTGTAGAGTTGTCAGATTTTGTCACTTCGATTTTCACTAGTTTTGAACAAATGCCTTTTACATAACTCGGAGACTCCATTTCTTTGCGGGTATTTATCGAACGTCGGACAAATTTCGAAAATTAATATCTGACTTGTGATTACCTGAACTTCTGGAAGAAGCCCTTTCCACAAAATGTTTTAATGTGAGCTGGCTGATCCCACTTTCGCTACTCGATTATAATGAATGAAGGTCTCAAGACTGAAAATAGTATTGATTCCGGTTCAATTGATGGTAACCAAACAGTGTTTGCACCTTGTTATCCATTCTGCACACCTGTTCAGGGCCGCCAACTCATGACTGACGTGTCGACCAACATTAGCTACTGATATTCAGCAGCACGGGTTTTAAGTTGATGGCTCTTCGATGGGTTTGAAAATACGTTGCAGCATTTACTCAAACCTTTACTGAAAAAGTGCTCCATAAGTCGAAATCTGGGCAAAATGAGATAAATGACTGAGCAATTACTCCGTATAAATTATAAATGCTGTTTATGCAGTCGCATTAACAAATTTGGTCTTGCATTAGCAGATTTCCAATGTGGTGACTGCGCGGTGTTCATTGAATGCCCTAGATCGCTATTCCGGGTTTAAGCTGTTTAAGGAGAACTGCAGGTATTACTGAATTCTTCTCCTTACCTCTAACCAACAACCAGAATCCTAATCCCTTGTTTACTAGCACTGAGACGATCAAGCTAATTTAAACAATAGCATCCAGTGGCGGCTTTGGTTATACTCTCGTCCAAGACTATCCAAATTTCATGGGATACTTTTTGATCAGTACAAACATAATCATGTCTTTCGTTGGGATTTCTCGTGGAAACTAATGAAATTTAATTCGTTCATGGCCATTGAAGGAGACGACGTTAGGTTGACGTTTTATGACCAAGGAAAGCCGCGATTTGTGAGCGAAATTCGTGCGAGGGGCAGGTGAGTCATTCAAGTAACAATCGATTTTCAAATAATTAAATTAAATTAAACTGACCAAATAAAATATCTTCGATGAGCAGTTCGAAAGGCCTTCGAATGGGTCAGTTTGTTTGCCCCATGAAGCCATCAGATTCGCTAGAACCTGCTGCTGTAAGTATTGTCTGCATTTTCTGATTCTCCACTTAACGCTGGTGCTTATATTTCGAACCATGGATTCGCTCTGTTCTGATTTTGACGATCAAAACAGTCTCGTACTAGAAGCCTAAGCTTACATTATATATTTATTGTTTACCTCATCCAATGGAAACAAATCGTGGATGTTTAAAAATCTGCTTTTCTGTTCTGATTTAGTGTACTGCTATTCTCTAACCATGGTGATCGGCGCCCATAAATAAACTGATGCAATATCTAAATTGTCACTTTAGCTAACCCTACATTTTTTAGGTCTATACGAGACCTCTCAATCGACAAATGAGGACTCCTTTCTTCTGCTTTCTTATGATCTCATTTTCTTGTTTGTAACGAAGAACTTCTCACATTAATTTCTGATTTTCGGCCGAAAACAACCAACGCCAGAAACTTCTGATCCGGTATTTGACGTATGCTCTGCTAGCAATATGCTGAATAATAATTTGACGTTTAAAGACTACACACGGCAACCTTAAGATTGAGAGATCCAGTACAATCACCAATTCCAACATCCGACGTCCTATTCCAAAAAGTGAATGGTCATTGATTTTACAGGTAAGGTCGAATAATCTATACGAAAGAAAATACGGGATCAGGACGGAACTGAAACAGCACTTCAGAAACACACAAGTGCCAAATAAAAGTGGTGCAAAGCTTGTCGGTACGACCTCACTCCTCCCCCCTCCTTAAACACAGTTTTCACATTGGTGAATTTTCGCAGTTATCAGATCCGAAACGGTTAAGCATTGATTGTAAGATCAGTTAGATAACGACCAAGACAGAGAAATTTCACAAAGTATCATGTATTTTAGGCCATTTGTTACCTCTACATACATAAACACCTAGCTTTTATGATCTCTTCAAACTTCGTAAAAATACAGGAATAAGAGTAGTAGTAATAACAAGACCGATAAGAAGGTATTATTAAAATAAAGCAACGACGCACTCAAAAAAGCAGTTTTAGAGTATCTTTAAATACACACATTCACAAGTTTCTCTTTTACACCAATAAGAAAAGATACATGGTCGATTATTCTGAGGGCTTGGGGGATAACACCGTAGCCAGTCTTTTCCCTTTTCTAACAAAATCCAGCAAAACGAGGGCGGCAAACACCCACAAACAGCCTTGAGAGGGCCGGGGAAGTGGCGGGGGACTATTTGATTGGTCATTTCGTGAAAAAAATAGGCATGATAACTGACTCAAGGAAAGAAAATAATAAGAATAATATTAATAACAATAATACACCGCAAATATAGTTGGCGAATTGGGAGGGGGGTTACTCAGTAGCTGGCGCGGCAGTGCAATCTGGGATCTGATTCCATCTAGACGAGCTCGAGGCTCGTCGGCATCTTCGACCACGTCCAATATCAACTTCACTTTGAGCCGTAAGAGTTAGCTTGATTGCAGAGGTCTTGAGGCTTCCTGGAGCATTCAACAAGTGCGCTATTCGGCACATCTTTGTGGAATATAGGTTTAAATAAACACCAGAGGGCTTTGAATCTACGACCGAAGGTTCTGATTTCACTTGTATAACGGTTTTTGCTGATGGTTCCATTTGAGTTACTGATTGATGTACATCTAAAACCATTACAGGTAGCAAAGTAAATTCAAGTGCGAAGTCCAATCAAAATCATGCTGATATTTCAAACTCCCCCTTTCGCCATTTTCGGATAAGCACAAACAATAGGAGGCATAAGTTCACTTGTTATTCTTCGAAAATAATAAAAATAATAATAGGCAGTAGTAGAGTCCATAACTCTACAGAAAAATGGCAAGAATCATCGAAAAAACCGCCCAGTCAAACGCATGAAGTGGTCAGTAGAATTCCCTTTCCAAGATAATGAGTTGAAACACAAATCAGTTGGATCCAAATATTTGATTACAGTCGAGATAATAACTGGTCCGATGAAATCATGTGATCCAGCTTGATCTTCAAATGAAAAATGGAGATAAAACGCTACAGCAGGAACCGAAACAAAATAACACAAAATTCGGTAGTTACTGTTCACGCGTTATAATGAGTCAAATCCAGTTCATCTAAAATTTGTTAACTGCATAATTTGAGGAGCTGAGGCTAACGTCTGTCATCTTACTTTCCCATGTTCAAAAAAGAAGGGAAAATCAACATCTTTAACTATGGGCACTTAAGTTTACGAGAATACACAGGCGTTACTTTTCTTACTACTTAATTATATACCAGCGACTGTCCACAGCTTCAATTAACAAAAAGAATTACTTACAAGCTTCTAAGGCTGTTGCGCCTTCAGCAGCGTCGTTTATGGAGTGGTCAGTTTCAAGGTCATCGCCAGACGTCATGGTTACAGCGAGGGGTTGCTGATGCAGAGGCAACGGAGGAGTTGACGCTATCGAAGGCAGTGAAGGACAGATCGAGGACTCAGGAGATGGTGAAACGCGATGCAGATGACGTAAAGGAATTTCAATACCTACTCCAAGACTTTCTTCATTACCAATATCCACCTCCCGAGGCTCGGAGTGATCGACGATTTCTCCATCAGCGCGACTTTCATCTGTCTTAACGCCCTCATCGCCGTTCGCAGTGTTTTCTCCCAAATCCTGTATCCCCTGAATATTTTGAACCGACTAAATTAGACGCGGGAACTAAAACTAGATACCTTTTTTAAACCGACTCACCGGACTGATGTGAGAGTTGTCAGACTCCGCCGAGATGAAGAATTCCTTCAAATCATCCCCTGATGCAAAAGGAGATTCGTTCTTAGCACCCATCAGGAATCTCGGATTGAGAAGCCGGTATTGCGAGGCTCTCGCTAGCCTTGCAATCACCTTGTCAATCGCCCCAGCAGCATGTTCCGAAAATAATCGATTAACATCCAGGGGATTATCATCGTCCTCATCAATTAATCCAGATGGAAGACGAGAGGAATCCGACCCCATGATAGGTCGACTTACAAATTGTGATACTGTCTCGGGAACAGTTGAAGTCGGGAGTTCTCCTCCCGATGGAAACATGGAGAGGACGGATGATCCCGTCGTTGAGGAGCTATGAAGACCCCCAGAAGAGGCTATCGGAGGAGGAAGAATTACCCTCAAGGGTTGCTGCGCTATTTTCGCATCCATGCCAGCCTTACATTCATTGGTCATATCCGCAGTCCGACAAGATCGAAGAGCCGTTGTAGCCGTCGTAGATGGTCTACATCGAGATTTCTTGATAGTCAAGGCCACTGATCCTGCAGCGACAGGTGTATATGTACATATATATATATATATACATATATGTATATATATGGATGACACGGTTCCGAATATTTGAAAGGTAGTTCAAAAACTTACCAGATAATTCCCCGTCATCGGTCGTTCGGGCCGTTTTAATGTGGAGTCGGGTTCGGACATTGGGAACAAAACGAACCAACGTGGCTACCAGTTTATCCACCCAGCCGACGTGGAGAACGGGAACCGCTGAACCCTCCTCCCATAAGCAGAGATGATCATAAAAAGCTATCAGGTAGGCCATACACAAGGGGCTGTCTACAAAAACAGAAAAAAGCATGGTTTCAATATTCCTGGAAGGATGTTATTGAAATAGACGAAATGGCCTGCCTAGGAGATTTGGAGCTGAAGTGTCTCCTGGTCGGGGCCGAAAGAAGTCAGGAATAATTGCCGTGGCGATTTCGAGGAACTCTCGATAAATCTCCACATCTTCTGTACTGTGGTTGTATCTGAGCGTTAAGAATGAGATATTAGGCTAGTCGAATTTGGCTCCTCGAAATTCAATGAGAACGCTCACGTACTGTCCAATGACACGAGCAGCTTCTGCCCAATAATGAAGGGCGCCGATTGGATCGCCTTTGCGTCGGTGATAATTGGCCAGATAGAGATAAGGATACACATGCTGATTACGAAAAAATACCCTATTTATTTCTACAGCCCGTCGAAGCAATTCCAGGGGAATATCCGGCTGAAAGTCGGATTCTTTGGTAATACTCTCACCGCAAACTTCAACAATCTCTGGTAGGACGTAATTGGGAGTCACCTGGAAATCAGACACGATATCCTCCACTTGGATACCAGAAGAAGGGAATCCTGCTTCGATCTCAGCTAGGTTGGTCAAACCCAGGGGATACCGATCAAGAAGACCCGCACGATAGACGGTCCACAAAAGGCGTCGTTTCAACTGCAAAAGCTTGAGGGAGAAGTCAAGACCATGAAGGTTGATTTAATCGTGCTGAAAGAAAAACTAGAATGTTTCAGTAACCCAACCTCAGTAGAAATCCTTTCCACGGTCCGAGTCGAGTGTCCATCACTGGACGTTGACAAGGCGGAAGACATCTTGTTTTTCGGACGTCTGGCACTGGAAGGGGACGCCTCCCCGCCAACTGAATCCGCAGGGTTAGATTTGATCAGTTGGGATGGTTGAATGGCCGCCACCGCCGCAGCAACTGAGAGGACTCCGGGATTACAAACCACTGGACAGCCGTTGAGGTAGAGCCAAGAATGGAGGAAGGGTTCAAGGCGAACCGGCGGAGGTCGCAACAAAGTGGCCGAGGCGACATTATCCATAGGAGAGGCCTGAGAGGAGAGTAACTCTAGACCAGGCATTACAGAAACGTCCGCGTTTTCTCGACGCTCTGGTGGACCGAACTCCACCCAGGCATGGTCCTCAGACAGCGCTAAGTGGACATCCGAGTAGCCGAGAAGTTGACAAGCTGCTACTGTGCTGTAAGCTAAACCGAAACTATCCAATTGTCCAACTAGAAGTCGAAAGGAAGACATAGAAACTGAAAGTATGCAGGCCAATCTCTAGGTGCACTTCAGAGTGTCTTCTAGCCCATTATTTCAACTGGGAGTGCCAACGAGGTGGATCAATGAGTCTTTCAAGAACTGATTTCTTGACTAGAGGTAGAAGAATTTCAGATTAGCTTGGTGAATTCTTACCTTGAATATTCAACGATCGAACTTTTTTATTCATCAAAAGAACAAAATGGGACTGTTTCGCTCCCAATATGACCTACTATTAGTGCGAAGTCGGGCATATGGGATGACCTTTCAAGTCGCATTTTAAATCTGTGCCACTACCGAATTAACTCACATTTGAGAAGTGAGTAGATGGTCTGCGCGTGACCAATTCGTTCGCGTATTCGTAGAGATGATGCCATGTTAGCGCAGAGTGCATCGCAGACCGTTTTTATAAGGCCCCGACTAGACGATTGAAAAATCACTCGTTTGGAAGGTGTCGTTGTCGTCGAATCAATCGGGGCTCGAGCCATCGACGCTAGCTGAAGGACAAATAGTTGTTATTAATATGCGTTCAGCAACGTTCATGGGATTTGATAGGTCTTACTTTCGGGTCATGGGCAATCATTTCATAAAACTGCTGATAAAGCTGTTCAGCATCTTCAAATCGCAGAATTGGAAAGACCGGTTTGGAGGGTTCCGTAGTGGCACTCTCTGGAGAAGGTGCACAATCACTAGGGGGCATTGATATAGAAGCCGCATCATCTTCTTGAACAGGGAGTAGAGTGTCAGGGGACGGAGCCTCTGCGTGGGGGATTTTAGGTGAGGACAATCGAGCTGTGGGACGTTTCGTTATTCGAGAAGACCGAAAACAGTTTGAAGAGGGCCGCTTTCGAGAAGAGGAGAGGAGGGAGACGTCTGAAGGTAATGCCGATGGGACTTGAGTGATATGGCTCTCAATATATCCTAAAATGATGGAAGCGAATGCGAGATTAGGTTCCAGAGTACTGGACGGTGAAATCGACTCCACATCTTGGTTAATCTGAAGCATCTCCTCAAAGAGATCCACTACAGATTCCACGGAAACTAAGGGGAAATAGCGTCGCCAGGCACGCACCGATGTATGCGTCGCAGAACGTAAAGTCATTGTGCTGAACCTGTAACGAAGAGTCCAAATAAAACACAAATACTAGAATAACATGAAAGAACTGATGATGCAATATTGAGTAAAATAAGAAGTGACCATCCCCACAGCTAGATATTTTCACCCACATACACTCTAGAACAATTCAATGATGGACCTTATACCGGGTCAAAATGTACCTAAATTGTATTTCAGAACTATGACAATAAAACGATTACGACTAACTCCTCTGACCTTCACAATGACCCATCCATACAAAATTTTATATGACAAACAGTGGAGCGACGAACAGTTCAATTAAGTAGAATTTATGTATAATACCAAAAAACATGCTTTTACCGGCCATAGATAAAAGCGAGATAAACGTCTCTGTCAACGAACCATAAAAGCTGCAGAGAATCTTAAGTCACATGCCCCCCTTCCATATTCAAGGAGCCAATGATAGAGGAGCATCGGTTTTATTAGCAACAGTATGAATGGTAAATAATAAAAGATGATTTAGAGGTATAAAAAGTAAGTGTTTTATTCTGAAGTTTAATATTTATTTTTTTTTCGCTTAAGGAGTGACTTCCGGATCAAACTAAACTTATCAGAGAGATTTAACATGCTAGATTCAGATATCATTTGCACTCAACGTGTAGTTGCTCGAATGTCTTTTTTAAATTCAGTTAGTCTTAATAAATTTGACATTTATAGCAGTTGAAGGCAAATTATATTGGGGAGTTTAATCTCGATTGCAATGCAAAATAGGCACTGCGGTGGACTGCATCCTTTATATTCTTAGAAGTAATAAAAAGCGAATTGAGAAAGGGAATGATGATAGATTTCATTTATTTCCTTTCATTTCGTTTATCTCTCGATGAATTAGCAAAAACTTGTTTTGGCAAGTATTGTACCTTCATCTGACCTTGTCCAGGAATCGTTGCCTTTAGCGCCTCGTATCTAGGACCCTTTCGAGGTATTACAGGCAACTCAATTTCAAAATGCACTATCAAATTTCCCCGTTTCAACTTTGAATCGGAAGAATCTTTATTCTTTGCCTTGAACTCTGGTAATCCACCATCGGGTATAATCAGGGGCGAGAGTGATGATGTCATCGGTTCTATTTTAACAGAAAATGACTCGTCTCCTAGACCCTTAATCTGCAGTAGAAAATAATTAAGAATATAAAAAAAAATATCGTGGTTTGTGAAGTGATGGGATGTTGTGCGATCTTACCGTTAAATTACCTCCAAGAAGTGCCAGTTTGAGGTCAATTTTACATCCAGTCCGAAGGTTAGATCCTTCGCGGAGGAATAGTTCATGAGGTTCAACTTCAAGGGTAAAAACAATGTCTCCAGGTGGTTCGCTTGGCGTAATCTCTTCTCCTTCTTTTTCAAATCGAATTCGCGTACCATTTCGAGCGCCCGGGGGTATATTAAAAATAAGAACCCGACTTTCTTGAAAGAAGCTGTTGGTCAGTCTATCAAAACGACGCCGTCGCACACGCATTCGTCGCTGAACACCTCCAAGGAGTTCATCAAGTCCAACCTTTACCGGATACTCTGTGTCGTTATTCGTTTGAATAGAATCATCTTCCGGTATGTTAGATACCGATGGATTCGTTTGCTCACCATAGTGTCCGCTTGAGAAGTTGAATATGTAAGTAGAGTGCATTCCCTGAATATCGATACGAATTTAATATGACATTAAAATATTGCATTTGCATCTTCTGAGAATTCAGCTTAATTCATCTGCTACTTTTTGGATTTTTAAGATTTATTTTTTAAACACAGCCTTACCTAATGATCAATAGCTCATCAGCTACTCAACATACGTCAAGTTTGAAATTTAGCTGCTATTAATGCTTAACTGAAGTTGTTAAAAAAAGGATAAATTAATTTTTGGCGACATCTTTTCTGACAACGCACGTTAGGTGTCACTTCAAAGAATGGGGCACACTTGCTACCAACACCAGAGAACAGTCCGAAGGATTGCAAAACATCTGCTTCGAAAGAAGTTTCAGGTTGATAGACTGTTTGGTTTTCCACGCGGTAAATATCGTACAAACGTCGCTTCTCCGCATCACTAAGAATCTGAATAAGTAAAAGATGGGTATGAAATGCAGCTAAAAGGCGGGAAATATGCACAGTTTGATAGTTTCAGTTTATATTATTTGATAATATGCGAAGACGTAATGCGGAACAATAACAGATTATGATTCCGACACCAAATAAAAATCCAACTGACACTGTCTTGCACACAATAAGCTGCATAAAGTAGAAATTTACAAATTTTCTGCTGTCAAAATAGTGTGATTCTAAAAAAATGTGGCTTTTGATTAAAGGCCAAACTAAAATTTACCAAAGTACAGATTTTGATACTTCTTGTAAAGTTGTGATTTCTGCCAAAAGTTAGGGCACTAAGGCCACTAATATTGAATGTGTTAGTAGAACACTCGCCTCGTAAGCCTGGGATATTTCCTTGAATTTAGCTTCTGCTTCTTTAGTGAAATTTTTGTCCGGGTGATAGAGGAGGGCCAATCGACGGTAGGACTTTTTTATTTCTGCCTCCGTGGCTTCCCGAGATAAACCTAGCAGGGCATAATAGTCGGGCATTGTTTGCTCTGCGCTGCACATAACGTGACTCTGCTCACCACGTTTCTTGCATTGATTTTTTCGCCTTTGAATTTCAAATGATTATCGAAACGCGATTCTTTTGAGTCCACTTTGTTAGTGAACTACCGCGAAATGCGCTTTATTATCTCCTCTGACTTATAAATTCATTTACTCGAAAGCAGATTAACACTCTAATCTCAAACATATTTCAATGCATGAAAACTTAAATTGCTGTCCAAAACATACTATTTAATGTTTGTTGTAGGGACGCACTCAACTACTATTAGTGTATTTGGCCAACGCGTTTTAGGTCATGCAGTTGAAAAGAGAGGGCAGACAAATCACTTCTAAACTGAGCTTAGATTAGTATTTCAAATTACATTAGTGCTGTTTACTTTCTACCGAATCTCAATCACCATTTAAATAGTATTTTCTAAGGGTTCTATTTATTATTGGACTCTTCAGTTTAAAATATGCCACAGGTGTGGCACTTTCCTAATTTTCCCTAGTAAGACCTCTTCCAGTGAGTTTTAGTTCATTCGTTTCGTTCGCTTAAGTTCATTTGCCAAATTTTGTCGCGCTATCGTCTGATTTCATTTTATGCCGTCAGATTCCAACCAGGGACATTAGCTGAAAGTCGGACTTGTTATCCCGCTACCCCTTCTATCAACTGTCAATGTTAACCTATCTCAAGCAGAACTACCTGTAGACCCTAATTATTTCATTGTTAAAAAGACTCCCAGACGGTTTTCACTACCAAAATTTACGTAAAAAACTGAACTAACCTTGCTTTACCTGTTTATGATTTCCGTGGAGTTTTTTCCCATAAACTCAAAAGTGGGCTGACATTTTTTTACCAGCCATCGGTAGTGCCATTACCAACCACTAAGATGAAATCAAGAACTAACTATTTCATCAAATCGAATTAATAAGTGATTTTCGCATAAAAAGCTAGGCACAAAGGACTGTGTGTTTGCCTGGTTATCCCTTGTATAATGGAGCAAAGGGAACAAGTCTGAGAGTAACAAGAAATCGAGGCCAGGTAGCGTATCCAATCAATAGGAGCGAGTCCAATTTCCTCCTATGATAAGTTCTTCACTCCCAACTTTAAAAAACGATGTGCACAGTAGAGCTGCACAAAACTATCGTCATCGAAAAAAGCAGAATAAATAATCTGCCTCCTTCCGGAAAAGCGTGGTCATGGATCTAATTGATTTAACAGAGTTAAGGGAGGAAGGAGGGTAAGTCCGGGGATCTTTAGGTGGAAGGACGACATTTTTACAGGTTGAGGACTAACCCTGAAATATAAAAATATTGATAGATGAGTAAGTACTGTAGATATAGCCAGAGTATACGTCAATAGCTGAAATTGGAAGCAGAATAAAGGAAACTGGAAGGATGTCAGGAGGATGGGATTCTGTAAATGGAAGTGAGGTGAATATTTCTCTTGTTATTTCAAGGCCAAGACAAAGAGGATTAGGAGAGTTGAAGTGGAGGAGCGCAAAGGCGGTGGTGGTGGAAGTACGAGACAATTAGGAGCGAAAGGTGTGAGAATTAGAGGACGGTAAGAAGGAGAGTCATTTGAAAGCCCGAAAATATGAGTTGCATGATATTTCTCTCGGTCTCTTGGTTCTTCTGCTTGTGAGTAAGTTAGTTGACTGGTCTTAAGCTCGAATAAAGTCTGCTCACACTTTGCGTGGTTTTCGCAAAACATTCTCCAAATGACGCATGTCGTTTTCACTGATTTTGTTCGACAGCGTTCTTCCGGCTGTTGATAGGCAAAAAGGCAACATTTAAATAAACTCTTTCGATAATCCTGGGTTCAAAGCGAAATAGGTGCGCAAAAAATAAATGGAAAGCAGAAATCAACATCGGATCAGTAAAGAATAGAGTAGTAGAATAGTAGGCGGAAAGAAAAGAGGCTGATATTAGGGCAGTCATTCGGAGTTTTGTTTAACTATTTTTATGCGAGTTGATGAAAGGGCAAAGCATGTGAGCCGTAAAATAAAATGAGGAACGTCAAAAGTCAATCCAAAAAATTCTATTACTGATTTACACTAGGAGGACTAAATTATGCCTTGAACACCTTATTCTCACATATACTTTAGGCAAGTTAGAAAGACAACAGAAATGGAAACTAAATTCGATGCCTTTCTATTCGTGGCTGAGAAGTAGTATTAGTTGGGCTATGGCTTTTGGATTATCTTACATTTTTCGTCCTACTTGGAGAGTCGAAGCGAAATCTTGGATATGATAGACATTTGATTATATCTTAGAGAAATTTCTGATTCGAAAGGGTTCTCGCCTAGGGTTCAGTTTCCTAGCGATTCTGACTATAAACCTTGCCAAGTTGGCAGCGTAACGTGAATAAATCATTGGCGATATTTAGTGTTGCACTATCAAAAAATTGTTTGAGCCAAAAAACTTTCGCCAGGATGAGCACACATACAGGTATCAGGTAAAGAGCATGCAGAGAGAATTATGCGAAATGAAATCAAAGAGTAAAATCGTTAGAAAAATGCAGTAGCAGTGCAGAAATAAAATACAAAAACATAAAAAAAAACAAATAAGGCACATAGTCAGTAGTGCTTATTACCCTAGAGCGTTCTCTGCGGGTGTTAGTAAAACAACCGAGCTGTAAATCAAAATAAAGTTTAGCGCAAAGGGCAGTGAGGATGCAGAAAGCCACCGGGTGGGAAGAGTCAATGTTTTCTGACTTTGCTAAATCTATTTCAGGTTCCATCTCCTAGATGCCCGAGTAATATGCGTGGAAGCTTAAATGTGTGTGTTATTACTGAAGATGTTAAGCTTACTGTTTCTCTAGAGCTTCTATGATAGGATCGACGAAATCTTCGTCCTCTTAAAAGGAAAAATTTTAAACGAATTTGCAACATTTCGACGTGATTTTAAACTAACCTCGACGTCTTTACCCACAAAACTGGCCTCAACCATAAAAAAATATGCTTTTCATGGGCTCAACCAATTTTCCCTAAGCGGTCAGCAAAGTGACAATTCCAAGCTCATTGAAAGCTCGAATAAGTTACAATGGGCCAGTCGCTAATTGGTGTATCTTATTTTTGGGTACTCATTTCCACTGTCAGTTTAATGCTCATAGTGATGGCATATGATAAAAACCCCTAGTAGGCTTAGTTTGTGTTGAGTGGAACTGTTGAACACATTCCTGCTGATGTTATGACCACTATTTTAAAAATTTAAATCCAACTCCTAGACTTAATTTGCACTTTTAATTCAATTCAGTTCTTGGAATAAATCCATACGTCAATTTTTGTTGGAATTTTTCAGTTTTGAATTTTTCATTTATTCTGATTCAAAAGGCTGCGGGTTAATAAGTAGGAAACAACTGAAATTAAATTAAACAAAGAAACTGAGGTGAGACCCCCTGAACTAACAAACCTCTGGCTAAAAATCTGAAATTAATGCATAATTTCTGGTGTCGAGTCTATTTAAATGATTTCAATAAGCATGGCTTGATAACCACACTTACTTGCTTGCCGAGTGCGCTCTTGCACACGTCGACGCTCTTTGGAAGGTCCGCGTCTTCCCAGAGTCCCACTGGTGGGAGCCAACGAGGAGGCACGATCGCAAGCGTCTAATAGAGCACTGCCCTCACGAAATTCCCGGTTATTGTTCCGTCCTGCAACATCCAAGGCGGAACTTGGAAGGCAAGGACTAGCGCCGCGTTCACGACCCCGTTTTGCGCTTGAGACTAAATAAAAATTCAAATGACACTGACTAATATTTTTAGATGAAAGCATGCAAGGATTCAGGTGCGACAATCATGAAGAAGCCTCATTGACTAAAAGTGAGCTGCTTTAGCGCGGTTAGACGACTTCATGCAACTTAAAAGTACAGCTAACTCTACATGCATTTTGTAGTATATTTACCTTATACCACTGTTTCTTCGTTTGACCCAGACATTAAGATTAACTACTTGGCTTATTTACTTTTCAACATTCACCCGCTTAAATAGTACACATGATATTTTTATCGACCGTTAATTTAAGATATATGTTCTAATTTTTAAGTTCAGATAGAGGTAAAATTTAAGAGCTTGAAAAATTGCGTATAAATTTAATCTTATAACTGTTGGTATAATCTAAAAAGTTCTTGATTACAAAGAGAAGAACATTTGAATTAAATCCAAATTGCCATAAAAAAGTGCAATTTATCATTTTTTCCCACAAATGACAATTACTTTGAGTGTACATGGACTATTTTTATGCTAAAATACGGATCTAACTTTAGATGTGAATAAACATGAAATGAATTTATCCGGTCCAAGTCCTCATAGAAGCGAAGCATAAGCATTCAAGCACCGTAAAAGCTTCGGCATCCATCAAGACAGCTCGTGATGCAGTGCTGGTCGCCCACCTAATCCACACTTACTCAAACTCGAGCTATTACTCAATCGCCGTGTACCAGGATCCAATCTGGGCAAGAAGGGGTAGGGAGACTCACTGGACTCACGACGAATTGACAAAACCTGACGCAGTTCCATGTCATCTGCCGCCTGCTGCTTGGACACAACTGGGGCAGTCCGAATCTTTGGTACCTGAAGCAATACAGCGTAATCAAAATTAAAATGATCTAGACTCATCGATCGGCTGACATCATGCCATTTTTTTGCAAAATTATAATTATTTCAGTGCTATGTATTTCTACAAATCAGTCAGAACGATGAGTAGATGAGTGGAGGGTACCAAGCAATGGAGTAATAAGTGGAAATACTAAATTTTTTCCAAGTATGCTGATGGGCTAGGTAAGTGGTACGTTCACGTTAATTCAGACATGGCGGGAGGAAAATGAGATGGCGAAGCGTCGTGAGTTGAATACACACTAAAGAGAACTTACGTCAAGATGGTGAACATTTGAGTTACCATCATCCATGGTTAGGACCTAGAAGAAGAGGAGTTCACTGGATTTTCAAGACAAATAACTTCGGAAACTTGGCTGACAAAGTCGAAATAGTTAAAATTTGAAGAGCTAGTGGATAACAACAAAAATGTTGACTCACGTCATCGATTAGTTTTCCCCTGGTCTGTCTGCGTTCCTTGTCACTAGCTTTCTTGGCGTTCTGCTCAAGTATTCTTTCGCGGGTTGTTCGATATTCCAGCGAAAATTCAGCCAAAATGCGGCAAAAATGACCGATCGCCATGCTTTCTGCTCGAGAGGGTGGAAAGCCTAAGTAAACTAGAAGCTGTCGATACCTAGAATGACGAGAGTACTCAAGAACTAAAAAACCTCTTAGTATGAGAAAAAACAGCCGGATAATTCTTGACGAGTACCTTTGTATAGTTCGCCTTTTAACGACTTTCATGGCAATAATTCGGTCAGCCGCATCTGCAATAAAGTCCGCCAACCTAATTGAGTCGAAAATAATCATAATTGAGGTCAAATTTAAAATTTGCGATGCTTTAGGATGAAAGCTAAACTTAATGAGCGCTAGATAAGGTAATATTAACCGTCATTCATTACAAGGTTTGAGGTGAGATGCACCTCAAATAACACAAAAAATTACACAGTCGCATTCTATTAACGTAATCACTTTAAAACTAAAGTTCTGCGCGAGTTCAAGGAATGGTTATAACGCTGGAAATTATTCTTATTGAATACAATCGACGTGCCTCGCTTAAACAATCAACCATATGATCGGGGTAAAAACTACGTTCTATGAAGAAAATGCAAAGAATGGAACAAATTTAAGAAGACAATCAATGATCAAATAAAAGAAATTTTAATGATATTGAAAAGTCATTTTTTTTTCATTCTGATCATAGGTTAATTCCTTTCTTGAAACCCATCACTTTAGCAACTTTCAAATTGACGTAAGCGACTAGATCATTATTTACCTTTAACAGCCAAATTAAAACGATTTGCTATTACATCTATATCAGGCCTAACGAAGCCAAAAACTGACTTTTAATTTAATAAAAATTGTTTTTCATTGTGTTTTTTTTTCATTTTTTGAAATGCTTTGATAGTAATAAGCTACCTGATAACTTGAAGGGAGCATGGTTCCATCAAACGCAAAACCAGACAGCAATTAAATACTGCAATAATTGATCAAATATTTAATCAACCAAATGCCTAGTTATAACGGTATCCTCTTAACTATCCAACAGATAATGTACACGATAAATCCGATTTGTGTGAGGGACACTATACATCTTCGAGCCCTCAGCAAACAAATGCAGTTCGAACAGATCAACCTATTCAAACTAAACTGCAGCAGAAGTCAAGACAAAACAAGAGATGTCTAATCGAACGGTGACTCACCTATTATTAACGACAAAATTACGGTTTGTGTTGCAATAGATAGTCTGATAATGCTCCCAAGCACGTCGACAGTCGTTCTCAGCCTTTTCCAACCGCCTATCAAGTTCCTCCCAGTCTACGCGGTGGCAGCGGCAGACAGCTCCCATTTCGGAGTGTAAGTCTAAAATATTTATAAACCTAGTTTAGACTTTAAAAACACGAACAATAGGTATTTAAGCGGCTACAAGACCTACCTGTGCTCTCAGGGAATAGTTCAAGAACTGTCTGACAGACATGATGAAGAAGGCTCTGTTTATGTTTGGTGTCCTTGACTTCTGGAAGACGGTCGAGATATTCGGGGTTGAAGCCCCAGGACTCACTGGAATTGAGGAAATTGCCCATAGCAAGAATGACGGAGAGGATGCATCGGAACGTTTGAGATCCTTGAACATCATATACAGCCTAAAAGTGATTGCCAACGGCATTAATCTATAAAGTTGAATGCTTTCATGCAGTAAGTAATGAGTGTCTCACTTGTTTGAGGTCAGTAAGTGGATCGATAATCTCAGCTTCCATAGTCTCGTAGTCGAGTTTAAAAAGCCAGAGCTCCAGCCGCGCCTTGAGATGGGAAACCTCGGAGAGGGTTAGGAGAAACTCTTCTGCTTTACCCAATTGAACATCACTGTGTTCTCGCTTGGCGATTATTATCTTCTCTCGCTCTTCATCCGTTGGAAGCATCGTGTTCAGCAATTGCTATCATTCAAATAATGAAGGTGAGAGGCGATGTAATACTGGATCTCCAATTCATACTTCTTAATTAAATCGGCAGTAGACGCACCTCAATACCCTCACGGTTGATTACAGACGAATCCATCTTGATGAGAGCACTGCTAATAGTTCTCAGCGGAGGAAGAAGCTTCATTCCAATGTTGATCGCGTTGGATCGTTTCACATCAAGAATCTCAATCTTTTTGATGGCTGCATCATGTTTCTATAAAGTAAAGCAGCAATAAAACCGGCTAATTCAGACAATTCGACCTTGAAACGGTATTGCAACCGGGACTCACCATGACCTTAACTTCGGCAACTCTGTTCTCAAACAACTCCTCCAAGTGTTTATAGTCCAGGGAAACGGGTACTACATGCGACCAAATCGTGGAAGTTTTGAGCTCTTCCACAACTTTCTTGGCCTCCTCCTTGGTGCTGGAAGAGGTGGGGGTTTTCTTAGCGATTTTGAAATCGATACAGTCACGTCCTGTAAGTTTCGCGACCTTGGTGAGGGCTTCGATATCGCTAGGCTTCGGTACCCATTCTGACCAATGGAGACGGACTGTGCGACTGTGTTTTTGGATTCGAGAGCCAGGAGGAGGAGGGAGATTGCCCAGAAGACTGTTAACAGCAGTAGTGGATTTTCCAAATGGTGGAGGTGGTGGAGGAACCCCACCTGAAGCAAATAAAATAGACTAAGTCAGTGAATGGCCCCATGCGTTGCGAATCTGACTCCCAAAGTCAAAGGATCTATAGCTAAAATAATTGGACGAAGTCATAAAACTTCTCGGTTAAGGGTTAGTGATATTTATATCTTCAAGTTGGTCTCCAACTCAAAACTTCTGCTGTCGCATAGAATTAGTTATACCACATGGCAGTTGAGAGGAAAAACCATATCAAATCTAAAACTTGCTGGAAGGGAGGTCAGAGTCAAAAGAAAATAACAAAACATTCGTTTGAATAGGTTAAGCACAAGCATTGCTCCAAACGAAATACATAGAAAGGTCCTGTAAAATTTCTACAGCCCCTGAATCATCTTTGATTTTCTCAAATAAAAACTCAGAATAGACGACTTGGGACAGATACAATTCGTTGATGAACATCAAGAGCATGAACCTCTGTGTTCAGCGTTCTAAAAAATATCGATCATTCTAAACACCTTGATTTTAATGGCCTGAACTCTCATCCAGTCTAGATCAAATACTGGAGATTTGAAATTGACTACTCCAGTTGCCAAGCGTGCATCACATTAATCATAATGGACACGATGACTACAACGAGAATGGTGATCGCAATGAATAGTTATGTAGTCTACGCACGGAATACATTATTGGAAGTCTTCGTTCAAGGACCGGTGTTATCAGCAAATGATATTGAATTTCGCTATGGGAATGAAGATTAATCTCGTCATTTTAACATGACGGCCACAAACAGCATCTTCAAATGCTGTAAACTCCATCAGGCAGTAAAAAAACTGAGATCTATGTGCGGACCCTGGTTAAAAAATCCTTCCTGAGTTCCAGTTTCATAGTTTCCTCCCAAGAGACTACTAGCTGAGCTTTGAAAGTCATAATCTATCATCTTTACCAAACCGTGGTAGTAAACGGTGTATGAGAAAAGACCTCACCAACCGCTGCTGCAAAAGTGCGGTTGGTTCATCTTAGCCAGTACAAAACATTGAAATTAGTAATCAATATCTAAATAACCTAGCCTCTAGTGATCGGTAAACATAATTGATTGCCACTAAATGATCTTTGTATTCTAAAGATTGTTCATCTTTTCCGTTTTACAGGGCACTTCTTTTCTGATAAGGGTCTGGACCGAGCTAAATGGCTCAATTCTACTGAATAGCAAATAGAGGACTTGTATATTTACATTTCACTTGACGACGAGGTTAATGGAGAGTGAAAAGTGATCATGACACCGGACCAACACCCTTAAGATCTGCTCATTTAAGCTATGATTCGAGAAAGAATGTGATAAATTCAACACAGTTACCAATGCAGTCCAAGTTAAGTTCTGGAAATTAAATAAAAATCAATGTATAATTTATCGATCCTTTATATCCTGATTCCACAAATGTGGCCAAATCACTTAAGCCTTTTAAATTACTTGGTGACTGGTTAGATTATTGAATATGGAAATTAAAAAAAATTAGTATATGGTGAATGGGAAGATCACTTGAAGCTGCTCAAATGTAGAAAGGGTAAATATTACCTTCGGAAAATATTTGACTTTCAGACTCAGTCATTTCATTAATAATCAGCATTATGGGATTTCGCCAGAGTTAGGCCATTCGGTAAAATCTTTATTGAACAACTCAAGAGTTTGTCAAGCATTGGCTGATATAAGTTTATATCGTTTTCTACAAGTTATTTGACTAATAGAAGCTCACCAGGTCCAGGGGGCGGCGGGGGCGGAGGGGGAGCACGGAAGCTTCCTATTGGAGGTGGTGGCGGCGGTGGTGGAGGTGGTGGAATCCCACCATTTCTGGCGGCGCCAGGACCATTCAAACTTCCAGAACCATTCGATTCATCCTCGGAGATGTCCAGGTCATCAAAATCACGATCCTTCACTCGAAGGGGACGGTTGGTTACTTTCTTCTCATGATCCATCCAGAAGTAGTCAACTCCCTTCAGCTTCGGTGGCTCTGGCTTCGGTTCTTCTGCCTGGAAGTCAAAAAAAAAAACAAAAAAATACAATTTGATGATCGAAGTCATAATGATGCAGATCCAAAAGGCTACGGTCGGGTTCAAATGATAACCAAAACCACTCAAGATTGTACGAAGTGGAGTTCATTTTTTTTCTGTTAATTACTATTTATTTATTTATTTTAGTATCATGGAGAAAACATCACGAACCTTTTCAGTGATAGTCGTTTCTGGGGAAGATCCTGCTGGGAGTGATGTTGGAATACGACCGATTGTGGCGGCCAACTTTTCTTTCGTCGAGGAGACAGATCCCGGTTTGATTAGGGGCGTCTTGGACGAATCATTATTGGTCTAGACGAACACGAGAGAGAAGAATTATTCACTGATCTAAGGACCTAAATAAGACTCATTTAAAGTATGCTATAAAACAAGTAAAACAAATGGCTTTAATTTAACACGATTCAATAATCTAAACACGCAATCCTGGTTTCGGATAGAATACTGTTGATTATAGAGTTGAAACAAAGGCTGAAGCATTCAACTTTTTGGTATAAACATTAATAAAAGCAAAGTATCTAATTCGCTTTTGGATAAGTGAGCAATGATAAATAAAAGTATAACCAATCAAAACATCATGGACTCAAAAGCACATTTCAATAGCCAACTCTAAATACGAGGTCTTATATCCATATCAAGTTTGGCAATGTGATAGGACACAAACAGTATTAAATTATTAAGAAATTATTAATCTATGCACATTCAATTCTTACATCTTTTGGAAAAGATACTACTAATCAGTTGGTGATGCCCAGATATGATTTTGAAAATCAAATCGCAGTTTACAATATTTCAATGATTATTGGTCCCAGAAGCAATATTTAAATTGTTGAATAACTTGCTCCATATATGAAATAGATTGATTAATATTTCAAATAAATGCTAACCTCTTTTTTGACAGTCTCATTCTTTTCCTCCTCTAAAATAAAATAGAGAACACTTGAAATCCATTTCCCTTCCCGCTAGAAAGTTCGAAACGTCAGCAATCAATGCAAACAAGCAAAAAGTGAGCGTTAGAATAAAATTTCAAGTGGTAGCAGAGGCAGTTAAGTGTAGTAACAGCATTAGGTCGTCATCTGCCGTGAATCAAAGCTCTGCCCCCAAAAACCGACGGTGGCAATAATCAAAGTCAAGCCTTTCATTTCACTTGACAGTCCCGTCACCAGACACTCAGGAAAGGCGGATAATCAGGGAGACGCTTAGAAGCGTGAGACGAACAACTGATGTTAGAGCAGCGAAGCCGAACCATTGGCTTTTATTCTGACTCATTCAGTAGAATTCATTCGACAAAATACCCACCAAATTTATGAATTAGGCCATTCAATTTCGATGGGACCTGTTGAGAATAGGTAACTAGCCCTTCGGATTTGCCTTGGCGACCGCCAACCTTCTCGCAGGTCTTCTGATGTCCCTTTTCCCCTTCATCAGTTTTTGTCACCCCATCTTCCGTCTTCACAATCTCTATTTTATCTTCTGGTTTTGAACCGGAACATGATAAATAAAATGTGACTAGCTTTGATTTCAGTTTCAAACCTAAACCTTACCGTCGGAAACACGACTAACAGATGTAAACGTGACAAATCTTTGAGGTGGAATATCGTCAATGTCACTGTTAGCACCAGCCTCTTGTTGAAATCCATGTTCTTTAGGTTCCGTTTCACTAGCAACGTCATCTAAAGGCTCCTTTTCGACTGGACTTTCATTGGCAATCAGATTTTCATAGAGATCTCGGACAGTTTGTCTTTGAAGCTCTGTTATTTTCCAAATTTTGTTAGTCACGCAAAGGTTACGTAGGTTAAGAGTAAGGAGGTAGATAGAAAAATAATAACGATAATAATAAAAAGTGACCAAAAAACCAGGTTAAAACAGCGATAATGGTGTTGGTGGCAGGTGAATATGCAATAATCGTCGTGGAAGAGGGCACCCGGAAATGTTTCAGTGTTTTCAGTTTTAGTTAGCGTCAACACACAAAGGTAGTGATACGATAGACGCACGTATTTTCGTCAACCGACGGAGAGATTTTAGGAAAAAGAAAACGAAAATAAACCAGGTTATTTTAAGCCTTTAATTTGTACACGTAATTTTTGGGATGTATATAAATAATGTAAATATCTAAGGATTACTGTTAACAAACCTGCGGTTTGTCTTCGAGAATCAGCAATCACCCCATCCGTTATTCGTCTGGCGTGATGTTTACGCTCATCGGACCCGTTTCTACAGAGGAAAAACGACATTTAGTAAAATAAAGTTACTTTGAAAGCCATCTTACGGAGAGTAGAAATCATTTTGATCTGAAAAGCAGAGCTGCTCGCCCATAAAACTTGATTCAAGCATAGCTGGTGAGAGACTACAGAGACAAACGTTACTGACAGTGACTGCTGGCAAATTAGCGTTCTACCCTGTTTGTCAAAGAATTTATTAAAGCGAATCTTGTGGTCTACTTTCGCGACAACTTGAGACATTCTTCGAAAAAGTTCTCAGACCAATCAAAGGCAAGGAAATCCCTTGTCAAATACTGGACTATGGAGACAGTTTAGAATATGTTATTGATAGGCATTGTCACAATCACTTATCCTCAGAACCAGACGGGCTGATTATTTAATTAAAACAGTCAGATAGACTTTACTGATTGGAAATGACATTCAATCGGCCCGATCCTTGAGGGACCAAATCGGTGCCTGACTGTCAGGTTATATTCAAGGCAGTTGTCAAGAGGACTCAAACGGCGAATTTTCATTGATTGACGGAGATGATTATGTGGAATCTCAGTGGATCCAGTAATTGGAAAAGCTACCAGGAGTTGCCACAGACGTTTTAATATATCAAGCAAATAAAGTAACACATTAATGAGTTTTACAATGAGGTTATGCTTACCAGCTGAGAACATACAGAAGGTGCAGAAAATGGCTGGTCGACAGTAAATCAACTTTACATAATGGTGTTTCTATTTCTACTTTGTAAGCAAACTTTTAGAAAAGGGGATTCCTAAACGGAAGCCCTCCCCCCTAGGAAGCCGGACGCCAGAACGTCCAGTTGTTGCTGGGAGGGAAGAGGATTTTAGGGTAGGAAAAATCGGAAGTTTTGGGCTTGATTGCCCCCGTGCTGGTGCACAGAAAAGTTAAAGGCAGAATTAAAATATTATGCAGTGATCAAATTAACCACCTGCACTGTAAGGATGTCAGAGTTCGCAGGATAAGTTGATAAGGTCTCTAAATAAACAAGGATTTAGAATGGTTCGCAGGAGCATATTGGATCAGTTTAAGTTGCATTTGCGGAGTTTCGATCGATATGAAAAATCTGTGATAGAATTAATTCGATCGCCCCAAAACGTCGACTTACACCGCAATTTCACTTTCATCGGGAAAGAACCGTCTAGATCTTCGTTTTCGAGTTAACTCTCCATTAATGATCTCTGACATGGTCCCAGAAAGTTCAGCTCGACTGGGTCGAGGAGTTTGTCGAATATTATCCAGAGACTCTTCTCCCAAATTCACCTGACTTTTGGATCCGCCATCCTCGAAGATTAAGCTCGCCTGTAAGAGGATTCAAGTGATATTTAGAAACTGCTAACTTCAATTCGGAGGATAAGTGAATTCAGAGCGCACTTATTTAATAAGCAAGATAAATCTATTGCATTTCGAAGGGGAGAACAGGTCAGAAGCTCTAGTATCCCAATCAAAACTTCATTATCTAAAGCTCAGTGATTCGTCACAAGCGCCGATAAATACATTTTTCATTCTTTTCATATTTTTTCCCTCAGGTTCTGTTAACCAAAGTTCTTCTCCCCTGTTTGTCCAAAGGATTAATCTAGCTTATTGAGAAGAAATCAGAAAAATTGTCATTTACATTAAAGTTTTACCTCGTAGATTCTTAATTGTTCAACGAGCACTGGGTCGGTATTTGGATCTTTTTGAAGTTTTTCTGAGATCTCGCGCAATCCTTGATCCTCCAAGCAATCAGTGATGTCGTAGAAGGTCTCCTGATCTGGAACGGCTGCCAAAGCTTTATTGATCAGCAGCATTGTTAATCGACTGAATTCCAAATCACCAGATTCGTTCTGAAGTAGATCAATCAAGTAGGACCAGGGTTTTCCAGTATTCTCTTAAGGAAAAAATGGATTGAATTAAATACAGAAAATAATAAAGCCATGTTTAGGCTTTAGTCAATCGCCTCCAGGGCGTATGTCTTCTTTCAGACGAATCAGTTGCCTATAGGGCGGCCAATCAACACTTGTGTTTTAAATCTACCACATACTCAAGTTGTCAGGGGTTGCTTCATCCAAATTGATAGGCAGCGCATTTCGTTGCACTATACATTATTTGATTCCATGAGATTGAATCGAAAGGCCAGATCATGTGTCAGTTTAAGATTGATTTTGGGTCTTCAAAGCGTATATTTCGTAAAATAACATGACTTTAGAAAATGATACGGAGACTATCTTATCTTCTACAAGTGTATTCAGAATGTTTTCTTATAAGATATGAATCGTCACAAAATTTGTAGATATGCGTGACGAATACGTGTAAAACAGCTTCACATGGGAGTACTCTGGCACATTCTTATGAAAGTGATGGATCAAAAGTTGACCTAATCATTCATTTTCCAAGCGTTTTCAGAGTCAGCGTAAGTTGAAATCATGGCGTCTAGTGAAATAAACTATACAAAGGACTAAAAGGATTGCGCAATCAATCGAAAACGCGTCGTCTAATACAAATCAAAGCGAGAAGTCTAACGCTCTATTTGCAGAGAGGAGGGTAAAGAAATGAGCGTGACTAAACTGAAGCTCCCGCCTGCATAGCTTGCTTAATTAATTAATATACAAGGATAATAACAATAATTTTGTTGGAAATTTCGCCAAAAATTTTTAAGAATATAACTTTTTAATAAACAGTAAAATTTAAGAACTTTAAGCAACGTGATATTAAACCACAGTGCAAAAGTTGATTTAATCAATGTGCGGTACTTATAAATCTACAAAAAACGGCCTTAAAGGAGGAATTATCGTGATAGTTGACTCACTTGTGGATTTGTGGAAATCATCAACAGTTTCGACAAAAATGTTAGCATTCGTGTCTGCATATCCCACAAATACGGAGAGCAGATGAAGTGCCGTCTTTTTAACTAGGGAGAACTGAAAGAAAATAGAAAAAGTAGATACAAACGCGTAAATCATGTTTAGTAGTGTTCAGCCTCAAACGAACTTGACAATCAAACATAAAATTATTCAAACAATGTGCTAACTGAAATTCAGATGTTAGTTACCATATCGTCATCGCAAGAGCCAGAACCAAGGCTCAACGCTTGCCGCTGGGCCAAGGTTAGATAGCAAAGAAATAAGCATCTTTTGCGTCAAATGAACACCCCAAAATGAACATGCTTGTGAATGAGTGGGTTGTGTTAAAAGTAGCAAAATCAGCGACCCTAATCTACCTTGCAGGAAAGGAGCGAGTACAGCCACCGAATTGTCTCTGGATGTTCACTAACCCCATTCATCCCGTCCACGTAGAGAATCAGTTGACCCAAGGCTGAAATTTTCAAAGAAAATCCGAATTAATTACTTTTAGTTTAGCGTGGTTGCTCCATGGTGCTTAGTTTAACAAATATTGGCAAAGAATTCATTTAATTTGTCTTAAAAAGAACCAAGGCCGATTGATTTAAGTAGTGTATTTTGGCATCAACAGCTTACAGTAAAACCGTTAATCAGCAATGGCTTTTACTCTCTGATGCTAATAATAGTTTAGTCTAGAAAAAAATGAAGTCCTTCGTTTTGTAAGCATTTTTCCAAGCAAAGTAGCAAAAATAAACAATTTTGACGCTTAGCTTTACAGAACTAACCACAAATCTTAAGTACAGTCATTTTCTGTGCATTCGTAAGGTTGATTTTAAAAAGCCACAGCCATTAACATTGGAAATTTTTTCCGTTTAGTGAAAGCTATCGAGAAATTCTCTCCAAGTATTTGAAAAATTACCATTCTCTATTTACCGCTAATTAATTCGAATAGGCAGGCAAGTTAACGTTCATGCGCACAAATACTGTTAAGGTAAATTACCGTAAATATAAACACTTGCTCCACATTTTAAAATGGTGATATAGCCGTTTAAAAATGAAAGTTTGGATTTTACGGTGGTATAATTTAGTGATAAAACGAGCGCCGAGGGGACGAGTCATAAAGGACTGCGTGGAAAAAGCACTTTACTCACCCCGGAGGATGTAATTTTGATGGGTGTGCTCCGATTGAGATCCCACGGTCACCAGGCAGGTCAATCCGGAGTGAGTCACAAAATCGTGAACCAAGTCCTTATCATTCTTTGAGAAAACGAAGAAGGTTTAATTATAATTCATGAAAATAGTACTAGATGAAATAAGGCTGAAAAGACATATCCCTGGCGTAAATAAATTCATTACCAATCCTAGCTACTATTCACTACATTTCATAGACTCAAAACGGAGTCAAAAGTTTGGTTATAAGTTTGAGAAGCCGAGAAGTCGTGAAATTGAAAGTTTTGGTTCCTAATTAAAGAGTGGAGAATTCCTCTGATCGTAAAAACAAATATGGAGTTAGGCACAAACTGTTGTAAACGAACTCTTAAGTGATAAAGAGAGGTGCCTTCTAGCATGAAACCAATTATGAAAGGTCAATCCAAGGGAGTGCCACTCATTAAAATCCAAACTCTCCGCTGCGAACATTGAAATGAACGGAAATACCAGAAACGACCACTAAAAAGGTCAATCTTAAGTGAAAGATCGTTTCAAGACCTACCAGGCCTTTTGTTGATCAGAAAAAAAAAACACCTAAATGAGAGAAATATGTTCCCTCAACAGAAATTGATTGCTGAATATCCAAGTCAGCTGCGATCCAGACTGGCACAAATAAATAACCGAAGGTATTTGTTTCTCAATTTTCGAAATATTGGGGAGGATCGTGTTGACTAATAATACGTGAATAACACGGGAAATCGGTCGCTTTACCGAGATCCTTTCAATACTGTAACAAGTATCATATCCCCGAATTTTTGTCACCTTTCTCCAAGAACTTAATTTAAGTTTTTCTAAACAAAGATGAAGTTAACGGGGATTAAGTTCTGCAACTGAAATTTGCATATTCAAGAAGCAAGGAGAAAATCAAGAAATCACGGCTGACTCAGTTTCGAAAGAATGCACTCACATGACTGTGATACCACAATTTAGAAATGTTATTTTAATCCATGCTAGCGAAGCCAAACTTTCTTCTGCCAAATTCATATTTTTATATACTCTAGCTTTTGATATTCAGAGTGAACTGATAAGCAAACCGCTAATTAAATAAGAGTGCAGAGTTGGAATACATCCCAAAGCATTCATATAATCTGTGACAAAAATCATTAATCAAGAAATTTGAGTCACTGACTAACATACCATAAAAATTTGCTTCAGTGAAAAGAGAGCTCTTCGAAGTTCTTGACCCTTGGCAGAGTACAGGCGATCTAAAACATTAAAAATTAAATTGCTTGGGAAATTATGCACATATAAGCAAAAATGAAGACTGAATATATTTATGCTTCGTAAACATTCTTACATGATGCCAGAGCACTGTGTGTGATAACAGTTCGCTAATCGTCTATCAAACACCACTTGGTAAACGTCTTTGATCGAGCATACGTGCCTAGAAAAGCTTGAAGACGCTAGCCGAAAATAGGTCTGATGTATAAAGCTCATTTTCAACAAGGAAACATTTGAGTATACGTGATTACACGTCATCAATTAACTCATGAGTAATTTGATGATTTACGTATGAGACGATTTAAGTAATTGATACTCTGGCTTATTGAAATGTCTAAAATCAATCAATTAGACAAAATACAAATAAGTTCTCTATTCAAGTGAAACATAGGGACTCGATTCAAACTTAGATGTGGCCAAACATCCGCATTGTGCAGAGGATGGGTATGTACGTAAAAATCAATATTTCAAACTAGAAATGATCAATTCTTCATCAATCGACTGTGTGATCACTTGTAGCTGATTTCGCAGTAAATGAGGGCACCTGAGAAACTTGCAATAAACTGGCGGTGAATTGGCCCAGTAAAACAAGAATTGGTTTGGTGCTAATTAAAGTATTTTCAGGGAAATTCGAGTGAAAAACCACCATGTGGAAAGGACCCTTTCTCATGTAGACTGAAAGCTTTTACGGTTATATTTACCCATTGAAAACGTAATTGAGCATATTTTCATAACATTTATGGAAAGGTAACGCAGGAAAGAGAGTGATTAGCTGTGATGCGATCGTAAATGCGTAGATCTTAGAACAGTTCATGCTGCTAGTCCCTCTGCATTCGCTCATACTTTCTTGAGCTCGTAGTTTCGGAGATCGACTCAGAAGACCGAATTTTGCATTATAAGGCCACGACCTCACTCGTTGAGAGGAGTGATTTCAGTAACTGCGCCTAACTGGAGTTCATGAGAGCAAATATACGACATGGAAAGACGTTTTTTTGATCATAAAGAGCGTGAATGAAGATAATTACAGAACTCAACACGGTGTGCTGATGCGAAAGGAAACAGTTAACCGACAGAAAATTCACACGACATTGCAAGAATATAGGCACGTAGGTCGGTCTGTAATGTGCTATGTTGGATACAACCAATCAGATGGAGACAATCAATGAGAACTCAAAATGCTTTGCATCGTTGCATGGGATCGGTGAAAATGGCATTATAGGGAAAAGTAATCTCTCAATATTTATGAGGAAATACATTACTTACTTATGATCGCCTGTACACGAACAATGGATTTAGTTCGAAGCACAATAGCGATTGATTCGCCGCTAAAAAAATAAGTATATCATCACTGAACTCAGCATAGTCAATCATACAATTCACAAGAGAATAATCAGTTAAAGCACATCTAAAAATATCAGGTACAAATTGTAAAAAACGCAAAGCTGACTTCGTTGGATTATTTTAAAATGATAAAACCATGATGATAAATAGAAAAATTATCTAAAGGTATTTTAAAATAAAACAATCATGATGAAAAATTGTATGAAGGTGATTTAGTATGCTGGCAATAATACATGAATACTGTCTTGTATCAGTATGCAAATAGCTTTAAGTACTCAAGAATAAAGAAGCGAAGAGAAGGGGTAACGTATTTTAACACTTACTCTTCAGAAACACTTTTGATTTCTTCCCATTGCTCTTGAAGGGTAGAATCCATGTCTAAGTACGTTCCAAAGTAATTTTGTTCGGCTCCAAACCGATACACTTGCAGAACACAATTTTCGAGCTGGAGAGAAGTTGATTTATTAACAGTTAATTACCTGATGAGGAGCATTTAATATTTTGTGAAGACCGGGTAATTGTGTTCGCAAGCAAACATCAGTAAGAAAGGGAAATTTGGGAGAAGTCGTAGGCTCCAAAAACCCTGATTTAGTATAATCAAATGGATCTCTGTCATCGAGGTAATAAGTGCGACATGCATATGTTGACATTTCGCAAACGAATGAAATTTACATCTTCATGTAGTGCGCTGGAAACCAAGGTTGCTTGTTGGTATATTAAAACAAAAATAACTCTGGCTTTTATTTGCCACTTCTTAATAGAAATCTAAAAAACTGGGCCATAAAGTGTTACTATCTTAACACAGTTATAATTTTTTGTTGTACTCTTGACAAGGCGGCTATACACAAACAAATTAGGTAATTGCGCTTTGGGACGGACCTCTCTCCCCCCTTACGCTCATCATTGAATAGTTTGATTTCTGATATTAAGCGTTTGCGTCGTTTTAAGATGCTGAACCGAAGCCTTATGCCTTTCTGATTTCATCTTCTCAGGAGAAGCAAGCATGAATTCAAAATGCGACAGGGAATAATCACAATCACACCTGTGATCTGCTACAAATCTCATGTTTGTTGCCATAATTCGTTATCGTTAAGTCTTATCCATGAAGCATACAGTCTCGACTATCCCTTAGGTCATTCAATTATTGATCAACTTGCTGCGCTACATGTGACCGTTAGTATAAGCGACATCCACTTGCACTGGTGAAAACATTGAAGCATTCTCCCAGGAAGAGTACTTTAACAAGTTTTGATTGGTGAAGCCACGCTTCTTATCACTGTAATCACCTCAACAATTCATTCAAGTTTTAAATGTCCGTTTATTCGGCTATATACAGTTTAAATAGTTTAGCCAATAGGATGAAATGACATTCAAGCACCCTTTTGAGTTAATTGTATTATTTTCCCTTAAGGTTTAGCAAGGCGAAGGACATTTAACTCGCAGCTGAAAGCTAATGTTTAAAATAGAATAAATTTCTTAGATCACGTGGCGTAGAGAGATAAAGATTTGAAAGATTTGCCGATAACTATCGAAACATGTGATGTACACCTATTTTAGGTAAGTCGAAAATACTTGCCTTTACTTGTAACAAATACAATTAGTGCTAAGCCACTTTAATGGAAATAAGTTTTTTGTTATTGAGATTTGCCCTCAGTTAAACATGAAACCGAATCAATTAATCGATTTTCATGTTTAATTTGAATTTTTCAAAGGGAAAGTTTTTTAGAGTCATCAAGTAGACTACAGATAAATAGATCAGCAAATTTTTTTAGGTCATCGTTTAAATGATAAACGTGAAGGTAGGCGGATAAACACTTAATTTAAATATTCCAATTCTACAGACTCAGGCATAAAAACAGAAAGGAATATTTATGTCGAAAATCTCGAGATTTTCACCGTTAAATACAAACAAATGTAAAACAATATCGCTATCGATGAATTACCAAAATTCAACAAAGTACTTATTCAGACAGCTGAAGATTGAAGGTGATTTGTAACAATTAACTATATACTCATTTGTCGTGTGAATGGAAATCTGAGTTGCAGTGAAAGGCACAGCTGAATATTTTATGATCGAAAGTATAACCACTTGAGCCAGTGTATTAAGACGGGAATTTGATAATAGCACTGACTCACTTTACTCAAATTGAAACCGAAATCGGTCATCATGGTGGCCACATCGTTGTACCCTTTGAAATTTCGTTCGCTCTCTCTCGAGAACTCCTTTCCAGATCTTTCCACCCTGCAGACTTCCATTATGGCAGCGAATCGAACGGGTCGCTTGTGTGCTCTGACAACTAGATGTTGAAGTTCAGTCGGCATTTCGCTGAAAATCTGCTTGGCCTTCCTTGTCTTGTATACGATAGACATCTCACCACCAGAATCTTCTAAATCGCTATCAGGCTGATAGGAACAAATCAAATCTTGCTTCTCCTTTCCATCAATCAAATGTTTCTTCAAGTAGTCGTCGAAATCGGTGAAGTTCATTGCCACCTGGACGATATCAGGAGTTGGAAGCGATACTGCCTCTTTCTTAGTTGTCACAGAAACTTCACCTGTCACTTCTCGAGGTTTAAAAGAGGACTGCCTTGGAATAGGCTGCCTTTCTGCCATCTCAATCTCCCTCTTTTTCGACTCCTGTCGACGCTGTTGAAGTCGTCGAATTTCCGAATCAACTTCGGCTATTTTAGCCTCGTCCTTCTCTAAAGTTGCCCTTCGTAATGTTAATCGAAGCCGTCGCTCTTCACGTTCCTCTTCCAGATTCTGCTGATGGAGTTTGTCCAATTGTATTTGTCTCTCCCGTTCCAATTTTCGACGTTCCGCTTCGGTAACTGGGCCTTTTGGCGCGGATGAATTCATTTCTTTGGGAGAGTACTGAACACCATACACCGATTCCCTCCAGGTACTCCTAGCAGGAGTGACATTGGTATCGTTTCCTTCTTTAGAATTCACTCTTTGAAGATATCTTCCTCCGATACTGATTCGAGGCTTCTCTTCGGGAGGGGAGATGTTAATATCATCCGCTTTTTTACTGATGGGCCCATTTGCAAAACGCGTTTTAAACTCGTTCGTCCGTGTAGGGGTTGTATTGTAATTTCCACTGCTGAATTTGGAAGAGTCAGCTCCTCGATTGGCATTTTGGAGGTACCGATCTGCCAGACCGCCTGTTCTAGAATTGGTACGGGCATATCCTGCCAAAGGACCACTTCCATGCCTTAGAGATCCGTAATTTCGTGGATTAGAATTGGACATTGATTGGGGAGTGATAGAGGAATCGATTCCGTCAACAGAACCTTGACCGTACTTGTAAAAACTTCTTCCTGAAGGTGTTGAATAAGTCGAAGACGAAAGATAACTTGCTGGACTCGCACCTCCTCCTTGCTAATTCCATTGAGAGGAGATGAAAGAGTACGTAAAGTTCGCAAAAATCATAATAATAGGTAAAAAATCCTTCTATATTATGGGCGGTGTATGGGAATAAATCTTTCGAAATGTGTGGATTAAGGGCCCGGTTGAAAGTATGCATCAGGTGACTTGTCCCGAGTGAGTGGGATTAGCGAATCAGATGCTAAAAACGTTTTGAAGCCGTAATCTGATTGGTCAGCCATACCAGGCGCCACTGCAGTGGTTGGCACCATTCATCTGTTCGCCCACTAGATAACCAACCAACTAGTAGTTGGTGAATGGATTTGACTAACTGAGATGGGATAGGTTGTTTGCGGATGCAAAACAATAAACAAACCTTCGAACAATCCTGGATTTACTTTTCTAGGCTCTAATGTGAATGACAACACGCTTGATGATGGATAAGTATCCACTCAAATGTTTAAAATCAGCAGAAAGCAAAAAAATTATTTAAAAAAAAAAATCAACCAATTTATTAGAGTTTAGCTAATCAAAGCGAGTGCTAGTTTTAGGAGCGAATGTCAAAGTAATACAAATTCGAAAAGCGTACTTTGGTATTTTCTTAGGGCTCGTGAGCAGTTCGGTAAATCTCTTGAAAGACTATATTACGTATGATAATGTTGTCAGCTCCCACTAATTAATATGTCACTAAGGCTATTAATTTCGAATAAAAATTGCCATATGAAATTAAATATATTATTCACGAAATGGTTCACTATGCCAGTGAAATAGTAGCATAATCATTTATTTATACATCCTAGCCTGTGTTTGTGGCATTCAAATAAAAAGAAGGAAAGCGGAACAGGTTTGCAATAAAATACGTCCGTGAGCACTCACAATGCCAGTTAATCTTTGTAATCCACGGAAAACAACAGTATCTTAGCTTGAATTTGTTTTGAATACCAACGCTAGCTTTAGTTGAAGTTCATGAGCGTCTGATGCAATTTGTTCAATAGAAAATATTTATTAAATTCCCTCATCGTACTTTCAGTGTTCACAATAACCGCTTTCGCAAAGGTACAAAAGCTTGACTAGATTAGAGGTTCTTAAACCCGGAGGAATCTCAAAGTACCTTCCCTGTTACCAAATATGATATCGAAAATGTACTCAGTCAATGCAGGCGCAAACATTATTTTTGAGATCAAAATTCTTAGTTTCAAGAGGCAGTCTGCCGTTTGATTTAGGGATACGGCGTCCAAACCTGAAAGCAGGTATAGGGAGAAAAGATTGAATTCAAACTGGAGTAAAAAAACAGTTGGGCTTTTTAGCAGTGAGTGACTACGAGTTTTTGCAAAATCTGTTGATTATGGAATGCGAAATGATATTTAAGTTAATACCTCCACTTGTAAGTATAACTTGGACGGAAACTCGATTTTAGGGGCTTTAAACAACTCTGGATTCGAGTTCATGTCGAAATCTATGGTACTAGATAGGCTCCTCAGAATCGCATTTGAAGGATTGGTTCGCACTCACGATGAGTCTTCTAATAAAATGGAAAAAGGTGACTGTCGAACAAGTAGGAGGGGAGGTGGTGAACGCCAAGAACTACTCCAGAAGTTAGTGTCTTTCAATTTGTAAAAATACGTAAAAACGACTGCGCAGCACGCTGCTTTTCTGTCTGGCCAATCTTAGTAAAGGTTGGTCGTCAGTAAAACAACTGAGATTTGACAGTCTTGAAGGTCTACAAGCATTAAAAGCATAAAAATTTTCAGCAATGAGCAACATTTTATTGGT
Source organism: Moniezia expansa (assembly GCA_019097775.1). Classification (NCBI taxonomy): domain Eukaryota; kingdom Metazoa; phylum Platyhelminthes; class Cestoda; order Cyclophyllidea; family Anoplocephalidae; genus Moniezia; species Moniezia expansa. The sequence continues at coordinate 1,545,255 of JADFDV010000097.1, forward strand.
ATAATGAGAAAAACTAGCTAGAGTTATTTTCATACTTCATAAAGGCCTCAAAATAAATCCCCATCTAACTTATAACTCCTTAAAAATAAGTTGAATTTATATTTTTTTGTTTCTGTACCAATAACATGGTCAAATATTTAAATTGGTTTAATAATTTGCCAAGCTTCATAGAGATAGATTGCCTGGTAAAAAGTGAGACGTCCACGGAACTGACAGGGTTAGAGTCCCTATCAATAGACCCATTGGGTTTACCCAAAGTACCTTGAACGACTTAAACACTCAACATGGGTAACAATTGACCTTATCATTTGTCATTTCTCACCGGAAATGACTCTTTACTGCAACTGCATCATGCCACTGCATCTAAAACGAGACCCCTAACCGAAATTGGTCAAGCAGAGCGATAAGTTAAAGTCCAAATACAAGCCTACTTAATGTGCAACTTAACGACTAGCCTCTGTCAATTCCTTCTTTCAAGGCTTCTTGCAAGCACTTGTAAAAAGGAATGTTACCATTTAGTGATTCTGTTGGGGTATCGAAGCCTGCAGCAAGATTTAAAAAAAGTAACGCAAACCAAAAACCCCAGCTCCTAAATATGTGCGGTACAGCGGTCATGTACACAGTTGACACATCGCTTACCAAGGGTCTAGAACCCATCGGTATGCGTTCAATAATTAGAATGACCACTCCAGCGTGGTCAATGGGATAGCCAAGCATGATGCTTTAACATTATCTATTGCATAGGCGAACGTCGAACTAATTAAGTTGAAGAGCATAAAGACACACAGGCTCGAATCACAGGGAAACTGAAAGATCAGGATATGATAAGACATTAATCATAAAACATGTGTTAATCTTTTCGGGAAGAAAGTTCATCAAGATGCAGAGAAAGCTAGACACTTATGGCCAATAAAGTGATAATCTCGCATAAAATTTTCGCAAGTTTGTTTTTAAGTAACTCGAAACGTCACTTCTTTCTCACGTCCATTTCGGTGAAATGTTGCCTTAAACTCGAAGTTGTGCAGTCTTCCCCATGGAGCATCCGAAGGCATAAAACTTCTCTCAACAAAACGGTTTTATTTCTAAACCCTTCAATATAACTGGTGGATCTATTAGAGGAATAATTTACGGCACTATTTGTCCAATGGCAGCTCTTATTCACTTGCAGTAATTGGCGCTTCCGGCATTTATACTGGATGATTTGAAATGATAAATAAAATGACCATATACCTGTTTTTTTTAGTTTCTATGACAGAAATAAGTGTCAACGTGTGGAAGTGTTTACTTTGAGACTTTGGTCTTTTGAAAGACTGATCTACTTCGTCGGGGAATGTAAACGGCGGAAAGAAATTGATATTTAAATAATGGAAAGGTATCAATTCAAAAAACAAATTGAAGCAAAAATATGCAGAGAAAATCACTCTTTGAATCAAAATAATCAATGCGTTCCAATCAATTTGTTGATATATTTCAATTAAGATATGAATGGAGGCGAGGACAACTTTGAATTTATTTTGGGTACAGGATCATTTTTTTTACCAAAATATTGAACGGTAAAAAAGAGCCTAAAAATTAATAGTAACCATAATTTGAATATGAGAGATTTTGTCTTGAGTCTTTAGGTCAAATTTTATAAATAATTAAAACCTTCGAAGTAAATTTTTTGCTTACTTTAATTGTGATTTCAAATAGATGGATTTATTTCATGGGTAAATACCGTCTGAACCCAATAAGTGAACCTAATAATTTTTTCCTTGCAAAGTCAGGCTCATGGAACCCGAAAATTATATTGCATTAAAATGACCTATTTGAATTTGAGCAAAGCATTCATTTTTTTCCCAGCTGAGTTAGAATAATGAAGCGAAGTTGTGTGTTTGAAGCGAATTTGCGATTTTAGTTGCTCTAGTAAAGACTGAAATATCTTCGAGTTCCCATTGTGTTTGGAATAACTCCGAAATGCAATTCGTTTGTTCTAAAATATATTTGTTGTCAACTACAGCTAGGAATTCAACGTGTTGCTGAGATTCAGCTCATTGTCGATTTGGGGAAGTGAAATGGCATTAGAGATCAAAGAACTGAATGTTTACAAGCAAAACATCTTGTATCTAACCTTTTCACCTGCATGATAGCTCAACACGCGTGATTGTCGTATTCCACAGCCTTATCTCGGCAAGATCTCCGCCAAAATCGAACCACTTAATGTAAAATATGTCTCCACATGAGATGGCCACTTAAAATGCTTAAAGTAGGTAACATTCGATATATTAGAAAGATCTTCTTTTCTTAAAAGCACAATTTTTTGTGCTTTTACGATAAATTCCATTCGGATTAAGCAGGCTAGGCAATGCCAAATTGGTTCTAAGATTGTTTCCGAATTAGACTGTCTCATTTGGATTTTGAATTCAATTTGGTAAATCTCGTCTTATAAAAGAACTATCATGCATGATTTAAAACAATGTTTAAAGTAATATTGATGGATTCTTGAGTAAATCCCATCGAATTACCCTAAAAAATTCATAAATTGAAAAATTATCCCTTTGATTTAAAATTATCGAAAATGTATATACAACGATTGAAGGCTCATCATCAATGCAACTTACATAGCGGCTACCCAAGTACGATCTATATGCCATATTTAAACAGGACGCAGCATTGTATAAAAGTCCGTTGGGAGCCCAAGCTGGGTCTTCTTCGTGAATCCAGACAAGACTGAATGATAGTTAGCTGTCCTTGTCCTGAATTTACAGTTTAAGTGCGCTTCCTTGTCTTATGGTCTGCTACCAATGAATTCCAGTGGTGCGAGGGTTAGATTTATAAAATAAGGGGGGGTTCATGGAATGGAAACTTTAGAAAGCGTGCGCTCTGCTTGTTCAGATTTCCAGCTTAGGCAGCACGTGCCGCACGAGAAAGTGGATTTTGGCTTTTCACCGACTAAGTGGCTAAATTGTAAATTTCATTCTAACTGCCTAATCACGTCTGAAATTCTTGGGCTGATATTGCACCAGTCACTGAACGAAAAGATTAGTTGATTCACTTCAATGTAATTATTTGCGGCAACCTTAACAGAGGGAAAACAAGGGGTATAAAGTCCCACCGATATGAGTTACAAGTATAGCAAGCATTATGAACAGTACGCTTTCAGTACAACATTTCTAGGTCATTTACGGACGCCTCACCTGGGTCGTACCAAGTAACTAGCTGTTGTGGTCAAGTGACTTGTCGCAGTTTTCATTTTGTTCGGAATGGTGGGTTTTCATTTCTACTTTCTATCTTTATTAAAATAAATTGAAAATTCAAATCCAGATACAAGCAATGCATGCATTAAATGTGCAATAAGTTTGAAATACCTCTTGTCAACAGAAGTACTACGTGGCCCGTCAAGAAGAACCTGGAATCAAATAGTCAAATAAAGAACTTAGAGCTTAGGTGTACAATACTCAAACTCTGACTGAAAGAAGGAAATATAAGCGAGGTATTGAAAGCATGACTGTTTTTTTTTGACTTCAGACAAAATCGGAAAGACAAATTAGTTTCATATCAATCAGTGATCAACATTTTTACGTCTAAATAGCACTTTCAAAAACTTGAATAACAAATAGCTAAGTTTCGTTAAGTATCTTTTTTAGAAAAATTTGTCGAGTAGAAATTTAAACTGAATGTAAGTCGACTGCCTGAAGTTTTATCTAACTGAATGCCTGCCCTCACTTCAAGTTCATTTTTCCTATTTTTAAAAGAACATTCCAACTCCTCTAAGTACTCATAGTTTGAGACAACATTTCAGTAGTAGAATTCTCGTGCATTTTACGACACAAGAATTACCTTATAGCAGTCATATTGAAGAGGCTGGATTTGGGAAAAAAGTCGTGAGTTCGTGAAATAATCTTGGAGGTACTGATTTCGCCTACTCAATCTGCGTTGCTAACCATGACTCCGATATTGACCACCGTTTAACTGCTGGTATCTTAACAGTCTACACACGCAGATTTATTTTTTCATAAACTAAGGGAAGCAACCAGTTTAAAATTAAATTGCCACATTTGTAGGGAAGTGTCCTCTTAGTACAAGTTCGCCGAATAACCTAATGTCTTTTTTATAGTAAATATGCCTCACATAATGCTATATTGGCATCATTATGGGGACTAAATGTTGTTTTCTTCTAGCCTGCAGATCAAAAGTTAATCAATTGCAACTTTCGAAGGTAAATTAAAATATTAAATAAGTAATGGATCTGCGAATGATTTGGACTTCATAGCAAGATAACCATGATGAATGAGCAATACTTACATCAGTGATAACGGAGGACTTGTTTCCCATCTTTCAGGAAGAAAACAAAGGGTATAAAATTCCACCGATATGAGTTACAAGTGTAGCAGGCGATATGAATAGTGTGCTTTCAGTACAACATTTCTAGGTCATTTACGGAGGCCTCGCCTGGGTCGTACCAAGTAACTAGATTATCGCACACTTATGGCACATGCACACACACGAGAAAGAGCGCGAGGCCGTGAGCACAGCTATGCAGAGAGGAGGTGAAGTTCGATCCTCAGCTTGCAAAGAAAAGACCTGAATACGTGAATTTTATACGTTGATCTGAGCAAGAAGTTCGAGATCTGTGGGCAAAAATGTCGAAGACGGGAATTTTTTTTAGTCCAACTGAAATGATATTTCTAACCGCTAGTTTATCAATTCTTTTCTGAACCTAACTAAGTAATGATGCATCTGATACTTCTAATGGTTCGATGGAATGAGATACCAAAAATTTCTGATCGCCGTTGCCACTTATAGTCAGTCTGCATATCAGCCATTTCTAATAAGTTCTACCACTGACTTGCGGTTTCCGTTTCTGATTCCCTTAAATGGTGGCCACGCCAAAATTATAATCAGTATATACCCTCTACAACTGCAAATGCAAGAACGAGGAAATCGCATATTGTTGTTAAGTAATAATAAGCTGCGTTAACTACCGACCCAACAATTCTAACTTTGATACCGCCAGATGCTCAAACTAATAAAATCAAAGAATATAGTAATTTGTCTTGTAGCTCTTAAATTGCTGCGGAATTGAAAAGAGTAAATCAAAGAAGTTAGGCGCTTTGAAATATGTACTCCTCAATGGCAGAAACTGCAATTAGTCAGTAGCAGGAAACAGCTCGACCCTCAGTGGAAGTGGAATAAAGTCCACTTCTACTGACATCTATTTTTATCCTCTTGTGGTATTCCCCTTCTAACGCTTTAAAGCTAGTCACCTGATACGTCTTCACTGATTGATCTGCTGCTGGAATGAATGAATGAATGAATGAATGAATGAATGAATGAATGAAAACAAATCTCTCTTCTACTTTTCGCAAATATCATAATGTGGACTTTTGGGCATTTTCTTGGATCACTAAACGGCATGAATTTATGGTAAAGTTTCATCTATACTTTCATTGAACCTCAGTGGCCTATTTCAGACGTCTGAAGAGCCATTTTAGTGCCTAAAAGGTTGAAGTCAGTAGCTCCTTTCTCGACTAAAATAAGTTTTGGCACTCGGTATTTTGGCAACGCTATAGTTTCAGTTACTAGAAATCGAAGCCATCAGTTGAATCCAAGCTTCAATTTTAGAGCTCATTGTATAGCACTTTTTTCCGCTGACTCAAGTGCTATACCAGCTGATGACTTTAGGCTGCATATTAATAGCTGAATACTGGTCAAGTTGTCAGTATTAAACCCCTTGAATTTACCTATGTTGGTCCGTTGTATATTTCTTCAACTGGTGCACTTAGTATGGAATTCTACCCTTGCACTTAACAAATTCCAGCATGGAAATGACCTAATAAGACTCAGTTCACTAGATCATTTCTGGTGGTCAATTTCTATTATCAAAAGCGTAAATTTTGCTTAATAAGTGAAATTGAATATAAATCCCTTCTAGACACCTTCTCGTATTTGACACATGGCAAAACATGAACGCCTGGAATAAACCCATCATTGTTACAATGGCAAGTTAATTCTCATTTTCAGCACCAAGGTTCCGTTAAATTGGTTTACACATATCGGGCTCAACGCGGTACATTAATTCATTTCCAGTGAGGAAAATCAAACTGGAGCGTGCCTGTTCGTGAATGGTCGTCATCGTCTTATCAGCTAACTTTAGAAATGACAAAGACATCTTTGACAAAATTATGGGAAAGTAAGCAACTACGAATAAAAATAACCTACGTATGACGCCTATTTCCTTCTGACTTGGACAAACTTATCGTAGAAATAAATGGAAGGTCAGTATAGTGATTGATATTTGAAAATTGAAACCATTCGTGGGCGTCAGATGCATATCGTTCCTCTTTCCAAAACACGCTGTTGTGATAAGTTATTCGCGAAAAGATCAGATAAGCATATCCTGCTTGCAAAATTGGGGTTCAATCGGACACTATTTCCTTTGACTTGGCCTAAATATTACCTAACTATTTACGCCCCACATATAGTAGCTAGCTAAACGGTTAGGACACGCACGATGAGCCGAAAATAGGACATAAGGACGAAACATCTGTCATATTCTCGGCCTACTCTGTTCTTCCTCCTGTAGTTGGAATTTGGAAAGTTGTAGGATTGGCATCGCCACCAATCAGAAAGAAATACTGGAAATCATGGATGGAGGAAATTAATTCTTGGTAGTAGCAAGTCGTTCGGTTAAATGGCTTACACACTACAAAACTTCATCATCTGGCAGCGGGTAGATGATCGCTATATATAATAGCACATCGTGGACTAACTTTTGTGATCAATCAGGTCGGAGAGGTACAAGGTTCTATGAAAAACATGTAGCGTGTAAATATGATTCTGCACTCGAAATAACGAAACCAACTTGACCACATTAAGTTGCTTAACATAGTTAACTGAACAACTTCAATTTCTTTCACTGATCACTACCACACAATGAAGTGGCTTTGGGGTAGGCATATTGCGTTTCTACAACCTTGTTCAAGATTCGAAAATGATTCTTCAGTATCTGAAATTAAAAAGGCCATAGGGCTCATATTATCTGCTTATTCTAAATGTAATACTTGCAGTCACCCATTGTCTTTGGTAAATATTGTCCATTGAAATACACGTATTTTCATGCACTTCACTTGGAAACGCTGAAAAGTCAGACCACCGAGACAGTGACATTCGGTAGAGGGATAAGGAACAGTCCTCTACGCTGAGAAAGATTTCTGTTTAGATTTTGAAAGTTTCAGAATAAGTTTGAGTCAATCGTTAAGTCAGGGTTGTAGTTCCACCACAGCAGTCAGTTGAATTTTCTGACAATTTCACCTTTTTCCACGTTGGAGGGTGGCAACCATCATTAACCAACTGAAATCAATGCCATTCAAACCGCATTCGAAGTTCCACTAAAAATAAATTGTTCTCTATGTCAGCTTTTATTAGCTTGCAGCTCCTATAGGTGACCTCCTTCAAAAGCGTAAAATACGTTAAAGCGAATCAAATTCTGACAAGGTTCTGCGGAGCTTAGTCCAAATTCTTTTTCGTGAAATCCGTGTTTTCCAGTAAAATAAACAGTGACAGGGAGAGAGAGACATTGAACAAGGATAGGAATGTCAGACGTGCGAATTACCCCAGTTTAACAAAAAATTTGCAGTCCAGTTCTTTTCTTGATTCCAGACCACGAAATTCTGGGCTTGAAAAATCATAAGCTGAGCAAATCCTCGAACATGAAGTTTGGGCAGCAGTTGAATAGTCGATAAAGGCATGTTTTTCTTTGAGAGTGGATCTGTTTTTTCATCCATATCGTTTACACAGTTTGTCCGATCGGGGTCATTCGTGTTTTACAAAGTTATACTTTTAGACTGCTAATATCAAGAGTTATGTTTTCCTCTAAAACTGTATAAATAAGTGTGTAATTTCACTAAATACCAAAACAAACTAAAGATTAAATTAATCTGAAAAAAATCTCCCCAGATCACCATTTTAGAGATGTTTTCTGTGAAAATAAATAATTTTTGCACAGCTTGAGTGTTTTCAATTTGGCAGATCGGCTTAGGTCGGCCCAGAGCTTTAACTCGGCAAGGACACGAAGTATCTTTGCTGGATCATCTAATCAACAAGTGATGAACTAACCCACTGTGATAATTTGGAGGAGTGCTTCCGTTTTCTTGCATTTGACTCCCTTCCCAAACAGTCGATTCATTTACTCTTCCTCCCATTAACCATCGTCATACTTTCCATCATTGCCGATCTTTATAGATGGTAGAGAATAAACGCTGAACCTCATATCTGAGGCTTTTTCGCTTTGATCATGCTTGAAACGTCGGCTAAGTCCGCGCATGAGCACTGAAGAGGATAGTGCATGAACGACTGGCCTAGACAAAGAGATGGTGTAATCCGACAGCAAAAGTAATTTGTTCACTTATACAGTAGGGAAGATCTGGTTATTAGTGAGACTACCAAAAAATTATTTCACTTCACATTAATAAGGGTTTGAGTGGACGCAGAATGTCAAAGCCTCCTGGCTGTCGTTAATGAGCATTAAAAGTGCTCACCCATGTGCGCTCTAATGGACTGTTGATAAACGCCAACACTAATAAATTCACCAAAAAATACCTCCCTTGATTGTATCACAAAGGCATCCCTTCGCATTGAGCGAAGTTGTAGCTGCATTTTATTGCTAGGCATTTCATCAGTGAAGTAATAAGACAGCTTGACAGTTTTGAGTTTACCAATTCGAAAGCGAAGATCTTTACCGAATCACATGCTTACAAAATGGCTGTTCGAGAACCGATTTTTTTTGACAGTACCTATTTGAGAACAGATTGGCAACCTTGTAACAGAATTGGTTGAGATGGGTACTGAAATAACCACCCACTCTATCCTTCAGCGGCCACAAACGTAAACTAAAACTTACAGAAATATTCGAGATACCCTTTCCAAATAAGATTGTGAAACAACTGCTCTTTATACGAGGAGATAAGACTCCGTGGCTGGCCGAGTGGAAGGCAACTGTAGCCTACTTGTATTTCTAAGTGTCTCTTTCCTCCTCAATACTTCAAATCTTGCCTGCCATCCACTTGTTCAAGCAAATCATTTTTTTCCTAAAGAGTGACGAATTAGATAAATAGTAGAACTTCCGAATCTTATTCAAAATGCTGCTCTCTAGAACCAAAATATTATGCTTGATCTATTGATATGTCAAGGTAATAAGCTTGGAGATATGGCGAAATATTCAGTCATCTCATGATAAAGCCTGAACGTAGCCTGCATTCCCTACGATGCACATAAATTAACTCTTACTTAAACATTTCTGTGGGTAGGCAAAAGGTCGGGGTTGAAAATCAAAATTGATAATGCATTTATTGTATTAGAAGATGGTTTCAAACGGTACGCCCTGTTATCATAGCATCGGGGCCATTGAACTGCAAGACTTGATTCATTCCCAAGTTTACAAGCTGGACCTCAATCTGCGCTTTACAGAATACGTTGCCGGAGGTGGTTAGTTGGGAAGGAAACTTTAGTGGAGTCCCAGGACCACTGCTGACAAGACCACAGACTATAGCTAAACGCCACAACTGGAACATCAGACCTCACTCGAGTCCTCTCAAAACTCGTTTCGATCTATTCGTTTCATGAAGGCTTCCCTACAATTTACCTGAAGAATCCACCCAAGTTTCATGACTACACTAATAGAAGTAACGATCCATAGTCTTAATGGTTGCTAACCTCGATGGCCTACTGTTGATGACATTGAATTGGAGCAAGACCAGTAAATGAGGTTCGGATTTGCTCCAAAATCATGCGATTCAACTCTTGTATGTGGTTATGCACCTCTAATTAGAGCTGGATATGTGCTGTTGTTGCTGCTGATGCTGCATCTTACTTGTTGTTTACCACTGGCCAACTTTTTATGATGGCAATTTCTCGTTCTTACATATCATCTTATGCCAAATAGTGCGTTTTCTCATCATCAAGTGCCAGCACTTTATCGAAACGTGTGTATTCGCAGCTGGGCTGTTGAGAATGAAGTGCAGCCTGATTTGAAAAGTTCCTGTACACGATTTGCTATATTGAAAGTGCCAATATATAAAGGCAAAAGTACATATCAGTCAAATGTCGGCATGATAATATAAGAGGTTAGTGCACTTGTGCGCCAAAAACTCTAAGTTGCATGACGAGATTATTCGAAAAAGAAGTTAAATGTCGCTAGGGTTCGTCTTCAGATCACGGTTGGATTATCAATAAATTCGTCCTATTTATTCAATCAAATTGATGTAGCCGCGGCAAGCAAAACCACCACCACTTGTCAAGATAACCAAGGCCAAGATGGGAAAAATATGCCTCTTTACGGCATTTGTCTACCTGTCCTTCATCCTGTTCTATGGATCTGTTATTCCAAAGCTACCAGACAGCCTTTGTTTGAGTTCTAAGATTAGAGAACAGCCATAGCTCCTCAGCTACATGCACTGCATAAAGGCATTAAATTGCTTCTCTCTCCCGCCTACTTCCTACTTTAAACTCTTGAGACGTCTATCACGGCGGCTCAGAATGGCCTCAAACATCTTGAATTTTGGTTATTTGATGAGGCTTGGGAATCAAGATGGCCTTTACATTCTCTTGCGCAATCCTCATCTCTTCAATATTTTCTCCGCCTGAAGGATGACAAATTTTGCGGGGATAAAATAATTAAGTAAAGTCCGTTAAACTTAGGTCATGTCATTAGTAAATGATGAAAATGACACTGTAGGGACCGACTTTTTGACCCCGAAATCCGGTTCAGTGTAATTAAAGTGCCTGACCTCACTCTAGACGATACCTCTAACGAAAATGTGCTACTCAGGCATATAATTTAAAAACCTGCACTTTTCAAAAATTTCCATATATAAAATGAATTTTTGAGGAATATATTCAGCGTTAAACCTAAATGACTTAGTGGTTTTGGTAACGGGAATAATAAGTAACCACTAGTTCATAATGACATATTAAAAGGGACTGAAAAAACTGCTATTAGCAGTGGAACTTCGCCGTTCACAATCGAGCCCATCTCTTGGGCAGTTTTCGAATGCGTTAAGCGGTATTCTTCGTGTGCGTCTTTTTGATGTTGTACCTTCTTCTTATAATCCATGTGACTTGAAATGATAGACAGGCAGCACAGTCTGGCTCATAAAGTACGGGCTTCTAAGCACCAGTGCTACTCAAATTTATTCTCCTTAAAAAGGCTAAAACTAAGCCTTAATGATTACTACATTTGTTGACTCCCAATACCTGAGAAAACCGATTGAATTGGCTTGGCCATCACTGGCACTAGATAAGTTCAAACCTTCACGGCTTGAGAGTGCAAAATAACCTGTCACGCTGTCAAAATCCGATTTATTAAATTTGAATAAAAGTGGGGTAATGAGCGAAGCAGTCACGACCAGATTTATAGAAACCAAATAAATCCTGGAACATGGGCTCTGGTACTCTTGCTACGAATTAATGATCACGTGGAAGTTGATGAACCGGACAAACTCTCCATGTTTTCATTGCGACATTAGGTTTCTGCTTAAAGGGCCAATAATGGCCAGGGTTTTCCGAGTAAAAAATGGAAAATTGACAATAAACAAGGAAGGGAGCTTCAAAGCACCGCTTCGCCCGCGGAACCATTCCTGCTATCATGTCTTCAGTAATGTATGACCACCCTTGAGTCCGCTAATGCTTAATTCTTCGAATAAGTGCCTTATTGGCTACCCGTTTTTGTCCGCTGTTCATTTTGGTTCCCATTTCCAATGCAGGTTAGCACAAAGCTCGTGAACTTGGGCACTCGTTCATTTTAGCCCCTTTTGTATTTAACAAGTGATGTGGATGAGTTTAATCAACACCCCAAGCGCCATTGTTGTCCCATTAGGGAACCCGCGTTAGTTACCAGCCCCCTATATGACCTCGAGTCACAAGCGGAGCAGCATGGTTGGGTTTAATCTACAGTATCTTGGGACGGTTAGGACTGGCTGTTTCAAGCGCATTTATTGGCTGATTTCGCGTAAATGGTATTGTGACTGGTGCGGGTGTTCTAGTAACAACTGAATAAAATAAAATTCACTTCCACTGTTAAAATAAAATGTGTGGCTATGTTACCAAGCCATATCAACAAGTTTAAAGACTCCTAGGTCGTTTTTTGACCTTTCTTACCAAATCACATTGCAAACGAACACCGTTGATTTTATCGCGAAGACTTCTAGAGATTTGCTACACGACCACGAAGTAATTCAATTCGACGAAAGGAAATTGGCTGCCGGTCATTGAAATTACACAATAGTATTATTTCCTGGCAAAGGAATCATTATTAGCCCATAGTGATCTTCAAGTTTTAATTATTTGAATCCTATTTCCAGTGCCCACTGAGTTCTTCGGTTTGAGCTATTTGATTTTCTTGTTAAAATGGCACGAAATGAAAGTATTACATAGTGCTCCATATCATATCTCGAGATCGTATTTTTTCTGAATAGAACTGCTCAAAATTTCGGTTGGACTATTGAATGCCACGACCAGTCAGGTAGTGATCGTTACGTCAATAGTCGGACTGGTTAATGTTATCCAATTATGGGACACCATCCATCCGTCATCTAACGGTCACGCTACTGTTCCAAGGCGCAGATAGGCGAGCACCAATGCAAGTGGCGCACGGTTGTGGACGTGCGTGCACGGCACCTTCGGTGACTGAAGGTCGATCGATAAAATCGGGAAACTGGTGCAGGTGGTGCTGTGGACCGGCCATGCGCGCACATTCACGCGCTGTTACCGCATTTTGCTCGTCGTTGTGCCTGCGTCGAAGTTCGAGAACTTTCCAATGCGCCTGATGTCTGGTTTAAAGTCAATCAAGCATAGTGCAACAGCGTATCCAGCGTCATCCCTCTCGACCGTATTTTTGCAATCCAATCAAGGGCGGCTCTTATAAAATCTCTATGAAAAAGGAATTACATTGCCTCTTGAATTAAAGATCATAGCGCTCTAAAACAAGCTAAAGGCTTCGAACCCTCTTCAATGTAAAGTGGATTTGAGCCACTTTCTAACTTATTGAGTGGTTTTATAGCAGTGTTTTTTTTCAACTGAAGAGAAACCAGTTCCTCTACTTTTGCACACTGACTTGGCTTTTACGTATTATCCATGTTTTACTCATCTCACATTGAGAATAGCAGTAACTTATGGAATTTATTAATAGTTATCAGAACGAATGCAAGTGAAATGATTTGATCATTGCAAATAGTACTTCTTTTGCTGCCTATGGCTTGAGATTACAAGAATGCCGTAATTCCGACTTCCTCTTAAGTCCACCAGTAATGATGCACGGATGCCCAGTTGGTGTGACAGACGTCCATAAAAGGCAAATCGTTTGTGGGTATTTTGAAAGTCTTAATGGTTAGAGCTGTTATCCAGTGGTGCTTATTGGCCTGCCTTTTCCGAAATTCACATCACTTCTGATTCTCCAACTTTATCCTTTACCTCGCTTCGACTTTAATGTAGCACTTATTTTTTTTATAAATCGTATCAGTGAAATTAACTGTTGAATTTACTACTATTTTGTCAACTGCAAATTTCAAGTTATTTGCACTCTGGAAAGAATTTTAAATGAAATTCCGACAAAAAGTGGCACATTGAAGTGCGAAAAAATTCCCATTTGGTATGCCAAAGTGGGAGAAATTGCACAAGAAGTAGAAAGAATTTAGCGATTTCCTTTCAATGTATTTATCTCTATGGGATGACTTAGAAACGAGTGAAAATGACGGATAGTTACAATCAACTTTTTTTCCCTACGTTCTGACCCTTCTCTTTCAATTTTACGCTTTCGTTATCGAATTTCGAGTGCTTTTAAAAATAGTCGAATGGCAGGCCAGTCGTAACCGACTTGCCTGAAGTCTCGAAAATCCATTTTGCATTGCTATTTGAATTCAGTTCTTCATTCATACCTGTCTTTAAGGAGAACAGGACGAAGGCGCTTGGAATCACTGTTAGCCTAAGCATAGAGACGAATTAGCATAGAGGGATGAAATGAAGATAGGTGGATATTATTCCTATTTTAATTGGGATATACATTTTTTTCACTGGCCTGCTGTCTTGCACGGTCGAGCACCTTCCCCAAGTCACAACAACAATGCATAGTTCGAATTCCTAATTTGAGCACGGGTGAGGCTTTATGATCCATTTATAAATTTTGTTTGCCAGAACATTTTCATTCATTACCCTCTATTGTTAAGCAGCTTTCATCCCTTTAGTTAAGGGCATGAATGATAATTTAAAATGGAAACAACTAGAAGCAGCTTTTAGCTTGAGATCCCTTCTGTGCCTATTTAATTTAACCAAAGTTGTTGCAATTTGGAGCCTGGCTGACTTTTAGGGTTCCACCCACAAACTTCATTTTCCAGAAGTAGCAACTCCTAGAATATTGCATATAATAACGTCATGATTAATCGCCTTCTGCCTAATCCCACATTTCATGTTTCGGGTGTATGGACTGTCAAGCGCCACTGGCTCAGGTCACGTCTCGTTGCTTTTCTGGCCAACTTTTCCTGTTCAACCCAGCAATAGTCTTTACGAAGAGTGCACCCATTCATTGGGAGTTGGCAGGCCATTGATTTGGCGGACGTATGGGTGCCCAGTTCCCGTCATTTGGTTACCAGGATCCGATGGTTAACCCTTCCCCTATTTGTGTCGAAAGATTCAAAGTTGGCCCTCTGTAAGTATAAACTCCTATCTGCCCATGAATCTGTGAAGGTAATGTTACTGCTTAAATCCAAAGAGGAAACTTGTAAGCTAGTAAAAGTTATAGCCAATACAGTCAAACTTGCCAGTAAATCTTAGTTCGGTCGCTGATAGTTGTCCATGTTTGCCTGACCGCATGGAACAATAAACCAAATTTATGGTCCCTGATCAAAAAGCCTTGCGGATTCTAGCCGAGTCGAATTTCGTGCGAGGTTTCTTGGTGGCAGTTGAAGAAGCTACGCTAGGTGATGCCAGTATGGAACGAGTGCGAACTAATTGAGAATTATATTCTCAAAGCTCATTTTTCCAACAACCCTTGAATCGCTTTTCGACAATTTTAGCCTTGTGAATTCCATACCTTTTGGATTATTGGAGATAAATTAGTCAAATTCTGAATAAATTCGAAATAGAACATGCCGATAAGGCCAGCAATGTGCGCTTTATTTCATCATTATGCGATTCCTTGTCGCGACTAATTGTTTTCAGAAGACAAAACACATTAACAGGCATTAAAAACAATGTGGCTGCAACAAATAAAGGCAAATAAACGAACAGAAGTTTAACACTAAATTATATTGTATATTCTCATACGACTACCCATTTATTTGTCGTTGCAAACGTAGATTCGAGCTTAATTGAAACGATGCGCATTTCAGTTCAGGCCTTGGGACCCCGAAACCTGTAGCGGTTCCTCTCTGACAAGAAAGCTCACATCTGGCTGTCTCTCAGAAATTCAGCGGCATCTAGCGCGAAAGGCTACAAACCTGTCAACTTCCATATCACCGAAAGTTTTGAAAACCCTACCACATTGTCACTAGTTCTTCCGACATTCCCTTGGACTTGTCGAGGATTCGTAGATCTCCACTTAACTCATTGGATTTCCCTCAAAGACGACACCTTTATCATTGGTTGATCCAAGTAATGCTGATTAAAATGTATAACATCCGACTCATCAACAGAGTTAATTCTACTTTACAGAATCGCAATCGGATTTGACCATATGCAACTGTTAACCATAAAATCTCAAATTTTTTGAGATAATGCGATTCTGTTTTAGTTGAATGGCCTCACTTTTGATGTTCTTTCTTGAAATTATGAAGTAAATTAAGCATATAGCTGGAAAACATGAGATTTGGCTTATATCTATACATTCCTCAATAATCGAATGCACAGTCCGCTAGTTTTCACAGTTTGGATAAGATTTTCGTCAAAATGATGAGGGTATTCTCTTTCCTGGAATTGTCAAAAATCCTACCTGTTACTTGATGCAGATCTTGATAACGTTGTTTACCCTGACTTGATGCAGGTAGGCGAAAATGATTTTATTCATCGACAATAACTCTGGTACCCATGTGAGATAAAATAGCAATTAGCTTTTTTCATTTATTTACTCCCCACCCATTAGAGCAAGTTCAACGGAAGTACTGGGGGTACAACAGAAGTACAAATAGCTTTTACAATAAGCAGCACACAGCAGTTAACAAAGAAGACAGTAAAAGCGCTTATCGACGTCTTGAATTCTCTGGCCACTACTCTGGCATGGTTTCATCGTACAGGTAGCAGTTCAACTTTCTGGCGGTGTATCATTTCGTTGCTTCATGCACGCACTTTCTACAATCCGGCTTGAGACCATAAATCCATCTATTTACGTCGTGCCTCGTTTACCAGGTTGTATGAAGTTGTACCTATGCTGGCATAATCTAATTTTATACATCCAGTGGGTGATTATTCCTATCCAGCCGCTCCTCTCATTAGCCCCCAGAGTTGCCGGTGGGGTTACCGGTGATCAACTTGAGGACGTTCAGAGTTGGTTGGAGGTTTGACCACCAGCGATTAGCTAATCTGCTGGTTACCTTCGGCATCCAGTTTTGATAAATGCTCATCGTTAAGAACTTTGTAGGCCTCAAAAACGAGATACCATTAAATCCAAAGTATGCGCTAAAACTGACTTAGAAGCATAAGTGACCCGATTTGCCTTTTTTTTTCTTCACAGTTCTCACAACGTCTTACACTCTTAGTTTGAAAGTGGCGTATCTACTTATATATTCAAATCGCGAACCATGAACACCACATAAATGATAGAAAAACTGGAGGAATCGAACGAGATCGTGCTATAATGATGGGTCATGCTTTAGGCTTTATTTGTCGTTTGAAGTTTAGCATGGGCACTTGCTTTGATTCATCGTTAAAATAGTACCGGTAACACTGTTCCTGCAGAGAATGCACAAGTGTGTGGCAGTGCTTTCTTAGAACATTGCTAATTTTTCTTCATAAGCAAAGTAAGTTTTCGTGCGCTTTTGAGCACCTCCAACTCGGCACAGACGTCCAAGTTAACTGACTTGTTCCGCTTGACTGCTACTCTGGCTGGTTTAACTGCCTTCCTCTCTAAGCGGAGTGGATCCGTCTTTATCGTCAACAATAGCTTTTAATATGTGCAGTATGGAAATTGCGCAAAAGCGACTTTAGACGCTGATAAACACGTATAAATAAACTCAACGCTGCCTGGGGATCTGAAATCCGAGGCCAATCATACTAATGGGCCACTCTGATTAGAGAGAGATACGTGACGGATCCCAAAAAAATGATTAGATGAAGAGATTATCCTCACAGATACTCGATGGGGAAATTGGAATAGTTGCTTAACAAGGACAATAGCAGCCTATTTTACAGTGTTTCTGCTAATTTTTCATATAAAACTAGCTTTTAAATTGCGTAAATATTGTGTGGAAATCTCGGAAGAATGTTTGTCGGCAAGAAATCAAATGCGCCTTTGTAGTAAAGTTAAGCACATTGAGTGAGAAGGAAGTTAAGTGGTCCATGACACTTATGTTGTTATCAAAGTACCAGTGCGATAGCTGTCGAAGAGAAGCTTTTCAATCGTTCGTTACTATTCGTGCCTGCAATACCGAAGTAAGCTGGCTGAGTCTTGTCTTTACAAGTGCGTGTCTGAACAGTCCCCATTTGCTGTCTGCTTCTAGCTGTGCGACCATCAAATAGTTGGAGTGAGTCCTTGCTTATTTTATAAGGCGCAGTTGAATACCTTATGATTCTTTGCGTAAACTGATCACTGGCACATCAAAGCTCTGAAAAAAATGAGATTCGCTGGTCTACGAGATCTTAAGCATCCCAACATTCTATATAAAGCATTAAATCTCCTGACTTGGCGTGTAAATTCGCTAAAGCTTGACTGTGAAAGCATGTAAGGAATTCTAATTTCTTCTGTTTCCCCCAATTAGCAGCTCAAACGCTCATTATTTACAAATGAAAGTAAATGGAGTGATAATTCAAGTGCCACCAATTACCATGGCCGCCAGGTTCATCAAATTCCCTTTCGAATAAATATTCGTCACTGTTTCTTGTTCAGTCCTTCTTTTAAATACCCAAACGCTGAGCGATCTGCTGGTAAAGTGGAAATCGAGAGCCAGACTGGCAGCTCTATTATGATGCCCTAATTATTTATTGCACGTTAGGTCAATTAAACGTTGGTCCAGTAGGAATTCGGGTCGTAGTAAAGTCACTGCTATGTAAGAAAAAGTTCTCTCGATAGAAATCAACATGGAAGCAAATAAAAACAAGCGTAACGTTTGAACTTTTTCAATCAGCGGATGGTCTATAGCAGTCTGCACCAACCACATCCTTCCGAAAAACTTAAAATCCAAGATGTCCGCAAGTGAGCATGTGTACGAATATGATACCCATCGACAGTTAAGAGCAACCAAAAATTAAGTAAAATAGCAACACCAAATTACCATCAACTTGAAATGACTGATTCATCCATCAAGTTTTAACGCTTTAATTTGAAAACAGCCACTCTCAATTGTTTTGAACACTTAACTGTTTTGTATTCTGACGGACGTGTTTCTTTTCCTAATTTTCGTCTGAAGTCCTCAATTTCCCCAAAGCGGCTTTAAAGTCCAGGTCGGTTAAATTCAGTGCGAATAAATTGAACATCAACAGACAAAAACAGAATCCAAACCAATGGCCTTCAGATTCATTCCAATGCCATCTCATGTTTCATACTTCAATATTTCAACTAAGGGGTTTTAATTAAAATTGAAAATTAGTACTTTTACATAACCTTGTATCGAGAAGATAGATAAATTCTAAAGCGTAGTTTCATGACTTTAAGATAAAATCTGTCTCATTTACCCCTCCAACGAATTAAGACTTTTAAAGAGAGATTATGTGAACTAGGAAAATTTAGCAGTAAAACTCTTCGTCATGAATAAGACTTTTGCGCTTTTAGCTCGCATTCCATCAATGTTATGATCGATGCAAGGTTCCTTTCCACATTCACCCTCGCTAATTATCGCCAAATGAATGGATTGAAGTATCGTCCTTAAAGGACCACCTCATTCGCTACATCCCCTTCTAAGGTCATCTTCGACATCTTACCCAGTCCTAAAAATTGGAGCCTTGGAGTTTAGTTTCCAAACAGAAATTGTCGATAGAATCATTTCTCTCCATAGCCTTGACAATCGTCGATTCGTGGAACCTCAATAAGCTCTATTAATTCAAGCGAAGTTGACACAAGGAATGCCAAATTCATCAAAATGATTTCACAAGATATTTATGTTCCCGGTTTTGCGAATTCTCGATTAAAAAAATTTAATAGAAAACAATTTCTAATGTGGGGATTTCCGATAACTTCAAGCCATTGAGTTTGAAATCTACATCGGGTATTACCACGCAATAAGTTGAAATGCCCGTGAAATAGTAGCAGCCTACAATGTTTGCAGCATAGGACGACATTAGTTCGCATCACAAAGTATTCAGGTGCACATCAAATGAGCATTTTGATAGATAACTGGATGATTAGCAGTTGGAGGAGCTCCATATGGACAAAGGTAATTTATTTGATCTCCCAATATGTAACAACTGGTACATATTTATATTGATTGGACATTGAATGTGCAATTTTCGGATTTGGAGAGAGAATTCTGTGGAATTTAGATTTGTACTTTTGGTTCACATCACGGAGGTTCAATTTCATTCAGCCATTTTTTGCAGCGTTGGATTTCTCAGTAGTACCCTCTAGCAATCCGAAATGAGGAAGTAGCTAGTGAACTAGAGAGGGCGATTGCAGTGATCCTGGTTATTTTAAAGCTCGAGAATCGCAGGTGATAAAAAGGGCGTCGTAAACACTTATCTTTAACAGAATTTGGACTGTAAGGATACAAATACCGTCATTCACAAGGTCAGTAGAATGAAAGAAATTAGAAGTGGTCGCCCGGAAGGTAATGGCCGCATTCAGACTAATTTTTGCTTTTATCTCATTACTTTCTCTCGAAAATGAATGAAAATATGTGAAGTGACATCTACACACTGGACACCAGTAAAAAAATGAAATTGTTTCCAAGTCTTCTCCACGACTTTCCAGCCCAACGAATTGGAAATCAAGATTTACTGTTTATAATTGTATAGACCGATCATTTGACTTTTTGTGGATCTATTCTTAAGTACATCCCATTTCTATTAGAAAATATCTTGTAGACACGTGGTCACTTCGTGATATTTTAAAGTTTTTTGAAATCTTGCCTTCAGATAGATACGAGTCCTCTATGCATCTTTTGCTTCAAAAGGAGGTCAGTTCCAGCTATTATTTGTAAATTACTGCAAAAATATCAACTTTCCTCTATGAGTAAAGGCTAGCTCTCAAAAGGCTGAAACTTCAGTTCAGAAGATACTAAAACCTAGCTTAGTTTACTCAAGCTATGCCGTTGAGATGGTGTTACAGTAGTTAATTTGGCAGACAACATTTTGGTGTAGAATGGGTGCGAATCGGATAGAGGACCTAAACGAGGCATCAGTTGCACATTATTTGCTTTCACTTCTTCGTCTTCCTACTTTTATTCGTAGTCGAATTCTCAGGTGCAGATTATAAAGTCTAATGTACCTGAAAGCGGCAAGTTGCAGAATTTCAGGTATACGCGCACTCAAACGGTTTTTAGGAATTCATTACTCAATTCGTCAATTTGAAACAATTTGAACCGTCGCATTTTTCTGCTCCGGTAGTCAGAAAACGTCATACAACCCTGCCACAATGTTTATACCCATTTTTAAATCGCTGCATGTTTTTGGCAAAAAAGTTCACGGAGAAATGCCAAATTCAGCACCTTCAATAGATGCAGAAATTACCAGTCGAATTTCACTTTGCACGGCAGTTTCACTGACAAATTTGGTTCAGTCAAATCCGTCAGAAGAACAGAAGTGCCTACCCACCCACTTTTAAGGTTATTTCAAGAGAATCGGCAGCTATAGCTTGGTCACAGTGAAAGCCCAGAATAGATCTTTCACGCCTGTCAATAAATTCAAATGGATGCGTGGACCGAGAACGTTAGTTAAAAGACCGAATGTAGAACCAGACTGGCAGTGAAAATTGCTAATGGACGTCAGCAGCTACCAAAGGCTTGGACCGAGATGTGGGAGCGCACTCCGTGGGAGATTATCGACTTAGGTTTCATAATTCTTTTATGTCCATCCATCGACATAGCGCGCCTCATCAGAGCCGATAATACATTAGATCATAGCAATCTTTACAAGGGAATGAAAGGCTTTACTGTTAGAAAACACCTATCAGGTGTTAGCTTAATTAGAGGTAAGGTATCCTAGTATCCCTCTGGTTGAGAAGCTGCTATTTGGTCATGCATGTGCAGGGTAGCGTTAACTCATCATCAGATGTGCGCCGACTGGTAAACGACCACTTTGACGGCAATGTACAACACCTTGGATTAGTTCCCTTATAGTGCGGTATTCAGCCACATATCATCGAATAAAAAAATAAACCAACTCTCCCAGATGATGGCCTGATTTAGATAGTAGAACCCATCATATCATTTAGCGGATGCAAGATTAGACATATTGTGAGGAGGAAAAGCTGGGGCTTCACGTTTCTCACCAGCCTCTTCATTAAAGATTTGGATGTAATGAAAAGGACAATAGTAAAAAAGGGTTTGCCAAATCTATATTTACATAAAAAGATTTTTAAAGGCGACAACGGTTAGAAGATCCACTTTCAGACGACTCAACCAATCAATCAATCACTCGATCCGGGGTATCATATGTCCACTATTAGGACGGCTGGGCGGAGTTGGATTTGTGAGAGTCAAAAGATGAGGATTGTGGCCACTAAATCGAAAAACATGAAGAATTAGCAAAAATAGGCCATTTTTAACAAGAAATTTGAAAATTTCAGTCGGATAATAGTCCTCAACAACATATTGGTGGAAGTAATTTTATTAAGATTTTGGCTGAGGATTTTCCGATCAGAAAAAAGGGAGGAGATGAATTAGCATCACGTGTCTATTTATTTGACACTGAAAAGTACATCTTCGTAAGGGGACTAACACTAGTAGGCTTGGCGGATGAAATCTGTGCCCATGTCCATAACCTGGTATCCTTATCAGGGTTAAAGTCATGGAGCTTCAAAAGCATAGAGGTTCGTCTTGACAGGCATATGATATTTATCAGCAAAAGGCCGCAAAAAGGTTAATTAATAATAATTAATAACTACTAGCCTTTAAAGAATTTCAGTAGTAGTAGTTTAAATCACAAGTAAACGAGTGCGTAAAAGATCCTGCAACTAATGTACGTCTATGAACATGCAAGTTCAAATTAGGGAAGCCAAACCTGCCAAGATCTACTCTGAGCGAAGCTGTGACATACTAAGGTAAGAGAACAGCAATGAGAAGAAATGCGCTCAAGATGCTAAACATTTTGCGTGTAAATCAGAACAGGAACACCAATGTACATACGCATGATCAAGGGTACTATTGAGGATCCTGGAGAGAAGGGATGAGATTGTTATCTAGAACAATCATACAAAAGGGAGAAATTGTCAAAAAGTGGAACGGTGTACAAAAACTTGACATTATGGGTCGTTCAGATAACTGATTATCTCCACTCCTTCCCTAAGCCCAATGGTGCAGAAGCAACTCCATTCAAACAATCACTTTGTGTTAGGAAAAAGCAAGCTCTGAGTGTTGCATGAACATCCGAACTCTCGGCCAAGGTAGGAGTGGGAAGGTACAATGTGCAAACGAAGTTTCATAAGCTCGATATCAGGTTGGAAATAATATATTTTCGAGTAAAGGTACTGTGGCGTCTCTATAATCGAGGATCACCCACACCTAACTGGTGGGTAGGAACCAGTGAGTTACGGGATCGTACCCATCTAAAAAGTCAAGTGAATATCCGATGGCTACACAAAGTTTAACTAAGCTTACACGTTTTGTTGACCAGTCCAGGACTGAAGGGGCACTACGACATTGGGTGTCGGAAGAATTCCAGAGGCACCAGATGCGTTACCCACGAAGGGTAGTGTGGAAAGGACACGCTGAGTGCCTCCGCCACCAATCATTCCACCGCCGCGACCACCTAAAAGGAGTTGAACCGAAGTTCAAAATTTAACATAGTTTATGATCACGGAAGTTGGCCTTGACACATTCAGGCTGATTCAAAATAATTTTAAGACGAACAGTACACTTTTTTCCAATGTACGACTCACATTGGCGGCATGTGAAGTTAGAATAAAAGAGTGACGTAATTGCTCAAACCAAAAAATGTGCAAGGATTTTACTCGAGTGGAGGAAACAGAAAAACAATCGGTCCAAGAAAGACTCTTACGACATAATGCCTTTGCGTGTCAAGTGGAGGATTGCCTTCGGACTCGCTAAGCTCTGGTGGTCAAATCTACTCTCAACCTCTCCGTGGTGACCACCGGTAACCTCAGGGGCAACTCTAGGGGCTAAAGAGAGGAGCGGCCGGGTAGGACTAATCAGCCCCCGGACGTATTAAATTAGATTATGCCAGCAAAAGTACAACTTCCTACAGCCTGGAAAATGAATTTATGGTCTCAAACTGGACTATGGAAAGCGCGTGCATGTAGCAAAGAATGGAATGTCCGCCAGAAAGTTGAAAAGACTTCTGAAAGAGGTATGAAGATTGTCTGCCCTCAACGCTGGCGAGAACGGACGAGGTGCCAATACGAAGTTGAACTGCTACCTGTACGATGAAACCATGCCAGAGTAGTGGCCAGAGAGCTCAAGACGCCGATAAGCGCTTTTACTGTCTTCTTTGTTAACTGCTGTGTGCTACTTATTGTAAAAGCTATTTGTACTTCTGTTGTAACCCCAATACTTCCTTTGAACTTGCCCTAATGGGTGGAGAGTAAATAAAAAAATGAGGTATCTAAAGCAGGGCAATGTTCCAAAGGAAGGCGAAAAAGCCAAAGGAGTTTAGAAGGGGTTTTTCGTTCAAGCTCTTTGTTGCTGTAAGCCCTACTAGGTGCTTTTTGGTTCTTCATCAGATGACAAATCCAAAAAGCAGCTGCGAATATCCGTCGATTGGAACAGTTAGAGAAAGGTCAAATTAGACCATCAAAGAGGGATCGAAGTATCGGCCCACTCGTCAAGGTGAGTCAGAAAGCAATTGCGTCCAAATGATGCTACAAGTGCTGTCACAACAGGGCCCACTTAGTTATCTGCTGAAGTGCGAATGTCCATTTTTAAATAAAGACTTGGTATGAATGAAAACTGATGAATTTTTCAGTGCCTTTCGCCATGGTGCATAATCAGCTTGCCTCGTCTGTACTACTTAAAAAGATAGGATGTATGCGCACATAGCAAGCCAAACATTCGTACTTGAACCACTACATAAAGACAGCTCCTATCATCGCATTGAACTTGGAAACAAACGCCACACAATCACAAGAAACGGAGCAGTTTACTAATATCATCTATCGCTTTTTTTCTCTACTAAGCGCACAGCAGTGATTCACGGAGGAAGGACATTCAAAAGGTACACACTTTTTTAAGAGGAAATTGGTGCAATAAACTTTGCAATCGTGGGAAATACGTAAAGAGTCAGGCTTGCTTGAGATGATTGGATCCATGAACCTATTTGATTGGTTATGAATTTCTTTTAACAGAGATTTGAATTCAGCTCTTTTTAAATGAGAAGTGAGCCACTAAATAAAAACTTTACAAGGAAGGCGTTTTAGGCTAGATATGTTTGAATATGAGTGGCCCCAAACAGAGTCCCAAAGAGGCAATATTCCAGACTCTAAATAGAAATAAAAGAACATATTTGGCTGTCTACGTAACCAGTGTACTACAGCTACTACCAAGTCTCAAAAAACCACGTGGAAGCAGATGCGGACCTCGGTGGTCTATTTAAGGGTCTGCGTGTAAATACCACTTCATCTCGAAACCGCCTCGATGCACCACTGCTTTGACTTCGTAATCCCCAAGTCTGGCCTCGATCCCGCCACAAATATGAGATCGGCGATCTAACTTTTTTTCAGAAGTGAACGACTGAAGTGTGATCCAATCGTGGCAGATGGAAGTTAGTAAAAGGTCATGTTAAGTTGACGTTTTTATCAAGGTGATACCGCGAAGTACACGAGAAGCCAGCAAGCCAAGACTCCAAACGATACCTTTCCCCGTTTCTCGGCATATTCTCGAAATGCTTGCACTATTGGGAACAGACGGGCTTCAACATGGTAGAAATTATAAGACTCGTCGCCTCCAACAAAGGCTCAAATAAAGGCTGGGACATGCCTCAATTTGTGTGAAAATTTTCCAAAAAATATACATTGTGAATCCATTTTTATGATTAGCTCGCCCCATTTTTCAACTGAATGCTTCAATACTTCCGATACAATGTTAGTTCAGATATTATATACGAAACAATTTGACAAAATCGAAAAAGGTATCAGCTGATATTTGCGAAAATGAACATTTTGCCCATTGAAATGGTGACCGAATTTATGAAAACGAAATGACCAACAAAATTGACCAGTCTTATCGGAAAAGTGGAGCGCTACCCTTAAAATCCAAGGCTTTGTTGAACCAAAGGGGATTTGGCAGCGGAAATAAACCAAATGGCATGACGGTGCCTAGAACGGCTGTCTAACCATTAAATTTTTAAAACAGTTCAATGAAACAAAGCGAAGACACAGAAAAACCCTAAAAATTCTTTCGAGCGGGGAATAAAATTTCAAAAGAATTTTAGACATTCCCTTAAAAATTGACAATTTCAAAAAAAATAAATCGAATTCGCTTGAAGAACGAATTTCATGACATTGAAAACCAGTCGCCTTACACCCTAGACTATGAACAAAATCGTCTGTCAATTGCACAAGTGAAATATTTACTATCGCTTCGATAAAGGAACTAGCTCGAAATGCCGAAAAAATAATAATTTCAAAAAAAAGAACGAAACCGACTTCACATTCAGCATTCGGAGTTCCTCACCTATGGTAACAAACACAGATGGCCAGACAATTGCCGGTCAAAAGGTTTCTTTCAGCCAATCTATTGGCGGACTGATAATCCAATCAATCAATCCCTTCAGCCTTACCAAATAATGGAGTACTTTTAAATAAAATATAGAAGGCGAGAATAGGGTTTATTGCCTTCCTAAAGGTGGTACGAAACACATAGTAACACGCATTTGAAGCGGAAGAATCTAGAAGTTGAAATAAGTTATAAGGAAGCAAGCAATGTAGTCGAAGAACGTTGAATGAACAAAACAAAGAACAGAAATCCTATCGGCAATTAGCTAACGCCTTCAAAACCATTTAGCCTGAAATCGCATCGGTAAAAAATGATCATAACAGCAAAACACTTATTTATCGTAATGTGAAAACTTACGAATACCCCGATAAGCCGTGCTATCGCGAATATATGTTGGCTAAAATAAAAAATGCCATAAAGGAATATTTTCAAAGCTAACACTTATACTGATAATTAAGCAGTAGAAACACTATTTACATCTTGACTTGCACTTGGACTAGAATCGCCGCCATCCTTTTCAAGTTTAGTGAAGTCATCCACATGTAGACTAGGCGGTCGGCTGGTGTTTTGCGGTCGAGAACGGAAGTTATCTGCCCGTCCACCAGCTCCACCAGCAATTCCTAAAAGACTGGATCCAGAAGCACCGCTACTACTGGCAGTACCACCCCCGGTTACGCTGATCGCCGATTGGTTAGAAGGGCGGATTGTGAAACCACGACCACGCATTGGAGCGACTGCATTTGAAGAAAACAGGAAGCCGATTACGCAAAATGCTTTATACAGGAAAGCAATAATAGCCACTTTGCTAAAGTCGTAGAGATGTGAGCGAAAAAAACCCGATAACATAAACCAGCCTCTCCGGTTAAATGAAGGAAATTGAAGTTCTAAGCAATACAATTGGTGTCAACCAGCTTAAGTGCGTGATAGCGAGAAAACCTCGCTTCTAAGAACTGACTTGCACAAGCCAAACTCAGCAGATTGACACAGCAAGAATCGGACTCAACCATACTTTTCGTTATGTTGGAGGGAATGAGGAGAAAAATAACTACCGAGATAAAACCCTTCCAATTTTAGATGAACCTTTGCATCAAGACCTTTGGTGTCAAGCGAAGGTAAAAATAACACCATCAGAGTGCTGGCTAATTCTCCAATCAGAATGATCAAGAGTGCCAATCAACAATATTCACTGCCTAAGTAAATCCATGGGAAAACGAAAAGCTAAACTAACGAAAATAATGGAAATCGGTACACTGTTCACCTGTGCTGTCCTCCGATTAACGCTCGGATATATGAATGACAAATAAACAAATGAACCTAACCGTATTTTTTCGACGAGCGCCCAGTCTGAATAATGTCAGCGGTTTGTCCTTTTCGGCGCCTCTTGTGTTGAACGGTGGCTTCAGTGTCGTCCGCATCACGCCTACGTCGTCGTTTAGTCGCAGCCATGGCAGCAACCTCAGCTTGCAGCTCCACACCTGGACAGAAGTGTTCGGCATATTTAAGTAAATTGATAGTATTTAGTGACGACGATGGTATGGAAGAATTCAACGGCGGAGTGAGACTGCATTCCATTTCATGACGAGTAGACGCAAGATTAGACAATTCTTCAACCAGGCGATCGATTGAGAAATTGAATGAGTAGAGTTCTGAGAATGGAATGGGACTGGGAAGAGAAGGAATCATTAAAGGCTGTTGAGCTAACGAGTCTGCTTCGTTGCTAGCATCTTGGTCTGCAGGACCGCTGAGGAGATTCATCAGACCCTTCATCCCATTGCGTAGAGACTCACTTGCATGAAGGTTCTGGAAAATGAACAACATTTTTTTCATTATATTTCAAAGCAGGGGAAGAATCCTAGAAAACATCGTATCCTTATTCAATATTGAGGCGAAAATTGTTCAACTGTTCCTAAGACAAAATTTGGACTATTGTTTTTCGACGAAGGATTTTCTTCTTTTGGACATCAGACACCTAGTAGTTCAAAATGCAGCAAGAACGGTGATTCTAAACTTGGGAAGATCGAAAAAATCTACCCGCCTTAGTGACTTAAGCTTTGGACACGGAAAATAATCCGAAAAGTGAGAAGCAGCCTGAAACTTGAGTGCTCGGTAGCCTGCAACAATCGTACTGTATACTATATTCATCAAGTTATAGCGGTAAAAGACTTCTTCTGGGCGTAAATTCTCGGATTACCTCGTTAAAAAAATCACACTCATCAAGCCCTTTATTACTCCTGGGAAACTAAACAGGTAAAGTTCCTAAAATATCTACAAAGTCCAGAGATTGACTCACCTTCAATAATGCAATCGGTTTCATCAATAAAAAAAATAGGAACGAAATAGGCTTCAACAATACCTGTTGTAAACCCCGAAGCAGTTGTTTAAAGGTCCCAGTTAAGTTTCAAAGAATGTAAGCACTAGTAGTTTGGGTAAGTACGTTCCGTTCCTGATAGTGAACGATTCAAAGCAACTTACTTCAAGCCTGGAAACTACATCCTTAATAAGATCCTCCGACCTGCTTCCACCGTGAAGAAATTGCCATAAATGTGTTGTTGAAAGGCGCAGTTGACGTTCCGAGAGATCAGACATGGTGGAACTATCCGGCGAGGTTGCTATTAAGGCTTCTTCTGCAAATATTGGGTCGGCGAGGAGAGAGCTTGAAAGCAGAAGAAACGATTTTAAAGTGGCTTGACTTGTCGAATCGATGCTGCCGCCACTAGGACGATCAAGAAAACCTTGAAGGAGATTGGCGAATACGCGTTCGTGCTGCTTCTGACATAAATGCCTGAAAGATAAAACAAGAAAAAACACGATAAACAAAACGCGACAAAACGCTTAAATATTATCAGCGATTTTGAAAAGCTACCTCTGAATTAACGCAAAACCGAAATCATGCTGAGCCAGACGATGCAGAATATGTAAAACCCGAGCAGCTGAAGTTGTGCTAGCACGGCCAATCGGATGTAAATGGATTATCAAGCAACCGATCAGATTGCTTAACCAATCAACTGAAGGTAAATTATTGGCCAGATTGAAAGTTACAGCATTCGTCTTATTTGCAGCTTTGCCTAAACCCAAACTGGGATCCAGTAAACATTCAAAACAGTCAAGAAGCTTCAATTGAGCAGCAGAATGTAAGGAATCGGCGGGGTGAAGTCCTTCGAGAATGGATGAGAAGACCTTGAGCAGGCGATGTTCCTTGAACTTCTCTTTGCGAGTGAGACTTAATAAGGCCTGTTTGCAGACAGGATGACAAACAATGAGATGAAGGAAGGATAGAGAATGCGTGATCTCAGATACGTCACTGATACTTCCGAATGCAACAATTTTGTCATCTTCTGTAGCAACTGACGCTAAAACGGGTTGGTCAGAAAGATTAAGCGGCTGTTGAGCACTCAAAACCAACTTCGTTCCAACTGTGAGTGCCTCGATTGTTGATGGCTCAGAAAGACCGAAATCGAAGGTACTGGAATAAAGAATACTCCGCATAGGACTTGTACTAATGACAGCTGCTTTCAACAGATGAACACATTTTCGACTTACTCATTTGACTCCTGGCGATGAGTATCGCCTTCTGAAACACCACCGGAGGCACTTTTCTCAGAACTAACAGAATTATAAACTTCCACAACGGTTTCAACAGCTGAAGCAGCGATAATTTGACAGAGAGTAGTTGATGAAGGACCCAGCGAGGCGATACGATCGAGAAAAAGAACAAGGTGACGATGAAGACATGTGCAGGGGGGACTAGCGCTAAGGATTTCTAGGAGACCACAGACCTCCATTGGGAGGTCATGGGTCAGATGGCGACACCACCAAGTCCGCTTGGCGATCAAGCTCTTCCGTTCAGCTGGTGGGAGCTCCTTTAGCGATGAAACTGGTAGAGGTAATGGAAGCAAGTCGAGGAAGAGTTGAAGGCCAGGAAGGAAAAAAGTGGGAGAAGAGGTGGTGAAGACGAAAATGTCACGGCATACTAATGACCAGATATCTTTTTCCCCTCCCGTCGTTAGTATCAATGGATTATCTCCTAGACTTTCGTGGTCATGATTAAATAAGAGACAGTTACCTTCGACAATTTCTTCATCTTGACATGCGTTTGCGTAGGCGGATATACAATCCAAAGCCTTCATTCGAATCTTTAATAAGAGTAAAAGGACGTACAAGAAGATGCAACATAGATGACTATGGCTGAATGTATCAATATATTGCGGACATCAATCAACAATCATTTGTTGCCAAGCCGGACCAATAAATGTCAGGTCAATATGACTGACAAGCCTTGAAATCGACGATAACATTCCGCAGGGACTACCGATTAGGCAGGAGCTACAATATATCCTTAGACTGGTTTATTCTGATAATACAGTCGGAAGGGTCTTGGAAACGCCACTGAACAGTCTCAACGCAAGTGAAGTTGACCATCTCATCCTATATCAACTACCAATGGAGACACAAGGACTGAATTTACTCTTGAAAAGTATCTTCAATTCAAAGCCGAAGTTCGCAAATTCTATATCGAGCTAATCCCACGATTAAAGGACCTCAGACCTAAACATGGTTAAAAGGGTGATCTTAGGCTAGCGAAATCAAAGGACTATGAAGACGAGAACGTATCAACCAAGCCCTATCTCCAGAGTTCAAGAAAACTGATTAATTTTGTAAAAATTTCCGTTCAAAACAAAGCAGTGGGAAGTCAGTCTTGTTCAAACAAACAAGAGCATATCACCGAATGGAAGTGGCTGCAAATACATCAGCCAAATTCAAACGATCAAGGTGCAAACTGCGCGAGATACTAGAGAATACTAGCAAGACACGATTCATTCTTAGTGAATAGCTAATTTCACATATTTTGTGATTTGAAACAAGCTCAGAATAGAAACGGTAAGTGATACATGATCCCTGATAACTACCTCTGCCGCTGTATTAAGATTGCCCTTACCTTCTCTCTTAGCGATCTACTTGGTAACAGAGAAGCAGCAGCATACGCCTTACATACTGGCACTACCGGCGTTCGGTCTCTAAATTCCTCTCCAACGCCATCGACCAATGCGTTGACAAGCGCATTTAAGATCTGCACTCCCTCCACCATCATATCTACTAGCATTAGTGCAGCAGGACTATCAATGGAGGGCATTATCAGCCTCTCAGCCGTAATATCCACAAGGGTCGAGAGAGCAGGGAGACCATCCCTTGAATACAGTTCAATAATCTCAAGGTCAGAAAGGCTAGAGCGTAAGAATCGAAGAAGAAGAAGTAGCGAAGGTGGAGGTTGTGGTGACTCCTCAAGAGTCTCCATGAGAGGAACAAGTTGATCGCAATACCAGGAAAAGAGTTCACAGGATCCTGGGGCTGATAACGTGGTACTGGGAGCATCTCGCAACCAAGAAAGCCATGGAGACCCTGCTGAGGAGAATGAACAGTGGTAGGAGAAGATTTCAGAGGGTGAGAGACTAGAAACACGCTCCTCCCATTGAGTGTCTAAAAGGGAAAGCAACTTTACCAGCACTTCCCAGTTTAATGCAATAATTTCAAACCAAACCGATGATTTACCTTGGATAATTTGTAGGAGTCTTTGTGAAAAACGTTCCAAATACCGAGGATCAGAGGCATAACGGAGTACTCCAACAGCGATGGTACAAAGAAGACTTCCGATTTCAACTTTGTCTCCTGATAGCCCTAGGCGCGAGAGGATACTGGATCGAGTCTTTTCGGAGGATGCTTCAACTTCCGGAACTTCAGATTTGCTGGCTGGTTCGATCTGGCCTGGAAATGACATGCTTTTATAAAAATTATAAGGTGTACCTTGATCGCCTCCGTTAGTCTCTTCGGAGTTTGATTCAGTGGAACTGAAAGAACTCCCACGTTGTTCCGCCTCCAAAAACATCAGACAGGGAATGAAGAAGTCGCCTTGGCATGTGGAAAGTAGCTCGGCCGCCCAGGGAGCAAAAGTGGATGTGAGAAACAGTCGCGCTAGAGCGAGGATTGCATTGTAGATTTCGTCAAAGTCATCAGGAGTCGAGGATGTGGAGAAGTAGTGCTGCAAACCTGTTTCACCTCCAAGAAGGGACGCCGCAAGGAAGAGAAAAAGAGCTTGTGAAGCACTAAGTTTTACCAAACTAACTTCAAATATATCCAAACTCTCAATCGTAATCATAATAAAAAGTTAAGCTAATTTGAGCTTAAGGAAGGTTGGCATGTCATATTTACTTAAGTAGCGCACAACGCCCTCCATCAAGACTTTGAATAAGTAGAGCGCCAAGATTTGTTAATGATATACATGCTAACGGCGTCTTCGATCCAGCAAATGTTATCAATTCTTTACGACTTTAAAGCAGCTTTCAATATTAATAAATAACTACTGCATGGAAAATGCAACTTCACACTTGATGATTGGAATACATTCTGAAAAAGCCAAACTAATTACCTCGACGTCTAGTGATATCAATCAGCTTGTCAACACAAGCCAGGGTCTCCAACTTCACGGCCATTTCGAGACCTAGGGGTCGAAATTGACGCTTTCGAAACGGCCGTTGCTGTTGCTGTTTGGAAGGTGATGGTGTGGATAGTACCTGTCCGCGAAGAATTCGTCCGGCTAAGGCAGGTGAGGAAGCAAGGAAGAGAAGACCAGCCGGCGTAGAAAGAAGGGAGGAGAGGACACTCTGTGCTGCAGATTCCGCAGTGACGGTGATGCGTTTAGATGACTCATTTTGTTCCAGCAACCAGATCAGGTGATCGAGGAAATGACTGAGGGAAAAAGATAATGTACTATTTTAAGGGCTTGAGGTGACTAGAGGTTGTTTCCTATCACGGAAAAATTTCACTCAAGCAGATTCATCATAATTTGCAACATTTGGTATCAGCTAAATCTCTAGAATTCACAACCCCAAGATCAACGTTTTAGACGGTAAACAGCCATCTCTTCGGATGAAGTTAAGGCATAGAGTTCTCGATGGAGAACCTAGAGCCATATGATCGAGGGATACAGTTTACACATTGAGTTGTTGTTTCCACAAGTATGGGTCCCTCATATGAACACTTGTATCCTTACATACCTTCCGTCAAAACTCAGTGGATGAATAGGATAACAAGGAGACTCAAAAAAGCCATGCACTCACAATAATCACATTGAAGAACTCTAAAGTAATGAAGAAACTCTTAAGATTTAGTTAGCTTTGTGTTGCCAGTGGAAGGCTGATAATAAAACCTATGAAACGGGTCCGTTTACGGGTACCTAAACGCGCGCTATCTGTTTCTTCAAACGGGAAAATAAACGTGATTGAGCATTAACCGGGGTTAAAGCGATAAAAATAAAAAAAGCAAAAATGAAGTGAAACAGCTGGAACTAACACATTCAAATGATTTTGCGCTTTGAGTTCCTCATTATTGGCTTTTGAGTTACTGCATACAATGGTGAATAAGAGGCGCACACAAACAACCCAAACCCATTAAGAACTTAGCCAGTATGACTCATAAGGCAACTTCGAAGATAATTGCGCGAGGATCCAAATAACCGCGAGAGGCCACAGAGCACATACTTCAGAGCTAACCAGGTTGTGGAGTAAGAATGGGCACAGTTTTGATTAAGGAATTGTGAAAAAAGTCCAATTTTTTTCACTTTCATTAATAAACTGTTGCAGCTAAGTGAGTGACTTAAATTCCCTCATCCCACTTCTGCTTTACTACGTCCTTATGATACTTATAGCATTTTCTAGTAAAGGTTAGTAAATTGATGAAATTTAAAGGACAACATTTGGCCTCTTGACTTTGTCAATAACAAGTCCACCATTGATCTAGAGTAATATATTAAATGAAATGGGCCGACAAGAACAAAATTAGGGGCTTCTAAAGTAACTAAACAGTGAATATTGCTTATGGTTATTCTATTTTTTTAAATAATCCAAAGTTTCAATTCAAGTAGCAAAAAAAGCTGGATCGGAAGTGGTATTAAACAAAAAAATAAAATTTACATTGAGTCGAGAAGTTTGTAAAGTACAGGACACGGATCCAAGGTCGGCTTCAGAAACTGCAATTTAGTGACATCTTTCGGTAGTGGTGACTACAATTGAACAACAATTTATATTGGACAAACGGCAGCTAATATTAGAAAGAGCAATATCCAGTAAAGGAAACGAGTGGTAAACCCTACAACGCTTAACGCCACGATTGAAATTCTACTAGAATCACTTTTTTTTTAAATCCAAAAATATAGAACTAGAGGTTTAATTCTTTTTCCGCCAACAATCAAAATTATCTATTAAATAAGCCACCAACAATCAAACAGCACAAATGCAATTGAATCGGCTGGCCCGACGCATGGATAGTAATCTTTAGCTGTTGAAACTTCAACAACGCGATAACATTCGGTCGAAAATACAGGCACGTTGATGTAAGTCTCAACTCATAACCGCATATAATGCGGACGGGAGCGACAGTATTTTGAGTAAAGACTTGTAAATATTTACTGCTGCCCCGGAACCATCTCCGAAACCGTATGAACGCACAAGTTATTTGATGTGTCTTCATGCTAGTTGTGGAGGGTGAAGTCATTAATTTCAATTTATGAAAATAGATCATTTGAAATTCACATCATTATTCGAGCTACACTGAGACTTCGAATGTTTACGGTGGGTAGACCGCAAAAGAACATGTTTTCTGACCTTTAAGGCGCCTGGATGAGAAGGTCAATGGAAAAGATTGAAGGATATTCTAGAAATCAAATGACTAAAAAGAAACCTGATATGGAGAACAAAAGAAAAAGAGAGATCCCTCGCGATTACAACCAACCGCTTCTCCACTCGCTCTAAACTTAAACACCATCTGCGGAACACCAATACATAGGATAAATAAAGTAAACGAAACTGCCCAGACAACAGCCATAAAGCTGGTGTAAGATATTAGAGACAACTTACTAAAACGGACTCAGGGTCAGCAATGGCCCGAGAGATGCTGGCTAGAAAATTTTGAAGAGCTCGCTCTTTCTCTACCTCCTCCTGCAAAAACTCGCCCTTTGCGGAAGACTTCAAACTGCGGGAATGAAAGTAGAAGAATCAATTTGCACAGTTCAAACATCGAAACCTAGCTAGAAATGAATGCCCACCTCTTCATAAATTCATTAAATTGTAGTAGAGTATCATAAAAGCAAACTTTTGCCAACAATCGATTACATGCCAAAGCCACTGGGATAGACTAAATGGAGAACAAAGAATCAATATTTGAAGAAGACAGGTTCGAAGCCATATTATTGAAAATAGAATTCACCTTGTTAGCAGTGGCCAAAAATCTCACAATCCTCTGATAAGGAGGAAGTGCTTCGTCGATTCTTGTCTCCCCGACAAGAGCGCGAAATCCTGAAACTCCGGTGCTCAAACTGCGCTCCAAAGCGATAATAATTTCGAGTCGAAAGGGTGAGGAGATAAGCGGTGACTCGAGAAGGTCTAAGAGTGTACTCAGAGCTTGAAATCTGGAGGGCGCAGGAGTAGTGGAAAACAAGACGCCAGTGAGATCAATGCCGATTCGGAGATGACGAAGAACGTCGACAGAGTCAGACTGGCGTAGAGCGCTATCAAGCTGTAGACCGATG
Source organism: Moniezia expansa (assembly GCA_019097775.1). NCBI lineage: Eukaryota > Metazoa > Platyhelminthes > Cestoda > Cyclophyllidea > Anoplocephalidae > Moniezia > Moniezia expansa. The sequence continues at coordinate 1,580,832 of JADFDV010000097.1, forward strand.
TGAGACCAGGCTATTAGGCAAGTACTGGCAGCTAATAAGAAAAACGTAATCAAGAGAAGAGACACACCAAATGTTAGAATGGAACGGTTCGGCCATAAGCATGCCACAGAAAAAAGTTATCGAATTTCACAAGTACCAAGTCAAAGTGAGTTTGGACAAATTGTCCATAAATAGTGTATAATTTGGAACTGAATTTGAACAGAAAAGTCAGCCTCTTCTCTCACACGACTACGTGATGGTGGCTAGCGAGAACCGCGAACAGGATTAGAATGACCAGCCATTCCCTAATATTTAGTTAATACGGTAGTTCAGCAGGCGATTGACAATATACCAGAACCGCGAACTAATTGAAGGGCCGAAAAAGATTTCGGATGAAAGCAACGTGGTTGATTGAAAAGCTGCGAACTCTGGGGCCATATGTTGCCTAAGAAACACGCGGTGGGACAAGTATTTGGAGAGGAGCGGCGAGTTGCTGAATGCCATCCTTGGGTTTTGTATCAGCCATTTGACCGATAAGGGAGGGCTACCACTACTACTGCCGGTTATACTAGCTGATGTCGACTCTAGATATCAGAAGAGATCACTTGCAGCCCTTATTTGCTCCACTGATTAACTAATGGTTCTTAGTCAAAGTGACAACAAAAAATTTTCCAACCCTCTCCAAATTGGGCATTGGAAAGCACTTCTTCAAAATCAGCTTGAAATTAGGGAAGAGATAAGGTAACGGACCAACTAGACTCCTCAATTCTGAAAACTGCCATCTATTCCTACTTATGATTTTTTTCCAGCACGAATTTCCCAGTGGAATGAAGTATTAAACACGGCGAAACTGATGCTTATGGGAAAATGAAAAGAAAGTGGTTAAACAATCTCGAAGCATCGGTATCAATCTACGAGATAGGACGATTGCTTTTTGCTACGCCAGAAGAAGTTTAAAAGATATTAAGATTATCACTTGCATTCAAAGGCATCAGGTTTGAATAGTGCGAGATAAGCCAAAGCCGAAGGTAAGGTGGGTATAATTTCCTCAACAGCATTTAACCACCTAAAATGTCAAAGATAAAGCAATGTAGTGAAGAGCAGGGTACACTCAACTACGACGAAATTAAACAACACTTACTCAATCTCGAATTCACTCTTCCCGTTTCCATAAGTGTCGCAAACCTTAAGAAGATGACTAGCATCTTTTTCAGCAACACCAATGTCTGGTGGCGGTGGTCCTAACAAAGAAGAATCCAACAATTCGGACTTCGAAGTAGTCTCCTCAATTGCCTCCGAACCGGACTGAAGGAGCCACGTGTAGATCTAAGTGAATCGATATGCTGAGACGAATTCGCGATAAAAAATTACCTCAAAAAGGGTAAAAGAAGGATTTGGAAGCCTCTTGCGTTTCATTGCTGGAAGAGACTCATCGGAAAGATCGAGTAAGTTAGCTGGATCAAATCGCCACCGGGCAGGCTTCAAGAGAGGATCATCGGGGTCTAGCAAATTTTCAGATTTGATATCCTCCTAGAAAAGACAATAAAGCAAAATAAAAAGCTTATTTTTAAGCTTACGAGTTCATCAATTTCGGTACCAGATACTTTCCCATTATCAGAATGTTCCGGTTCTACGTCACATTCCTCAACATCAGCAATCTTTTTATCAGGAGGCGATTCACTAGGAAGAGCTGCCGGAACTTCTTTTATCATTGAAGAAATATGAGCATTCACACTAGAAGAATCAGACATAGTTGGCATGTCTATTGCCGGCGGCAATCTAGAAGAATTTGGCCACTTCTGAGGAACAGAAACGGGTGCTATTTGAGTTGTGGTGGGTTGAATACTGTTCATTGCACCTAAAGGCGGAAACGCTAGACCTCCAGGAACAAGTGGTGGTGGTGGAACGGAAAAATTTGGAACCGCTAGGCCGGTTTGTTGAAGAGCAGGAAAATAGGGTAGTCCAAAAACAGCCACAGTTATCGTCGAATACTCCCCACGTAAAAGAAGGATATTAGAAGATACTGGTTGAGATAGATGAATGAAGTTTATTCCCTTTGACTCATCGTAATCACATCTTAATATCAGTGATGTATTAAAAAACATACTCAGAAATCTGGAAGAGAGTAGCAGCGGCAGTATCGTTATAACAATAAAACTTTATTTTAAAAGTATCTGGATTCGTTGTCCTGATAAAAATCGTTAGCAGTATATAAGATTCCCACCCAATAACTCCTTCATCCGAGAGATTACTTTCAACAACGGAGCCGAAAGGAATAATCCGAATTTCAGATATTGAAACAACACTAGAAAATCGGATGAAATTCAAATGATTCTAAAGAAATATGACGCAATATTTCTTACTTCGCATTGTTCATCGATGCTGAACGTATCAAGGAATAGTAACAAAGGATCCGCCATCCTGGCAAGATGGGCTTTAAAAATATCAAGGCTATGCTTATCCTGTGAAGCCCTTCTAGGTCACCAAATTTTAGACAATGAGTGAGAACAAATTCAACTTTTAGGTTGGTAACGCTTCAATTAGTCTTAATTTAGCATCATTCTGCCCTTAGAAATTCTATTCCGTTTAAAATGCTATAATTTATAGGTTTCATTTCACTTGCTTAAGGCCAGTTAAATGCTATTAACTTACATTGGATACTAGACAATCAACCACCTTCATTCGCTGTATTACTTGTGAATAAGCGGTTTCTGAGTCCGAATCGTTTATCCGATGAAAATCTCACTCATCATCATTAAAAGTAATAAATAATCAAACCACGTACGTCTTCATTTCGACGGAGATTTTAATCAAGTCACTGCGAACCCATCAACCGCTTAAACTTATAATCTTCTTATGAACCTTGCTAGTCGTTCACTCAAAAACTAATTTTCGAAAAAGGCAAATATAAACCACCCTGTGGGTGCAATTATATGCTCTGAATCTAACTAGAGCACAATCTATCTTACAAAATCGCATACCTTAACCAAACCGAGTAAACCAGGCAGTGCTCTCGATGTACTATGGCCATGGCTAAAAATTGCCCCTTTTTAAAGGCTTCCGTAATCGCTTACATTCATCAAATTGGGTCTCTACAGACGCAATAAGTCCGAGTTAAGGTGGCTAAAGCCTAAACTTTTTAAATTCTCTGGCACCACACACACAAAAGGTCTACCGTGGGTCCACACTTTAATTCACTCTGGAGATTACTGCATGCTTGACTCTAACTATCAAGCTTTTAATTTCACACCACCTTTGCAAGCTTCACTCATGGAAAAACCAAGTTAAGTGAATGTCAATCTATTATATGCTACTCAAATGAAAGAGACCAATTAAATCTCTTATTTTAAATATATTTCTACATTTAAGGGCAATGGTTGATGCAAAAAATAACAAAAGAAACTTCAATAACTTGTCATTTATTTATTTATTCTTTTATTTTTATAATTCACAGCCTGTCTTGTTAATTTTTGCGTGTTGGTGAAAATGGGTAAAAAAAGAAAAGTGCTCCTTAAATGTGCAGGTTTTGACCAAACTTGAGAGAAATCTCGGCAGTTCGTTTAAAGGGAACTGCTTTCGTGCTCTGGGGTCATCAGCATTTCCGTATTTACTCCAACACAAATGCCACTTCCACTATCTGACCAACCCGATTGTTGTTGTCGCGAGAGGACGGACGTGATTCTGTTCGTGGAAGTTTGGGTCTGGACATCGGCGCTAAACCATTCTTCTAGTGTGTTCGCGTCGCAGACAGTTTGAGTTTGCATATGGGCGAAACTGTCCGCGCTAGGCCAATAGCAATTACCTGAACTACTGGCATCAAAATTAGCGAGATCATAGGTCGTCTCCACAGCAACGGAGTTGAGCGGCTGACCGTCCAGTCGTCGCATGCTACGCCACTCGTTATTATAGGTTGACGCGCTGGTGCCTAAAAATAGGGACTTGTTGATTTACAAACATTTGGCAATTATCATTTATTTCACCATAACTTTAAAACACTGAAACCATAAACTACACATATGTTAGTCCGTCGACAATTAGCAGTGACATCTACTAACAGAAGGCTACCTATTCCAGACTAATGACTTCCGACCGTCCGTGTCTAAGTTAACTGATTTACTATCAATGAGTTAACTAAAATACCGAAATTCGCGCAGAATTTGGGTATTTGACTAAGACACATCTTCAATAGAATGGGGTGGAAATCACTGGAGATAAACAGTGACTTGAAAAAAATCGCACTTGGGAGGGTTTCGATTTGAGAAGAAGTAGGCGATTTCGAGGTACCCTCAAAATAAGAGACGCGGATCCAAAGTGCTTTCAAATCATCAAAAATGGATTTCATGAAGAGCAAATAAAGCATTTCGGACGTCATAAAATGGGCTAAGCTGGCAGAAGAGAGGCTTCATATAACGAGTTAACAGTTGCTAACAGGTTGGCAGAGAAGAATGGGAGTAGCTACGAGCGGAGTACACACACTGCACTTGTTTTTGCATTTTTCCTGGTTAGCAGATCTTAAAACAAAAAAAAACTGGCGAGAAAGTGCTTGGAAATAATTCTAAGAAATGCATCTAGGACTTAAAAATTGGCAATAAATAGGGCGGAAGAAAAGCAGCGCCATCGATGCTAAATAGAACATTCTTTTGATCGCTTTGTGGAGTGCCATAACTCAGTTTGGGTTTTAAAGCTTTGAGATAAATAACAACTTTCAAATTAGAGATGGGATAAGTTTGAAATTAACAAATAGTTTCCTTCCCTTAGGAACACCATTCAAGAATCAAAGAATTAAAAGTAGCAATTTGAAACCGAAATTTCGCAAGAATAGCCAGAATAACTACGGTTTACTAGGACTAGAATGCGGTGGTTCGGAGAGGTCACCTCTTCAAGAAGAAATTTACTAGATCTCTATAATTTAGGCCCACACGCAAGAGAAATGCTCGAAGAAATCCACAAAGGTACATATTATTTGCTACCATGAATGAAACGAGAAAACAAGGCAACTAAGCATTGGAAGAACTATGCCATACCAAGCTGATTTACCTCTTATTCGTCACACTATTTCAATTTTCTGTAACTTCCCTTAAGGTTACTGGTCAACAGATTCGCTCCAGAATTTCCAACCAAGCACCCACAAGAAATCAGTTCACCTGCAAAAAGTTGATACTCTGAACTAGTAAGACTTCTCAAGTAAGAACAAAGGAAAAACTATCCAAGTACCCATAAAACGGTGTCTTGATCTCTCGAGCAGCAAAGCGCTGCCTGTGACCTACGAACGTTTAAGGAAAATGCACTATTCGGATCAGGCACGTGTCGGTATAAAGACTTATAGCTCTCGGAGAATTTCGCACCATAACCTGATATAAAAGAGCACGCTACGGCAATAGCTTGAAGCGCTTCCAAGGAAGCCAACCAAAGAAGCTGCAAAATGATCGATAAAATAGTAAATTGTACCCAATTTCGGAAGCTATTGTGTCAATTCGCGTTCCGAAGTGTTAAGGGACATTATAAACTATGTTTCATTTTCGACTATGCAACATTTTGTGCCTCATATGATGGCGCAGTAGAACTACTTTTGATTAGGGAAGGCGGAGGCAGTGGTGAATCCCCTCCAAGCACCTTGACGCCTCAGTTCTAACTAAGCAAACGTAGGTTAGAACCGCATCTAATTATTAATTGGATAACTTCACCTCAAATGAAATAGCGAGAAGCAATAAATTATTGGATCAGAAAGGTCCAAACTGGTACAAAGGAAACTTGTTAGGGAATAAGTGAGGACGCCCTCATAGAACTGACTTATATCAGCCAAACCGGAACAGCCAAAGCTGGATAATTGATAGCCAAGAAAGAAGACATTAAAGATAAGAGGTCCTTCTCATGCGGGAGATCATCGTAACTCTTATTCGATTGAAAAGACACCCGTTACTTCAGTCAGCACGTTCAGGTAAAAAAGCATCTCTGTAAAAGAATCAACTATAGTTCATGCAGCGATGATTTTCCTCTCCCTCAGCATCTTCCTGCAGTCTAAGATGGGGAAAGATATAGGAGCCCCTTGGGAGAGAGACCGCAATGGATCCTGGTTATCCAATTCCGGCATTCGAGACTAACCCAATCATCTGATCATCAGAGATTATCCACATTTATGGGTCTTGATTGGACTACTTAATTCCCCTACCATTCAAAATGCGCCCTTGAATGAACTAAGCCAAGAAGTGAAGGGAAAAGTTCACAATAGGAAGTGCGATTCATCTTTCTCTTTCGTAGAATCAGAAATATCCAGAGAGGGATTCTTTAACAGCGGTTTGTGGTGATCTTACGTTGTCGGGTCATTTTCCTCATTTCAGCGAATCGGCCTTATGCTTAATACAGCTGGGGCAGACCTGGTTGGTTTTTAAGCCACGCGTCTTGATTCATGTGCCTGAGTCAAGACTCGCTATTTGTACTCTTCTCAACAGATTGGTGCGCATATAGAAAACAGGAAAACTCAAGGTAACGGCACGACCATTTCAAGACTAAAAAGCTAGAATTATCGGTGGATCTGCAAATAAAAGCGAGAAACGATGTTAAAAAGTGCGATTCTAAACCGTGAGCAGATTCAAGATCCCAGTAAATCGATCTCACAGTTCTGAGCCAAGAACACCACAGAACAGTGAGCGAGTAGGTGCCAAAGGCAAGCAAATTAGCAAATCACTTTATTATACTAACTCACAAAATAACATCAAGCCTTAGTGAGAATGGAGTTTAATAAGAGCAGAAACCCCATTTTAATATCAAATAGTAGATTAGAATATTGGGAATCAGTTGAGCCAAGCTTCCGTTCAATGTCGCTGAGTTTAACGTCAAATCGGCAGCAGCAGGTGAACTCAAGATTTATGAGAGAGTCATGAATTCCACACTGTTGGAGTAACCGCAGGTTAAGCACTTTAGAGCTTCACTAGCCCCAGCCCCCCCCCCCCCCCCTTATAAGGTCCAGGATATGTCAAAGGGAAGTGCCTTTGAAAGCTAGCCGCAAAGATAAGAAAGACATTTTGGCAACTATCTGTTTGAAAATGTCCCGTTTAGCAATCGCCGTGTAGACGTACAATCCGTGCATGGTCTTTGATCTATTCACTAAATAGATCTAGAGGAGCAACAATAGGCATGAGATGCAAGCCAGTGCTGAAAAAGCTTTTAGGAGATGAAGGAGGACGACTTTCGGTAAAAAATCACAAAACTATCTCATTTCCAGGCTGGTTTAATAAACACCTACAAGATTGTCATCCATTTCGTCAATCAGAAGAGAATAGAAACTGATCGTCGATCAACAGGGATGCGTTTCCAATCGCTTTTCGAAAAATGAATGGTCGAGACCGATGTTCGATTCTAACACGCTTTACCCCTTGCTTAACTGTTTGAAGTCCTCAAATAAATCCCCGTAATTCGCCCAGTTGACGGTTGATAAAGAAGGTACGACTGCTCCTGCATTACATCAATAAGTCATAACTGTATGAGAAGGGTAAGCGCCCTTTATTCAAACAATCCATTAGCTGCAAAGGTAGAAGTCACAATCTATCCAGAAATAAGAGCGTCACTATGGCAGATTAGACAAAAACACTATTGATCACTAGGCTGCATTAATTTGCATTTGCTCTCATAGAATTTCGTTCCATAAAAGCAATCTGACATTTAGGGTGTGTTAGTGCATTCAATAGTGATGGAGAGATACGTTAACGGCATCTTCGTGGTACCGCGAAAGTACCGTCACACTCCCTTGAGCTTAACCTTTGAAACAGTACTGGAAGGAGGTTAAGGAGATGAGAAATAATTGCAGATGATCTGGATTTGTGAATTTGTTCTATTCTACATATGCATAACAAATAGAAACGTATAATCTTGGAGAAAACAGGATCATTTTGCGTTATTGCAATAATCGCGGATAGTCGGGTTTCCCACCTAATGGCCCTTTATCGAGGTAACAAAAAGCAATAGAACCTTCATTGCTGCCAATACTGCTCTGCAAGCAAAATATGTCCAAACTATAAATCGTGACAAATCATGAACATTTACTGCGACCAGGAAAATCTTGAGGGAGTGGAAATTAGTTCTTGAAAAAATATTCTTAAAAACGAGAAGGGCATACTGCGACGGAGTCTCAGTTGGGCATCGAAAAAGCCAATAAGAGGGGAGCAAGTGTTTGGGACTAGCAGAGGAAAAAGCCAACTGAGATGTGTTGTTTGTAGTGATAATGTGGACCTAGCCTATACCATACATTATATTTTACAAAGTATTCATTATATTATTATAATCGGATTTTGAGGACGGCACTCATCTCTTTTATTTACAGGGCTGGTCGATGTGGAAAATGTAAGCTAATTATGACTTAACCTGGAGTGACAAAAACTCCAAGAAAACAACTTGAAGGTCTTCACAATATGAAGACGTCCAGCGTTTAGGATGAAGGTGCGGTGGAGCGAATACCGACATAAAACCGCGATGCGGACACCAAAATCTGCGTTTTAACCCCGCTTCATTTCAATATTAAAGTCGATGTGGTCTTGAGGAATACCAGAGAAATTTCAACGCACGAGTAACTTGATTGATTCAACCCTTGGATCTAGTCTTCATTAATATTAACAGAGGTGAGTCGACTACCTCGAATCCACAATAAAGCACAAAGAGATCCCACAAAGCTTTATCATATATTTGGAAAACTTACCGCCGAAAACCCCATAGCAGGCGTTGGATTCGGCATTCCCAGAGTGAAGGTAGACAGTGGGAAGAGCACAGGTGGCGGCTGCAACGCTGGTGGTGGGGATAGAAGCGGTTTGCTGGAATGCGTGTTGTTGGGGGTGATGAGGATGACCGCAGTAGGTAGTCATCGTGCCATTTGAGTTTGTCTCCGGGTACTGCAGTTCGATGGAATGACCAGGCGACATATAGGTGCTGGTGTGTAACATGTGTGGAAGGACTACAGAATGAACGAATGAAGAAACTCATATGTTCATCGAAAATAGTTGAGATTATAAAGGGCAATTTGATGTAATCTTCAATCTTTATAGATATATGTAAATGATTAATTATTAATAGTGGAAAATTCATAACGTGATTGGTAAAAGCAACATCAAAGGAAATCTAAAAAAAATTGGTCTAAAAAGAAAGGAGCCTGTACACAAATCAGCAAAGGGGTGCTTGAATTATGCTTATTTGCGTTTTCACGATGTCCTGAAGAAAATGCGTATCAGTGAGTCCTAGTTGAACATAGGCCAGTGTAAAACAGAAAGTGCCTTTGATGAGTGAATAAGTTCTCGAACCTTGAAATACAGTGTCTACATAAAATCCAGACAACAAACTAGCGTATTAGATTGCCTGGCCGAAATGAACCTAAAAGCAACTGACAACGATCAAATATAACAGACTAGCATGGATTAACCCTTTTGAGAACCCATGGTATTTAAGTCATTATGGAAAACCCTGTACACGGCGAACACAAGCCACAATCGTGGTCCTATAATGAACTGCAGGTTAGTGAGTCGCTAATAAGCCTAGCCAAATCGCGAAGGGATGAAAAACAGTTGACAAGAAGTGGTGTCGTCACTTGGGAGGATTGAAGAGCCCTTCAGAAAAGAGAGAATGTCAAAGACACTGAGATAGATGTCGTTCAAAGACAGATTTTTTTGCACAGCCTCTAGGCGGATAATGAGGAAATCAAGTTATATTAAATGAATTGATCGGGATGATTCCCGGCAAAAAAGGCAAATGATGCTTTCTAAAGACTGATTCCTTCCTCAAAATAAAGTCCCATCTAGCATATTTCGAGATACTACCTACTAAAGGACAATTCTGTTTTACAGTCAACGATGGGTTTATAAAAGATGCCGTTAGCTAAGCATATGGGGTCATTCCAGATCATTCGAAACCTAGTCAAAGTTTTCAAATGATAAACTCACACATGGGTGGGGGAGATGAGTTCCCCACTGACATTTGAGGTGGAGATGTAGCCGTAAAAGAGTCTCGAGTTAATTGGACTTGCTGTTGCTGACTATTGTAGTAAAAGAAGTCAGTCTGTTGATTAGTCGGGATTGGAAATGAGGGACAAACATAACTTGGCGGCACATTGACGTCGGTCTGAGTATGGGCGTTCGATAACCGCATGGTTGCTGTCCCAACATCCACCAAGGGCACAAAGCTCGGTCCTCCAGCATTCCCGTTAATACTTTCCGACTGAACGAATTCAGTTGACTGACAGGTCTGAAAGTAAGAAAATTGAAATCAGGTAGAGATAAGATGAGATATGTAGTGTTCGTAGACTCTAATTTACATTGAATGGAAGCGACGAGAGGGCGCACGTGGTCAAGCTCGAGGAGCAGCCAGTCTCAGGGGAGATGAGGGTAGGAAGAACGGTGAAATTGGCACGCAAATTGGAGATGACATCACCTACCAGGGAGGCCGCGGAGGCGGTGGCAACCGTTGAAGGAATTGAGCTCTGATCCTGAACACTAGATGGCACACTCAAGGGGAGAATCAAAAGAGGAAGGATAGCAACCCTAGCAGTTGGAAGTGCAAAAGATGGAGTGGGGATACTGGACGAGAATGTAGAATGTCTTGGTTGATGAGATCCGATTTCCACTGCTTTGGACAAGCCGAAAGAGGCTTGTTGTGGGTGTTCCGGTCTCACCTCGGACGGGTTTCTTAGTCCAGGAAGTCTAGAAGAGAAAACATGAGTACTGAACTCCTAATAGCAATAAGCGGTGGGTTAATATCAAAAAGAAATGAAAAATCTAGAAAACTTTAAAGACGTTTTATCAGTAATAAGAGATCTAGTTTACTTAAATCAGTAAATGACACTGCGTATTTTCGCTCGCAGAGAGAATGAATCTGACCTCGTAATCTAAAATCAACTAGGTGTATTGACACAAACATGACGCCTGCACTCGAACGCAACACATTTCTGAGAAGGATGAATTGATTACAAATGCGAAATTTCAAGGCTCCTTCAAAGCTTTTTTGGTAGTTGACTAAAGCATTGATGGATGCCTCCTACTGCGTTTCAAAAAATTAAAATTCATTAATAAGGAGTAAAAGGAAAAAGCAAGATGAACAGGACATGGAAAAAAATGAGAATAAACTGACAAAATGACCACGGGCTGAAAGAAGTTTACCAAGAAAAGAGTTCCCAAGCTCGTCACCCGAAAGGTTGGACTGAGATCGATAAAATGTATAAATAGTTAAGATACTTCGATGAATTCCATCTATTCATTAGATAAAAAATGGAAAACGTTAATGGTTCAAGGAATCACAGGGAAATCTTCTGAAAACGAAATGACAGTCAAGCAAATGAACCACTGCTCAAAAGAAGCAATACGCATAGTGGTCAACATCTTCGAAACATCTTAATGAATTTCGAAGCGTGTCCATTTCCTGATAAGTGGAAATTGCATCCCTTCCCCTTCAAGAGCGTCAGTCGCCCAGGTCAAAACAAATTCCCTTATGCCTATCCATTTGTATACATGCGCTATTAGTAAACCTTTGAGATTTATGAATTAAAATAACTTCCAGCAAAACTATGCAGTTTACAGATGTCATTCGCATAACATAATGACTTCAGATTGTCTAAAGACCAAACATATGAAAGTAAGCTCTCCGATGATTTCCGCTCCCCCTATAACTTAATAGGAGCTTCTCTAGAATGCATACTTTAGAGAATATAAGAAAAGACCTAAGAAACTAGATAAGCAAATGAATGAGGCATTAAAAAAACCACCTGGTCCGAATATCGTGGCCAGAGCGGCGGGCATGCTGGTTAAGGAACTTCTTTGCTTTGTATTTGCGTCCACAAATAGGACATTCAAAATTTGTCCCACAGGTTTTAGAATGATACGCCTGGGCACTAGGTGTGGAAAAACGCTGAGGGCAAGTAGTGCACTGAAACGTCTTCTTCATGTGAACCAATTGATAATGCTGCAGAGAAAATGCAATTATAACAGAGGTAAACTAGGGATCGATAAATAAGGGAATCGAACTAACTTGTTTTAGATGCCAGAACTTCGAGAAACCAGTTCCAGAAGATTTCGTGTACTTGCAGAAAGGAATAGGACAGTGAAAGATGTCGGAGATGTCCGTCTTCTTACGCAATAAAAAGGCCATATCTTTAGCATCCTAGAAAAGTGATTAGGGGCAAAATAAAAATGTACATTAACGAGACCGTGAGTTTTAATATAATGGGCGCGAAGATTCGATTGGGTTTTGACCTGTAGACCGCAAATGTCGCAATTGTAGAAAGCAGAAGGGAGAGACTGGAGTTCTTCCATGGGTGGTGTGATATGACGAATAGTAGGACTCTCTACAGTAGTGGATACGATAGCATCGTCCTGAGACATAGTTACACTGACTAATAACAAAAAAATTTATTACCTTCAAAAGCAAAACACAAAAAAAGCATTTTAAAAGTTTAAACAGAGCCATATAATAGAAAACACTAGATCATAAAAGCAAACAGACAAACGTCATCTACGGAAGCACAGTATTACAAAATCACCTGACAGTAGGCTAATGAGCCAAATTAATCAACTTTAGTGTCAGTTAATCGCTTTAACTGCGTACAGAATACAAGTTATTTTAAAATGAGATGTTAATTATGGCAAATATCTTGACTTCGCTCATTTCAAATTTAAAAATTCATAAACCGCATATCCTCTTAGAATGCCCTGTCGAGTTGGAAATTCGGCTGCACTTTGACGGTCAAAGCTAATTTTAATCGATTAATAATGACTACCGGTAGTAGATTCAATATAGTGGTAGGACTTTAAGGCAGGGAGTTACTAGGTGTTGATAGTGAAGGCCTTGGTGTGCGCCCCTCTAAACCTGGTTGGTTTCTGATCTTTTTTGACAGTACCACTTTTATCTTCGTTTGTCTATGTTTAATGTATGTATGAATTAATAATTTCAAATCATAAATCAGCTTAGCAACATACTTTTGCTGCTGTTGGTGCCATCTCCCTTTTATTTTTTAGCCTCGGTATGGCCTGTGCTACGGCAATGCTCAAAACCGCCGGCCGAGAACCATTCACTGAAAACTTAAATTGTCTTAAAAGGCTACTCATTAAGTATTTTTGTTTTTTTTTTCACGCTTTTTAGGAACATAACGGAAGAGGAATTCGCTAAATCCAAGCAGTTATTGGGATCTTTGGCTACATCCATGAATTTTGATGATTCATTGAAAATATTAGATACTGTTTTTGAATCAGATTTGAATGGTTTTCACACTATTTCGTTTCACCGAATTGTTTAGTTTCTCCTGAGCTATTCGAACTCATCAATATGTTTCTCAATCATATCCATGACTTTACTTGCAAAGAAAAGTCAAATATCTTGGATAAATTTTACCTTCATATTGCAGCATTGACTGCTAAGAACCTCGAAGTATGTTGTAGAGTTTATTGAATTGTTTTAGACACATCTATTTTCTTTTTATGATATTTTGGCCTTTGCATTGCGATTACAATGTCCATCTTTGTCGGCGAATTCGAACAGAATAAGCAAATTCATCAATCTTTCCCTTGGGTGCTTGCAGAGTAAAAGTCTGCTCGGTATGTTGGGTTTAAATGATAAAACAATCTCTTTTTCTGGATATAGTAAAATACCAAATCACTGAGGTAGTAATAAGCTCATTAAATTGAAAATCATGCGAAAATTTCAGCGTATTTTTTTTCCTAGAACATCTAGCTTTTCTAATAAATGATCTCAAATAGCCTTTCCTGATTCGCAGTTCATTTTCGTTTTTCCAGTCAGGGCTTGAAACTAGTAGAGTCGATTTCTGGTTTCCACTAGAATGTTTTTCATTAAGGCATTCTTTCTGGTGGTAACCAGCTCTTCTATCTATTTTCTGTCTTATCCTTACGGTTTCCTCTGCCTAAAACGAGTCATGGTAATAAAATTGCTGTTTACACAAAAGATAGTTCGCTCACCGCTTTTCGACGATGGTTTTGGGGTCGCATATGTGTCGTATTCGCCTATCGAGTTATGTTGAATGGCCAATTATCAGTTAATGGTGATTTACAGCGTTTAGTCAAACAGTGAATCCTCTATGGGGGGTACGATCATAGCCCCCCTTGAGATTAGAGGCCACTATCGTCAATACAGACTTCGTTTTATGTTCTTGCATGTTACCACTTGTGTCAAACTGATAGTGGTGTTGTTTTTGTCTAATACGTTACTGCTGCATAAAAAAGATTTTAGTCGAAGTATTTCAATAGACTTAAAGGGGCGAGCTCCTCAGTGATTTTTTTATCGGTCATCATCTTCTATTTTCCTTTTTAGCTTTACCTACTCCATCTCCGCACATGCAGTCTGTTCTAGACTTCATCCTTGCTCTTTGCAAATCCTCTTGCGATTCCTTTGCATGGATTAACCATATAACTTCTTCTCTGGATATACCGCCTGTTCATCTTATTCTTCTTGTGATTGGAATCGAGCTTAAACTCAGGCTACCGACAAATCTTGGAGATTATCTGCAAGTAGGTGGTATATATTTGACAGCTTAGTTAGTGCTGAATAGTGTTGCCTTGCCATCTATTTCTGCTTATCTGTGTCTGTAGGTAAAACCGAGCGATGAGAAAATGCTTTTCACCTGCTTTGAACTACTCTCACTACTTATTGCCGAAATCGCCGTCTCGAACAATGGTTTTGCTGAAGATGTAAGTTTGGAACGAATATTTTTGCTACTTTGAAATGCTTGAATCCATTCGACGTCCTGCTCATTAGATTTAAACCAGTAAATCTGCAATATTTTTGAAGCTTCCTTTAGTTAGTTAACTGCGGATTTTTCTTAAATTTTCGCCATAAATTCAAGCCTTAACTTTCTCTGTGTTTCAATTAACTTTTTGTACACCTAACAATCCATCTGAATAGCGCAGATAAATTTGGTTTAAGATGGTATTCACGACGAACTTAAATATACTGCCTCCGAACACTCCATTTTGTCAGTTTGACGGCTCAAGCCAAATAGTATGTGCATATTTTGATTCGGTACCGCCATTCACTGAATCTTCATTTACAGATAAATGACAGTATCATAGGGTCACTGTCCGATGATTCACTTACTATTATAATGAATCAATTGATCGAGTTGGGTGAACTCATGGCAACTTCCTTAGCACCTGATCAAGATTCTCCAGCTACTGCCGATGCTCCAGCGGTCACTGCTTTGTCAACAGCTATCCAGACATCATCTCTCCTCTTGCGATCTCTCAGCGTCTACCTACAATGGATGCTGTACTCTTATAAGAACCAATTCTTAGGCATTACTGATGACGACTTCAATGGTTCTGCTATTTTCGATCATACGATTTTCCAGGTTTCCCCACCTAAAAATAAAGAATACAGAGCCTTGGCAACAAGATTTAAAGTAAAGGTTTGGGAGCCACTGAAACCACTTATTGACGCCGTTATGTGAGTAAATTTCTTTTTAAACTTTGTTTATGCATCGGTTGTGATTTTCGCTTTCTTTTAGACCTATGGCTTTCCGTTTAACTAATGTCGAGGATCTCAGCATAAAGTGGTTGACACTGTGTCGCAGACTCATTCTTCGACTTGCACGTCTCTTTCCATCGATTGTAATATCGAGCTTCGATTGTGCTTTCTATGAATGTCTACTGGCTGAGTGTTCTACAGAAGAGAAAGATACTCTTAAGGTAGTCTATTAGTCGATATCAGCTTATGGACTAAGGTAATGGGTTTTATCATTATATTCACTCCAGCCTTTGTCTAAATAATATTTATATTTAAGTTAACTTCGGAGCAATTTTTTTTACCTGTCTAGTTCTTCAAACTGTTAGCTGATAATTTGAGCAGTATTTCAAAGCCATGACTTTTCCAACGCCCATTTATTCGGAAAACAAAAACGCTCAATCCAAACTCCTATTTTGAGCATAGTTCCCGAATGCTTGGGCGAGTCTTTCTTTTAAACTTTTGACCGTAATATAGGCAGAAACGATAGGTTATTACACTTTCTGCTTTTGCTGATAAGAATATTCGTTTCAAGCATTGCTAAGGCGCAGTTCGTGTTCTATTTATCTTTGATCTCATAGAGACCTCTGGGATTGACCTATCTTGCCGACGTCGCCCTTCTTCTGGACATCACTACGGCAATCTCATTTTCGGCCCCCTCATCAGCAGGCGATCTCGGTGATGTTTGTGTTGGAGTTTTCGGTAGACTATTCGCCTTAATCAGTCGAGCGGACTGGGGGCCTTCCATGTGGAAGCTTCTCTTCCTTAAAGGAGACTCTGTTGATGGGGTTCTTTGTAAAGAATGCCTCCACAGAATATGGCTCCAATTGTTGGAAGGGTTATGTGATGCCCTGGCGTTACTCCGCCTCCTGATTTCCAATCTTTGGCAAGAGGAGATGGCATTTTGTCTCCGAGTTGCCGAACTAAATGCATTGGGTAAGTAGATTTTGTTATCTTTCTCGTCATTTGTGGTTATTAAACCAGATAAGTCTCGAGCTAGCCATCTTACCGATATTTTCGGCTGACTCATCAGTTTGTAGCTAATCCTCGCGCTGCTTTGCTGTAGTTTATTACAGCCCGGTCCTAACAGCTCATTCGTCGTATACTATTCACACCCCTGGTTATATTGAAGGAAAATGTATTTGCATTCTCGTATTGAGGAATTAGAAGGTACCTGGGTCCAGGGACCTTTGTTTATCAGCAATTAAGCAATGCCAATAATCTAATCACTGAATACGCGCTGATGCCTTTTGAAACCATGTCATCTGATGAATCAGATCGGTATGCAAATGCTATGCAACCACTACTTTTTGCTAAGAGATTCGGGAGTTCTTTAATTCCTGGGTAAGGCGAGAGACAACTTTACGCATCCACAGATCATAAGCCGTTAGAACTCCGTTCGTTGTCTTCTTCAACTTCTCTGGTAGCTGTTTTTATTTATGTTAGTTTTTTTGGCTTTTGCCTGGAGATTTCACTGAATCATTGTACCATTCACCAGCGATCAGTCGTTTATCTCTCCAAGATCTAGTCGCTTTCTCATAAAACGCATCTCTCCTTAGAGGATCAGGCAATGATGCCGTTGTGTGGTCAACCCAATTCCCACCACTTCTGATAGTGCTAGGCACTATCACTCGCATCTCCTTTCGTTTCTGCATTAACGTGGCGTTTAGAGTACATATAAAGCAATTCTCATGCTAAGTCTCTCATCTCCGTCCTTTTTTAGAACTAGCGAACTACTGAGAATGGGATCCTCTTAAATGTGGTACATCCAAAGACCTGACCCTAAATCCCCCATTTGACATTGGCTTCCTCGATTTTTGCAGCAAGTATTTATTGTTTGTATTTAGCTTGATTCGCTTTTGTTCTTAGATGAGATTGGAGAGAAGAAAGAATTTGATCCTGAAAAATGGCTTTTCAATGCACTTCTGGCGTTTCTTCGACGCTTGGCGAGGCTGCAGCCACCGAGTTTGTTTGACTACAAGCTTTCCGATCAGCGCGATCCATTGCTTCGAGGTTTTTATGCGCCATTTACACTTCGTCAATCGGCTGAAGCCCTCTTCCAATGTCAGTGTCTATTTTGTTCTTTTCATTTTTCAAGTGATGTAAAGTGTTTGTTGTTTTGGCGGTTAATCCATTATTTGTGTTTGAATTCGTTTACATCCATAAGAAACGTCACGTAAAATCGATATGACAGTCTCCCTTTCTCCATGCCTTTAGCTACAGTCAATTTGTAAGCTCTTTGCGACCCGATTATCTGAACGGATTTTTCTCGTCCAAAATATTTGTATTCTACAGTTGTTTCTCAAATCTAAATTTTATTCCTACGAACTTTTATTACTTTACACTTTCAGAGGCCATTTTACGGTTTTCTGACTAAAGCTTACGTTGTATTTTATTATTATTATTATTAATATTATTATTATCTTAATGAAAAGATAGATTTATCACACCCATGCGTATAGTTTTTTTGTTTATTTTCTTTTTCAGGCTGTTACAGTTGCCGAAGGTCGGAGTTTTGTAAGCGTCTGATGCGGAAAGCAGGGTTCAAAAAATTGGAAGCCAAAATCTGCTCCCATTTTTGTAATTGAAAAAAAAAATTGTACAGTGGGTCGCAAAATCTTGTAATCTTGTCTGACTGGCCGATTCAAAGTTTGCTGTACATGTACTTCATTTCCAATAAATTTATAGATTTGCAAGGGATCAATAAATTTCAAGTTTCATGAATATTCCTCTTGAATACAGCAATCGCGAGGACATTTTTGGGTAATACGATTGTTTAATTGCTAAGTGAACCTTTTCGAAAACTGCTTCTGACTAAGCTCCGATTTAACCCCATAAAGGTATGAACATAGTTGAACCGAATAAACCGCATTTGATTCGTTATTCCGAACTTGTTTAAATATAGAAGACACAATGTGCGTTGATTTATTAAATGAAGCTGGTTGTAAAATAGGGCACACTCTGTATAGCTGTGCTAGTGATGCTGATCTGCTGGTGAGTACGTTATCATTCCAGGTCCTTCAAACAGAGACGCCCAACCATCGGCACCATTTCATAGGTGTGCGGCGGTTGACTCTTTATGGCGCGATGCTTCATTGCGGCCTCTGTCTCTTTAGAAAAGTCCGATTCACAGATATTTGAGGTACCCGCATGAGAACTGGAGATTCGAAGAGAGGGATTCGTCGAACCCAACTCCTCTACCGCAACTTTTGTATCGAAACGACCATTTCTAACGCAGGTAGGATTTATAGTGAAAGCTTCGTCGGCACCATTGTTTGTATGAGCACTACTGCCTTCTAAAGCATCTGGGTTATATCTGGGATTTAACAGGTACTAGTATTTAAACGTGCCTTTATTTAACTTCACTCTCATCGCGCCACTCACCTGAATACGGTCCCCCCTTCACCATCATCTACACCAATCTCGTGCTGTACAACCTCTGAAGTTGAACTATTCGGAGTCGCTATCCGTTGACACCTAGCCTCTCTTATGGAGGAGGGAAAAGCGGAACTGGTAGAAAGTGTGGCAGAGGAAATGGTAGGTGATGCAGAATGACTTCTTTCGTCCCCAAGACCAGCCATGGATGTAGATGGGTCATATTGATGGCCGTCACCGCGTTGTTGATGGTAATGCTGCTGGTGGGAGACTGACAAAGACTTGATCCGATTATACTTACTTTGAGAGGTCGAGCGGTTGACTAGCCAGCGCGACTGATTCGCGGTACTATAAACGACGGAGGAAGGCATGGGTAAGCAATGACGGCGACGATTTATGACGTCGGTAGTTGGCATCTCGAGTTGTGTGTGGACACCGCTGTCGCCATCTGACTTGGCTATCACCGACTTGACTGGAAGGAAACTGCTACTCTGTGTTCGGA
Source organism: Moniezia expansa (assembly GCA_019097775.1). NCBI lineage: Eukaryota > Metazoa > Platyhelminthes > Cestoda > Cyclophyllidea > Anoplocephalidae > Moniezia > Moniezia expansa. The sequence goes on from JADFDV010000097.1 coordinate 1,600,165, forward strand.
GGATGCTACCACTATTCTTTGCCGAATTCGGAGCACACTGTGATTTCTGGTTGCATCTGAAGAATAGAAAACCTCTTACAAATCCATTCTGTCCCTTTTGCTTACATTCTATCCAAGATCTAATGTGTAACAGTTTTCGAACAGCTGCTATTGCATTCACACATACTTTGTGTGCGATCATAGCATTTCTTGTAGTCAGATATAACAAGCTTGTGCACATTAGCCTGTTATGCAATTAATTGATATGCACAAATTGAACGTTCCCCTTCCTACGTCAGGAAGAAACCCCAAATCCAACTTGACAGGTCTCCCAATAATTCAGACCATATAGACACTAGTGATCAATTTATTTTTGCCACTGCTTACTTGCTTATCTTCTCGAAAGGGGCGTTTTCTCTTCGCCAAGAGCAATGTCACATATGCTTTGATAGATTATTTGACGTACCTCGACCCTGGTTTTTCAATTTTTCCTTTACTGTCTTCGGACAAGTAATCAAAAGCCGCTGCTTTGGAAGCTTCTGGAATTGCAGCCGTCTGAGTAGATTTCTGGGCATGGAGACTTGTTTTTTTTCGCTGCAGATGAAAGGAACTATGACCGTTCAACAGCTTCTCTTTAAGAAAACACTGATTATATAGCAGCGTCAAGGCTATTTACACTATACGCTATTCATCTTTCATTAATGAAATCCCTAGCAAAGTTCATTTTATTCTAGCCATCATTCACATCGTATCAAACTGGGCTAATGGATTTGCGGCCTAAGGCATCTAGAATGCGATTCCAAGCAGAAAACTTATAGGTTTCGATTGCTAAACCTGATGTGCTAACTTCTCAAACCGTTGAGAGAAGTCCTTTAGGGGAATAAGTGAAGGTAGCTTTCAGCTCTAGTGCTGGTCAGTTCATGGCTTTCAGGTCAAATGCTAGATCTGGTAGGTTCGAACTGACGTAAAAAACTACCTACCATAAAAGATGTGGCTTATATCAGCAAACAAACGGATTTGCTAGAAGCGATTAGAGGTAATCAGGATGCCAATCCTGGACTAGTGAAAGGGTCTTTTAAGATGTGTAAAGTTTTCACTATTTAAAAAAACTAGTGGAAGGGGGAGATGGCCGATTTCACCTGCGGAGGTAATGGAAGTTTTGAACTATTAAAGTTTTGGCTGATTCCTGAAAGCTAGTCGCACTTATATATGGCCTGTGCAACCTTTTTTTTCTGATGACTGAGTGTTAAGTGAATGAATTGAAACCTCTCATATGAGTGAGAAAGTGACTCATTCTCTATTACTCCAGTTGACAATTATATTCCCCATAGAAATAATTATTCTTTAAGATTTATGGTCTATTTATCTCCACAGCTCTACTTATAGTTACCTTATCAGATGAATCAGGACAACGGTTTCGCCTCAGATCGGAGATTTGTAGGTTCTGAGCAGAGACTGATTGGTTTGATGCCTTTCGAGAGTACGGCTGAGGGGATGAGGCCTTATGCCTGGTCCCTACTTATAAATAAACACAAAGAAAGCATTATGAATTAAGAGAGCTGAATGCTTATGATATTTGTTCTAAATGAAAATGGGTAATTAATTTACTAGAAGTAGAGTCCTCATCCATGCTAATGGCAGCTCTTGGCAACTTTTGTTGATTCCTGATAGTTTTTTGAGACGCGATAGGAACGACTTTATCTGAGGTTGATTCCGAAATTGGTAGAGAGGATAGTTTGACTTCTTCGCAATCACCAGTCAACTTGTTCAAAGCCGACATCGAAGTGGGGGCAATTTTCGTCTCCTTTTCGTCTCGATTATGATAAGCGGAATTGAAATTGAAGCGGAAACGTTTCAACCGATTCCAGAGGCCATTTTTACCAGCTCCTTGCGCTCGTAATTTCTTCCTCTCAGCTTCTACAACGGATTGCGATCTTCTGCGGCCAACAAAAATTACCGGAGTTAGTAAACGGGCAAGGTCGGTAATCACCGAAAGACGTCCTCCGATGAAATTTCACGAACTGAATAATACCCTTCCCATAAGAGTTTTGCGAAGCGAGCAAAACCCTGAGTGCCATCTATTCGAGGGACCACGAGTTCATATAATGAACTCTCAGATTGCAAAAGAGCAGGCCGAAAAATGGTTTTCCATGCTGAAGAAATTAACTCATCCGGGATCCAAATCATGAGAAAGCGAATATGGATGGAAATCGTCAATACACAAAAAATGTGACTTTCTGCGTTCTAGTGGTTCAGAAAAACCGGGTTCCCATCTTTCTTCGCTTTCAATAAGAAAATGAAATCGACTGATTCCGCTAAATATTTGAGGGTTGTTTTAAAAGTTGAAAACAAAATCGATAGCTTGTGAAAGAGGTTGCAAAATTTTTATTCAGGGAATACATAATTGATCTAAGTCAGGAAAGTGAACCAACGGATAATACAAACTCCCATCATAACTCGAGAAAGCCAGAATAACGCACTTACAGTAAGGACAGAAACACGCCAACTTCACAATAAAGTCGATATTATCATATCCTCTGAACTTTTCTAATTGAATTAAGTCCCAACTTGTGTTGAAGGAAAAAGCCTTCCAGTTCTTATTATGAGTTGTGAGAAGGCACCAAACATTTTGGGCACTCTAGCTACTGGATGTGTGCTGATGCGCTTTGAAGTCCCATCAACAACTAAATCCCTTGAATAAATTTTGCATAGACCTTTACGACAAAGTCCAAGCTGTGTGAATTAAGAACAATTATTTTCTGTACGAATGAGCAGTAGCAAGAAGGACTACATGGTATCTTTTTCAAGCAAATAGTTATGATAATGAAGACGAGGGTGTACTCACCGAAACCCAGAATTAATGTCATCCTTAATAGCACCACCAGCCAATGTGTTTGGAATGCTCTTTGCACCCTCACTGTCAGAGAAGTTGTTTGAGTTCACCACACTCAACTCCTTGATTGTACCCCCGCTAACACCACCACTGTTTTTCCTTTTATACTTCTGAACTCCTTCAACATCACCGGAATTGCTTACCAGCTTCATATTCACCCAATTTTCACCAATCATTTCATCCAATTCCAACAGCATTCTATGGAGGGCCTCTTCTGTTTTCTTCAACTCTTCTACTTTTGGACATCCATCAAGAGATTTTAGTGATTCCAGTTTAGCTGACGTATTAGCGCAAAGTGGACTCTCTTCAGTCTGTAAATGTTTGATTCCTAGAAGATGATTCATTTTTTCACTATACTGAATCATTTTTCGAACAAGGAGAAGGTAACGTGGCAGGCGTTGAATTGGAGATAGAAGATAGGTAGAAATGTCCTTAAACTCGCAAGTAGGATGAGATTGGAGTTGTTTAAGGTGTTTTCTTAAGCTTGCAGGTCCTGTCCTTAACTTGTTAAGCATCTGCATTGCACCGGAGAACTCAGAGAGGTAGCGAGCGTATAATCGAAAGAAAGGAGCAGTTGACCAAGCCAGGGCATCACAGGAAGAGGGACTGGGGCGAGTAGGAGAATTCGACGGGAAGTTTGCACAATATCCAAAGGGTCTTTTGCCCTCGATCATCTCCAGAAGGACAGTGAATGGCGTAACTTTTCTGGAGTTTTCAAGTGATTCAGCGTCACTAGCTTCGGTGTCTCTGATGGATTTCTTGTAATGCGCAGAATGAATTTGATGGGTGTATAGGTTGAATGGACGCTGATGAAGCTTGTGAGAGGACTCCTCAATCGATTTAACCTCATCGAGCTGCCGTGACTTTTTGGTGGTGCTTTCGAATGCTCGCTTCATGGCCTTGAAGGACTCACGGTGTAGATTGCAGAGATCCTCCACTGAGGCTGGGAAGAGCCGTCTAAAAATAAAAGAATGTTAAATGATGTTGGTGATCCCTAATAAAGCCTGCCGGCTGACTTCTGCAGCTTCAGGAAACATCAGAATTTATTGAATTTTTGTGACAAATACTTTGATTCTTAGGAAGCAAGGGCTTAATCGAAAGTTTGGGGCCTACATGGGCAATGAAATCAAAGTCTTTTCAATGGTATGTACATACTTATTTCATTCCTGTTCTTCTAACTGAACTGAAGTTTTCCAAATCACCGATCTCAAATTGAAGTCCCACTTAAAGACAAAAGGTGAATACCTTGGGATTTAATAACTTAAAATGCATATTTCCACAATAGGGTAAGAAAGTAGTTTTGTGGCAACGAATAATCCATTCAATAACCCATTTGTCCCAAAATGGATGCGTGCCATATCATAACGAGTAAAAAGTTAAGGGTTGGGTTCTAAATGGAAATTCCGATATTGTTTAGATTCACAGGTACATTTTTGAGAGGGATACACATGCATTTGATACAATGTTTATTGCATCAGTGGTGCTAGCACGATTGCTGAACGCTAAAGTTCATATCAGCATGAATTTTTATTCGTCCCCATCCATTGGGCAAGTTCCAAGGACTCATTGGGGTTACAATAGAAATGCGAAGAGCTTGTACAACAGCTAGACATATGCACATAGCATAGAGCAGCTAAATTGACGTCTTTGGCTCCATGGTCCTTCCTCAGCATGGTTTCAAGGTGCATTAACAGTTCATTCCTCAGTTACAATTCTTTGCAGCTCCTGGTTGTTTTCGCCTGTTTGCCCTTATCCAGGTATTCTTTTCTAGTAACGACTATGTCGATAGGCGTTATTCGCAGCCGAGATAAAGCAGTTCTGTTTTATAGTCTTTTCTTCGCAGTTGTTTTTCGTGCTTCCACTCTATCTTTTTCTCTATTGTGTTCAGTTCTTCTACTTTCTCTACTGCGTCGTTTCGTCCTTTCCTCTTCTCTTGTGGCTTCTCAATTTTTGCGATTGCAACCGAAGAGTGACATTCTTTAATATATCTCTTGGGACAAGGTAGGCATTTAGATACTGAGCATACCAGTCCAGTGGTTCAGATCAAATTGCATTTTCTCCGGGATTTTGTACAGCTTTTTTCTATTTTAAGCTGCCTCTATCTCTTCCATTGGAATAGGGGAATCTCTTGGTGGGAGACCATAGTTTTTAATTTCTTCGGTGGTTCTGGATTCAAACAGTTTCGGGTAGTGTGTGTTCAGATCTTTCGATTTCACCAGTATCCTTGCACTGTTTGCTTTCCATGAGGAGTTTTCCTTCATTATATCCTTCAAAAGTAAGAAGGCTTTTCGAGGTTCTCCCTCTGTGAGGTATACTGGAAAACAGATTATTCTTTCTTCTTGATATGCTTGTTTCGATTTTCAAATCAATTTGTTCACCCTGTATCTTTGCTGTTCGTACTTCAAGAACGTTTCTTGAGGTGGATTTGATAGCCAATTTGTTCTCAACTGCTTTCGTAGCAGAAGTTCTCTGTCGCCCTATTCGCGTATAGCTTTCTACACGCTGTATATTTGTTTTTCTTTCGCTGAGTTTTTTGCCCGCAGTTTTGGCAGCAGCCTTTTCTATAGATTTCAGGAGAGCCTCACAGATTGTTGTCGAAGGGTCCTGGGGTAGTTCCCTTTTGAGATGTTCCTGGTATGTTTCCTTCGATTGTCTTATTTGTTCGAGGCCTTTGGGCAGTTGCCCCACTTGCTTTTGACTTTTTAGGCCTTCCTACAAAGTTCTATTCTTTCTTTTTCCGAAGCACTTTCTAATACGTGGTTTGAGCTTGAGGATATTTGTTTGTAGGCAGCGATCAGAATTGGCATCTGCCTTTCAAGAAGCTCGTATGTCCCTTATTAGGAATATATTTGAGCTCTTCACCAGAACAAAGTTAAGAATAGCACCTTTCCCTGTAGGATGGTACCAAGTCAATCCTCGAGAAATAAATTATTCATCACGTTTAAATTAATATCTTGGCATAGGCTTAGTAGCCTTAGTCCGTTTTCTGTAGTGTCTTCTCGATCAATGAATGGACAAACCATTTTGACGCCAATGTTACGGACGACAGAACCCAATCTGCAATTGAAATCGCCAAGGATAGTTATTTGTGCACATTCAGAGAGAAGTAGTCTATGGGTTTTGGCCACTGGTTTGTAGAAGGGTTTTTTAACCATTGTATCCTCGGGGAACTCGGTAGGAGCATAACATCCCATCAGTCCAACTTTTACTCCTTCAATTAGGAGGGCTAGTGTGGCAAGTTTACTTGTTACAGGGTTAAATTCAGCTTCTGTGGTCTTTTTGACCAGAAATGCGACCCCACCATTCGGTCTGGAGCTTTCACTGTGTCCAGACTTAAAGAAAGAATGGTTGTCTATGTGTAAGGAGCAGGACTTCATTCGAGTTTCCGAAAGGCTCTTCAACTATCTGGCGAAGTTTCCATTCATTGCTACATGCACGCACTTTCCACAATCCAAGTGTAAGACTATGAATCCATGTATTACGTTGTAGCTTAATTAGGAGATTCTTGGTGCACTCAGGCTGCACTTCTGTTTGCATAATATTGTATTTATACATCCGGTGGGTGATCAGTACTATCCGGCCACCCCTCTCTTTAGCCCCAGCGTTGCCCTTGAGGTTACCGGTGGTCACCACGTGGACATAAACTGTAGAGAGCATGATTTATAAGATTTCGAATCATGGTATCGCAGAGTGGGGACGGCAACATGCAGCCATAAAGTATCTCTTCCGGACCTACTGCGAAGTGAAATCGTTAACTGGGCAGAAGTGACAGTATTTAGTTGGAGGTAATTGTTTTGAAGGCAAATTTTTTTCGATAATATAGGAGGGAGTTGTCTAAACTTCGTATTCAAGCCAGTCTAGCTACACTATCTATTGGTCCATACTAGGTCAAAAGGTAATGGCAATGAATCTATCTTACTGTATGGTAAGAGAGAATCTCTGAATCTTAGTTGATGTGAATGAGATGAAAGAACAAATGGGACGCTAGTCGAGGAAAAGACTAAGTGAAAATCTGGAAATGATCACCTTTAAGTTAATTAACTGAGTACACTGCCTCCTGGATCCCTTACTGAGTTTCCCTTTCGAAATGAAATCCAACTACCAATGACTGAGCACCCATGCCTTTTATTTTGCGATTCCAAGATTAAAATTTCCGAACCATAAATGAAAAAGGTTTTGAGACAAGAGAGAGAAAAAGAGGTGCTTGTCTGCATTGGTGCTAATATCCCTTTTAGAGCAGGATCCGTTTGCATTTGAAAAATGAAGCACCAATATCAATTGAATAACGCCGACTGCCCTAACTCACAAGCATGGGACATATTAAGATTGGAGCTTTCACTCCAATGGGGCCGAAAATATTTAATGCGCTGCGAGTGATTCTAATAGAATATAGACAGGAAGAGAGAGGTGCGTCGAGGCATAGGCAAAGGTCACACATTACAGAGGTACCAATGAACAGATATTATGATGCTCCATCATGCAGAAATATGCAGACTTGTGTCACGCAAGCAGGTATAATTTTGACTCAGAATTCTGAGGAATCCTTTTTCAATCAAATTTTTCGGTTGGCAAACATTAGTTTTGCAAGGAAAACATTGAGAAAATTCCGTTCGAGAGGACACAAGCTCCCCCCTTCCCTTTGGCAACTCCTCTTCCCTCGCATTTCATTTGATGGTCTTTCTAGGGGAGAAACCGGTTAGAGAAGACGATTTTTTCCTAGTAATTATGTCTATTTTCCTTACTTCTATTCAGGATTTCAGGAAATAACTAAACTTACATGAACTTCTGCCGATCTATCTTCCATTTGGGAGCAAAGATCTCGTCTCGAAGTAGCTGAAATTGAGAAAGGATATGAAGGTAGGAGGCTTCAGTGTTGACAAGCTCTTCCAGAACTAGAATGATCATGGACTGAGCCTGATGTAAATCCTCCTTGACTTCTGAAGGGCGATTGGTTGTTGTGGTAAATAGACAAGGACGAAGACGTTTTTTAAAACACTTTTTGCTGCAGGAATATGGGATGCACGAATCAACTGTAGAAGGTAGTGATGAATTAGTTAATGCAGATGATTGTGGTGAGGTAGCAGAAGAGGAAGAAGTTGTCATATTGTCCAAAGTCCAGAACTGGCGCTTCTCATACTTGGGAGAGAATTTTCCTTTAGCTGATTTGAAACGAAAAATGCGTCTAAGTCTTCTCGTTTGGGATGTATTTATGCCAAGAATATGTGGCACTTGCTAGAAATGTGCGTATTTGCTCTGACCAACAAATAGCGTCTTTTGTTTTTAACCGCGGATATACCTGGGCTGATTTGAGTTCATTGGTCTGCCACTAACCAATTAATCTTAACCAATCAGAGGTTTATTTAATGCCTGGTTAGGCAACAAGCTATTGAAAAGGACATCAATGATTTAAGCAGTGAATGAGCTGGCTCTAACACGCCAGGGCCACTTAAATTAAAATGACGATAATTTCGGACGCTTGTTTGACTTACTGAAAGCTAATATTCAGGCTTTACTGATTGGAAACATGCAGGATCTAGGAGCTGTATTGACATTTGCATTTTTGTCAAAAGCAGTTGGTAAGAAGGCAAAAAGAAGTGGCGGCAATTTGAACCACACTTAATGACACGCCTTTGTAGTCCTGCTATTTTTCATATCATTCATGCACTCGAAAGTTTTGAAGTCGTTCTTTGTGCGACGATCGCAAATTGAACTGAGGCTAGTCTATTGGGGCACAAGGATACCAACAATAAGTGAGGCCTTACAATAAGTTATTTCTCCACTAGTTATATTTAATTGTGCTTAGATAGAAGGTAAAGGGAAATAGGGTTCAAAACTGCTTTATTCGCAGGCCCAATTTTACTTAGAACATGGAAATCGAACTAAATGCGGAGATGGCAATTCATCATCTGAAGGCCTGTGGGCTAGCTGTATAGAAATCGAAAAGAGGAGAGTGAAAGTTGATAGAGGAAAAGCAATGTTTGTATTGAAAGTCTGTGTGCAGCGTTTTCACTGAATTATGATGCGTGCAGGTGCGTCATCCAGGCAAAACAATGCTTTGGTCCCTTGAAGCTTATCATTTCTTTCTTTTGCAGGCTTCTGCGTATACCATTATTTGATGTAACAGGGTGGGCATGAGGAAAAACAAAAATCAAGCTAGGAAAGAACACGGCAAATTAAGAAAGGATGCCGAGAGCACATAAGTACAGCGAGTTTGAGCTTGCATACGGACACTATGCGTTATATCACAGGCCGCATAAATTGACGCGTCTGAGTGGGAGAGTAGCCGATGGAAGGTGATTGGGAAAACTTTGAGGTTGCGTGTTCGAAAAGCGACCGCCCATATCAATAAGAGTGATGGGAGCTTCAACTGATTTCGCCCCTGAATCTCCAATATTCATTACTTTGGTTCATTTCAATACTTTCATTTCGATAATGGCTCGGACAATATATTAAGGATTGCATTAAGCTGCATCTACTGGTTCATTTACTAACCTCGTGGTTGTGGCAGGCTGATGCATAGAATCTTATTCTAGAGATCAACCTTAAATGTGGTGAATTCTGGCCATCTCAACAGGACCAGGGCAAGCGCTTTATTTTTTACTAAGAAATTTTTCCTTTGTTAAAAATACCTGAGGAGCATTTGTGTAAAATAATAAATGAAATTATAGATTCAATTACTGACAATTTGCACTCGAGGCGAACCCTTTAAGCCTTCAACTAGCATTCAATGTGCCGGATTATATTTGGCCTCCATTCCTGCCCAATCACTTTTCAGATCCACCAAATAAGATATCAGGACGTTTCACGCTATTTGCTAATGTGTGTATGACATTTCTTCAAATAATGTTGGGCTAAATGACTTAGTGAAGGAAAGATCAGTTCTCCTCTGATATACTTTCCGCATAAGACCAAATTTCACGAATCTGAATCTATCATTATTATGATGGCTTTTGGGACAAATTTTGGTGAAAAATAAAAGGAAAGATAGCGTGCGCCTAAGCCCATAATTGACTAGACAATAGAAAGCAATTACATTGAGAGACAATTTTCACGTAGTTTAATTTCTTAATGTTTTACTAATTTGCCTGCCACATTACCCTGAAGTTCAATTTTTCTCTCGAGGAATAGCATAAATGTTCGGGACTTATCGTGATTATTACCAAGAATACCAGGAATATTATACCCGCAACATTGAGAGAGAAATCGCTTAATGCAAAAAAAATCCACCCTAAAATGGCATTCAAAGTTGGCGATATCAACCGTCAAGTGAAGATATCTACGTAGGGGTGAGGATAAATAGCATGCTGTTAGTGCACCGCGGCTTAAAAGGTGACTTATCATGAGTTTTATCGATTTTTATTGTTTTGCGTTCAGAGGTGCATGTTAATCGACTCAGTTAGAGTAATCATTTTATTTCTTCAATTGGCTAATCATTAAGAGTTCAAAGTACCGGTATGACTTCAACAGTTTTCACATACGAAATATAACTCCTTTTCATTTGTGCAGATGGTCCAACTGAAGCGTTAAAGTGGTAACGGACTTTGAATGCTATCTTCGACTCCATTAGATGAAGAATTCAACAACCACAGCTTCAGGAGCAAAATGCGATTCCAGGCGTTGGCTGCCGACAAAATTAGGCTTCCAATATGGCCTTTGTCTGTTATGGCCTCAACATGGTAGATGGAAATTGCCGGTACGAGGCGTACACATTAACGAAAGAAACGAACTGAATGACCTGAAAAAGTGTGTGGAGGACACTGAACGAGAATCCGAGTTTCTAAGGCTTGCCCTGAACATCTTCACTAGAAGATTGTGGCCTCTCAGTTTTGAATAAGATATTTGATATTGACTAGATAAAAAGTAGTTAACCAGGTGATGTAAATATCACCTAATCCTTTGAAGAAAATGGCTTGGAACACGACTGAGTTTGAACCCAGTGACATTACTGTTTGAAAGCTAATTTTATTTAAAGCTCTAGAAATCGCTAAAAGATTTGCCTTTCATTCATAGGCTCATATAGATGGCGCATCGGGAATCATTCGTTCGGTAGGATCAATTTCCCGGGTTTTATATGCTGGAATTCCATTGCTGATTTTAAGTATTGTCTTCTAAAAGATGCTGACAACAACATTCTAGCTCTTGACTCCTCACCGTGATTTGGGAAAGCTTTGACTTACTAGTATGTCCAGGACTGATAACAAAAAACGTACTGGATGGACTTTGGTTAAACCAGCCTCCGACAAAATGTCTCGAGCTTGAATTGAGTGAAGCCCCAATACAACCTCTAGGCAGACAAGGAGGAAAACAACTTCTAAAGAACCTAGGGAGCTGGAGTGCCGTTTCCTGCTTTCATCCAAAAACTCCTTTCCCGAACTTAATTAACTGGGCTCCGTCATAGTTGGCCATATTAGATTTCAAACGATCTATTAATTAAAGGCAAAATTTATCAAAACGGAATACTTTTTGAATACCTTCACAGAAAATCATACGTTTTTAAAACAAATTCGATGAGGAATGTTGATTTCATGGTCATGAACATATCTGCTCAAAAACTGCAGGTGCCTAAATTGCTCCCTGATTCATTTCTCAGAATCAGTTCTCAATGGCTTAGGGTCTTTGAAAATAAATTTTTAATCTGGGAGTTGAGCACATTGACATCGAGGCAGAAACTTCAAATAGTACCCAGGGGCCATGGGTCTTATCTTCACTTAAGGCCTCTTTCAAAAAATGTAAAGCAGCATCAACCAAATGAAAAAGTAAAGCCATAGGTGGTCGCTCATTAATCCATTTAACCCAAACATATTTCCAAACCCCCTATTGGCTTAAGCGTGAACAGGTGAGTTTTGTTAAGATCGAAAATTCGCATTTCACTTATAAGAGAAAACTCACGCTGATAATTAATTTTTAGATTCGGTCCAATTTCTTTCTTTGTCTGCGAGGAGATCCTCTTCTGGAACGGCTGAAGTAGATTATCGGAATCCGATCCCTGCATTGCTAGCGTCATTAGGTTCCCTAACATTGATTGAGGTTTGCTGGGGGTAAGTTTATTATTCTAGGAAGTATTGAAAGAAGCATACGTCACTAATTTTCCTCAGTGCAATACCACTTAGTTGCGTCATGCATTTGGGTCCTCAAATTTACCATGGAGAGATCATACGAGACAAAATGTGAATTTTTTTCAGCTTCAATAGTATTCAGACAATGCATGTCTGACCTATGATACTGAATTGTTCCTAAAAGGGAGGAATTGATATTTCATGTTGGGATGGACACTTAATGGGCACTGCATTGAGAGGGTGGACGTGTGAGAAATTCACCTTCGGAAGTGGAACATGGTCTCTCAATTTCGGATACCAGAAGAGCGCCTCCATTCGCTATGGGTTTTGTCGCTGTCGAGGTGAGAGGAGGCCCAATGTTTTGTGTACACTTGGATTTGTTATTTGGCGAATCAAGCTCTTTGGCATCAACTACATCCGCTCTGGAGAAGGAGACAGATTTTGTCATGAAACGTGCGGAAATTACCTTCCTGTCAGTGGGCTGCATGTTCGGATTGCAGTTTGTTTGCTAAAAAGTTCCTTCCAAGCAAGTTCAGATTATTTAAGACAAAAATTGCAAATTTTAACAGTGAACATACGACCACCAGCATTGAGTTAGAAAGTTTCACAAACTCAAAAGCTAATTTCGAAATGCTCGGTCAAAAGAATACCAAGATGGCTCCTCTGAGCAATATAAGCACTGAAGTACCTCGAGCAGCTAATATAGCAGTGTGAAGACCACCAAATCTAAAATTCAAAGGGAAGGCTGAGAGCCTCAGTCATTGGGACACCGAGTCCTACAAGCCAGATTGGCGGTCTCTTTAATTATTACTCTGGAAAAATACGAATCGAGAAATCATACTGAAGAATAAATGTAGTTATCTAGTAGAGGATAAGAGATCTGAGTGTCGGAGTGAACGGGTGTGAACACTGTCACTGAACGAGTGTAGAGGTCGTTAAATTGGAAATTTTCTGCCTAACCATTCTACAAAGCGAGAAATTTTATTGAATTATGCTTAAGGTTAGTGTGTGAGGAGACATCGGAATCTTGTATTTGTTACCTAACTTTAAACATCCAAGGTCCCACCTCGACAGACGGTGAAACTTATACGTTAGCCAAAAGATCAAACGGATCTGGTGGAAGGTGCAAAATAAACTTAACAGCATAATTTTACATGAGGAATCTTGAGGAGATCTTGAATGGAATAATAATTCTATTTGGAAGTTTTACAAAATTTAACGATCATGTGATAAGTATTTATTCTACATGGTCTAGTAGTGCGTGATATCAGCGGTGCAGTTCTTTTCCACGTGCAGTACCCATAACCTGGCAATATAGAAATATGCATCACTATGATGAGTCCTTCATTCAAAATGAACACCCTTCCATGGAGTACGTGAGAAGAGTTCGTCCTGGTATATCCCTCCCTCCGGCCTTCAAACTTGTACTTCAGTGTGCGTTTTTACATGGCGCGGAAACCCGAAAAAGTTTATAAGTGCATTTACAGAATTGAGATTTCAACGGTAAGTGAGAATGTTTCAGGAGCCAAATCACGACACAAACGAAATTCTTCAATAAATCGCGCTCTTAGGAAGCCTAACTGGTGATGGAGGACAAATTGGAAAGATGCGTTTAAGTTTCATATGCACTATTAAGTCCATGGCCAAATATTAATTAATAGGGGCAAACAGTAAGCAGGTGTAAAATATTTTTTTCCCATTAAGGTTCGATAAAATAGCTTGCACCAATTTCAAATACAGTCATTTACTTTTATAGTGGTGTGAAACAAATTCAGTGCTATCACTCGGCCAGTAGCACGAAAACAAAGCTTCCCACTTTCAGTTGTAAAAAAATCGATTTTTTTCAGTGGTAAGTCCATTTGACTAGGCATTGCACGTCAAACGATAAAACTAATTCAAAAACACATGTCACCTTATACAAAAAGCCTAGACTTTGCTTCTTAAATATAATGCCCGTGCAAAAATATCTAGTCGAAAAATTAAAAAAAAATTATTTTCGAAAGTTGGGCTACAAAATTTTTACAACATTCACCTTTCATCCCCGTAGGATCACTAAATTATAAATTTGTAGGAAAGAAAAAGAGGTATGTCTCACCTTTTGAGCTCTAAAGGCGTGGGAGAGAACTGATAATTAGTCGGATTATCATGCCCTGAATTGGAAATCTCTGTAACGCAGGGAGATGAAGTGGCAAAGTAAGTCTTTGTCACATGGGCACTAGGAATTTCAGTTGTTCTACGTTTAATTAAGTGCGGCTGACTTCCTTCAGATGGCGCGGGCCCTCGCGAGTTAGATATCTGATGAGAGTTGTATCCATCGAGTGTTCCAGTCATGCTATTAAATTTGGTCCACAGTTGCTGATTTGACTGCTCCAGGCGCCGAACATTTTCAAACAAAACATCTATTTTTGTCTAGAGGATTGTCAATTGTAAACTAATAAGAAAAAAACTTGCATTAATTGAATCAAGATTAGGACTAATCAACTTTTCATTTGATGAGACAGCTGAAAAATTAAATGCACTTTCAGGGCCAATCTCACAATGGGAATCATCAAGATACGTATACTGGCAGTTTTTTACAGAAGATGCGAAAGGCAATTGATGAGTGTCATTTAATTTTTTGATTCTTTTTTCCTTAAGTGCTGTCACATAGTCATTTTTATTCATATTAAATGGAATCATACAGGTCCTAAAATGAGAAATTGATGCTTGTCAAAACTTTTTGGGTGATGAAATATAGTGATTGAGCTGAGCGTTTTAAAACTAATGAAAAAAGCCAAATACGTAATCTTTTAGATTGAAAACATGTGCTTTGAAATAACAAGCATACACTGTGGCTTATACTCTAATGGCACAAAAAAGGCAAGACTTGTTCACGAGAACGCAATGCAAGACTTGTAAAAATGCCATAATTAAGCATTTTAGAACAGTGTTGCCTTAGTTAGTTAAAACAAAATAATTTGTCAAAAACAAAAAAAGTATAGTTATATTCTGCCTTTGTTCAGTTTCATATTTGTGTTCCAGCATGCAATACATCTGCTCTGCAGTGGAAAAATAGTTTTTTTCATAAGGACACTGCCTCCTGGAGGTATTTGCACTCACTTGCATTTCGTGCAGCATATAGAGGTCGGATTTTTTCCACTGTTGCCAGAAAGATAAATTGAGTCGAAAAAAAGCAATGTTTGCCATAAATAAGTCAAGGGACTCTGGGAATTGCGACAACAAAGTGCATGATGAAGCAAAGGAATAAAAGTCTAACGAACTCGAAGAACTGCCTCTCACATGCAATTGTATCATTATCGAATCTCAAAGGTACAATAGACACTTATATCTAAGTTTGAATATCATATTCATGCTGAAAGAAGTGCAATGTGTGATTGGAAAATCGGGACAGGAAATTTCCACAGGCTCAAACATTTGAGGTGTATCTAAGTTCTAAAAAACGCTTAAACACAATTTAACCGAATTTACCGCTTTAGAAAATTTTTTGGAAGAAGGTACTTGGTAGATGTAATTTTTAGAAGAGTTCAGATAAATCATTATCAGATTAAAATGAACAGGTTCGGTGCAGATAATCTTGCATGCTTTCCGAGATAAAATCTATGTTTTTTCTAATATGATGGCAGGGTGAAGCTCAGTTACCAAATTGGAAATATATTTGAGAGCAACAAATAGATTCATTTGCAGAAAATCCAAAATGTTGGCAAAATACATCTATATTTGTAGCCACTGATGTCAAAGCAGGTAATTAGCCTCCTGTTATCCTTGAAACGATATAGCCTTGATAGTTATTTTTCTAATTGGTTTGCGCCTTTTCGTTTTTTCTCGCCTAGATAGTTTGTTCTTTGTTGCTTTCAAAACCGCGACTCGTTCGAAATGGAGGTTGGTTCATTTATTTTACTTTTTTCCTTAAATACTTTTTGCTTTTTGTATGTTTGTCGCCTGCACTTTATTAGATGTAGTTCTTTTCAATTTTGTATTTAGCTCTTCACTGCCGTTCCCATTTGAATCTATGACATGGTCTTTTTGTCATACACTCTGAAACTGCTTTTCTGTAGGAAATGTCCCGTTTGGGAACCATCGTCAGTAATATCGTCAAAACAGCTCTTTATACCATTCAACCAAATAAAGTTGCGGAGTATCCTTATGATCAATATGCGGCTGATTTTTACCTGTGGGTCTAACTTTTTAGCCATTAATTATGTCTCACATTAGATTCGAACGCGTCCATGAGTTTCATCATTCCTTCATACTATATAAAATCGCTAACTATTATGATATGATTTACATTCCTCCTGCACCCTCACTTGATACTCCTTCGAGAGACCGCCGAGTCTTCAGGTGAGACACGGTTTTCCTTTTTCGACCAAAATTTAATAGTCTTTTTCGTTTTCAAGGTGATCTCAATGACGGAATTCTCTTATTCACGAAGTTTAGTGAAGTTGTTCATGAATTAACCGGAATCTGCGCATTATGTAAGGTAAAAGTGGACAAAGTCTGGTTGGAAAAGGTTACCTCCCTGTGCAGACAGCATCCTAAGTGGAGTCTTGCTCATATCGCTGCTGCGATCGACTTTTCTGAAGCATTCCGTTATGATCAGGTTTTGATGTGAGTGTATTTGGTTGTCCTCATGCTACTATTTCGTCTCTTACGTCATTTTTACTGAAGTCAGTGATTTAGCATCTCGAAATTTGCTCCCTCGAAATGATTTGAAATCCTTTTAGAGATTGGTGGCTACAGCGCTCAAAAGTGGGATTGTATTATATGACCTGGTACTTTCGCATTGGGTTGATTGATTCCTGCTCATCTGTTTAATAACTCACTTTTCTAACTATTAGTAGTTATTTATTGCAGTGATTCACATCCCGAGTCTCTGCTTACGACTAATGTTTGGGAGTATTTTCATTAATCTCAAGGCCGCTGGAGAGGTTCAAAGTTTGAAATACATCGACAAAGTTACTAATTAGAACCATCGATTACGCGGATTAAACATCGGTCTGGGTTAAACGAATAGCGAATTCACAAATCTTTTAGCAGAGAGGCTCCATTGTAGCTTCCCTCTCCTCAAGACACCTTTTTTTTCAATGACGGAAAATACAAATCTAGGTTTATTTAGTAAGGGCAGTTCAAGAAGGAAGTAATGTCGGTATGACTGTTCAGTCTTCTTACTGCCACAATATTACCATTATCCCACAGCAATATCTAATATCACCGTCACTTCCTACGAATGCCTTGTCCCCATTCATGCCTTTTCATCCAGGTCTTCTGAGTTTATTCTCTGTCATTTCTTTATTGCATGTCACCTAGC
Source organism: Moniezia expansa (assembly GCA_019097775.1). Taxonomy (NCBI): domain Eukaryota; kingdom Metazoa; phylum Platyhelminthes; class Cestoda; order Cyclophyllidea; family Anoplocephalidae; genus Moniezia; species Moniezia expansa. The sequence continues at coordinate 1,617,398 of JADFDV010000097.1, forward strand.
CCTCTTCATCAGTTCAGACTAGTTAATTCTGATGGTGGTACCTTGGCGCATGGCTTTGTCTTTTATATAACTCAATGATTCGAGCCTTCCGTGACTGAGTCATCGTCTTATAGGGCGATTTGTCCCACGATTCATTGGGGTACATACATAAATTCAGACCCACATTGAAGGGACACAGTTTCTTGCATCTCTATATTTTTTGAACGGAGGGGACTCCATCACCGATCTAGGTAGGGATATTACTTTGCAGATCGGAATCAACCATTGTAGATATTCCTTCAAATCACTGTTTCTCCTCCCGTGAGTTTCAAACTTATACCGTATGCTGAGTCAAGTGCGTAAACAAGTGTTACGTCACCCATTATTTGGTTTATTCTCTGATTAGCTCCTGTCTTCCTTCTGTCGCCTGATTGGTATTCTTTCGAATCTCATTCTTGCTTAACTTTCGTTGTTAATGCATCTAAGGTTTCATTTATTGAGCTGTTGTCCGTTTTTTCGCTAAAAAATAATTAGCCATCTGAACGACGCAGATGAGGACACAGGTGAAACACCACTCCACGTTGCCGTGAAGGCGAAGAGCTTAAAAACCGTTCAGACGCTTCCTGTTCTGACGGCGACACGATTGGATTTCTGTGACCTTGCTGGAAATTCAGTTCTTCACACTGCGGTGAGCCTCAACTCCTTGGAGCTCCTTCAGGTGCGTCCTTAAAACCTACCTTCATTTGCGATCAAAGGTCAATTTGAAAGTCGCTAAACTGTTATAGGTCACCGATTTGTTATTTTTCCTATAAGAGGTTTTGAAATTGCTTCCTCAATCTTCTAGAAGTATAGGTCTTTAAATATTTACCTGGGAGATTCCTTAACACGGTGTCGTCAACGGTTGTCATTTCGCTTTTATAAAAATGGTTTGTACATCGTGAATCGATTATGATTGTTTTTAACTTAATTTTTCTGAGAAGTCAGGTGGTGTATTGTTCGATCATGTTAAACATCTTAATCATGTTCACTTCGACTGTTAAAAAAGCTACAAAGTTCTATCGTCAATGTCTTGAAATCTCGTAATCCCACTTTAGTTGTTACGTGTTTTCTAGCCCGTTAGTTAAAATAAACGGTCTTTCAGCTCAACTTGGGAAATGAGTAATAGATGCATTAGGTTCTCTTCACTGGGGGATCATATATCTTGCCATTTATAGACAACCGCGTTAATTCTCCTCTTCATTTCGACGGTGATGCTGCATTCGCCCTTGTTTTTGACTCATCAGGTGGTGCAAATTTTAGACTTGCCCGATTGCATCCAAAAATCAGAATGGTCACTCGCATTTTTTATGAAGGAAAGGCCAGACGTTTATGTTTACATTGTCGGCTTCTTTTTGCATCACCTAATTTTACTCTGTGGCTGTTGGTTTGCTCACTTCAGTAGTAATAATAATATCCAAGTCCGTATTGAAGAAAAGTGTCATCCAGCGTGTCTTGAAAAGTGGACCGATACCATTCTGTCTGCCTGATTAAGAACCTATCCTTAAGCAGTATGCCTGATTATTCCATGCAACCAGCTTCAGAAATAACTATTCTTCTGAAGAACCTCGCTAGTAGGATTACTAGTAATCAATAGTCGGGAAATAACCCCTCAGAACGGCAAATTAAATCTCGGGGACCACCTTCTTCCTGCAGCATTCTCGAATCCAACTCTGAATTGAAGGTTACCTCGCGGTCCTGACTTGTCTAACGAATTTAAAATAACATCTCAGGTTGTTTCCACCTTCCCATTTTTGTCAATGTTGGAAAAGCGACGCCCGAATTCCACATTCCGATGTCAGTTGGTTGGTTTCGTACTTTGCAATATTTGCATTAGTGGTTCTCCCATACTGAGCATTGACTAATACAACTATTTAAATTTAAGTAATGCTAATTGGTATCATAGAAATGGGTTGATAGTGCCAGTCATCAATGAAGAGTCCTTTTCGAGGCATTTCCCCTCGGTTTACCTCAGCGTGCTTATTTCGCAGTAACTGGCCAATGGTACGCCAAGATTTATCATTCAATTCCTTTGAGCCCTCATCCGTCCGCTTTGATTTGTTTTCGTTCCCCACTGGCTTTCTCGTGCGAGGAGCTGCAGTGGAAATGGATATCCAAGCGCACACTGTTATTTGTTAAATCTATAATAATGACTTCTTCGTTTACCTTATCTGCTTTTAGGCGGAAGGTTTCTCCTTGCCCTTTCCCCAAATCGCCCAGGTAGAATTACACTTCTCATTCAATCATTTCGCTAAATCTTCTTTCTCGATTTCATCATATTTTAGATATTCTTCTTGACTAATATCTTCTGTCACTCTAGAAAAGGTTTTATAATTCCTAGATTTTTTTATTTATCGTCCACAGACGACTTCTGACACCAGTAATCGCGAATCCATCTTTACTGGCTGGTATAGAAAATGCTCAAACTGAAATTTTTCACCAGAATAGGCATGTTTACTTAATGGGAAATCTTAGTCAGAGGTGTAGTAAATCCAACTTGATTTTTAGAAAAAAGGATTACAACTAGGAGGACATGTCATCAAGATCCTTCTTCATCCTGTTTTCTCTCAAGTATTTGCTTTTCAGTTCCTCTTCTCTAAACCTTCTCCGTTAGGTTCATTCATCCTCTGGGTTCGCTCTTCTCGATTTAACTTTGACGTGGAGATTGGTTAGGCGTGTCTGTCTTGGTTACCCTAATACCCCCTAACTTTATGAAAAATGTCTTCAATTGGAGCAGAATGAACATGGAAGGGTAATTCTTAGCTATGAATAGGGGTTCCCTTCCACTTCGCACTGTTTTCACTGCTCACAATAAACTAAAAAAATCGTATTTTTAATTCCATGGTATCGGAGTAAATTACCCTTCTCTTTTAAAAAGTTGGCTGTTTTGCATTTAATTGATTATCTCCATCTCATTGATAGAGTGCTTTTATACTACACATCCACATTCTTGGCACCCTCCCAGAATTAAGGTGAATAAATCTAGTCACATAAAAATTAAATTCACACTTCTACCGAATCACATCAGATTTTAAATTTCAATGTGCTCAGTAGCCATCTACCGATCTATGGCTGGCAAATTGCATAAATAGCTTCAGTGTATGTTGCAACTGTTATTAAATGGCAGTGATGGTGTTCTCGGTCTTACCAGTCCATCATATCCGCCTGATCACTGTTTGCAAAGGCGTCGCCCGTCCTGTTTAGAATTGACAGTCGATGAAATAAGCTTGCGTTGGTCGGGGTGACTGATCGGTAGCTTGTACTCACCTTTAAGAAATGTAAACTGATGTTCCCTGCACCTGCATCTCCAATTTGGACATCATGTGATTAGTTTTTATGTACTTAACCAACTCCCCACTGTAGGATTCTTGGGCTTGATTGAATTTCTCTAAGTCAGTTTCCCCTTTATCAGTTGGATCCTCTCTTGAATCATTTAGGAAATACCGGTGTCAGCTTTCTATGATAAAGCCAGAAGCTAAACATTATTCAATCATACTTCGTCCTTGAAATGGAATTAAATGTAGAATTATTGTTGTCCAAGACCGATTGACCGTTGAAAACCTAGCTCCAGGCCTACTTGGTGTCGATTATGCCAGTCTGAGAAGTTAGCTCTCAGCATAATGCACCAGACTCCATAATATTTGTCCAAGGCTTTGCTTTAATTTCATCTTCAAATGACCTCTCTGAATTTTTGTTCGCAGCTGAGCCCTGGGACATGGGGTCTCTTTAAACCTAGGATCTGCTTCCTTGTTGATTCTCTTCTGCTGACAAACTATTTTGATGTCCATATGCTGCGTAATCGAAAATGGATCGTCTCCTTTCTAATGTCTTTTTAGCTTTTGACATTGGTAAACATTGATGCTAGGGATGGGACTCTTCTCAACGAATAAAATTTTTCTATCCATTTAGATAAAAAAAGAGAATTTAATCAGGAGCTTTTATCCATCACAGCCGATAAACTCACCTGTAGCACCATCGGTGGGTATGCTTTGATAATTCTCTTCCAAATTAATAAAGTTTGAGCCTTTGGCGATTATTATGATCTTATTGCAAATGCACATTCAATGCTATACAAGTACGTCATTATTCAAAAGTGCTTATGACTGCGTAAGAGCTACATCCCCTCTTCTGGTATCTGCTAGCATATTTGCACTCTATGTGACCCCGTATAGAGAGTCTATTTTTGCCGGGGGTCTTATCAGTGTGACGAGTCTTTTTTTTGATATCTTTGTTTCAATAGCTTAATGGTCACGTACTTCTCTGGTTCTCCTGGTTGCACAGACTCGAAGTCGGCGTGTAATTATAAACGGTATCGGTCATCTCAGAAACCCTTGAAGCCCCCACCCCTTTTAGAATTCCGTTACAGTTACCTATGCAACCTACTCAAACTGTATCAGATGATCATTGAATACCTAGACCTGGCTCTATAATCTTCTTAAGCGGTGGAGTATGAGGTCCCTTAGAATGGTGCAATTTCAGATACTCTACGCTCTTGTAGCGCCCATTACACTCTCTCGCAGAGTAGACTACAATATCAGGGTTGTAGTATATTCATATTACACAAGAAGAATCGTAGGACACATCTGGAAAGTCACAGTGCATTGTTTTGTGTCCACTTTACTGCACACCTCTGTCAAGTATACAGGCGATGGGGACGCACTCAGAGGAGCAGGAAAACGAATTTGTGAATTTTGAAACATTCTGCTGTTCTAAACCTCTGACAAGGTCAATGCCTTGTTTACCAAGTCATTCCAAAGCACCAAGTCCAAAGTAGGGTTCTGCTAAAATACCGTTTAATTTAGAGTTCTCCCTCTGATGCAGTTGTTAATTCAAAAAATATATTTTTTTCGTATTCTACATATTAAATTCGAGTTGGATCCCAGACAACTCTATAGAGCTTTATAACTCGTCCTTTTCGACATTGTGCTAGCACGGAATTTCATCTGCCTCTAGGATCTGGTGTCTCTTCATCATGTGGAACTCGCCTCATCGTTTCTTGTTAAACTACGCCTCAGGTAATTTTTATGCGCTTAAATTTGGTCAGTATCTCCATATCGTTTCGATATCAAGTTGCTGTTGTCATCAATGAAAATGCTTTTCGTGTTTCAATTCCTAATTTTCCCTTTATATTTTGGTGCTTCTAAGTTAACGTATTATTATAAACTCGGACCTTTGTTGAGGCGAAATGTCTTCTATATTTTATTTCGATGAGAGAAGAAAGGTATTTCGGCTCTTTTGTGATTGGAAAACTTCTATTTGGCCATGCCCTTGACTCCCAAAATTTTATCACTATGGATGGTCATTCCAATCACTAGATGCCCGCAGTTGTCAAGTTTGTTCTAACCACTGATTCAAGAAATCCTGTTGGGTGTTACCGTCCTAGTGCTGTATTCCTTTAAATCCACTTTGTGGTTTTACAAAGAGTATGATATGTCTATCGGATTGATCTCTCAGCATTGCGGTTTGTGAGGCTGCCTTTTATTATTCTATGTGCTTTTAGTCCTTATTCATTTACTAAGCCGGTTCTTTATTTTGGAAATTAATTCTGCATGCTCAATAACAGATCAAGTCCTGGGGACTTACGCAAGGCACTTTGAAGTTCACTGCGGAGTTTGGTATCATTTGGATCGTGAGGCGTCTTCTCTTTTCGCCTAAAAGTTATTTTGCATCAGCCTGAACCCATCGAATTCGTTGCCTTGACTATCGCTCTGATGAGACGTTCCCATTACCAGCCTTTGTGTAAGAAACCGTTGTAAATTTTTTTAGCTTTCAACACCTAAATGATCGAAAAATGTGAACCTGGTCTGCTTTTTAGCATGATAAATCAGCACATCATCGAAGCAATGTCATAATGCATCATCCGCTTGTAAACAGATCCACAGGGATTGAAATGATCACCCATAGTAGCCAGACATCTGTTTACAAGGGGGTGGCCTCCTCGTTGAGATACAAATAAAGCCATTGATCTTCAACATGGGCTTCAGTTATTTTTTTTTGCCCAGAACCTTAGAGCCTATCTAAAAATCAATATACTCGAATCCCAACCTTCGCCCCAATAAGCGATCATTCATAAACGCCGTCTCCGAGTAGCAGCTCAACTCTAGTTCAGTTTTTCACTCCATTTCAGGCTCTTCTTGACATCAACACCGTTCAGACTGATGAGAACGTCGCTTCCAACACCTCTGCGCCTGCGGCTTGCAAGCCAGTAGGATTTAAAAACTCTGATCGTCTCGACATCAATGCAATTGACGCAGCAGGCGAATCGTGTCTCTATCTGGCTCTCCGCAATGCAGTCGTTTCTGATGCCATCGTGCTTATTCTCCTCCAAGCTGGAGCCGATCCCCGAATTGGAACCACCGATTATTTGCCTATTCATTTGGCCGTGGAAAAAAGTCTCATTTAGTAAGTCATTGTAGCCATTTTATTATCTCACTTCCAACGCTTCCGTATTCACAAGTTCCAGAGCATACAATATCTACAATATTGTACCTACATGAGCATGTATGCGGCAATGAAACTAATCGACGCAGCTAACTTTGATAATAAAGAGCTGGCCTTGAATCCATAAAACCAATGTCAACCAATTAATCTGATCTCCGTAATGTGATTGAATACTTCGACATTGTTAATAGCTTGAAATCGGTGATTACGGGCAAATGGAGTTCGAGGATCGTTCCTTTAAAATGGTCATGTCATATGCCCTTGGATTATTCCCAACCAAGAAAGTTCTACAGAAGATCCCTCCTTAAAGGACCGCTTCAACCGTCAAGCCTTTATTTAACTTTCTGCTCGCGTGCAGTTTACCGCCTTTCAATTTGAAATTCTCCTTGTCTATTCTTTTCAAGTGATCGGATTAGCAAGAGCCATCACGAGATGAAGGCTGGATCCTTCATGGTGAAAAGTTCCACTTATGTAAATTTAATACTGAAAGCAAAACGGGTCTTTTCTTAAAGTCTCTCTCAGGAAGGCTGGCTATTAACAGTAAGATTCAATCGAACTTACAGCTCTAAGGCTAAAAACAATGTTAATTTAACCAGATTGTTGGAATTTCAAAACAGTTGCCGCATGTCTAGGAGTTGGTGAGGCCACTCTACAAAGGAATTATCAAGATACTTTCCCTCTTCACAATTCAGCTCTGACAAAATTTCAATTTTTATGAATTATTTGAGGAATTACGCTTTCAATTTGAGCCTTCTCGGTTGTAAATATCATTTTCGCTAGTCACTAGCCGCAAGCATCTTATTGGCTATTGGCTTATTGCCTATTCACTTCCGCTTGTTCGTGTATCACATCTTGTGTGAATATTATAAAGGTGGCTATGTTTCTGTGGAACTCAACCTAATCATCGCTAAGGGACCATTGATACTTCCGCCTATAATTGTTCGCACTCTTAGTAACATTGTGAACTTTTAGTTAATAAAATAAATGTTCAAAAGTTCCGTTGTATAGGTTTTCGGAGCCGAGAATTTCACTATTTCTTTTTTGACACGAGATCTCTTTGTGCTAAAGATTCGGTGTATATGCGGTGGATCTCAATGTTTTCATTCAATATATTTGTTTGATAACTGAATCCTTATTTCCTTGCGAGTTCTCGGTTTATCGAAGCACGTTAAAGTTGTTTCGAGTGTTTTATCGTTAGTGCATGAAAAGTGTTATATTTACTCAGTCTAGTTATTGTTTTAAAATAAATGTGCTAACATCTACTGATATTGATTCAAAGTCTGATAACCCAAAAGTTATTTATTCGAGGTAGATGGTGCACAAGGTCTCTTCCTTAAAAATGCCACTTTCTTCGCCTTATGTTGAAGCCCTGATTTCCTTCATTTTGCCTTGGCGTTTCACTCTTGTAGGTCCTATTCTTCCGGTTGACAGTCTGATTGACATCGCTTTTGATGTTTTTTACTAAGTAACCACGGTTTCGTAGGTTTTAAAGCAATCCTTCCACTACCCCCCCCCCCATTTACTACCTTCAGATTGGATTCCCCTTTAGTTGCTATTGAACTCCATATCAAAATCTCTTACCCTCTAGAAGAAAGCTTAACGTGAGGAAAGCATAGTCTATTCCCTGAATGGCCATTGTTTTTAGCCTTTCTCATCCTTGTATTTTTTAACCAAAGCGCGGCTAAAAAAGATAACAATAGCTAAGCTTACTTTTAAAGAAAGTAGAAAAGTACTTCGATTGGGCACTTCCCATTTGATTTTGATGCCGACCAATATTTATACATTTCAGGTGGTTTTTTCGATCACTGTTCGTTATGAACGGATCGCCCCTTGTTAAGTGGGAGTTTTCGTGCCGATTTGTTTTTTTTTCTGGAATAATCACGTGATTCTTCCAAAGCTGTTTACCTTAAGTGAGTTATCATTTGATTAATTTGATAGGCGCGGCTCGGCATTTCTCTAGTCTATGTGAAAGAAGTAGTATGACTCACTTCGGGGCGAGGAGGGGGGGGGGGGGAAAGCAAGAGTAATGATAAATCAGTGTTTATATAGTTAAGGTCCCCCTCGGTGCTTCGCTCTCTCCCTTGCATGAAAACTGAGACTGATGGCCCTCTTCCTATCACTTCTTTTCCTCATCCTTATGGCCATTTTTTACAATATCGTTTTCGAAATCAGGTTCAGTTTTATATGAATGTTGTGACGTTTCTTTGACGGGACGCTCATTTCCATTTTGGTTAGATAATGCGGTATAATCAGTCGAATATGTACGCTGTTGCTAATACCATCCATCTTCGCACAGAATTCCTCTTATATCTTTCACGCAACCGAATTTGTCGAAACAATGTGGTCATCAATCTGCTATCAACCCCTTTAGACTTGGAGAGCCAATAAGTTGCCTTAACCAGAAGAAGAATACCTATGACCCCGGTATCTCTAATACCGTCTAACCTTGCGCCTTGCACTCCTTCTGCTGTCTGTTTTCATCGTTTTCAGTTAAAGCCATCAATTCTTTAGCTAAAATGCAAGCTCCGTGTAATGGAAATCTATAACTATCACTCCACCTCAGTTGGTCCCTGGCTCTTATTCTCGCAAAAATATTTCGTTAGAGAAAGCTAGCTTGAATTTCAGGTTTCCTGATACGGTTTGAGCCAGATCTGGAGGAGGCACGGTTGAAATGGCTCAGATATGGTCCTGAGAACACTTCTCGTGTTTTTTATATACAAGCCTCCAAATCAAACATTGCTGTTGGCTTTGTGCTGTGTTGGATGATGCCCGTTTTGTCGAGCCCGTTGAGTCATGCTAGCTGGCTCTTTATGGCTTGGGGTCAAAAAAGCTTCTCGATTGACAGATTCCATAACATTTTCAGAGTCATTCGTTCGGTCCTTCACTAAGAGAGGTGAGCATACTAACACAACTAGTACCTGAGTACTGGCACACGATTTCTTACCTGTGTTAACCGGATATATTTGTTTGTCTCAAAGCTAGACTTAGCCCGAAATAGTCACCAACCTCGGTCGATTCTTTTCATTATTTGGCGCTCAATTTGCTAGCATAAAGGAGCATTCATTGCCCCTGCCAGAGATAATGTTCTTGTTTTCAAGGGACTCCCTTTGTGTGAGAAAGTTGTTCCTTCTTCTGCTTTTGCTTTTTGAATATTTTTCGGTCTGACACATCTACCATCGCTGAAATAGTAAGGGCCTTATTTAGAAGCGTCTATCATATTCAGAATTGTAAGCGCTAGAATCCAGCCTGCTAAAGCTCGTACATGAGTATATTTGGCTCCTCTTCCATTGTTTTACAATTAGAAACCTAAATTGTTGCAGAGCAGTGTGTAATGTTTCAGTGTAAGCTGTATCTGAGTGAAGTAGCGCTGTGTATCTACTATTTTCAAGTTTTTCAGTCGTGATGCACCTGGTTTCCTCCTATTTATCTGTGTGTTTGTAAGGTAGTTTCATCGGCCTATCTGGGGATCTCAAACGGTTAGAAATGGCGATAGATATTTGGTGAAATTTTTATCAATTGTTTATTTGTTAGTAGTGAGTGCTACACAGTTTCCATTCCTCAGTTGTAGGACAGCTCTCCATTTAGCCTACGAAGGGTTTCGCTTCTTAGGAAAGGTTTAACCACTGAGAGCTTATATGTTTATCTCACCTAGTATAGCAAAAATCGCAGTTTGGGTCTTGACAGATGACACCCCTTTTGTCTTGATCTTACAAGTTTGGAAGTCAGTTGGCGACGAGATTTCTACCCATGGACGTCCTCCTTGACTGCTCAGTATTTTTTCACATCAACTTACATTCTTCGGACCAAGCAATCTAGGGAAATTTAATCTAAATAAGCATTTTCGGTTTGCTTAAAAGGCTAAAATCTATGCCTTCTCTGGTGGATAAATTTGGGGCAAGACAAAGTATGATTTAGGTTAGTCAAGGCTCACTGTCTACCATTTGGTATTTTCGCTACTTCGATAATTTGTCATTCGCAATTTTTTTGACAACCTAATTTTCTACCAGGCCCTTTGATACCAGTTAGTTTTAGTTCGGTTAATTAACGTCATTCATTGGTATCTTGCGAATTTTAAGCATTTTTTCATTGTTAAATGGATTTCAACGTTTTCAATTTCAATACTATAAGTCGGTAGAATTGCGCTTCCTCAATAAAAACTAAAATTGCGGGAAATGAATCTAGCAAAGTTATCGTTCATCCGAAGTTGTGCCTTTTCATCGTTCATTAAAGGCATAGAATTTTTGATCGCTCGTCACTTTTTAATTAGGCTTTAGGAATCATCATTGAGAATTCAAGTTTATAAGTCCCATTGTGTGACTGGTTGCGTGACTTTGTCCAACAATATGTGCCCCTAAGCTTACTTTATTTGTCCACTCATGTTCGCATCGGTTGGATAAATATGTTACATTGTAAACTCGTTTGATTGAAAATTACCTGGCGAACTTCAAACTGCCTCATGAGCTCCTAGCTGAGGAGTCAGTCGTCTGAAATAATTTGATAGTTTTAAGCTGCTTTTTTTGCCTGTGCTTTATGCGACGTGTAAAAACCAAAAAGTTCCTATTCTCTGGTCCCTGAAAAACCATGGTGTGGTCAATCACTCCTACAACTGAAAGATAACTGTTAGACAATCAAATTGCAACTTCTTTGTCTGAAGAGCAAAACCGGTTTTTATCTTGATTCGTAAATAGTTCGCCTATCTCCGAATTGCCACTTCTCCCGATAAATCTGTGTGCCTTATTCAACGTCTATTTGTTCTCTAGTAGAGAATGAGTGTCAACCAATAACGCGAATCGTTGGTATCGAGCTCATGAGGGGGCACCTTTTTATCTCCAACCAACGAGCGCTTGACTACCTGAATGACCAGAATCTAGATCAAATTAAATACTATGTTAGACTAACTCTTAAAGGGAAGATTGTATAACCTATATGCTTAATGAGCCCGTTCTGTTATGGTCCTATTCTATTAAATAGCCAAATGTTTTGTCCTCCATTATTGGGAGAACATTTAAATCTGGTCCACGCGGCCTGCCAAGGGTCTTAAGGGTCTTTCACTAAAGTAAACTTATTCGCCAAGTTACCCAGACACATTTTTTCCTGTAGCAACGTTTTGTCAAGTATAAGCAATTATGCGAAAGCAAATGGTGTAAAATAGATCTGGTCTTAGGAGAGTTTAATAAAGTGGTTCTTCTTTTTGTAACGATTCTAAAGCGGGTCTAAGAACGTCCACTTCACAAAAATAACTATACGCTCCCATTTCTGTCCGATTGTCAGTGTTCGCATTGTGATTTGTTTCAGAAAAGGTATTCAACATTTTTATGGCAATATGCGCTTACCTTACACCTGCATCTAGGTTTTCTGACCTCATGCTGTCGACGTTTGTGAACAGCAAGTTTTCCTGGGTTCTCGTCGTTCCTTTTTCAACCCCATAGTGTTGTAAGCCAAACATTCTATGTAGGTTGCCTTTGGCTGTTCCTGACTATTTCGGAAATGCTATAGCACCAAGTTTTACTGATAGTGTGTTCTTTCGCCTGCTTGTGAGTGTCATTGCGAGTCTTTATTAAAGTCATCGAACTAGGCCTTGTTCAACGTATAAGTTCATTCCTGAAACTGCTAGTACTCCATGTGATTGCCTTCGCATTTCGTTTCAATACAAAACGAAACAGATTCCAGTTAGAATTTAACATCAGCTACTTTCGATTAGGAAAAGCTTTGCCAACCATTATTCAGTCATCGATTTAACCATTAAAGACCAGATAAATTTAGTTTCATCAACATGAGGATGAGACTATTAGTTGATAGGATTCAGTGTTTGCTCGTATACCTAGCATCCATCACACCCAACCCTCATATTATTTACTCGTTTAAACTGGAGACGTGTAACACAGCCGCTTCTCTTTAGGTGTTTCGATGCGACATTCACGCTTGAGACTAGCTTAATAGCAGTCTCTCACTTACAATGTATTACCAGTACTGACTTCACTCCGCAGAACTAACTGCATTCGTAGGTTGAATGTACAATGTGCTTGAATTTTGAGCGCAAGAATATATCGAAATGTCGTGCCATGCTCTCACAAGAAGTTATTGTCTATTAGTAGGTTTGGCTTAGTTGACTCCTAGAGATGTTCATCTCATTAAATACCGACTTTAGAGCTAGAACTAACATTGAACAGTATCGCCGTCGGAAACGAACTAAAATTCTACGATTCTGGTCCTTTTTTGCTTCATGCAGCAGTCAGGTTAATTTGAGCCGATTTCCAGGAACAATAAATCTATCTTACATTCTGTCCCCTCCTAATAATTGTTTCTGATGCCTGTTTGCTATTTACAGCTGTATTGATCTGATGTGCAGCTACTATCCCGATGTAATCAACCTCCGAACTCGTGAGAAGAAGCTGTCAACTCTCCACATTGCTAAGAAGAAGTCGGTAAGTTAATGTTACACTGCTTTCTGTTTAAAAATTCTGTCGGTATCTCTAGCTATATATTCCATCAAGCTGTCTTGTACGATTTGCCAGACTTCTCACGATGCAATCTTTGTAAAGCAGCGATTGAGACAGTGATTAATCGCTTCTAGGAGATTTGTTACGCTCATCACCTTAGTAACAAATGTCGTCCATTCTCACATTACACCCTTTCCAAAGGCTGCTTCCTCGTGCCTTCACAGCAAGTTTACTGCAAAATCTCTGGGTAGATCAAGCAGTAAATTTTGGCTTATCATCGCAAACCAGTTTCTAGCGCAAGATCCTGATGCCATAATGCTCTTGATATCAAGGAAAACGGTTGCCTTGAGTCAGAGAATACGCATTATCCTGTCAGCCCTTTCGCTTTGGGGGATATCAGATCTACATTGCTAACCTACTCTTGTGAAATTATTTTGCTGTAGATGTGTAAAGTGTTAGCGGGAGGATGTTCTATTGTCTCACTCTGCTCACCGCTTTTAAAGTAGCCCCTCATCTTGATTAGATAATTAATAGTTATTGACATCGTGGTTCTTCGTGGAAATCCCTCCTATGCATTTTTCTAAAAGATAAAGTTTGCATGCGCTAGCTCCAGGGCCTTCTCTTTAGTCTGCTTGCTTTCCTCCTATATTGGAGTCCTTTCAACCTTCACATCTTAAACTTCGGCACAACTTTGCTATGGTTAGAAATAACGATATAGGCTCGATTTTTCAAAGCATTTCGTTAGGATGTTTATCATGCTTTACCTTACTATGCTTCAAAAGAAAAAATGCTTCCATTTCAATTGTAGACTTTCAACCATCTGCTGGAACTTGGAGCTGATCCCAATTTGCAGAATGTTGAAGGTCGAACGGTGCTGCATCAAGCGGTGGATAGTCAAGAGCTCGACACTGTCCTACAACTTCTTATTCATGCAGCTGACGTCAACGCGGTTGACAATCTTGGAGTCAGTCCTCTCCACCTCGCCGCTGCTGTAAGTTTCATCAGTCTTCAAAGCTCGGTTTCTTACCGAATACAGAATGTAAATAATATTAACCCAAGTACACCGGTTTGTTTGAAGCATTCGCTAGTAGATGCGAGGGTTCTAAAGCATCACTAAGTCCAAATAAAGTGCTGTTTCTCAACTTCCTTTGATCCATCAATTTTCAATCCAGTGTTTTATATGCCTTTAAATTACTTTAGCCTAAAGTACGAAAAGAATCTTTTCTCGTTTGTCATTCGTTGGATTATTGTTTCGCCACAAACCGGTAGCCAAGGCTCGATTTTTGCTTATTAAATATCGCACTCATTATATAACGTAGTCTATTATTTTCGAGACATTTCAACATGCTTAGTCTAATAATTGACCGGTTCTCGAGAAATTTTCTGGGAATTCTGTTAGGGAATGGCCAACCTAAACGCAATTTTCGCTATAGCAGTGATGCATTGGCTGAGCATAGAACTCCCCATCTAATCGAATCTATCCTTTCATCCTTATCCCGATTAATCAAGTTAAATATCACGTGGTGGCATAGGTTCCGAAGTTCGCCCCTTTCATACCGTCGAATAGGAAGTTTCAATACCTTTGATGTATTATGGCAGATCCTGACTTAACATCCTCATAGGTTATCAGTTTCATCTGACCTACCAAGTGTCTCCGACACTACCCCAATCTGTAGAAAAATTTCAAACAGATCTTCCATCATGTTCTCTAATGTCATAGTTGACAAATTTCGCATATTTCAATCGTGCCTTCACTTTCCATTTATTTATGCTAGCCCCTATGAGAAAAAAAATGATGGCCAATCGAGTGACCGAAAATAGTCAGAATGGGAATAGTGCGAATAATCATAGTATCAGAATAAATCTTTGTCATTCGTCTAACTATCCGTTGACGACGTCAGAATAACGTTACGTTTTACCCAGATTCAACTCTTCTGGTAAAAGATTGGATGGTAATCCTTGAGAATTCTTCTTACTAATCCTTGGACTTTTTGGGTCTTGAAGCAACCTTCAAGTTGCCATTGGAGGGATTTTATTTCTTGTGCAAAGACTACTACATTATTTACGACTTGGTTTTTTAATTCATCCCCATACATCGGGCAAGTCCCAAGGACTTATTGGGAGTTAAACAGAAATACAAAGAGCTTATCCAAAGGCTACACATATATCTAGCATAGAACAGCTAAATTGACGTCTTCGGCTCCATGGTCATTCCTCGGCATATTTTCGTCATACAGTAATAGCTCAGCCTTCAGTTGCACATCTTTGCGGCACCTCGTTTATCTTCGACACTTTTAGTGTCGTTTATGGTTGATGGGTCATTGTTGTCCTCAGCCACGCATTCTTTGATAATAGGCGACCGTCTTTGCTTTACATAACAGTGATTCAAGATCCCTTTCCGACTGGATAAGCGTTTTTCGCAGCCGAAATAGAGCAGTTGTGTTGTTCATTCCGCTCGATATTCTTTTCTTCGCATTCGTTTTTTTATGCTCTCCATTCTATCTTTTTCCTCCACCGTGTTCAGTTCTTCTGCATTCTCTACTGTGGCGTTTCGTCCTTTCCTCTTCTCTGTAGACTCTTCTCTTTCTGCGATTGCAACCGAAGGGTGACAATCCCTAATATGCCTCTTTAGTCATCCTTGAGTCTTGTATCTTGCAAGGCAGTCTTCAACAGAGTATATAAGCCTACAGTCCAGTATCTCTTCAGTTTCGTGACCTTCTTCTCCATGATCTTGTCTTCTGTGCCTTCGCATATCCTTCGTTGTGGCGAAGCATCTGTGGCAGTTGCCGTTGGTACAGACAATATCACGTTGGTGTATAGTTATTATCTCGACCTTCAAGGCTTTCTTTTGGATCAAGTATCCATGAATCGGAGTTCTATTGCCATATTTCTTTCGCATCTTTACTTAATTGAAGAGAGTAACAGGCCATCTTTGTCCATTTTTTTAAACTCTTCCATAGGTTCAGCCTCTTTACCTGTATAAGACTTGCCAAGTTACGCATCCTCAGATCCTTTTGGATCTGTCGGAGTTCCTCGACAGTTTTGACTCTTCGCGAAAATTGCACGTCGAGCCATATTCTGAATTCATTGCAGTCGATTGTTATCTTTTACTCTCAAGACAATAGTAGATAGTCCATAAGCGACTGCAGGATCGACAAAATACCCATCAAAGTTGCTTTCAGAGTATTATTGAGACTTCTTGAGCGCAGGAATGGTCGTAGTCGTGTTAGGTGCCCATTTGCCCTGACTAGGTTTGCTTTAATTGCTCCGTCTGGCTCACCGGTGTTTCGGATTATGGAGCCAAGGTATTCGAAGTATGAGGCACGTCGGAATGACATTGAGTAAGGAGAAGGCTTCATCCAACATGTGTTGGAAGGTCAGGTTGCAGTTGCCACACTTGCTTTCGACTGTTTATGCCTTCCTTCAAAGTTCTATTCTTTCGTTTTCTTAAGCGTTTTCTAATATGTGATTTGAGCTTGAAGATGATTGTTTGTAGGCAGTGATCAGAATTGGCATCTGCCTTTCTAGAAGCTCATATGTCACTTATTAGAAATAGATTTGACCTCTTCATCAGAACAAAGTTAAGAATAGCACCTTTCCTTGTAGGATGGTACCAAATGAGTCTTCATCATGTTTAGATAAAACTCTTGGCATAGACTTAGTAGCCTTAGTCCGTTCTCTATGGTGTTTTTTCGATCGATGAATTGGCCCAATCTGCACTTGAAATCGCCAAGGATAGTTATTTGTGCACATTCAGAGAGAAGTAGTCTATGGGTTTTGGCCACTGGTTTGTAGAAGGGTTTTTTAACCATTGTATCCTCTGAGAACTCGGTAGGAGCATAACATCCCATCAGTCCAACTTTTACTCCTTCAATTAGGAGGACTAGTGTGGCAAGTTTACTTGTTACAGGGTTAAATTCAGCTTCTGTGGTCTTTTTGACCAGAAATGCGACCCCACCATTCGGTCTGGAGCTTTCACTGTGTCCAGACTTAAAGAAAGAATGGTTGTCTATGTGTAAGGAGCAGGACTTCATTCGAGTTTCCGTGAGGGTAACAATTTCCATACCCCTATTGGAAGGCTCTTCAACTATCTGGCGGAGTTTCCATTCTTTGCTACATGCACGCAGGTTCCACAATCCAGGTTTAAGACCATAAATCCATGTATTACGTTGTAGCTTAATTAGGAGAATCTTGGTGCACTCAGGCTGTACTTCTGTTTGCATGATAATGTATTTATACGTCCGGTGAGTGATCAGTACTATCCGGCCGCCCCTCTCTTTAGCCCTCAGCGTTGCCTTTGAGGTTACCGATAGTCACTACTAGAAGGTAGAATAAGATTTGCCCCCATCTGCTTAGTCCCCGCTGCACTTTCAGCCAAGAACTGCACTGCTTTTATAGACCCATGTATGGTTATAGGCCTTCCTGTTCGAAAAGTTGTTCGTAGTCTTCTTGTTTCCTTCGATTTCGTATATGATTTGCATCTAGGGAACTCTTAAAGTGAGTCTCAATATTTTCTTTTGGAATTTAATTTCTAGAATATGTTTTCAGGGCATTAAAGTCCCCCATTTTAAGAGAACAAGATAACTTTGCTGAAAGAATTCCTAAACGCAATGATGGTAATCCTCTTAGCATTTTTGGTGGGGCCATTTCACAAGCTGTTTCGAGTGCCACGTTTTTTAGATGTTTCGTAAATGTGTGGTTCAGCAGGCCAGGGCGGCTTATCATTGCACCTTCTGATCTCAGGTGTCCAACAACTTGCGCTTAATTATGATCTGTTATCTCCAGTCTCTGATTGAAAAAGTCAATGAAATGGTCGGCTTATTAAAATAAATCCTTCAAATAGTTAAAAAAAAGTGTATATGATGTGGTCCCGCATCTGGGAAATTAAGGTCAATAGTACAGCTGATTTAGTTCAGATCTTTCAATGCCTGGTATTTGTAGAGTTCGGCAGCATGTTCCCGCTACTTTACGTGTTTTTCTGCAACCTGCCACTAGATCGATTGCAGAGGTCCGATTAAGCCTTGCTTGGAGTCTCAAAAGGAGATTGTACCGGATTCTCTTAAGGCCTGCAATTTCAGCTGAAAATGTGACATCTCAACCGCTTATATTTGTAAGATTTGAAATCTCCAAAGATGTGGCAGTTTGATTCACTGACTTTCAAACGTTCAAGTCCTATTGGCTGCGATGTTTCACTCTTTTTTGAGCTCGGTTCTTTGTGGTTTAACTCACTAGGTAATGTGACTTTGGTCGTCATGTTACGACTTGCCAGCTATATATACTTGGTCCTCTCAGGAACCTTTTTTGCGTCTTACCTGCTTAGTCTAAGTTGTAACTTGGGATTCGCCCTTTTCAACCTTGAAGACCTTTTCGGCAGGTCGCCTGGAAGACAGTAGAAGCAGTGTGGTGATTTACCTTATTTTCGCCTCGGTTAGTTTATTTATCGGATATTTTGTCATCAAGGTATCTATAACAAAGTAACTAAACCAGATCACTCCTCTGAGTCACTGAAATCACTTTTGCTACATTCTTCGGCGGAGTCTCGCTGGAGCTTTATCGCGAAAATATATGCTTGCTCGAGTTACTGGGGTTCTTTTTATCATTCTACTTATGTGACATTTCGTTTTGTAGAGGTGTCAGGATGTCCACATTGTCTACGCTTTGATAGTTTTCGAGGCAGATGTAAATGTTGCCGATGCGGAAGGCCTATCACCACGACATTGGCTCTGCCAGCATGAATCTAACATGTGAGTCACTTGACTTTTAGCTGCACTCAACTTTTGTATGATTTGGGAGTGGAAGTCGATTGATTTTACCTAAGCATCGCTTTTTCTTGTTTTTTAGATATCAACGAACTCCAATGAGGTAAGTCAGTGATTACATTCCTCACGTTTATTTTGAGCTTGATTCTTTCACTTATTAGCCAGGCCTTTATCTTATTATCAAAATATCAAGTCTGGAATCAAATGCTATGGCTCGTATTCTGATCAAATTGCGATGTATTTACTTAGATGACCTGTGACTCTAAGTTGCCCTTCCCATCACCCCATTCGCATTCTTGAAGTTCGACGACGCCGTGACTTGTGAGTCAACTGGGGTCACCATCACCCGTGATCAGCATATGTGTCTCATTTTCACCGATTCCCATATCTTTTTAAATCAGTTGTCATTCCAACATTCACTTTTAGTACTAAAAGTCAGTGAGGTTTTACTTATATTCCTACCTATTGATTTGAATGATATATTAAATATTCGTCATGAACCTATTAACGCTGGCCCTTTTAATCTTCTCCGATCGAGGCTCATTTCTCTAGATTCCTCCCTCGTCATCACTTAAATTTCGTTGGTGGTAAACTTGTTATACCACACTCATTGGTGGCACCAATTGATTGTCCAACTCTTCAAGCTCGGTTGTGGCATTTGGGTGCTCTTCCACATTTTTTTTCTCAATGCTATTTTTTGAAATAATATGACTGTAAATCCATGGATTCATATCGACACCAACCTTAGAATAATCTTACCTAATTCCTGTGTCAAATTTTGATTAACTTATCAGATTGTACTGCTTGTCGATCATTTTTTTAAAGGACGACTAGTCCCTTAATTAATTGGATAAATATTAGTGCTTTGAGGGAAGCAGCTTAACGTATACGATTTCTCTTCTCAACGCCGAAACCCCTAAACTCTTCAAGTTAGCAGCCTAAAGAGTAGGTTTAGATAATGGTACTGCTTTAAAGTAGAGCATCCTACAATTATAGAGACAAGATTCTCTACGCTCTTGATGTGGTTCAAGCACAACGCTGTCCGCTGGGTCGAACCAACTGCACCTCCGGTTGCATTAACCGCCTTGCTACTTCTCGACAAAGTTCCCCAATGTCCGGTGGTAGTAATGACTCAAGCCCCCAAATTCCTATTGAGTCCTCCCGAGCTGTCAGCTCTAGTTTCAGCTACCTCACTCAACTTCTTCAAGACATACCCTTTGTTACTTCAGTCTCCCGATCCAATGTCGACCCAACGATTGTCGAGCTGTTCAACGGAACTCCTCCTGATCCTGTCTTAACTAACACCGACCTCACTCAAGATCGTATGTTCACTCTTGATTAAAACCACGTTTTGCACCCATTTACTCTCTCGTTTTCTTTTTTAGTTGATAATGACCTCTTCCTCTACTTGTCTGCAAAAATACCTTCTTCATTGTCGTCTTCCCCTCGTTCGTCACCTCAAAAACGGTCCAATTCTGATTTTCATTCTCCAAAGGACTCCGGTTCTTTACCGATATCATCTCTGACAGAGGAAGTGAGCATTGATTCTACAGATGCTCCTAGATCCCCTGCGATGGCTGAAGCAGCGCAGGCCGGTGCTGGTGAATCCCCAAAACATCCTCAACCAGAGATAGGGCTATGTACCAGTCCGACATCCGTCCAGAAATCGGTTGATTCTTGGTTCCGTCGTACGATTATAGCGCGATATCTCTCCACATGGATGTTAGGACTTGATGACCCGCTGAATGATGAACCGACGCCAATTGATGATTCATCAGTGGCACTGATGAATGACCCTGAGGTGACCAAGGGAAATGACGATTCAGACGGTATTGCGAATTTTTCTGGGGTACGCTAATCAAGTCCTAAATTATTGCGATGCCCCCTGTGTAGCAATAACCTGAGTCCACAGCGTTTTCTTAAGTCGATTTTATTCTCTGTTGCCAGAAAGATAGCGATTTTCTGGCGAAAGTTAGAAACATAAAGTTTCGCCATTCCTAACCCTGGAATATTAATTGGATTAGTCTAGGAACTTCGATAGCATTTAGAACCAAAATGAAAGAGAAGGAGCAGAACGAATGAAGATTCTTTTAAGGTCAAGAGAGATTCTACTTTCTCGTATTGGTAGTAACTTTGCGAGTACGCCCTCTTTTCATTAACGATAATAAACATTTTATGGTAGCTGGAGTTTTCGGAATTCTGAAAACTTTTAGAAAAGGCGATTCATTGCACGCTGTCTTGTTTTTCTAAAATCGACCATCTACGCCAGTTTTGAAGTGCATTATTTGAACCTGAACGATTTTCCTCTGTGAGCTTGGTCTTGTGCGGCAATGGGAGGTGTCCCTTGTATATATGCATCGTTTGCTATGATTAAGGTCCGAAATCTAAAATTCTATCCATTTTTGTAGACTGTAATTTCCCAGAATATACAGCCGCAACCGTCGCATCAGGAACAAGAAACGCAGAAGAATCAGCTAACTGCGCTTACTGAAAACCACGGCATCGCCACTGCCACCACCCGAAAAGAGAAATTGATCGATCGAGTGCCCCAAGATAATGGAGATTCGAATCAGCATCGCCTCTTTAGACGATCACTCGACGGTTGCTCAGGTCTTCCCGGTGTGCCCTGCTGTCTAGGTCGACGCGCACACTGCCTCGTCGCTCAAAATGAAGGTGAAATGCTCGTTTTCAAAAATATTGTCTAGACCATGACTACCTTTTATCCACTTTGTTTTTTTAAGGAGCCGCCTCTAGTGCTCTCTGTCTCCCAGAATCCCCATTGATGGAGAATGATCAGAGAGATCCCGAGGGATTTCGAGCCACCCGTTGTGGTTACCGAGTGCTCTGTCTAGACGGCGGGGGTATCCGTGGTCTAATTTTATGTCAGGTCTTGCGTGCCATTGAACGCGCTGTGGGTCGACCTATCCGTGACCTCTACGACTGGTTCATCGGTTTGTAATTGGCCTTGTCAGCTAACGGTTTATTATTGTTTAATGGCCGGAATTTCTTGTTTCAAACAGGAACTTCTACTGGAGCAATGTTGGCCTTGAATCTGGCACAGGGAAAATGCGTGCGCTATAACCGATGTCTTTACTTTCGACTGAAGGAAAAGGTTTTTTCGGGAAACCGACCCTATTCCACCGAGGCCTTGGAGAACCTACTTCGTGAAGAGTTCGGTGAAAGCGCTGTTATGTCGGATATTATGAACGTGAGGTAAGCCAGCCATTTGTTGGATTGATATTACTTTAACTAGTTCGTCAATGATGATATTTTGTCTAGTTGGCTTCAGACGTCTTAGAGCCGTTAAGAGCACCCCGAAAAATACTCTCTCGGGCTTGAGCCGCTGGAAAGACAGAAGCTTTGATAGCTTTGAAACTTTGACGTGTTAAATGCTTGTTCCGTCAGAGTCAGGCCAATACAAAGTAGTTATAGGCAATGAAGTAGGGCATCTCTCTGGTTGAAACAACCTCACTCGCTCCCAGGTATTGACTGAATGACTGCAAATCAGCACCTAAACTATGTCAGATTTGCTTTAGTAGAGAAAATGAACAGGTATAAGTAAATCAATGACGGGTCGAATGATCCTCAGGCAATGATAGCCTTTTCGTGCGGATTTAAAAGCTCCTTTTTGACTTGCAAAGTTTGTAATTAGCCAAGGCGTTTTGTTAGTATACGCGCAGGCAAATTCATTTCCAGCTAAGATAGTGATGAATGCTAGAAGCGATGTCATTAATGTGCCGGTCGAATTCTCTTCACTTTTTTGCAGAGTATCTGTGACAGCCCTGCGTGGCGACCACTTCCCTCCCCGTCTCCACATGTTCCGTAACTACCCCGCAGCCTTTGAACGGATGGAGAATCTGATCGATGAGCTCATTGAAACACGATCTTCTTCTTCTAATCATTCCCTCACCACCTCTGACAGTGCGACAGTTTGCTCTGCTGTCAAAGAAAACTCTTCCTTGTCTACTCCAGGAAGCTCACTCTCAGCTAACGTTTCTTACAAACGCTTACTTGCATCGTGTCTTCATGATCTTTTTGGTGAAACTCTTCGAGAAGTGGGAAGGGGAGGAGATGACGAATCTGACCTTCAAGAAACAATTGTCTCACTTCTATCCTCCTTCTCACGACGATATCTCTACAGCTCCAATGGAATTGAACAGCCCGTCCCCTATAGTGAGCAGGTGTGTTATATTCGAAATTGCTTCATTCCCGATTCCTTTTCTACCCAGTAAAGACTTATAGCAATTTATGAACTTCGCGAGTTTGACCAAGTATCTGTATTGATTTTACTTATTACTTCTGATGCAATTTCTGTGCTGGAGCAGTTCAAAATTAGTTCGTGCCTGGAGTTACGCCATTGATTATTTCAAAACTTCAGCCAATCTGGAAGGCAGCAAGAGCGTCTGGAGCTGCGCCAAGTTACTTCCGAGCTTGTGGACCTTATCTTGATGGTGGACTTATTTCTAACAATCCAACAATTGATCTACTGACAGAAGCTCAAGAGCTTAATATTGTTCGGCGCCTTCGAGTATGCTCATGTTCTATTTCAACTTCATTTCATGGTAT
Source organism: Moniezia expansa (assembly GCA_019097775.1). Taxonomy (NCBI): domain Eukaryota; kingdom Metazoa; phylum Platyhelminthes; class Cestoda; order Cyclophyllidea; family Anoplocephalidae; genus Moniezia; species Moniezia expansa. Next base: position 1,640,619 of record JADFDV010000097.1, read on the forward strand.
TTGGACATTAATTTACCTGTTTTTATCCTCTTATAGCGCGAACCGACAATTCCAATTGCAAATGTAACCTCTCTAGGTACCGGTCGAATCCCCCTTCGAGCAGTTCGACAACTTGACGTGTTTAGACCTCAGAATGTGTCCGAGGCTTATCGTGTGGCTCTTGGCTTAACGGAACTCTCCAAAATTTTTGTTGAAATGGCAACTATGTCAGAAGGTATGATAATTTCCCTTGGTTTTCTCGTCTCGCCGTGAAAATTTGACCCTCTATCTTTCCGTCTCCTCAAGGCCGAATCGTGGAGCGTTCGAGAGCATGGTGTAGCTCTCTAGGAGTTCCATTTTTCCGGTTTTCGCCACTTCTCTCCGAAAATATTTGTTTAGATACAACGGATGATCGCGTTATTTTGCAAATGCTGTGGGAGACAGAGGCCTACTTGTATAACTGCCGCGATCGTATTAGTCGGTTAGCGGATTCACTTCTGGCATCGGCTTCAAATGCATCACTCTCCTCTGCACAGTCGGTTGCCACAAAGACCGAATTTCCCCTTAATTTCTCACTGTGAAGTCGAGCCTTTTTTTCTTACAAGCCTGTTTCTTATGTCCTGATTTTTTTTCGTTTTCCCCCCTCCTACTTACTGCTTTTTACACTACAGGGTTCGAAATGTAATTGAGTTTTTTTATTTCATTATTTTTTTTCCAACAACGAATTTCCACCAAAATGGCTGAATAATAAAAATACTATTGCTTAAATTATGAAAGTAGACACTTTAAATGATGGTCAAACGGATTGCCAGTTGAGCCTCGTTATCATCGGTGTCTTAACCGGTGCTTTAATTATTCTTTTACAATTTGCAGTCGAAAAACAGATTATCTCAGCACACCACGGACTATTTCTATGACCAGATCGTTCATTTGGCCTTTGCGTTACCAGAGGAAATGGATGTAAGTGGTTGAATATCAGGCCAAGGCTCGATAACTTTTTTTGGGGTTTATATCACCTCTTCACTTTCTGAGATCCCGTCAACTTACAGACGATTTCTCTTCTGGTTTAATGAATCCGTGATTCTAATTGTCGTAATCATCTGTTGGTCATGTGATGTCTAGAAATGTTGTGAGGCGTTTCATAATTTTCCGCTCGTCCAATTGCGATCCGCTGCTCTGAGCGCCATAGTCCGGGGTAAGCGTAAACTGCTCTCGTTTTTTTTCGTACCTGATGTATACTTCGTCCAAAAATGTGGCACTACTTGGGTGTATTTTCAAGTGATTCTAGTTTTTAGTGAATGTGAGACGATCTTCACTGTGCTTATCAAAGATTCTAGGCGTTAACAATCTTTTGTTTTTGATCATCCATTTAGATCCTCCGTTACATCGAAGGGCCTTTTAACGGGTCACTCTGCTCTCGTATTTAGGTCTGAACGAGGCGTTTCATTTCTCGGAAAAGAAGCAGTGGCAAATTGAATAGCTAGTGAGCCGGGCAACTTGCAAGTGGTCAGTTGTATTCAACGGAGTTGTCTCATTTGTTGACAGAACCTGAAATAACGGTAATCAATCGGCTTCATGAAATCGGAACTGATTTCTGAGTTTTCAAATAGCTAAAAACCATAAAGACTTTTTGATATTGACGAAAGTCTCGCATGTTTTAAGCAGGAACTGATTAAGAGGCTCACAATACATGCTTGTCTATATCATCTTGGCTTAACCCCTCAGTTTAGTCAATGCCACGCCCTGAAAAATACACCAGCAAGTTATGAGCTGGGATTACAGAAACCTCTCCATCGAACGCGGCTTCCCCCAAAGTGGATTCCAATGTTTATCTGGTGTATCGAGGAAATTCAAAAATCACCCAGCACTTCCTGTCAAAGTAGTGACAGTGCTGTCAGTCATCGTTTCCAACCCAGATTCCGCATCGAATACTGTACTAGACGTTCAGTCATGAAGAAGTGGTCTTCTTTGAGTTGTTTTCTATTTCTCAAACTTCTTTTCAAGATTCTCCACACCATCATGGAGTGTAAAAGTATAGGAGTCTAGAGGTCAGTTATGAAAGCCAATTAGATGTTTTGACTTACTTTGAAGCCTTCCCTTGGGAATTATTTCTACCGGATGTAATTGACTATCTGCTTCATTACACTTGACTTCATACAGCACAAGCCGAAAGAGAATGCTCTTACTTAAAAATGGACGTGAATCAACCGCGATCTTTTTCTCATGGGCGATTTATACCCTTTAGTTGCTTCAATATCTCTTAAAAGTAAAACAGAGAATAGGATTAATCGCAGATCCACATCGTATTAGATCAGGCTTAGCGACGATTGTATTATAGCAATTAAACCACAGAATTCAGCCGAAAAATATTCCCATACTGCAAAACATTGCATCCTTGTGGCTAAAAGCGAACTCATTCTGAGTTTCAGGACTTCGCTTCGCAGAAAGTTTAAAGGTGTGTTTTTTTTTTGTATTATTTAAAAGATTAATTGAAAGTAAATTAGTATCTACTACTATCTACTAGTATCTGCTACTATGGTTCTCTCCGATAGTATATTCATAATTCAACGCCATTAACGTTAATGGTGGGTAATCTATGGAAACTCATGGTTCTTGCACCCTCTACGTCTTGGAAACATTTTAACGCGCAACTTTGATGATGCCAACTGAGAGCGTTTTTTGACCAAGTCCCCCAAAGTTATTGAAATCACTCACCGAGTCTGATTTTTTTTTATTTTATTTACTCCCCACCCATTAGGGCAAGTTCAAAGGAAGTATTGGGGGTACAACAGAAGTACAAACAGCTTTTACAACAAATAGCACACAACAATTGACACAGGAAACAGTAAAAGCGCTTATCGACATCTTCGATTCTCTGATCACTTCTCTGGCATAGTTTCATCGTACAGGTAGCAGTCCGTCCTCTACACCGTTAAGGGCAGACAATTTTCATACCTCTTCTAGAAGTCTATTCCATTCATTGCTGCATGCACGCGCTTTCCACAGTCCAGTTTGAGACCTTGAATCCGGTTATTTACGTCGTGCCCATTTTACCAAGCTGTACTAGGTTATACTTTGCTGGTATCATCTAATTTTGTACGTCCGGTGATTAGTCCTATCCGGACTACCGAGTCTGATACCACTTTTGGACACACCCCGTGAGTCACAAAGACTCTGGAGGCCCCCCAAGCCTCTTCTAACATCTTCATATTCCTGCCCTCGGGAATTAGTCACTCCTCATTTACGCGGTGTCGTCGCTCCGCCACAATATTCTCCCGAGCCAGTAGTCAAGTGGATTAAAAACTAGTTACTTTGGGCAGTCAATTGATTCAGTCAGGATCTGCCTTGACCGCCATGTATGCCGTTGGCATCCTCTTTTACGTCCCTAATTGAAGAGCACAGGAATTATCTTAATTGCCGTTCCTAAATCCATCCACAATTTAATTCGTTCGTGAAAAGAACGTATCCTGCTGATTTCATCCTGGAGAATGAGAAATGGAATTGCGCATTATAAACGCAGGGGTTATGCTCAGTGAAGTGCTTCGCATGCCGTCTAACTTACCTTTCGTAGTTGATTACTTCCGTTTATTTCAAGAAAACATATCGTCTTGCCAACACTTCAAAACTAGTGCACTATTGCGTACCCCTAACCTGTTTATCCAGGTAAGCATAACTAAATGGCTCCCACTTGGCCCTCACCCTAAAGATTAGCTTTCTACCCGCGTGGATCAGTTGCGGTTTTTTTTCTCATCGCCGCGGATTACACAAATTGGCACTTTGGTTAATCCGCTCCTAAACAATTTACACCATTTACGAATCTAGTTTCGATTCTAGGTTTACGCGTCGTGGTATCTTATGATATTTGTAAAGCTAAGTTGTTAACATGCCGACTCACTCTCGTCCTCAATAGCTATATTGTACGGCATTAAAAAATGTTTTGAAATAAGGTCTACTTTTACATTTATTTTCACCCCGTAAACACGAAATGCCACTAATGTTAATTAACGGGGCTCTGGTACCATTAAAAGTACTGGAATTTGCCTACTTAATGGATAATAAATAAAAGTCGAGAATAAACAATTTGTCGGATAAAATTTAACGCCGCTCAAATCACAGATAAGTCTCGGAAACCAGGGAAAACCGACATGTTAGATGATATCAAGGCATCCAGAGTAGGGGAAATCATTAAGGATTAGAAGGAAGTGGAATTTGGGAAATGGACCAGTGTTTAGAAAACCTGGATCAGTTCCTTTCAATTCGACTTTCTTGAAAACTTCCTCGAGACTTCGGTCACTGCAAGTGCCGGTCACTTAGCAAGGAGACTCAGTGCTCCCGCAAACCGAGTACTTAGCTCCAGGGGGTTGATGAATCTGTTCAAGCCATGTGCGAGCCAGGGATGCAGCCATCTCGAAATCGTCTGGTGAGCGCATATTGATTTGAGTGGTCACCCATTCCTTTTAAAGATCGCGTTGGAACCCCTCGATTAAGAAGAAATCAACGCCCAAGGCAATAGTGTGAAGGCAGTTTCTATCAATGTAAGCCTGGGTTTCTGTGGCCTTTTGGAAGGCGGAATGGATTGGATACGATGCTAGTGGAAGCATGGGAACTAGAAATTTATTTATTTATTTTCTCCCCACCTATTAGGGCAAGTCCCAAGAACTTATTGGGAGTACAACAGAAGTACAAATAGCTTTTATAGCAGTTAAGCACAACAGTTAACACAGAACACAGTTTGTTTGGTCTCTTCTCTGGCATGGCGTCGTCGTACAGGTAGCAGTTCAGCTTCGTCGTTCCACCTCGTCCGTCATCCCCCGTTTTCATGTCACCTACCAGAAATCGTTCAACATTCTGGCGGAGACTCCATTCATCGCTACATGCACGTGCATTCCACTGTCCAGTTTGAGACTATGAATCCGGTTATTTACATCGTGCCTCCTTGACCAAGCTGTAAGGAATTGTACTTCTGCTGGCATGATCTAATTTTATACGTCCGGCCGCCCCTATCATTAGTCCCCAGAGTTGCCCCTGTTGTTACCGGTGGTCACCACGATGAGGTTGAGAGTAGGTTTGACCACCAGGAACTAGAAATATATGAATTCAGCGCGCGTACAAGGCATCTGAAGCATGCCTGCCAAACATTTGCGGACTCACGTGCTCTAATAGCGGTATATATCTTTCCACGTAGAAGTTGATCAATGGCCTATGAAATATTCCATCGTGGTTCACTGCATCACGTGATCAATGTGAGCAACCGGGTTGTCAAATCGAACCGGTTTTCATTGTTACTTAGGTGCTCATGCCACCTGGCTGAAATTTCTCGGCCTCCACCACCCGTGGTTCAAGTGGAAGTGAACTCACTAACTTCAAGGTACTTTGAGGAGTATGCATGTGAGGAGGCGCTAAAGACCAATGCCTGGTTGTTATCGATGGCCTTGTGAAGAATGGCGATGAGAATTCCAACCAGTTGGAAAGTTGTTCGACCGTGAAAATGATTACAGCTGCCCCACTCCGACGTAGCGCCGCTTTTCTTACTTTACAGCCAACTTAAAATGTAAAGCATTCATCAATGAATACTTGAACTTAAGGGTTTCTTTTTGGACCACAAGTTTTGAAAATACAATCATAAATTAATGGTGCAATATATTCTCACACCTGCTTAGAGTTTACGGCTTTAACTTGGAAATGTTCCTCTAAGTTGTTCCATAATCATTCATTTACAAATTTAGAAATATCACTTAATTTCTTTGTTTAAAATATTCGTTCCTTTGATGCGTTCTCTCGTGAACAGAGTGCAGTGGCGTTCTTCAGTTTTCCAAGAAGGACGAGCGAACTTGGGGGCTTTTGCTTCCCTGAAATATTTTCGGCGATGTGTATGCACTAAATAGGCCAATCCATCAGTTTGTCACTTTATTTCATGCCTTTTTGTAGACGCGACAAACGGATCATTTGATGTACAGGAATGCCGCTTTATTTATAGTTTTAGATGTACAGAATTTGATTTATTGCCTCTGCGACGTACTTGAAGTACGCTGGCGTTGTGCTGAGCGAACATTGCCAAGACTACTGCCAAATAGGTTCAATATTTCCTCAGAACTGCCAGACGCTCACATCTCACATCCCTGATAGCAATGTTCATTGCCAAAATCCTCGTTAGTTTCTTAGCAGCCTCTGGCGTACCAAAATTTCAGTTATAAAATGAGGTCGTTGTTTTATCCATTAACTCAGCCGGCTAAAATCAAATATTCCCATTCCAATTCCCGTTGTTTAGGCAGGGTTATACCAGACAACGTCTCTGAGTGAACACTTCTAGTACTGTCTTACGTAATATTTGTTAGACTCTTGTCAATACATAATCTAAAGAAAATGGAACTAAAACGATGCAACGTTAAGGCAACTGATGCTCTAGATGCACCTCAGTTAATAATTCAGTATAAAGTTAGTCCAAAACCCGCCAAACCTGTGGCTGTTTTAAAATCCTCAAGGTGTGTCATCATCTGTTCTATTAAAGCAAATATTTATCCGTAAGTTTTAAAGCTAAAGTAAAACTATAACGCAGATCAAATTTCATTGTCCGGTAATCTCCAGAGTAAAGAGGCCGAGAAAACTCGTTAGGAGACGCTTTGTCGCACTAGTGAATGGCCCTGAAAAAGCGTAAAACACCATTTTCCCAGAACACATGCCTTCAACGAGATGAACGAACTCGGATTGTCAGAACTCAATGTGGCTCCGATATTATAACGCGAATAACAATGTAAGCAGAACGGCTATTATAATCGGACTTTTTTATGAGTCCATCGAATTGTTACAAATGCATGCTCTGTGTCAGTACTGATAGGGTCGGATGGATTAAATAATGAGTGAAAGAAAAAGCAATTAAAGTCTCCTTTACTCATACAATTGATTGAAAACATGGCGGGCCACTTCGCTGGTATCAAAGAGAACCTTGACCCCAGATATCTCAATCGGGAGGTTGTCGTGTACAACGGACATGAATTTCATTGGTGCACTGACCACATTTGGACCGAATAACTGCTAAATTCTTGAGGGGATAGTAAAATCTTAATCCTTAATTACACCGCTCAACCTAATTTAACGCAGGGCATATTTTACGAGAAAGGTATAGTACCTCTTTGGGCGCTTCGAATGAAGGCTTCCAAAAATTTGCTGCGTTTATAGAAAATGTGGCCCAAAGCTGAATGTGAAAGCAGGTTTATATATCTTGTTTCGATATCGTCAGTTTGCGACAATGAAAAACTTGGCCTTTGGACGAGGACGCCACAATCTACACTAGGCCCGAAAAGTGAAATGGGTTTCTAAACTTTTCCCCGGTCACTAAGTTAAACAATTATTTACAGAACTAAAACACCTGAGTAATACACTGCTGAATGCCAAACTTTAGTCCTATTAATGGTTGCTTCTATGTTTACGATTGTGCCTTTTTAACGCATCCTTAAATGTCAACACTAGATAGAGCTTAAATTAACTAGCCAATTGTCATGCCCTCGTCGAGGTCGACTACGTGTATGAAATCCTGAAAAAAATGGCATTTTTGATCGATCGACACCCCTCATTCTATACCCAAATAAGGCGCAGCATGCCTAAACAAACCAAAACGGCGTATTCTTTGCTTCCAGAGCGACTAAATTACCTGAGCCAATAAGTAAACGGCTCGGAGGGTCCCTTTCTTATGGCAAGCATACTGCTATTTATTGAGCTAAGCTGCTACTCAAATAACTAGTCAAATTACTAGCGAACGCGCACAAACTAAACGGTAGCATTCAGATTCCACGTTCCACAAGCAAATGCCATCCTAAGCCATACTTTAATCCTCCGTCGAAATTCGGAACGGTGGACTTTTCGACCGCTTCTCAGGGGATTATAATTCTTTCGAGTAACCAAATCCATTTTAACGAAACTCTCCTCTTTAAAAATCCCCTTACCACTCCTGAACTGCGAGGGCCCCCTCCGTAAACTCCGACTTGGCATGACGTGATTGCCAACGCCCCAGAAGTTAAAAACCAATCAGAAAACGAAGTTTCAGGACACCAATCAACAACTTGATGTATATTCAACCATTCATTTTCCATGTACGTTGCTTTTCATTGGCTCAGATAAACGACCAATCGATTGGCTCAACATTTGGTATATAGCAAAGACATATGCCCCGCTCGTACCCGTTTTCGTTTTGAGCCCTCTTCGTCATGGCGGAGTGAGTGTGGTTTCTAGATGGCCCACTCCACTTCGGAGTTTTGGTGATTGAACGGTTTTTTCTAGTTTTAGTCTCAAAGCCGCTGTCGAAAAGCTCTTTGCTGAATTGGACAAGGATAATTCTGGCAAGGTCAGTTGTGCTGAACTCAAAGAAGCCCTACAGTCATCCTCGGATGTTCCTCTCGACAATGAGAATGTGAAAGCCTTTTTCGACATGATTGACGTCAACAAGGATGGGGAGCTCAGTCTAGATGAGTTCTTGGCCCTTTTCTAAACCATTCCCCCCCCCCTCCCTAAGAGTCAAAGTTCTGTTCCACATTCATTCTTGTTTGTCTTAAATCCGCTTACTCTGTTGCGCTATCTTTGCTGCTAGATCATCTCGTTCATGTCAGGGCGCAAGTCGTGCCTTATTGTACCGGTTAAATTAAATGTCGGTCTTTGAGCAAGCGCCTTCTGTTGGTTTCCTGCGTTCTCCGAGGGAGGGGGGGGGTCAGCGCGTGGGCTTGGTCGCCCCCGTGGTTGGGCTTTAGTGAGTGGCGGTATATCTGGCGGTTGGGTTTCCTATCTCACGCAGGTCCCCCAGGCGGCATGGCGTGTGCCGGATGTGGGAGCGCCCTCAACCCGGCGGGTTCTCGGGATTAGGTGGTGAGGATGACGTATCCTGAAGGGGTCTGGGCGTTCTGCCGCTTGAGTCGTCGGGGTCCCGCTTAGGTTCGGCTGGCGCGAGAGAAATCGGGTGCTGCTGGTCCCCTTGCGCGAACGGATTTGGCCCTAGGTGCTAAACCGTCCCTTCGGAGTGGTCAGTTCAAGGTCTGCGCCAGCGCATTCGTTTGGAGCAAGCATCTCTTGTACCTAATGGCGTTATCTCGCCCTTGTCTTAGCACTCCTCTTGAGCGCTTCTAATTTTTGTGTTGGTACTTCTGGTGGAGCAATGATCATCGCATATTATCATAGCAAATCAAATTTCCATCACTGGCTTCTAGTTCGTAACGCGTGAAGATTTTTTGATATGGTAGATCCGGGCGCTGTCCCCTCAGTTAAAGCCATGGAAGGTCTAATCCACTAACTCAATGTCTAGATTAATATGAGTCTAGAACATAACGGAACTATGTCATCTACTATTTCACTTAGGTTTAAAATGAACTAGTGGTTATTTGTTCTGCTATAATGGAAAATTCGTCAAATTTACAGTAGTGTTTGTTCCAAAGCTTAGTTTAGAACACATCATTGGAAAAGCGAATGATCATTGACTTCGTTAACTGCTGCCTTTCAAATGGTCCTTCTAAGTGTCAGCATTGACAACCAACCTATTTAAATCGCGAGTTTTCATTGGTTCAAACCGTAATTCCAACATGAACCTCCAGCTAGAAACAGTACCCTTTTTTGCCATGTTGAGCATAGAGGTTTGTCCTTAAAAGCACAGAGGTAGCACGTGTGATAGTAAATATACTGATCTCTTTTACCACTATGATTCGGAACCTTTCAGATCTTGCTGTCAATCGGTAGATCCTTTTCGCATGGCTTTACTCCAATTCCTTAGTTAACCTGCAAGGAAAGAGTGTGCTTTTCAGTTACTCAAGTACAAGTTGACTGATTCCTTTGAGTAATTTGAATAAACAAATAGAGATTTACCATGTTGGCAGCATATCTAGGGTGCACTTTGATGTTACATGGATGTATCGAGGCAAATTAAGTCTTCCCCTATCTTCTGTCAAGAAATTGCGTTAACTTTCTCGGAATTCCTCGTGTTGTTATCAATTGCTTTCCGGATGACGTGCCGTGATCAAGATAAATAAGAAATCCTTGTAATCTAGTTCTATTACAATCAACATGAAATCACGCCCAAAGCCGCTTTTACATCGCGACTAATGGTTAGCGGTAGAGGATTACAGGTAAGTAAAATATTGTGCTGACCTTACGGTTTAGATTAGATTTTAGACTGGGTATTTAATGGGATAAAGGAAAATATTTTCAACCACGGTTTGTAAATTTTCAACACAAAGAGCACTTCCAATGTGCTGGGGAGGAGACAATGCTTAAGATATTAGTCACACCGTGGCTTTGTTCCTATCGCTTAATGGTCTTCGAATAGACATTTCACCTGACGTCAGTTGTACAGCTCCACCGTAAACAGTGCCACGATGTTCCAGTATCAATGACTACCCTGGTTCATGTGTTTGGCATGGCGTGGGTACAAAGTCCAGCCGTACTTAATACTCACTCGGCACTAACACCCATAGATGTACCATCAATTCTGATAACAAAGGCAAAAACAATTGTGGTTTTTATCGAAGTAACTGAATAAAACCCAAAAAAAGATGCTAACACTGAGACGAGAACGGTTATCAAAACCGAGAAATTGTAATCGTTTTGTGAGACAGAAGATTTAAGCTGTAGGGATCTCGATAAATCGCATATCTTCAATGCGAAAAAAGTAGAGAGATAGAAGTTGGAAAGTGAGTAGTCCGTTTCTCAGTTGTTCACATTAAGTACTCAAATAGGTACTTATTGTGCACACTTTTCGCCAAACACAAGACAGAAAGGCAACAAACAAACGGACCTGAGAAGCCAAGAAAAGAGTTGCATTAATTCGCTTGCCGACTGCATGCAAGCTTTCAAGGAACCTCAAGATTAATATTCCCCTCGAAAGCTTGAGATCAATCCCTTTGGATTTGGAGATAGGCGTAAATGCATTCGGGAGCGATGGCCACCTTTGATGTAGGCACGTTATTCACTTGCACCACTCCAGAAACTATCGATCAAAAACCATCGAGCGTTGCACTTCGCATGCATTTCCCACTCTTTAATCAATGAAAATTTTGTTTTTCAATAATCAATAAAGACTGCCTCTATTACGAAGACCCTTCTGCCCTCTTTCCACTGGCTGTCTTCGTATGGTAAAGTACCGAGCTTGACTGCACAGCTTATCTACAAGTTAAAGGTCATCCTGGAGCCCTTTAGTCGGTGCATTTGTCGGAACCGACTCTGCGAAAAAGAAATCGAGAATGAATCTTGCCGAAAGCGGCGACTTAACGTAGCTGTCTACAAATCGATGTCTAGTTCATTTCCTTCAAATAACCAATCTCTTTATGAAGGGAAGGAATGAACTTCTGCTTCAATGATGAAATATCTAGAAGTTTTTTTTTTCGCTTCAGTTCTATCCCAGTCCTAATGTGCATTCCAGATCGCATACCCCCAGAATTCACCCCTTTTTTAACCATAATTTTTTTAAAACAACACGTGAGCTGAACGAATAAACAAATGTCTTTATTTTCCTACTAATAGGATAGGTGATTTTAGGGAGGGTGGACAATCTTATCTGCTGTTTAATAATCTACCTTAACAAAAGGTTACCTCATTTAGACCACCATTTTGTTCATCGTCCAACTCAATATTTATGTCAGGCCATCAGTTTTTTAGTAACCTCCACGTAACAGTGTACGGTTAACGCAGTCTTGTGTATTCAGTCATTACTATTTTTCGGCATATCTTCGAATAAAGACGATATTTATTTTATGACAATTCATTTCTTTCTCCTTTGAAGGACTTTTTTTCGAAAACTACTTTCACTCAGTTTAGTTTGAAGGTCTTTCGTCTTGATACAATAACTAAACTGATGGTACCTGACAAGTCAAATATATTCGTTGGGGTTAAAATGTCGGCATACATGGTCTGATATGCAAATTCACTTAACCGTTTATCGGCAAGCGGCTAGCACACATACAGTTAAGAATCTAAACCAAAGCTTCAGTAAGGCTCCAAAAATTATTACCCAACACCTTCCCGCAATTGGTCGTCTCTCTGAATGCGTCCTTTGAAAGAAGATTTATTTTCATTCAGTATTCAATGGAAACAAAGTTAACATGGTTGAACGCTAATGGTATGGTAAGTTTTGGCGGCCTCTATGACGACTTTAAAGAGCAACAAAAGGACTTCATGAAGATGGGTTTCAGTCGAATTTCAGCGACAACTATAACAATCCCTGTTTGAGTGGTTTTTCGAGCTATTTTACTAGTTTTGGTTGAAGAACAAAGTGGTTATTTCAGTTGTGGAATCTCAAAGGTTTCAAGTTTTCATAGTTAGAAAAGTACTAGCCCAGGGAACCAGAACTTCGTTCCGACACGTCAAAATCTAACACTGTGACAAACGACGATACCTTTTTTGTTCCACTGGTCACTAAGCCTTGAAATCACTCGATTCTCTCCTAATCAGAATGACAGATATCAACTCCAGCGAATGTACTCAGAAAGGATTCGAAAAAGCATCGTTATCTTATCCCATTGTGTACTCCCATTCGTTCCCGTCGTCACATGACAGAGGCAGACCGTGGAGAATTGGATTAGATGTTACTGAACCGAGATGTATATTGTAGCTTAAAAACTCGAGTGTGGGACACTATTTCATCGTTCACCCTATCGAGAACAAAGGCGTCGATGACCGAAGATTTCAAAAGCAAGAAGGCTATGAGTAATGTGAATAAAGAACGCAACGTTGGAGGCTAAATCGATTTCGTAGAACTTCAGTATAGCATGGAGTAACTCCGTGTATTTCATATAACACAGGTGTGTGTGTGTGTGTGTGTGTGTGTGTATGTGCCACATAGTGTGCAATGTTCGTCGTCCATTTTCGCTAATCCACGAAGTAATAGATCCAACTGTCCACGGTAATGAAGCCTGCCTGATCACCAGAAAAGGTTCTGGAGGATCCAAGACCACCATCAAAGTAAGTTGCGAGTTTCTCGAGGAAACTACTATCCCCTAAGATTGTTTTTCAGCATTGAACTCACTTCTTGAAATGGAATTTCAGCTTGTTTTGATCCTGGCCATTAGTCGATCATGTTATTGCTATACTCTCTGTTACGGTTTTAATAAATATGTCCAACACCAATTCTAATATATAAATAATATTTGCTCACAAAAAAGTCAACATTTCAACGCCTCACATTTGAACCTAAATCTTGTCATTAAGCATCTTTTTCCAAGTCATAGTCTAAAGGTTCATTTATCCATGTGCTCCTAGAAATTTGCCAATTCAATGACTGAATTAAATTTGGGGTCATAGAATACCCGTGTAAATAACAAGACCATTGGCCTATGGCAGTTTACTAATCAAGGCCAATCTTTGTTTTTGGCGCGTTTGCTTCTAATAATTTCTTTTTTTTTCCACAAGAAATCAGTGAAAATTCATGCGCACTATTTTTTGGTGATGAGCCAACCTTTGTTGAAATGAAAATAATTACACTCCATTTATCAAAAGCATCTACTCTACTGTTTAGTTCTAAGAACGGAAACTATATTTCAAATGCCAGAGCTCGAGTAAACGCAAGTTGGCTTCTATTTTAATACGTTTCTTGTAAACTAAACTGCTGATTCACAGTAAAACAGCATAGAATATAAACTTTTTCTGGATGTACACATTCATCTTAGACTCAGCAGACGACCGCATTGTAACCAAGAGAATGTTGAAAATACAAGGTATTTGTAAAAATCTTCACATATGAACAACTTAAAACCTCTACAAGTCGGAATACTTTGTATTCGTAGCGGTACATCTCGATGCGAGGATAAACCGAGACGAAATTTTAGTAATTTAAATTCATTCACCAGTGAGCATCCATCAGCATTAATCGACGGCTCTTTAATAGTCCGAACCGTGAATGAACGGTCTTTCAGGGAACACGTTTGTAGCAATGTGTAATTTCATTTGCTGAATGATAACTTGAATCTCCTTTGGTTGGCATCTACTTTGAATGATCTCTCTTTTAGTACTTGCATTACTATCGATTCTCCTTAGGCCTTTTCTTATTTTTGAAATAAATTTTAGAATTTTCAGACAGAACCCGTATTGAGATTCAATTCTATAACACGTAATTTTAACTTTGGAGTGAGGAGTTGTCAGATGAGGACAACTCTTTGGATCATTCTCTTTCACTACCTATTTTTCTCGTCGTTTTTCGGGTCTACTTTACCTCGCCTCGATTATAGAGTTGGCTCAGTTTCAGTACCGGGGTCGCCCTTATTGAGAAAATCCCGAACAGTTCTTCATTTATGGAACGAACTCGGGGAAGAGATGATGAAAACAATTTGATAATACCACATTTTTATTATTTTCAATCGTTATGCCTCTGTCCATTCCTTCATGTCATCATTGGAAGAAGAATGCTCACCCTTAATATACTAACAAAATGAGTTCCTCAAACAGATGGCAGGTTAAATTACTTTCCTTCACTTCAAATGACTTGGATATAGTGTAACACTCTAGTTCTCTTTTTCTGGCTTGGAAAATTGTCTACAATCTCGAAGGTATCTTCTTACTCATCTGTGAGTCTCGTATGTCCTGAAATGACATTCTGCTGCGGAGATTGGTCATAAAACGCGCCTTTTAGGTAAATCTCTGGCCCTGACCTTCAGATGTTGTTTCTGGTCTTAAACAAAATGATCCCTTCAGAGTAATATGCCCAAATTTTCTTCAAACAGACCACAGACTGCAGAGCACTTCAAATCTTGATAAAGGAGAGCGAGATCGACTGTTTAGAGTCTGGAATCTCTAATACAACAGGGGGCTAAAAATAGGGGTAAAGTAGCACACCTTTCGCTGCAGGCTATTCATCTATAAATTCCCCATAATAGGCACATTTAATATCACCATGACGATGGTTAGGTCTTCTAAAATTGATACAGATAAATAAGATGCCACGTGTTGGTTCCTTCACACACTGTTTTAGCTTTAATTACAATGCAATTGTAAGTATGGTTGGTTTAAATAAACCATGCCACGAAGCGGATAAATCAGTCCTGATTAATGATGCCAGGAGTTCATTTGTGTGGAAGGTGTGTTTACAACAAGCAACCAAATGAAGCAAACAGTGCTGTTGCAAATTGGTATTTTGTAGCGTTGAATTACGCCGTTTTGTCAACTCGCCTTAAAGATCCTAAAATGATAGGGAAAATGGATTTAAAATCCGTCTCTTGGAGTATTGTTTTGCATTTAAGATTGTGACCGCACAAAAATTCATCCAGTTTTATTGACTAATTTAGATTGTCAAATCATTCGTTTTGTGAAGGGGAAAGTTGAGAGCGAAAACGTCGCGTTTGTGACTTCTCAAGCACTGCTGAAAGCAGTCACCTAACGAGTTGACCAAGTTGTAATTTCCTCATTCAGTTTTTCACTTTCCATCTAATCTACCCTCTCATTTCAATTCTGTCGACCACATCTCATTGTCGTCTTTTACTAAGCTCCTTAGATCCCAAAAAGATAATTTAAAATCGCATAAAATTCGTCCAAAATTAGGAATATTGTTTAATGGCCAAGTGTTTTTGGAAGCTGAATGAGATTGTACCGTTTTCAAAAATTTCGTTTGGCTCTATCGGGAAAATGAACTGTGCAAGTTGCCTTATTTTTAGAAGTTTTTATGAATAATATTTTATGAGTTTTGACTTCCAGATAAATGAACACACGGCGAAAAGTTAAAGGCACTTTATTGCTTCATTCATAGAGCAGCTATTCATTTTCTAGCTGTCCTGAAATGGTACTATCGGCCTTCTATGTTTGGGAACCTTGGGGCTGGGGGTACGGGCGGGGGGGGGAAGGGGAGGGGGAAGGGGAATGACAGTCTATCTCCTGGTAGCGGATCAATAGACGTGAACATCTTTGGGATTATCTAGACTACAATACCCGGTTCGCCTCAGTAGAAAAACATGTATGAGGCTTTAACCTAAAGGAGCAAGGTTCTTCGGGTTAGACGCCGGTTCCTAAAGAGGGTAAATGAGGGCGAGTTGGTTGACCATGCGGTTCATGAGTGATAAAGCCTCTGGGGGTGAATGAAGAGATCGCAAGAGGCAAAGATAAACACTGATTCTAAACGAGTGGAGAGAGAAATACACTGCTCCAATACCAGATATCGTTCTAGTTTCTCTCTCTTCCATAATATTTTTGCATACTACTTTTTAGTTCGAAGGAAAATTTCGAACCAGAGGCTTAGGTGTGTGCCTTTGTGTAGATCCGCCAACCTATTTTTGATCAGTCTTCAAGATACCTGAGCTTTTTCTATCCCTCGTCGCCTAATATGGGCTGTTTTTGGGTGAATGTTCATTGTAAGATGGCCTAAACAATTAGGTTGGCAGTACACTTAGCCACTCAAAGGCAATAGTCATGAAAAGAGGGGCCCTTAGTTGTAACGGTGAAGCGCTAGTTGTTGCAATAAAGATGGAGTACCTGGGCGGATACAGTTGAAATCAGTGCGAGAAGGTGAGGCTCAAACTCGGCCCTATTCACTCTTAGCATTATCCTTAGTGTTCACAGTCTAATGTCACATGATTCTGTTTTGATGAATTTCCGCCCCCATGCAAAAGGAGTCTTGAGTGAGAGAAAACAATTTGCGACAGAGAAAACTGAAAATTTTCCCTTTTTTCGCGTGCTTGTTTTTCTTTTTTTGGGGAGATGATCTGAAATTTCCTTCCAATCTCTAGAGTCTGAGTCAACTTTCACTCTGATTGAGAGAGACCAGCCGCGCTGCTTTGATTATTTTGGCGGACTATCTACTGAAGACCAGAAGGGATACTTTTTGGGTAGCTAAATAGCTAGCGCCTATTCATTTGTCCCAACTTTACAAAAGAGGTCTCGCGAGCTTGAATTCCACTGCCTCTGCACCACCTTGCACTCATCTGGTGTCTAGTTCGGTGTGAGTAGCAAGGGCGCCCAATCGCTCAATCGCGATTATCGGGGGCAAGCGAATAGAGGAATAAGGTGGTGGCTCAACTTCCTTTTTGTATCAATTAACTTAGACAGTGGTTTCAGACAGATGGCATTCGAATGCCGTTCTTCTGGTTTATTAAAGAGGTAGCAACTTTGAAGGTGCCGTTTAAGCCATCTCTGCTGTTGACGTATTAGGGTTGCTTCGTTTCTTAATAACCACTACCCGGATTATCGTTTCTTGTATGTTTGCTTATTTCCCCGAGAGGATTGATGCGCCTTGCACTGTTTGGATCTTGGCAGAGGACTTCACCTTAGCGAAGGCTTTCATCCCAATAGCATCCTCCTTCATTGCCTTGGAGTTCTTTAACATCGCTCGGAACCAACGGGACCCGTATTTACTAATGGGAGCCACAAGTTTAGAAATGGAGACTCATGGCATTGTCCTACTTCGTTCAACTAGGACGGCTAAATTTTCTGCGGCAAAATCTCTAGACTTAAAGTCTCTCAAACCTCCTTAATTTCTGCTACGTTTTTTATCGTATCTGTATTAGCAACCATTTCGTACTCATCATAGATTGACGAGAAATCCGACATATTCACCCATTCGGATACCTGTACCCCCCTGTCCTACTTTCCTCAAGGAGAACGGAGATTTGGAAAAGGAACTCTGAATTGCTATCGAATGCACAATTCATTGTTCTTTTATTTACCTTTAGACAACTTTTTCAAACTGTCCTACAAAAGTAAAACGCTACCGTCTCTGAAGGAGCTTCTTCCTTTGTGTTTTCAATTAAGCATGCAAGAACTGGCCCAGAGGAAAAAACTTTGTCAATAAGAAGGCCAGCTTTATTTGCGGATAAAAGGCTAAGTAGTCTACAAGTACTTGACCTTAGAAGTTTGCTAATTTGCGTATTAAAAAGTTGAGTGAAGTGGAATGCACAGACGGGCGGTGTGCAGAGATAGTACACGCGATTCCGACATCTATCCTTTCTTCATATAAGACACCGCTGCATGAAAAATTCGTCTGTCTTGTGTGCAAGGCGCTACTTTTACTCGCTCCAAAATGGTGCCAAATTATGAGAATCAAAACAGGGGTCTTTTCGCCTACATCTAACTTGCTTGTCCGCGTGCTTCACAGAACGGCCTTATTGTTAAGTAGCATCTAGCAATTTACTCGGGTAAATGAGGCGCGGGACGATCGATAATTTTGACCATTTTCGCTAAGAAAGTAGACCCCTTGAGAGACGCGCGATTATTCGAACCGACTGCATGTGCCTAATGGGCGGCGATGAGTCAAGTGGGCTGGTGCATGCGTGGCAATAGCTTGTTTCAGGCATATTGATCAGCGCCACCTTCTCCAGCGCCGTATTGGAGGACACGGAGAGAGGAGGACGGGGGTGGAGGTGTGCGTGAGGTATTGGTAATTTAGTCACGCACCTCCCTTAAAAGGGCGAATGCATGCACGCACACACGGGTGCACAACTTTGTCTACATGCATCTACTTAAAATGGCGTCTAACAGCCAGGATATTAAGGGTTTGATCTATAGATTACCGAGCCAGAGATTTGGAAGGATTTTGCGGGCTTCATACATTTATCGTCGCGAAGATATGTTTAATCGGGTAGTACCTCATGGGACGAATGGTGACGAACTAGCACGACTGAGTTCTGTGATTAGTGGGCAACTGCTTCCTATGGCCGATTAGCGTCTATAAACGTCCGCATAAAAGTTGCTCAAAGCAACTCCCTTGAGTGTGTCAAATGACCAAATGTAGCAACATTCTGCATGTTTCTTGGAAAATAGAGTAGAAAATAACTTCTTAATTAAATGCGTAGTACACTCTTGATCACCTAAGAGGCGTCATTTGTCAATAACTTCGGAGACATGTTGTGAAGAGCATAGCCATTTCAGCTGTGTCAATTCGAGCATATTAAACTAAACTAGATCCGAAATTTATCATAGTCGCAAAACGGTAGCTTTGCAAAAATCAACTACTTTGCATTTTTATGCTGTGGATGGCGCCGCTAAATAATAAAGGGCCTACCAAACAGCTCCAAACACGTAAATATGAGTGTCATCCAAGTCCCATTTGCACCGACCACCCTTAAATTTTTTTGAAACATGGTCAAAATATGGTAATGCGGATGATAAAGCTGGAGAACTAATCCAAGTTTGGGGATTTGATTTAGACACATGCACTACTTAATTCAAATTGAAATATTCATAAAAATTGGCTATCTAAATGCAAAAAAATAATTAAAACAAAAAAGTTTTCAATAAAAAAACTTAAAAAAATTACACAGACGCAAAATATATTAAACTTGATGAGCGATTTACAGGTCACTTTGACTTATGTTTTGAGAGCAACTGACGCTACAACTACGGCCCGTTTGAATTGCCCGCGTGCATATAAAAAGGGCCTCGCGCTTAATGCGCAGGCTGGGTATGCTTGCCCGGTCCGGAATGGTCATCAAAACATTTCGGGGGTGTAATCTTTCTGTGCGGTCTGCCCGCGAGTGCGGGCGGCCGGTTTTCCTTATTTCGCATAGGAGTCAACGCCAGCTTGGCGTGGCTTGCGGTGCTCTCGCGTTTATCTCGTGTAGTCTGGGTTATGGTGGTTGGGGCGGTCGGAGAGGATAGGTCACTTGCAGGACGCGCGATATTGTGCTGCTGCTGTGGTCCTGTACCGTCTGGTGAACAAGGTACGCCATAAACACCTGGATCGATGGTCTCAAACTGGACTGTGTTAAGTGCGTGCATATGACAATGAACGGAATCGCCGCCAGATAGTTGCGAAGACTTTTGGAATAGGTATGAAGACTGCCTGTCCTTAACAGCAATGAGGACGGGCGAGGTGCCACCACGAAGTGGAACTGCTGCCTGTGTGAGGAGACCATACCAGAGAAGCGACCAGTGAACCGAAGGCGAAGAAAAGCGCTTTTACTGTCTTCTGTGTTTACAGTTGTGTGCTTTTTGTTGTAAAAGTTATTTATACTTCTGTTGCACCCCCAATAAGTCTTTGAGACTTGTCCAAATGGATGGGGGTAAATAAGTAAATTAGCGGTTCGCCCTGTAGGGGGCTTACTTGCCTAGCTGTCGGGACTGGCTTCTACGACTCAGGCGGAAATATTATTAATCAGCACGTTTTGATATTAGCAGTATTGCGTGAAACTATGCGGGTGAGCTGATCGCGAGCCTGGACTGTTTGGTCATAAATGAATTCGATGCCAAATGGGATCATGCAGTCAGAGGGCAATGAGGGAACAGGAAGAGTTTTCTAAAATTTATTATTATTATTATTATTTCACACTCTTTATATAATAAATCAGCAGTGGAAATTCAGGGTCAGGCGATGTTTACGCAGAGCAGTCCTTCAGGTTCAAGTTATTATTTATTAGACATAGTGATATTATTATTCAAAACCACGTTATTAATGCGAAAGTCAGTTATCGACATATTTAAGATGGTCTTTTTTATTCATCCCCACCTATTGGGCAAGTCCCAAAGATCTTGTACAACACTCAAACGCATAATACAAGATAACAGTTAAATTGACGTCTTCGGCTCCATGGTCATTCCTCGGCATATTTTCGTCATACAGTAATAGCTCAGCCTTCAGTTGCACATCTTTGCGGCACCTCGTTTATCTTCGACACTTTTAGTGTCGTTTATGGTTGATGGGTCATTGTTGTCCTCAGCCACGTATTCTTTGATAATAGGCGACCGTCCTTGCTTTACATAACAGTGATTCAAGATCCCTTTCCGACTGGATAAGCGTTTTTCGCAGCCGAAATAGAGCAGTTGTGTTGTTCATTCCGCTCGATATTCTTTTCTTCGCATTCGTTTTTTATGCTCTCCATTCTATCTTTTTCCTCCACCGTGTTCAGTTCTTCTGCATTCTCTACTGCGGCGTTTCGTCCTTTCCTCTTCTCTGTAGACTCTTCTCTTTCTGCGATTGCAACCGAAGGGTGACAATCCCTAATATGCCTCTTTAGTCATCCTTGAGTCTTGTATCTTGCAAGGCAGTCTTCAACAGAGTATATAAGCCTACAGTCCAGTATCTCTTCAGTTTCGTGACCTTCTTCTCCATGATCTTGTCTTCTGTGCCTTCGCATATCCTTCGTTGTGGCGAAGCATCTGTGGCAGTCGCCGTTGGTACAGACAATATCACGTTGGTGTATAGTTACTATCTCGACCTTCAAGGCTTTCTTTTGGATCAAGTAGCCATGAGTCGGAGTTCTATTGCCATATTTCTTTCGCATCCTTACTTAATTGAAGAGAGTAACAGGCCATCTTTGTCCATTTTTTTAAACTCTTCCGTAGGTTCAGCCTCTTTACCTGTATGAGACTTGCCAAGTTACGCATCCTCAGATCCTTTCGGAGTTCCTCGACAGTTTTGGCTCTTCGCGAGAATTGCACGTCGAGCCATATTCTGAATTGGTTGCAGTCGATTGTTATCTTTTACTCTCAAGACAATAGTAGATAGTCCATAAGCGACTGCAGGATCGGCAAAATACCCATCAAAGTTGCTTTCAGAGTATTATTGAGACTTCTTGAGCGCAGGAATGGTCGTAGTCGTGTTAGGTGCCCATTTGCCCTGACTAGGTTTGCTTTTATTGCTCCGTCTGGCTCACCGGTGTTTCGGATTATGGAGCCAAGGTATTCGAAGTACGAGGCACGTCGGAATGACATTCCTGCTGCTTCGAGAGGCATTTGATCCTCACTGTCACCAACTTGAAGCCAGAGGGTTTTGTTCGCTGCGATTGGCATGCCATATTTATGCATCGTTTTCGCCAGATGTTCTATAAATTTGACAGCTGCAACCTTACATGGCGCAGTGAGACATAGATCATCTGCATATTTCAGATGGCCTAGCAGCCATCTTTTGCCCTAGTGACCAATCATCTGAACCCCACTGACATTGAGTAAGGAGGAGGCTTCATCCAATATGAGTTGGAGGGTCTGGTTGCAAAGAAGTGGTCCTTCTTTTGAGGCTTGTTTCAGACCACGTTCCATCACAAAGTAGTCCTTTACCGAATGAATCACTTGCCAAGAGCAGCCCAGATTGATCATTCGGTTGATTATTGCAGCTTTAGGTAGCGAGTCAAAGGCCTTTTTCAGGTCAGCAAAACCTAGCACTCTTTTCTGCTTCTGGTCCACTGCGTTCTGTAGATTGGTTCTTACTCCAAGCATGGCCTGTTCAGTGGACCTTCCTCCGGAGAATCCAAATTGGGTTTTTGAGTGTAGTTCGGCAGGGTGGTGCATATAACTTGCCTGGTGTAGTTTGCAGGATCTGTCTACAAACCTTTACGCTTGTAGATACATAAAACTTTAGCATCAACCCAGGCTGGAAGTATAGAAATCATTGAAAACTTTGAGAAGGTAAGCATTTAGATACTGAGTGTCCCATTTCAGTAACTCAGATCGAATTGCTTAGTTTTAATCTACTTTTACCTGTCTCTATCTCTTTCATTGAAATTGAAGATCATCGTTTTTAATTTCTTCGGTGGTTCTGGTAGTGTGCGTTCAGATCTTTCGATTTTACTAGTATCCTTGCACTGTTTGCTTTCCATGAGGAGTTTTCCTTCATTATATCCTTCAAAAGTAAGAAGGCTTTTCGAGGTTCTCTCTCTGCGAGGTATACTGGAAAACAGATTATTCTTTCCTCTTGATATGCTTGTTTCGATTTTCAAATCATTTTATTCACCCTGTTTCTTTGCTGTTCGTACTTCAAAAACGTTTCTTGAGGTGGATTTGATAGCCAATTTGTTCTCAACTGCTTTCGTAGCAGAAGTTCTCTGTCGCCCGATTCGCGTATAGCTTTCTACACGCTGTATATTTGTTTATCTTTCGCTTAGTTTTTCGCCCGCAGTTTTGGCAGCAGCCTTTTCTATAGATTTCAGAAGAGCCTCACAGATTGTTGTGGAAGGGTCCTGGGGTAGTTCCCTTTTGAGATGTTCCTGGTATGCTTCCTTCGATTGTCTTATTTGTTCGAGGTCTTTGGGCAGTTGCCCCACTTGCTTTTGACTTTTTAGGCCTTCCTACAAAGTTCTATTCTTTTTTTTTCCGAAGCACTTTCTAATACGTGATTTGAGCTTGAGGATATTTGTTTGTGGGCAGCGATCAGAATTGGCATCTGCCTTTCAAGAAGCTCGTATGTCCCTTATTAGGAATATATTTGAGCTCTTCACCAGAACAAAGTTAAGAATAGCACCTTTCCCTGTAGGATGGTACCAAGTCAGTCTTGATCAAGTTTAAATTAATATCTTGGCTTAGGCTTAGTAGCTTTAGTCCATTCTCTATGGTGTCTTTTCGGTTTGGTGAATGGACCCAATCTGCAATTGAAATCGCCATGGATAATCATTTGTGTACATTCAGGGAGAGGTAGTCTATGAGTTTTGGCCACAAGTTTGTTGAAGGTTTCTTTAACTATTGTATCCTCTGTGGACTCGGTCGGAGTATAACATCCCATCAGTCCAACTTTTACTCTTGGTAGCTTCGTGTGACACGACAAAATAAACACCAGCGGAGGGTTCATAAATTATTTTTATTATTGCAAAGATTAAATTATTTCATTTTGTAACATCAATTTTGTGGAGCAGGAACAGCAGCGTGTTTCGGTGAGCCCTCAGCCTTCCAAATTCATCAGTCCGTGTAAAATCCCCACTAAATAATAAAATAATTTAGCTCACCTCAGAGTCGTCTAAATGACATTTCAGTTTCTCTAATTTGATCCAGCTTGACTTCCTGATGGACCATGTCAGGTCGTGAATGTGGATTTCTCTGTGATATTTTCTCCTCTAACCAACAAGTGTTTTACATACACCCGAACAGGAAATAATGAGTATGCTAGCCGCCAAATGCTAAAGACCCTTGTATTTTGGGGAATACAACGTTCAAAAGCCTTAAATCTTAGCTGAATTGGTAGCAGGGGAATTCAAGAGAGCAAACAAACACCCGATATATAGATATAGAACTATGAGGCGATGTATCAATGACATTATCTTTTTGGACTGAAGCTGATCTTGAGCACGAAGGCAAATACAACATGCTTGCCATGCCAACATTCACGGATGGCTAATTCACTGCCCCCAACTTGTCGTATGTACGACCCATCATCAAAACATACGGATATTCATCACATTGTCTATCCTTTATCAAATAAACTTGGACTTCTTCCTTATTTATTTTGATTTAGGCCTCTGGAAGTTCACCTATAATCCTTTCAGTTAGCAACCGGAAAACCAGGACGTTTAAGGGTATTTCTCAACATTTATACTTTCCATAATTTCAACACCATTTCGAGTGTCATCTAAATAAAATATAGAGACTTTCCAAAAAATCTGAAAAAAAAGCGTTTTCGAGCCGAAAGAATAATGTACTTTATGATGCCTTCTGTTGAATAAAAGTCAACGAATGACGACCTGCTGAATTACAGATAATGTGTAAGGAACAGTTAAGACTTACGCAACGATTCGAGGGTATTTATATTTGCATTTTAATATTTTTTGCCTGTTTTAAGATTTTAAACTGGCGAATGCAGATTCACTCTTCTGCTTTGGTTCTCAATTCATTGGTATACGCACTACACAGCTGCGATTCTTGAAATCTGGTCAGTGTTTAAGTTGTGAAATGGACAAAATGATCTTAACATCTGAACAAAAAATTAAAGTTATGTAAGACATTTTACATCTGACATAGATAACCTTAATGAGAACCAAAGTTCTGTACTGGTATCGAGAATTGCGGTGCTGTAAAAATCCATTTGAGTGAACGGTTTAATCTTTTGCCATTTTTTCTTCTATGAAACCTACGTCTGTAGGCTCTAAAGTAAATTCATAGCTAAGAAGCTTGAAATCAGACATGTATCCACCTGGTTATCGACTATTTCGCAATGTTAAACAGTTAGTGTAAAAAAGACAGCGTTAGGAGAATTCATGAATAATATCCTTAATTACAGAAGCACTGGTTATAGACCTAACTTTGTCATTCCTAATTCAAGCATAAATTTTACAAAGCTGCTAAAAATATACTAGGCATTTCATTCTAAAGCTCCTTGCAACTGGATTTTACCACATATTCTCACGTAGGGTTAAATATATATATATAGTCACATTCATCCAGTAGACGGAACTCCAGCAGTGGATATACAAATTAAAATTTTTTTCTGGCACTAATCTCTCCACTGCAAATTACTGTGAAGAAACATCATTTGATAACTTTGTTTCCATCCTTGGAAAACAATACCTGGACCAACACACCAACCGCAGAGAAACTTTGCGCGGAAATCTGATTGGATTGGTGCGCAATGAGTGATGTTAGTATAGTTCAATCAATAAGAGGATCCTAGAGTTATGGCACTGTAGGATCAATGCGTACGTCCGAATATGTGAACGCGAAGAACTTAGGCTGTAAACGATGAAAGGCCAAGTAGTGGAGTAATTGAAAGCCAATTAAAACCGTTTTTATTCGTAATGAAAAAACAAATAATACATTTCCATGTTATTACTGCCAAAGACAGCTATGATTTTAAAGAAACCGAGTGTTAGTAAGTCTCTAATTCTAACATACTTAAATTTATAAAGGATTAGGAGAAGCTGTGACAGAAAACATAAGGTTTACATAACAATCTCTTTAAATAGGGAAGCGTCTAGAAGCCATCATGAAATTAACTGGTGTGCATCCAATGATTAGAAGGATCACCAGAGTGGTTAATACTACTAAAAATAAGGCGGCAACCGAGTAAGAGTTCCCAATCATCTGTTCAAGATAACGTGCCTTATCTTTAGTCACTGAATTATGTAGTTAATATCCAACTTTGAAATTAAGTTTGCTTCAAGTTGAATTTTTTGAACTAATTTTGCGTATTCCAGTTAGTATCAAACCATTTTGAGATGAAGAAAAAAGAAAAAGTAAAAAATACGAACTAAAGCAGTTAAAGTAATTTTATCGCACCCTTCTTTTAACTATTCTCTTTATTAACCTGTTCAAAAATATCCGCTTTGTTTGACAGTCGCGCTCGGTCTTGGTTGGGCTTGGCAGGTCTGGGTCCTTGTGTAGCTGTGTTCGCGATTGGTTTGCGATTGGTTTCTGTTTGGTTTGTACTTAGATTATTTATCGAACAAGCCGGATTTGGGTTCGGTAGTATGTGATTCGTTTCATGCACCCGCATCTTCTTAATGTCAATTGGCAACTTCCTTTTTACCTTTTTCTGCACTCTAATATTATTTGCTACCAGTTTCTAGGGTTATTGATAGGTGAACTCATTTCCTTTAGTCTTGACAATGTCGGATTCGGAGGTCAATGGGGATGAGTACATTGTGGAAAAGGTTCTCCGGGTTAGGATTCGGAATGGTGTGAAGGAGTATTTTCTCAAATGGAAGGGTTATCCCGACTCTGAAAACACTTGGGAACCAGAAGAAAATTTAGACTGTCCTGATCTCATTAAACAGTTTGAAGAGAATGCCAAAAAAGGTGCCGCAAAGGTTCGTCCTGGTAGAGCTTCCAGTGTGGCCTCAAGTGATGCGGGAAGCGTAAAGGCAACTGAAACGCCCAAAAATGATGCAGCTCCTTCCTCCGCCGAGTCGGAAGCTCCTCCTAGGGATACTGAAAGTACTACAAGTTCTCGAACTAGGAAGCGCAAAGCTACAACTGAGCTTGAGGCTGAAGAGGATAAAGCTAGCGATGAGAATGTGAATGAGGGTGAAGTTGCCGAAGTTGAAGCGGAAGAGGAAAGTACTCCTGCTAAGGTACATCCAGCTCGCTTGGGTTTTTATAGTGTTACACTTTATAAATCAAGTTGTTTCTTTCAGCGCCAAGCTCTTTCTGAAATACCGGGGTCTACTCAGAAGGCCCGAGGATTTGAGCGAAATTTAAGTGTTGAGCGTATCATTGGTGCAACTGAGAGTGCGGGAGAGCTCATGTTCCTTATAAAATGGTATTCTCAATTGCGTAATTACCGAGTGCTTTAAACTTCGTTCAAACATGTGATTTCGCTTTCAGGCAGGGTCTCGATATTGCTGATTTGGTGCCCGCTAAAGAAGCCAACGTAAGGTGTCCCCAATCGGTGATTAAGTTCTATGAAGAGCGTCTAACCTGGCATACTCCCGAAAACAATCAATCAAGTAATGAGTCGTAAATCTCCTATTCCTTGCATCTTAATTGTCAACGCATTTATCCCCTAGATGACTAACCACTTCATTGTCTCCACCCCCTTTTCTATAACTAATGTAACCATGCTCCTCGAATACACACTCCTACTCCAACCCCATCACTTGTTTTATACCCTGACATCATCCTAAGTCTGTACTGTAAAGGATTTTACCCTCATTCATTCCCTGATCTGTTTCAAACTGTTGAGGAGTAGATAATTATGACACGATCTATCGCGTCTCCTTCCATGTTGGACTTGGTATTCTTTTCTGTTACCGGTTACTGATTGTGGGTCCGCTCCAGGTTAGGCATTCGTGAATAAATTGTGTAAACGCATTGGTGGTCGTTCATGTTTGGGGTCTTCCGGCTCTATCGTCGACCCGATGGAGGCGAGCCTGCTCCAGGGGTTTGTATCCCCCACTTTATGTGGTAGTACACAAGTTTGTTTAAAAGCAAGGCTTTGCTTTGTAAAAGAAGGGTTGAAGATGCAAAGGAAATCAGTCGGGGGCTCGGTTACTGCATGCTCAGTCGATTGCATCTGAGTGAATATGGGTGCGCTCCGACACTTGAAACAAATGATTGGCTCTTATCAAAAGACAGAGAATGGGTCTGGTATCACTGTACTTGATTAATCAACATAATATCCTGGTTAGGTTATTTCTAAAAGCTAGATTAAAGTCACAATTTTTTGAGAAGCCGAACATTTAAACAATTTTTTCTCAATTTCCCAACGATTGAAATTTAGCATACGCTTACAGATTAACTGCTTAATTGTGCCCTGTGAATAGGAAAATCACATGACTGAGCGTTAATCGATACCCACGGCAAGTACGTTGCAAATAGCCCTATTTTATGTCGCTAGGTCTAACCAATCTAGCCAATAAAATTTCGGATTAGCCAACATTGAGCACCACAAGATTTAGAATTCGGAGGGCCCGTAAACCTACACACTGCAAAATCTAAAGCATCCGTCTAAAGTGATATGACTGTATACCAAATACACATGTGCAAGTAAAAACCTAATGCCTTGATAATGTGCCATTAGTTTGCGAATAAGTAATTAATAATGTTATTAATAAGATCATTAATGCTGTTACTGACCTATCGAATAAGTTATCAGTAAATGTGCGAGTCAGGCATAGTGGAGAGGAACCACTGCTAATTTGTCCACCATACGTAATTCACCTCATATTCACACAAAGTATTATTCGAACAAAGAAAAGCAATAGAAACTTTGAATTTATGCCGTTTTCTAGAAGTCCCTCTCCTACCCACTGGCAAATGTAGCCCCTTGAACTTGTCGAGGATTGTTAGTTAGACCCTCAGCTCTTACTCAAAGGCATTAAAATTGTTTTTTGGCAATCAGAATGCTTGCACCAGATAACCCGAATTTTACAGGCTAAAATAATAAATAAATCGGAGATATCCCGTAATCCATGATTAACGATATAAGATAGTAAACGAAGCTGGTTTTCACCAACTTAAAACACTTAGCTATAGTATCCCAAGAATCGAGCCGAAGAAAACCAGATTTGGTTGTCATTAAAAAATTTTGAATATTGTTTCAGCAGAAGTATTATAGAAAATGCAATTTAAAAAAATATCAGAATGGACAGATTCCCTAGTCATTACTATAAAGGGAAGCGTGTTTAATATTGCTGTTTTTTTCATCACCTATCTTTTTCAAAAAATAAATAAACTTTTCAACATAAAAAGTTTAGCTTTCAGCATAAATGAATATCAGTTCAAGCTCCGCGTGATAAAAACAGAAATGATGCCGATCTTTGAGTATTTTGGGAAACTGAATTGACTGAGATGTCCGAACCCGGAGTCTACTTTTTGCGATAAATCCAGGAGCATGAAGTCGTTCTTGTACCTTTTCCGGTTGCTCCTAAGAAGGTTAAGAAATCCAATATTTTGGAAAGTAAAAGACGCAGATCATGAAAACAGCAATTCAACAAAGAATTCAGGTGCCCTTTCAACATTTTTATCGCGTTGAAACCATCTGTTTCTGTCCCCCTGATTTCATTTTAACTGTACACAGGACATAGGCACCTTCAGCTTTGTATTCTTAAAACCTAACAAAAGTAAATATCAAAACCAAGAGACTTTAGCTTGAAATGTATAAAGAGAGTCACATAAGATTCAGCGCTAATATTGTTCACTACTTCTGACTAACGTTTCATTACTAATAACAGAAAAATTGCATGAACCGTTTTGTTGAAATATGTGTTGGAAAATATTATAACCTATATTCTCACGGGAACTCGCGTCGCCTCATGGAGCGCACTACCCCAATTTCATCAGAACGCAGTTTTTCTTATACGTTAATTAAGTTGCATAAGTAATAAAATTGGAACTTCAATGTTTTAAAAGGCGAAATTTGATTCTTTTCAAATTCCATCCATTTGTCTTGTTATTACGTTCTTACGTGGTCGGATTTGTTGATTATCAATAAAGCTGATTATTGGCGGATTCAAATAAAGAAACGAAAAAGAGGAACCTTTTTCAGCTTTTCGTGGCCAGTATCTGTGTGGCGCTCTATAAGATATTAAACGTGGCTTGGCACCTATTTACATTAGTGTAGGCGATGAAAATTAGCTTCGCTGATAACACGAGATCTATGAAGAACGACAATTATTAATTTTTTGAAATTATATTAACTGGGACTATCATTGCATGGGTAATTCAGGGCAAATAAAAAATTTACAGGCCATACGTGATATTAAAAATAAAATTTTCAGTTAAACGATTGATTTTATTGATTGCTGAATATTCAATTAAAGAGTAACAACTGTGCTTAAGTGAGCAAATGAAGGCGCACTGTAAAGAGCGCACCATCCAAAGACGGTCGGAGTTTCTGTGCCCGAGTACTGACGGGTATACAACTCACTTGATACAGTATATCTTAATAATGGGTTGGGATCGGCAAGCGACTCGACTAAACTTTTATTATACAAATTAAGCCAAGTTTGCCTATGCAGTAAACCAAAGTTCAATAATACAAGTAGTCAAATATTGATCTATAGTTTTTATTGGTTTGCGTTCCTTATCAACAATTATCAATATACATCGGATTTAGGATCATCCACAAAACATAGCTTATCCGGGTCATATCGCTTTAGAACATGGGCAATACTTATCTCCTGGTTAAAGTGATTCAATTTTCACGCCAAATACATCCCATATGAAGTCGATAATGTGGGAGGATTCTTTTGCACTAGAAATTAACTTGGAAAATGAATTCGACATCCCACTTCATATACATTTGGTTTTGCTACTAGCCTCGTAGCGCTTGAGTGTAATTCAGGAATCGATATTTGCCTGAAGGGTTGAGCAAAAATCTCAAAAAAAATTATCATGAAAATCATCAATTACATCATCCGCAGAAAAAAGGCATGCAATGCATTAGGAGTAAAAAGCATAGAGAATAGAGTTGGCGTATTGCTGAATTTTATTTATTTGTAGGGACACTTGGTAGTAGATTCATAGTCAGACATGAAGTCAGAAAATATATGAAAAGAGAATAGAGAAAATAACCTGTGAATTTTCTTCAATCGGGGGACGCATTAATTTCTTGGGGGGTTTTGGATGAAGCGTCTCCCATATTGGCCTTGGTTTTGTTGCACCGATGTTGGACAACTTAAGAGCAACGTACCTTCTGGTGATGGCCTAACAATAGAATTTAAATTAATGTCTATTGCTATTTTAATAAATGGGAGTGTATTTAATCAAACCATCTACTTTATGAAGCAAATGGTTCTGTAAACATAGTTTAGAAATAGACCCCGATGGACCACCATTCTTGAATGGCAATTATTGACTTCTCGTCTTTCGGCGCCATTCTGGACTCCTCTCATCAGCGATCAGCGAACCGGCTCAGAGGATCTCTTTACCTTCTCACCCTTTACACAAGACATAAACAAAACCTTCATCTGACAGATGTTGGGCTCCAGACATCCTAATCTTTGCTCGCATCAGCAGTTACTCTGCAGCCACAAGAGAAAGTGGAGATTGAAACTGGCAATTGACTAATTTTCAAGCTCGAATTTCTTTGAGTTTCCAAAGTGTGATGCATTTAAGTTGCGATGTCTTTGAAGTGGACGGTCCCGAGAAACTCGAATTATTCCAGCGCCTTCTTCAAAATGATCCTTGATAAATTTTTTATTCTGTATCCGTCTCGATGATGATAATCATCTAATTGATAAACTCCCCTGTGAAGTCCCACTGCAAAAAAGAATAGAACACTTGTAGCATCACTCACATCTACGTCTTATCAATAGCGTCTGGTGGGCTCTGTAAACCTGTGTTTCAAACTATGCCGATTTCCGATGATGAGCAGAAGCTGAGAAGATGTTCAACCGAAACAACATTTGTTTCGGAGATATAGTATATTACTTGCTTGGTACGGGGAAGCTAGTGTCATTCAATAACCTCAGTTTGCTAACTTCAACAGCTTGACTACAAATCTCGAAAGATGGCTCTTATTTTACCAAGAATGTTGTTTATTGAACCAACCAACAAAAAGAATACTTGATCTGAACAATTACAAGTTAGCTCACAATACAAAGTATCACATCTTGATGGTTAGCAGTCTCATTTTTTACAGTCAATGATGATTAGATCAATGGCGAAAAGGTGTGATTAGACGGAATGGGATGATCAGATCAAAACACAAAGTTGGAAGAGTTTTTGGGAACCTTGAGTGTTATATTCTGTTCCAAGAACCTGGCAACCGCCGCTCTGCTCGCCAAAAAGTACGTCTTTCCAGTAACATGGCTGTCAAAAATAAAAAGCAATCAACTACAGTGCTTTAATAAGAAACTCAGGAATGCACAAATTTTACCATTTTAGGAGATAAATTAGTTTTTCCGACTTAACAATTACTCCTACTAGTTGATCAGTGTCCATGTTAGCTTCTACTATGTTTAAATCTTCAGGGGTCTAAAAAATAGACATGAAAGGAAAATGGGAACATTATATAAGTTGACAAACCATATGTCTTCATCCGTGTCAGCCGTGATGGTGCCTCCGCTTGAAATCAGTTGATGAACGGACACAGAGCTACTCTGAGTCAGAGGAACACTTTCGATACCCGTTGAGGATCCTTCACCTCTTCTTTTCCTTTCTTTCTTCTTCTTCTTCTTCTCTTTTTTCTTCCAAGCTTTCTTCTTCACTCTTTTCACAATGATCTCTAAACTCGTCCTTCAATCCCATTTCAACTTCATGTTTATTGCCTTATTCTTCAGTATTTGATACTTCGACGTAGGATAAACTAGATGCTAGGCCAGATACTTCTTGAGGATTACCATTTAGGTTTTTGTTTGAGTCGGCAATAGAAATGACTTCGAAATTATGTGCAAGCTAAGAGTGCCCAACACTTTCCCGGAATTCGCGTAATAGCCCAGGGCATTTGCGATTTTCCTCTGGCTTCCATGTGCTTTCTGACTGCGAGTAGCCCCCCCCCCCCCCCCCCCCCCAATTGATCAGGTACCACCTTTTGTCGTGGAATACCTGCGTATGAGGGAATTTTTTCACGGTGAATTCGCCCTCCCCAATATCATCGCCATCTGACACCTTCAGCTCCTGCTTAAATTTAACACATATGACCGTCAGCGACTGATTTTAAATCATAGCTGTGGTTGAAGTTAAATGTTCTTTATTGGCTGTAGCCAACAGATTTAAATTAAAATTATTGACCATTGGCTCCCTGATTGGTCTGAATTCTTGAAAAGCTTTAAACTGACTTTGAAACTCTTAGAAATCCATCAGCCCGTAATGAGAGTTATCTGCTCTTGTATGTATGGTCAGCTTGGAAACTTCGTATTCAAATGTCAGGCTTCTGGTGACTTATCAGTACTTGTCTTGAGAGTAAACGATAACAATCGACTTAGAGCAACACAGAATAAGGCTCGCCGTATGATACTTGGACTGTACTCGCAAAGAAGACAAAACTGTTGAGGAACTCCGAAGGTAACTCCCAATACGTAACCTGGCAAGTCTTATACAGACTAAGAGGTTGAACCTATGGAAGAGCTTAAAGATGGAAAAAGATAGCCTGATACTCTCCATACTTAACAGTAACTTTGAAAAAGCCGAAACAAAGAAAGCTTCACGTACAAGGAACTGGATGCTTCAATTAATTAAGAACGCGAAAGAAATATGGCAAGAGCACTCAGATTCATGGCTACTTGATCCAAAGGAAAGCCCTCAAGTTCGAGACGAAAATTATACACCTAGACTGGTAGGAGAAAGACAACGCGATATTGTCTGTATCAACGCTAACTGCCAAAGATCCTTCGCCAGAATAAGTTATATGCGAATGCACGTAAGACGAGATCACGGAGAAGAACATAGAACTGAAGAGATGCTCGACCCTAGACTAAAATGCCCTCTTATAGACTGCCTTAAAAGATACAAGACATATTCGGAACTGTCACCGTTCGGTCGAAATCAGACAAAGGGAGAAACAGATAAGAAGAAGCAATCAACTGAATTAGAAAAGCAGAAAAGCTGAATACGAATGAGAAAAATGATAGAGTGAAAGATAGGAAGCAACGAAAAGTCCCTCAGGCAGGATGAAATACACATCTGCTCCCTCACGGCTGCGAAGAACTCTATCCCAGGTACTCCACTAGATGCAGTAGGCGAACTGAATGCCATCGCGCCACACAACCAAGCCGAGATAAGACCAGCGGGTCGGTAAACTCAACTAACTGCTCTCTGCTATAATATGTAACTTATTGTATTTCTGTTGTACCCCCAATAAGTCCTTGGGACTTGCCCTAAAGGGTGGGGAGGAATAAAAAAAAAATAAATTAAAAATCAGTACTTGCCATCACTACCAAAAATCAAAACTTCTGAATCTGCGAATGGCCTGGACCCTTGGACTTAAAATGTCTGAAGTTTACTAGATTTTTAAATATGGTTTTAGAGCGTCACAAATATTCCAGCGAAAATTTCATATCAATTGAATTGATCTCCTCTTTACCTTCAGTCCTAAAGAAGGAATTCCCAAATTACCCGCAGCCAACGGTGAGCTTACCTCACTTAATAATTAAGTACTGATTGACATAAAGTTGAAAGAGAAGTCTAAGTCGCTTGTAAACCAACCTAAATCCATGTCAAAATCATTCACCACCATGCTCTTATCTCAGACAGAGAGAAAGCACTCTAGAGCAACTGGATGGGTGCGACCGCCTCATCTGACAAAGCAAGAGTGTGAGCAACCTCTAAGCAAGCATTGTACCACGCCATCATTGTTGTTTCAGTTACAAGAAAAACCACTCACTTTTCCTATAGTTTCGGGCCCTAAACCGGTATTGGCTATTGGCGTAGATCAAACAATTTGATCTGTTTGATTCGATTTGATTTAAACGAAACACTGAGTACTGTTGGGTAGCAAGTGAATCCCGTTAGCTGGAATCAGGCAGCGCTGGTCAGTACAAACTATCTGTCAGTTAAGATTTAATAAATTTTAAATAAGCCTCCATCATTTTTTTCATTTTGGAAGTTCACCGCTAGATGCCGGATTCACAAAAACGTAAGGCTGAGGAGGTTGTAGGAATGCGAATTCTTAACGGAATAAGAGAATACATGATCAAATGGAAAGGAGTCCCTGAGTCAAGAAACACGTGGGAAACTGAAGCAAGTTGCAACTGCCTGGATGAGGTTAGAAAATTTCTGGCGAGTTTCGCAAATATCACCACACAAGATCAATCATCGAGGGCTTCCTCTAGCACTGGAACCCCACGATTCATAAATGTTAGAAGTCCACCTGCCAAAAAACGCAGAACATCACGAGACCTACTCGAAAGACAGACTACTTCACCGAAACCTCAAGCACGTTTACCCATGATTAAAGGAGATGGAGACGAAAAACTGCTCATATCTGAGGTAGAAAACATGATTTAGCCTATGCAGATTTTCCTCTTTACAGCAAGCCACGAAATCTAAGACGATCGAAGAGTTGATGTTGTTGAAAAGAGAGCCCAAAGCCTCATTAGTTGACAAGGGTGCTGTAGATTTACACAATGATGTAGCCGAATTTCGAAATTCTGAGGTAATTTGCGATGACTTTGCTTACCGTTTCCTACTAATTAATAGCCGAAGAAACCTACAAGCCTTGCGAAATTGATGTCCATTATAAAAACAACAATTGAACCTGAACTTCAAGAGGATCAATCAATGGATGATGAACCGCTCAGTGTCCCAGAGAAATCTTATAATTCTGACGTAGTTTGAACAAATTTACCTAATTTTCAATTATAGCAGGCGAATAAATCAAATGGAAAGAACAATTTTTTAACCTCCGGAAAGAGAGACTCTCAGCGTAAACGACGACGTTCCTCACTAGAGCAGCAGACGGTTGAAGTTTCATCCAAAGATAATGAAAAAATTCATCCACCTAAAGTAAATCAGTTTGGTTTTCGTTTTTATTACAAATAGTCGAATAAATCTAAATTAGCCAGAACACGGATGCTTGTCAAAAGGACGAAAGTCCAATTTAAACCGCGATCTATATCAACGGAAAACCAAGGGGATACAGTAGCAAATGACAAAGCCAAAGATTCTTCCGATGGAGGAGAGGTAGCTTATGTTAGTTTTAATGTACATATCCAAATCCAAATCCAAAAAATCCAAAAATCGAAAGAAATTAAGATCTCAAGGAAACAGAGTTGCAAAGGACACCAATAGGGTTAGCATTAAACCCGAACGGCAGTGCTCTTCTCTAGAAAATCATTTCTCTCAATCAATGCCTAATAGCGTTGAAGATTCATCTAATGGTGGAAAAAAAGTTTTCTCGCTACTGAAGTAGCTTATATTGGTCTTCCCTCATTGGTTTTTTCATTTATTACAGCCAATAAAATCTACAGAACCCAAAAATTCAATAGCTATCAAAAGTTATGAGATTCGAGCCGAACAGCAGCGTCTCCCAATGGACTATCAAACTGAACCCGTAGAACATGGTGTAAACGAAGATTCACCCAATGGGAGAAAAAAATGGCAGTTTGCTGAGGTAACTTACACCAACTTTAATTATATCTTTCTCACTAAGACTCTTGAACGGACAAGGCAAGTGATACCTAACAAAAAGGTGCAAGTCAAAGCCGTTGGGGAGCACGTGGCATCGGAACCCAAAGCTCATAAGCCAAAGGATAACAAAGGCGCATTCAGTGATGAAGGACCCAAAATTCCAAAGGTATCTGGCTCTCGTTTGTTCATTTTTTTACTGAATTTAAAAGTCGAAAGCCACTAAAATAATCCAACGTGGTTGGAGACCACAACTTTTACAAGAACATCAGGCAGATCGAGAGGTGGATGATAAAACCAAGGATTCGTCGAACGTTAAAGGTCGATTTCGACCTTCTGAGGTAGTTTACACTTGCTACGTCGAACCAACAGCAACTCAACGTCAAGGGATCTCATTAGAGGATGACAAGATGAAAGTTGAAAAAGAATATCGGTTACCAGAAGAATTTATCGTCATCTTTATATGAACATATTTTTTTCATTCCCAACAGTCCCAAAAATTTGAACGATTCAGAGATTCATCAACCACCAAAAGGATTGGACTCCGGCTCGAAAAATGGCTTCCTTCATCAAAATATCAAAATGATAAATTGACGAATGATAGTGCCGATTTTCCAGTCTGTGATATAAAAAAATGTCTTTCATCTGATGTAGCTTGTGCGATTAGCGTTTGGCCTTTTTTCTTCTAAAATAGACGATGTTGAAAAGTGCCAAATTGTCAGTGACGACCAAAAAAACGAGAGTTGACGCTGAAAGTCTATGTCCATTGACAGAAATTCAAGAGAGTCTCTTAGGAGATGGTTCAATCGAAAACCCTTCTGTAAATATGGAAGTGGATATTGTTGAGGTAGATTTAGCATTTTTTTTTTGTCAGTTTACTCGTCTTAGTCGAGAAAATTTAAAGGGGACAGAGATTCAATGAGTACTAAAAGAACGAAGGTTCAATCTACAGCACTGTCCTTTTCAAAGGAATATCATCCACTTCTAATAGCGGAAGACAAAGTCCGAGAACCAATTAATAGCGAAGAACATGTTCTACCATATGAGGTAATTTATGCCGATTTCAATGTATCGTCTTTTCTACCGAAATAGCCGGAGAAATCTACAGAACTTAGAGATTCGACGGCCACGAAGAGGGTTAGAATTCAATTACCAGAACTTAAAAGACATTTTTCAACTGGTGTCGAAATGGAAGAAATAGTGACTGGCGATGACGAAGAGAATCATTTTCTTGAAGTAAAACAAATCGAATTTGTTGATTAGTTTGTTTTGACAATAGCAAAGGAGAAGCCAGCTCGACAGAGTGTTATCACAATGCAAAGAGGTAAGAGTTCAACTTGAACGTTGGCCTTCGACGGAATTCCAAGTGGATTTATTATCCAATGGCGGTGTTGATGAAGCGTCCAAGGATGGTGTACAGTTGCAAATTCTTAAAGTATTTCTTTCAAAGTTTCATTTATCATTTCTCATTAATAGTCGTATAAACGTAAAATGCCAAGAAAAGCAGCGCCTTCATCCAAATTGTCTGCAAGCAACGATGCGGTTGATGAGCACATGGATAATGAAAAATCTCGTACTTCTAAGGTAAATTACATGGATTCTCAACAGATTTCCACCAAATACAGATTGCAAAAACCAGAAAATTGACGTCCCTTACAGAGGCAAAAGTTCATATTGAACCACAGTTTACTTTATCGAAATGCCAAGCGGATGCTACAGAGGGCCATGATGTTGTAGCTGAGGGCACATATATTGATGTTAATGAAACTATTCGTCCCCTCGAGGTACATCAAATCAGTTTCAATCCATTCATTATTTAAATAGAAGATATCTAAAAAGGAGCCAAAATTTATTAAGACTCAAATTAATCCAGGAGAAAAAATTGTTGGGCCTGAAAGTCCATCCAATAGTAAAGATAAACTGTCAACTAGCAAGGTACTGAAGTTACTACTAATCCAAGAAACGATCCCAGATCAGATTCACTAAAATGGCAAATAAGAGTGGATTCGATCGCAACCTGACGGTGAAGCAAATCGCCGGCATAACGAAAGTTGAAGGCGAAATAGTTTTTCTCATTACGTGGTAAGAGTTTGAAGATTAGTCCAATGCTGTACTTAAATTGCTCTTAAAAGTACTTACTTCCAAATTTTGGTCAGGCAAGAAACCAGCGGAGCTGAAGTCATGCCTGCCAAAGTCGCCAACAAGTTGTGCCCTCAGGAAGTCATTAGGTTCTACGAGAGTCTCAGATGTTGGCGTACTGAAGGATGAAGACGAATACCAAAATACCTTTCAACGATTCCTCCTACGATCTTTCTGCTATCTTCATTTTTGTAGCCTGCAGTAAATGGTCTCCGCCCTCATTCTGTAAATTTGACTTTTGTACCACTGGCCAATAGGTTCTCTTTGCATTCTTAATTTAACTTGTTGTTTAGCCTTTGATGCTCTATTGAGAAATTTGATCATTTCCAGCTTTAGCTCTACCGCCTAAAGCGAGGAGAAGCACAAAGATCAGTAAGTGGGGAGTTAAGGCCTGGAGAAGAGAAGAGGTAGTTAGCCATTAGACACACAAAATTTGTTCCAGATCTCCATCCATCTCGTGTTCATGATTTCCCGTACAACCGCCCAGAGACTCGCCATTTTAGATCTGATTCTTCTTTGACTGAGAACAGCATCATCATCTCAACCTCCAAGGCAATCAGTTTTTGAGTGATTCTTTGACGTGGTTGGATTATCGTAGCTGATCAGATTAATGAGCCATTGGCCGATTCACCACACCCGACTAGTGGCCTCGTAAGCCATCAGCCCCACTGAACGGATAAACTTACTACTGGGTTAATGCGACCCCAGTAGAAGGTGGTCTCTGTTGAGCCATGAGCTGAGCTTGTAATTTCAGCTTTTAAGCATAATATTAAGAAGCTATTGAAGATATCCATATCAAGTTGAATCTCAGAGCCTCTAGACGGGAAATAAAGTAGGAAAAAGAGTTTGAGGAAGCTTCCGAAGTTTTTCAAACTGGACGTTTTAGTGAAGTCTAACTAATCCGACGTGAATAAAAAAATTCTGTTAACAAGGTTGAGCCATGGGCGCCCCAAGGTACGAATATTCGCTCTGCTATCCGCACATAAAAGTCGTTCTGGTTAATCGAGTAACTTACTCGCTCGTCTCCTGGCTCCGATACACTTCAAACTTCTTTTAACCTAATCAACTTCCAGTAAAGAGGGAGTAGTAAATTAAACTGGATCAACATTCAATGTAATTGTCATCAATTTTAGAATAAAATAAAACTCTATCGAAAAATGAACAAAGTAATGACAATACTAAAGTCAAAGTCGATTTCGTGTCCATGGAAAGACTAAAAAGGGTCCAAATGGAAGAGAAAAGCCATAAATTAATCAGAAAAAAATATACCAGATTTGCATGGATTCACCAGCAAACGAAAGACCAATGTGGTTGTAGCAGGACGTAGTGCATAAATCGCTCTAGGGTCAACCACCACCAAACCAGGAGGGTAGCCCAATCAGACCGCTCCAGGAAGAGGTTGCACCTCCAACTTCCAAACCCTCATCTGACGATAGTCCGCCGATTTCAGAGTTGCAGTTATAAAGGAGCAACCCTGTTTGAGCCACCTGTTGGAGAGCAGCTCGTTCATTAGGTGCTAATGCGAGAAGAGTTGAAAGAACTGGTACCAGAGCGAGTCTTTCTAGAGAACCCCCACTTCTGCCACTAATGCTACGACCTCCTCCGACGTTACTTCCGCCGGGTGGTCCACAGAGGAAGGTCAGGAGGATGTTTTTGAGATACTCGCTCCGTGTAACGCCTTCTGATGTTGGATTTCCTGACTTAGAATGAGTTGGAGAAGCTGGCGGAAATGAGTCCCCCAGATGACGTTCACGTTCCACATTCCGTTCGTGTCGACGAATTTCGGATTTGAGGATCTATGAACGTAATTATAAATGAGATTATACCCGACACAGTTACCTATATGCGCTCTAATTCAAGGTATACGAACCAGATGTCTTATACATTCCAGTTGTTATAAGCATAGAAAGGGAGAACTAGATCGTCCGCTCTGAATTCAGCCAGACTTGCCCATGTACCTTAAAAAAATAATTAATGTTTGGCCGTCTCTTTAGTATGGTGAATAGTTCAGTCCTTGAATATGTACCAGTAGGTATTGAATTAGTTGCCGTCTTGAGGTTCAGCCTTTAAAATCAAGCACACTTAATAATAAGGTAGCTCAAATTTTTCTTGTCTGGAGGCAAGCCAGCCTGACGCATATACTAAAAACTTGGACAAGACGCTCCAGCTCAGGAAGAAGCGCTCTGTGGCACTCTGCGCTCCTGATCCGACAATTGCTGAATTAGTGCCCACTTGGATTTAAATAAGCTAGGATTGACATACCAAGCGTCATATTATCTGGTTTCCTAACAACCTTAACATTCTTAAAAGCTCTAACTACCGCATATATAGGTGGAAAGACGATAAAAGTTAGATCTACAACCAAAGTAACCCCCACACAATTAAAAAATTTCAGAAAGGGTATTTAGAAATTTCTCAAATAATATTCAGATACCATCTATATTGGAAAGCATGGGTTTAGACAAATGTTCAGAAATAACTTGAAACCTTTTAGAAATTTACATTCGCTTGAGCGCTGAGGCGTTCCACCGTTGCTTCACTATCCACCAGAAGATTCTTAGTGTACTCCAGATTGCGCCGCTCACTGGCCAATTGGGACTGAAGAGTCTGGACAGTTTCCTGCAACACAGATATCTGCTTTTTGGCCTCTTGGACAGTCTCCGATTCCAACTCCTCGTTGTCCTTTCCAAAGAGAGCTTCTTCAAATTGTCGTGTCCGATGACGCTGGTAAGGAAATGGAAAACAGCTGAGGCCGCTTCGACCTTGAATACAGGCATCCTTTGCTAAGGAAATAGCGTTTACATTTGCGGAAATATGTAATTCTCGGCCTTTGATTAACATTCAAATTCTAGGGCACGCTAGATTAGAAGAGAAAGCGGCAACTGAAAACAAGTTTCCATGAAGGGATAAGTCATGTTTTGAGGTCTTAAAAGGCTCTCCAACTGGTGCCTAGGGCCTTTGCTTAAGAACATCTCCCAGCATCAGCCACTTGGATAGCGATTCCAATCTCACTGGGTGTGAGCTGATGAGTCACCTGATGAGTCACGCATACGCGAACGCGAAATTAATAGTGCACACAATTTTAAATTATGATCGTTTCTCTAGAATCCTTTGAAAATCAGCTTATATGAATCGCTTCCTAATTTCATAATTTTTCGTCAAGAGATGCCCCCTTTATTCACCAGATTTTGGGTGCATCAGCTCCGACCCACTGTTTAGCATGAGGGAATGTTCAGATTTCTGAAGAGACCCCCACAGATCGTACCTGCTTAACTGATTCAGGGGTTTAATCTCTTGGTAGTGATTTCACATAGGTTTCACTGAGGTATAAGATATACGCTCTACTACTAGTTAATTGGATAGCAAGTTGATGCTAAAATGGCAATGGTCTGCATACTCTCCAACTTTAAGTTAGTATCTGACGAAGTTACACCCACTTTAAAAGTGTAAAGTTATTACAACTGACTTTTTTACAATGATGGAATTTGAAACAATTTGTGAATCTGTCTTAATTTCCTTGAATACCCATAACAAGCACTGCAACTTATCAATTAATTCAGTCAATATGTTAAATGTTTAACTATCGTAGCCCATATCGTCCGGCGTCTTCTTCGACTGCAGACGCCATCATTCTAGACTTGCAAGCCTGAAAAGCAAACGTTTCCAATTGATTTAGCCATCATTCATTCAACTTAGAAGCGTCCTGAACTCAAAAAGAAATTCGGAGAGAGTAGCAAAGGAATATTCTGCGATGTTCTATTCTAACTTCCTTACATCAAAGCTAAATCTAATCATAAATTTGCATCGGGGGCGAGTCCTATCGTCAAGACGCCCTAGATGCTAAAAGTTTTAGAGACGACCTCTACTTGGCACGGAAGAAGATGCCTTTGCTACATTTCTTATGTCTTGAGATTAGTTTAAAAAAGCCTGGAATAGAAGATAAGTTTCGCAAGAAGCCGATAGGTCTTGAGGACCATTTTCATCTAGGGACTATTAGAGACTGAGAAACGTCATGATCTGATTGGAGAAACACCTTTGAATGGT
Source organism: Moniezia expansa (assembly GCA_019097775.1). Taxonomy (NCBI): domain Eukaryota; kingdom Metazoa; phylum Platyhelminthes; class Cestoda; order Cyclophyllidea; family Anoplocephalidae; genus Moniezia; species Moniezia expansa. The sequence continues at coordinate 1,682,868 of JADFDV010000097.1, forward strand.
TGAAGATGGAAAAAGAATCGACCTCTCAATAAATAATATATGAACACTCACCAATATCGGGGAATTCGAACCATTGGTAACAACAGTCAGGAAGCGACCACACTGGGTACAGAGGTGTGGCTCAGGAGATGGAGACACTGTCTGTGGATTGGCAGGTGTGTGAATAGAAGAGGAACTAGTCTTCAAGTGTTCTAACAATTCAATGCGTTGCGCTTCCACTTTAGCCTCTGCAGCTTCCAATTGAAGTTTCAGTTCCGCTATTTTAGCTCTGAAATCAGTCGAAGAGGATATTTTTACTTAACGTATAGCAAAAATTAACAATTACCCAAGAAAGCAAGATGGCTGTACAGACACAGATTCCTGCCACTCTAAAATCATCAAGCGCACGACGCACAATGATCTCTTGTGAAGGAAAAATGAAAGATGCTAAGGAGAAAACTTTGAAGCTGTTGTAAAAAAAACATTTAGAGAGAAGACCATCGGAAGCAAATATCCGGGAGGATCCTGATTTCTCCTGACCTAATTTTTTATTTTAATTTCCTAATCCAAAGGCTGTTAAGGCTTTGATGCTAATCACGTTGATGCTCCAAGATTAGAATTGAGAAAACTTTGTTCCTATTAGAAGTTTTGGAAAACTGAAAAGACCTAGTGTAAACTTCGGCAGTCACAAACCAGCGCAGTTCGGTTTATAACGAACCTACAATCGTCAACAAAGTCACAGTTGGCTGCGCCTCTGAGCCTATTTCATTCCAGATGGCAGAGCCTACGTGGCTGGTAGATACGCACCGAGAAGACTCAAGCAGCCAAAAACCAAAAATATTTAGATTCACCTATGAATCACTGCATCATGTCTGGATTGGGTCCACCTTGTAGCAACTGACTACGCAAAATTAACTTTGCATGAGTTGTAACCTGAAAGGCTATATTGGAAATAGCATAGTTGGCACAATGCTATCGACTCACCCAAACGCCACATTAAGCTCCTCAGCCTGCTCCGAGAGTGCTGTGTTGCGCTCATTGCGCGCATACTCTAAAGCAGTTTCGAGTTCAGTCATTCGATTTGCGGTTTCGCTTTTCCACTTTGCACTCAAACTTTCTCGTTCCTCGCACCATTGAATGCGCTCAGTTTGAAGGTTCTGAGACAGACGAGAACATCTATTAAAAAATTGAAGGCATTGTCATGTTGGGAAGCCCATTTCATAATCTTGCACTATGTCGCTATGTGGACATATTTACCGAATGACCGGAGCTAAGTAACTTTCAGTTTTTTTCAAAGAAGGATATATGATCAGATAGTAAGCACAACGAAAGGCGTTATTAGTAGGAAAAAACGCGATCAGTTAAAACCAATGCCGATGAAAAGCCATTAGAAGAAACTAGACATTGAGCTCCGAACTCAAACTAAAGTCAAACTCTCGGAATTCAACACATGACGTACGCATGAGACGTCAACTGGAAGTGATAAGGGCCCAGGCAGTAATGAGGAAGAATAATTGATAGGAATATGCTCAATTACCTTTTCATCAAACAAACTCATTACACAATATGACGACGCAGAGCAACGCCAGCCATGCTTGGGGTTGACGACCAAGAGGGTCCTGACTATAATCGACCCGACTAACATTCCAATGCTTGGTGACTAGGAAGGAAGCTAAAACTAAAGAGATATTTACACTGGGGAGAAATTAAATCTGAAGATGAAGCCTCAGAGACCTTGAGAAAGTCAATTCGAGTGGAATGAACTAGCCGAAATAAGCTGAGGAGAAACACTTGATGGGGCTCAATGCCTTCCAGCATTGAAATTGATAACTCCGCAAGCCATTCTCAGATTTGAAGTGCCTTGAACAATGCAACTTGTCTACCTGCTCTAGTGCTAAGGTAATAACGGTAAGGAATTGTGTCGGATGCAGATTGGCGAATAAAATTATCGAGGAAGATTTGAGAGATGTGAATTTGAAACTTGCTTGGGTAGGCTCCAATATCGTTTATAAGCAATTTCCATCAGCGAAGCTGCTTTGAAAATGGGATCAGCGATGAGGTACTTTTAAGTCCACGTAATCCCTAGCCGCAAAGACACGCAAGTGAAGGAATAGTGAGTAATAACTTTTTAAATGACCATTTATGGAAAGGAACTATAGATTGAAAGCAATGGCACTCACGGTCTCCTTATGTTGAGCATTTATTTCAGTTAAAAAAATGTAAAGAGGTAGCTGGTAATAACGGTTGAGTGATTTCGCCGTAATTAATTCAGTTCCATACCAGTGTCAAAGGACGAAATCTTCTAAATCTATTTAGCTCGTATTCTGCGTCTGAGACCCTTGTCAGTAAGTTAGCGGTTTAGATGATTCAGTGATTTCACATCTGCTTGATTGAACAGAGAACATTGGTTCAGATACCAGTGATTTACATCTTAAGTGATTGTTGACCAAGTGAATCAATAGAGTAATTGATCGTTGACCGCCGGTAACTCCAGGGGCAACTCTGGAGACTAACGAAAGGACTAATCACCCACTAGGTAAACGAGGCAGGACGTAAATACCTAAATTCATGGTCTCAAACTGGAAAACGCCCTTAACAATGTCGAGGACAGACAAGGTGCCACTACGAAGTTGAACTGCTACATATATGTTGAAACTATGCCAAAGAACTGAAGACGTCGATAAACGCTAATACTGTCTTCTGTATTAACTACTGTGCGCTATTTGAGACTTGCCCTAATGGGTGAGGAGTAAATAAAAATTGATACAGTTGGTGTTCGATAAATAGACAGCTACTCTGAAGAAAAGTCCGAAGGATAATTGCAAAAACTTACTTTTCCTTCTCCTCAGCCAGAGCGAAATCCGCTGCCTCTAATTCAACACAGACGGAATTGAGCCGCGATGTTGTCTGTGCAAGAGAGGCCTCCAACTCTTGCACAGTTTCTTTCAAACGTGCTGTCTCGGTCTGTGCAAGATTCGAACACTCGTAGCGCCAGGAGAGAGGAATCTCATCGACTTCACTTCCTCCCCTGGGAGTGGTGTTTTCCTCCACTTTGCTGCTCCCGTTACGAAGGGCGTGTAGGGCCTGAAATTAGATCAGAATATAAAGCATGTAACAAAACGAAGACGAAGATAAGATCGGCCGAAACGAATACAACTAGCACCCAACCATAAGGTACACGATGAAAAACGGCTTTAACTCATCATTGAAGGAAAGGGAACCAAAAGAGGAAATATTAAAACATTGATGCGGGGACAAGCCAGAGCATCACCGATCTTGTCAACAAAGTGCACCTACTTTGTTAGCACAATTTTGGTGGAGACGTCAGTAGAGATTCAGTTACAGGGCAATCAATAACTCTCTGTTGGCCTAAAAGGTCTTTCTATTGACTTTTGTACAGATGCAATAGTATTAGGATCAAATGAGTAACTTGGCTTCCTTCTCACTGCACATAGCTACCTTTAACTTACATCCCTAACTATCGCCCTCAACTGCTAATGAGTTGGGAACCTAACGAGCTAAGTCGGTCAATATCGGCTGCTTCAAGACCATCCGAGTTCGCTGTAGTTAAAATGACAGCTTCTCAACTATTCGATTGAAATTACGTCTTCAACCAGAAGGATGATAACTGTGCGCCAGTTAAAAGGATCCGGTAGCAACCTAACTGTAGGGGAATACTGCGACGAGAGTTAAATTTGTCCTTTACCGGGGCCACAGAAGAAGGGTTTCATTTTCGTTGACCTGATGAAAGGTGCGATAGCACTTCTGTGCATGCTCTTGGAGACAAACATGGGGGTGAGATGAAAAAACTCCTATGCCGGCGGAGTGATTGATGTTCATGTTCAAACGTAATTAGAAACCTTAATGTCTATGAATTGACGCTTGGAGGCCGCATGAGCACACTAATCCGTTTACCAGAAGAATTGAGCCCTCACCTTCACTTTGTACGAATCGAATTGTTTCTGTAGGGCAGTTAATCTTCTTGCAATTCGTTCCTTTTCTTCTCTCATATCCACTAGCTTCTGCTCTAGTTTCGACTTCGCATCCACAGCGTCACCAAAACACCGTTTTGAAGTTTCAAGCTCCGCTCTAACTCTAATCAATTCCTCCTCAATGTCAGTCACATGGCCCACTTTCTTCTCAGCCTCATTAGCGTCCTTTCGTGCACGAGAGAGGAGTTGTTTTGCACAGTTCAACTTTTCTTGAAGCAAAGTGACTTTGGCCAAAGCTTCGGCGGCACTTGTTTCCGCTTCAGTGGCTCTGGCAACTGCTGTTTCCAAAGCGGAGGTTTTCACAGCTAGGTCTGTTTGAAGAGAAGAAATTGCTTGTGTTTGTTCCACCTAGACACCAATACAAAACAAGATACTCGGAGGAGGTTGGGTAGTGAGGAAAGATAAGAAAGGCTAAAGTGCCTGCCGAAAAGGCAGTTCTGAGTAAGGTTGAGACGAGAAAATCAGCTCTCCGGGCAAATCTATGTAAGGTGGGCTGCAAATTTCGTATTGAACTCCCGATTGCCAAAAAAGAGAAGTATAAGGCTTAGTATAGAAACGGTGAGAGATGAACATGGATATCTAAATCGAATAGAAGGAATCCCGGCACAGTCGGAAATTAACCCTATTCGAAAATTGCGCATGTGAAGGAGGTTTTTTCTGTCATGGATTCATTGACATCGAAAATGCGAGTGAGGTGAGAAGGCAATAGTGGAACTGTCACTACGACCCAATCAATAATAGGATGAGCCTGCTGAATGAACGGCTCTTAAACTGGAAAAAACTTATTCAGCTAGAAGAGAGCGACAAAGAGAATCCCTCTGGCCTAACAGAGGAGAGAAAGGGCCCTTTCTCTACCTACCAAATAGGCGTGAGATAAACGGCAAGATAAGACCCTAAGGTAGAATGAGATGAAAAAGCAAGAGGATGGATGAGGCCGTTGATGCTAAGTACTCTCCGTGACTAAAAATGGCAAGATCCTATTAGTAAAAAAAGCCAGTTGGTGATAGCGATTTTGCCTTAACTGGAAGCAATAAAACTCACTAGTTCCAGACGAGCGGCTTGGTTATGATTGAGTCGAATCATGAGGTTGTTGAGTAGAGCCGCGTCTTCCGAATTCATTGCAGTGAGATTCACCGAAGAATCCTGACTAATCATCTGCTTCAAGGCTTCTCGAACGGTCCCGAAACGATCACACTCGTCCGAGAAGCGATCACAAGTCTCTCGTAACTGATCGATTTCAGCTTCTTTATCACGAACTAATCGATCATAGTCCTTAAACCGTTGTTCATAGACATCCATGGGACTTTTGACCGGGGGGACCTCGAGGCTCTGAACGAGCCTTGACAAACACCTGAAATGCCGATTGAATCCTCTGGATAGTTGAGCCGCATTTTTGCGGATATTAAGAACATCAGCCTGTATTCTGGCGATTTCTAATTGGAGATGCGGCAAAAGTTTATCGTGCTGAGCGCCAACTTCTTTGATATCTTGGTGGTAGCGAGAGGACTGTTCCAAAACTAACTCCTTAACACCTGAAAGGTTGTCCTTCAGTTGCCAGATGTCGGTGAGGAGAGCCTCCAAGGAGGTCGAACTTGGGGTTTTTTCAGTTTCAGAGCGGACAGGGGGAATCGAATTGATATTGAGTTCAAACATTAGCTTTGCGTGCAGATGTTGAATAGCATTGATTTGCGACTGAAGCGAGGTGAAGTACTGTCGTGCCATCGACTTAACCTCTAAGAGATCTCCCTGCAAATATGGAAGAACAGAACGCGTCGTCTTCCATTTGGCATCATTCGAAATCGATTCACAAAACTGGACCTTAAGAGGCAAGTATTGCAAAATAGACGAGACCCGTTTTATGAGCTCTGAAGAATGGCTTGCAACAATCAAGTTACTCCGCGATATCACGTCCTTTATGCCAGTCAAGTCGCATTTGAATTCGGAAAGCATTTCAAAGAGAGCATCAGCATTTGCTCTTTTCGGCGGTGATTTTTTCAGGTTATCAACAGAAGAAAGAAGACATTGTAAAGAGGAATTTATATTTTTGGAGAAATTATTAAACGAAAATCGTAGCTCATCACGATCTCTTGAAAGGGCATTAAATGCGGTTATAATCCTGTTTTTGTCCAAGCGGAAAGAGGGGAGAGGAGTGGAACACTGTTTTAGAGAAGCCGTGAATTGTTCAAGATGTCGATGGACGTCATCAAAGCTAGTGATCGTAAGGGGGTTATTGGATGAAGATCTAACCCCAAGCAAGCGATTTATTTCATCGTTGACACAGTGAAGAGCGGTCAGTAGAGCAGCGTCCGGTTTCCTCTGACCATTGAGACTGTATGCATTTAAACTTCTGAGGATAGAGAGAATGAATGCATGTTGACTTTGAGGGTTAGAATGAGAGATATTTGAGGGCGATTCGAAAATTTTTGAAGCGACCTCATAGAGCTCTTTTGTGCGAGCATTCGCAGAAACCAGATCGTTCGTGATCCGATCAACCTCAGACTTGAAAACATCGCGTTCCTGTTTAACGACGGACAGAAACCTCTGCAAATCACTGTTCATTTTCGATAGCGTTTCAAGTTCTTTCTTACTGAGATCCAAATCCGCTTGTTGTCGTGAAAGGGATGTCTTGAGATCGGTAATTTCAGAAGAGAGATCAGACTGACTAACGACAACTTCAGCCTGATTCTCAGATTTGAGATAATCGATTTCTTCATCGAGAGACGATATCATCTTGTTCTTACGAACCAAGAGCAACTTTAGTTTACCTATCATTTCATCTCGTTCACCACATATTCGACGTAATTCTTCCACACTATCCACATTGGAATAGCATTCATCTGCCGAAACCGATGCCATATTTAAAGTTAAAACTGGATAATAAATAAAAGCAATCAGTGAATTTTTCAAGGGACTGCTGAGGTATACTTAAATACCAGAACAAAGCTTTGCATTTAAGACAAATATTTAGCGATTAAACAATGCAAGTATACAGGATCCAGCTCATGTGATACACAAAAGTGGGGAAGTTTTTGATTAATCAGTGAACGTCAGTGTTAATAGGTGAGGATGGGAAAAAAAGTTGTGTTAACTGGAATTATACTTAGATCTTACGCACTAGAATTCGCAATATAACCTATTATTACTAAACTTGAAAAGCAAAGATGCACACTAAAATTTACCGTAAGCATACGAGTCAGATGACCATGCGATCATCGGCTAAGAGAATCTAACTAAAAGTGACTGAGTTAAAATGAAAAATTATACCCCAGAAATTTTTTCTTATATTTTTGCTTCACCGACTTTTTCTTTGTTTACTTCTCTGTAAATCGATGACTAAAATTTAATCAGGCAAAACTTGCTTGATTCTGTTCTCGTGTTTTATTTATTGAATCGGCTTTCTAGAAAGTAGTAAGTGAAATCCAATCTTTTAGGGCGTTGGTTCACTGGCCTCCATACTCTTCTCAAGGTCGGTCTCGCCTTTTTCAGCGCGAGCTTCTTTACCATAAATTTTCTGGCAGAAGAGCTGTACGGATGACACAGCTACCCTCTACTTCGTTAGACTCACTTTAGAAATTAAGGCTTTGGCGCATTCATATTTTCTTCTGTAGTTCCAACTCTAAGACCTAGTGTAGTTTAAAAGGCGCAAAAAATCCTCGTTGACTTTTAGTTTTCGATTTTGCGCAACCTTTGGTTTTTCAGGTAGGAAGCACGTCATTGTCTTTGGCCTTTTTCGCATGCCTTGAATTGTTAACAGGAAGTTCATATATCTTTCTCGTTCTCTTTACCTGTACTCAGCTTGTTTTATTTGAAAAAATTATAAAATTAATGAATCCATTTGGGCTCTCCGTAAGGGGGATTAATTACCTTTTGCAGAATCCTAAGTTTTTTGACCAATATTAGACATGTATTGTTGTGGCTTAGTTTTTTCGTCTAATTATTTAACGCTTTGAATCTTTAAAAGAATTCGAGCAATCTGGTTCAGAACTTCCTCTTTTCTCTAATATTCTATTTTATTTTTTAGCAATCTTAATGATTCAAGCAAATGAATTTCCTGCTCTCAAGAATGACATAATTCTACGCGTTTGTAAGGGTTTACCTGTACCCCATACTCCAGTATGGATTATGCGCCAAGCTGGTCGCTACCTCCCAGAATTTCAAGAGGTTAGGAAGGGACATGATTTCTTTGAAATCTGTCGCACGCCAGAATTAGTTTGTCAGATTACACTTCAACCGATTGAGCGCTTCGATCTCGATGCCGCTATTATATTCTCCGACATTTTAATCCTTCCGCAGGTCCTTTATTTTCTATACAATACCATTTCTACTGCTATTGTAATTAGTAGGCATTTTTTTGTTAAGGCGTTAGGAATGGAAGTAACAATGAAGCCGGGTGTGGGTCCCCATTTCCCGACTCCTTTGATTACTCCAGCGGATCTTCATAGTCTCAATCTGACTCCTGACTTGCCCAAAAGTCTTTTATGCGTATATGATGCCATTCGACTCACTCGATATCGATTGGAAGGTCGAGTGCCTTTGATCGCTTTCGCCGGTGCTCCTTGGACACTCATGACCTATATGATTGAGGGCGGGGGATCAAAGACATTCGCAAGGTCAAAACAGTGGCTCTACGTCTATCCTGAGGAGAGCCGACGACTTCTAGACCTTCTGGTAGGTGTCGTCATTGATCACCTCGTGCATCAAGTACTCGCCGGTGCTCAGCTGTTGCAAGTGCGTATTTCTTCCTCTCATTTCGAGTTTTTTTTTTGATTTAGTTAACTTTGAGCTCACGTTTATGTGGTACATTCGCATCTGAACCTTTTAGCTTGCTTTAGGTGTAAATCAGCCACTCTGCTACTCACGGTGAATATTAGTAACTCGATTAGCTGGATCATTCATGTTCAGAGATAGTAGTTCCTAATCTTGTCTCCTCGTTGAGGATCATGAAGGGGTGTTGTTTAAGGCTTAAACAACGTTTTTTTTCGGAGCCGTGGTTTATGCGCTTTTGAACTTAGTTGTGAACTTTTCAGAAGGAAGACTGCACTTACTCTTGGTTATCCTAAGCTTTAAAAGGCCATTCAAACATATAACATTATTAATCGAGGCACTCTTTTACTTGTATTGGTTGGAATCAAATGCAGTAACCTAGTCTGCCATGATTGACCATTTCCTTGTTTTCAGAGAACGCATACGGTCTTACCCAGTATTTTTTTGAGCTTCGACCTCATTGATAATTAAACTTTGGTAGTTCGAGTCAAATCTACCCAATTTCGACAGGTGCTTCCTGTAATCACAGCAAAAACTTAGTCATTAGTGGCTTAACTGACAATGTATCCTATGCGCATGCAATTTCTTGGGAGTCAGGTGGCTCCAGTATTTTCCATTCAGTGACCATCTTCATGGCCGAGCACTTATCGGTTCTTATCTGAAGGATTGTTTCCCACTCAACTTCAGTCTTGTTATCCAGCTCTCAAAGCGTGAATTGTTAAAAATTACTGAAAATGATGAATTTGACATTTTGAAATATTTCACTCAAATTATGAACATACCTTTGGGTAGTGCCATTACCGAGAACTTGACTTATTATTTGATAAACGCCTTTGAGGTAAATAACGACTCTAAAGCTGCGCCATGCGAAAACCATTTCTTTTCGATGAGCGACTCCCATAAATGCTTAGATCTCTTGCAAATGAAGCTCTCGTCGACAGTCTCATCTTCATTCAGCTATCTCATATGAGCGGCATGGTCTAAATTAAACTTAACCAATAGTCTCGTACCCGTGAAGTCCATTGGCTGCAGGAAGCGCCCGCTATTGAATTTTATTTTGAGTGACTGATCAATTTGGGTTTTTATTGGAACAGTTTGTTCATCGCTGCACTTTTTAACACGTTTATGCTGAGCTTAAACAGTTGACCGTAACTTTTAACCTTTTTAAATTCTCAGTCACTCCAAGATTATTGGAATATTTTTCTGTGACCTTAAGTACTGAAATCTGGAAAAAAGTAAATATTTACCATTTAAAAATGTACATATTCGCCAGAGCTTAGCTCGTAATCCAAGCGCTGCGCCCCTGCAGAGTCTCTAATATCCCGTTCCCTTTCCGTAGGTCTTCGAGTCCAACGCCGGGGCCCTATCTCCTCATCTCTTCAAGACTTTTGTCCTTCCGGGATTACAACGAATTTACAGGGAAGTTCGTGGCTGTCTACAGCAAAAGCATCGCTTCTCTTATGAGGATCTTCCACCAATAATTATGTTCGCCAAGGATGGCCACTATGCTCTCGCCGACCTAGCTGCTGTGGGGTTTGAGGTCATAGGCTTGGATTGGACAATTGATCCCAAAATGGCCAGGAAGATCGTTGGGTCAGATGTGACTCTCCAGGTAATACGAAGTCTTAAGAACACAGGGGTGGGGGGGGGGGTCGGTTGTTTTTTTTCTACGTAGGTCGAAGATAAAATTGCTTTTTTTATGTATGCTCGGAACTTCGACCTTGAAGTACCATCTTTTTTAACAATATTCTCTAGTATCCTTTCCGATGCTTTTTAAGGAGCAATCCCGCACCTAGCTTTGCTTAGGTCTCTTTTTAAAAGAACCAAGCACTATGATGTTGGTGGTTATGACCAGTTGTACTACGGTCTTTTTATTACTTAACTGCCAGTCTGTAACGTACTAAGATTCATATTCGTCGTGGTAACTAAGTTTTTTGCCTTTAGATGCCATTCTTTGATAGTCATTAGAGTTATTATTTATCATGTGTCTCTGTCCAAAGAGTTGTGAGCGAATTATCTAGAATTCTCACACTCACTCTAGCTTGAAGGGAAGATGATTTAAGTGGTTCCTGTAGTCTTTAGATTTGCTTGCTTATCTAGCGGTTTTAAACTCAATTTGCATAGGAAATTTTAGTGCGTCAAAATCTCACTGCTGTTCCACCTTTGCACAATTCGTACGTGTCAATTGCGAATGAATGTGAGGTTACGTCTTTTATATATTTTTTTTTCAGTTAACATACCTTTTTTGTAGCCTTAGTTTGATTACATTTTCGAGCGGCGTCTTAGATCGCTAGCCTGTCTAGTTCAAGGAGAATTCTGGGGACCTTTCTTTCGGAAAATAAGGTCATTAAAAGTCCACAGTTTTGTCCTCTTGTAAGAGAAAGTGGTGGACGAGGACTAGATGAATTCTTCCACTTGATAAGCTTTTTCCTAAGAAGTCCCAACAGATATCAGTCAAACCTTACGCATCTATGATGGGAAAATCTTGTAATGATGGTCTACTAAGCTAATTCAAAGTGGTCAAATGATCCCACATTCAAAAAAATTATAATAAGAGCACAAAGTGTAAAATATCCTCTTTACATACCTAGATTCGGTTGTGCAGAGGCGTTAGTTGAGTCCTTTATCTTACAATAAAACACTTATCTTACACTCCAAATATCCCTTTGAGGAATTATTTGGTAAAGAAAGTAGTTTTTGTAAAGCCACCAGGGTGGAAAATTGTTTGAGAAAGCTTTCCTTCGCAAGTTTTCAGATAGATGGAGACCTGACATGGTTAACATTTTAGTGGGATTCATTTTTCGCCGTTTATATTCTCTCTTGTTTTGTAAAGGTCAGTAATGAACAGCATTCATACGCATTAAGAGATAGTTCTAAAACCGACAACCACTGATGATATTATCGAGAAGGGCATTAGAAAAAAAGGGTGTGAGAAAAAGATTTCTAGTAGGGGCTGGCTGCGGTCATTATTAACAATCCCAATCACGACTTAGTAAACAGAAATAGTTTTTCATTTGGCTGTGTATTCGTTAGATCATTACGATCATCAAAGTATAGAGTTAATAAATAATCAGGGACATAGGGAAATAGGGAGAAGGAAGTCGGTTAAATTTGGAGTTTTCGCCCACTCCTCCTTAATTATGGTTTTTTTTTTGCATTTTAGGTGGTGATTTTGGGATGTATGCCTATTTTTTTACCGTTCCGAGGCATTGTTTAGAGCGGATTAGGGATTCCTCTCAAAGTAGTGAGTAATTACGCCTTTCCTCGTTTTCAGCATCTTCTCACATCATAAGACAAGACAGAAGTCGAGGTCTGTTTGAGTTTAGCTGGAAGCCTCTCGGGAGGTAGATTGATTTGTTTCCTAATTAACCAAAGATTAAGACATCCAGGGATGAAGTGTTTTCACTCATTGGTGCTTACAGTGATATTGCTATAATGCCATTTCGTTTCCTTTTGTCCGGCGAACATCCATTTCGTCAACGTAGTTACGTTTCATTGTCCTTTTATAGTTTTTGTAGTTACGCTTTATGCGTGGTGCAGCTGATAGTCTCCGTCGGGATTATCATCTAAGATTGGCTGTACTTTTATGGCTATCCAGTGGCGAAGCTAAGGTGAGAACCTGCACACGAACCTGAGGTCTCTTAATCGTAGCTAAATAGCCTAGAATCGACCCAAATCAGATTACAGTGAACTATAGTTCATTAAGACTTATTTTTCCCTCTTCAGGGGAATCTGGATCCCTGTGCACTGTATTCTTCCGATTCTGACCTGGAAAAGTGCGTGGAAGACTTGTTAAAAAGCTTTGAAAGTGACGGCCGATATACCCGACATATTGCGAACCTCGGTCATGGAATCTATCCCGATGTGGAACCCCAAAAAGTGGCCGTTTTTGTGGAAGCTGTGCATCGACTCTCAGCTAGGGACAACTCGTGAACCACCAAAAAGCTCCCTTTGTTCAAGTCGTATGCGCCCAATTTCTTTATACTTTGAAATATATTTCGAATAAATCATGGTATAATTGAATCGATCTCGAACACAATAAGAAGGTAAAACGTGAACTAGGAATCCTTATCTTCTAGAACTAAATTTTGTCCTATGGTTCGTTAATATCAGTGCAGTAAGAGAAAATTACCCTTTTATACACCTTATCCATCTCTTTTGTTTTAGGATTAACTAGCGTCTGCAGGTTAGGTGAATCAAAATTGAAATGATTTAAGTGGAAGTTAGATGCACTTTCGAGCAATAAATCTATTTGACTTGTTCATTTTTTCACATTGTTTCATGAGGACCACAAAGCGTATTTGGTTTTTTGTTTATGGTCATCGCCATACTGCCGTTGAATTCGACACAGATTATTTGAGTAAAATTTTATGAGTCGTTCTGGAGGATTTCAGATGCCTCATTGTAGTAGCTTGAAATGTTTTACGATCAGGGTTGCCATAGAGCTGGCTATAATGTCATAGGCAAGGCAGCCATGAATTAATAACTCGATACAATAGGTTACCGGGTAGGTCTCCGAAAGCATGATGCAGTGGGGCTACTAACAATCACGTAGCATACTAGCCAGAGCCAACCACATTGGCCAAGAAGGACTGTTTGTTTCCAAATGCATTTACAATCTAATGAAAGAGTGCGGTGGTTTTAGGATCATCTCCGAATCACTTTATCCAGCCAACAGGCATGTCTTTGCTTTTTGCGGGTCTGGTCGGACAACTGTGTTCTGTTAATGCCTTTCAAAACATTCAAAATAGCACTTTCACCTTAGGCTCTCCAAAATAGCATAGAGGAATAATTTAATTTTATGAAGAAGCTAATGCCAGAGTGAATTTAGCCTCAGAAGATGTGATTATCTTTGGGTTCCCAGTGAACTTCCAAAAATTCCTTACTAAAGGAATAAGCTCTTTCTGTAATGCTTCGAATAGGCTTCAGATAAATTGGGAGAGAATTCCAAAATACACTAAGACCGTCGCTGGGATTAGAGCGAGAAAAACGTCTTAAACTTCTACATCAGTTGAAGCACTTCAGAACAGAATAATGACTGGATCGATTCTGAAGAGCTAAATCTCCACTACATATTTCTATAAATACGAGTCACTTGGAACATCCGATTCCTCTCTGCAAAATCCCGACCTTCATCGGTCAAGATCACTGAAAGATAAACTCTGGGTATTCTAGGCGATTCCTTTCCCTATGACAATGATGGATATCGGAAGGGCGTTACAGTCAAGCCGACTACTGTGACCAGTCATGTGCTCGGGGAACTGGGCCAAAGACAACTCGCTCAGTCTGAATGAATATCGCATTGACGAGAGCATGTTAAAGAAAGGATTGTCGCAGGGCTCACTGTAACCAAAACTGACGATTAAAAGTGTGAATTTCCAAAACTTTTAACCTTTAGCAGGTCGTAAAGCTTAATTTTGGGATCACACTTCGAAGTTGGTTGTAATGTGGCATGAAGCGTGGATATTGGAGCTCTTTGCAATGGTATTAATTAAATGAGCGCATAACAACGAGAGGCATATTTTTGGAAAAACGGCTAATATAAATCTGACCAGACTTAGGAGAAGAGAAATTAAGTTACTAGTGCAGTTACTACGCGTGTTTTGAGTATTGATGCTCTGGAGCCGTGCTTGGCTCCGCAAGGCCAAACTTACCCGGAAGAGGTGTGTGAGTCCTACCAACTGGGATCTTACCACTCTGGATTGGAATAACTCATGACTGACTTGCGTGTATGTTGAGATTCTCCATGACGAAGGTTTAGAAAAGGGAATTTGTTTCCAGGGCTATCGGCAAGACTCAACGGCCCTAGAATTGTGGAGCTGTTTTGGCAGTGCAAGGCCAGGTGAAATTTAATTCACTTGAGCCTCGTAATTTAATTATCAAGCGCGGAATATTCCAATCATTCTTGTCTTAGGAAGTCAGATTTCCTGACATCAAAGGCGCCCTAGTCGGAGCAAGCCGCAATGTAGAGCCTAGTCGACGCCCTCCTCCCCCGGCAATGTCACACTTTTCTCAAAGTTTGTAGAGCGTATATTTTGAAGCGTAATATCAAGCCTTGATTCTGACCACCATACCGGGGAAAAAATTGCTTTCCAAGTCTAAACAGTGATATATCAGAGCATGGTTCAATAGGAATTGATGGAACTCTGTTGCTCCGACAACTAAGCTTACGTTCCCCTACACGTTTGACAGTCAAAAAAATCCATAAAAGGAAGCTGGAAGTTAACGTTCTTGTTAAGAGCTTAACATAAATTAATACAGTAAATGGAAATGATGGTAGCAACTATTACAGTTTGGTTGCTTCAAAGTGGAACTGTGACTGATTTGTCTGTAGTGGTGGACAAGCTTCTAATGATAAGCAGTTGAGTAAGGCATAAAAATCGCATACATAGATTTAATTTTCCTGTCTAGCCCATTCTGTAATGAACAAGTGGTTACGAGAAGCCGAGGCACGGAACTTAGCTAGGTCAAAAATCCCAAGTTTAGGCTCTAGCGATGTCTCTCTACAAAGCTCTGTTTCCTAGGCTCCTTGAATGCATGTCTTCATAATAGTAGGATACAGATGCTAGAAAACGAGCAAAAATATCTTTAAACATTCACAAAATTCTAGGGTCAGCAAGTGCACATAGTGAGGAAAGATGTCCCCGGGTAACTGTCAAAAAGTAGACCTTGATTTCAAGGCCAAGAGGACTGCAATCTCTTGAGATTGGCTCTATGTAAGGCTCTTTGCTGCGATAAATGAAGTGATCTGGATACGAAAAAGGGTCACTGTAAAGGTCTAAAATAAGGAGTCTCTTTGAACACGAAGAGCAGGAGAAAATTGCCTTCCTTAAACGATTATTGAGAGTCGTTTCAGCCTGCTGAAAGGGAGAACGTGACTAGAAAAGCATCCACTCAAAGAGGAAGCAAAAAGGAAGGAACCCACATTGATTACTTTTGAAATCCCCATACAAGTTCTCCAAGCTCAACATATTAGTAGATTCATTTCATGGCAATTTACATATTTTTAAGATAAGAGCGCACATTTTTCAAGTGATGCAAGAACAAGCCCTGAAAATCTACCAAGTACTTCAAACAAAAGGAAGGAAAGGGGCGCGGTAGAATAATAGATATCAGATTAATCTAGATTGGATTGACAAAGACTGTGGATCCCCCCGACAGGGGATTAGCTCATGGTTGGAGAAGCATACAACAGTCTTTAATACGTTATTTCATTCATTCTTGGAGTATACAAGTTTTGAAGCAACCTCTTACTTGACCATACAAAGAATTCCGGTTTCTGGTATTCAGTCTTCCTAGGATCATTTCTTAATTATTTGTTCCTCTCGCACTGTTGGAAAGAGGCTTGCAGAGTTTGATGTTATTAATGTATCACTTCTGTGCCATGATAGTGGGATGTTGAACAAGCTTATGTCAGGCGATCACTCTACAGGAATTTTCACAGTAAGATCCTCGGAGATCATCCTTTTAAGCACTATTGGGATATTTGGTGTTTGCTAAATGTAAAAATGCTGATATCTTTCCATTAAATATGACGTTTGATAGTGTGCGAAATTTCTAGATTTCTTGAAATTGGTCTTTTGCGTAAATAGGCAGGCTGTAACGTTAATTGCACTTTTCTTATTTAGACGAGATTTGAAAGCATTCAAATTGAACTACCAGCTTTTTAACTCTGCCTACGGGCATTCAGCCAGTTTTTGAAATAACTGTTTCCATACTCTTTTCTTTTAGGACGTGTTCAAGATTCGAAAGCAGTTCCACTATGAAGGTATAAATTTCCTGTTAAACTAGTTAGTTTTTTTTCCAACAGACAGATTTCATCAAGCCATAAGGAAGTGGAGATGCCCGAATGGAATAGCAAGTTCCTACTACTCTCACTAACTGCATAATTAGGCGTTCATTAACTAAAGGTCTTGCGTTTAGCCAGCAATATTATTGCGATATCTCAGTAGTCGGTATACTGTCTCCTGATGGAATGTCCGGGCAAACGGTTTTCATCAAAATTCCGGGAACTCCCAAATTATAGCCTTCGATACATTTCCTTTAATAAATCAAACAATACCAATCACCTCTGTATGAACTTGGAACTTTTGTAACCATTGGATTGACTCAACGTGTGTTCGCTGATTCCCAGTAATAAGCAAAAATTTGACGCATTCGTATGAATTGCTCCACATATAGATATTCCAAACAAGCTCATTGT
The DNA here is from genome assembly GCA_019097775.1 of Moniezia expansa. Taxonomy (NCBI): domain Eukaryota; kingdom Metazoa; phylum Platyhelminthes; class Cestoda; order Cyclophyllidea; family Anoplocephalidae; genus Moniezia; species Moniezia expansa. Next base: position 1,699,806 of record JADFDV010000097.1, read on the forward strand.
AGAAGCAATAAAACTTTGGTCTCCGATTCATGTGTGAGAAAATTACAGATCGTTTTTGAGGCTTTTTTGTATCTATGTAACCATATCCATGAAGATACCTCATTTGGCATATTTCACATTGTAGTCGTCTACACATTGACGTTTAGTAATTTGGTGGTTATTGATCATGTGACTAAGTTTTAAGTTTATCAGGCCTTGACCAATAGGCATTAAGGTTAAAGAGGAGGTCAAGTAGTACTGCTCATCAGAAAATTTTGTCTAGCCGAGTCAGTGACTGAAGCAATTTTTAAAATAGACGCTCGCGTTTTACCAAAACTTTAGTGTCGGTAGATCTTCCATGATAAATCCGGGACAATACGCAATTTTATGACTAAATTAGCGTATCAAACTCAGAAAAACATCGGTCCTTATGAAATCAGAGTGGATACAACGAAATTTTAAACAGACGTTTATAGCGAACATTTCATTAATTCAAGATGTAATCGGCATGTTTGCTCTTGAATTTTAGAGTCTCTAATAGGCAGATTTCGTTCTAGAGTGTAATACACTTGTCCTTGTCTCTCTGCATAATAATACATGAGTGGCTTCATCAAACGCAAGAAATCAAGTTATTTCCTGGGTATCTTAACATTTGGGATTGAAGATATTCAGGCTGTATCAACTTGGGGGTGGTGAGCGTCATTTGAACTTTCAAATAAGTGCAATAAAAATGGTGGCGTAGGTGCAATTACTACGCCATCAATCAGAGAATTGATTGGTTTTTGACAGTCAGGAAGTTGGGAAATAGTGGGTTTGAGAACTATCCAGAGTATGATAGGTAAATATTCAAATAAATATTGACTGTTTTACTGAAACATGGGATCATTCTATTTTACTCTACTTAAAAGCACGAGAAACATGGCACCTCTACAACACTAATTACGACAAGTTGAATAAAGAACCAATAAACATATGGATTTGCCTCCTTACTATCGTACTGTTCACCTTTTGATGTTGCTTAACGTGTTGTGTAACCAATGAAATCACTAACCATCCCAGCTAAGAAAATTTGAGCCATCATTACGACAGTTCACAAAAGAACATCTTTAATATTTCTTATTATTCAGACAATCGCTAAGGTTTGAGGCTGGATCTAGGCATCACCAACTTTTATTTATTTGATGGGACATTAATTTAGTCAACGCCCAACGTCTCAAATACTTCAGTTCAAAGTGGAGAAATGCAATAGTATTACATCAAAAGTAGTCCATAAGGGCCTTGAATAGTGCGGAGAAGAGAAAAGGTTTTTGAGGATAGAAATGGTCACTAGATACGTCAACGTCTCACTTAGCAGTTGGAGCATTCCACCCAGGTTACAGTTCTGCTCAGCCCTTTGAACTGGTGCCTCTTCAATTCGAGAACCTTCACTTATCATGTCTCCATCAGAAAATTAAATAATGAAGAGTATTTAGGTTGTCAAAAATAATTTATGCGCAGGGATCTCTCAGACGGCAGGTATCGACGTACTACCATGTATGATTCTTTCCCACAACACCTTTTTATTCACTTCGACTTCTTCACCATCAATCTTCTCAACAGTGAGTTTAAACGTCTTAGCTCTTTTGCCCTCAACCTCCTTTCGACGAAATCCAATTAATAAGGCAACTTTGCTAGTCCGCGGTAGAATGGAACAGGAGGTATTTATCTACTAACTCGGACGCAAAACCGTTGGAGTTGTTTTTTTGGTTCATTAGCTTAATACAGAATTCTTTGATGGCCTCGGTGTGCCGATTATTCGCAGTGCTTGTTAGCATGTTCTGATGCAAAGTCAATCACAAAGCACCATCAAATTACTCCCTCAAATCTAAGATGGATTAAAAGGGTTAAATGGGCATTGTAAAGCGTCTCGATATACTACAAAGTTGACAAAAATTCGAGATATTTGAGGAATACGCGAGAAATCGGATTTCTTTAAATGAAAAAAAAAACTCATTGTAATCATATAGTAGGGCCTACTAATCGAACACTGTTTCCAAGACATGATCAGGTCAATTCTCTCTAAATTAACGAGATCGCATTTATTAGAACAGTACACAAACTGAAAATTTGTGAAGGCTGGTAGGTCATCTGTCACATGTAAAGTGCTTTTTTACAGTTTATTGGACCTAGAAGTAAACATCCTCAGGGTGGTATTAATATTGATGCCGATATTGTAAACATCAAAATAGGATATAAGACTACCAACAAGCCTTGTAAATGCAGCTAGGAGAAGCCTACTATTTTATCTTATCAGAAGAGAGGAAGCCGAGAAACACTGGTGCAGATGCCGTTAATTTTTGCGGTGGTTAATAGATATGTTGGCAAAGAAGACAACTTCTATCGATGTCATAGGACATTGAGAAAACGATCCGAGGGTTTGTGGTATTCAATCAAAGGAGCGCTCAAAGAACAAACTGAACGTCGTGTGAGTCGAAGAAATCTAAAGAAAGAGTGATCGATTGTTTCTGTTAAGGTTTTGATCAGACTTCATCCCTGCAAAACAATTCCAGAATGTAGAGAAAGTTAGTGTTGAGAGTTACCATTAATGAACTAAATAGCGAATACCGCCTATTCCTGATGGACCTGCGCAAGTGCAAACGTGTACTTTTACCACACTATTAAGCATTTTTAAGTAAATGCTTTAGCAAAAAGGCTCTTTAAACACCTCCATCACGAATGACAATATGACTTTCTTGAAAAAGCCAACAAATCATATAACATGGAACTCCTTCAGCCTACGTTGCCTTGTCAAAAAATCCCAAAATTATCTTACTGTTGAAGAGGCAGACACAGAGAGTTGCGAGACAACTAATTACTATTTACGAGAAGCATTAGAAAATTCAAATTTTGTTTTTACTTTTTCAAAGTGATAACGACAGCCCTTTGTCCACATGGTGCTGAAAGCTATCAAGAACCCTCATTTTGATTGTAAACACACAAATAATTCTTCAACGCGTGTCTCAGTTGGTTTATCGTCTCTCTCGCACTGAAACTTAATGCTAGAACACTATCTCCCATAACCCTCATTCACCCCTTGACTGTTCCTTTTTCTACTCTACGGATCACTGCAGGAGGAGCTGAAATGGTAATTTTGAACAAACCAAGAGAGAAGAGTGGCCTAAAATGAGTGTCTTAAATTTTTATTATCTTCTGTTATCTCCTGTTCGATCCAATAGTCTCATCAGGAGGTTATGGTGATTAAGGTTCTAGGTCGATTATTTATCTACTTAAAGAAACTTAATTGGTAAGATTTGGTGAATAGAAAGGATATCTACCGGTGATACGTTTCTTTTCGCCCTTACATCAAAATTTATAAAACAGGATGTTCTCTTTTCTATCTAGGGCTCTTGGGTGAAGATTCATTGTAGCCAACTCTAAAACAAGAGATCAAATGAAGTGACCTCTAACAGAAAGTAAGCGAATGAAATTAGTGAGCAGTAGCTTGGTTAATTCCAAAGTTCGCATTGGCTAGTTGGTATTCTGCCAACTAGGCTTAAGATGCTTTTATTCTGTCTCTCTCATTTGTGATGCACATAAATAATACATACTTGAGGAAGAGGGATAGGATTTTGGACTTTTCTGCGGAAGAGAAGATAATTTTCTTTGATAAATGGGGATGAATTAACATTGCAAGTTATGTGAAAAATTGGTTTCCAGAGATTAAACCCTCTCTAAATTCAGTGAAAAGAGGTTAAAACAGTAATTTTTCTGCGCTGAAGCCCTGTCCAACCAGTTCTGTTGAATCCATCGTGAGAAAGATGCTCCAAGAACGACTGTTCATGGATTAATCGAAGATGCTTTGAGTGTGAAAAACTTCTTAAAATTGTAAGATCGATTCTTTAGATTTTTTGCGCTTCAAACTCGGCCTGCATGTCCAGAACTGACTTTGCTTCGATACATACTTCTTGAGCCTTGTTGTTGCAGGGAAGCAGTTAGAGGGTGTCAAAACGTAGTATCAATCTCGACGGAAATGCCTCTGGATTATCTAGCTGATATAGCTTGACCACTTAGTACGACAGTCAATACGAAATCAACAAATCTGCCGATAAATCCAATACCGTCATTTCGAAATTGGGTACTGTGATTGGTCTGATTGAGTTATCTGTCGGACTTATAACCGTTGCAGAACAGTAATGCCCACCCTACTACCGGAAGGGTGACTTCCAATTTTATATAGAAGAAAATCCTTCGGAAATTCCGATAATCTCCCATTTGAACTTCACTTTGAAAACCAGTGTAGTTGGTTACTCCAATCTCTAGATGCCCATCGTCGAACTTCGAGCCCTTCACTTGTTTATTACACGCATACATGACAGCTGCGCAGCGGGCAGAGCAGATGATTTTTATACTATGTGCTAATTTGGGATGGTGCTACTAATAAGGACCACTTTACTTCGGAGTCCAAGTGCTTGTAACCCATCTTCGATATATGGTTGGTTAGCACTGGGAACTAAACGTACATACCATCCCGCCAAACAGAAGCAACATAATCAAATTGAAAAATAATATATGAAAGGTATGTATTAGTTTGAGGCATTCATTAGATCAAAACATAAAAAAAAATGAAATACATGGAAGAATAGATTACGAGTGATGAGACTCCTAGACCTTGGATAGAGATGGTACAGTAGGTGTAATTTGTTTGCTGAAATACATCGAGAATCCATAGGTGATAGCACCGGCTGTGCTGAAAAATAAATAGAAATGTTAATTCATAGAACCAAAAAAACGATTGAGTCGGCATACCTCAGAGAATCCAAACTAAGGAAATTTGATTGGTTTAGGGCCCACCAATAAGAGTAAAGAAACAAAGAGAAACCAATTAAAACGCCTAAGTCAATGTTTGCCCAATGAAATGCACTTGATTCTCCGGTAATTGCGTCGAATTTACGATCCACGTGGCCAAGTGCACGAAAACATGCGGCGATTTAGTTCCGATTTTCATCTGAGCAAAATCCGACAGTAGTTCAGATGAGACAATCAAAGCTGCGGCTCACACCGATTGTTTCAATTACAAAACGTAATTGAAATTCCGGTTGATCTTTCTACTTAAAAACAAGGACTACGATGAGTAGCTTCCTTTAGATCCAAACGATATCCTGATAGCAACATGATCCTAAATAAATGGGAATCAAAGTGTCCGGCCACTCTGTGATAGTCACTACATTGATTAAGTAGGCCCGACTAACATCGTATTCGCCAAAATCTCACCTTCACGAAAAAAAGTAGCAACCATAATCTCTAAAGAGGCCATCCAAGTAGACCAGATTACCTGTCCTATCATTCAATGGGCTGGAAACCCAACAGTGCACAAAGCCTGATTAAAGTGACCGAACAGTGTTTGACTATTGGTCTGCAAAGGGATGGCCCAATGGGAAGTTCGAAATCAGACCTCAAAAGTCCCTCCCTCTCCTCATCTTCACGTTTGTTATTTCATTCTATATGAAGTAAGAGATGGATATTAAGCATGTTTCCACTTTAAAAATAAAGGCATTGACGAACACCATCTAGAGATATGCACTCATTGCAATCGATCTCCTTAATTACCAACCTGATTTCAACTACATCCACAACTAATAGCCATTTCAAGCAAGCTTGATTGAGCACGAAAAATTGAATTTTTAAGTATGCAAGATATACCAATTAACGCAGGAACTGACGTACCTAATGGTAACTCCACAGAAGTTGACAAGTGTATAGGTGTAGTCACCACCGACGAACATGCCACCGTATGAAACTACGATATTCTGAAGGGGCAAAAAAAACCCAAGATTACGAGGCGAAATAGGCAATTATACCTTCATTACGCCAATCACACTGGTAGTGAGTGCAGAGGTGAGGCGAGTGCATTCAAAAGTGAGAAACTGTAAAGTGACGGCAGCTAGGCAGGAAAAGAGGAACCCAGCAATGAACAGACTATTTGACCAGAGCGGATATTCTAAAACCTGGAAACCCGGGAAACAGAACCAGTAAGTAAATTAAGCAACTAGGCGGAGAGAAAATCACAACTAGTACGCACACTTTGAACTTGGTCAATGGATAGGGCGAGTAGAATCATGAAGGGGAACATGAATAGTGAATTGTAGAATAGGAGAGTCGTACTGGAGAAATTGTGCCCTGAAAGACGAGATTTTGTCAGAAGTCCCTTGGCAGCGGTTGAGATATTATTGCAAAATATGAAGCTATATCCGATAATGTCAAAATTTATGTCACCACTAAAAAATTTTATCAGAGTTAAGAATGACTTACCTAACAGCTACAAAGGCACCAGCAACCATGGCCCAAAGAGCAACATGTGTTGCGAAGCTATGCCTTTTGCTGAAAGAATTAAAAATTTTAGATATATAGAAGCGTACTTAAAGAAGTATCTTTCACCTATCAGTATAAAGAAGTTTGAGATTCGTCGCAATGCAGAAAACAGTGGAAGACTAAAAAGGCAAAAAAAAATACTTGATCGATTTTTACCTGACTGCACCAGTTCCAGCTAATCCCATGGTTACATCAATTGCATAAATGCAGGAAAACGGAACAATCTAGTCATATACGAGATAGAAAACGAAAATTCACCTTCGAAATAAGTGCTCTGGAAGGTCTAGAAATTGTCGTAAGCCCGCAGACGGAAAATGCTAACAGAACGACAAATGTTACGAGCATTTGAGCTGCAGCTAAGAAAACTGTGGAGGGAAATCTAAGAAAACTAATTTTAATGGATAATGGTGCATACCTGTTAACCGTAAGAATAAGCTTATTTACAAACATTATTCCAATGGATGAGAGAGCATATCCCCCTATGATTATGATTTTGTAAAGGACAGAAGCCTCCTCTCCCATTTTGAGAGGTAAACGGGCAAATCGTGGATAAATATTTCGTATCACGCGCGTACATTTTTCGTTATTGATACTTGACCTTCTCACCCATAAAGAAAAATTTAACCTCTGGTATATGAATAGCAAATGCTGTCACATTTTTCCTCGTACTGGCTACATGGATATATGGCGAATTCAACTTAAGCAGAATTTAGTGCAAGCATGCTTTTTATTTCCTGAAAGAAATTATTTGTTTTTTTATTTTATGATATGAATTCAGATCCTTAATTATTACCTCTGTAAGAGGAATGAGAGTTAAGAAAATAATAATTTTAATATTTGCAATTTTTCAACGACTTACATTCATTCAGAATGTGTCATTTACAGTTAAATTTCACTGCAGCAAGTCTTGGCACACCACAGTTGCTCCATTTTAACTTTGTTCTTTTTATTTGAATTTTCCGAATTCAACGAGACTTACCAAGTAATCTTGGGATGACAACATCAACCCTACATACATATACTCTTTACCTCAAATAATACTGAAATTTTCAACCTTAAATTCCGAATAGGTGGTGCTTGCGTAGAAAACTTCCGAAATCCCTTTATTTACCCAGTTTCGACTTATCATTTAAAATTATTCAGAATGCACTTTGTTCATCAGCAGTCGCATGTTTTATAACAGTTTCTGTCTTGTACAGTTATATCTCACCAAGGTTATGAAGGCGCACATATTGCATATCACGTAATATTCCTTAAAAGCGAACCGCTTATGGGAGTAAAATAGTAGAATGAGCAAACAGTACCCCTAAAAGTTAATGTTCTTTCTCCCGTCGTCAAGCTCGGCTAAAATATCAGTGTGCTAGCCTACGTAAACTTCGAAGAAACTCCCTCAATGGCGGGTTGAACCACTTAACCATATACCCTGAAATTGTTCATGAGGAATGTACATTTACCCTCCCGCTCAAGTTGTCTTGTCAACAAAAAATTTTTTTCTTCATTTCGGAGATGAGGCGTGTTTAACATCTTAAGCTGAATCGATTTCAGGGTTGCCAAGGGTCTAATTGCGAAAATAAATGCTATTTTTTTATGGATGAGTAACAAGCATAGCAGAATTGCGCACCTTATCCTGTTTTTCTGAGTGAATGATTTAATGCTGTGTCTATCGCTGTACATCATTTTTAAATCATTGATTCATGCCACTCCCAATTAATGGAGTCAAAAAAGTGACCGCAAACCTCGATTCTCTTAAAAGCAAATATTAAGTTGCTGGGTTTTGGCTTTACTCTCATTGAAGCGAAGGCATCTAACTATTTGGTTAACCAAGACGCTAAGTGTTATTTCAAAATGGAGACAAAATCACTCAACGTAATCCTAATGTTCGAATTGCGAATCGTTCCTTTAACCTAATGGTTATAATTCGACAGGTTACATGTTTTATAGTTTAGTTTCTCACGACTAAAGAGTCGCAGGTCAAAATGAGCATCTGGCCGATTCATTCTTATTTAATGAATGCAAATGAGGGATTTATTTGAGCTCAAAAGGGGTCTCCGTCAGTAGTGAATAGAAAGAATCTTGGCAATCATATTTGCATAAAGGATCCCTTACCAAAGTTAGTTAGGCTGCATATAGATTAAGGATTAATTCATAAACCATTCTTGTTCAATTTACTATAACTGGTCTCTCGAGCAGTGAACTGTAGCAACCGCGTTCGATCCGACCTTCTGGTTTACGGAGGAGTTGAGCGCCATAAATATGCAGACATGAGCAGGACTGACCGATTCTCCTGTATCAGATATTGGGTACAGTACAATAAACTCTGATCATGTCTATTCATGCCTTCTGACTTTTCAGTTCACTGCAAATGCAAGTGACTAAGTGACTCAAACTGGATATTTCGCTTTCTTTGGTTAAATCGATGTTGTAACCCATGCACTCAGCGGTGACCCTCGGATCGATAAATTTTTAATTCTCTGGTACTTGGGCACTTGTCTCGGGCGATTTAAGTCAAGCATCTATGAATGAAATTCGCAAGCAACAAACTGTTGGAAATTAGCATCGTGATCAATGATTGTTGCTGAGTTTTGGTGATGTCCTTTCGCAGCAAGATCAGATTTATTCCTGTATATCTATAACAAACATTCAAATTCCTGGTAAGTAGTTTATTTTGTTTTCAGGTCTAACATCTGATCAAAATTACAATCTGGGTAAAGATGACATCGGCTAATACATAAAATAAACAAGCCAGCGTGTCAACCACAACTTCAGAATGGAGAAGAAATTGACTAACGGACGAAGACAGACAGTCTTTGACGATCAGCGAAATCAGTGTTGGCCAAAGAGCTTTGAAAAGGATCTTCAGATGCTGAGAATGACATTCGGTGAGACCAAGGATCGGTATCTCCATTACCCTCTACCATAGGGATTTTCGAGGGTAAATTGATATCATCTGCGTCCCAGTAGGGATCTCGTACTATCGGTGGAGTCCCATCGTTGTAAGCGCGTTCCCAGAAATTGGTAAACTGCAAAGGAGAGAAGAACCAGACAATAGAAAAGTAAATGAACACATTCCGACAAGCAATGTAGGCTGTACTGCAAGCAAACCTTTTTCGACTGCGCATTTCATAAGCAAGAATTTCTACCGCCTCAGCAATCAGTAGCTATTTGACCGGACGGACAAAGACACATTATGTGGATTGGGTAGAACCAACATTCTGACGTACCGCTGTCGGTAACCTAAGGCTTAGCACGAGTGAAATAGTCGCTGCATTTCAAATCATTTTTTTAAACCAAGCCACATAGCCAAGCGCATAGGCCACTGTCCAACCACAATTGTCGGACCCATCGATTCACACTCCAAACAGAATAGCACAGTTGATTTAAATAGTGCACTAGACGTGTTCAAAGTTGGCGTACGTGTTGAGCGCAAATAGTGCACGCACTGTGAGAAGAAGCAGACTTTACAATTTATTGCGCAATTGTCTGCGTGGTAGAAGGCCAATTCACCAGTTCAGATAAGCTAGGGACAATGAAATGAACCTCTAAGAACAGTAGGCAAAAGAAAGTACGTAAAAATAATTTTAGCCCCCGCAAAATAGTGCCCATTCGTGCACGCCACTTCACAAGGTAAACCAACATTACCGCCTTCCCTTGAATTCTCGACAAATTCACTTCCTCTTCGAAGCGCTGCGACGACACTTCCATTGAGGAACGTTTATCGCCAAGATCTTTTCGTTTTGAGAAAAGTCATAATCCACGACTTTTCAAATAATTAGTCGAATATTACAACTAGACCATGGCAAACCTATCCGCCACCTCATCTGTGCTACGGGGCGACGTGATTCACTAAAATCTATCGGCAGCTAGTAGCCAGAACAGTTCCAGTCGAGAAATTTTACTTGACAAGACGATGGCATCTCTGCTTATTCAGCAGGAAAATGATAAGGGGAAAATATTTACTTTGTAAGATCTCCAAAATCTGAGGGCTGAAATATGCGTGGACAGAAAAGAGAAAGTATTGTTGAAAAAAGATACGATGGAGAAGGCGAAGGACCAGCGAATGACTTATCTTCCTTCTGAATAAGACAAATTTGTTGGATCAGCATTGAACCATCGGATTCCCCTTACCATCGGCAAGCCCTCAACATCCATCCCAACTCTCGCATGTATGACTCAAATTTCCCAATACCGCAATACCTAAATTTACATTTTTTTCGCAAATTCAATCATCATTGTCATTGCGCCTTTCAAGATTAATACGAACCTGGCAAGTAGCCGACTATAAGTAATAGGACAAAATATTACAAGGTCAGTGAATCATGCTTACTTGAACATTGCGTTCAATGAATTCCTCAATCTCGAAATCATCCTCGTCTTCGCCGAATGGGCTGATGAGGGTTTCAGCAACCTTGAGGATGAAAAGATTTAACCATTTATTGCAACTGAAATGCGATTAATTTTACTTAAAGCATTAGTGATGCACAAAACTATTGACCTTCTGTAAGATTGATGGTTCCAATCAGGCAAGTTCACCAGAACAGTTTAACTATTGGTATTAAACACCAATTTTATAGTCTCAATATAATGGAGGAGAGATTGGATTGGCAATACTAACCTGTTTATACTTTGCCATCAAACTATAAATAATGAGCGCATCTGAACATCAAGTCTTTAAGGGAAGCTCACTGGTTGATTGGTTATGGGGATATGTCGACTCAACATTATTTTAGTTGTTTTCCCATTATTTCTCTAGAGAATCGCATTTCACTTAAAGTCGGAGAATTGGCCGACTTACTTTTAGCCAACCCATGTAGAAGAGAAACCGAAGCAAACCGAAAATTGGAACGTAGAGATCGACGCTGTTGTTTTTATACTGTCGGGTGGGGTCGAGATACTGCCATGCGAAGAGGGCGACGATGAAGTATGCGTAGACTATCAGGGTCGCCACCTAGTAGCATAAGTAGAGTTGGTGAAATATATTTACATTGTGACAAAATACTTGAGACAATACGAAAATTTATCATAAATGGAGTGTTTGTATATTCAAATCAATCAGATAAAAGCTGTTTCAAAGCATACCGAATTCTGAAATATGCTGCTCCTTACTACTTCAGCTTGATCGCGTGTTGGTGAGACTGCTTACACATGATTTAAAGCAGAAGAAGTATTTTATGGCTTATAGAAATAAAAAAGCTGTACTTAGTGGGGCAGATTTGATAGATTGAAAAATGATAGGCAGACCAGCACAGTTGGCCTCTATGTCCAAATCATCAGAAAGTCACCAAAGCATAGAAAAGGAGGGACTGAAATAACTTTTTAAGCTGCCCAACAAGAGTTACAAATTGCAACATCAACTAGCACTTTTGATTGAGCTTTCCTGTTTCAATAGGCGCAAACCATGATTTTGCAAGTCAATCTGTCAGTGGGAGAAGATAAATGCTAGCAATCACTGAAATACAACTGCAATCAACTGTTATAGACCTCTTGTTATTCTTCTGTGTTGTTTCCAATCTAACGGCTGGAAGTGCCAAGCTCAACAAACAGATGAAAAATACGAAACGTGGGTCAATCTGAACATGACACAAGAATTGCTTGGTCGTCTAAAGGACACAACCATGAAGGCGAAAAATAGAAGAAGAGGATCCAGTTTCGGTGAGGTCTTCAGACGGATTTCAATGAAAGGCTAGTCAGGACGAGACATTGCTAATTATGCTCCGTCCACCTAAAACCAAATTTATTCCAGTCAAAAGCCCATTAAATACTTGACCTAACTTATCAACCTTGGTATCAGCCTTGATCAACCTAGAATTATTAGGAGAGTTGGCTTCCACTTCCCTAGGAAAGCAAAACTTGCTTGACATTTGAGTACCGGTAAGTTAGGACTGGTTAGGAATAAGGGCCGTAATTACAGGATAATTCATCGATGTAAGCTTCTAAGGGATAATGGGCAAGAACAATGGAAATAAGCTAAGATGAAATCGAAATATAAAGCAGACGTTTACGCGTTTTCATACGAACAGGCGGTGTTTGAGTGGTCATCCGACCAAAAACCGATGCTCAACTCTGATTCCTTTATTTTTTCTTATTCAGCGCCGTAATATTAACCCTTCAATATGAAATTCGCTCGCATATTTGGTTAATTGTAATAGCCATGTCAATGTGTCTGTCCTCGACTGAGTCCTTTCCTCAGAAAAATCAAATCGAAAATCCACCTACTAGGACTAAGTACAAATGAGGTTATCTGTGGAGGCCATTTGCTACCCTAAAGGAGCATTATGGTACAGACCCAAGTGAGGCACGCACGTCAATCAAGAGTCGTAAACCCGACCTTGATTCAATAATGAAGTCTAGTTGGTCTTAAAATTACGTCTGAAAAGTCTGTACACCTTAATCTACAGGTCTTTTCTTAATCATCAACTGTTTAAGAAGACGAGATGAAATCGCCTCGCTTTATGTCAAATGAATAACCAGACTTTCTAAAAATCGTCCATTGATAGGAGACGCAAAACATTTTCCTAACTGAGGGTGTGCAGAGAACCCTGGAGTACCTCAAAGCCAAAGTTCTAATACTCCTCCAAAGGAAAGAGGAGAATAACTGGATTAACTCATCCCGAGACTGAGCGAAGTAGCATTTTCACTGCTATTCACCCACCCCATACGTTTTCATACGGCAAGGATTGAAAATATGAACCTCTACTTGTCCCGGTATTCAAGGATGTTAGTATGAATGATGACTGCTGCGAGGCAGCTGATTGAAGACTCAAGTCGATTGAGTTTTAACTCAATACTAAAACAAAATTAAGAATATTCTCTGCAAAGGCTAGGGCCCTCGGTCGACCTCAAATATTGTGCTTCAGTGTGTAGATTTTTGGAGTATTTAATCACGATAATAACAAAACAAGTTGCATTTCCGACTTAAAATCGCATTGTTATGAAAGTGTCTTTTTTAAATAATAGCGATAACTTGAAATGTGGATGAATGCGACGTTAAGATCCAAGCAAAATAGCGTCTGAATAACACACTTTCAAAAGAACTCTATATTCACGAATTCTTCTTTGCGCTTTACTCGGAACGGAAAACATTTATTACCACATAAAAATGAATAGCAAGGCTGTAAACGACAGCTATCAGAATTCTTGATATCGTGGTACTGAACTTGAGCACTGTTACTGTTCGTATGGTTGCACCAAGAGAAAGGCCAGATAAGTTCAAAAAAAGCAATCTGCGAAGAAGAAAAGGTTATTTGCTACACGAAAGGTGTAGACTACCGCTATTTAACAGAATAAGGAATTCTAGGAAGCGAAGCTAGTCAAAACTTGCTTCAACACCAGTTTGAATTTATCGATCAGCACCAAGTGCCATAGTCAGATAGGTAAATCTGGATCTTAATCTCCCTCGATGCTATGAAGCAATGTGAGTTCTAATAGAATATAGTGGAATGAGACAGTAAAGGCCTTGAAAATGATCCCCCACTCTTATGGAACTTTTGCTCCAATAATTAAATTGAAAGTTGTTTCGAAATTCTTGAAAGTGAGATGCACTACCAAAAACAGGGGAACGGAAACATAAGGAAAGGAAAAGAGATAGGCAAGAAGATCTCTGAGACCCAGTTTTAATTTGGCATCTTCTTTAAACCCTCCGCTATTGGATAACACAAGTCTGCTCATTTCCTCATAAAAATGAGTGTAACGAATAGATAACTATAAGGAGATAAATCTCCCATATTCATAACAAATTTGTGTAATGTAGATTAATTTTCAGCGGAGTCAAATCTGGTTGGTTTCGCTCTTGTTTTACTTGTTTCGGGAATTTCAGGATTAAGTGAAGGTATCATAGCATGAATGGAATTCGTCAGTCACACATCTTAGATTAATGAACTGTTTCTCATGAGAGTACTGACTTAAGTGTCATATGTCTGTATGTTGCTTGGACTGCTTGGAAAGAGATTTTGGGGGAAACGCAGGAGTCTGGAATATTTCGCTGACTAACCTGAGTGTACACTAGTGGCACATTGATCCAATCATAGACGACTAGCTGGTAGAGCCGATCTCGATAGGCACCGATTTCTGCGGTTAGTAATTCCACAGCGCGATCAAAGACAATGTTCTTCTCCTTATACATCTCAGCCACAAGATTCTGGGCCCAACATAGCGGCAGGAAATTAATGTGACCCATGTAATTGGAGGCACTTTCCTGATAGTGAGAAAGCTCCTCAGGCGTAATAAGGCCTTGAAATTCATAAAAAAAACTAGCTCTATCCTGTCTTTATTGGTTATATTTAGGTTAAATTTAACTCTAAGCGAGCTTTATCAATATTAAAGCTATTTCATGGTTGACAAACATTACAGGCTGATGTTAAGTGCTAAAGGGTTAATGAGATAGGATATCACGAGAAACTACATACATCAAAGGCGTAATGAATTACCTAGAGACCATAATTATAAAAAGCCTGGTTGGATTTCAAATAAAAAATAAGAGTGGGGGGCATCGCATCATGGTGACATCAGATCCGTTAACTGCACTAAAACTTGTATACTTTTCGAAAAAAACCTTTGACTGAGTCTGCGACTGATCGCTGACGAGGCTACGTGCTGCGAGAGAAACAATAAACCCATCATATCTTGTAAAAAATATTTTTTGCCTATACTAATGGTAAATAAACTCGGTCAACTTCTAAGATGTCCCGAAAGGATAGTAATGAAGAGGCGCGCTGGGTTTCTGAAATCTCAGGGTTTCTTAACATTCGCAGACTACCATGCCCATGGTTTCCAAATAAGTGATTTTCAACGATTGAAAGTAGTTAATGTTATGCCTGCATGCACATCATACCTAGGTTCAATAGGGAGACGATCAGCTTGTGCGATAACTAGGCGCTCTCTTTAGTGACACACAATCATTTTCACACTATTTACAGATAGGATTGGCACATAGGAAACATTGGAGCTTAAACCAAAATATGAAGCCTACCAGCAGTGACTAGGTGTTCCATGGTCGGGAACAGCATTCGGGCACGCGAAGAGATATCGCGAGTGGTGAGACAGAAAGAGAGATTGATATAACGAATGAATGTACGTCTTTGTATTCGACCTCGTTCTGTCAATGCTTGAGCATATGCATTGATGAGAATAGTGAGAGAATCTGGCCAAGGAATTACACAAAACTGTTCCCACCATCGACGTACGATTGTGTTAACGTAGAAACCCAAAACAAAACCAATGGGAAAGAGTTCGCTGACCTCCTCGGTGTGGAGGCAGAAATGCTCAAAGGTTCTTAATTTTTTTAAAATAAATTGAAACATACTCTTTAGCTGTTTGATTAAGGGCTAGTCGATAAACAAGAGAAATTATTGCATAAAGGATTGAGAATATTATGAACTCGAACCAGATAACTTTATAGACGCTCCCCTTCCATCTGCACGAAATTGCCCATTTTTATCGTTACATACCTGAGCAGTAATTTAAGGAAGGCATAATAATTTGTGGTAGCTACAGGAGCTGTATAAGAAATTGTCATCAGCAAGTTCCTATCATTTATACTTGAAGCGTAGGCACAGTAAAGAAAACACGGAAAAGTTAAACATTTGAAGGCTACTGCAAGGAAAATCGAAGAGATATTATGCTTATTTCATATCTTGATTAATCGAGGGCGAAAATGTATTATAAATGACAGGTTGAACTTTCAAATACGAAGAAATTTTCTCATTATGGTGAAATTAATCAAGAGGTTTTACTAAGGTTCAAATGTCTGGCTGTTTATCACGTTCTACAAGATCCCTATATTGTCAGTACTGCTCCTGATATCCAGTTATCGATTCAGCCATTTCTAAAAAATGCTTTATTCCATACAAAGGAAAGCGGATCTTCTCGAATATTTTAGAGATTTAAGCAAAATTATCGTCTAAGCAATTATAAAGAGTTTTCCGAAGGTGTGCCTTACGATACTGAAGGTTCTGCACCTCATTTATTTTAGGGGTGCCTAGAGAGACCTACAGGTTTAAAGACTGCAACTGTGGTCTGAACAGACTGCTGATTTAACAAAGGAGATTGTTATTTTTGTTAGATTGAATAGGGCATTCAAACGACTTCATGCATGAAAATAATACATTAACAAAATAGAAAGCAAGTTTTGTAGTCACATGATTATTTTCCGAAGAGCCGAGAGAATATCCCTTAATAGCGACTTCAAAGCATAGTTATGGCTAAGACGTAGTGTAAGATCTTAAAATGATTTTGTTTGATGGCACCTACGTACCGCTAATGGATCAGATGGACGTTGCATTTATTTAACTTGAAGGTCGACGGAATGAGCAGTAACTTAAATGTAGCCGTTGAAGCCCTATGACCTAGCATTCAGTAGCGAAATTTGTTGATATATAGCAATTAAAAGGTACAAATATCAGCGTATTTCGCTAATACCCTCTCTAGAAATTAGGTTTAATGGGACGAGTTTCTTACGATGATTATTGCAGGTCATGCTGTGGTATTGACTACATATCAATTTTGTTGTTATCAGTCAACATACGACATAAGTGATCAAAGGAATAAATAGCATGTTTGAGTTGCATTGTACTCGAAGAATCGCTCTTCGCTTGGCTGGATTTAAGTATTATGATTTCTCTACTTCTAATTTATGGAATAAACAGGTAGTAATAATTAGTTTTGAAACAGGAATCAGACTTTCTGGTGAAATTGATGGTTAGATATTGCAATATTGATTTGTTAATAAAATTCAGCTTTAAAGAGAAATTCTCCTATGCACCTACTGGTGGAGAGTACGCAGCGATGATGTGTAAGTGCGGCATAAATCTTTTATAAGCCTCAAATATGATCAGACTCTTTCGTTTTGAATCATTTGTTTTCTGTGATTTAAATTTTTGGGATGAGTTAACATTAAATCCTGGAAGACCCACTCCGATTCAACCCTTGTTGAGCTGATGCAGGTTATCTGTTTACTACTCCAGTTCCGGTTTATTTATTCTTCCAACCTGTACATCGGTTGGATGAAATCAGCCGCCTACATTCTCAACACCTTATTACGGTATTAATGACTGGCATCATCTCAAAATCGAAACAGCACTGTGAGTAACAAACAAACATACCTTAAATGTTTTTTCACATAAATTTTTATCAGTGATATAAGGCCGATTTGATAATGAATTTCGCCAAATAGGTTGGAAAACAAACCGCCGATTCTGACCTGTCGCGTGGTTATCATTTGATTGGTTGGTGGTTCGTGTGGTGGTTGGTGTCGTCAATTTTGTGATCCCATTAGTGATATGATGAAAGTGGCCTACGTGCTTTGGTTTTACATGCATATTTATTATTATTATTAATACACACTCTGTATGCTTATACCATGCAAATCCTTTTTTTATATACTCTTTTCACAATTTTTTGAAGAGCATTAAGCTTTTAATAAATATGCTTGCCGGCATGTGTTCCTGTACAGCCAAATCGGTTTTTAAGTATCGATTTCACAAAAATTTAACCAAATCAAACTCTAGAACTCTGTTATCAGTCATGCCAACCATATCCATTCCGGAGACGGTTTTATTCGATAAACTCGGCCGCAGTTACAGTAAGTCACTTTGGTGCACTTTCCATTCATGTTCTCGTGTAGCGGAGCAGGAGTTCGAGGATCTTTGCTTTGCCTATGGGTTAGAGCTTGATGAAATTGTAAGTTACTGCTCCTAAGCCCCTAACGCGCTTATACATTCAGACCTCAGAGCAGGAACTGGCAGCAAGGGAACATGGGGTTGCGGCTAGCATAAACAAAAGTCACGAGACAATCTACAAGGTCGAGGTTCCGGCCAATCGCTATGACCTTCTGTGTGCTGAGGGACTCACACGGGCGTTGCTTATATTCCAAAGCAAGTATGTCTATCTTGGGAATTTGGGTGTCAATTTCCTCTAATTAATTGTCTCCATAACGTAAATTCGATATGTATTAGGTGTGTCACGCCTCAATACAGGGCGATCAAACCCAGTAATCCTATCAGGATGACTGCTATGAAAAATGTAAGCTCAGCTTTCTCGATGCTTTTTTCAAACAATCTAAACTATTCTTTCCTCTTCCTATCTTCAGACTAAACTAGTTCGACCATATGTGGTTGGTGCCGTTTTGAAAAATATAACCTTCACGGAGAAGAGTTATGCAAGTTTCATTGATCTACAGGACAAATTGCATCAAAACATTGGCAGGTGAGCTTGCTTCAAGCACCAACATTTTTACAAATCTTAGTTGAACCGGAAGATGAGTGGGAATAATCATGCTCAAATGCTTTTTTTGTCGCTACTTCCTCACATGATAGTACCATTTGCGGCTCTCTTTTCGAATCAACTGCTCACTAGGGGCGTCAAATTACCTTGTGGCTTAAGATCTCATTGTTCTCCATTTATATGCCGAAATTCGTATGTCTGCTATCATCCAGACCAATTTATTTTGATCCTCATGAATACATTTACATGAGTACTTTGGCTGAGGAGCATGAACAGTCTATCGAAATGCATTGAAATGTTTGGTTTTACGTTTGACCACTGACATTTAACCCACAAATTATTCCTGTATGTTGTCTATTTACAACCCCTGGGAGGGAGGAGACGTGAATCATAGGTTGATCTTGTATTTGAATAGGAAACGCACTTTGGTCGCCATAGGAACTCACGACTTGGATACTCTGGAGCCGCCCTTTGTGTACACGGCCCTGCCACCGAAGGAGATCAGTTTCAAACCGTTGAATCAGGCCAAAGAGTTCACGGCCGAGGAGCTCATTGAACTCTACTCCGTGAGTTTAGCTGCCAGAGTTTCCAATAATTTCTATTTCCAAACGTTCTTCTCTATAGAAGGAGTCCCATTTGAAGCCCTACCTAGAAATAATTCGAG
Source organism: Moniezia expansa (assembly GCA_019097775.1). Taxonomy (NCBI): domain Eukaryota; kingdom Metazoa; phylum Platyhelminthes; class Cestoda; order Cyclophyllidea; family Anoplocephalidae; genus Moniezia; species Moniezia expansa. Next base: position 1,719,013 of record JADFDV010000097.1, read on the forward strand.
GCAAGCCTGCGTTCCCGGTGATCAAAGACGCGAACGGAGTTGTGCTGTCGATGCCTCCCATCATTAACGGTAAGCTGTGCTGATTACGTCTTTCAGATATGTAACCAGTTATTTCGCCTGTAAATCCAGCTGTGAGCATGTATGTGTAGGCAGCCTATTGACCTAGCCTATTTCTCAGTGTTTGAGGACACTAGCAGATTGTTTCACTTTTCATGGTCGACTCTTTTTCCTATTTCTGGAATGTCACTTTCTAAGTAGATTTTCTTATTCTGCAGGCAATCATTCCAAAATTTCCGTATCAACGAAAAACGTTTTTATTGAATGCACAGCGACCGATCTGACCAAGGCCAATATTGTGCTTGATACCATTGTGACCATGTTTTCCGAGTACTGTGCTGAGCAATTTACGTGAGTTACTCGTTGTCCCTTTAGAGGTTTTGAAAGTTTATATTCTCGGTCATTTCTGATAGTAATTTATGTAATATCTGAATTTTCTAAGCACCCTTTTATCCAACATGATATCTACTCCCATTATTGAAACCTTAGCACCGGTTGTTTCATTTTAGCTAATTCATCCTTCTTTGAATAGGTATCAGATTTATATTTACTTCATCTGCTTTGTTTTAAGCTGTACTTAGTATTATTTGGATACCAGTAGTAATACCCGAGTCTCTGTTGCTGGAAAGTATCTCGAAGTGGGGAAACATATATTAGCCAACCTCTTGTATACCACCGTTAACCAGTTGGGCTGTTCACCAATCACCAAATGCATACGCGTCCGTCGCAGAACTTAGCCACTAGGCTATCGAATATCCACTGTTTATATTTGTGGAGGTCTAGTTTCAAATTAAAATGCCGTAAAACCCTTACATCAGGATCCACATCACCATTTTCGGTGTAGTTTATATCACTTCGACAAGCCAAATCGCCCATTCTTGGGTACAACATAAAGGTGGAGTTAAAATCGCTTCAATTTTATTGCAATGAAGATAGCTGCTTTGTCTAATCCACAGTGTCCTCATTGCTGTTGTACGTTACTGTTTGTACCACTGCATTGGACGTTACCGTGCATAAATATTTACTGAGTCTTCATTGCCACGAGCCAGCAACTAATGATTGGTGTGTATGTCTCATTTTTTTATTTTATTTACTTTCTCCCCACCCATTAGGGCAAGTCCCAAGGACTTTTTTGGGGTACAACAGAAGTACAAATAGCTTTTATAGTAATTAAGCACAACAGTTAACACAGAACACAGTAAAAACGTTTGTTGACGTCTTTGTTTGTCTGGTCTCTTCTCCGGCATGGCGTCGTCGTACAGGTAGCAGTTCAGCTTCGTCGTGGCACCTCGTCCGTCCTCCCCCGTCTTCATTTCTCCTACCGGAAATCATTCAACATTCTGGCGGACACTCCATTCATTGCTACATGCACGTGTATTCCACAGTCCAGTTTGAGGCCACGAATGCGGTTATTTACATCGTGCCTCGTGCATCAAGCTGTGATCTAATTTAATGCGTCCGGAGGATGATTAGTCCTACCCGGTCGCCCCTCTCATTAGCCCCCAGAGTTGCCCCTGGGGTTACCGGTGGTCACCACGAGGAGGTTGAGAGTAGGTTTGACCAGCATGCCTCATGCCAGCTCTATAGCAGAAACCATGACTGGTCTTTACCGTCAGGTCCCCTTGTAATTGGATAACAAAGGCATATGGACTGGGCTGATGCTTAAGGTGTCAGGGGGTCCTGGGAGATAAATGGACCTGCAGTACCACCCCCAGGTCCATAATTGAGATTCAGCAATAAATACTTTCTGGTTAGTTAATTATTGGATGTGAATCACTACTGTCATTTCATTGCAATCGATTGTGTTCTTCAAGTCAATGTTCTCAAAAGTAATAAATTCCATCCCGCTCTTGTGTACTACTGGCGATGCGACGAATTACTACGGCAGCTTGACTATTGTCTTCAGATGAGATTCCTAATCTTCAGCTTCATGAATTCCTCAAGGATTGATGAATTGATGCTGGTATTTCATTTTCAGCGTTGAACAGGTCGAGATCTTAAGCTGGGACGGAACTCGCACCCTTTATCCCGTACGTTTCTCAATTCATAGACCTGTTAAATTCTAAAATTAACGCCACGTTGATCTTCCATTTTCGTCTTCCACAGCATCTGCAGCAGCGGACTATGCTAGTTGGTGTTGATTACGTCAACAGCGTAGCTGGCACCGATTGCAGCGAGAAAGAAATAATCGAGTTGCTCACACGAATGAGTCTCACCAGTACTGTGGAGGATTTGGGGGCTAAGATCTCACCCAATAAGGCTTTCGGTATTCATACCTCCTATTCCATTTTCAATTCGCCAGCTTGAATGAATTCGATAGATATTCTCTTCAACTTTAGGTACAGGCAGCCTACTATCTGTGTGTGTTCCTCCTACACGACACGATATCCTACACGCCTGTGACGTTGCCGAAGACGTTGCCATCGCGTATGGTTACGACCGCGTAGAAGAGAAGCTACCCACCATCTTCACTACAGTTAAAGAAGAACCACTCAATCATCTCACCGATATGATTCGTAATGAAATTGCTCTGTGTGGCTTCACTGAAACCTTAACATTTTCTCTCGTGAGTCGAAAACCCCGTTACGGGCCACAAAGTAAATCGTGTACTTAAGGTATCGGTGGATCGATAGTGACCTCTGCAGCCTCATAAAGTGTTTTTTTGTTAAACGTAAAAGGAAAATTGTTGATGATTAGTGCTTTCACTCTCTTTAAATGACAGCGAAGAGAAAATGGTAGGGTTTTCTCTGATTTGGTCATTTCCAAGACTGTCTACTGAGGTGTGGGGTAGAGGCTAGGGAGAATCTATACCAGGATGGACTTCCAAATGTTCGCCTCAGAAACTATTTTTTTGGTAAAAAAAATGCAAATGACTTGTCTTTTGTAGTGTTCTCGAGCAGACATCAGCACGAACCTACAGAAAAAAATAGAAGATCAACTTGCTGTCCACATCAGCAATCCAAAAAATCTTGGCTTCCAGGTTGGCCACTTTCCCATTTAGAAATAGTTTTCTGCTTAAAAGTGGAGCCGAATGAATAATCTTACCAATCTTTGAAGGTTGTGCGTACGTCTCTGTTACCTGGTCTGCTTTCTACGCTATCCAACAATCGGGGTCTTTCACTGCCCCTGAAACTCTTCGAAGTGCAGGACGTAGTGTTGAAGAATGACAGCAAAGGTATTTTCAAGCAATATTCGATACCGACATCTAAAGGTGGTCAGTTAAACAAAATCTCTTTTCTGATTTTCAGACGTGGGCTGTTGTAACAATAGGCGAATATGTGCTGTCTACTGCAACAAAACTTCTGGTTTTGCAGTTGTTCATGGTCTTCTTGATCGACTGATGCATGTCCTTGAGGTTGACAATGGGGACAATAGGAAGCCTAACAGTCTTGCCTACCGCCTTGAGGAGATTGATGGTGTTTTGCAAGTTTCAAGACTGTTTTATTATCCTATGTACCGATTTTCATCAATTTCATATTAACTCTAGATTCAACGTACTTTCCGGGTCATTGTGCTGACGTAGTTTTGTTGCCGGAAGGTAGATCAATCGGCCGCTTGGGTATCGTGCACCCCAATGTGCTGCGAAATTTCGATCTTGCATTCTCTGTGTCGTCTTTTGAAGTCGAAATCGAACCTTTCCTCTAAAATCCTGTCAGCTGGGGAACTCACCGCATACTGGTCTGCTTTGGTGTCTTAGTGGAAAAAAATAAATCCCACTGTAGTGGCAAATTTTCCAGTTCTTCATCTGAACCCTTTAGAAAACGATTTATCTGGAGAACTCAAATGGTTGGAATAGACTTATCACAAAAGAATAAAAGGGAGACAGATCTCTGCCAGGGTAGATTTCACTTTCATTCTACTTGCAGTCGCCTTTTCTGCGTATTGCAACAGGAACACAATCCAAACTCCTTGTTTAAAAATAGTTCTTGAATTATTCTATAGGCTTTTGTTAAGGTTTGTATTCGTAGAAGAGCCATTTCATTCGGTTTTCTTTTCAAATTTAGTGCCAGTCTCAACTACAACTAAGATAAAGCTGTCAGTAAAATTTATGAGAATCTAGGCATTTTTTAACCCAAGAAGTCGTACAAATATATGTAGTCGTAGTTCAAAAAAGATTTCACTCTTAACTGTGTTGAGTCCCCACTAATCGAAGATATTAGCGATGAAGCCGCCGCTCTAAATACAAAACAGATTATGAAGTAATCGGTTCGAGTAAGACCGCTTTTGTAGAAAGCTAATTCTCGTTAAAGATGGATCCTTCCAATTTATGGGGTCTGTTCTATTCTATGTCTAGGAGATGTTTGGAGCCTTAATGCTATCCAGATTTCCGATATTTCATCAGCAGACATCCCTTCCTCTAATAAATCTTGCCTCAAGCATGGGTCTTTTTAACATTTGGAAGGCTTCCAAGAACAAAGCTTGAGCGCATCAGATGCTGGGCTAGGTAGGCGCTAGCTAGTGCGCATGGACACTTGAGTGCCAAGGACGTGTTCGAGGAAACGGCGAGTTTGAAAGGCAGATATAATCTGTCAAGATTCAAATCGCGCACAAACCCTTGCTTCAGAAAAAAAACGAAAGGAGCAGGAGCGGTTCGTAATGCCTATTGGCAGATCAGTTCAATACTTGTGAACTTGAAGACACCCCAATCGATGTCATCTACCCCCTTTTAAACCGGAAGGACGGAAGCTAGCAACTATATTCTGTACTCTATTCCCGTTCTAACTGTTTGATAGAGCCCCGAAGCTTATCCTGATGCTAGTTTAAAAACATGACTAAATTGGATATCCTAAATCGGGGAGGCATCACCTTCCTCTCCAAGATAAGAACTGGAAAACACATTCTCCAATAGAGGTTTGGTTTATTATTATTATTATCATTATTATTATTATAAAGATGTCCAGATATAAAGGTCTAATATTTTTCAATAAAAATGCATAATCTGAGCGATCAATAGCCTGATAGGAGCACATCCAAACTTCACAAGATCTGAAAGTCGATTTCGGTTAAACAACAGTGGTAGTATATTAGGTAATTTATCCACGATTATGGTCGCCTGTACACACAGCAAAGAAGATGGACTAGATATTTTTCGTTTATCGAACGAGATTCCATGAGGGATTCCGCGCTCGAACAAGGACGACTTGAGCGGTCTCCTCTCCGGCCACGACTTCCTCACATAGACCTTTAGCCAAAAGCTGCATATCTTCTTTTTCCTCCTGGTCCAAAAGACGACACAACATCTCCTGTGGTCTACGTTCACCTCCATGTCTAAGTAGGGTATCACGATATTTCTAAAACATCAAGCAATCAAAATCAAACTAAAGTTGTTGTGAGAGCGCGTGCACGTCGTTTGTCCGGAACTCACTCGACCAAAGCTGGAGGACCAGGGGTCTGCTGCAAAGCCCTTCCTCCAAATCAGACCCGCAGCAGCACGGGCCATCAGATACGAGTAGTATCTTGCACCGTAATTATGTAAATGTCCGAATCTATGTGTTGTAGCTAGAGGAAGGTGTGTTAATTGTGGTGGTAATTCTAGTGATAACCAAGAACTGCAGTGCTCCTTCAAGATATTATCGAAGAATCTAGTTGAAGGCGGACTGTTTACATCTGTCTGGAAGGGAGCGAGAACTTTCGAAGGCGAGTCGATGTGGAGACGCTGGTCCAGAATCGAGTGCATCAACTGGAGCATGACTTCCACACTCTGGCCGTAACCTCGGCTGGCGCTGAGATGAAGAAGAGCTTTCACGTCCTCTGAGGAATTCGGAGCCTCTCCGGTCTCAAAGTGACGGGCATATTGAGTAGTAATCCGAGTGTCCAAAGAGAAGTGCTCCATTAATGTTGAGGGCAGCTCAGCAAGATCCGTGCTGCACCTGAAATGAGCTAACATTAGTTTTATACACGAAGTCAATGCCTAATTAAAATTACTAACTGAGAACAAGTTCTATGCTCAATAGATCGGAAGGCTGATCCAAGATTTGGAATATTATGAAAGTACGAATCTGAATGTTCTTGAGGGAAAAATCTGTCTAATGAACCCAGCCGCCTCGGATAAAACAGGTAGATATGCAGATACGACATAATCAAATAAGCAGTCTGATCCAACCTGCGCTATACTGTTACAATACGGGAACCGAACATAAAAACGTGAAATGAGACGCCCTTATTTGAGAGTAATTAAATTACTGGTCTTGTGATGACTGAAAATCTGAAATGTTGTTGGCGCTGAAGAAGATACAGAAGCAGGCTTCCCAGCGTTCGACTTAACTGCAATCGCTTCACCTTTGGTGTTTAAATCAAGTAAAAGAGAGGGTCGGTCAAGACGCGTCATCTTCAATCCTTGGGTAACCAGTGGGATCGTATTCCAGAGGGGCTCCCAGCTATGCTCCAACGAACCACTGCTTTGAAAGACATGAATTGTTCCTCTCAACTAACGGCCCAAGAAAGTGGCGTATGAAAGCAGACAAACAATTCCGTGAGCATTAAAATAACTATATCCCACGATGAAAGACAAAAGGGCATGAATAATTAAATCCTGCCTACCCCACTAAGTACATAAGTTTTCGATGAGTTTACTTCACTGCCTGAAGGACTATCATCCATTTCTTCAACCCTACCTTAAAATAGCGAAACGAATGAAAGCAAATTGATCTAGCACTCAAGTCTTTGGATCCTTTGGGCTTCTCACTAAGGTGCGGTTGAAAGCGTCTGAAGTGCAAACAAGGTGGAGCTAGAATACCTAGTACCAGTGACATGCTGGTATCGCGTGCGTCCCAGAACTGAGTGAAGAGCATGACCCCATTCATGGAAGAGATTCTCCACCTGACCAGGAGTGAGGAGGATGGGAGAGACCTCCTCACTTTCGGAAGGACTTGGACCGAGGTTTAGTTGGATCACCACGACGGGATACTGGTAAGGTGAGTGAGACTCAAAGATAGTGTTTTCTGAATGGCGACCGCCGCGGACTGTATAATGACAATCCTATAACAAGAAATGAAAATATCCATAGAAATTTTGAAGCATACTTATATGTGGAAATAGCCTCTAGTCATAAAGGGAACAGAGACAGGATAAAGGAACAAAAGACTGATACAGGAAGTAAATAACTTAAGATGGATCGAAGAAGCCTATAAAGCCCACTTTTCCATGGTGCTATGGTGCAACGTCGGCTTCAGTGCAGATAGAAACAAGTCCAACCAAATATTCTGATATTAATTAAAGAGAAATGTCAAGGAAAAGGATCCTACATTTGGGCTGATGGGTACTAAGAACGCCGGTGGAGAATCCGTGAACGGTGTGGTCAGCTGGATAGAACTTCTCCATGGCTTTTGAGGAGGACCGAGACTACCAAATCACTCCTTGAACTTTATGCCACTTTAAACCTCTTGGATTTGCAATGCGCTCTGAGAATAAATGATAGATGTCATTTATACCATCAATCGGAACAGTAAAAAATGAATTAAAGACTAGAGAGACAGAAATAAAGGAAAAAAGAGGAGACTATTGCTACAGCAATACAGCGTAGGTTCATATTCTGAATTATCATATAACTATGCCACTCCCGAAGGTTCTCTAAGTTACCCGAATCAGGCTTCATAGCTTATTCCCCTAATGGGCCATGTTTGTACAACCATCGATTGAAGAAAAAAGTAGAACTGTTGAGATTTCGGATCTTTAACCGTAGCCTTCGATCGTTGGGTAACCAGGATTTAGTACGATTTCCGCCTCGAGGCCTCTAGCCAAGATCCAATAGAATTGCGGCAGCGATATAAACTTTTGTTGATCTATTTTAAACAATGTGCTTAAATACAGCCCTCTGAACTCGAACTGAAGGAATTAAAAAAAGCGTAATGAAAGACAAGAAAGAAAATAGCCCGGGATCTGCAATTCTTCTCCTACCCACCAAGCCCCCCCCCCCATCCGTAAATAGCATCTGCGTATACCGATTTCTGATTATCTGAACGTTAAACAAAATAAGTTGCCTCCAAAATGAAAATGGCCAGATACTTGCATGAATATCATCCGTTTTAAAAAGGAACAGGAGGATTAATTAATGCCTTCTTTAGAGGAATTATTACATATACACAGGAGACTCAGAAGGTTTTGACTAAAATCCTTCAACTCAAAAACTTCCACATTATAATAAAGTAGGAAAGTGATGTAAGCACCCGAATTTAGAAAAGTTAGGAAGCACAAATACAATGAGAACAAGCTTAGACCCGATACCGATAAACAAACAATGAAAGAGAAGAGCAAACCTCAAGATACTACTGGGATCACAATAGTGTAGTCACGTACCATGGGTAGCTTCCCAGGTCGATTGAAAAAGTCGCAGTATATGGTGCCAATTTGTACGCCCGGGTTAACTGGATAGCGCGCCTCCCAGGGATGGATCTCCTCTCCCTTTTCAGCTACCTGGGCCTCAGCGGCGTAGACAGCAATTTTGACAACATCGGGATGCCAGACCTCACCCGGCAAAGCAGGCTCAGCTTCCAACCGAAGACCAAAAAGACTGGCCGCTAATTGACCCACACCTTCCACGCATGCTCCAATCGAGAAGAATCTCCGAAGACGCTGCAAGACAACGAGAGAGGCTTTCACTCAATTTAGCACCTTCAAAATAATTGCCGCAAAATCTGACATCAGAAAAGGTTCCGAGGACCCTCATCTTGGGCATTTTTGCATTCTTATAAATCCAGTTCTCCTCTGATTGAGGAAATGGATGGCACTATTGAAGGTGTCAGCCAAATCTGACAAGATGTTGAAGTGAATTTTCGCTATATACAAGTTTTATCCTCCTAGTTAAAGAAACCAATGGCAGGAATAATGTTCTTTGGATGATACCAGTAGGTATTATGCACTCTGGTAGAAGGGTTTGCTCTTGGTGCGTGAAGATATTCGTTCTAAAAAGCAACTTCTGATGCTGTTATCACTCAATACATAAAGAAGCCCTGTAAGATCTCCTAGGATCTGCCTACCCGAATTAGCCTACTAAATTTATTTTACTCTCAAGGGTACCCTTTTGCCTCCCTTGTCTGATATGGCATTTGGAGCGAACATAATTAACAATAGCATGGACATACTTAAGATTAATACTCCCAAATTTTATCGCAAGGGTATGTCCACCTGACTAAAAGGATGCCCAACATGCAAAGTTTCTTTAGTTGAACATGACCAAGGCCTTAGCAATTTGACTCTCCTTTCAAAGATAAGGCCAAAACAAAAAAAATATCGGAAAAAAGCATCCAAAAAAATTTAACTTAAATTAACCTCAAATTCGTTCCAGCGTTGTCCCTGATGAATGAGGAAGGGTATATCCCAAGGAGATATAAGCTCTCGTCTAGATTCTAGCCCTGCTGACAACCGAAAACAAGCAGTCTCTGCAGCACTTGGAGATAGAAGCTTCGATAATGTCGACAGGAATGTGTGAACACCCTCCGGTGATTCAGCAAGACTGGTTGGCTGTATTGCCCTATAGAGAAATGACGCCTTTCCTGCTGACCTAAAAGAGGTTTCCTAGAGGTTTGGTTACTTACTTCGCCATTCGATCTCTAGCATCAAGAAGAGCCACTAGTCGGTCTTCTTGACCTTTAAGGGGACTGTAGAATAGTGCATAACTCAGAGCACGGAGGAAACGTTGAGGTGCTTCGTAAAAAGGAGAGTAGAGCTTTCGCCCGTTAAAGGGACTCCAATCAAAATCTTTAGAAATAGCACTCAGAGCTGTCGAATCGAGGATAATGGGAGAATTAGCGACCTGAAAAAAATGATTATGAAAACTTAAGGAAAAGGTCTACTCGGTTGAATTCAATGCCGAGTTCCAAGTTTTCAGACGCAGCTTTGAGAAATGCCTGTCGATCTGATGCATTTTTAAGGTGAACACCAGACTGCTCAAAATCCTCGACGAAAAGGGCGAGAACACGTTGATCGACAGAATCGCAGTCGGATTCCGGATTAAGAGTTGGGGAAGTACGAGATGAGATAGCACGTAGAGCTGACTCGTACAGTTCAGAATCTGTATTCAGACTTTCAACAAGGTTTCCAATGCAAACACATACAGCATTGGCAGCATTACGATAAGCCTCTTCTGGATGTAGGGCTCTAATACAATCAGCTAAATCAGCTACACGACAGAGGCTATCAGAAAGATCATCCAAGATCTGTCAGTAGTTCACTTAAAATTTACATTACCTGAACCATTTTTCTTTTCCGATTCGGATCCTTCGCCTCGTAGACAAGCATATGACAGTTACTGTAGCAATTATCCAAAGCGATTCGGAAACCGCCGGGCTCGGTCAAGTGTTCAACCCCAAATAGACCTTATTTAATGTTTGTTTCGAAAGGAATGACATACCGGTAATCTTTTTGCCCCTTATGGGCATATTTTTAGGTCCATAATTAAAAGCATCAGCCAGGGGGGAAAGATGAGCACGGCTCTGTCGGAGGGAAAATCTCAAATGGACGAAACTGCGCAAGCAAGTGTGCCTTAACATTTTGCAGGCTAATTGCGAATAATTAGCCTGCTACCGATTTGCTAACTCATCACTAACTTTTTTTATGGTAAATTTCCGAACTATTGTATGTGACATTTTTAGTAAAACATTTATATTGTTGATTATTTCCTTGAAATTATATCTATACCGTTTCTTTCAATAAAAGAATTTTAGATGATTTAACTGTAATTAATGTTACAATCAGCTGTCATTTACTTCTGAATTATAGGGTGATTATCGAGATTTAGAGGAAACCACCATACTATTCCAATGTTCATCTTGTGAGGAAGTTGGGTGAAGCTTTTGCACGTCCACTGGCGAAAGTGGGTGTCAGAGTCAAAATGAATAAATTCAAATTATTTCAGCGCGCAACTCCTATATTTTGTAATTTTGAAGCAGAAAGATGTATATTTATTAGTCAACTGATCAGTTGTTAGGGGCAAGTTCTACAAATATGTAGTACCTATCATCGCGAATGATTTACTGGGTTCGGTAGTTCTTGAATACATACTAAATTTGACAATTAAATCAGCTATAAAAAGCAGATCGTTGCAAAGTAAGCAATTTTCATCGATGTCCATGACCGACATGAAAGTGTAAGAGAGCCTATAAAAAAACCATTACTACATGCTGAAGCACGATTCAAACAGTTCATGAAGGACTTTCGCCTGTCGCTCTCGAGAGTATTCGACAGCACACTTCGGCTATTTGGTTGCGCTTGATCACTCATTGTGTCAACGGAATGGTGGATCTGGGACGTATTCAAATGAGCTGCTGCACGAATGAAGTATAGAAACGCATATTTTCTGTCATTTATTTAGTGATCGCAACTTTTAGTTATTAAATAATTTCTCTTCGGCTCATAGTATTCAATGGATCTGTCAATCATGGTCCAACCCTCTGACCCAGGGTATCTCATAGTGTTAGGTACTTTCAGATAATAAAGAGATTTTCCAAATCGTGGATCTAATGTGACAAAGATTCTCCCATTGCATTCTATCCAAATAAAGTTGAAAAGCTGGTATAACTTGCAGTATAATCAGCAGTATAAACACAATTCGAATTTCCATTTTTTAATTTATAAGGGCAATATGAATACAACAAATGGGAACTTGTTTCGCAAGTTTGATTAACCCTGGAAAAGCCTTATGACAGTATTTTTGCTGAGCACGTGCAAATACGGAATTTTGGGATTAAAATATTCGATAACTGGGTCATTTTGAAGGTTAATTTAAGACAATCGAAATGCAGTATAAACTTCAGTACTTATGGGTTCCTCTCGATGATTTCGGAAATTCCAAAATGAACATGGTCCTGGCAAAAGAGTTTTTTTTTAAAATGATCGACCAACTGAAAGCAATTTCGATTTTCTAAATGTGGATTTTCCAAATGGGATAAGCCCCTGGCATTATCCTAGATCGGTCACAAGAATCCTAACTCCAGATTGGAAAAAAGTACAAATTGCCATTTAAGATGTGTCTTTGATTGAAATTCAATATCACTGTTCCCTTAAAAAAGCCGCACAAGTTAATAGATGGCCAATCATGTTCTGAAATGCCAGATTATCTTTATGGAACATTTCAAGAACAAAAATTGGCTCAAAAATGACTGGGTTCATTCCACTCGCAGAGTTAATCGACCCAATAAGAGTGAAAACTTAGATGTCAATATTCACAATTGCAAATGAATGGAACCAGTTAAATGCTCATTTCCAAGGACCAAATCCCAAGTTCAGAGAGTTAAGCTAATTCGAGAGGAGATCCCATGCGACATGAAAAATGCTCATAAACATTATTGTCTACGGATGATTCTATGTACAGAAGGGGAACGCATTCAAAGCAAATATCCACGCGGCTTAATTCTCTTTCTCCCCTCAAGGTTCTGATCTAATCAATAATGTAAATGTAAACAAGTGCTAGCCACCAAATATCTGGAAGCTTGTTGACGGTGTTAATGCTAGTTAATTTAAGGAAATCGAAAATAAAGGAAGGAATGCATAATACTTTCCTAAATCCAGCCCATATAAAGGGAAAAGCGCAAAAGGCCAAATAGTTGCCTTATTAATGGGAGAGTTAAAATGAAGAAATAAGCTGTTGCAGTTGCTGTCTCCAGAAAACGTCTATCAGTTAAGAACTGCAAGTAACTCGAGTATAAATAAAAGGATTCAAAAATAAGTTTGTTCGCAAACAGTCTCCTACCAATTTCAAAAGAGATCCACCGACCGTATCTCAGTAGATCGAACTTTCCCTATCTGGATTATGACATTCTGGACCAAACGAACGGTGTTGAAAAATGTGTTGCTGAATTACACTGAGTTATAAGAGTATGGAGAGCTTATTTATTCGCTGTTGGAAGTTCTGAATTGATTATTTCGCATATACTCAGAAACCTGAGTACGAAGCATACCTGAGGTATGGAAAGAACAGCCAAACCTGAGCTGAGACATTGCGAAAAGTGAGAACGCAAGGAAGATTAACAGAGCTCATGACGGTGCATCTCCATGTATGCAAATATTTGGCTAAATCCTATAGCCAAGGTAAGTCACGAATTTACCTCCATTAACGACTTAGTGTAATATCAATGGAGATGAACTAGAAATCGCTACATAATTTTCTTGTAATGTAAACGATTTCCTCGAAGCAACTAGGAGCACTTATTTATTAACATCAGACCGGTTTATTCTTTTCTATGATATAGAAAATTGAATTACACGGATACCAGGTTTACTGCTTCAGAAAGAAACAGCAAAAACCAACGAAATTTCACCTTTTTATTGAATATTGAAAAAAAGTATGTAAATTATGAATGGATGGAGTACGAAGACGATTGTGAACTCTCATCAGAAATAATGATAAATGCTTCCTCTCCATCTAGAAGTAGTGTAAATAAACATTCAACATTTTCCTGAACAGAATTTCAATGAAATGAATGTGAGAGTTCGTCTAGATAGATTCTAATTAGCATATTGTCATTTCAAATTTAAGCTGGACTTTACGAACTTTCGTGGATGAGTAAGCTAGATGGTACAAACAATTAAGTGATGAGGTCATCAATCACATAATATAAATTTTAAATCAAATCTCATATTTAAATATCATAATGCTTGTTATGATACTCTTCTTGACTATGATTTAATCATCAACTTGTCGCTTGGGGGTTCAGATCAATAGACGTAGTCCAGAGGAAATAATATAAGATGTTATTTAAATTATTTATTATAAATGTTGTTTGGTAATTTCAGCTCGTTTGGCCACTTAAGCTATCAAAACCTCCGATTTCGACGTTGGAAACACCACAAGCAATTTGTACAAAAAAACCTGGCACGATACAGATCCAATAGCAAACCGTTTGCATTATCAACCCTGAATTCACTGATATAAAGAACCATTTAAAAGTAATGCTTTTGGTGATTTTTAACTAAGCCGCATAAGATGACTAGATTTTAATTTGGAGCTAAAAATGTGACTCAAATATCGGCATAATTCTTCATGATATGAATCGTGAAATAATAGTTGACCGCAAATTATCAATATTCAAACGATAAGGTCATATTTCGTCTCTAAACTGGATCAAGGTTCCAGACAATGCTTAACTGAACTTGAGTGCTTTTGAACATGCAATTAATTTACCTTGAATTTTTCACCAAATGATCTATTGCTAACCACGAAGTAGCCAAAATTCTTAAGATAGCCATGAAATCAACGAAGATGGTTGTTGTTATCAATAGTTGCAAAACTAAGCAAAAAATTCGTGGTGCAAAGGAAAGCTTAGATTTGCAACAAGAAGTTCTGAAACCGCGAAAGCCAATAGACATAGTAGTTTTAAAGCCTTGATTAAGTCGGCTCAGTATGAGTGCTGCTCAAACACGAGCCACATCGATTTAAATTATGGAGAATCGTCTTGAGTATAGACACGAATAAAAGGGAATCAGAAAGAAAAACTGATCAGGGTTGCTGTTTACTGATTTCCATTGTAGGAATCGACAACATTCTCGACTCCAAATGCGCACTAAGTAGCCACTTTCAGAGTAGTGGATTTGGATTATCCGACAGAGAGCATTACCTAATGGCTGAATGCTAAAACCTTTAAAAAGTCAGCTTCTGCGTTTCTAAATGACAAACGTATTCATTTGCTCATTAAGGAAGGTTTTTTAATAAAATGTGTTCTAAATGATACCTATAATTTAGACGTGTGTTAATAGCTACTTAATTTAGCCGTCAGAGAAATGGGGAAAATATAGATCATCATTTGGCTGACACTTGATGTCGCAGACTGATTTGAGTAGTAACAGCTGCATTACTGGGGCGAACTAGTAGCCTCAATTCGTTTTTCTATCGAGCCATTGCCCTGTTCCTGACGACGATAAACGCAAATTGTTCAATTAGGAGAGACAAGAAACCAGATAACTGATATTCATGAACCTATTTACTTGTTAGCTCATGCAAATGAAACTTTGAAGAACCCGTACTTGGTGATGCTTTATTCACGTCCTCAAGATTTGCTTATGCGACAATCCTGCTCGACCCCATTAAACATGCCTGCACGAAATTACTTATATTTGGGGGCCAGCATTAAGAGCCTGGGCACTCGTTCTAGTGAGTGATGTTTAATTATGATTTCTTCATAGCATGATAGTGACTTACAAAGACAAAAGCCACTTCTACACCGCTTCAGGTTCGAGTGTGATTTAACAGTCATTTCCATATTGAAAATAATCTGTTAATCGAAGTATTTTTTCTTGACATAGTCTGCTTTGTCGAAGAGCGTAAATGTGTCGAGTTTAGTATAAAGTATATAATAAGTGTTCGTTGGCTTAAACTTGTTAATTCGTTGGTTGTCCCGCTAATCAACTACGGGGTTACGTTTTACTTTCGATCTGAAATAAGAAAAAAACAAAATATTCAATTAAATGTAAAACCCTCAAAAGTCAATTGAAGCTTGTTTTGTAGCAGGTACTTGGTAAGGAACTAACCTGAAAATTAAGGTGAAAGGACTTTGTCTAGTTCTCAAATCGACATTGATGAGAGAGCCTGAGAAGAGCTCGTTACCCACCCTGGAGAGTCGATGTGCAATACCCACTGAGGATGCTCCTCTTTCATCCTCAATAGTATCCAACACCACACCAGGACTTAGTTGAGGCACACGGTCATGCATTGAATCCACTATGTAAAAAGACATCTGAGAAAATAAAAAATAGCAAATTTTGAAATAAAAGCCATGGATTAAAATTGGGATCATTTTTTGCTATTTAAGCAGCAAAAATTATAAAGAAACTCGAAAGCAATACTTATTTTAAATAGGCATCTTATAAAAAGGGAAAGTTAATCATAGAACAGCTCCATGTTCTTTGGGTCGCAACTATAAAAAATTTGGGCATGGACTACTGACCGAGAGCAAGAGTCACAGCAAATATGCATAAAACAGATTAAGTAAAAAGATAGCATGGATGCATTTAGTTCATTCCGCAGACAGAGGGCTAAAATCATATCTGAGGCTGACAATATTAAATCACAGAATGCCACGACCAGTCTGCCAGAGACAGGCCGATTTCATAGGTTTAAATATCCAAATTAAAGTAACAAACTTGTAAATTCCGTTCGATAATTTCAACAACTTCAAAGTCATCTTGATCTTGACCAAATGGATTGATTAATGACTCCGCGACCTAAAAAATAAATGCATAAGACTAACTAATGAAGTAATATTGAGTGTCCAACCCAACAAAAACAAATACAACGGAAGGGTATGTTATTGGTGACGAAATAGAAAATGAGATTCTATTTGATTAAAATAAACATTTGCGCGCAAGCGAGACATGACACGAAGTTGTTTTACAAAGAGCACAAAGTCACGTATGAGGGGGGGATCAATTAGAAAATATAACAAAGTCACGCAATACAATGCAACACACGTCACCTTAATCCATCCCATGTAGAAGATAAAACGCAAAAGTCCGAATATCGGCACATAAATATCAATTTGGTTATCGTCATAAAATTGCCATGAGAAGAGGCAAGAAATCGTGTAACTGTAGACGATTAACGTGGCGACCTGTATAATAATGAGAGAAAACACGCTTACTTGAGTGTAAACAAGAGGCATGGGAACCCAATTATAGCTGAGGATTTTGCCCAATCGAACACGAAAGTAAGTTATTTCCTTCAAGAGCAATTCAACGGTTCGATCAGAATCAATAGAGCCTTCTTGGCGCATCTGGAGTATGATATCTTGCGCCCAGATGATAGGTATCGCATAGTGTGCTGGATTTTTATACGGCGCGCTGTGAAAATAGGCAAAGATTTCCTGTTCGGTTGCTAGGCCTAGAGAAGGAAAGAGTGTGAATGAATCGAGTCAAAAGCCAGAACTGACCAGCAGAGATGAGACTAAACTCCGAGGGAAAACGAAGTCGCGTTCGAGATGAGACGTAAAAAGTAGCAAGCACGTAAGCGAGGTTAATGTATCGCATGATGGCGCGCCTTTGTAAACGAACGCGATCCGAGTCTCCTTCTGTGTAAGCACTTAACATCATTGCTAGTTCATCTGGCCATGGCAATGCACAAAATTGCTCCCACCATCTAGTTACTATTGAGTCGACAAAAAAGCCCAATACGAAGTACAAGGGAAGTTTTTCTCCGAAATAGTCGCAAAAAGCACAATAAGCAGTAAATGACCTGAATTATTGTAAAAATGCTTAAGAATGCAAAGTTATCAGGATTAAAAAACTTTCGGTTGAAAATAGATCGAAACATGGCCATAAAATATTGTGACAGGAACCTTCATCCAAAGTGGAATAATAAATTGCACACAATTTTTAAATCAAAACAAGGCAGCAGAAGCGTTAATTGTAAAAAACTCGATTCTGATTCTCACTCTTTCAGATATTCAGGCATAATGAATCTGTACATGAAAGACATAACAGCATATATCCCGCACACAAGCAGAAATTCACACCAAATATATCGATATACACTTCCCTTCCATCTTAAAAGTATTGAAATTAAAAAAAATTATCGTTACCTTGATAGAAGTTTAAGGAAAACAAAATACGAGTTAGTTGCAACAGAGTCTAGATAGCGTACTGTCATCCTTGAAAGCTGTACAAATAGGGTTATCGCGCATGTAAAAACTAAAATGAATAATAAAAACAAATTATATTTTAAGTCTGTCCATGACTGTCAATGAATTTTCAAATTCGTATTAATTCACAATGCCGATAATTTTGCTACTCTCAGATAACATGAAATTTCAGGTCTGGTAATTTTTAATGAAACCGGATTTTTATGAATCTTAAAAAAAATTATAAACATATCTACAAATCCACTATCAAGGTTTTTCGGCTCCCATTGAAATGCAGAGCATATTTACTTTTCGATTAGTAAATCAAACTTTCATTATTAAGACCTTTGAAAAGGAATTCTTAGGAATTTCCACCATTAACTTCTATAACCAATCTTTTTCATTTAGAGTTTTGACATTTACGCATGATTTTTCTCATAATCTTCATGTTTTTCCACCTTTCATCAACGCTCTTCTCTTCTTCCTCGGCCGCTCGGGCGAACTTGTATTTAGGAGGTACTTTTTGGTTTTCACAGAACATAAAACAGGTCGTAGTGTTCTTTTGCATGAGGAGTCAATTTTCATGAGTGTTCATAATATTAAACTTCTTACAGGCAAATGCGCCGTTCGTACTTTCGTTAAGTCATGAGATTAGACATTCATGAAGAGCATGGGCAAACGCAGATAGTTATCTGCTGGTGGGGATAACTCATGAACTTCTACTTTTGTCAGTTCTTTTCATGAAAAGTCCATCATTTTTTAAGTAAAACGGTTATGAATTCCCTTACGTAGAATGTTTATTCTTTCAATCTTATTTTCAACAAGCAGAAATGAAAAGCAGCTATTTTCGACAATGTATACATACACACTAATCAGACCATTTAGAAACAAACTACCCTTTGCTTTTGGCCAGATATGCCTATAACGACATGGGTCATGTTGCTCGCAGTTCACGGAATTCGTCATAATACTTCTAAGCAACAGTTCTATTAATTAGTAACCACTTAATTGACACTCAACCGAAAAGTTGGCTAAGCGTTTGATGGCACTTCATCGATAATGCTAGTTATTCAAAAAAATAAAACTTTGTATAAGTCGCCAAAGTAGTTACTTATCTAAGCCCTCCTGAGTCTACACCGCCATGTTCCCCTCATCGATATAGAGCTTGGAATTACCACTAGAATTCCTTGGCTTAACTGCAGAGAAATTTTACATCACCTAATGCATTTTCTAAATCCAACTAACCACTGTTGCATTAGGGTTGGGCGGAACAGCGGTTATAAATTTATAAGTACGAAAAAAGAGAAATCAGTTCTTATTTGTAACTGCATTAGTATATATATATATATATATATAAATAAATATATATATTTATTTATTTAGTTGGTGAAAAAGCCGTGCGATTGGAGGTCCAATATGGGCGATTGGCAAGGGTAATAATGCTCAGACAGTTTAGCAGTATCAAAGATCTTTAGTAAGATAGAGTCCCAGATTTTTGGTAGATTGAGGTTTACTGATTGTTGGGGTTACTTCGAACTTCCCTCCGATCGTCGAGACTGACGCCAGACTCCCTGAAGGCAAAGACAACGCTTCATAAGGCAACACAGGTTAGTGAAAAGATATACCAGTAACAACGAAAAATGTCAAGTAAAAGGCATAAGCACAATAACAGCAGGACCTCATAGAGCAACAGCGGATACAATACTCATTAAATATTTTGAAACAAAACTATAATAAGTCCTGTTTCAACGTTGTTTGAGCAGTTTGAGGACGTCAGTATGTCTAATGCTTGCAACGACCAACCGGAAGCTGCACACACTATCCTAAAGGTAGGATGTATCGAATCTCAATGAATACTTAGTGTGATCGTACTTAATTTTGATATTAATAGCCAAAAGGGAATGATTTTCAACCGCATTTCGGTAAATTCGGTACCGTTTTATATCGAATCTAGAAATGGATACTAGCTGTCTCACTTGTGTCATTCTGCAGTGAAACACAATATATATTTTACGAGCGAAATCTTTCTCGATCAGTGGCATTAACTGCATAAATAGGAGGTCCATAGGACACAAGTAATATTATTTATTTCTATTCGCTGCCTTATACAACTGAAGAATACGAATGCTGCTTTTAGCACAATTTTTTTCGAAGAAATCAACCAGAGCCATTTGAGAAAACATCTAGAAGAATGACATTAGACCTCAGTTGGAAATCCTAAACTTTCTGGTTCAATGAAACAGACACAAGCTGGATAGTCAACCCGAAACGAAGACGCTTGGGAGCCGAACGCCAAAAGTTCGAAGCTGGTGACAAAGGTAGCTTAGACAATGAGGGAGAGAAATGACTTCAATCAATCAAACCTGGAAGGATCTGTCAAGATCTAGGCTAAAGAAGGGCTCCTAAAGTTGGAGAATTGAGCAAACACCATGGAAGTTCATCAGAAGAACCATTCTAATAAAGGTCTGAAAAAACTCATGGGCACGGATCAGCTGGTTGAACTATAATTATATTATTATGGAATAGACTTATAAGAAATTCTCAAATCAATCGCGAGCTATATGAACCCGGATCGATGTCGATACAGCCAGCAAGACTCGTGAATCTTGACAACACGATTATATAGAAACAACAATGTTTATTTAAAGACTTATGTAGTTATGTCAGAATAAATTGAAGATAAAATGAGCGGTCTTGATGCTTTCTCTGAACTAAATTACTTTCACCCTCCCTAGGTCTAATCTCTGTCGTATCATAATATGACATCATATCCAAAAGCCTCTTTGTTAGTCCGCTATGTCCTTGTGTGCTGACCAGCATAAATAGACAACACAAAGAAACGAACATGTGCAATATTAATATAGAAACAAACAGCAAAAACTTACTCTTATGAACTGCCGAAGGGATTTCTTTAATAAAGCATTGAAGGCGCGTTTATACAAACAATTTTTAGTTTAAAATGAAATGAAAAGTTAGAATTCGTTAAATTCAGAAACTTGCGATTTCGAGAGAGCGCCGTGGGAACATCGAAGGCTTAAAAGGACACACATCAACATTTAAAAACTAGTAAATGTTTACTACTTAAATGGCAATGAGTACGATCGTACCACTTCGGGAAAGTAGCAAATGCTGTTGTTGAGACTGAGAACGACCCTCGAGATCGTCAGGAGGCTCAGAACCTGTTGCTTTATTGGTGACTCTTACGCTTGTACTATGCTCATCTATAGATTCCTCCGATTCGCTTGAAGGGACACAAGAAAGTCCAGCTTGGAAGCCGAAAGTGGTCCCAATCGGGGGATCGTCTATTTCATGAGGATGTCCCCTGCGTTTGCGTTGGCAATTACCTTTTTCTGCTAAATCCAGGTTCACCTTGTCATCTTCTGCCGCGGCTTCTAGAGCCGATCTCGATGGAGCTTGAACTGCTGAAAATGCGCGACGGCTCAGAAGATTTTGCCAGAAAGATCCGGTGCGAGGATGGCGTTGCTTTTGCTGGTAGGAATGACGAGGACCAACAGAAGACGTCGTCGATGGTTCACTTTCATCAATTGGTTGAATTTTTGGGCTACTGAGGGCATCTATCTTCATATAGTTTTCACTTTCATGGTCTCCATCTTCTGCGGCAGTCATTTGTCGGAGATACGGATGACAAATCGAGCCCATCATAGTATTCTGGACGACATAAAAGGAAGAGTAAGCAAATGTATCCCTAAGAAGCCAGAGGTAAACAGCATTCAGAGTAGTGCGGTGCGATTTCGTGCAGTCGGAGGTGGATATTCATTGACTGACCTGACTTGAGAAGACTTCTCGAGGAATTTCAGGATATATCACTCGGGAACTTCTACGTTCAGTACAGCTGGCTTGTCGTCGAGGGATTGGTATGTGGTGCCGAGTTGCGTAGGCACCATCCTTCAACACAAATATGTCTGTTATATAACCTTACGCCGCTCCCCTTAGTAATATTAATGGCTACTGATATTTCAACAGCAGAAGGTAGCTCCGCAAAGCAAGTGATATAAACAGAGGTCAACAAGTAGAGAACTTACCGAAGAGACAGAAATTCGTCCGATGGCGTGACCGTTAGCTTCGTTTCCTGTTATAGTTAGGTTATCGGGTCTCTGAGTCAAAAATTCAGTAGCCCGAGCAAATTCAACCTAGTTTAAGGATACATAAGCAATAGAAGTTTATAATAAGATTCGGGTCAAGTAACTAACAAGGAAATCACTGCGTCCTGCATGCGTCCAAGAATGAATGGTTTGCAGGTGAGGGTCATGGCCGATTCCTTTCATGACGGCCTGGAAGTCAGCCGTGAGCTGTTCAGCTTGATCTTCGGTGTATTCACCATCTTCAGGACGGAGATTGAGACGTAGATACTCTTGATAAGCCTGGGCTGCCAATTCCGTTGCATTCATTCGATGAACACAGTTATAATTATCTCGTACCTCCTAAAATTCAACCAAGAATCAAAATCAATCTGATTTTGTCTTCCCCTAACAACCCGTTAAATTTGACAGTGATATAATAAATGTTTATAAACGAGTGAAAGAACGAATGGAATGTTTTATGTAAGAGGGACATCTAAATGCAGAAAATGAGTTGACATTACTGTCAAGAAGGGCACTACAAGAGAATATATTAAGAAAGTTCAAAGTAAAAGTTGATCACAGCATCCTTTTTTCAATCAAATACGTATCTAACGAGACATATATCACCATGGGATCATCGATTCATTAATCTACTGCCAACCCCTTGACAGAAAGTTCAAGGAAAACTTTTCCCCATTGAAATGTTGAGGAAAATACAAATATGGCAATGAGAGGTCCTATATTTAAAATGGTGACGAACATAAACTGCTCATGGTCACTGAAAAGAATGCTGTGAATAAAAAGATCATTTGATGGCGAAGCTTGCCAAAATCTCTGAGTACAAACTGAAAAGTTAGGTCTCCAGTGGATTCATCGTGTGCTATCACCACGATAGTTTTCTGTTTTTGTCATTAAATAAAGTATATAACGAGATTCGCAGCTTTTCATATGGAAAATTTGGGGGCACCGATGTGGCTCATATAGACTTAGTCAAAATTTGCCTACTACTGCGCCGATTTTGTTCCGTCCAGATAAAGGCCATAAGAGATTTCTCAATGACGAAAACATGGACAATTCCAGAATCTTTAGCCGATTGTAATCTGAAAAGCAGTCATCTGACTTCAAGATTCAATAGCACTGCAACGTTGGATTTCTATGGGTTCAATCAATTATTTAAACATGCTATGCGTTGTATGAATTGGCGAACCAAATATTTATGATAAAATGACTTTCTTCGGCTGCTGATATCTAATTTGAAAATAGACGATGGAAAAAGCAAGAGATTACACGGGAACTGATAGCCGGGGGAACACAATCTACAGACTGATTCTCTTTTTCCATGATAATAATTATGAAGAGCTTGCTAGCTCTGCACGAAATTGGTTTAGTAATAAAGCGTGTATTAAAAACAAAATTTTCTACCACGAGAAAAATTTATGTTGGAAAACATGATGCGCAAAGTGAATTGAACAGTAAGCAATAAAGGGGATAACAATAAATAAGGTGCTGATGTGCATTAAAAAACATTTTCTCTCACGTATCTTCCATTATGAATGCTAATACATTGAGATCATTTTTCTCTAAGATCGTCAGTTTATTTGAACAATAAATTTTATGCGAGTTTTAATCGAAACTGAGGAATCGATTTTAGTGACTTGCCAAGGTATGGTTGAGAACACACCTTTAAGTCCTTCGTGTAGAATCGTCGAGTTTCATCATTCGTGAAAGATTGTGGAACCAAATCCTTGAGCTAAAACAGAAAGTAGAAGTTCTGTTACTTAAGTCAACTAATCCTCTTACCCTTGAAGGGAAATAATAGTAAATGAAAACTGAGCGTACCCGATTGACAATATATCCAGTAATGATAATAAGAACGATGTTGAGCAAGGTGAGACCAAAGGAAACGACACCGAGGACGGCGAACTCTGTGGGAGCATCACAAGCGTTGGAGACGTAGATGAAGTTGTAACCTTTGATCCACCGGTATTGACACTTTGCGACGGTCACGGTGATATTACTGTTATCTTTCAGCTTATCTACCTTTTTCTGCAAGAGAAAAAAGCCCAAAATTGTTATGCGGTTGGCCGGTACAATGTGTGCATGCCAAATGTGGCCGATGAAGACCCAGGCAGTACTATCCTCCGACGTTATAGAAAAGAGCTCAAATGAGAGTGGAAACGCACAAACAAAATGCAAATAGTATATAAAATAAGGCCCCGTGTACAATTAAGATTCTATTTTGACATTAGGGTAGGCATGGCATCGAAACCCCCACCAAGGTATCTTTTTGAAGGACTGGCTTTAATTACAATCACTAGATCTGATCTGAGTCAGATCAGCTGCAATCATGTCAGTTCAATAGAAAGGCTCTAGATATGAATAATCCATTAGTAGGAAATTAAGTCGACAAAGTGATCAAAAACAATATAGCAAAAATATTCGTTCGTTCTCCATCTCAATACACGGTTTTTGACAACGCGAATTCTCCAATAAACAAGCATCTCGAAAAATTCCTCTTATTGAGCGCAAACATTCCCAGTGCAAACAGATTTTGAATTCTTGGGATTCGGATACATACAACCAGTGAGGCAGAATTGGTCTGGTTCTCACTATTTGCTTTAAAAAGTTAACGACTAGACATCATCATCAAGGGCTATCTGCTACAACGAGAAATGGAACCACGTGGGCGAAATGGTGAAGAGAAAATTAACCTTAAGTAACGGATCTCTTTCCGTGATGCTAAATAAGCCGCCTTTTAGTAAAACCGCACTGAGTAAATAAAAGTAAATAAGCCCTGAATTTCAGAAAGGGTTCAGAAATGCTACTTAAGTAGCGTAGATGTTGGTGAATTTTCGTAACAAAGCGAGTCTGATCTTTGGAACCACTTATTTAAATAAACAAGACCGCAATTTTACACTTAACTTCAACACTTAAGCGAATTGGTTCCAATCATGAAGATAGTGACTTCTCTAAAAGATGAAAAACCCATTACAAATCGTCATTCAAGTTCTAATTCAGAGGAGTTTTATTGAATCCTGCACTGGACGTCGACCCTACCATTGTTGAATAAGCAATGCTCGTGGATTATAATAATCTGAACATTTAACGTCACGTAATTGTGCAGATGATACTTTAAGTTATCCAACTCCCTGTATACTAGTAAACTTACAATACGCAGGTAAACGGATGAAGAGAAATCATAAGGCTCCATAGGAAGCTGGAAATCGGATAATGTAATGGGGTAGCCCATCAATTTTATATCCGGGAGCACTAAATCCGATATATGTAGCTTCTACTTGAGTGGAGATGCACAACCATTAAGTTAGAAATTCGGGAGAAGGTGCGCGAAATTCGAGGCTGTCCTTCAGCTCAAGCTACTTTATATAAACCTGCTTTTTTAGGACTACTTTTGAGGCTTTGGTTAAAATGAACAAAAACCCTTTAAGTACCTTCTCAGTCTCCGAGTTGGGACAATACTTGTTGTCGATTGGAAATTTGCTGGAAACTGCTTGGGAGAAAGATTCTACTGAGTAATGGTATCCAAAAGTGTTAATGACGGTTTAATTAAAATACCATAATTATTCGCCTATTTTATATAAGATTTAAAACCTCAAGGAATCGGACACTTGCACTGATTGGAATCCACTAAGTTCCCGTTACAATTTTTTGCCTAGGAAGGAGAATTAACTTTTTTTAGTGAGCAATGGCATTAAGTTAGCACTATTGCGTTTCACTGGCTGACGATACCGAGATGGTCTCAAAGGATAATTCCAGCCAAAGCTCACTGGTTCCATCACAGATTTGAATTTATATACAATCCTCTCAGCTTCTCTTGGAATCTAATGAAAAAACACTATAGAGCTCAATGCATTCCTCTCCGGCATATATAAGTTTGGAGAAACGTCTAATATGTTAAATCTTGTAACCATCAACGGTTTCTGATTCGACAGAAAATTTTGCCAATACTGGTTCAATAAGATAAGGACATAATTGAAGAGAAATACAAGAGAAAAGAAGTCGATACAAACTAAGTTTTTCAACGCGCAGCACTAAGCGGATACAGTTTGCTATACCCGAGGAATCATTAGACAACCAGACTGCCCACCAGTCATATCAGAAAAAACGGTTTGTTTGTTTTGCAGCAGTGACAGCTCATTGAGGAACTAGCATCTAAGGCAATAGTTGGAAGGAGAATCGATTTGACCGGACGCTTCCTTGCAGATCACGTACGTAGTAAGTCTGAAAGTCCATTTCGATAGCATTGATTGGGGAAACTGCTACATTAAAAGAAGTACCAGATTTCGGAAGCTAGACTACGAAACTTGTATGAAAGTAACGTGGGTGCCGCCCGAAAATGAGGCACTGACGGAGTCTCTGTGTTGGCATAAAGACATGAAGTGGAGACATTCTCTTGACCCAAATCCCTCTTTGTTGCCACAAATCCATTTTTAGACATAAAAGATTTTCTCGGCTTTTGATCAATGGATTGAGACTGAGTATCAAATGCTCACTGCATTATATTGTGAAAGCCAATTATGCTAATACATCAAAAATATTACCAAAATAACTGATTGGCTTGCCATGCCAAAGTGCACACCTCGTGTAGAAAGGTTGACTCGTTAACTTTAGAATTAGATGTACATTGATTTGCACTATGAATACATGGTCAGAGATCAGCTTAGAACTGCAACAATGACAAAAATGCCCTCAACATTTATGTCCGCTATAGGAAATCGAAACTTTCATAAGAAATCTTGAGATACAAGCAAAATATTCGAATGTATACATACCAAGAACGTCTTAAAAAACTTCAATACAGAGTTTTCCATGTGGTTCGCTCTTGAAAACAAAATATGCAAAGCCCAAAGGATTCAGGTATTAAAAAATATGATATCGGTGAGGAAGCCGATGGGAGAAAGTCCTTCGCATCCAAGAAAGCTGGTCTGTACTTCATTTCAAATTATGTTCAACAGAACGCGTTTAAATACTTTTATGGAATTTAATTTAGCAACAGGTAACAAGTTGTGGATGTTTCTGATCCTGAACTGGACAGGCAGTAATTAAACATACTTGACATATCTTTGAACGTCCTCTATTAACGGTATCATTGACCAGACTATTTGGAACTTAACATGTATAGATTCAATTGGCTTAACGATTCTTCAAATTAGTGATAAATTCCAGGACCCCTTCGTCAAAATGATTACAATTGACCTTTGACAAACTGCAATGAAGTACTTCATTCTCAACTACAGCTATCGCCAATGATTCGTTAAAGTCAATCTCAGATGAGCTGGAACTTGAGTGGATAGGCATTATGTAAATACTTAAAGCATGTGTAGTGTGGTATCTTACGTCTAAAATCCGTTACATTTGTATCGGTTTTGAAGGCTAAAAACATGGTCGTTCGCAAATACTGCATGATGAGATCACGATAGCAAATATTTTTGGTGCGCTGCTAAGAAGTGTCGGTCAACTAATACTACCTCAAGCCGAATGAGTAGACTTACACACTGAACGGAATCTTCTACTATAATTGAGCCCGATTCGACATATGAGAGGTCAAAAACAAGAGCAACAAGTTGCACAAAAGACAACAATGAAATTAGAGGCCATAAGAGGCACTGGTTTGAAGTAGATGGTAGTAAATATGAAATTCATATAAGAACAAATAGGAGGGGATAAAAAAAAACAGATATCAATTCTTAAGAATTAGATTGTTCTAGCAGAAGTACAACCTCGTACAGCCTGGCAAATGCGGTACGACGTAAATATCTGGTTTCATGGACTCAAACTTGACTGTGGAAAGTGCATGCATGTAACGATGAATGAAATCGCTGCCAGAAAGTTGGAGAGATTTCTGGAAGAGATGTGAAGATTGTCGGCCCTTAACAAAATCGAGGATGGATGAGGTTTCACTACGAAGTGGAACTAAATTAGAACTGCTACCTGTACGACGAAACCGTCCCAGAGACGCAGCCAGAGAACCAAAGACGTCTATAAAGGCTTTTACTACTTTCTGCGTCAACTGTTATGTGTCAACTCTTGTAGAAAATAATTCTACTTCTGTTGTACTCCCAATAAGTCTTCGAAACTTATCCGAATTGGTGGGGAGTGAATAAATAATTAGTTCGAATAACTTATTTTCTACTTATAGGCCCATTCCAACCCTAAAATAAAAGTTACAAAACAATTTCTTTGAATAAATTTCAAGGACAGCCCATACGAAATTATATTTATGAGATATTCAGGATCCAAAAATTTTATTCTAGAGAAAAGTAATCGAACTCGCGTGGATGACTAGGATCCAGTGTATTCCAAACTACAAGAGGCTCTCAACATCTGTATCTGATTCAGAATGTGTAAGAACTGCCTGAAGAGCCTAAAAAAAGGGAGCAGAAAAGAACGTGTTTCGAAACTTTATTCAAAGAAAAAGGAAGATTCCTTAAAGATTAGGGCTATAAATCCTTGAACGTCTTAAGGAATCAGCTGCATAATCAAAAAATAATAATAATTATCGCTGTAGCAAAGATGATAACAGTTAGATAGTTGAGAAGGAAGCGGTGAAACACCAAACAGAGTTTATTCCTGCAATGTAGAATTTAACATTTACAAATAAGAAACCCGTGACAGCTTGAGTGTAATCATGGGAATGAATTGAAATAACCAAATCTCAAGAATTATTTGCATTTTAGATGAGCTCATTAAAATTATACAATATTTTAGCAACCAGCCAATCAGCCAAACAAACGTCAGTTGTGGAGCAAAACTGCGCATAAGCCAAATATTAGTCAGAGCAGAACATATGCAAAAGGTCATCATCACTGCCAATTAAAAACTCATCTCCAGTTCTACGCTTCATTTAATGCCTTAAGTAAACCTTACAGAACTCAGTATTCGCCAACCACCACAGATCCCAACTTTTCAACCGTTTGTTTCAAATTTTATGACTCACCATGACGTATGGTCGATCGATCAGCGCAATCACGGCGAGAAGGAAGAACTGACCCTGAAATTTGACAAACGAAAATCATTGCATTTATTTCGATGCGCTACTGATTAGCATAAGTAGTTAGCTCCAAGTGTTCATCCCTAAGGTAGTTTCTGGGTACAACGAGGCAACTGGCCTGCAGCAAATCGAAGTGCGAACACGTGACTTTTGTGAAAATTTCTTCCATACTTACAACTTAAATTTTTTGAGTATTAACTTGATGAACGACAATGAAGTAAATGACAATTTGAAAACCTAAACGTCGGTACAGTTTTCTGCATTTTAGGGTCCAAAAAGGCCTACGAGAGGATTTGCGAAGTTTTTCGGCATCCCCAAAGTCCTCTTTTAGTCTTCAAGCAAACATCCAATAGGGATTGGCCATTTCCCGGTTTTCATAATCCCATTAGCTCATTCAACCTGTTTTTACCGTCAAAAAACGAATATAATCTCAAGTCGCAGATTGCACCCTAGTAGTTTTTTCTCAAGAGTTTCATACCCATTTCTGCTTTTTATCATACATAGCTGAGCAGCAAATCTCCAGCCAGAATAAAACCTTAGAATTTTGAGTCTAACTGAAGAAAACGCTGAAAAAATTGATTTCATTAAAAACAGTCGGGGTCTCTTCAAAAAAAGATAAGAAACCTTCAAATAAAGGACGCATCATGGTCTATTTGACAATAGATAGATTAGTACAGTTACATATATGCAAATATGGTTGAGACTAGCCAAACAAGAGTTGCCTAAGCAGAGTGATAAAGTCCCAGCAAAGCTTTGACAACAATGATGACATTCAACGGCGGAATTCAAGTGCGGCAATTCAGATGGCAACGCCCAATCACAATGCTGACACCGAAGATTAGGGAGTAGATAGCGTTTTAATTAAAAGCTTTTATATAAGTACCGCTTTCTTGCGCTAATCAAGATGGATCAGTTTTGAGACCACCTCTGGATTGCCTGGTCCACTTCAATACCAGAACTTGAATCCTGAAAATTGGCTTTTCTGTATGGACTAACGAGAGTCCTAAATGAAAAATATTCAAACTGACTGGTGCAATTTGACCATCTAGCGTTAATGAACAAATCGACTAAAGTTTGCTCTGGGTTGGCGGTTAGACACATTCTAGAATATGCTTAATTTCAAGAAAATGCGAAACAATCTGTAAACAAAACAAAGGATCTGCATTTGAGGTTATTTAATTCATTTCTTTTATCACAATAATAAAATTATTGATAATAGGTGAAAAAAAACTAGAAATCGAACTGACATACACAATTGACAGCCGGCGGAAGAAGGGAGAGTGAGATGGCATTTCCTATCATCGCGGCTAGACTATTTGAGAGGACGGCGAAGGAGATGCTAACTCCCGAGGCAGCGGCAACAATCACTGAAGCAATCAGCGCTTTCGCTTCTCCTCTAAAATCGCAAGAAGAGAACACCGTTTATGTGAGTCCGTCTAAGGTTCATACTTCCCCAAGAGATCATGCCTCATCTAAAATTCAAGACATGTAACATATTTTCATTCATTCATTTAATCTTACTGCAAGTTCGTAAAATGTGCTTTTCACTATTTAGTGGTGATCCGTGAATTTTCGAACCTTCTAAGAAAAATCGTTTTGAGCTAAAAAACTACAGAACATCAATTTCTCAGGTAAGTTCAAGACAAACGAGCAAACGAATTCTAAAATTGGAACACTTTTGACTTTCATAAATTCATATCTTTTGACCAAAAACTCAGTAGAGCACCTCATCTCCAAGTAATTGCAATGCATCCATTGCGCTATTTTTTGTAATTGCGTTTTTTTTTTCAAATCTAAAAAATGTTTGACCACCAAAATTTGACTCTTTTGGTCGAAGCCTTCGGGAAGATTACGCCTTATGGAAAATCCCAGGTAATCCGTTCACGTAATCAATATTTACACTTTTTTTCCAAAAAAAACTGCTCGAGTATTTGAGAGGCAATCGAAGAGATCTGTGTAACTACCCACACGGGCACACATTACCTAGTTCTTGTCAAATCAGAAGGCGACCTCATATTTTTTACAACTGTAAAAAATACAAAGTCATGCAGTGAAACAACATCACTATCAAACGTCGAAGGATCCCTACTTTTCCGGTATGAAATTTTTCTCTTATGCATCGGTCTAAACCAGTGAGCAAAACCTATAAATGCCGGGGTAATTAATAACGAACCTATAGAAGGTCATCCGAAGAACTTTGCCCTTTTATGAACGTGACTCCAAAATAAAAACAGTAGAATAAAAAAAACTGAAATATTGTTTGAGTACTTCTATGCTCCAACCTCTCAATTTCTTCGATTTGCCAGTACAAGTCAATGAGACTCGCCAACGCCATCTTTTTTCTAATGGAGACAGATTACAATATCGCTGATATGAAGTTTCCCATGAACGTCATAACACTCCATCAAAGAGAACGATTCAATGCCATCCTTCCCTGTTTATGTTTGTACAAGAAAGCGTGCCTACAAGTTTTGCATTCGTCCCGGTCTTCAGCTAGCCGAAGACATTCTCGCAGTAAAAGTGCCTAAACCTAGGCTCCTTACACGTGCTAAGTTTACGAACGTTTCACAACTGCCGAGACGAATCCAAAAGCACTGACTACTTAAGAAGCCAGAGCTTAATACATAACACTAAATGTGACTACTTAAAATTGAAGTCACAATTAAACCCCTTGAACAAAAACCCACCTTAACTCATCAGTACCACTCCAGCACCATGTGTACGACTAAAAAATTAAATAAGTGAACCTCGTTCTGATATAACAGAAAACCTTTTTTGCAATCAACTGCGGTTTATAACTCACTACGCAGCTTTAATCATGAATAGTCTGAGAAAAGCCTACTATCTTTGGTGCATTTCCCATCTGAAAAAAATTTCACAATTCACAGGTTTAGCATCAACTCCAACGGTGAGTCTGCAGAGACAAATAGACAGACAGAGAATAAACACGAAAAAGAGCAGACAAAAAAAGTGGACTTAAAGAAATTCTAGGGATTACGACTCGAAAAAGATATAACTAACAGCAAATCTGAGAGGCTAAATGCAGTAGAATTTGCAGTAGTTATCTGATTATTCTACTCTAATTTGAGCTCACATTCAGTCTGCATATTACGCACGCCTCTTTTCAAATAAAAACCTCGGATGGATAAATTATTTGATTAGGAAGGACCCCAGATGAATATTTCAGGTTGCTGAAACACGAGTCAGATGCAAAAATTGAGAGCGCCTGCTGCCATTTAGACCTGAGACTAAGTTCTGGCTAAGCACTACCTCTAAAGCTTACCCTCAATTCAAAATAACAATATAGAGGAAAACTAAAGACCCGTTTACCTAGTCTAATCAGCGCGACAGTTAAAGTTACTGTCTAAACTGATGCAGTGAAAAAGGTTAATCACAAGCAGATAAGCATCTTTGAGTAATTGGAGATATCAAAATGTAAAACGGTGCAAGGTTCATTGAATAGTTATAAATTGCTCATTCTAACCTGCCAGACATCTCCCGTGTGGGGTACGGAGAAACGCCTTGAAACATACTGATGAAATGTGCTGGAATGCCAAAAAGGATACCTGCGAGAAAACAAATCTAGAATTAATTCGCAAACTACTTGCTTCAAGTAATTTGGAGAACTCACCCACAATGATGCAAATGACAAGAGACACAGTCGTGTTTCGAAATCCTTTTGCAGACATTCTTTTCTCGCGTAGACTCAGTCCGAAGATAATACACATTATGGGCTCCTGAAAAACATAATATGATTCTAATTAATGCCCCCATATGTGGCAGACTCAAAACACCATACTGCCTCATAGAAGACAGGCAGTAGAATGAAATCAAAAATCTATGTAAAAAACTTAGATCTCGTGATTTGCTTCTAGGCCTGTGAGCACTTAAAAAAGCAAATGATTTATTGACCCTAGTCTTTATTAGAAAACGAGTACAATTTTTAAACTAGTAGCAGGATCAGTATTGAATATATCTCTGGGCACATTAAGCAATTAGAAGGGAATTGTACAGAAGGAAAGTACCCCAGCTTGCATAAATTACACCAGAATATTATTTCCTAGATACCTTGGTAAGTTATTACGTAATTATATAATCAATTAAAAACTAATTGATTATTTCAGCATCTGCCTTCTAAGTCAGAATAACTGTCTCAACCAAGGTAAACGGAGATTCATCGGACAATGAGTGGTGAAGTAGATAAATTGATGCCGATATATAATGGCTTTAGACAGTGCAGATGTTTTACAGAAGCAAGTTCTATGACTACTTCTCACAAGATGGTAAGTATCAATCATACTTGAAAGCTCATCGCAAGAAAAATTGAAATAGAAACAACCAACTGCTGTTAGACTCCGGTAAGGTAGTGGTGGAAATCAATAGGCACTAAACACGATCAATAGAGAGGTCCTTAAAATCTGAATGAAAGTTCGTCTTAAGGCCTGCAAAACCCTGGAGCTGGTTACAAAGACGTCTAAACTAGGGCCATTCATAAGATTCACTGCCAACTGACACTAGGCGGACGCAACCAAAGTGGACGATAAAAACTAATCGGGAACTTTAAACATTAACTCGACGTATAATAAAATGATATTGGACCAGCCCTTCAAGTATTTATCAGATTCCAAGAATATGATAACATAAATGGCTGGATAAATTCTAAATATGTTCTTTTTTGCACGTAATAAAAAAAATTTGATAGACAGACAGATGTTTTAGGCTAGATAGGGCATAAGCGGGGATAGTAACTAGTTTTATGACAGCTTCTAGACTAGATATATGGCACTTAACATTCTATAATTAGGCACATTTGACAGGCGTTACTAAGTGTGGCATCTTAACGATGCAATGTTAAAAGCGGGATGGAATCAGACATCAAATCGGTGTTTCCGTAGAAAAATCTAGCGAAACTGTAGACTTATAGACCAAAAACTAATCTTTGTGGTAAGAATGAAAAATTGAGTTAATAAGGGCAAGTCAATGTTTTAGAGTTTTTTTGTAAAAACCGGGGACTTAATTCGCTAAATCTCCCTAAAATTAACAAAAGGTTTTCGAGGTAAATGGGACTCGATGCCTCACCAGCACCGCCTTCGCATAGTAGTAAAGTGTATGCATGCTAAAAACGTCTTCCTGTCTAACCAATTGAAAGTCCTGAAGTAGTGGACAAAACTTTTACCGATTAGATGGTGGTCAAAGCTACTCTCAACCTTCTCGTGGTGACTACCGGAAACCCCAGGGGCAACTCTGAGGACCAATGAGAGGGACGGCCGGATAGGACTAATCACCCACCGGACGTATAAAGCTAGGTTATGTCAGCAGAAGTACAACTTCGTGCAACCTAGTAAGTGAGGTACGACCTAAATATCTGGTTTCATAGTCTCAAACTTTACTGTGGAAAGAAAGTGCATGTGGCAATGAATGGAAAAACTTCTGGAAGAGATATAAAGATTGTTGGCCCTTAACAAAATCGAGGAAGGATGAAGTGCCACTACGAAGTGCGACGAAACCGTCCCAGAGACGCAACCTGAGAACCGAAGACGTCTATAAAGGCTTTTACTACTTTCTGGGTCAACTGTTATGTGCTCTCTTATAGAAAATATTTTTACTTCTGTTTTACCCCCAATAAGTCTTCGAGACTTGCCCAAATGGGTGAGGAGTAATAAGACAAAACCCAGTACTCTAAAATTGCCGAAAACAAAAATCACTTTAAGAAGACAGCCACAGATACAACCATTATGCATGGGCAACACGTGGTCATTATGTGTTCAACCAACGACTACTGACAAACCTCTCTTTCTATCCCGCAGAATTTAATGAAACTCTCCTGATTCCAATAAAACCAAGAGCAACTTTTGTTCGCACGATTGACAGAACCTCAGAAAACCCATAATTCTTGACACTAAGAGGCCTGAGAAGTCCTTTTCCATAAAAATGGATAAATGGTGACTCTTAGAGGGGAATCTGAATTTCTTTAACAAAAGCCTAGCTTTCATACCTCTGACCACTTCCCTAAACCAAATCACAGCCCCCTTACTTTTTACCATGTCAACTAATTATATTTTAAATGACAAACTAAATTTTACTCCGAACAGAGTTATAAATTACGTAGATGCTTAGACCAAATGACCTTTGGTAATTACATGACTCTGATTATATTCAAAACAAAGCTACTTTCAAGTCGGGAAATTCATGGGAAATTTGATGGTTAACTATGGTAAGGCACTTATATAGGGGCAGGTGGTGGGTCTTGTTTCTCATATGTATCCACATATGCGATTAAAAATATATTTGTAACGAATTTGTGGGTGAGATGGAATAACGCCTTGATTTTTAGGTAATCCCAAAAGCTTGGCATTGGTAGACCCTACGGTGTGTATCAAATTTGAAGAGACCTTTAACAACTCAATAAATGGAAAACCTGTTACTTAGACGCTCAAGCAGTTTGTGATCTGTGTTGAGTTCGATTGTCAATCCATCGCTTAACATATTCCTGATGGCTTAGCTGGGGATTTTTCTTCTAATTTTTGATTTTGTTATCCCATTTGAAGAAGCGAATGGGGCTTTTCGGTGCCGCTTAAGAGTCTAATCTAGCATCTACCGCCGATTTATGATACCACGCAGGCAATCTAAGTTACAAAATAGTAATGAACACCCTCAATTACAATAAGTGGACATCTAACGCAAGTACTTGGATCGATACGTTATTCGAACCCTCAGAGGTGTTGAGCAACAGCTTCACATTAAATATAATGCACCGCAGGTAGTTCATAGATAACATTTGAGGTCTTCCCTGTCTTATAACCAATTATAAATATTCACTTTGGTCAATAAAAAATCCATCTCAAATTGGGCTTAAATGTCATCAGACCAAAATCAATTGGACCTACCATAAGCGGGGAGAGGAGCATACTAGCAAAGACGCAGGCGGCAGAATCAGTCACTAACGCGATATCAGCGACAATTGCGGCGCAGATTAGGAAACAGAGGTAGTTGAAATTGAAGTTACCTTGGTTACTGATAGCGTGGTATACCTGTGAGTGAAGACAATTTTTTAACATACTTATTGAACGGAAAATGATGTGTTCATAGCATCTATATCTTATTCAAGCTGCTGTCCTGGTAACTGTAAAAATCTGCAATTGTTCAGCATGAAAGATTTCGACTCATCGGTCATTGATCTAAGACCAATATGGTATATTGACGCTGTTCCTCGAGTTTCAGCTCCCATTATGTGCTAGATTCCCCAAACACTGATGAGGAATTTGTCACTAAATCACCTGGAATTCGTTCTAATGACACAACGACAAATACGAACTTAACTTATTATATCAACATAAAGCCAGTAGCCATTTTATGTAACCTCGAGAATGGCATAAAATCGGTATTCAGTGGCACGATCTAGCAGAGATAATCGATACGCACTGTTCAACCACAAAAATGCTGCTGATAAACTCGTTTGAAAATCGCTAGCCTTTAAATATTCATCACCAGAGTTATTGACAACTAAATGTCTTTTTACTTTCAGACCTAAATGACTTCAAACTTGCAGTTGGCACCGGATCAAGTCACGCAAGAGGCCGAACAACGATTAAGATCACCAGAGATAGTGTCAACTAGGCTCGCAGATCTTGAAAATATTGAAAAACTGGATAGTTTATGCGCTAATAATGAATTAAATTTGGTTTCGATAAACACCACTTACTTGAGCAACAGTGAGTCGAGATTTAAGAGAGTTGACGAATTTTTGAAAATGTTTAATCGGAATGTCGTGGGGTCCTGTGGCTCTGTAGGGAAGCGAGCAACACCGATAATGAACGCCAAAAATCAATAATAAATTACAATCATAAAACAAATCCTACTTAGGCCGTTTGCATACCACGGCAGCAGGATCGATAATCCTTAAAATTAGATGAAAAAATAGATCAATAAACTCAAATTTTTTATAGAAAAGTATGCTATGATTGGTAAATGACATACATGATATTGGAGTCTTCCGTTTTCCCAACATTGTAGTAGGAAAGTCGGTCCAATACCTTTTCTGCAAAGGCCCGACCGTGAACAGGGAATTCCACCTTCAAGGAAACATTCAAAGAACTTTAGGATTCAGTTATGCAATTATTGACCATTTTATGCGGTTGAAAAAATTGCAATCGCTTCTACGCTCTAAGATATATCCTAAAACTGCTCGTCTGATTTCTGAAGGCCATCCAACTATGCACAATCAAGCCTGATTCTTAACTTAGGCCCTAAGAATCAGGAAGTAGGCTGGATATCTTAAAACTCAATTAGGGCTGCAGGAAGTTAATAGGACTAAAATAGCAGATTAAAAAATATGTAAACTGTTGCTTACCACAAAATACTTTCCATTCCTGCTGGTTTGCCAGACATCGTGGGTGATTTTCTCCTCCACAAAGATCTGATGAATCAACTGAAATTTAAATAAAGCCCATTGAGTCAACTTGGTTAGGTTGATGAAATATTCGAGCTACAGTTTGAGATATTCTAAATTAGTATATGTGCTCGGACCAAGGAATGAATAATCCCCAAATCCTAGACGTGTAAAGTAGAAAGTAAAACCACCCTATTCTACTCTTTAATGGTTACAAACTTCAACGAAACGCGTAGAAAAGTCGCAAACTATGCTCAAAGTACAAATTCGACTCGTGTTCTGATGTAAAGCGCATGACTACATTAGAATACGTACGTTGAAATTTTCTAATGAAAGTTGGGATGAACGAAGATGAGACATAGGTGAATGTAAATATTTGAAAGCCGAATCGGACACTTAGTCACTAGAGTCTACTCTAATCGAGTGTACTACATAAAAAAGTTTCCATTAAAAAGGTATAGAATAAAGCACCAATCGATTTTTGGCTTCTATCGACAAGCTATAAGCACACATCAAACAACCCCAAATACTTTAAGAGCTGCCTAACATATTGGGAAGTCCATGGCAATATAAACAGAAAAAGTAATTTCCACATGTAGATTCCCAAGCCTTGAAAATAATTTTTCTTACAGAGAAGTCAACTTTCATTTTGACACACCTCTTCCATTTTCATTTCTTCGAGGGCCGCGGAGCCAGGTGAGGTAGGACGAGTTTCATCGGTTTCCAGGGGTCCTGTAATGCGAATAAGGAAGGACATTCTGGGAGGCAATGAAGGGGTAGATTACCAACGGTTCACCATCCAGCGCCGTTCAATGTTGGGCTAAATTTGGATTAAAGGGGATACCTTCATCATTTGCACGCGGTGCAGCCAATGGCAAGAAGACAAAAGCTAACTGCGCTTTTTGGTTTCTGAGATCAGGTAATGATTGGTTGAGTGGGCCTGATTGGTCAGTCTAGGTCGTTAGCGCCAAGCCAATGGCAATGATATTTAAGTGACATAAGTGAATGCGTGGGTAGCCAATCGAATCGAGACATTAAATTAGTTAAATCAAGATAAATTGGTTTGGAAAGCAGTATGACTAATCATTATATTCATTGTTGAGTGTAAAATAGAGAATACCTTGTAACTAACATGCGCCAGCCTCAAAATTAACATAATGTTAATCAAATAATCTTGCGAAGGAGTTTTATACAATCTTTTCTTTGAATGTGAACGATTTCTCACATGCTTTAATGGCCATTTTCCTTATCCCGAAGGTGGCCACTAAGGTACTCCTTATATCACAGAACAGATGATTGTTTCACGTTTGGTGAAGGCGAGTTCTTGACTGCAATCATCTTAAAAAGTAGAATTTATAGCCTGTAAATAGTTCGGTTAACAGCTTTAAAGAAAATTGTGTTAGATTGCAATAATAATTATCGATTTTCTAAAATTAAGTGATCCATCTGTAATGTTAAATAAGCAACTTTAATCAAATTCTGTTATCGAGATCGATGCCCGGTTTTTTGCGACTTAAAATGGATAATCACTAAGCTCAAGATGTTGTTGGCAAGAGTTTCCATCCAGATTTTTAAAAAAAATTTATTTCTTTAAATGATTGTAACATTAACCACGAAAATCAGCAAAGCGGTCACATTTTTCCCTGTAAATACAAATTAGTCACTTATTAAATGGGTTTAGATCGATCTACTACTTACACGAAGAAGTCTGTCGATTTGTAAAAATACTAGCATCAGCGGAAACATCACCAATGCTTCTAGTTTAAGCACTATTACTGCCTTTAAGGTGCTTCGTCACACATGGTCAGTTTTGAATGAAAGTGTACTCATAAATGTCGGAATAAAACTATTATAATTTCATGATAGAAGTGAGAGAAAAGAGAGATGTCCAATTTATTTGAAATTAGTAGAGCTTTAGGCTGGGCCTATTTTTAGACCGGTAGCTCATAAACATGAACCCAGGAATGGCAAAGTAACTCTAAAGAATAAGGTAGAGATCCAGCTGACTCTCTAAGTCGTTTGTATGTTCCACAAGGTGGAGCAGAGCCGAGGGGTTTGAAGTCGGCGTTAATATCTGCGACTAAAAGAGGAACATGTCAAAAGTATTTGCTAATAGATTGCGACTGAACAGGGGACGATAAAGGCGATAACTCAAACACAACCGTAACCGTTGGTCAGTATAGCAATGCTCAAATGAAATTGATACCTCTGTTTCATTTACCAGATATCTTCTTCTTAGTCTCCATTCCAGTGAATGAAAATTGTTAATTATTTACAAACATGTTCGTAACGGATGGATAAGTATATTGACGTGTGGTTTGGCGTGATAGACTCAGATACTCTTAGCATCATAGTGAAAGATCCAAAAGGACTTAGGAATTTGTTAGTTCCATGTATTTTTATATGTGTAACTTAAAGCGTCGAATGCTCTTTTCTGGCAGCATTTTCAAAGTGCTCCAGTTTGTAAATTCAATACAGACTCAATCAAACACCTTTCTCCGCGTATAAGCATTTCAAAACACCTTCAATACTGTAATAGAAATCAAACGTATTTTATTAAATAATAATTGTTTTGAGAATTATCACACCTGTTAATTCATTCCGCCTCAATGCAAATTATGTCGTTAAGAGCCACTTGAAATCCTTGACTACACAAAGTTAGAATTCGGACCTGTCAGTCTCATTCCCAAGCAAAGCCTGTAACTTTTTACCTAGAAAACAAATGAAGGTAATAAGTGAAGAATTCAATAAGTTGAAAGCAAACGTGAACTACGCCTTGTTCAATAACCTATTATGAGTTCAGTCAGGCTTTTCTCACGACCTCCGCCGATAGAGGGCCCTCTATTTGGCCTTCGATTTTTTTGAACAGTCTTTAATAGTGTGGACGGCCATTCCGCTTAAATATGCTGGAAAAATTATCGGTAACCTTAATTGCAAGAATAAGACTTAAAACTATAAACTTAGAGTAAAAAGACCGAACAAATATTCATTTCATAAACATGTCAATCAGTGACTACGTTAACCTGAAAAATCTCGAGACTCACCGGTAGCTATGAGAAAGTATCATTAACCTGAATTCTCTCAATTTTTCCAAGCGATTTAAAACGACATCAACATAATACACTTTGTTTTACAAACCCAACAACTAAAAGCTGTTTCTACGAGTTCATTATGTATTTATTTCACATTTGTTCTACTATAAAAGCAGCTACTCTATTTACAAAAGTTTTCATTTGAGTAGTGCATTTCGATTGACTTTAAACTGATAGGGAGTAATATGGTGGTTAAACTTACTCTCAGCCTCCTCGTGGTGACCACCGGTAACCCCAGGGGCAACTCTGGGAGCTAATGAGAGAGGCGGTCGGATGGGACTAATCACCCTCCGGACGTATAAAATTAGATTATGCCAGCAGGAGTACAGCTTCCTACAGCCTGGTAAACGAGGCACGATGTAAATAACCGGATTTGTGGTCTCAAAATGGAGTGTGGAATGCACGTGCAAGTAGCTATGAATGGAATCTCCGCCAAAATGTTGATTTCTGGAGGAGATATGAAGACGGACGAATTCGGACTA
Organism: Moniezia expansa; assembly: GCA_019097775.1. Classification (NCBI taxonomy): domain Eukaryota; kingdom Metazoa; phylum Platyhelminthes; class Cestoda; order Cyclophyllidea; family Anoplocephalidae; genus Moniezia; species Moniezia expansa. The sequence goes on from JADFDV010000097.1 coordinate 1,759,667, forward strand.
GGTGGCTCGACGAAGCTGAACTACTACCTGTACGACGAAGCTATGCCAGAGGAGAGAACAGACAAACAAAGACGTCAACAAACGTTTTTACCGTTCTGTGTTAACTGTTGTGTTTAATTGCTATAAAAGCTATTTCTACTTCCGTTGTACCCCCAATAAGTCCTTGGGACTTGCCCTAATAGGTGGGGAGAAAAATAGAAAAAAAAGGGAGTAATATGCCTGCATGAATCTTACAAAATGAAGGAAAATTTAGTTGTTCTAGGAACTGAATAGTCGATGGATCTGAATCAAGGCTGTGAATGGAAACGGTGGTATAATTTAATGGTTTTAGTGAACAGTTAGGCAATCAAATTATTTTTTTGTGTTTTAAAATAAAATTTCTGGTTGCCTAATCCCAATATTACTTCAGACCCTGAGGATTTATCTGATTAATTTAGATAGAGTGAAGCAAGAAATAATCCTGATCTCGTTAGTGTTAGCTTACATCAATCAGGACAAGTCTCACTCCTTCATTAACCAAATATTAATATCAGGATATATTTTTCTTAATTTTGAAACCGGATAATTTCAGTCTTCTTTGGGTTAGAAAGGTTATCCATTAAAGGGGTTTTCCCTTCAGTTTTTCAGGGGCATTTTGTTGAATTTGATGTCGAGTGAGGAGCTAACAAAGAGACCAATATCTGGTTGGAAATTAAAAAAGGAATGACAAGCAGGAACTAACTGACAATACAAGACTAGATCTAGCAGTTAGTTAAGGGGAACATTCAATGAATATTGATGACAGAGGTGAGCTGCCTTAGAGAATTTGAATGGATATCAAACTTGAAGCGCAGCTATTCTTTGACCAAATTTTTTTTAAATAACACATTACTCCTTATTGTATATGAGGTTTTCATCGTGGGATGCAAGTCGCTTGACTTCCAAGCATCATTTGAAATTCGGCTATAAGGCTACATGATTCATTTAAACAATGGACACCTAGGGCATAACGAAACTACTGAATACCATTAAGATCGATTTCTGATTGACCAACTGACTTGAAATCATAGAGTGTCCAAAATAGATAGGCCCAAATTCCAAAGATCCTTCGTTCACAAATGCCTACTCCGTCCCTGCCCTAATAGTGGTGCTGCTAAACCGAATCAAACTCAATCAGTCACCAGGCACACAATCACTTCTAACTCGTATGATCCAATCTTATCTATGAGCATAAACCTATTAAAAAGGGAAACATGGCAAGGAGGAGTAAATCTTCACTGCGATTTACCTTCAGTGTTGTTTTAAATGGGGCGGTAAATAAACAATGTTTATTAAAGTTAGTTAGTGGCCCAGTTATCGGACCACTTTAATTGTGTGATTTTCTACACGGAACGCTTTTGGCGTACATCATAGATGTATCTACAGCCCGAGTTCGGAAGCATAGGCCTGCTTCGCCTTGCTACTCTTGGAGGCTTCAGTCATGGTTTTTCAATTACTTCCAAGTGCCTCCTTAAAATCCGATTGTCAGTGAAGTGTTCATCACCCTCATTTGCCGCAGGGCTTCAGAAAGTCTGGAGTGGGAAATTTCTTTTCATTAGAGTTCTTTGCGAATAGTTGGCAGAGTTCTGTTGAAGATTTCGGTCTCTGTATAGCTACTGGCAGCCAGCTTACCATTCTAAAATGTATCATCCAATATTTAAGCTTTGGTTCTGACATCGTTATTAAGTAACTGGGCCAGGGATTTAAATATGGCTTCTTCGTATACCAGAATGGAAAGCTTGAGTCTATATAAACGAATGTTGCCATGAGTAACCACCTCTGATCAATTCAGTGGGGAAAATGCCGGCCCAGGTTTTGCTAAAGCGCTTCAAATACGATCAAGAGTCTTTCAAAAAGATAAGAAAATTGAGCAACTTAAATGACAGAAGAAAAATAATTAAAAGGTTAAGTTTTATACCGAAGTATGAACTAGGTGGCAAGGAACTTCAATGCTCAGAAAAGTTGTGAAGTATTAGTAAAGTAAAGGTGATGCATTACTTCATCTCTCTTAATCACATCATGCTATAAGATTTTTGTAAAGCACCGCAATACAAAGATTATCGTTTATTTTAGACATAGGAGTTCTAATTTGAGATCTAATGATCTAAAGAGGGAAGCAAAAATGACTACCGCTAAGTAGTCTACAAACTATTTATAAAAGTGAATACGAGTCCACGGAGACATAGATTTTACCAAGCCGATGTAACTCGATGCTTCACTTGGGCCTTGGAAGGCCAAATTTTAGTTTTTTTCGACCAAAGGTCTCATTGGCTTCTCGCGAATGCGCTCGAGCAGCCACTCCTTGGTGGAATCAAACTAATCCGTCTGGAATCGAATTTGGTACACGTGAGGCTCTTTCGAATGTTTGCAAAGCATAAGCCTGCCACTAAAATGTCGAAAAAAAGCATCTAAACTTTGGTCTAGGACGAAGATTTTGTTAAAATTAACATCGCATTCAGTTTGTTATACATCCAGCCTTTTTAATAAGATCAGTGTATTGCGACATAGAGGCACTTAGGCACTATCCAGCTCTGAATATTAAAAGAAATAATGGGACATCTATTCAGTTGCGGCAAAAGCCCGAAAGAATGTCTCTGGTCCGATAGCCGATTAAGAAATTATGTATTAAACTTCATTTCTAATTAATCAGAGTTATAAATAAGGTCAATAATATGGAAACCATCCAAAAGCTGTCTGCAGTTAGGAAAAAAATAGTATCTGATTTTATCGAATCAGATCAGAGTTTTCTAGCACTTCTTATTTACCCCCAAAATGATTTATGACGGTCTCCTATAAACATTGCATAGATTGATGGTACAATAATAACGTAAATTTCAAGAAAATATCTATGACGTTCGCACAACTTACTGCGAAGCACTAGAGTTACGTGAGGAATCCGATTATACTGTTTAAATAATAACAGTAGATGAGCGAATAATCTGCCCACTTACCAATACTTTGTCATCAAGCTTCTAGGAGAAATGGGGCTAATTAGGCTCCAAACAAATCAAATAATGTATAAGCAGGGGCAACGACTAGTCTTTTGACATACCAGAAATGACAGTGGTCCATTATAGAACGATCGTCACTCCTTTGAGTAGACAGATTTTTCGACAGATCTCCCCCTGCCTGGACAAGTCACCACGTGTAATGTCTTCAGCAGTAGACCAGACAAGGTTCTTCGCATTCCAACAACTACGTTCATTATGTAGACATAATCAGTAACTATTCCTTTCCTTCAGGGCACAAAAGTGTTCTCTTGAAATTGCGTCTTTTCTGGTGACAGTTCGCATGAGCGGACGCCGGAAAAAGAATTCGAATGGAACTTGCTACCAACATTACCCTCAATAACACGCAAAAACTAAATGTGGAAGTGGAAAGTGATTTTTTTTCTTTATTCAGACTTCAAAGCTTTTGACCTCTACGCTCATTTTAAGGCCAACACAACTCAGATTTTATGGATCACGTTGTTCCGTTCGTCATTTTTCTACCTATTTAAAGTGGCATGAAATCAAACGCCGCTTTTGGTGACTAAACAAGCAGATCTGGAGATTGTAACATGATAGATAGCTCACAAGAATGCTTGCTTGAATTTGCTTTATAGCATTAATACTGATAAAAAATTTGATGAATAAATGAATAAAGGAGTTTATTTACATAAAGAATACTGTTAATACCGGCACGATCATAGTCGATTCGATGACTTCACCTGGTGGATCTACCAAACATATGTTGTCCTTACCAATGAAGAGCCTTATTACGTTTATTTATTATCTTATCAGATTTTTGAGACTATCAAGCTGTTGCCTCCTTACCATTGTCTTACATGAGTGTACATTTTGATAAAATTTCTATTGTCATCACAGTTTTACGGGTATCTACTGCGGCCACCCAGCTGAAATCCTATTTTATGAGAATCGCGGCTTTCTTTAATTTGCCAGGTAGTGTATTCCTCTTGGTGGCTCTTTTACAGCAACCATTCCCTAGACATATGAATTTGAAGCGGGCCGGCCCACTACAGGGGAGAAACCCCAGATCTTCTTCTGCATTGTCCAAAATGTACTTTTGCATTTTGTACTTCTATGATTCTCTAGTCGGGCATGAGGGCGATAAGATCTCAAACTCTCTATATCCTGATTAAACCATAGATTTTCGTTTCCGCTTTCCTTGATTTCAATACACTAATCCATGTTAATTCTTCCAGCTACATTCTGAAAAAACGCAAAATATTTGAAGCCTCTGAACAATGGTTGCGAGAATATTGCAGAGCAGTTGTCTGGAGGAAAACGGTTTGGCCATCGAAAATCCTCCAATAATTATGCCCTGGAATTTGAACGTTCCACACTGTTTCTTATAGATTTTTTGGGAATTTCTAGATAATGTAAACGTCGAGATGACGACCTGGTTTGTCATTAGTCAAACCCCCGCATTTATTATACAATCGAGCTGTTGCAGGCGTGGGTGTTAGAAAATGCAAATGCAAATGGTGACCTCATTTTGACCCTTTCTTGTCCCCATATATCACAGAACACACATCCTATTTATTCTAAACACGCTTTGCTGGACAATGAAGCTAATTCCTTGTTGCCACAGTGGTAGATTAATGTAGTTGGTTATGAAAATGAGTCCTGGATTCCCAATTCGGATAGTGCGGATATCTAAGGAGGAATAGATAATGGATTGCACCATTCTGGAAAAAAAATTCAAATGAATCAGTAAAAGCTTATAAAGTTTCTACCCGTAAGTCCGCTAACGGCGATTTGTTGAATGATTTTTGAATTTGAAAATTGTTTGTCTCATGCTTTCATGATTTTTTAAATAAGAAGGTCAGAGTTTGACAGACTCTCCGAAGGCTCATAATACTGTAAAGTGGTACACGTTTCAATAAAGAGAGCATTCATTCAATTTTATTAACTTCCTAAGGGTTCGCAGGACGACTCCATTGTTCTTTCGCTCACTAAGAGCTATTTTCTTCCGGTATACACTGTGGGATCCCACTCACATACGTTCCAACACCAAATTTCTTTCTCGCTCGATTTTATTAATGACAAAGAGTTGATGGCTTCATCTCACATAGCCATGAGGAAAGGAGATTTTTAATTGCTGAACTGCCATGCAGCTACACAAGATCCCAGATGTACCAATGTGAATCCCTCGGCAAACACAAATGTAAATTCATGTCCATAGTAAGAAAAAGTGTCTGCCGATTCTCATTTTATGAAGGATTACAGTGAGATCTCTTTAACTGAAGAATTAGCATTGGGTCATCAACGCTGAGGCTCTTTCATCTTTTGTTTCTTTGTATTTCCATCAGTAGATGTGCGCGGATGACACCCATACCCATGGCACTTGAGGAGCCACATGCATCCGAAACTGCTGTGCTCCCTGCGCACAGGACACTGCCCTTCAGGCGACAGACCAATCTTTCTGGTTTAATGGGACTACAAGGGCCCAAAAGCTACTTATAATTACAGAAGACTTTGAGGGAACTTATTAAATTATTAACGGCAGCAAATTTGCAATGAAAGTCAATGATTTAATAAATGTATTTTCATGGTCTGGACATTACCGAATCTATTCAAAGCCAATACGCTTTTGTTGTGATTTTTTTCGGTTTTTGTCAGGCACCAGATGTTTCAACGAATTCAATCGGTGTCTTCCATCAAGCTTGTGATGAATCATCAACCTCTTCCATATTGTTTGGTAAAAATCTATGTCCACAGAGATTCTTTGCGGCTGGTAATACGAAGCCTTTAGTTTAAATTGGATTCAAGAGAATAGCTGATGTTAGCTGTCTAAAAGAGAATCAAAGAGGTGGCTCCAATAGCAGTACTATTACTTGCAATATGCTTATGAATTATAGCAATACTTCCAAAAAAATTAACAACGCACTTAGAAGAACCAATCAAAAAATAAATTCTATTAAAAGCTTAATCTTATCGTCAATTTGATTCGGGTCTACTTCTTATACTTAGAAATCTAGCGTATTCTGTAGAAGGTGTTCATCATTGGTATGCTTCGAGTACCCCACATGCTGTAACCTCCAACCTCCCCCCCAAAAAAAAGATGTAGAACCTCTTTCATGGGGCACAATAGTATACATCGCCAATCTGCAACGCTTTCAGAACAACGAATTTACAACAAATTTAAACGGTGAAATAGTAACAGCATTTGTGATCCTAAAATATCAGGACCGTGTTGATTGAGGCTAGAGCTTAAGAGTTTGATAATCATCAAATATAAAGAGATGTAGTCATTCACATAAATAGTACCAAAGAATGGGTTTTTTTTAACAAACTCTGTCAGTAAGGTTAATCCCAGAAGCTTAATTGAGTTAAATTCAAAAGTAATTGACCGAACGGAGCATAGTGTCTTCGTGATCACAGGTAGATTCTGAGCCCGTCGATCCAAATTCAGTCATTAGAATGATAGCCTGTACTGCCTAGTATCGGTTCGAATGACAGAGACTGTGAAATGCATTCTCTCGAATAAAAAAAGAGGGAAATACAGCCAAAGAGTTTATTTAGCCAACCAGGGTTTTCATCACCCCTAGAGGTCCAATGACGAAGATCTACAATAACAGTTCAAGCAAAATAGTGACACATTATGAAGAATGCAAATAAACCAACTTATAGGGCAATTATGACTAATCTAACCCGCATAATTTTCAAGATGAAAAATTCTTTTTACTGAAATGCTTATTCAATAGCATGCGTGTGGATGGATCTGCGCTTGGACAGGCAACCAAGGCCCAGTTTTTTAGGTAAATTTATTCAGTGTCAAATTCATAAAAAGCGCCTGGAACTAAAATTCCGTCATTATACTAGGATGAATAGATTTCACGCAATGGACTTTTGTCATCTAAAATCTAGATTTCCTTAGAACATGAACTAGAACCTTTTTTGCTCAACAATTACTAAACTGAACAACTGTAGAGCCCTCCTTTGATGGTATCCTTTAACCGACTTTGGGTAAGAATATCTTTTGAATTCTAGGGTGGATACGCTTGTTGGAAGATTCGGCCGGTAGAAACCATGAAGAGGAATCAAGGGTAAGCGTTTGATTTGCACGTTCTTTTAATATAACTCTGAATATTGATTAAAAAAAAGGCGCAGAACGACCATCAGAAACGAAGGTTGATCAAAAATATTAAGGCAATCCTACTGAATTGTTAACAGCCATTGCCATCTAAACATCATTCGAATAGGTCTATTTTTCCCTCGTGGCTGCGCAAGTTAAACTTATAAGAAAGTGACTGCCCTGGCATTTTTTAATGATGCATTATTATTATTATTATTATTACTTTTGTTGCTATGCCCAAGTGCTGACCCTAATCTATGTCAGGGATAGGGGAAATCGGTGCTGTCCTGGGTGAAAAGCTCCCAGCTAACCACCCACTAGTGGATCCAAAGTTAACCAGTGTTCAAGGATGGACTTAGAAACCATATAACTGGCCGAGTTAGAGGTATATGTGACCACCGCACCATCACTGTAAAATGAAGGAGTTATTCTCTCAAACCGAGAACTTTTTTACTCCCAGATCATATCACCTTTGTTAGAAAATCAGAATAGGCTTAGTGAAAATTATAAGTGCCAGCTAAAGTGGAGTTTCGGTCATTTAAACCCATTTATTCTTAATGTGACATGCTGTGTATCCCCACTCATGATTGAGGATTCGGTGCCGGTAAACTTAGCACATTCCTATTTTTGGATCTGCGAAAGACATTTAAGGGTAATAAGTTGACCACTCAAATTGTTCGTGGTTGTATTACCTAGCCAGGAACAAAGCCGCTAACTTACTTTATCTGGCCTCCATCCGACTTGTCAAACTAGTTTATAAAATGAAAGCAGCCTGACACACAGAAACCTTAAGATTACTATTTAGTTATTTATTGGAGCAGGTTAACCTCATAGAGGACTTATTCGGGGTACAACGGAAATAAAAGACACTTGCACATAGCACAGAAAAGTTAAATTGACGTCTTCGGCTCCCTGGCCATTTCTCGCCATGGTTTCGTGGTGCAGTAACATTTCAATCTTTTGCTGCACTTCTTGCAGCACCTCGTTGTCCTCATCTGTTTATTCTTATCTAGATATTCTTTTCTAGCTACCATGCATGGGTCAGAGTTATTCTCAGCCGTGATTGAACAGATGTGTTGTTCATCCTACCGATTGGACTTTTCTTCGCAGTCTTTGTCCTACATTCCACTCTATCTTTTTTCTCCACCGTGTTCAGTTCTACTTTCTTTACTGACGTCTGGTTCTTTCCTCTTCTCTGTTGGCTTCCCTCTTTCTGTGATTTTGATCGAAGGCTGACAGTCCCTAATATGTCCCTTTGGCCACCCTCACGTCTTGTATCTTTTAAGGTAGTCTATAAGAGGCCATTTTAGCATACGGTCCAGTATTTCTTCAGTTCTATGTTCTTCTTCTCCATGATCTCGTCTTACGTCTCTTCGCATTTCCTTTGTTGTGGGCAAACGTCTGTAGCAGTTTGCGTTGGTACAGACAACATCACGTTGCCTTTCTCACCACCAATCCAGGTGTGTAATTTTCATCTCGAACTTTAAGGCTTTTCTTAATTCAAGTAGCCATGATTCGGAGTGTTCTTGGCATGTTCCTTTCGCATCTTTAATTAATTGAAGCATTCAGATCCTTGTATGTGGGGGTATGGCGAGTATCAGGCCATCTTTGTCCGTTTTCAAGCTCTTCCATAGGTTCGACCTCTTTGCCTGTATGAGACTTACCAAGTTATGCGTCGGCAGCTCCTTTGTACGTCGAGCCATTGTCTGAATTTTGTGCAGTCGATTGTTATCTTTTACTCTCAGGACAATAGTAGATAGTCCATAAGTGACTGCAGGATCGACAAATACCTACCAAAGTTGCTTTCAGAGTATTATTGAGACTTCTGGAGCGTAGGAGTGGTTGTAGTCGTATTAGGTATCTTTTTGCCCTGACTAGGTCTGCTTTTATTGCTCCGTCTGGCTCACCGGTGTCTTGATTTATGGAGCCAAGGCATTTGAAGTATGAGGCACGTTGGAATGATATTCCTGCTGCTTCAAGGTGACTTTGATCCTCACCGGTACCAATTTGAAAACAGAGGGTTTTGTTCGCTTCAACTTGCATTCCGTATTTATACATCGTTTTCGCAATATGCTCTATTAATCTGACAGCTTGGCGCAATAAGACATAGATCATCTGCGTATTTTAGGTGATTTAGCTGCCATCTTTTGCCCGAGTGATCAATCATCTGAACCGAACTGTCGTTAGGTGAGGAGAAGGCTTCATCCAATATGAGTTGGAAGGTAGGTTGAAAAGAAGTGGTCCTTCTGTCGAGCCTTGTCTCACGCCATGTTGCATCACAAAGTAGTCCTTTGTTCCGTCAAGGACTTTACCGAATGGACCATTTGCCAAGAACATCCCAGGTCGGTCATTCGGTTGATTATTGCAGCTTTTCAGGTCGACAAACGCTATTTTCTGCTTCTTATGCACGGCTTCCTGTATATTATTTCTTACTCCAAGCATAACTGTTCATTGAAATTGAAGGACCTCTTGATAGAAGACCATAGTTTTAAATTTCTTCGGTGGTTCTGGCTTCAAACAGTTTCGGGTAGTGTGCGTTCAGGTTTTTCGATTTTACTAGTATCCTTCCACTGTTTGCTTTCCATGAGGAGTTTTCCTTCATTATATCCCTCAAAAGTAAGAAGGCTGTTCGAGGTTCTCTCTCTGCGAGGTATACTGGAAAACAGTTTATTCTCTCTTCTTGATATGTTTGTTTCGATTTTCTAATCAGTTTGTTCACCCTGTTTCTTTGCTGTTCGTACTTCAAAAACGTTTCTTGAGATGAATTGACAGCCAGTTTGTTCTCAGCTGCTTTCGTTGCAGAAGTTCTCTGTCGTTCTTATCGCCTATAGCTGTCTACACGCTGTATATTTGTTTTTCTTTCGCTTAGTTTTTCGCCCGCAGTTTTGGCAGCAGCCTTTTCTATAGATTTCAGAAGAGCCTCACAGATTGTTGTCGAAGGGTCCTGGGGTAGTTCCCTTTTGAGATGTTCCTGGTATGCTTCCTTCGATTGTCTTATTTGTTCGATACCTTTAGGCAGTTGCCACACTTGCTTTTGACTGTTAATGCCCTCCTTCAAAGTTCTATTCTTTCTTTTTCCGAAGCACTTTCTAATACGTGGTTTGAGCTTGAGGATATTTGTTTGTAGGCAGTGATCAGAATTGGCATCTGCCTTTCAAGAGGCTCGTATGTCCCTTATTAGGAATATATTTGAGCTCTTCACCAGAACAAAGTTAAGAATAACACCTTTCCCTGTAGGATGGTACCAGATCATTCTTCGAGAAGTTTGTTTCCGTAAGAAAGTATTCATCATGTTTAAATTAATCTCAGCATAGACCTAATAGCCTTAGTCCGTTCTTTGCAAATGGACCGACTATTTTGACGCCAATGTTACGGGCATCAGAGCCCAATCTGCATTTGAAGTCGCCAAGGATTTATTCATTTATTTGTGTACATTTAGGGAGGAGTGGTCTATAGGTTTTGGCAACAAGTTTGTAGAAGGAATCCTTAACCATTGCATCCTGCGTGGACTCGGTCAGAGCATAACTAACCATCAGTTCAGCTTTTACTCCTCCAATTTGGAGTGTTAGCGTGGCATGTCTATTTGTTACGGGGTTAACTTAAGTTTCTACGTTTTTTTGACCAGAATGGCGACCCCACCATTCGGTCTAGAGCTTTCATTGTGTCCAGAGTTGAAGAAAGCTCATTTATCTGTATATAAGGAGCAGGATTTCGTTCGAGTTTCCGTTAGGGCCACAATCTTCACACCCCTACCAGAAGTTTCTTCAACTATCTGGCGGAGAGGTATAAATTCGCAGTGAGCCTCCGAAGATCAACCAATATAAATGTTGAATGCGTTATACTTAAAGTAGACAGAACCAGAAGAAATGTACAAAATTAACAATGATGAAGCTAAGTAGCGGTTTTTGCACAAAGTATTTAGAAGGTAATTTTAGATCAGATCGAATTTAAACTAAGATGTATAAATTGGGATGTTAGAGGATGTCCGATCATTTTGAGAAAAAGGAGTTCAACAGCACTAGCAATGCTAGTAACAATGGACATGCACCAGTTATCTACAAGCTGCCATCGCAGGCCACCGCCTTTCAAGCAGGTGAGTAAACTCTGTCCCATCATCCCTCCAACATGAATCAAACTCCTTCAGAACGAATATTAGATAGGCAACGTCATTATTTTGGTCTGACTGCTTTAATAAGAAAATAAGTCAACTGCAGATTTTGCAAATTCGGACCCAACTGATGTGATTGGCCCTTCTCAAAGAGCATTTTGGCTTCGTGCTATTACCGACCAGTTGGAAGAACAAGTATTCCCTGACTTTATTAAGATTTGGGAAAGTTATCATCAAGAATCCGTCCTACCTTATTTTTAAAGCTCTTCATTAAAATGAGCACGTGATCCTAGTGTTATTTACTCTTCTAACTATTTTTTGTTTGATACACTTCCTGCTGTCATTCGAAATCGTTTGAGAACTTAATCCCAATCTAAATTGCAATCTCTGAGCTTGAAGCTTACCATTGCGATGGCATTTTCAGCAAATTCTTCAAATCCTTCTTAGCATCGATTTTGGAAGGACACTTTCCGGCTTTTACAGGGTCACCCAATGGTTGACGAATCACTTTCCACAGAACAGAATCCAGATACTTCTCGAAATCTAATGCCAATGATGGCGAGTCTGGCCTCTTGGTCTATTTTGTACTCAATTACACTAATTATGGGCATCTTCGGGATCTAGCCGGCGTAGTAGGGAATTTTCCCACGACGTCGATACGAAAACAGCGCTCCCTATGCTTTAGTGTTTCTAGTTTCTTGCTGATCCCTACAACACCTATACAGATGCGAATAACCAGTGCTTCATAAGCGACTCTGTTAAGCATTCATCCATGACATTTTCACTTCATATTGGGACCTCAAAGAATACGCCTTATAAAATCCAAAGTGGCCCCTACTTTTGAAAGTTCAGGTGGTGCTACATGTAGCTTTATGCTCAAATTGAGGGCCACTTAAGAATTGCATCGCCATCTTCGGTTTCGACTTTTACTTGATGGAGTTTGATTCGTGCTTCAGGGGTCATTCAGAAAGGCTGCTTCCTACAGAAATCAGATCTGTCCTTTCCTCTCGTAGTTCTCTTTTATATTCCGAATAAAATCACTTTTATTATGCGTAGAGTATGAATCTCTTTTCTCGACAATTTTCTCGAGTTGCTCATTTTATAATAACTCCATCAGCGCGGAGGAAAAATATCATATAAAATTCGCAATAACAATGTAACATCATCATTCCTAAAAATGTCTTCACGCACGATCTCATCATCCGAACCTAAAGATAACTTCAACTTGATCAAACATAATTAATAATTAATTTGAGTTGGACTGAAACGTAATAACTTAGATCATTTGCATCCGGCTTAAGTATTTGAACATTGAAATCCGAATGGTCATCTTATTGCCATTCATTTGACACTTCAAGGATTTTATGCGATCATATAAGTCAAAATTTAGCCGCTTTCACATGTAGTAAACAATTGAAATCTGCTCATATTTGCCATGAGTGGATTATTACTTCAAAGAATAAGTTCAACTTCACAATCTTACTTTATAAAAAAAGAAAGATAGGCTATGCCATTCATTCTGACAGCCAATATGCAGAAATAGTATTAGAGGGCATCGAAAAGCTAGTCCTCTTGATTTTCATATAAAAATAAAAGCTCTTCTCAGTACTTGACCTGGGGAGGTTCCGATTCATTATCAACTTTAAATGTTTACCTAGTCAGGGAACAGACTTGACGTAGGCAATCTCAGAGGCTGGAGCCGTTATGATTTTGCGTTTTGAGTAAAGACGAATTGGCGGAATGGGAACATCGTATAATAATAATCCATGTAACTGACTACCTGATAAAATATTTGTTAAAGAGCCAAAGCTAAAAGTCATTTTACTTTAAAGTTTTATTTTCTGCTTTTCAAACGTTGGTCTGATCGTAAAGAATTTAGGTTCGATTGTTGGAAAACAAACTTTAGAAATAAATTTCAATGAGCCATTATAAGCTTGTGTGTTTAAAAATTATTAATAATTTATTTGAATTAAAACCTGGAACTAGTTTGTTATGGAAAAAAAGTAAGAATTCTCAACTAAGTGATGATGAGTCCGGTGGCTCGATTCCCACTGACCTTTGCTGATTATTTTGGCTCCATTGCATGGTTCCAGATGTGTCGTTTAGAGAAGCTTGGGAGATCGTATTAACTTGAACATTGTCGAGATCAACTCCTTCAGACGGTGGTTAACTGACCCTCTTCTTATGCGCTTTCTATGAGACTACCAATGCAATTAATTCAAGTAAACGATTAATTTCGAGTGCACTTTATGCTGGCTGCATGGTCGCCATTCAACGTCGAAGCAACTTGCGCTCTGAAAAGTTTGAATACAATGTTGTGGAATTATGTATCAATTAATGAAAAGGGAAAATGTGTAAACTGTGCACTAAGTAGTAAATAGTTGCTTGACACGATTTTGACATTTGTAAATTCGTCAACTACTCAGTGCAATTTAATAGCTCTCGAGAGTGGTGCAACCACACTTCTGTCTCAATTGAAGTAGATTGCAGTGTCCTAAAGGCTCCCGATTAATGCACATTTTGAGGAAGCAGCAGAAGCTGATTCCACTCTTCGTACTCAGTAATCTTTAGCGAAGTTTGGAAGAGGAGGTGGATTTCGAGTTGAGTTCACACTGGTTGCTACTTTTGAAAAAACTGGTTGACCTAAAAGCGAACTCTCATGTAGAGTGCTTTCCTTAATAGCAAGCAAATGTGACCTTATTTATTAATAAACAGTTAACCATTGCCGATTCCCATGAAAAAAAGTTGTCATAGCGAATCATGTGACTTCCGCTAATAATTAATAGGGATTAATGTACATGTTGTTGCGAATGACCGCCGAAATGTGTTCCAATATTGTGAGCTGAAAGAATTTCGTTCGGCTCACCAGAGGCCTTAACCTTCTAAGAAAGTTACTAAGTAAGGCTGTTATGCCTTATAGTGCCGCGATCAACGCGTGACGAAATCAGAACAGATAGAAGACGTTTTGAAATATTCAAGAATGGCGGAATATGTTGAGGCACTATTCTAAAGTTTAGCATGAAAGGCGTTAAAGCTAGAAGTTAATCGAAACTTTGTTTGAATTTCTCGGATTCACGAAGAGCAAATGGTACACAACTGACTTGCAGGAGTAACCAATGAAATTGAAATTGATCTCGAGGTCTCTGATAATAAAGTGAACAAATTTGAAGGGGCTTCTTAAGATATTCCAAGCTTTACCAAACAAAAAGCACTCGTTGCCTTTGGTTCTGGTAGAAATTGAACTGAATGTGATTTTAAAAATAGAAAGCGAAACAATCACCATCTATAAAAATAGGGGGTGTAGACGGTTTGGGATAAGGTCGAGATGAAAGCAACTTTCAATGTTCTAGGAAAACAGCCGGAGCACCAATGCAAATCGAGAAGCCTGGTAGCACACTTCAGCAAGCACAGCTTTAGGTACCCTTGCATGTAGAAAACCACACACTGCGTAGTACAACATCGTCGGCGATGCTGTGCAGTCAAGGTATCAATGTAGCATCGGTATAGCCGTAAACACCTCTGGGGATCTGGGATATTTTCCTCTGAAAAGTCGAATTCAGTATGCATTTACAACTGATCATTAACCTTTGTAAATGTTCCGACTTTTTTGTTCATCAGCCCTTTAAATGCAATATTCAGCAGTTGGTTCTAAACCACGAGCTTCAACACATTTTGATGAACTAAGCGCAAAAATTCTGCAAAGAGAAAGGTACACCCATGTGAATGATTTCTGCGAAGTTATCTTTGTTCCGAGACGATGTGGGCCTATCTGCAATGTACTGAAAGTAAAGAGACTACCAGTTATTCTGAAACAAGAGAGACGATTTAAGTTTATGTTTATATCAGCAACTCTTTGGTTTGTGGTGAAACATTGCCATTATTCCACGTGTATTCAACGTTTACCGAACTGAAACATGATGCTAATTAATCCTGTGTTAACTAACTTTCAGTTTTTACGGATTTTTTTTATTAACACGAGGAGGTCAACTGAATATTTTCAAAGCATATGCTTAAACGCTTTGAGGTGCACTTATATCAGTCAATAAACGCCATCTTGATGCAGTCGTTCTTCAGCTCAGTGTCAGTCTTCGAGACAGTTGCACAACCGGAACCCGATAGGCCGTGTTCTTCTTGCATAGGAAGCTTCAAAAAGTGATGTTAGCAGGTTCAAGTATATTGATAAAGGTTATGCCATTTTTTGAGTATCACGACTATCCATCAGTCGTAACTGAAAGAAGTCGTCAAGGATAATATCATCGTTGAAAAAAGTTGTCGTGAATGAGATTAGAAAGATCTTATCCATTAGGTCTCCATGAAGAGAAATTGAACACGCTCTTTTAAGTAATCCACACCACAGTTGCCACTGTTCGCGGACACCATTGCCGGACACTAACGCAGAGGTGACATTTCACCTTGTCAATTTGGTGCCAGCCTTATGAAAATCATCTGCATACAATTCTCTAAAAATTACCTCGATCTTTGCCTGTGTTCCAATAAAATGAGGTCAGCCACAACATTGGCGATCGCTCATCAACTTAGTCAGTAGTGCTAGGATGGAACAAATGAAGCAATCATCTTTTGCGCGTGAAAATTGGCTGGGACATTTGGTTACCGTGCTGGAGAAGTCAAGAATAGCTGGAATCCAGGTAGAAGACATAAAGCCCAATCTAGTGGGAGAGCACTTTGAAATAATGGTCCTGCAGACCTGCTAATTGTTGTCATTATTGATGGACTTTAGCGAAATAGACCAATAGGTGCACAGTATCACTATCTTTTCTACGCTTGGAGCCTCCGCAGGCATTACATACGCACAGGAAAAATCTAACGATATCATTCAGGTAGCTTCAATGTATGAGTGTTTTTCACCTATTGGCTAAAGATTATTTGATTTAGTTCACAGTCACCCTGTTTCATCACTGGCGGTTAGAGGCGAAACAAGCCAAAACACTAGATTAGAGGATTGTTAAGTTGAATCGGAATTTGCCTATAGTCCGGCCTGAACCTTCCGTTGGACAACTACAAGATCAAATCAAAGGCAACCCATACGGTCTAATTATCAATAGCTGGTGGAAGAAGCCTAATATCAAAATCAACTTAACTTGAAGCCCTGCTTTCGGATTCGATCGGTCTTAATTAAATTTTTCGCTGCCCGGTATTTTATTTAACTAATAAAAAGACAAATAAAAGTGTAATTCAATTGTGATTTCTGATTAAAAACTGTTTATGCAAAAAAAGGTTTCGCGTCTTCTTAGCGTTTTGAGCTCTATTGCACTAACAAGAATCTATAATCTTTCAGAGTATTAATTATGCCAACGAATAAGCTTTGAAGTATCACTTGAAAAAAGATAATGTGCCATCTACATATTTACCGCACTACCTGCACGTCTACCTATTTTCACCTAATTAATCAGCCTTATTCACTGTCCAAGCACCTATATATTTTCTTACTGCCATAAACGGTGCACTTTAACAAATAATCAAACTGTTGTAAATGCAGCAGCATACAAAGTATTAAAATGCAATGGCTTTTGTTTTAGTACTAATGACTTGATATAGCAACGGATTCCTGAACTCTTCTTCTAATGTGATAATAAGCCCACTAAATAGCTCGGACATCGATATGCATCTTAGAGCCTTTAATTTTAAACAAGTTCGTGTCATGGCACTTGAACTTCGTGTCTGCAGCCTCGGAGGTGCCATTGTGGCTAAATTTTCCTAATTTATAAAGCGAGCTTTAACAGTATAGGATGTCCAAAGATTTAGCGTGGATATAATGAAGATGCACGAACATGGACTTCTGAAGAATGACATTACACTATCCATCATAAAGAATGTGCCATGAATCGATTTGGGCCTACAAACACGTAAGGTCCATGCATTAATGAAATGGACAGTTAAATTAATGAAAAGTTTATGATGAACAAGAACTCCTATCTAAAAATGACTAGAATCAGCAGGGACTTTGATTCATAAGACCCAGACCAAAAATGGAGAGGAGGCGAATGGTGTACCGAATCTTGAATTAAAGAAAACAGTGAACACACACTAACCGAGCGCCAGTTTTCTGGGCTTGGTTAGCAGTATTTGAAAATAACACTTTTTGATATATACAGTCCGTAAACAAAGTAATGGCATGGAGCAAAGAAGTACCGGATTACTTTCGGTGACAAGTGAATTTATAGTTTTTTGGTTAATTCAGGCGATGACTTATGCCTAGCCAAGCTCATTTTATTGAATGCTGAGTTAAAAACTCTAAATATTTAGTAACCATCGAATAAATTGCAACTTTTGCTACAGATCTAATCATTTTGGCGTAAAGAATGAATGACGTTAAGTCTTGGGGAAATCACCCTTGTTTAAGCTCGTGATCCTCGCATTGGGTTTCAGGAATAGACGAAATTCACCAAGTCTTTAATGCCATCAGAAGCAATTGGCATGCACCACGATGTAGCCTGTTCGACTCCCCCCAGAAATGAAGCATGAATTTCACTGCCAACGCTATGAATCAGGAAATGTTGAGAGCACGATGGTGTGGTAGTCTTGGAGCCGGGTTATAATAATGCAAACGTGTTTATGGTTTGGTGAATAAAATCAACACTTAGAGGTCATTAAACCATTCTGTAAAAAAGTGCAGACAAGTACCGCATGTCCTATCTCGTAAAGTCAATTTTTCATGATTCCTCGTAACTGCTCATATTCAGATAAATATACCGATCCCACTTAAAATGCCATTGAATTAAGCATTTTTGGTGTCAGGATAGACTTTTGCGTGGTACCCAATTTGTAGACAGGAAGAAGTTGGACTATCGGGAAGATGAAGCATCAAAAGACATGGCAACTACCTAAAATTAGTTTTTTTGAAGTTAAATAAAATACTTTTCACGTGCAAATATGTTAAAATGCGGAGGTGAACAATACTTGTGGTTTATGTTAAGACGAATCTGATTATTTGTTTCTTCGTATTCTCCGGCACATTTATAGTTTTAATGTTTCGACTTGCATAATCTGGGGTTGAGGCGCGTTATTCGTCGATGGATTTTGCGAGACCGAATTCGGGCAGGGGTCATGCTCCACGCATTCAGTTTTACAGTGAACCTCCTACGCATACACTAGAATTAGAGCACCTAGAAAAACTCGCTATTGAACGCTTAAAGGTTCTTAAGTGTATTGAGACCGTTGGTCAGGATTTCATACGTGGGAGCAAGGAGTACGACGAACGATTGTCAACAGAACTACCCAGGATTGGCCCACTAGGGAAATCCCTCACTTTGACTTCAAACCAGCTTAAAAATATCACTGAAGATGTTCATAATGATGTTACTTCTCATTTTATATTGCAGGTAATTTAACCTTAATTTGTCAAGCTAATTTTTTCATATACGCATCTGTAGATTGCTTATTGTCGTGGTGATACCATGCGCCGCTGGTTTATTCAACAAGAAGTGGACCTATTTCGTTATCGCTTTAATTTAGAACGAGCTGCATCTGGTCATTCTTCTGACACCATCTGTGAATTTCTTCGGATAAATAATCTGCACTTCTCAAGCATTAATTCTGACGAATCACTTAAATTAAGAGAGCAGTTAGCTGCCGGAACGAAAGTCTACGGTTTTGGTGGAGATTATATGAAATTCTACAAGGTTCATTTCTCAGAAGTGCCAGATCTCGTTCGACGGCGCCAGGTTTTCCTCAAAGCTGGTTACGCTTATGTTCCAGATACTGAATTGGTGAGCCTCGTAGTGACTAGATTTCGCGCGTCTCTTTCTCACAATCTCTCGCGACTGGGATTGGCTCTTGTTCCGCGCCTAGTGGATGAGGGTGCTCGACTCTTACCCCTTCTTACTAATCTCTCGAAACGTTATCTTGGAGATGATGATTACAGTACAAAGAAGCCAATCTTTGGCGTTGTATCATCTGGACAGGTGAATGATTTGGCACGAACTCCGGGTCTCTTTCCGCCTTGCATGTCTCGACTTCATGAAGCCCTTTCTGCTAATCATCATCTTCGCCATTGGGGTCGCATGCAATATGGGCTTTTCTTGAAGGTCTGTTATAAAAATAATTGAAGTTGTTTGCTTTCCTCTTTTTTTCTAAAATTAAATCTTATTTTGCCTTTTTCCAGGGCATTGGGTTACCTTTGGATGAGGCTCTAAAATTTTGGCGTAATTCTTTCGCACCTAAAGTAGACGGGGACCAATTCACGAAGCAATATGCCTACAGCATTCGTCACAATTATGGAAAAGAGGGCAAACGGGCCGATTATACGCCATATTCTTGTATTAAAGCAAGTGCACGTGTTCTCTGGAATCTTGTCTTCCGTGTTACTTATTAGTCACTGATAATATCCTCTTGCAGGTTATCTCATTTACCCAACCAGGAAGTGGAGAATTCCACGGTTGCCCTTTTCGACATTTGGATTTTGATTTGCTGCGTCAGCGTTTATCAGTTGGGGGTAAAATTCCCTCCGATCAAGTGGAAACAATCGTCAAACGGTCTAAGGATAAACAGTACCATCTGGCCTGCAGGGAATTTTTTAAGGTCAACGTCTCTTCTACTGATTCTTAATAAGTAAATTTTTTAACCCTGTCCTTTCCTTATTTCCTTATAGGCCATGCACCCTGATTTATCACCGGAGGACGCCTCTGCCGTTGTAATAACTCACCCCAACCAATACTATGAGTTAGCTCAAAAAGTTAGGAGGGGTATTTCCTTATCAAATAGCAGTGAAGCCGATAGCTCTCAGCGTTTTAACGCCAACAGACGCGCTGTCAAAGTACCACTTAATGATTCACAGGCAGCTGCCCAGTTCCAGTCGACATTTAAAAGCGCCAACACGGACGAAGAGCTCTCAGAAATCGATTCTACTTTATCGGAATACGCTGTATCCAATTTGGACTTTTAGATGCACCGCGGAGCGGTTGGAACTCTATACTGTGCAATCGAAATTTATAATTATTGCTTTTGTAAATCGTTATAAAGCATAAATATGGCTTATCGATACAAGCGAATTTAATATAATTGTTGTGGCTCTAGTTTGGTCACTGATTTACAACAGAAAAACCGATGACTTTTGCCATTTTTTTTTTACTTTTAGGGTCAGCTTGTTACCGTTTGGATCCTGGTTCATTTTGTTTGGGAAGTTGTGCTTACTAATTTTACCATTTACTACAGTGATTCTGCGGAACTCTAATTCAATTAGCTTAATCACCTGTGGACTCTAAGAAATTTAACTGGTTGAATGAAAAATCGACCACTTGCATTTTAGCCAATCAGATCACCGGCAGATAACTTTGTTTGGTCGGTGGCACCTCATCTGTACATCATGCGAGAATGCAGGACTAAGTATTTCACGATTATTTTACTCATTCTTCATAATAACGATTTTGATGTTTCGGGCTCGATAATTTGCCCGTCAGTATTTGAAAAAGGAATTCCATTTGATATTTATGGCGGACCTTTACTGCCAGTTGCTTTGTATAGATCAATAGATAAAATGTTCTTTACTCCTTTTTGGGCGGAGATTTCGAGTAACTGGTCCCGAAATTTGTTAGATAAGTTAAGGAGTACAAATGCAAGCATATGCCTATTTGAGGAGCACCCTTCTTGTGAGGAGGCCGTACAAAATATAACTCAAGAAGAGCTACTATATACATTTGGAACCAAGAAGCCTGAAGATGCCCTAGGAATCTTCAAAATGGATCTATGGGGAACCACAAACCTTTACGATTTGAAAGATCCTAAACTTGTTATGACGAGACGGACGATTGTGGTCATGTGTCTCCATTGGTGTCATGGAATGCTATCCCTGCCTAAAGAAGAGCGTCCAATGATGGAGTACCTTTGTCCGAATCCCTGCAAGCAGCCAGGACTCTGTATGGGTACGGGAGACATACATGGATCTTGTCGACTCTCTGGAGAGGGCTTCTTTCACCACCAGTACACTTGTGAATGCAAACCTGGAAGTGTCTGGAATGCTGCCACTGGAACTTGTAAGCTTGACGACCCATGCAAAAGAAAGAAATCCCCACTTTGCCTTCCAGAGGGAACAGAACTGTGTTCCTATGATTTCGAGACGGGAGTGAGTCACATTTGCTCTTCGTGCATTCACTTGTGTTGTGAGTTAAAGTACCGCATGACAGTTCAGGAATGATACAAGAAAGTGCCTCGTGAACTTAGGTGGAGTGAAAGGCAGAGAATCAAATGAGAAAATCAATCATCTAGCGAATACACATTTTCCTCTTCAGAGCAGTCAGTTCCTTTGTTACAACCTCTCCTTATTCTTAATGCATACATAAACTCGACTTGTGTACTTTGGTGCCTCTTTGGCCCTCTACAAACTAACGTTAACGAGTTGAGTAGGTTTACTTTTCGGACAGTCAATCCAACCATTCTACATCGGCAAATCTGGGCTTTTACTATTTGGCTTTCAGCATGGGATTTCGTTTTTCTTAATCCCTATTTTCTAGTTTCTATTACACTAGTTTGTGATGCATTATCTCGTCCTCCACGAGTTGGGAACAGTTGGGGCCGCCGCAGCTTCACTGGGAACACCTTGAAGTGGAAATTGCACGAGATTACGATTTTTGAAGGCTCGAAAGTAATATTCGACACCATTTGCTTTTCGGACTCCGAAACGTCTAATTGTGAGTCGGCTGAGCTCCACCAATTTTGGCCCACGAATGGTTCCCACTTTTAGGTTTTTGATTAGCTTGGAGTCACATTCCATCTTGTCTGTTCGGGGTCTGTTCATCACAACTTTTATTGCAACACTACCAAAAACTAACTTCCAAACAGTAGTTGGTTAGGCTCTCGCTCGCCTTTTCCATTGCCCTTTTCAGTTAACTCATCAGCTCAAATCTTTCTGACTTGTGGATGAGATACTCCAGTTGTAACCATGATAATCGATCATGTATTGATAACTAATACGGTGATAACCGCTTGATTTCATAAATGAAAACATCGCTGGAAAATCCTAATTCTTTGATTGCTACCTTTTTTCTTGTTGCTACTGTTTAATCTCTGTTATGGGGCCAGACTGCATGACTCAACTCACAAGGCACAGTCACTAGGGTTGAACACAAAGGTCGTCCGTGAAAGCTCGTCGCAGTTATACCTCGCAAACTCTTAAAAGCTACCCCATGTTCGGGTCCATTTAATTAATAGGAATGCATTGTTGATGAGTAGCCCATCCTTGAATTTCCTCCCTTCCTCCGAGTCACAGTCTTCTCAAATGAAATAATTGGCTTCCAATACCATAGGAGGTGACATGCCTATGCAAGCCTCATTACATGGGAGATAATTGTTCCATCCCTGCAAACGCCTGTGACGATCATATCCGGAATCCACTGCTGCCTAACGGAGGTCTTCAGGCCGCCGGTAACCGTGCCTGCAATATAAACAACGATGGAAATCGTTGTGTACCCTCACTGGATCCGGATTTGGGCCCAACTTACTCCTGTGTCTGTACAGAAGACCGCTGGACCGGAGATATCTCACTGAGCTACGACAACTGCCTTAAGAAAGTAACACGGTGTGATAAGATGATCTGCATCAATGGACAATGCGTGGACAGCGAAGACGGCATGGAGGTCAGTGGTCAGAAAATTTTAGCTGTCCAAAAGAACTCTCATTGCTATTTATTTATTGACACTAATAGGCGACCTGTATTTGCGATGAAGGGTATGAGGGTTCGCCAAACTGTATGACGTTTACGGGCATTTGGAGCCCCTGGAGTCCCTGGGGTCACTGTCTACCAGCGTGTGGATCGGAGCGCTGGGCCCTTCGATCCCGAAGGTGTCTACCTAAGGAGGGCGAGCAACATGGCTGCCGTGGTTCAGCCATCGAATTCGCACCCTGTGAATCTCATATTTGTGCTGGTTAGTCTCCCTTTTAATGAAGATAAATGAAGTAATTCCCCATATAATGTCAAATTGAATAAGCTAACTTAAGAGCCGCAAATACCTTTTAAATCACAATAAGAAATAACCGACCTTCGTTGATGATCCCTATTAATATAATTCAGCGATTCTCGCTCCACTTCCCTTTTAGTTGAAGAGGGTGTCATGATGGCACAATACTTTGGGGCTCGTGAGACCGCGATCCAAACTGTCTTCGTTCTTTCTGCAGTCAGCGCCATAGCACTAGCCCTCTTCTGGAGATATTTTCTCTATCCGAAAATGGCTATACGCTTTCGATGGAATTTACGCAAACGCCCGTCGAAAAATGATTGAGACGCGTTTATTAATACCTTTGCCCGATGGTTTCTTTGAATAAATTTGAACAAAATAGGCATAACAGGACTTTAAGAAGTAATCACATCGAAAATGACAGATTGGTTTAATACTGTCGATAACAGAGAGCGCTCCGCAAGAGAGCGGAGCCCACGAAAACAGGTCGATAAAGGGAACGATATATTTCCTGATTGCAGTTCAGATAAAGCGAACAAACGAGTAAGATCTGACATCCCTGCGATTTGCCAATATTACGGCTAGGGTGCGCACATTAGATGTCCGATTTTGTTGAGAAAATTTGCTCCATATCTCATTAAAATTATATTCTGCGTTACCGTAATTGAACACAAACTAATTTCCCAAAATCGCAAAGCAATGCCACAGCTTAATATCATTGTTGGGTATTGATGACCGAAGTTTCCAAGCTCAATTCAACTAGCCTCCGTTTGATCGTAAGCGACCTTAATTTGGCGAATGTCTGCCCTGATATTATATTCCAGTCATCTGACAAAAAAGGGTTTAATAAGAGGGAAAGAACTGCGTCAAATGCAAGATAACTTGTGATTATGCGGTAAAGGCAACCCATTGAGTGAATGGGGACTGACGGAGGAGGAGGTCTCTCGGAAAGATTAGAAGTGGCATCCCACACCGCACTAGCAGCTCAACGCGGTGATTCAGGAGGTTTGACTAATCTCAGGACCGTCTAAGACTTGATTTACATACAACAGACAGGGAGGAATGTGAACGAAGTGTTCGCTTGAGAGTGAAGCTGCAATGCAAACGCCGGTCAGGGTGAGCGAAATTTTGTTGTGAAGGCCGATCCCTCTCTGAACCAGCTCCATTTGAAATTCGCCATGTTTACTGTACCTGTTTGACGACTGATCATAAAGCAGAGCTACTACCAATAGTTTTCAAGGCTATTCAGCCTAAAAGGATTGCAGAGTATCGTTTAATACTCAATGGAAGTGAACGACCAATTCATAATTCTTAAAAATGAATCTAATAAGAAAAAACTAAAGTGAAGTTAGCACAACGATTGAGAAAAAGTATATTTACAACCCGGAAAATTAGGTTAAAACCGGCTAGCTATAAAAGAAAACGCCAAATCAGGTGCGAATGACACCCAACAACCTCAAACGCCATGCTTTCTCTTCAAACACCCCCGGAACCATTCTAGACTTGAAATCTTCGACAGAAGGAGACTCTTTCATGGCATCCGATGATAAGGATATACCTCTCTCACCCAGTTCTTTCACCATATCATCGTCAAGGTAACGTCGAGAGATATTAGACGATAGAAGTGAAATCAGATTGAAAGGGTCGTCTTCCTTATCCTCATCATCAATCTTCTAGCATTTAAAAGAGAACACAGAGAAAAAGGTTTTTAATAAATGAATTTAAAAACGAATAGAAATTACCTTTTCCGGTTTATCGGTATCTTCGTCCTCAGATCGTCTTTCAACTGTATGCCATGGAGTGGAAAGGCACGCTTCTAAGAGCTCACGTGGTTTCAGCGAAGCCACAGAAGCTGCCAGTCTAATGGCATCTTCTTCTTCCACCAAAATGTCTGAAAAGTCAACTTCATTTCCGTCATCCCATGTTTCCTCTTCTTGTTCCTTCTCTTGCAACCGATGTGAGAGGTTTGACAGGAACCTATCGAAACGGCTTTCACCCTCATCGACAGGCTGCTTCTGTTCTGAACCGCTGGAGCCAATTGACACTTGCAACTGACTGGACGACTCCATTTTAACCACTTGGCTTTGAGTTGACTGGACTTGCAGCTGAGACTGTGGCTGGTTTTGAAGCGTAGAACTTCGTTTTGAATGATCGCTCGGCTGCAAAACTGGCATCGATCGCTTGGCCATCTCACCAGATAAAATCTCCACCGGAAGCAATTCTTCCAGTTCCGTATCTGAAGTGGTTTCTTTGAGTAGAGGTTTGAGAAGCGTAGTCGCGAAAGTACTGATAGAGTTTTTGGTAATTTTTGGTGATTGTTTGCTTTTATAAGACGGAGTTAGCCGGTTTGAAGATTGACGAGAACCGCTACGTCGCTTAAGTACAGTGGAGTAGATTTTAAAAACTAGAACTAAAGCTCACATTAGTTTCACTCAGCTATCGAATTAACGTCGACAAACATTGGAAACTTGACTATTATCAACAGAACATATTAAAAAGCAAGGAATGTTTGAATCATTGATTGGTAGGATTGCCTTCCCTTCAAAAAGACCACAGATAGAGAATTTTGGATGTGATTCGGCTCTGTTCTCTCGCGAACCCCTCCGGTTGAGCTCCAGGTCAACCAAGTTTACCAGCTTGGTCTTAACCTAGCGATCTTTGCTTAACAATACTGTAGAAGAGCTAAATTGAGAGTTCTTCAGTCGAAGAATCGGTCCACTAAAGAGGGAAGTCGATAGGGCAGCTGCAGGAGGGAACGAATGAGATCGAGAAGTAGACTGCTGAGTAAGAATCCTTTAGTCTAAAGAAAAACTCATCTTCCAATCGATTTCCTTTCCTCCATAAAATTCGATAAGCACTCTTCCGTGAAAACACTGACCTTTACAAAGGCTGGTCCTCAGGGAAGGCAGTATGATCAACTACCCCATTCTGATTATTGACATTTCGTTACTATGAGAATTCAGGTGATCATGATTTGTAAACCGTCTGCAGGACGGATCTATCCTAGCGTTCACATGAACAAGTGAGAGTTAATGATACCTCTATAAAAACCAGAGGGCTGCAATGAAGAGCGACCTGAAACACATGCACTTTACCGAATATTTTTCTCTCCAACTGAGGGGCCGGAGAGTATTTCTGAATTTCTCCCATATGTGGGCTGAAAATTACCTCCCTGATGAACCTGTGAGATCGACGCAAGGTGAATGTGATCGGTCGGGAAGTGAGCCGATGCCAAGGTGTCAAGCTCCAACAAAGGAACTTCCGACATTTAACCTATAAGCATGACAGATGGGAGTTCATTGTAAAAGCAACGCAATCCTAGGCTGACCATTTCGTTCTTAACTAGAAGAATAGAAGATGACTGTCAGATATCAGGGTCAGATTGAAACACCTACCCAAAAGGATGTGAGTGAAGTTGATATTTTATTGGGATTGATTAGTACGTCATTTGGTATTGCTTTGATTGCCCATGTAAGCGTTCATGGCAACAAATATTTTCTTTACTAATAAAGGCTGGACTAAATGGAATAACCAACAACAAGATCAAAGTCGACTTTACAGTCTGTATGACAATCCTGGATCAACAGCACAACTATTTTGCTACCATGATCTGCATCAAGGGAAACTAACCATTTGTATCTGTTAAAAGACAGAAGATTCTAAAGAGATGGTATTTAATGACACCAGGAAGTATAGAGCGGGAATAGTGTCAACGGGTGCTTACATGGTTCCGCTTGAATGATCGGTCTTTCTCCTCTCTGTTAGCGCGATGACGAGATCCCCTCATGTCTTCATGCTTACGTTCATACGACCTTTTGTCCTCTATTTCCTGACGCGCATCACTCTCAACGGACCGACGTTTACGATGATCTTTGTGAGAGTCTTTCATTCGAGAACTATCTCGTTCATTCCTCATATGTCGTTCTCCACTACTATTCTCGCGATCTATCCGACGACGTTTTCGATCGGAGCCCCGTTCGGAGTCATCTTTCAAATCATCACCATGGCGGCTTCGATCGTTACTGGTTGAGGAGGAAAGTGCTTCATGGCGTCGATCACGATCTCGACTGCTGCGATAGTGACGGCGACGACTGTGGTGGCGGTGATGACGACTGCGACTTCGGCGGCGGGAGGGCGAACGTTCAGCAGAATTGGAGAGAGCCGGGGATTCTCGAGGAGAGACTGGAGATATATCGCCATCGATACGACGCACTTCCTGCCTAAAACAAAAAGATATTCAAGCTAAATATCCAAATCCAGCTATGAGATACACGCCATAAATCGACAAAATGGCGTAGTGGCACTTACGGAGACTCACGTGATACTCCCGAACGTTTGTTTAGTTTGTCACCCCGGGAAAAGAGGTTAGGTTTTGAGTCAGACATCTTGTTAACGAAGAGAAGAATTAAAACGAAGACCAAAAGAATTAGGATGCAGACTGAAACAACACAAAAAAACTTTAAAACAAGCAAGGTAGGTAGATTTTTAAATTATAATTTTATTAAATAAGACATGCAAGCACCCAAATGCCACCACAAATACAAGCAACTGCAATTGCAATGCGCCTTTGAAAGGTAGCAGAACTTGCGACTATTTTAAACAATTTTGGCAGGTGTAGAGTATGAGTTCCGTAAGTTATAAACACACTTTATGTTAGAAATTTATTTCGGTTTATTCAAATCAGATACTTCAGTATTATATTTCAACTTATATTTACTATCAAGCCCTGGCAGCTTATTCATGATCAAGCATTAGATGAGCAAAGGATTATTTTGCATCCAAAACTGCAGTTTATTTTAAAGACCGGTTTTTGCAATTACGTGTCCACATGTGTCGTAAAAGTTGGATTCCAAAACTTTGATGAAATTTCGTATACGATCAATAATGTTATTATTTTCAACGCTATGATTAGATTGAAATACTCGCCACCGAAAATTAACGAATTACCTAATTATTGATGTTACATTCTAGAAATTGGAGAGTAGCATACAGACAAATTTCAGATATGCTCCAAATCACATGAGAGAGATAAAATGATCTTAGTTTTTGCTACACTTGCTGAACAATAAATACCTGTAGATTTTACAGTACTGCATTCAAAATTATAATGAAAACCATAATGCGTTAACTATGTAAGCATTGCCATGTTAAGGGATTCACGCTTTTATAAATACGTACTTTGGATAATTTGTAATTAATTCTTGAAATCAGTAGGAGCAAAGGGGTAATATAAGTCGGCTCTTGTGGCGACAATGCAGCCAACGGGTGCACATTTAGCATCGGGAATGGCCACTAAGCCTGGTTCGCAAAGTAATGGCTATTTTGTAAGATAAGACAAAAAAGTTGCCCATATGTTCATCACCCTAGCACTTAACCATCCATAAATGAGCACTTTAAGCTGAATTGATTCCATTTCCGCAAAGAATACACCCTTGGACTCTATCTTAAAGGATATTTAAGTACAAGAGCTCATTTTCTTATTCATCCACGTCCCTAGTTATAACCATCTAAATATAATGAAGTGCCACCAATTATTTATCATTCAGCCGTAGTGTCTTCTTCTTTCATTAATTTTTTTTAAAACCATAGTTTGCCGTCTACTTGGTGAATCATGTGGAATTAGCACAAAGTTTAGCCATAGCCTATGTTGCACAGTTAAAATAGAATGTATAAGCTATTTTTCTTAAAAAAATTGATTCCGAAATAGTCACAAGACACCAAAGCGACCAGACTTGGAATCCGAAATTTTCCAGAACTAAAGAATGCAGGAAATTCTGCAAGAGGATGGGCGATTGTGTAGAGTTTAGCCAGTACTAGAAGCAGAAGAACCTTTCACGAGGGGTTAAAAGGACAAACTCGTAGGTAAAAGACCTACCTGGCGATGAGCTGATTTCCACTCACCCGCGTTCTTCATTTCTAAACCAAAAAACTATCAAGATCTCTATGGAAGTGACCATTTCATGAGCAGAAGTTGCAGAATTTATTCTATTAAAGGTTTGGGATAACAAGGACACCTGAACCTAATCACCCGTTATGGACATTTACGCTCACTTATTTGCTTGATAGTCAATAGCATGAACATATTCTCACAAAAGAATTTATTAAGAATAGAGCTTTGGCCAAATTTGCGGAACAATCCAACCCCGTTGTCTCACCAGAAACAGAGGAGAGTTTTAAAGATAGTAGAGAGATGAAAGAGGTTAAATTGAGTGAAGATGGGGAGCTGAGTCAAAATAAGGTGGACAGAACGGGGAGAACAAAATGCAGCGAACTCAGCTGAAACTTCCATACCCACTTCAATTTATGGGCAACTTGTAATCACGATAGTAACTTATAGATCGGCGGGAGAAACCGAAAAGGGAGGGCATTTGAGTATCTCAAGGGAGTGATGCCATCACACCCTTTCACCATGCCGCACGAACACGCGTTTACTGATATTTAGTAAGTACCAACACTAATGTCGCACCATTAATATCAGCAATCGCGAACATGCCGTTCACGAATCGGACATTTGCGCGTCATTAATTGAAAAAGAATAGAAAAAAATGAAGAAAGTATCGATATGCATATATATAGAACTCTAGGAGATTAAGGTAAAAAAGCAATTTGTCGACTAAGAGGTATTACAAACACCAGTAGTCGTCTCCCTGTATAGCCGGTTGAGTTTAAGAGTTGTCTTGTGTGAGTTTGAAGGTTTGAATTAACAAACAATCTCCTAGTCCTATACAAACTGCGGAAGATAGGAAGGGAGGTATCGTTGTCGGACAGGGATGAAACTTTCCAATATTTGGCTTAGAGCTTCACAGTAAGGAAAAATAATAAGATCAAGGAATTAAAATGCAGGTTGCTTGGATGAAGGATGAGAAGCCTGTGCAGTACAAGAGACGTTGGTAGGGACTGAGCCTTCCCCTGCGGAGGAAAATTCACCGGAGTTTTCAGAGGCAACACCATTAGACTTCCTAGCCAACTGATTCACATAGCTAGTGCCTGACTCTTCACAGAGCCTGCGCAGAGGAGCCTGCAGGATGCCAGCTTGTTGATTGAACTGTTCAATAGCGACGGTATTCTCAATCACTGCGGCCACGTAATTAACATTTATCTGATCACCGGAGACGGAGATCATTCGGCTTTGAAGTCCAGAGATGTAAACAGGTTTTGGAGAGACTTGGATGAGGGTATTGGTTTGTGTTTGGAGGTCCATCAACAAGCGACCTTGAGGGCTGAAGATCCGACCTATCAGATTTTCCGGGACCTAAAAATAACAGGGCTCATTAAGGCAGGGCTTACGGATGCCGATTCGGCAATTAAATTAGGACTAATTCGATTTCATATGGAGCATTAAACGTTAGAATTTCTCAAGATGACAATATGTTCAGGATAAAACAGCCTTGATTTTTCAATGATGTCAAAGAAATCAAGGCGGGAGCGCAATAAGGCTGAAACTTTGATTGTGAAAATTCCAATATATAAATTATATGCTTGTGAAAGATGGTTCATTGCGTTTCTTAATGAGTCAAAAACATTCGATCTTTGCGATTTGACAATATTCAAGAAATCGAATTGAGTCTTCCAACAAAGGAGGATTTGTTCAGAGGAAGGGTTTATTTTCATGCAAATTATTGCCAACCCGCCAAATTTGTAAAAGAATTCAACATTCTGGAACTAAGAAAATATTAGCGTAATAATCTGAAATTCTGCGTTGACAAGGTTAATTTTAACCTATTTCAAAGGTTATATAAATGATGAAACATCAAGGAGCCTGATTCAAACGGGTGGGATCATGAATTGTTTAAAGTCAGTTTGAAATCCTATTCATGGGCATCCGGCTTACCAGTATTTCTCGTGTATAAAAAATTCCACTAGCGCCACCTGCAGAAGACCTAAATAGCTGTGTTCCAGCGGCTGATGGCGCAACAATAGCGTTCGAGTTTGCCACTCCGCTGGCACTTGCGTACAGTCCCATAAGTGCAGCTGCAGAGGCCATTAAATAAGCTGGCGCCTCGACCCTGCAATCCTCCCACACCGCAGCATTAACATCCACAGCATCTCCTAGATTACCTCCCCCGATTCTCTGTGCCGCATCGAAAATATTCAAAACTTCTGCAGTGGGTGTGCCAGTAGTGTTAGCGGGGTTTGGTCCAACAGTACTGGTGGAGTTTCCCCGAGCTACAGAAGCGAGCGCGGCCGCTGTTTGTACAGTTGGAGCGTCTGGTGGAGCAGAGGAAGGAGGTGATGGACTGGCGAAGGCCGATGCCTGTTGGAGGGACATGAAAGGAGGTATTGGATATACGGACGTACCGACAAATGCGGTTGCTGGGCACGGTCCCCGTCCACTGAGATACTGAGTTGATGGGAAACGGGGTTGAGGTCCTGCTGTGGCAGCAGCAACAGCTGCGGCAGCTGGCATGATGGAATCAAACATTGCCGCTAAAATAATTAACATGAGGTAGCAAGGTCATCCAAGATGCATTGTTTTCAAGTAGGAAAGTGTACACGAGCGTGAGTTTACGAATCTAAATATGATCGATCGTGTACACGCAATCAAAATCGTTAAGGCACCTCAAAGCTAATCCACATTGGTCCACATTCAGAGGAGCACCAAGGCAAATACTCAGCCCGTGAAGATGGTGGTGGTGGCCACCAGAAACTCCAGGGGCAGCTCTGGGGGCCAGTGAGAGGGGTGGCCGGATAGGACTAATAACCCACCGGACGTTTGAAAGTCGATTATGCCAGCAGAAACACGAGCTCTTACAGCCTGGTAAACAAGGTATGACGTAAATACCTCGAACCATGGTTTCAAACTGGCCTGTGAAAAGTGCGTGCATGAAGTAGTGAATGAAATCTCCGCCAGAAGGTTGAAAAGACTTCTGGAGGAGGTTTGAAGATTGTCTGCCCTTAACAGTGTCAAGACAGACGAGGTGCCACTTTGAAGTGGAGCTGAAGTGGAACTGCGAACTGTACGGCGAAACTATGCCAGAGAAGCTACCGGAGAATCGAAGACGTCGACAAACGCTTTTCCCATTTTCTGTGTTAGCTGCTGTGTGCTATTTGTTTTAAAAGCTATTTATACTTTTATTGGACCCACAATACGTCCTTGAGACTTGCCCAAATGGGTAGGGGAGTAAATAAAAAAATAAATATTTAACATCATACGAGCATAAGCCTAATGAAAGAGCATAAGCGCACAAAGGTAGACACTCTCTGTCCTAAGTGTCGGTTTTCCCTGGCTTCCAATTAAGCGAGGGGTGCAGAATGACCTAGCCTTTTCCATAAGTAGTAGCATTTTGGCACGAATAGTAAAAGCTAGTTAATTTTTCTTTAAGCGTTAATTACTCCTTTCTCCAAATTTAAATGAAAATGTTGGGAAAAGGCTTTAAGGTTCTAACCGTTTTAGAGATCAGCCCATGGAAAATGCGAAACCAGCAGCATAAAGTGCTTAACTGTGTGGAATCAACTTTAATATAATCAAAACATTTTTGAGGCTTGGGGAAAAAGTCGTAAACTATAGGATGGCATTGATGAAAATTGACTGCCATTCGCCTTAAACTGTGATTTTTGATGCGATATGAACATATTTCAAGAATGGACGGTGTTAATAATAATAATAATAATAATAGGCTGGAACGTTTCACGTATATTAATATAAGAAGTGAAGTGGGATTATAGAACTAAGTTTCGTCAAAAGAAAAAAAGAAGTTGCGCCGTTTCCATCCTCAAAAATTTCAATGTCCAACTGGAAAAGAGAAATCTTTTTTCGTGAATGAGCTGAAATCGGAAATGGAAACAAGGACCTTCATAAATCTTAATGAACTTCATCTAGAGGGAAAATTCGGGCCACATGTCTTTAGGCCAAATGACATACTGAAGAGAATCTCAAATTCAGAGGACCCTAATCAGAAATCCCGAATCCAGATGTCAGAAAAAATTCCAGATTTTCTTCTGCCTTGATCGGGGAGGGATTAAACATATTCCGATTCTGCTCGAAAGGAAGGTCCTCGATAATATCGGATCTCATCACCAAGTAAAAAAACGTCTCCCTCAAGAGCTGATGATTGCTAAGCAGTTTAGTTGCTAAAGCCGCGACACATTTGAGCTAAGACATAAAGACGACAGTGAAGATGAGGTTTCGACATTTGAACACTCACTGCAAAAACCATAGGTAATAAAACGGACCAGGGCAGACCGACGGAAAGACTGCGTTCCAATGTTCAGTATCTCTCTGAAACCCTTCCTATTAATCAACCCCACCCCTTCAAAATTTCTTCAAATTTTGTATTAATGCTTGGCATCGCAGACCAGAACTTAAGGAGAGATATGGAAACTCAACTTATCTGCTCAGGATCACTGATTCAACATTTCAACAATAA
This sequence comes from Moniezia expansa, assembly GCA_019097775.1. Taxonomy (NCBI): domain Eukaryota; kingdom Metazoa; phylum Platyhelminthes; class Cestoda; order Cyclophyllidea; family Anoplocephalidae; genus Moniezia; species Moniezia expansa. The sequence goes on from JADFDV010000097.1 coordinate 1,793,146, forward strand.
AAGAAAAACAGATTAGAGTACATCGTTCGTTTATTAAAAAACAGCATTGCCTTGATACAAGCTTACCAGGAAGGAAAGTGGGATTTGGAGAAAATGTTCCCAAAGAGTTTGCGGTGGCTGTTGCAAGAGTAGACGCCGACGACACCTGCTGTTGTTGTTGATGAGGATTACTTGCAGTTACAATAGCTCCGGTGACAGGAGTCAGACCACTGGCGCTACCTCCCATTTGAAGGAAAGTATTTAGAGCCACATTTTGGTGAGCCTGTTGTGCCTGTGCCTGCTGTTGTGCTTGAATCTGCTGCTGATGCTGTTGTTGAAGGGCGTTCAGCTGATCTCCGTTATTTACGAGTTGGAGGAGCATAGCTGCGTCCACAGGGTTTATTGGAGCTGCAACTGGTCCTAAGAGGTAGTGATTGGCGGCTGCAGCAGCGGCGGCTGCTAAAGAAGCATCTGGGCGAAGGAGGAGATTGCTGGTGTTAGTGGTGATAAAGGGAAAGGCGTAGGGAGACCCGGTCGGGTAGACACTGGAAACTGGACCACGAACGTCCGCGTAGGAGAGGTTCGGACAGGAGGACGATTGGGGATCGGAAGCGATTACAGCGAGGATGAGATCCATGGCGGCACGCATTTGGTGTAGCTCACCTGATAAAGGTGTTCAGACACTCACAGACATTTTTAAAATTATATTTGCAGTAAAGGAAAATACGAATAGTTTTTGGGTTTGACAAACATTTGCTCCTATTTGAATTCTTCTCTGTTATTCGTTTATTTCACTTTTATTTTAAAAATACTTGGATGAACACATCGCCCATCTAGACTTGTTCAAAAGTATTAAATTTATTCAAGAAGTGAAACCGAAAATCGTGGAGCACAACATAGAAATAATTAATAATAATGAAATTGAGCAACTTGATCGTTTGATCGACTAAGCGAAAATCTGCTAAAAGCATTACTGAAGAAAATACTTTGCAAATCGATAATCATTTTACATTGCTTTCAGGTAATAATTAATAACACGTTATTATCTTAATCAAAATAAAGTTTTATTATACATCAAATCAAAACTTTAGTCGTATGCACCTGTAGGCAATGACTTTTTTGGACTCATTGTTTTTATTTATTAATTTCCAAATTGTGTGGTCGATAAAACGAGAGAAGCAAAAGTGAAAAATTTGTCTACTCGTTTTACGTCCGTCGCCCAGGCTCGTACTCCAGTCATTAGCGGACAATAAATTCATTATTTCAAAAATTGATTAATCCACAAATACACGAATAATAATCCTCCAATGCAAAACACGAAGTCGAAAAAAATTAATTTAGTGAAATACGAGCACATTGACCATTTCACAATTTTTTTGCAAAACACTGGATAAAGCATACAATCTAAAAGGCCTTCGGTGATTGACGTGGATACCAACGAATTAAATGAGATAAAAAGGAAATGTGTTATCCAACATGGAAAACAAACATTTTGTGATGAACATGTCAGAGAATAATTTCGACGATGAACAGCCTACATAGTTTTCAGCAAACGAACGAAACTACATATCCGAATTTATCATTCAAACGAGTTTCTCTAATTTGAATTCACTTAAGCAGGGAGACCTCTAAAGGCTCATTATATTAATAAAAACACAAGCATGATAGAAAGACAACACAGATGTATAATATTACGATTTCATGCATTCAGAATTGAAAAAAACAGTTTCAAGCATCGAACAAATATTTCCTAGCGATTATCGTCAACCTATTTCTAGTCACATAAATCTCGTCGGAAATCGAGCGCAGAAAGCTGCTGACATGAACAAATAAGACGGAATCCAAGAAGAACCAGTAATCCATCGGAACAGGGACAATGTTCACTTAAAATGGAAGATCAATCAGTTGGAGTGGATAACAGAGAGCAAACAAGGGCGATGAGAAGTGTGAGGCTCCCGATAGATACCTTATTGTTAAACAACCTGATAGTTCTCCTACGTCTTTCCCTTCTCCCTTAAGGTTAGTCTATTTTAGAAAATTACTCATTCGTGCAACCTGTCCTACGATACGATGAGGAACTAATTCATACAAAAACATCCCCAGTCGATTTGATCCTTGTAGATAGAATACAAAAACACAGTCCCTGTGGTTTTCAAACAGCAAACAAATGTGTAGGCGGCAATGTTTTCAAGCATCACGAGATGAGAGGTAGCAATCACCCGAGTCCTTTGGTTACACACGAGGCAATAACCCATGAACAGTTTGAGTAACAGAAACCAATACTACGTGATGAGTAGAAATGTGAAGTTGTCTCTTCTCTAAGCACGTTGTTTAAACTAATCCCACCACAAACATGATTTCACCTACTGTTTTCGGATAGACTATGATTAATAAAATACGAGTTCAGTTAAGCTTATTGAGCACGTTTCAATTTCCTAAGGAACGTCAACTATCATCTCTACATAAGAGTTGACGGAAAATGAGTGTGGACGATCGTGATCTAGATTTTAAGCAAGACCACCCATTAGTGTGAGAAATGAAAGGATCATCGCCAAGGTTATGGCCAGAAAAACAGGATGTCTACCAAAGCCTCATGTGCTCAATCAACAGGGAAAAAGCGGATTGAGAGCTAGTTAGTCAAATCAGGTGAAAAAATGTTGAATAAATTGTCAGTAGAAAATAAAGAATCGAATGCCCGTTAAAAATTCGGTTTCAACAGTCATGAAAGAAGTTCAAAACTCCAAACTATTGAGATTCAACGTTCATCATAATAACAATAGAGCTAAGATGAGCTTGATTTTTCCCGGAAAATAAGCGAAAATATCAAAAGATGCGATTGAAAGGAGCCTCTATTATGAATCGAAGGTTTACAAAGCATACACTAAAGTGTACTTGTACTTTCTACTTTTGCTGCTATTCTCCTGGGGTTTTTATATTCTTATTCCTAGAATCGTAGTTCGAAGAAATAAAGTTAAGTTTGCCGTTACGCTGCATACCTAGGTCAGAAAATATCCAGTCTCGTTATACATCCTATTGATTCTGACCCCTCAGTGGGTAGGATAAAGATTACTATGACGATTACTTGCGCATTCAAAATAGTAAATTGATACGACGACGTTAACCTACACCTGTTTTGAAGAAAATCATCTTTTATCTTTCAGGGATGGTTCTTAATCGTCCGCGATTGAGTAGATCACGGTTCTACCGATGAGTCAAGCTACTTTTAATATTTCTATCTAGCTGAGATAGTACCTAGCTCTACATTATCACCCTATGATGCATGAAGTGAAATTTCGTTTATTTTAAGCAGCCAATAATTGAACTTGTTTATTAAATTTTCTGCTGGCGCAATTCAGCGTAAATTAGTGAAAATTTACTCCTTAAAGAAGTAACTTTTTCCCAATTAACTAGTGCCCATAAATTCTCTGCTAAAGGCCATTTCGTACAAGCTCACAAAGGTCGACCCAGCAAACATCAAAGTCGAACATCAAGATTTCATTCGGAAGAGCACAAGGATAAATGAGTTAAACTTAGCACCTCAAGGAGAACACTGAAAGAATAGGATGAACATGGGAAATGGGAATTCGAAGGTGTTACCAGGAATAGACTGGGAGAAATTATTGTTGGTAGAGGTTGACTTCAAACGAGAGAGCGAAGCACTGATCGAGACACTAATTCCGACCCCTGGTCCTAGAAACTGATAATCCCACAAGATGAGAGCTGAACGACATAGTGTCTTTAGCAAAGGCCTGAGCGAATATGAAAACAAAGCAAGACTTTACTGAAAATTCTTGAAGGGATGGCTTTCAAGAATAAAGAAGTCGGTTTAGTCGAGCATGAGATATTATTATTTTCGTTGGTGCATAAAATGGACAGACGCATTCATCATTTTCATTTCTATACGTGCTTTCATCCAGAATTGCGCTTTTTCACAGAGCAGCGGAGCTTTTGGATTAATTAGGCCAAATGAGCCATCTAATAGGCAGTGCAAGGTCTTCTACGGAAGCGAAAAAGCCAGCACCTAGGCAACTTAGTAACAAAAGTAAAGGTCATTTTTACTAGCAACGCCTAGTTACTGCCTTCACATTTTAATGAATGTTACAGTCGCCTTCTCCATTTAAGAATCAGTAAATTAATAGATTTTGGCAAGCTCTTACACTCCCTGTGAAATGAAGGTATAGCCGCAAAATATATCCGCATCCACGAATGATTAATACATGCATCAACTTTACGAAAAATTGAATCTAAAATCGTATTGTTGTGAACAAATAAAATTGGACAGAGTATCTGCTTATTATTAGGGAGTTCATTTGAAATTAATGTACAAACACTTTGACTCTGGATTTACCACTCAAAGTATTTGGTATCGCTCGATAAACGGACAGCATAATAGTGACAACTTAGAGGTTAATTTTCCTATGAATCAGTAATTGCTATGGACCACTAGTAAACGCTTAAATAAATGAATAGAGTTTGAAAGGTGAGAATTTGGAAATGGCACGATAGACAGAGCAGTTAAACTCAATAAGGGGGTGTACGCACCCGCAACAATAACACATCGCTCTGGAAGGGAAAATTCACGAGATTTTTGAGAGATTTGAACGTAGGCTTCGGATCGTTCCTTTATTTCCTGAATGTACGTCCCATTTTTCCCGATTATCATCCCGGCAGTGCTGTTAGGCACAAGGATTTTCACCTAAAATTTAGAAAATAGTATAGTATTTCAAGGGAAAATCACTTTTCAAAGATTACAGTAACAGCATCTTGAAAAGCAGCTCAACAAAAAAAATCCTCGCCACTAGAAGGACATTTTCCGAATATGAAGTGTAACTGTTAGTAGTCGATTCATGGTTTAATTTGCATCAGTGCTTTGTTCATTTTACGAACCACTACAAGAATTGAGAATTCAATTCTGCATAGGGACAAGGGAAAAGAATTTAAATAGAATGTCAAAAAAGATTTACGTGCGTACCATAATATTTCGGGGAGTAGATAAGCCCGTTCACCTAATTTAAACTGACGTGATTCAGCGCGCCTTTTTAACCACAATGATTTATGGTCCATAAAGAAACCTTCCACAATTCGATTGCGATTCGAACTGTATTTTGTGAAAATTTCGCCTCGAAATCATTTCAGCATCTATATCTGTGGACTACATTCCCTAGCTTACAGGTAGTTAAATGCCGAAATGTCAATTCGCTTTTCAATAAATACCTTACATGAGTTTTTGGTCAGAGAATGCTTACCTTTTCTGTAATTGAAAAGGGATCGCCTCGTGTTGAATCACTTAACTTCCCTACTGAACCTCTTACATTCGAAAGGATTATCTTAAATAAACTGATCTAGGCGAAAGAAGTGATCATATATCTATTATACTCCTAAATGGGTAAACATTAATTAAATCGAGATCCTGCACCACTATCTCAGCATCCTCGGAAGTATTGCCTTCGTTCGTGCAGTGACATCTTCAGATCAACTTAGTGGTGATAACATGGTACGCAAATTAATCTTACTTTTAGATATCCCCATGATCATATCGAAATGATTATTGATTCATATGGTCAATTAATAATAGTACTCAGGGATCTCTACAATTATCCAGGCTTTGAGGTAGCACTCGGACTGATAGCAATTGTTTAAGTGGGCGATTCAAAACATTCCTTTAAACCCGGTATGTCAGCGCCCTCAACGACAATCGAAAGCGAAGGTTTCGCATTACTTCCGCGCCATATTTGAACCGTTTGAATGAAAACCTCTAGAAAACGGACATTGGCTTTGTGGCTGGTCAATGTACTCGAAGGGAAAACGATATATTGAATTCTTCAGCTAACAGGGCAACAAAACTGGATTCACACTCCAGCTTTGAACAAACGAAATGGAGAGGTGGGTGGTACGAACCGCTGTTCTAGAACGAAGTCTTCAATGCTGGTTGCACGTAGTTATCGTATTTGTTGAGAGAAGCTGATCCTTCCTCGAAACTCCATTTTAAACCTGATGCACCTTGTTGGAGAGTCCGTGCAATGACCTATTTTTTCATAACTTGCATCCTTAGCTAACACTCAATCCATTCTGTTGCTCGAAGTACCGTTTAACTCGGTAAGCTCAAACTGACAAGTCAACCGGAAGCATCAGACAAGCAAACCAAAGATCGGTTTGAGTGACTCAATTTTAAATCCAGCACCTGTATTCACTAACTGTTTCCATTGTTTAAAAGTTTAAATAAATAAAGCTAGTATATAACAAAACAGAACGATGAACAAAACTTCGAACAAATATATTCTAACTGATCGAGATTAAATTAGAGATACATGAAAATAATTAATTCAACCGTCAAAACGAAAACATCCCAGACAAAAGAATATCAATTTATTTTTAAAAATCGTTCGCTCTGAATTTACTATATTCTTGTTTATGTCGCCTGGATTAAGATCTAGGCTTTTTTGCACTGACTTAAATTGAAATCCTTTTTAGATGAATTAATCTGCTGAACTAATTGTAAGAAAATGGTTCCACTAATTTCTTTAACTCAGAAAATGCAACAGTTGTGTTCGGCGATTCTCAGGAATAATTTACTAACGTCTTGAAACTCATTTCCAGATGCAAGCATTTGTGATCATTAACCCAATGACTCTCCATGGATGGAATTTACTAGCCTCAAGAATTTTACTAACGAACCATCGATTTACACGATTTTGAATTTGACGCACAGAAGGGAGTTCGAACCTTTAGAACTTCAAGGCCATTTAAGGAGGTCAGCGTAAAGCAAATAGTGCAAAATTCGAGGGGAAGTCTGAATTGATGGTACTTTCAATATAGGAATCCCTTCACGCATCAAGGTTAAAAGGAACATAATCCATATCTTCAACTGTTGAAATGGAAGCTAATCGTTAACCAAATGCAATAGATAGAAATGCCACCCGACAAGTCAAATACCTACACTATCACTGAACTACTGAGTCAGTTTCTCGCCCTACTATTGCTTTCATGCCTTTCGAGAACTTTACTGCCACAAGGTTTGCCTAATGAGTAAACAGTTGTCAAAAAAAGATTTATTTATGTTGCTCTAAGCCAGTGGGAATCTTCTATGCTATTCAGCACTCAACACCGTTGTTGACTAAAGAAAACTCGCTTTTAGAATACATGGATGGGCGCGTTCAAAGTCTTGATTTGTCGAAAGAATGGTGCCTGCTGCTTTTGCTAATATTTGCTCAAATTGTGCTGTTCGAAATCGAGCAAGGAGATCCAAAGTTATTGATTGTCAAGTCCTGCGTACATCGGTACATCAGTTAGAAATGCCAGTGCTTCTACAAATAAGAAGACTTGGTTGTCTGCGGTCAAGAGGAAGGGCTTCCAGAGAGTTCTCTGCAAAGCATACTAGAGACTGGACTCCTATGGCAATCGTCGGTCTTTCTCCACTGCATTATCGAGAAAAATTTCTTAAAAGCCGGACAGGCAAAATCCAGGAAAGATAGTGATTAGAAATCGACTTTGAACTTAGTCCGTTCCTGAAGCCTTGACGCTTCCACCTCTATGCAGTTGTATTCAGTCATGCTATTAATATTATTGGAGGAATTGTCAAGCGACAATAAATGAACATGTACAGTTTCAAACTGATAGAAATCGAGTATTTACAGAACTAAGAAAATGGTTCTTTTAATTTCTTTAACTTCAAAAGTGCATTCAGTTGCATTCCATGACGAGACGCGAGACCCTGTCAGTCAGCCAAGCGAAATGCAAAATGATCGTCAATAAATCGCAACATCTCAATCTTGTGGTCAAAGTTCTTTGACGATCGTCTTGACTTTAGCCTATTTAGTGGTGCAAATGTAAAAAATTTCGAAATAGCTCAATATTTTCAGCCAATTTTTGCAAAACTATGACTCAAAGAACTTTGCCGTAACCTGATAAGTTTGGCGCCAACCTGAAAAAAACAATCACTATGGGAAAGAAACGACAGATGTCATTTCAAGTGGTCAGAAAATGTTGCAGAAAAGCATGCGACAATTTGAAATAAGTACTACGTTCGACAAAGTAAAGTGTCCACACACCTGTGCTATTTATACGATCATTTGCGCTAAGCTTTCATGAATTTCGGCCAGCATATGTGTCATCTGGTCGGGCCCCTTCTATTTCTCGACTAAATAAAGCTTATCTATTGAAAATGCATACAGTGGGAACATTTGATGCACCAAGAACTTGAGGCTTAAATAGGGCTGAAACCAAATCTCCAGTGATGGCTTCAAATAGTAGAGGCTTAGCTGTGAAGCACTTTAGGAGATGAAGAACTACGCATAATTGTCAATGGGCTAAAGAGAAGAAGTGAGGAAAAATTGAGGGTCGAGGTACCAAAGAACAAAACGATATCAGGTTCTGAGCCGAATCATCTACCGCGGGTGCTGAGTGGCAACAAATATTTCGATATTCGATGTAGTGATGTTTAAGGTTCAGAAAAAAACCAGCCATTCTTCTAGAGTAGGTTTTTTTTTTCGGATAAAGTATGTTTATGATTCTCGACTTATACCAGCAGAATTTTAAATAGTTTATGACGGTCAAGTAAGCATAATCACTGTAATGGGTCACTTTCAAACGTAAAAATCGTTACTTTGTTGGCCTGTTGACATTACGCCCTTTGAACCTTACTTAACTAATTAAACGAACTCCACTTACGTTAATGCTTCCATTACTTCTTTCCTTCTTAATCACGAAGACAGGCGACTTTAAATTTCCAAAGGGGAATTAAAATTGCGTTTAGTCTCTTTTAGTGGGAAAAGGCAGAACTCATTGAGTAATAAATGATTCATTGAATCAGCATAAGAAGATCCTTAGGAAGCATCTGGTCCACTCACATGTGTCTCTACCTCTAAAATGAAAGCATATGTTGTAAAGAAAGCTAACAGAGAGGGGTGATTTTACAACCTTTTGAAACATTTTAACTCTCCAAGGCAGTGAGAAAGCGATTTAATAAAGGTTTCAGAGCAAACTATAGAGGACACAGTTCAATGAAAAGAAATGGCGGTTAGCCATCAAGAAAATGGACTGAGCTTTTTTCGTAAATCGCGAGCAAAAAGGTAGCATACATATATGTATATGTATGCTAAATATAATGTTGTTTAAATAAATAAACTCGATTGAGGACGTTATAGGTACTACAGACATAAGTTGGGTCAACTTCAGTAATGTTATGTTAAAGAGTAATTGAAAGTGCAAAAAAATATGGCAAATAGAATAGAAATGTGCAAAGTACATTAGAACGCCTTCTGAAGCTTGAGAGAGTTCTCAAGCGCCGATTCAAATTCATTTGAATCGACATCTTCCTCTCCTTTTGTAATGAAAAGAATACACCAAAAGGAAGGGTGGAATTGATACTAAAATGATTAGCTAAATAATGCAAGTAAGATACTTTGTTCTTGGGAATGAATTATTTAGGTTGCTGTTAAGTTTACTGCTAAAGAGTGTGCTAAGTGCAGATTTGAAGACTTTAACAGTTACGAGCACTGGCAACTGGTTAAGACAAATATCTAAAATTAGACTTTGGGATATGATTTCATGTTTTGGTGTGTGGAAAATACATGGACGTGCAAGTCAATTGGCCAGCAGACAAGTGAATAACTCAATCCGTATTGAAATACGATTGAAACCAAGCTATTGAAGGTCTCCGGTTTTTATTCCGTGCCATTTCATTTCTACCCTAAGGAAAGACCATTTCTAATATAACTTAGATTGAGATAATTGAATGATAATGAGCCATAGCAGTCATTTATTCTTTGATTGGAAAAAAATGAAGCCGATCTGAGTAGGCGCAATAAGCCTTGATAAAACTGTAATGATTCAACAGGAGCATTCCTGTAGAGGTTGATGGCCCAATAATACTCTATTGACTGAAACGAGTTCGCAAGGAGGAAAGTTCTAACTGCAAAGGGAATTGGTGGATTCACGGCGATTCTATAGTGAAATCTTCAGGCCGGTACTGAAGACGCCGAAGAAAAGGAACGATTTCAGGCTTTTAAGGGCTTGTTGCCTTCCAGAAATTTTTTTTCTTGATGGGACTTGTTCTAGCCTCGATCACTGCAGATTCCATCGGTTTTAAGGTAGCGAAACAACTAGCAGTTACACAGTATTCATTTGAGACGTTTGTGTTCCAGCAGAAATCAAAGCTGGTGAATCATATTAGTAAATCAATTAAATGATTGGATTACCTGTTTGTGCCTTTCCAGAATGACCCTGCCATCCGTTGGCTGCATGGCGGTATCTGGTTTCTCATAGATCCTTTCCATCACGAAAGTATGTGTGGACGTCACGGCTTCAAGTGTTCCAACGATCAAACACACTCGTTCCAAAGTTCCTGAAGAATAATCGACATAAGTGAACGTTAATCTATGGTGGGGACACTTATGAAATACACTGAAATACCATATGGCATAACGGCATGCAACGCTATGTAACTAACAAGAGGCGACTTTGTGCATAGACAATACGTCCACTGGGTGAGCAATTAAAAATTTCAATCTTCTGCTATGAGTTCATCCAAAGTTGCAACCTTCAACAGTGGGATCGATAGCACAATTGCTGTCTGAAAAAAATGAAAACATCCCACTTTGATGTATTTCCCTTTCAACTTAATTGACAAATTAGGAATACTTTTGACGTGAAGTGCGAGGGGCGCCACTTTAGTTACTTGATTTACTGCTTGTTAGTGTTTATTGCCAGTAAACCGTACCATAATAGATCAAAAAAGGAAAAAGGCAACTAATGAGGTTTTCCGCACCGAAATTCATGTTTAGGGGTTTACAAGAACGAGATAGGTCCATTAACCCTGATGAAGATGAAAATGACTATCAAAACCCAAGTTTCCCACAAAATCGCACACATTCTACCAATTTCGCATTGTAAATTACGCTGCAAAGCCATCTCCAAATGAATTGTAACGCATTTAAGTGCTTATTTCCCTCTCGGTGTCACTGAAAACTTTGTGCGCAAATTGCTATTATTTTTACACTGAAAATTTCCCTTCAACCAAACGCTCATGACGCTCGAATCACCATTTGTTTAATTTCAAAACAATTATGATCAATTTGAGGAAAAATAGTTTACTAGAGGAACTGCGTATTAGTTAATTAAGTTCTATCTTTGTTTATGAAATTAATTAAAACATATTTTCTACCGTTCCCTTTTAAGTATTATAGAAAAAACTATGCCAATTTATACAATTTATTTAAATTTCAACAGTAAATATCCTCTAGATTCACTAAACTCCTTTATGCATTAGATTAAATTTCGAAAATCTAACTGCGTCATTTTTAAACATATTTTGCCTCTCTATTCCAAAAAGATGAATTTGAAAATAGCTATATCTGCATGCAGCTATTCCAGACTCAATGTGGATTACAAGATGCGATTTACCGCATACTAATAGACCTTCAGAATTCAAGAAGCCATAGCCCTACTTGCCTTCCAAATAGTGATTTGGCAAGTAACTCGGACATTTCGAATTGGCTCAAATCACGAATCTAACTTTTTTGCTTAATTGTGCAAGGTAATGTTCGTGGGAACGTAAACAGTCAGGGCTACCCCAATTTCTCAAGTAAGAATATTCAAACAGAAATGAAACGCAGCAATAGATACAGTGAAAGACCTTCTCACGAATCGTTCAATTATGAGTTTCAAAGGAAATAAGAATCTGTTGCCGATTTTCGAACTTTGTTTGAACATATAGCAACTGATATTGCGGAGTAGCCAAACTTAATCTCAAAGGAATAAGATTTGTCCGTCTTTCAGTGCTGTCAAGGCGAAACAAGTAAAGCGTAATGAAACAGAGGATCAAGGAGAGTCGCTGCATATTAGTGAGGCAAGACATACTTTACCGCCTCTAGGAGGTAGCTCAACTCCCCAACTAGCCCTCCTGCTATCTCACTAATTCCTTTGCCCGCTCGTTACCTGAAAAGGCGACTGAGGCTGTATCCAAAATCTAGATCAGGAGCTCTAGACTGAAACGTCCTTGAATGCACCAATGGGCGGCAAGCGTTTGCCTCAACTGCCTATCCGTACACAGCAGTACCAAAAACCTACTTCTTTCTCTTTGATAAAAGCGATTCACAAGGTTTCACAACAATAAAGGATAAGTTTCCATAAATCTAAAATCAAAGAGAACCGAAGTTTTAATACGTTTCAGAATCTGACATTGAGAAAACATGCAAATATTTCAGATAAAAAATAAAAAATTGTCTGCTGAGAGAACTTAAAACTTTTTAAAAACTAAACATAGATATAGAAATAGCACAAAAGTCAGAGGTATAAAAAAAATTCGTGGTCAAGAAACTGACAAAATAGACCGGGCACAATTAGAGTAAACAAAAAGCAAAAAGCTAGTTAGTCCACATCCAAACGGCGAGGTATTTTCGAAAAAATTCTTACCGGTTGGATTGAAAAAAAAACGGAGCTATGAAGTCAGACCAGTATACACATAAAAAGCTCTGAATAACCTTCCGCTAGGAGAGCAAGAAAATTCAATTCACGGGGAATAGCACATCTCTGGAAAAGCAATAACAAACAGGGATGACAGAAATACTTGCAGACAAACCTAATTTGAGCGTCGTTGCTGTATAGATTTGGTGTCATATTCCGCGAACTTGAACCTATTGTAAACTCCCCCCAACTAAATTTCGCGAATGACTCCAATCCTTATTTCTTGAACGGGGAAAATTATATTGTCTTTTAGGAGAATTGAACCTAGGCATCACAGAAGAAAACTAGGACTAAGTTAAAAATACAAGCTTTGGAATTTCTAGGACGAATGATTTAGGGCTGACAAAATTCAACCGCCACCTATTAGCGTTAAATTTTCCGCCTTTTTATCAAGATTGCTAAAACGAATTAATTTATCAGTGTTGCTTGAGGGGGAATTCATTGGAAAGGCAATCGATTGGAATTCCATAGCGAATCCCCTATGAAGCTTGTGTCCGAATCGCGTTGAGTTCAACTAATCTTAACTTGAAATAAAAATGATTCTGTAAGACGGCTTTTGGAAAATCATCCCAGGAGGAAAGTGGAATCCCAGTCTACTCGGACCGGACGCAAATAAATCAGCTCCTAAGTCAGTGAATTGAAGTTGAAAAATAAGCTACTGTTTGAACAGATTTTGCTTTCACACTAATTCCTATGTAGAAGTCTGCCGACTTTGAGTTTATAATTTCACTGCTGAATTAAAGAGGACGGATGGGAATTTCATTTGCACTGAGGTTGACGTGGCTGTTGACAATGACGAATTATTAGGTTTAAGAGATGTTTATAGCTAACACAATTTGAGTCATGCCGGTTGTGCCACAACCTTGGACCAAGAAATTAAATAACATGATTAACTATTTCAGTCTAATTAGTGGTCTGCTTTAAAACTATGTCCTTCTTTGATATCCATAAATTATAACTTGTGAGGCATCGTAGGTTCAGGCGTGAGCAAATAGACATTTTTGGGTTCACAAACCTTAACTCCGTTTGAAAAGGATGCTGAACCTGGCACCAGAACGTTACCAATCGCATACCGATAAGCAGGTTGAAAAATAGATAACTCAAATGTCCCATGACGGACACAATCACAATTAAAGCCGAAATGGGGGATTTAACACATCGAGAAATTATTCAGTGAAAGATTGACGCTTCTTTACCAGCAGAAAAAAACAGGCTCGGAAAATTAGGGCTAATTTGATAGACGTAAACTCTGTTTAACTGACTAAAGAGGCAGAAATAGCTTGTAGGGTCTGGCGAGAGGGAAGGCGGCCAAGCAGGCTGAAGAGCAGAAGGAAAGAAGGAGAGGAGCGCAGATAAAGCCGCGAGGAACGAGTAAACTGAGCAGCCCATAATGGGAAAAGCGGAGAGGTTGAAAAAAAACAGCGGAGCGTTGAACCACCAATGTGTGCACGCACTCCGCACCAGCATGAACGCGTCACTGTCCTCCCTCTCCTCCACTCCTTGGTCTGCTTCTCTCATTCTCTCGCCTTCTTGTCCGCGTTCTGTCCAATCGACCAGTAGTAAATGCGAGCGCACTCGAGGGAGTAAAAAAAATACTAAGCGCACTTGCGCAGGCAGGCACACAGCCTGAACAACGCAGCCTCATCCACGCGCAACGAACAGGCGCAAAAGAGAAAAAAACGCGCCTAATGCGCACGTACTAACGGACAGTCGTACTAGCAGTAGGCATAGAGGGTGCGTGCAGTATTCATGTGTATGTGCACGCATGAATAACCTTGAATGGCTCAAGGTCAAACCAGCGACTGCTGGCTTCTCTGGGTCGCTCTGTATTTCCCTCAGTCTCTGCCTTTCCCTCTTCGTTTCTCCTCTGTGCAAACATGCCCTGTCCACATCATGCTAATTTACATCCCTGAAAAACGTGCATTTTAGTTAAGAACCACACCAAGTGGTAATGGGTATCCTCTGTTTTCACAACTGTGCTTTTTCATACTCCCCAGATTAATACCGTCACCAAAACGTTGCCATGGCTACGTCTCTAATAAATTCACAGGAATCGTAAATTTGCTTGATCGGCTTTAGTTTACGTGGTTATCGTGAGACCAGTTTACTCAGCTCAGTCATTATGGCACAGTCAACGCCAACATTCCCATTTTGTTTCAACCCTATAAAAAGTTACTTGATGGGGAAAATTTGCCAAGAGATTGATTAGTTGCGATAGAGGAAAAGTCTATAAAAGTAGGAATGGGCACATTGAAGGAGATTTTCACGCTGCTACAACGCAATGCTTTCATAAGGGAAGGTGGGTTATCCCTCCTATTTCATCCTATCAAGAAAGAAAGTGGCTGCAAGTCTGAATGCTTTCAGGCCAACAATTTTAGGAAAGATCAGGACACACCTTTAGAAGAGGTCTAGACTTCCCGCCGTGTGGATACGATGATTCGTCAGCCAGAATATAAGCCACAATATCAACCACTGAATCCTCAGCATTCAAAGGAATCAGGGAGGAAGGAGGATGACGATTAGCAGCATTCAAAAGATCTGCAACGCCATGTTTGTACAAACATTTTCGCTTCTTTTTAAATTGTTACAGCAACCAATTTTGTCAATTGGAATTTATTCGACGACAATGCGCAGATGGAGTTAGATCAATCCAACTTTTTACCCGTTCATAAGTGTATATTTAAAAATAATAACAGCGAAATAATTCAGGAAATAAACCTTAACTCTCATGAACTTAATGAGAAACACGTATTTTACTGTCTGATACTGTTTGACGATAAAATCGAATTAGAAGTATGGAGTTTGATTAATTTTGCCTACATGTTGTTGAAATATACTGTATGCCGTATAATTCTAAAGTGTTTTCAATAAACCCGGCACAGAAATAAGTAAAAAGGTGAAGTTATTAGTTGTAGAAGCAAACTTTTGGTAGATCTTTTTAGAACATTATTTGAACTCATTCCGAATAAATTTATGTACTATCAAGTTTCTTCGACTTAACTAACGGCACCACTAGTCAAAAATTGAACTTTAAAGTAAATTTTGATGCTACTGCAGGTCAGCGATTTCATCTATAGCATAAACACACTCCCGTGGTTTTTGTCTTATGAGCGAAAAAGGATTTCATGCATGTGCACGACCACCACAAGCTTAATGCATGAGCGTAATTTTTCTGCTGCATAGATCAAATTAATTTGCAATTCAAGATGTGTTCATTGGATTTAAACAGTTTGAGCTACTAGAACTGGATGTCTAGAGAGATGGGGGTTCTTTGTCATCGGATGATCGATTGAACGAACACCGGGTTATAAATGAAATGGATGTCACCATGTACTGTTTCTTTGCTAATATTAGCGACAAGAGCAGTCGAATAAGCATTTCACTTTAAGTACACTGTACTTGTTCACCACGGCAGGCTTTCGGAATTACAGATTCTAGAAGATCAAGTAAAGATTTACTATCGCATTCCCTCAGGAATTGAAACCAGGGGCTAATTTGGCAAGCTGTCAGATATTTACTTATTCAAATCCGCAAAAGCTCCGTGGTCTTTGGGGAAACATAAATTTGAATGGCGACCGTCTCCTGGGTCGATTTAGTTTAATCACCAATCCAGACAATATGTTAGGCTAAAAGTTGTCGAGCCGATAGTTTCTGAATTGGCTATAAAACCTCGGTTATATATACTCTTACTGAAAACCTTTTCAAAACACGTTTATGTGGAGCAGGAGACCCCATGATATATCTGCCAAGCCGATGGTTCCGAGTAAAAAACCCCTGAAGACACGATGAGAAAGAGAATCCTTTTTAAAAAAAATAAAAGGCAGGGCTGATTAGAGTCGTGAACTAAAAATTCTGTCAGTTTCATAGGAGATTCTTTCTCTATAAATTTTGCGGCTTAACTTATACAAAAACATAAGCATCTACTTTTACGGACACAGAAATATTAACACTTTTAACAAAGGATTCTAGCCTAAGCTATTTTAATAATTTAGATTTAAGCGCATGTTTCTTTACAAATTAGTTCATATGAATAGCAAATAATAAGTTTCCGAATCACTCTAAAAATTACTTAAAAAACATGATTTTGACAAAGAAATTATTAAATCAACGGCTTGACACTAGAAAGGATTTAATAAAACAGCGCGTGAATAGGTACCACTACTTCAAATGCTATTTTCAGTTGATCACGCAAATGTTTCAACGGTGAGATCAGCTATATACACAATGAATGAAAATACCATTTTTAGCTTTGCGTTTTTCATTATTTATGAGTACCTCAAAAAAGCCAAAACCACATAGGTAAAACGGGCCTGGATATATTGACGAGGGTCTACTATTCAGCCATTCGGAGTCTGTCAGCTCATGTCCATGTACTCAAAATGACTCTAAAATGCTACAACGACCCGAATAAAAATAAAGGCTCTTTAATTGTCTAAGAAAAGGAAGTGCAAACCGAAGTAATCATTAATCAGGAGAACAAGGAACATAAATTAGTTCAAAAAAAGTCAGTAGAAGACCAAAGGCTCCATATCGTCCAGTGAGAAAGCGAGGGCACGTTTGGCGACGCAGTGCGGGTAAAAAGGGGACTGCCTCTAGTATCTGAGGCTTTAGAGTTTTGAGTTCAGTGAAACCATGGCTACCATTTCATCAGGCAATACAGTTATTTTTAGGAAATGGCTTTTATCTTGATTAGTAGAAACACTCGTATGCAATCCAACTTTACTAAAAATTCATTCAAAGAATGAATTTTAATTACATGGGAAAATTTTCCGTAAAATGACTAAATATTTGTCTCAAACGCAAAGACGCCAATCAATGAAGCACAGTAAGCTTATAAGGAATAGACGACGGTGAATGATTCATGGGATACAAATCCATTGACGGCTGATTTGTCATCGTCTCTAGAAAAATGAATCTACTCATTTGGAGTGAGGCCCAGTTTCAGATATGAGTAAGTGAATGCTATTTTTGTGCAGGAAACGGTAACGATTCCATTGTTAAGGGAGTCAACTAGTTGCGTTCGTCCACTTAAAACTTGTTCTCGGTTTCAAGCTAAGATCAGAGCCGACTAGAGCAAACTTTCCATTTTCGAAACTTCTATTTTAGGCTTTAGAAGGGCATTCCTAGGTGGTAAATTGATATTCGCATCTCTGAATGGCTCTTAATCACCTTGAACTAGTTCGGTCAATGTCCCTTTTTCTTGGTCATCTTGTATACCTGTGCCAGGTGTGACGTGACTAAGTAATACAAGATCTAAAATAATTCTCAATTTCCCAAAGAGAATTGTAAAATGGTCAAAGAATATATGCAAGCTTAAAATGGGAAGGCTAACGATATTTTCTGTGGTCGCCTAAAAGACATACAGTGATTGCCAGAGAAGGATCGATTTTTTTTAATTTGAGGCCAGAAATCACTTCAAGAATCCCGATCTTGCAATTGGTTAAACATTATTATCTGTCTAAACAGTCGCCGTCCAGACGCTAGAACAGCGTTTGGACCAATTCAGTGGACATATATGCTGCCTCAACACTTCCACCTGGCTTTGAATGCGTTTGTGATTACGATATTAATTTACGCTAGATATGCCTCTTAGACCGCCGAAACTAAGATTCTGATCTAGTTGAAAATTTCAAAGATTCAAGTTTCCCTGAACCAAAAAGGGTATGATATTCGCTTCTGTTGATGATCAGATATTCCAGCATTTAAAATGGTAACACGAAATGCTGTGCGGTCTGTATAATGCGGAAGATTGAAAATTACTTTGTAAAAATGAATTAGAAATGTTAGCAATCTGAGGCCACTTCGGACTGCAAGTGCGGAGAAAAGGCATTGGTCATTCGAACAAATGCTCTTAGAGTATGGTTGACCATCAGTAGCATTCATTTGCAGAGGGATTAATCCAGTAAATATTAAGGCAAGTTCGTGCCGAGAATGCTGACCCAGATCCAACAGCTGCCGCTGAGACAGCTGGGCAAGCGCCAAACAAAAGTTGCACCTTTGGGCAGCTACGACATGTCCTCTCATAGATTCCTGACACCAGGTCTGAAGGGAAGCTAGAGAAAGCGCATGATAGAGTCACGGCTTAGCCGATTTTATTAGCCAACACTATTCCAGTTTCACAAACCGTAAAGCTGGGGTCTAGAAGAAATACGCACGAGAACAGTGAAATTCAACAACTTTGATTGTAATGGTTGGTATCACAAATTCAAATCCCTCGGGTCTGGTTGTTTCGAAGTCTATACAAAAGGAGGGTGGTTACGACCCGTTATCTTTGATTCTTTTACAATCAGGGGAAGTTAAGATTCGGACAGATTTCCACAGTTAACAAGATCAAGCAGGCTTACGCTTCTGAAATCCAGTCACAGAAAAACGAAAGTTTATGATGAGCATCGAAGGCAAATACGCCAAAGTGCTGGAGCGGCCAAATCTTTCAAAATACAAAGCACAGAAATCATTTTGAGCTATATATGCTGGCTTCCAATTATCGGAGCGATTTAACGTACGATCCACTAACTAACTGATCGAGACATCGGTCCAGTTCGCCTTATGAATAATTGGAAACTCGACGCAAGTGAAGGCAAATCTAATCGGAGTGTGTCTGTGGGGATCAAGTACTCTAGGAGCACTTGAGATTAGGCCTTTTTTCAGTCACAAAACGCAGTAGCTTCTCACCTTTGTGAGAAGCATAATAGCTGCGCAGTGAGGTGGAATGGACCCACGAATAGCCAAGGAAAACATCGATTCGTCCTACAATTTCGTAACGTCTGTCAATCAGCTTCATCTTACCCATGGAAGAGTATATATTCACGGAAGCAAAAGAGCTTAAGCCACATACGCCTGTGATCAATTAAAATATTAACTACCAGAAAAACGAATACGTCTCGCACATTTACACTCAGGTGCATCTAAACATACGCATGAATAGAAAGTAGCCCATAAATAGAGAATGTGTCTAATTATACAGGAATATATTGCGATTTGTACAGGCAGAATACTCGCAAATGCAGTAATGACCTCCCTATTGTGGATGTGGTGCAATCAAGTAGTGCGAGTCAAAGTTATAAGGATCAAAGGATAGACAAAAAAGACCTTAGATGAATGGCATGTGTGCGTGTGAGGAACTACAATGATTATTCTACATTTCTGCGATACTCCAGCCTTTAGTTTGCATATTTACGTCCTTGAAAACTTATAGAAAATGAATATCAAAATAATTTTTCCCCTTACTAGCTTTGAAAAATACCAAAAGTATTTTCCATTTAGCACTGACAAGCAAATAATCAAAACAAATATATTGCCGGATCGGAATAATCGCCCACCGGACGTACAAAATTAGATTATGCCAGCAGAAGCACAACTATGTACACCCTGTTAAACGGGGGACGACGCAAATGCCTGGATTCATGGTCTCAAACTGGACTGTAGAGCGTGAGTGCATGTGGCAATGAATGGAATCTCCGCCAAAAATTTGAGAAGTCTTTTCGAAGAGGTATGAAGATTGTCTGCCTTAGCAACTGTCGAGGACGGACGAGGTGCCAATACGAGACCAGAGAACCGAAGACGTTGATAACCGCTTTTAGTGTGTTCTGTGTTAACTGTTGTATGCTACGTGTTGTAAAAGCTATTTGTACTTTTGTTGTTCCCCCAATAAGTCCTTCGGACTTGCCCTTATGGGTGGGGAGTAAATAAAAAAAATTGCACAATAACATATATTTGCCTACTCAATATGTTCAATTGAGAAAAAAGCCTTCTTATTGAAATTTGTGGATGAACCATTCATATCATACCACATTATGCAGCCTTTTCCACCAAGGTAGGCAAGGTAGGTCGAAAGATGGATTCTGGCGACCTAATTCCAATCGTCAGAAGTTAAAAGACATTTACGTGAAAACCAAAGACTAAGTGAGCAAATTCTTCAATTTATAACAGCTGGCACGAAATTCGCATTATTCCTTCCATCCATCCATTCGCAGTTGGACTAAAACTGCATTTAAACAACAGTTCTAAAGGATGGCATCGTAACTGGACTAAACGGTTTACATCAGCCACACCGAAAAATAACACTACAGAGGTCAGAAGAAATACTGAAGAAACAGCCACAAATAGTTTTAAACAGGAGGATGCCTTAGTAACCGCAAAACAATTAATTTAATACAGACACCTCAAGCGAGTCGTCCGATCCTTCATAATGCAATGAATACCAGATAGATGAAAGCAATTCGGAACAAGCACAGGATACCGGATAGCATAAACATTCTTGAAATAATGTAATATTTCACATAACTAACAAGCAGTTAGAAGATTTCATGAAATCTACCTTAGATGCTAATTTGTACAGAATTGACCATTATGAGCCAAAGGCAAAATCGAAAATCAGGAGTGTACTAATTCAGTGTTTTCGCTTGAAGTATTACAGTGAATTTGCTGACTTAAAAAGAAGAAACTTCAAAACCATCAGGGATGGCCTGCGAAAAACGGGGCCAGGTGAAATTTCTACATCCGAGATGAAATTCTGTCATACAACTAATTGAAACTAGTGTCCGTGTGAAGTTATACACAATACGTGGTAATCACTTTTCTAAGCGTTAAGTAATCAAAATTTGATGTCCCCTTGGAGGAAAGTAACCGAAGCTTTGAGTGAATGCGGACAGTTGGGAGACTAAAGATTTCCTAGTGAGAAATTATACATTGAAACTGCGGCACTAAATGAGGTAAAAGGTTGAAATATTTATGCTTTGTAGAGTTAAAACACACGTGCATCTGTATAGCGAAATACTTGAAATTGCTTGCTACGATTTTAGGACTCATTGTGCCTTGCAGGTATTTGGATGTTTGCAGCTTTTGACAGGCAAGACATTTATGAGGGTATGAAGGGAAAGCAAAGGAAGAAATGAGCGCGTCTCTTATAGCCATTAAACCAGTAATTCGACACAGATCTAAAAGAGCCTAAACACGGGCAATTGGATGTGATTCCACCTAGACATTCACAAGAAATTTCCTCCAATGAGGAAAAAAATCAGAACGAAGAAAATTGACTTCGTAGGTCAAAAAAACACCAACGAAAGATCTAAGGAAGAGCTTTTATGCGTTGGACAAATGCTTTTATGTGTAGACTGCTTTCGAAGCAATCAAGAAATCTAGTTTTCGCAATGGAGAAATGGTAAAATCACCAGTAAATAGACTAACCTTCTCTGAAACGCCAAAAGTACAGCTTTCGTACTATCATTACGACCAAAAACCTTGAATTCGGTGTATTCCAATGAAAACTGGCAGAAAAATTGATGATTTAATTTGAAATGATAGCCTTAAATACAGAAAAAACTACTAAACTGCTCTTTTACGAAGAAGTAAATCTTTGATACACTTAAAATTTCAGTTGTAATGCGAACTAATTGAAATATTAAAGGCTAGAGATTATGCACAAATGAGAAAATGATAGTAGATAAGAGGCTTAAAAATTTAAACTGATAAAAAATCATTAAATAAGATCAGAAATGAGCGCAACGTTAATGCTGACCAGGTGACAAAAATCAATAATATTTTCTGCGCATATTTGGACAAATTTAATGAAATGAAGTAGGTTATGTTCGAGATTTGAACCAATTAGCTTTTGTACACGAAACGTAGAAGCAGTCGGATCTCCGACCGCTAATTCGTCTATTTGGGAGGAGGGGAGGCGGCGGAACTGAGGTGACTCATTAAGGAAAAAAATCAAGGCCGCTGGTAGTCAAAACACAAATCCACAGTGTAAATTGGAAATACCAAGTTCCGCTACGTAGAAAATCTAGAGTGGATGCTGAAGGATAGACCAAAAGGTGATTTTGTTTGGATTTCGAACCAACCTTAGGTAGAGACATGAATGAAACCGGATAATGCGATTGAAGATAAAGATCAGAAGAAAAGAACTAAGTTATGATTTACTCTATTGTTGTGGACCTAAGTACACTGTACAGACTAAACAATTCTGGGAACCCCTGAAATAGGGCTGGCCTTTGCAAATTCGGCAACCAGACTTTTGATTGACAAATTATTTTGGTGAGTGATCATTGATTTCTTGAGAGAATTGAATTGGAATGCATGAAAAGAGCTACGTTAATGGTCATTGGTGAGAGGAGCGGTCAGGAGTGAACAGTAATGAAGCTGTCCTGAAGCAGGGTTAGTTGCGGCTGAATGACTAGAGGGACAGTTGTTCACCGAACTGAACTATTAAGCAAACTAAACACCGACATTATCAGCGGATTAGGAAATTTCAGAGGCTTGATTAAATTTCCATGATTGGAAAAGAAAAAAAATTGAAGGTAATAAAAAACATTTGTTCTCTGGTTAAGCACAATATAAACCCTATGAGCGAGAAGCGCAATAAATCAAAGAGAAGAAATTTTGCGTATCCCCATGATTGTTAATGAAGAATAATCATACTGTAATGGAGGGTAAGAAGTCCGAAATAAGCAGATAATGTTCTGCAATCATTCGAAGAAATCAGGTTTCAAAATTTTACTAGGATGAAGCTTGCCAGCAACATTCTCAAAACAAACATAAACAAAGCGCAGCTTCAAAACACCGAGATTTCGTAAGACTAGAAACAAATACTGAATGTTTTGAATGCGAGAATAAAAGTTCCGTAGGCTTCATAGTGGTAAGTGAAATCAATAGCAAACCTGGATAAAAATCGTTCCTTTTGGACATTTTCACTTTCGCTCCACTTTCTTTTTGAATCCGTTCGATCGCTTCGCCATCTCTGCCTATCACAGCTCCGGCAGCGATTGAAGGTATCAAAACCTTCAGGTGGACGATAGATGCTAGAAGAAACAAATACAATAGAAATAAGGTAAAGATAAAGTAAAAGAACTTTCGAAGAAGGGAAAAACCGAGAAGGTCAACCTGATTTACAAAAAGTATCGGTCCTACTTATGTCCCTTAACATGATCATGTTTACGATATATTCCATCATAGTGTGAATGAATTACTGAAAATTTAAATCAAATAGACATTGATAGAAACTTTTTCCATTTACAGAAAACGAGAATGTTTAAGAATTTTACGCAACTTATACCTCCACAATTAGGACGCTTGGAGCCACATCCTGGCTCGTAATGGCCATCCGAATGTCTTTTGCGTGACTCGCAACTATCATCCGATCCCGAATTACTGCCAGTCATGCTAAGCTGGGGACGCCACAGCGTAGGAAAAAACATCCGATCTGCCGCCTCTCTTCGGTCACGCTTTTGGTTAATGTCACCGTAGTGAATACAAAGCAGCGAACACGACGAAATTTATCATACGAAATTTATTTAATGAAAAATCATGCTTTTTAAATTCTCTTGACTGCATAAAGCTAAATCCTTAATAGGCTTTTGCGGATGATTTCTTTTTAAATTAGTTTCAAAAATAATTATTTTGAGTTTCTGAGAAATTTTCTGTTTAAATTGTCCATTTTACGTTTCGAGAATTGACATCTAAACGACAAAAAAATATCGTTTATTCAGAGAGACTGGCATGAAATATAATGTGAAAACTGTAAAATTTCACCTAATGCTTGCTAATTTATATCCTACTCCAATTTTTATTAATTTATTTACACTATCCAATTAGATTTCTTTCACCTTGTGTGGTTGAATATTGGGCTATGGATCCTCTTTACGATAATGCTTTGTTAGGAATCCTGCAACATGAGGGTAATATTGAGAAATTTATAGAAGTAATTTTCGGATTTCTCATGCGAAGGTTGGCAGGCTTGACTTGTCTAACAATGTCCTAGAACTGACTTTTATTACGTACACCAACCCGGAGGGAAACTCGGCTTTCCAAGGGGCTTCGCCTTAAAAATGATTCTTAAAGTAGCTCATATCTGAGTGTTTTAAAT
The DNA here is from genome assembly GCA_019097775.1 of Moniezia expansa. Classification (NCBI taxonomy): domain Eukaryota; kingdom Metazoa; phylum Platyhelminthes; class Cestoda; order Cyclophyllidea; family Anoplocephalidae; genus Moniezia; species Moniezia expansa. Next base: position 1,817,450 of record JADFDV010000097.1, read on the forward strand.
TTTAGGCCTTCGAAAAATATGACACTTTATTTAAGCAAGATCAAGGACAGTACGTAAAATCCAAAACATCTGAGCAGGAGTCTAACATTCGAGAAAAAACTGACAAACTGAGGCCTAACAAAGCACAGCCCGAGTCCTGTTCATCAAACGAGACTGATGGTAATCTAGTTTGCCCCTTCTAACTGTGCCCCCTGTAGGTAGAAGTTCCATCGGTGATTCCATTACTGTAAAGCCCAAACCTAGTTCCCCTGGTGCTGAACTAAATGTCTCCTCTGGTGATGCTTCTGCAGAAGTTGAATTGAAGTCAGATGGAAAAGTTGTTAAAGCTGCTCCTGGTACACTCTTTAAAAAGGATGAACATGGCGAACGGTTGTATGAAGCCGAGCCTGATTGTTACAACGGCGCTCGACGCGACTTGTACTCATGGAGTCAAAGGCATCGTGAAATTGATATTCACGTGAAGATTCCAAAACATATTAGTTCTGCCCGTCAACTAACCGTAAAAATTGAGCGCAGGCATATAAAAATTACTGAAAACGGTGTCGAGGAACCTATTATCGATTTCAACCTTTCAATGGACATCAAGACAGAGACTGCGCAATGGTCATTCGAAACTAATGAACACGTGGTTGGTTCTTCTTAATAGTTTTACCAACGTTCCTTTTAGTTGCGTAGGTTTGTATTTATTTTAGTCTTAAAGTTTATATTAGGGGAAGAGATTGTGTGGTTCTTGTTTTGGGGTGGTAACGAAAGTAGCGAATCGTTAGCCTTTCAATTCAAAAATGATGCAGTGGGTCTGGAGCAATCAAAGGAATCCTGTTTCATTAGAAATCTATGTGATTTTCAGTGATTTAATATGGATTCTTTGTGTCGCGATAATTTCGATCTCATGGTGTCGTCTTCGCCATTTTTGTTAATTTCAACATCTTAAGTCAGAAAAAACCACTCTTAAGTATTTGTGAGGAAGAGGTTAATGTCTCAGAATGGTAGAGATCAATCCCTCTGTGGATTTCGTTACACCCTCACGGGCAGCTTCAGTTCTTTTTTCTCGAGAAGTTTCCCTTTTCCCAGCCAATATTTTATGCGCTCCCCATTGAGTTGGGCCTTCCTACCCTTAATAGGGGTCCAGTCCACTCTGTCTTTCCCTAATGCGTATGTAGTGTCATGGACGAACTAGTATTTTGGACGAAATCGAGTTTGATTATTCAAACATGATGGAATGTAAACTATGAATTAGCTTTGGTATTTATTTGTTCACCGTAAGTCGATTTTTGATGTCTGAAAAGTACGGCACTGATCGTCACATGAACCCCGTGTTTAATGTTCTTACTTCCTGTTCTTGTTTATTGATAAATACTAACAAACCTAACGGATTAAACTGCTTTTTATTACTTTTGAATGAAACGCCACCGTTATTTGGGTCGAGGTTGGTTAATGAGTCTGTATATTCCAACACTCGTAGCGTCTGTGAATTTCGTTTGGTTGACTGAGCGGTTCATCCATTCTTCAAGGGGGAAATGAACTGTTTTAATAGCGACTTCATTGAGAAAGGTGAATAAAAAGGCCGCAATCGCAGGCACAAGGTACTTTGTTTCTTATGCGAATTCTTGTTTAGCGACCAGAATGTCAGAAAATCTTTCTCACGTTGTATATATTTGACAACTAAACGTCTTAACTTGCTATAAGGCAAGAAATCGATGCTATTTTTGTCAAAGCATTTGGAAACCTATTCGTCGCTTCATGATTCTATTGCAGATGGATAATGTTCACAGGGCCCATAAGGTTGTTAATACGTCACGGTTCGACTTGAGACGCCTGCACAAGCTCTTGCTTAAGGTTGGCAAACTATGCTAAGTATCGGGACGAACAATTTGATGTTTTAGCGCCTAAATGGCATTATATACTGTTTAAATGGATTTAAGTTTCATTTTACAAAACATTGAGATTAAATTGATCGCAAATGAAACCCCCGAAGTTCAGGCAATTTTTTATCAGATTCGTAAGACTCCTGAATAGCAAGATATTTATTTGTTTTTCCGCTGCTGACGTTATATTATCGAGGGAAAGGGAATTTGCTTTCTTCGTTGAGTCCCTCATTCGGTCATTTGGTGACCCATAAATCCTTCCCATATATGGTAGTCTACTGGTGTAGTGAGCCATTTTCGAAGAACTGGAATGTGCTATTCTAGTTCATTTACTATCCTTGTTCTTTCTGGGTACCTGTTAATTCACTCAATGACAATTTCTTTCGTTTTCTATTAATACTAGCTTACAATATCGTTAGACAAGGTTAAGGAGTACTGGTGGGATTCGGCGTTTGAAGGCGAGGAGAAAATCAATGTGCAAGAAATCGATTGCTCTCAGCCTATGCATGAACTGGATGAGGAGGCGCAGGGCAAGATTGCCCAACTTCTCTTTGACCAGGAGCAGAAACGGCGTGGTTTACCCACCTCCGAAGAACAGGTCAGTCTTTTGTCAATTCCATCTTTTTTTACTGCTTTCAGTTCGGCAAATCTTGAAATGAATAATATAACAAAACTAGGGCCCAGAGCATAGGCTTTATTTACTAAATTGCGTGTATTAAATTGGGTTTTTAAGTATTGTGAGTTCGGTTGGCTACACTAAGTAGGGTCTCTGCAGAAGTTCAGGTTTTCAGTGGTTTGATCAAAAATCCATTTCTAGCTCACAGTTTGCGAAAAAACCCTTTAACAGAACAATTTAGGAAGCTTGTAAAACGTAACTGTAATAACTATTCTCAATTCTGTGGAATGAGGCGGGGGCGGTTATTCATCAAAGCACGATGCCTTTGTGCACTGCTCCTTCTCCTTACTATTTTGTCTTCAGCATTTCTCAAGGATAGTCTAGTTGACAAACTGTTCATCTGCTATCCCTATGTAGATCAGGAGTAATCAGCATTGAATGCGAATCGCAGTATCTGGTGGATCAGGCAGTGTTTATGATTCCGGGGAACGTTTGTTTAGTTTTTTGTGCCACTATAAGTTTGTGTCTTTAATTATTGCAGTAATTTTCTTACAATCGCGTCGCAAATAGATAACATCAAACATTGTGATAACTTTAGAATCTGATCCTGCATTATTATGGGACCCACTTGTTTCATTTCTATATAACTGTCTTCTATATTACCAGAAGTTCTACTGCTCTTTCGTCCAATTTTAGCGAATCCAAAATATACTGAAAGGCGCATGGAATAAGGATGGTTCACCATTCAAGGGTCAGCCCTACGATCCAAACAGCTTCAAAGTCGAGACCTCGGGCCATTTTCCATCAGAAGAGTCTTAGGCTTGTCTTCCACTAACTTCCAGCTGGAAACAGATGCATAAATTTATCTAATACTTTCATTTAAAGCTTCTCAACCGTTTTTCCAAATTTATTTTGGCATTAATGCTTAGGATTCCTCTGAGGGTTCTTCAGAGCTCTTTTCTATCGCTATTTATATTTCGATACCCTAGATAATTCTGTAAATATTGGTGCCCGTCTAATGACACTCTAACATTGGAGGCGGCTTAGTTAAGACCTTTGTCAACCACCGTTATTGAAAGAAAAGGTGCCCCGCCTACTATACAGACTCGTTTTCGAAAACTCCGTCCGTTTACTCCAACACTCAACTTTCGCGTCGACCCAAGCGATGAGAGTTAATACGTCTTTAACCGAGAACCTATCGTATTACTTTGACCTAGATCATTCATCGTGTTTGGTCATCCCTCAATAGCAGGACCGAGCGTATGGAGATGATCACTCGATATTATCACTAGTATTACGAAGGTTTGTGTAGTCGCATAATTTTTTTATATTTCGAAAAATGGATCTTATTCTTAAATTACAAAGAAACTTCCCTGGATGCTTAAATATCACTATATCCTTGGGCAAAGAAAACCGAGTTTGGAACAACTGAGAATGAGATTCGAGGAAGCTTTGCTCAGCAATTGGGGTTGAATCGGCGGCTTTAATAGTTCATGGTTCGTTCCTTGGGGTGGGAAGCGGCTCAGTTTGTATTGTTTATTGACCCATGTCAGCCTTATTGATTCAAAACAGCAATGACTGTAGTCTTTTGTCGCCTGTGCAATGAACTCGATCGTTTAGTGACTGGCGCAGCCTATTGTAAGCGTTGCGCAGTAAGGTTCCTGTAACATGAATTCAATTTCTGCATTGATATATAAAGTAGCGACAAAATCCTACCCATTTGAAGTTCGCCTCTGAACAATAACATATATTTAGTTGAGTTGAATTTTTAGCGATAGTTCTGCATTGATATATAAAGTAGCGACAAAATCCTACCCATTTGAAGTTCGCCTCTGAACAATAACATATATTTAGTTGAGTTGAATTTTTAGCGATAGTTCCGAATCACAGCTAAAAGTTCCGGCAATGTCGCGAGGCTCATGTCTACTCTGTGTACTAATCGCATCTTTTACTTAACAACCGTGCTAGAAGAACCGAGCTAAGTAAGGTCGAAACCTGGTTATGATGCTGACCATTTGCGCGGCCTCAAAGGGGTCTTTGGTCTTACTGGTTGGCTCACTTGCTTCTTTGCGGATCAGTGAGACAATTCCAATGTAGTCTCTGCTTTATTCCAACTATAATAATTCTTATAGTCTCTTTTTATCAGTTATAATTTTAGATACATTTAATAACTTGAAGTTCGCCTTCTTAATTTATTCACATTAGAGATAATGCACTCGTGTGATATTTATGCAGCACGGGGGGGGGGGGGGGGCTTTTATTTTTGGGACATGGAAATTTCACAATCATGTCTTTTGGTTCATATAAACTTTCCTTATGGAAACAGCATTGACCCAACTAAAAAATTGTTTCGTCCCCTCAATTATGAACGTTAAAACATTTTTTTCCCTTGATTTATCTCCACCAATTCGACTAATAGTTTCTTAATTTGATGAAGATTGTCTCTCCCTTTTTAGACCAAAACATGGCACCGCATGTAATCAAATGGCATTCTGAATACATCACCATGATTAATTTCCCTATTTCACCAGTTGACGCTATCTTGGCCACAAAATTTAGATTCGCAGGGGGATTAGACATTCCAGTGGATCACAAAAAGATCGGGTGCTATGGTTCCTTTAAATCAATCACCTCTGATTAAGATGGTTCACGATTTCTATGTTTCTGACTTTACAAAATAACAAACATTAATTTTACTGAATTCAAATAATGTACGTTAGATTACTAACTCTTCCATTTTAAACAAGTGCAAAGCTGACGATAGCAGCTCATTTTAATATTTCGAAGTAAAAACACAGGTATAAGTAAAAATATAATGTATTTTATAGCTTTTGAAGCAAGAATCTCATCGATCGTTTTATCTTGGCACAAAATTCCCACGTACGATCCATTTTTGTATGAGACCTTGAATACGCGAATTATATTAAATAAGCTTGTTTTATATAAGCTAATTTTTATGAATACAATGATCTAATTCAATTCTACTTACTTTCAATTTTTAAACTTTCCTTTCTATCCATAGCGTCATCTTGCTACAGCTAAGTTTATTTAGCCAAAAAATCACATTGGTTATACGGCTTCATTCGCCTTCATCTTGGAAAAATCTATCAATATATAAGATGGCACGTCATTTATGCTTTATACATTGGCTATGCTTATTAGCTGGATCTGAAGACACGCGTTGATTAAGCTTGATGTATCAAGGCTTTGCCCTCTTAGTTACCAAAACACTTTCAAAACTGCAAGTTCAAAAGACAATAACATCGGCTTAAATCGCCTACGAATTATTTGATTGTAGCAAGCGGTTGCATTTACATCGAAAAACAGAATCTTAGCACTTAAATGTGCAAATACCCGAATATTGTACAATAACGGCCTAAAATACCGTCTCAATTATAATGCTAGCAATCGATCTTAAGTAGCTTTGATGCTCAATGCTTTCATGGATATTTTCCGATCATTTTTAAGTTTTTTTGAGATGAGGATGGTAATAATTATGGGGATTTAATTCAACTGAGCAATTAGTCAACATCATAAAGTGGATAATATAAATTGAAATCAACAAATGAAAGTCAAATTTTTCAGAATCGTAATAAAAACATACCTTTGAGCAAAAACGATTACATCGAACCCAAATTTTTAAAACTTCAATGAAGGTTGTTATTATGGACAGATTACTGTATACAAAGCACTCAAGGTTGGAAGCGCATTTTTCGAAAATGGCGACATCTGCTTATCTGGATGGTTTAAGGTGATTCTTAAATATAAATACTGAAAAAAATTCTCAAAGAATTTTTGAATAATCTTTCTTAATCACAATTGACTGAAATATCATTTCATCTAACTCTTGGAATTGCGCTTACAAATATATTAAACTTGTGTTTGATTTTAAGTATAAGTTTCTGGCCATTTATGAACTTACTATCATACGATTTTCGATTAATTCATCATGAATGTGCAAATCTTAGGTCTGATCAATTTACAGTTGCATTGTAGCAAGTGAGGCAACTTAGCTTAGTATCGGCCCTTTAAGTATCTGTTATACATAATATTTTTATTATGCGATAAAAATTCTAATTTTGTCATTAGAAATGATGTAGAATCAATGCAGTATGAGCAAAATACCATCAGTCGCCTTCAGGCTGAGGCATCCCGAGTGCAAAAAAAGACTTACACAAGTTGGATTAACATTTATCTTAAGCCAGTAAGTTCCACTTATTGATCATATTAAACAAATACGGTGTTTAGTGCAACATGGAAGTAACTGACCTATACAAAGACCTGTGTGATGGAAAGCGTCTGTTGCAACTACTCGAGGTCATTTCAAACGCGAAACTCGGCAAACCTAATAAAGGCGTTCTTCGCGTTCAGAAAATTGAAAATGTTGGAAGAGCCCTTGATTTCATTAAGTCGAAGGTAGATAGTTCTTTTTGCTTCAACAGCGATCAGAAACATTATATAATCAAATTTTTTAATCGATTTATTTTTAATTTTAAGGTTCATTTAGAAAACATTGGGGCAGAGGACATAGTTGACGGCAATCCGACCCTGGTTCTTGGTCTAATATGGACCATAATCTTGCGTTTTCAGATCGAAGAGGTCATGCTTAAAATTGTAAGTCAAAGCCAAACATTACGATACTGACGAAAATTGATTCCCTAAGCTATTCTCGCATCCAATCTCCGGGAAAAAAGGTTTTCATGTTTAGCTCCTATGTCTACCAGTCCGCTATCAAATTTCCTTTCATAGATTAACTTAAATGGAGTAGAGAGACATCTGAGAGTTTTCTTGAAAAAAATCCGTGTCAGCGATAGGTGTCTTATATTGAGGCAGCGCATTTTGTCCTACAACGGTAATATCAGCTCGTGGCTAACACCGATGCTCATTTTCAGACTCCTTCTCAACTTCTCGAATCTTTCTTCTAGGAACCAGAACAAATCGGCCCCCAGCGCTCGGCCAAGGAGGCTCTACTACTGTGGTGTCAGAACAAGACAAAAGGTTATCATAATGTCGACATCAAGGATTTTTCTTCATCGTGGCGTGACGGAATGGCTTTTGGAGCCCTCTTACACAGCCACGAACCTGAAGCTCTTGATATGTCGAAACTTCGAGTTGATAGGCCCATCGAAAATCTTACTATCGCATTCAAGGTTGCGGAGGAATCCTTCGAAATTCCACAGATGCTGGATCCTCGAGGTACGTCTAACGATTCCGCTGTGATGTCATTAGTAGCGTAGGGGCTTTGCGTTTCTCCGAACAAAAATTTTGCCAACTAAATAATTGTTTTGCTTACTCTAACGAGTACTATTATTCATCGGCCTGAAACGCACTGGAATCTGTTTTCAAATAATTTGATGACAGGTTGAATCTACCTAAATAAGATATCTATCACTAAGTCATTTGATAAGCATTTTGGAGACGTTCATTAGAATCAAACGATAACTATCAAAATGTAAACTATCTACTTTCCAGGGTAAACAAATAACGATTGATGGCAATCGATTTCGAAGTCATTGTCATTCTTTCATCAATTTGTCCAATTAATGTTCATTTTGGATTGTCTTTATTTGACTGAAGGATGTGGTAAACATGTCTCTAGGCTTAATAAATTGGACAGCTCCTTATTTACAGTTGGGTCGAGCATCTGCTTTTTCACCATCAATATGCCTAATCGTTCCTCTATTGATTTCTATTCTAAATATCCGACTAGCTCATTTAAGCTGTCACTTGGAACTAGAAGGGTGGAAAAGCCTTCGGAATATGAAGTGTTTTCACACAATACTGAATTCTTGGGCATCACATCCCACAAGTTGCGCTTCACTAGGTGAGAAAACAGCTCTCAAAATAAGTGAGTGAATGAACTCAATGTCAATGCCATTTGACATCAAGCCTTGTTCCCTAATAATAGGTAAATGTAAACCGGAACTTCTGAGACCCCCCTAAAACCAAGCTCCAAAAAATATGTTTTATTTTTTTCCCTGTAAAATATATTTGAAGGGGAAAAAACAGCTTCAATGCTGTAGTTAGAAATCTTATTCAAAAAAATGAAGATAATATTTACATACTAAACTCTTTACAGAAACTGGTTCAACTGTAAAAGAGGGCAGAAATATGAATCCTATTGAAGAACGAACAGATCAATGTTTTCTTTTATTAGAAACTATCATCTCTAAGTTCGCCTTCTCTCTCTCAGAAGGTATCAAGACGTGCACAATTAGCATGCGATTTGGCTGAATATGAATTTTGCATAATCTATTTCAGATTTTGTTATTCCTTTTCACGACTGGTGGTGGAACGCATGGATGCACTTGTTAATGCCAAAGTTCGCAGGTATCTCAATCACTGACCGAAAACGGACAACTACAAATACTGAAGCTTGTCAAGTTCACTCAGGGTGATGGTCTCTTGTGAAATTCTATCGATCCCGGAGAGCATTGACCCTTAGGAATGTTGTATCTCCTTCTATATGGCCTCATAATCCCTCCATGTGAAAATGCTTTTGCACATTGTGTTTCTAGAAATCGTCTAATGATCGCGCTCTCTATCGCATTCTCTTCGACATTCTGACCTCGCATATATGCATGAGTGATTAAAAAGGGCATTTTGCTTTAAGGCGTCTTTAGATATCAGCTTTCTATAATAACTAATATAGTACCACGTGGTTGTGGGTCATTGATTTACCTTTATCATTCAAAGACCAGGCCGGGTCCGTAGGAATCGTCTTATACGAAAGTTTATCCATAGAGGTTATTTTTTCAGTCTTAATTAATTCAATTTTGAAGAATGGTTCCGATCTCATTGAAGAGTCTTTTATAAATAATTTGAAATATCTAAATGAAGATTTTTGGTCAAAGAAAAGCATCGAACTAGAGACTCTGTACCTTGTAATCTGGTAATCAGTTGGGATTCCAACATCGTCAAAGTTCTATTTTGAATGAAGTATGAACAACTTTGGCCTCATTGTCACTTCTATACGATTTATTATTCACTAAGAAGATTTGGACTATCTTCGGACCTCACTCAATTTTATTCATTTTCTCCTTAATCAATTAAATCGGTTTGATTAGCCAAACCTAATAAATAATCTAATTTGCATATCTCAATGTACTTTAACTTGTTAGAAGAAGCAATTATCTCAACCCTTGAAGGGCATGTTTGGGTTCTCTGTGGAAGAATAACTGTCTTAAATTTTTCAATCGCAAATAACCCCACTTTCGAACGTATTACTTCAACAAGGTAAGATGTTTCACCTCGTCTCATGACGAATCCACTGATTTGCAGCCTGCTTTGTAGGCGCGGTTGTCAATTTAAAGCAAACACGCAAGTAAAACAGGCATCTAAATGCTGCGAAATACGCATATCAAATAGGCAGAACTAAGTGTTCATGATGATCAAACTCACTTCCACGAATTGCCCTGATTTCATCATTGCTTCTACACTTGGTCGCTAATATTCAACTTCATTTATCACAATGCGTTTAATTTGTTTTGCAGCTGAATCAAATGGCTCTCATAAGCGAAAATGACTCAATAGTTCAATGTTCTTTTTATTTAGATGTAAATATTCCAAGACCGGACGAGAGATCGATCATGACTTATGTCTCTGCGATGTATCAGATGTTGAATAAGCACCGAAATAGGAACAAAAATGCCAACAGAATTGGAAAGGTAAGGGTTCTCGCTGACCTTCCCTCAGTTATATAAAGGTCGACAATCAATATCGCTTCAATACACGACTGACTCGCAGTGCTATCACGAGAATTGGAGTACTTCAGAATGGGTTGTTAATTGAAACTATGAGAACGATAATTTATCTTGCGGCGACTAGTGATCTCTTGACTCTTCCCACAAATCCGACGATTTATTACATGAGCTAGTCCAGAGGACTCATTTCCATAGCATATACATTCGTATTATACCAATGAAATTTGAACGATTAAATTTAAATTTGACGCTTTTGAAATTGTCAGCTTTTTAAAGTGAGCATGAAAGGAATACGCATTCTAGTATTTGAGGATCGCTCTTCATATAGTCTCTGAGGGACCAATTGTTGTCTTACTGGAATTTGGTATTTCATTGTCTTTGTCTTGTGAACGAAACTTGTTCTTATTTTCCTGTTAATTTAAGAGATAAAAACAAATAACATGAGTCAGGCTTTAATGGCGTCTTCAGCGATATTTCTCTTTTTCACTGTTCGACGCCACCATATTCTTAAACATCCAGTTGCGTGGAATCTGGCATCTAGTTAACTTCCTCTCAGAAGACTAAATGAGTGTCACTGTGGTAAGTCAGTTCCGATGGGAGCTCTGCTCCTAACCCTCAAAGCTGCTGGCCTTACACAATTGAGTTTATTAATATCAATATGCATCCATGATGAAAGAGAGTAATTACATTGTTTGAAATGAAGACGACGCTACTTTTTGCTACCGGCTTGTTTCACCCACTTGAGGTTGTCAGCAACTCTGTGCCATAAAAATCGACAGGTATTGGTGATTTCCGAACAAAACTTGAACTTCTCGCCATAGTTTGCAGACTAAACACTTCATATTTATCACCCGAACCGAATATTTCCATGTTGAAGACCAATCTGGTGAAACCATTAGACCTAAATCAGCTGTATGTGCGCTGCCGATTCTCCTCAGTCCCTTGAAATTCAGGTTGGCTATGCAAATTACCACAAATTTAACCGATTCCAAACGCACCTAGCTTAAGCATCATTCATCAAGTCGGTCACGTACCAACTGACTCTCAAATGAGACCATGTGCCTTTTCTCACAGACCATCAACCAGGCAATTGAATTGAGCTCTAAAATCAATCACTACGAGGTTGGAATCCGAAGCCTGCTGCAATGGATCCGGAATAAGACTGCATTTTTCCAAACATCTGGTCAGAATCTTCCCACAAGCCTTGATGAAGTCACCAAGGCTATTTCTAACTTCGCCCAATACAGACGTGTTGAGAAATCCCAGAAGTAAGATGTTCCGCATTTTCAGTTTAATAAACCGTTCCGTTCAGAGGTAGGGAGCTTACAATATACTTCATTTACAAATTAATATCTTTCACACACGCAAAAATTCTGTTTTCCTCAGGCTTAATGAACTTAGTCGTAAGCTCAGCTAACCAAACTTGTACGACTGAAAAATTTGCCTAGCAGTCATTGGAGGTAATATGTATGCACTGTTTGAGTTCTTTTTGATCGAATTTCATATAACTCCATCAGCGCAAATTTTACAGTTTCGAAATAAGCTTGGCTTGTAACGATTCTTGGCACGCATTTCGGTGCAAGTTGCCTTGTTCACAATCTCCTCACTCGTTGGAGCATATCATAACCTACGCTAGAGTTCAACTAAGTGCCATTTTCAGGCACCATTTCACAATTTTTTCCAATTAGACGGTTATTCATGCAAACTGATTAAATTTTAGTAAATTTACGGTCAGCTCATGCCTATTCAACTGATTGATGATGAAAGTGGCTCTGAAGTACGTCGCAAGAGCTCTTGTGAATTCCTTGCGAAATTATAAAGCTGATCAAAACTCTTAAAATTAGCTGATTAGATTAAATTTTATGCGGTTCAACATGAGCCAATGAGTTTCTGCAATTTAGAGGGCTTTTTTCCCACAAAAGTAGTAAGGAGTAGTCTAGATCTTGAGCACCATGATTGCTCCGAATGTTGAAACAGACATAGTTAAATTGAAGCACATGAGCGCCTTAGCAAAAAAGAATGAGCTCGCGTATACATGAAATATTCTAGTATTTCCATTACTCCGAGATTCAATCAGTCACCTTTGAAGTCTCTGCATCAGTTTTCAGTGCTCATCTATTCGTGCAATCAAAATTGTTTATTCTTAGTTTGCTAATGAATTTTGGTCCGTTTCTTTAAGATTTTTTTGGTGAAAACCCATTTTTTAAAGAGACAAATACTTTTTGGCTATCGGAGTACCTATATCTGCCGAACGCATCACCATTTTGCTGTTATGTGTTGTATTATCAATAACTTCCAGGTATGAAGAACGGACGAAATTGGAGGAAGCACTGTTTACAATAAATCTTCTAACCAAGGAACTCCATGCGAAAGTATACGCGCCGACAGATTCCCAACTTAAACTCAACACGATAAGTAGTGCTTGGCAAGCTCTCGAGCATGCTGAACACGACTACGAGGAAGCGATTAGAGGTGCCTATCTCAGGTAAGTCCTGTTCTGAACTTTTCAATCTCCGGTATTTAGTCCAAAATGATTAAACCCCCATGACCTTTTAATAATCAACCGGAGTTTCACACGGTTTAGTGCCTTGGTTTTCGCCCTGACTGCATTCCACACTCAGTGATTCATTTGACAGTTGAGTGGACCGTTGGTGTCGCCTGGCTACAAAGAGGCCGATCATCTCTGTCTCACTATTTTTTTGAGTAGACTCAATTGTTTTGTCGGACTATGAAACCGGCTGCCTCTCATTTGATGAAGCTATCAGGATCTTGCTTCCCTCCTGTCATTCATCTACCTTGTTATTCTTCTACATCAGTTTAAGTAGTTTCGCGAGTTCGGGTCGTTGATCTTAATTAGCGACGAGGTCCTACTCGTTGCGAATTTCTTTGTTAATTTATGTGTTTTAAAATTGTGCAGAAGAGCAGAGAAAATAGTGCAACCATCTGCAAATTTTTAGGAGTTACTAGGGGAACCCAAATTGAGGGAGGAATTGTGATTATGACTATGTGTAACATGCGTTATATTGTTATTATGTTTAGTTGATGCATTAGTGAGTCATAAATGAGAGCAAGTATTGGGTCACTTGTAACTAAAGGGACTATTTGAATCGATGATCTAACTTTTCATTCTATCAATTATGGGGTGCAACATCGAAATGATTTATTTCAATCACTACGGCTATATATCTGATCACAGCTTCGAAAACTAATGTTGTGGAGTTAAACCTCCTTCTGTAGAAAAAAATGCCCACTGAATTAAGTGCGAGAAACCATTTAGTCGTGCCACTCCAAAATCTTAAAATTTTCCACATTTCGATGTCTCATTCAGTTGTGCAACCTCGCTCACTATTACTCGTAATTCGTAGTCCTCCTATGAACTGGTGATGAATTCACACGAAATTAACCCTTGCTGCTTGAAATATTCCGGTGCATTCACGATCTGCTATTTAAACTTTGTAGGATTAACCGGTAAAGTCGATTGTTCCAATTGAATTTTTAACTGAATATCAGTATTTCAAACCTCTTAATGGCCTCTGTCACTGTCTTGTATTCGAGGATTCCAGCCAATTTGAGACCTAGCAGCATGGAGAGGAAAAAAAGCTAACTGATAATGTTGGCTTTAAGACAAAACACATTAGTCGGGTTAAACAAATGACTTCGCAATCTCTCATCTGCCTCGTTCTGAGGTATAGTTCCCGTTTTCAAATCCCGCGCATCTCATCCATGCCTGAGCCAATGTCTTCTATCAGAGAATAAATTTGGCAGAGACTTTGGTTTATCGACTTTGGAAACAATGAGATGACACGTTTATGGGCGTTTTCCAGTTATGAGCTGTTTTATATATTCAGAAAAGGTCAATTTAAAAACGTCTAGGGGTGATCAGGTACTGGTTCTGTCTAGAAAATCCAGACTATGGTCACACCCAGTTCTCATTTTACCAATTTCTACTTCACATATTTTTTGTACATTTTTTTCGTCCGATTTTTCCAAGATGCTTGACAATTAACTTGTTTCAGTTAGCGTAGTTTAGTCCGCTAATTGGTTCTAGTGGTAGGTTGGTTTCTAGTGGTCTAAGTTCACTCTTTTGAAAAGAAGAGTCTGATTCCATTAGTATTTCCCATTCCAATGGTGTTGAACTATCTTTATTTAATTACCTGATCTGTCAAGCCGGTCCACTTCGTAGCTGAACACCGTAAAATGGCCAATTCTAATCCCTATGTAAAAATAAACCTGGTTGGCTTAACTTCAAGCTGTCGGTAGACGTACTGCCAATGTTCTATGTATTTTTGGGGTGCTTTGCGCTAATTGTTTTCGATAGGGTTGGCATTTTCTCGAAGATGAATCAGCCGAAACCACACCATGATTTTCTCAATACTCTTTGTTAATATTACACTCTACTGAAATATTAAAGTAAAATTATTTATACCTCAGGTCACAAGATCTTGGCAACCTTTATTTAATTCGCTCGTTAAGAGCTTACTTAAATTTCGGAAGACGTGGAAGGAGATTCATCTAAAATGATGGTTTGTGTAGCGTCTGTACATGTTTTTAACTATCAGACTGGAAAAATATGATCAACTAGTCCGCAAATTTGAGCACAAGGCAGTTCTGCGCGAGGACTGGTTGGCAGAGATGGAAGATCTATCCGAACGCCTTCAGAAAATACCGGGAACACAGGTCGGTTCAGCAAGAAAGGCAGAGGCTCTGAGATTGGAGATTGATAGCAAGGAAAAGCGTTTCAGAGAACTGGACGCGCTTACTTCAGATATAGGAAGCTATACAGAGTACCAGCAAGGTGCATCTGTACAACATCAGAATGCGAAAATTCAAAGCCGGTGGGCAGCTTTGAGTGGACCGAGAATGCGAGCACTTCTGGCGCGTCTAGCATTTCCTCAGACTCGAGCTGATATAATGGAACAACTTGAACTTTCTATAAACAAGACTCGAGAACTAGAGGTAAGAGAGAATTTCTCACTTACTACTGATCATAGATGCATATTTCACTCTGCATGCATTTTGACTTACAGACACAGCTTACACAACCAACGAAAGGTGAACTGGAATACAGGAAGAATGGGGATCAAACCATGCCGCTAGAGGTAATACAGGCGGCACTGGATAGACATCGACTTGCCGAGGCAGAATTCTTGCCACTGGAGAGGAAAATCCTCCAAATTGGCAATGCTGTGGAGAAGATGTGGGCGAATGCCCCTCCAGTACTCGATGCGGGTAATTTTCATGACAAAAAATATTTTATTTTCCTACCTCTTTCAAGGTTGCTACATTGGTTACCTTATAAAGCGCTTAAACTCTACAGTTCCGGTCCAGATAATCATACCTGGAAGGGAGCGGATTCTCACGAAAAAGATGGCAATTTGAACCACCAAGTATCGCTCACTGTTCATTCGAGACTCGTTCAAAGTCGATATTTCATCTTGTGTTGAATTCTTCTCGAAATTCTCTGCAGTCATTTACCGTCCTATCTGACCAGGGGTCCCTGCATGGCTTTCTAGGAGAAACTTACTTCTTGTAGCCTCTCTCCAAACGAATGAGTCTTACGATAGTAAATATTCTTTTTGGACCCTTTTAGTTTTCTATGACTTCGTCAAAAATTCATGTCAGGCAGAGATAAAGCTGTCTCTAATGGATAACTAGAATCGATGCCGCTTTGCCTACGGCTAGAGTGTTCATCCCAAGGCCTCTGTGCCAACTGGCATTTAAGAGGCATTATTTGAGGATGATTTCCTGATATGACGAGAATCAAATCCGAGCAGAGAAAAGATTGTCACCTCTACGTTGAAATGGCTTGGAGGTTGTGCTCTAGCCACCTTGATACACAAGCCATGGCTTAAACACTGCAGTTCCTATCCAGTCAGCTGTGCCTTGCATTTGAGCCGTCAAAGGTATGGGAATCATACTGACTGGGACCATTTGTTCTGGGTTGTCAACGTGCGGTTCCAGCTTAGAAGTAACTCCCTCTAGAAACAATTATGAAACGCAGGCTTAGTATTTAAAAGTATTCCCGGTCGCCAGAGCAAATGCAATTAATATTTTTTAACTAAACAATGCTTTGTTTCAGAAATCCTTCATATTCTTGGTAAGTTTAGCTTATCCCCACCGTCAATGTATTTATCCCACAATGAAGCAGATACGAAGTTCTTGAAGACTTACGATTTTGCACATTGACTATCAAAATGGAACCAGCTGTTTGCGCTCACTGGCTAACTTTTCACTTGGTTTCTTTACTAGAAACAGGGAAGGCAGCTGACTTCCACAAATGCCAGGCAGCTCTTCAGCTCTGGAATAGTGTCGCCGAACGAAGTCGTGGACGAAAGGCGAAGCTGGATGGTATCAGCTCTAGCTACAATCTCTCAGACAGTCTAATGAATGAGCTCAACTGGGTGCTTTCGAAAATCGGTTCCCTGAATACTACCGCTTGTCAAACGAAAGATCCACAGAATGCCCGAGATCTGAAGTTGGCACAACGCCTTTGCAAGAAGCATCAGGTATGAATTCCAGATCCGTTTGACCCCTTTCAGTCTGTGGTCAAGTTGCAGTAGATATTGTATCCATTGATCTAATGGCAATCGCCACTCGATCCGTTTCAGGGGCCAAGACCACTAGTTTAGCCTAGCACATCGTCCCTTTATGCTAGAAAATAAATAAAAACGCATTGTGGCAGTTCGTGCTTGCATCTAAATGACCAATGGAAAGAGACATAATCAAAGGAACAGCAAGATACTGACGAACTGATACACTGATCTGTTGTGACGCCCACGAGGAAAATGCCCTGTTAACCTTTGAAAGTAGCACGACTAAAAATTTCAGTACTTCGTAGATTATATGGCACTGAACGGAATTTTTGACTTCGAATTCACTCATTCTTTCTTTTAATGAATTCATTTGTTACATTTAGGTAAAACGTACCTGCCTAATCTGTTGCTAAGGAATTTGTGTAAAATGTCACCTCTCATTGCCATGTTCTTCATTTTCTATGTTTTTTCTTCTCTAATGGCTTATCTCGCATGCCATACAGACTAGCAATTGGGGTTAACTGGAAAGAAGTGAACTCTTTAAGGTGTCCTTCAAATCGGCAATTTTGGAGCAGGCTTCCATTTAACATGCCGTAATGCTGGATTTTGATTGAGAAAGTCCTCTGACTTTGCAGACGTAGCTATCTGAAATCGCTTTTGAGGAAAATGTGGCTCCAGAATTACCGTCTATCGAAGAGTATTTGTTGGCGTCATCAGAAGACGTCAATTTTAGACAACTTTGGCTAAAAAACAATAACTATAGCTGCTGAACATGTTTGGCCATGGAAAGAAACTATTCAGATGTCGTAGGTGATATTTAGCTTGATGGGTCAAGCTTATCAATTATTTAATTTTTAATATTGTTTTACTACAACACAAAACAGTAATTTCACAAGTTCTGAACTTATTTTCTAACCATAGGCGCTTGAGGTCGAGGTTGCAGCTCGTAAATCCATTTGGGAGGATTTGAAGCGCACTGTAGAACAACTTCTTTCCACTCGACCTGTTAGTAATAATTCCACTGAAGACCCCTTAGCAGATATACGCCAGTCTATTCGCTCGCAACTTGCAAGTGTCAACTCAACCTGGAATCAACTGCAGCAGGAAATGAAATTACGCCAAAATGCCTTAAATGAATGCCTGGAATCTGCCCAATTCTATGCTGATGCTGACGAGGCTTCTAAGTGGATTCAAGAGAAAATTCATCTAGTCGAATCAGCCGGGATTCTCCGACATCCTGTTGATAGTGATCAGGAATTGAATAAAGCCATGGCATTGTGCGGATCTGACTCTAGCTCAACCATGGTCTGTTCTTGTTTGCCTGCCAATCACAACTACCCCACTTTGGTGTATTTATAATGCAAGGTTTTCATTTAACAGGCTCAGAAAAAGCGTTTAACAAACCTAGAGGCAGAAATGAATTCGTTCCAGTCCAACGATCTTCAGCGTCTAAAATACTACTCTACGCTATTGCGAAAGCCCACTGATGGCAATCTTGTAAATTTGCCTTTAACAAGCCTTTAGGGTTTCGGCTCGTCAAAACTTCACAATAAGCTATCATTTTAAAATTCTAGTTGCGGCCCGAACTTCTCCTACCGAAGAATGGAATCTCTGATGTTGACAGTGACAGTGAAGGACTAGCAGATGGAGGACGGACGACAGAAATCTCTTTAAGAAATACTGAGGGTCGAGCACAGGCTATAGCCCGTTATACCGCCAGGGATCCGGCTGGAAGAGATATCGATTTAGAGAAAGGAGAGGTCACTAAACTCATTATTTTAACATGGATCAACTTTCTTATAGATGGTTGCAGTGATATCATGCACGAACGCTGATTGGTGGCATGTACGACGAAATGTAAGGGGTCAACGAAACGAGGGTTTCGCACCCGCCAATCGTTTGAAGCTCCTTGATGCTCCGGCTACCAGGAAGATCAGCTCCAATACTGAGGCTCTCAAGTCCGTCAAGCGAGAAGCTACTCGTGGTCTGAGTATTCGTAAAACGCCATCTGGTAAATGTTCAATTATTTAATTTGTAGAAGCTGTTTCATTAATTTTAAAGTTAAGCTATTTCTACCTCTAATTCAGCACGAAAGAGCAATCAATTGCATTTTGATAGTGAAAATATCCAAATTTGTGAACAGCGAGTGACTAAGGAATTCGATCAGCTTCGGAAATGTGTGATGGTACGCTGAATAGACTGTGATAGTAGTATTTGTCGTCAAGTGAGAATGAGCTAATGTAGAGTACACATTTATGTACTGCAGGCTCGGGATAACTGCCTTCAAGACACACTGGCCTGGCACGACTTTTCAATGAAATGCAATAATTTTGAAATTTGGATTATACAAAAGGTGATTCCTCTAAAGATTAACTAATATAAATACCGCCGATTTGAATAATGGCACCTGATTCATATTGCAGACAGATCAGTTGCACCGTGACAGTAGGAATCTAAAAAACCATGGTCCTGGAGCTACTCCTATTGAGGCAAGTACTAGTTTAGAGATTCATTTTAGAATGAACTTCTAAATGCGCCAAAAATAGCTTTCATCTCTTGTCTTTAGGCAACAATTGAAGAGATATCGAAAGGCATTCCACTTCTGGCTGAAATAAACGATCTAGCGGATATCTTGACTGGGAATGTGGAACCATCTGAGAGGCTGCTCTACAAACGCAGCAATGGGTAGGTAACCAAAAAATACGCTGCTAAATTGATTGCTCTTTCATTTTGTAGGGATATATTCTACAAAAAGCCAACTCTGAAGCGAATAAGAGAAATCCAAAGCCAGTAAGTTCTTATGAATCCTTATGAAGCTGAATTTGTTCTTGTAAATGGAATGCTTTTCACCTGATTATAGATGGGAGGAATTGAACAAAAGAAAAGCAGCTTTGGAGGAGAGTCTAACAAGTTTTGGAGGGTATGAAGTACCAATTTTGAAGACTCGTGTGGAGATTTAAGCTTTTGTTAATTACTTTATTCTCTCACAGTTTGGATCAGTTTGAAAAATTAGCAGATACAATGGAAATTCTTCTTGGAGATCGTATTCTTCAGCTTGAGGCCATGTCCTCGTCAGCTCCTAACAAAGCAGCTAATGATGATCTCCTCCGAAGAGTCAAGGTCATTATTTGATACATTGACTTTCTGGATCCAAATTTTCACCTTGTTAATTATGTCTACTTCTTATCGATCTAGGTGATCAAAGTTGAAAAACCATCGTTGAAGGAACAAATATCTCGCCTCAAATCGATGGGAAACAGGTAGAAGTCGCTATTTTCGTGATGTTTGATAATGTGTAACTGACATTCGCTGTACTATTTACACTACTCCTCTGAAGTGTGACACATATTCAACCTGGGGATGCATCAATTGTCAAATCGCGTCTACAAGGGATTGAAAAACTATGGTATAAGCTGCAGGTAGATTTTTTTTTCGAAAATGACGAATTTTCATCAAGTCTACATGTGGCTTTAAAAAGCTAACATTAAGTCTCCTCATTATGTGAAATAGGACCTTGTAAAGCGTCGTGAAGATACCTACGGAACTGCAGCTGCGGAAATGGACTTTCGAGAGAAAGTAGGAGATTTAGAAGGCAAGTTGAATGAAGCCGAAGAGCAAATCAACACTTTGGAACCAACTGGTGAAATAGTTGCGAATAGAACACAGTTCCAATCACTTCTTCCATCCAATATTCTAAGAGAGAGACTTCAAAAGGCTGATGAATTGGATGATCATCTCAATATCTATGACGCGGAGTGAGTTGAACCCCTGAAACACCTGAATCAGTACGGTGTTTTGACTGAAATGGCTGACAATGCACCGATTAATTGAGTTTTTTAATACCTGCTTTAGCTGATGGTTAAAAATACGGTAAAAGTCTGTTTTCTGGATGAGTTGTTGTTCAGTTCACTTTCGCAGCACTATTTATTAAAAATGACCTTTTGATGTCTGCCTTTGTTTCCAATTCAGCGCCGAGGAGTTACGTGACCAAGCTATAAGGCTTCCAGAAAGCTGTTCTTCGAAGGGAGACCTCCGATCAACCGCCAATGGTCTTGCATTGAAGAACGAGGAACTTAAACGAAAGCTTGAGGGCAAAAAGGATAATCTTGCAAATGCCATCAAAGCTCAAGTAGGACTTTTGATTTATCAGTTGATATTAAGGTTCGAATTTCAAACTCAAACAGGAGTCCTGTCTAGTGACTCGAGTGTGATTCATGGCTTTTTACCTTTTTCTTTGGGGTATTGCACAGGGAATTTCCGACAAAGCGATGAGGTTATTGAACTCCATCGTGTATGATTTGGATTAATTTTGCCTGCGTCACCATTAGGTGTGATGGAAGACCAGATTCCAGCAGAGTAGTGCCTGAATTTAAGCAGAAGACTTAGAAAAATATTTGATAGACCTGTTCGGATTTATTACTGGTGTGAAGATATATTCAGAAAGGTTTTTTGCCCCAGTTACCATAGTTAAACGGTGTCTGTGGTATCTGAGAGAGGGACAGGTTATGCCGCCTTTGTTCACAAGCACACTTACAACCTGTGTGTTGGGCAGTCAGCGCAGAGTGAAATTTTAAGAGTAGCGGAGTTATTATTAGCCTTTTTGATTAACTAAAATCCATCCGGGAATGTCTGATGAAAGTACCGTAACCAAAGGTCTCATGTTAGCTATCAAGCTTTTGTCGCTCAAGTTTAGCAACTAAAGCTCCATCCACTTTACCATCACCACATCCTTTAATCACAAAAAAATACTCTCCCTCACTTTTGATCCATTGTCATAGGTGTGCATTTATTGATCAAGATCAGAATTAAGCTAACGCGACTATGACGAGCGAAAGCTTGGGAGAGCTTTTAAAGACGTGAGAGCCAGAGTCCAGATGGAAGAGGAAGTCACTCGATCTATTGCTAAAGCATGAGCGCAGGTATGCACAGTCCTTTTTGAAAAAAAAATGATGAATCTGCGCGGATCAATCAGTTGTGAATGTCCGCATTACACTTTTAACTTTGCTAATATCTCATTGTGAAATACACATCTGGACTAGAATCTTTAGCATGGGGCATCGTATGAGAAAGGTGCGTCTGCTTACTCGGTCTAACCGGTTTTATGATAACGAAACGAAAGAAAGCCGATTCCAAAACGGGATTTATTCATCCGGATTATCGAGGTGAATACAAGCACATCGAACTTCTCGTCCATCGTATTCGTGGGCAGTGTGCTGTCCTGGTTGGTTCTCAGGATTTCTAAATTGGACAATCAGCTTCTTGAAGTTGAAGCTGGGTAAAGGCGTGTTAGATTATTTGATAAGATTTGAACTCATAGCTGTTAACACAACAGATCTCTCTGATCAGACAATCTCTCACCTAGAGCTTTCTGACCTTCCCATTTGAATGTACTGACATTATTTCCAGCACCACCAGAGGTAAGGTGGCTGGATTAACTCTAAGACCTTCTCGGTTTTTAGGTATCTCTTCTGATCAAGACTAGAGGAAGGATGTCATATTATGAGTCGCAACGCTTTTTAAAGCTTCTTAGCGTCTAATATTAGAACCACGTGTTGTGTCCTATCTGACGAAAGGGTGCTAAAGTCATTTATATTTTTTTCACTCTAGAATTTCGCTGTAGCATTGGATAAGATTGAAGCCAATATCCGAGAACAAGATACTCGTTTACAGTTGACAGAGCCCTTGGTATGAGACATGGCTGCACCTTACCTGTCATTTTTAAACACTACATCAACAGCTAATACGTTGCACATCTACCCACAGACCTCAATTACTGATGTAGATCGGGAAAAACGGCGCGTTGAGAAAATAAAAATTGAACTTTTCAAGAATACCACTTCTATTTCCGTCAATGAAGAACGTATTGAGGCTGCAGCCCTCCCCAGGTGAATTCTCAAAAGTAGACTACGGAAAAACTATGACCTCGTCCTACTAACCATTCTTGTTTCTACAGAGACCTCAAGGAGCCTCTGATGAGAAAATGTAAGTCCATTCGTGACTTCGCTGCTGCAGTTATTAAGCGAGCAGAAGCCCGAGAAACCGAAGTTGATAAAATCAAGGTTGTCGCGAGTTTTCATGACGACGCTGGCGACCTTGAGGAGTGGTTGGAAGGAAAGAAAAGCGCCGTCGAAAATATTCCAACAGTAATGCCTGGAACAATGGATAATTTGAGCCACATTCGCGATTGCAAGAAGAAGCTTGTTGATATCGAATCTGAGCTGGTTGCGAATCAGAAAGTAAAATTAATTTTATACTTTCTTTAAAATCCTCAAAATTTGGTAGAGATTTGTGTGTATTTGCCACCTTTAGGCAATTGGTGATCTAGAGATCCGTTCGCGTCAATTACCCAGCTGTTCAGACTCGGCCAATTTCCCCAATCCACAGAAGCGGGTTCAAGACATCAGCTGTCTGTTTTCAGACCTTCAAAATTCAATCCAATCTAAGGCTAATGATCTATCTAGGGCTGATTCAGTTGCACAATTCAATAATGATGCTGATCAGATTATAAAAGCTTCCACCTCTACCACCCAACAGTCCGCTGCTCCCCTTGAATTTAGTGAAGAAGGTAGTAAATTTTCCCATTTGCCTCGCAACTACTCAGAGTCTGTGAATGCGCTGAATAATGCCAAGGTCAGTTTTAATAGTGTCATCGTAGTTTCCGCTGATATCCCTATAAACATTACATCTTTGGTGCATATTTTCGATCATTGTAGAAACGTAGACAGGAGCTGGCAGATCAGTTTGCGAAGTTGAATTCTTTGGAACAGAAGGCGAAGGCAGCTGGTGCACTAACTCCTCACTTAGCGGCTCAAATCAACAAGGAACGAGAACGGTATGGTTTTTTGCTGAATGAAAATATTTACTGGATCTACTGATCCTACTAGGCAAAGTAAATGGTCAAAATGGAGTGATTCGAACCCCTGAAATGCGAAGGGTTTTCTCATTTGTTTATGTCCCGATCCGATTCTCCAGTTTGTTTTCTACCGATCTTATCCGAGTTAGTGCAAACTAAAGGTCAAACAGTTTTTCGAAACAATGATTCATACCGATGCAAGTACCATTTGTAAGATGACCGGACTATTTCAGCACATGTTTCATTGTCGTCTGACAAAAAAATAGCTTGAAGAGTAGAATGTGCGCTAGAGGCTGGATTAGATAAACTCTAGCATAATTTAACACTATATTCCTTGTGAGCATTTCGTGATAACGTTTTGTAAAGCATTACACTACATTGCCTACCACTCAGAGCTCATTTGCTGTTGGAATTCAAACCCAATGGTTAAAAATTCTGACTTGGCAGCAAGACTGATCTTAGGTGCTTATCAAGAGAATTGTAAGCCAGCCTCTCAGTTACGCAGTCAACTAATTTAAGAACAGAGGGTAACGAATTAAGAAGATGAGAAAGCTAATTCTTAATATTAGATATATTTATATAACGAATAGATAGCATATCTTTTTACATTTTTGACCAACCGCTGGCTTTCAGACTGACAAAGCAACTGGGTGAAATGGACGTCGAAGTGAAACTAGATGAGGACTTAGTTGATTGGTTCAAGACAGCAGACGAGATGGAAATGCTCAAAGATTGGGCAGATGTTCAGATTGGTCGAGTGCAAAGTGGTCTTCGTAGGAACTCGACCTTCCGCACTGTTAAAGACCAGACCACTCAACGCAAAATGAA
Source organism: Moniezia expansa (assembly GCA_019097775.1). NCBI lineage: Eukaryota > Metazoa > Platyhelminthes > Cestoda > Cyclophyllidea > Anoplocephalidae > Moniezia > Moniezia expansa. The sequence goes on from JADFDV010000097.1 coordinate 1,841,848, forward strand.
TGAGGTAAACCTTGACCTTAGTTTGTCTAAAGCGATGTTTTTCAGAGATTGAGGGATGAAAAGAAACGAAGAGATACTCGAGTTCAGCAGCTTTTGGACACTAATTGGCGACCTATTCCTGCATGCTTGGCCGGTGACGCAGTAGCTGAGGAAGTTCGTCCGAATCTCTCACGCAGTTGGGCTAATCTTCAGTCTACTATCGACAACCAATCTCGCCAATTGGATGATGCGGCGAAAAATTTGAATCTCCTTGGAGAAATATCTGACCTCACTGAGGATATTAACTCAAAATCGGCAGATATTGACAGGCTCGTGAATGTCAACTCACGTCAGGCTGCTGACTCTGCTGCCAAAAAACTCATCGTAAGCTGCTTTAGTAATCAAATGAAGTACTTGATGATGAGTTTATTAATGAGCTTATATTTTCTGAGGATATTGAGAAATACACGCAGGACATTGAAACCAGAGCTGTCGGTGTCGACGCCCTAGTGAAACAGAAGCTAGCTTCCGCAAGTCAACAGTCCAGTCTGGTAAAGCCTTTGAAGACGAGTTGCGAGGAATTAAACGGAGCCCTTAGTGATCTGAGAGACAAAATAAACTCAGCTAAGTGCGTTTTCATTGTTTTTTTTTCGTGCTCACTACTTTGGTATCATCTTCCTTATTCTTTTCATTTTGGCTTCCAGGAGAAGTCTCTTTTTCCAGAAGCGAGTTTCTGAATTTGAAGAGAAAAGTGAAGATCAGCAGCAAGATATCACCAACGCTCTTGCCTTTGTCAGCACTGTTGAAGTCAGCGATGATCCAGAACAAATTGAAGTAAGAAATTCAAGCGTTAGAAGCAAAGTAAATAAAATTTACTGAGCTAAAACAATGAATCGGTTACAATCTTTCCAGAAACTGAAGAACCGTTGGCTAGTTTTCCTCGCAGATCTTCCAAAATTAGTGGCTCGTATGGACGGCTGTCTGACAGAAGGTCTAAATTTGTTAAACGACTTGGAAGCCTTGACGAATCCCAGGCAAGCATCAAAAATATCAGAGCCCAGTAATGGAGCTTTTGGTTTAACAATTAAAGAAATGGCAATTCAGCCACAATCCACGTATCCTCTTTGCAATGACCAGTCTGTTAAAAATGGTGCTGATCAAGTGAGATCCCAAATCGACTGTCTGACGAGAGACAAAAGTCTCTTGCAAGAACAAGTTCGTCTCCTCCAGGGCAAAATTGACCACACGGATGATATATCGCAGTAAGTCCACGCAACATTAATCGACAGATGACTGTTTCATTATACTGAAGACAGTTCCGTGCCCCCGAATGAGCAGAATTCGCCGAATAGCTTTCGCTCGACTTAGAGTGGTAGCATAGTCATTCTACTCAATAGCTGTTGGCATGTTAGCACATAATTACTGTTTCTGTACTTTGTCTCTGAAACAAAATACAGACTGCATGAACAAAGTCATCCGTAAGGACTCGTGTCCCTAGAATTCTAGTCGTATATTTTGATCTTTGTTACTCATTTATGCGTTTCTTGAGTCTAGAAAACAGAAATTAGTCCTGAAGGATTATCCGAGAATCATTTTAGTAACTTCTGTCGAGGTGTGTTTATAATGAAGATTATTTGGGGGGTAATGGAATATATAAAGGTATTAACTTGCTTATAACAGCCTAGGACACATGAGAGTTTGTTACTAGAACTTTCTTAGCTTAATAAACCCGGACTCTTATTGAATAAAAGTGCCTTGCGATTCATATATTCCGGAAAGAGAGGAAGAAATTAAGCGAATCGCGTAGTCAGGGTGGCTGGAAGATGTTCTAAGGCCACTCATTTCATTATCGAAGCGCTAATATGCGATTATATACAGGCCCTAGATTAAACACTGCCTCTTCTATTCTGACCAATCGGCAATGCGTCCGCCTCGTGCTCACCTCCTCAAAAAATCCTCTGTGACTAAAAACTGTTATTTAGATTCTCAGATCTACGTTTTCGAAGGAAGCCAAGTAGCTTCCTAGAGCTCCAGCTTTGGATAACTTTTGCTTGATGGGAGTGCGTTATTTTGACAGGCCTATTAACGAGAATCTAAAGCATTTGATGCAACCTAAAAATAAGCATCTTTCCGATTAGTGACTGCGAAAGAATTCCATATAGGCACCATCAGCCTCGGTTCATTTGACAGATTTCGAATCAGTGGTCAATCGCAATGGTTGCATGCATCAGACGAGTTTGATACATTTCAATGCATATTTGGCATTGGTAGATCCCCCTACTTAAAATAAGCATTGCTATGAAATGAACTCGGGAGACACGATGAAACGTGAACAGTCCACAAGCTATTTCTTATTAATTATTCGCCCATACTGACTTACTTGGGTCATTTTTTAAATGCTTTAGCTTTGTTCAGTCGTGGTCTGATCTAATGGAATTGATCAGAAATCGGAGTGCCCAGCTTGTCGCTCTGAGCACCGTGACATCCAAAAGTCTCTCCACCCTTGCTAATCAGATTAAAAAACATGAGATTCTGGAAACTGAACTCGTATCCATTCAACAGCAGGTATAATTTGAGACTTTGTAGCTGCTGCCTTCCACAAATACTATTGAATCGAGATGTTTAAATTTTGCTTCAATCAAGGTTGATGAAGTAGCGCGTGAAGGCCAAGAACTTCTCTCAGCTTTGCAAGGACCAAAACATTATCGTGAACAAAGCAATTCCAAAACGGAAGCTCTACTTTCTGATCGAATTCAGCGTCTTCTGACGGCAGGAAAGGAACTCAATGCCAAGATGGTCGACAGACGTAAACGCCTCAACCAATGCAGTAGATATCTGCAGTTCTGTGAAGAAGTAATTTCCTTCACGATTTAAATGGTTTATTTGAGATGTGATGACCGAATGGGTGATATTTCCAATCCCAACAGGTTCGAGATTTCTTATTTTGGTGCAGTGAGACAGAGAATGAGGTCGCTTCGATTGAATTAGTTGCTAAAGTAGCGCTGGATGCCTTCAAAAAGTTAGATCAGAGACAGATGAACGGTCCTACCAACGATTCTTTGAAGGTTCCAGAATCGATCGATTTTAGTCAAGCTGAGTTGATGCAGGCCCAATACTTCCGAATGTCGGAAGACTTTCAACAACGTTGGAAACCCATTTCGATGCAACTGGTGGCTGAGGCAGAATCCATGATTGACAATAACCACTATGCTGCCAGTGATGCAAGTTTTTTACTCAGTATTTCAATTTTCGCATCAGTCTTATTTAAACAATGATATCATTTCCATATTGCAGTTGAAAAATAAGGTTGATCAAATGGTGATGACACAGCGTAGAATTGAGGACGGATTGAAGAATTACAACCACTGGATCTTACAGATTCTGGATTTACTCCTACTTAAGAGGGGCATTTCCACTTTTCTTGGCCAGACATTGGTCCAACAGGCCCGAATTGAGGCAATTCAAGGCGAATGCGGAAGCCTTCCAACCAACTCAAAATACACCAGTTGTGATAACCTTGATTCAGTTCTAGATGCAAGTCGCTCAGAAATAAATTTTAATGAGTAATTTTCATACTGATTGAGACTTTATTTTTTTGGTTTCTTATGTAGGTGACGAGCATGATGAAGAGAATGGAAAACATTTTACAGCTGATGAGAGCGAGTGATGACAAATTCACTTCTCTGGTGTCTTCAGCAAATCTGATGATCCAAAAGAAACATTTTGCTTCGCAAGATATTCACGACGTAGTCAACAAAATGCAAATTGCTCGATCCAAGATTATGGAGGTATATTGATGAAGACTGCCAAGAGTAAATTTTCATCTTTTACATCAATCTACAGTTGCTAAGGGGCTTGCTTTTGAAAGAGTTACCCTATACCTTATTGAAAACGGAGGAAGTTGCCTAACTTTCGGTTGCGATGGGGGAATTCGGGATATTGTCAATGCCTCGTTCTTGGCACATTACTCTATTTTACGTCTATCCGCTACTTTTATCATCCTCTTCAAGGCTCCCACCTTTCATTTTTTGAGTAGGAGCACCAATTACATCTTCGGAGGAGGTCCAGCTCTTTACTGCTTAACGTAGGCCACGGTGATCAAATAGTAGGAATTATAAGCGGAGACCACTTACGAAAAATATCAGTTTAGGATCTTTCGCGGCCTAAAATTGATTGGGCTGATTCCGAGGGGTTAAAGCTCCACCGTGTATGCCAAAGTCCTAAAACCTCATTTCCCAGAATTTTGCCCAAGGAGAAGGCCTACCTGAGTTGAGCATCTGAATTTTTCCTTGACTGGGAGCTAATCACTCAGCCTTCCTTCTGTAAACCAGATGCACATGCAGAGCTTCCGAGATCAGATTATCAGATTTATTATTTATATATTAGGCCTGCACGAAGCAAATGGAGAGTCTTAATCGACGTCTTGAGCAAGTCGTGTGGGAAGAAGATGCCAAGGAGGTTGACGCATGGCTGACCGAATGTGAGGGAGAATTCAACAACATCTGGAAGACTCCGTCGACTCAAACTAAAGACCAATCAAGCGGAAAGAATAGCTTAGCTAATGACTTCGAAGTTAGTGTCAGGACTCAACTCCAGATTCTACTGCGCCAGGACGAATTCCTGGTATGATTCCGAGACTATAAAAAGCACCTATTACGTTTTTGACGCTAATTTGATAAGTATGCTGAACTTTATAGACAGCTGCATCAGGTAGGAAGAAGCATATTGAAGACCTCCTAATGCGCGGAGCAAAATTGGTTGAAAATGAGGAAAAAATTACGGGAAAAGGTGGATCCCAAATAGGAAAAAACATAATCTCTCACAGTCGCGATATCGACACGCGATGGAGCAATCTCAGAGCTGCTTTTATGTCTGCATCAACAGCTCTAGAGGCCTCTCGCGATTTACTTCGGTATCAAAATGAGGCTGATGCTTTAGAAAGATGGCTCCGTGAAAAATCTATCCTCTTAGCTAAAGGTGATTTTGGATCAGACTACGATCACTGCCTAGCCCTGAAAGAGAAGATTAACGAACCAGCTGCCGGAATGATTGTTAATGACGCCACCATCCGGGAATTCCGATCACTTTCTGATAGAATATCCCATGCCCTTCGGAGAAACCCAAAAGGATCCCACGGTTCAGTTGCAGCCACGAACAAGCAAACAGCTGACTATGTAGACAATCATACAATGGATATTTGCGATCGCTGGCGACGTGTTCAAGAAAACCTTGGCAGATACGCCGGTCAGTTAGAGCAAGCAGCTACAATTCTCGAAGTTATAAGCAAGATTGACGGTTTATTCATTCAAATTACTGATCGAAAGACAAAAGTGAGAATATTTCTCACTTTCTCACAAGCTAAACTCTGCCTAACGCAGCTAATCTTAAACTTTAGGCTTCTTTAAGAGATGATCTCAGGAATACCCTGTCAGTTGACGAACTGGAAGGCCTTCTTAGATATTTGCAAACAAACCAAAGAGATGTGACAGCTATCGAAACGCAGATGAAAGTTGTCAAAGAAGAGGCGGATAAAGTCACCAGTTCCTTTGCCTCCGACGCTTCGAACCCTCAAACATCAGCTGTAATCCAAAGCATTAATGCGAAAATGGTAGATGGTCTACTTCATATTACAAGTTCTCCATTCTGTTTGTTAATTAACCAGCTCACTGTTTAATAGGATCATCTCGAATCCACAACTGAAGAGACCAAAGTGTTCCTGAAGGAACGCCGTGATTTGCTTGAATCTAAACTTGCAGCTCAGAAGATATTAGAGGTGAGTAGATGTTATAATGGCCATCGTGATGCTGACCTCAGTTGTGGTGAAATTTCAATGGCTCATCTCACAGTTATTGAGCTGAACCAATGTCCATAGCAGATTCTGTCGAATGGATGAAGTAGTTCAGTTGTTATTACTAAAAGCCATATTCGTGTACAATCATATAACCAAACGCCATTAACTTCCGTTGTTCAGACGTCTTTCATATCGGCTAAAGCCGCTCTGAGAATGGAAAATCATGAATATGCTCGAGCTTGTAGGCCTTAACTTAAATTTGACACTTCCTTTGCATATGATGATATAAGTGTTTAATTAAATATTTGCTTGTCTTTCTTTCAGGGTTGTCACCAACTTCAAGACTGGTCGAACGTCACGGCAAAGGAACTTCAGCCTCATATAATCAGCACAGCTATGGTAAATCTATTCGGTAAATTTGCCGCACTCAAATCGAGCAAATCGAATGCCCCTGACGTCCCAGATGACGAGGAACGTCGTGCTTTCATCTCTCGAATGCGCAGACGTCTTACTGACTGTCAGTCAGAACTTCCACTGAGACAACAGCAACTGATGAAACTTCAAGCCCATGCTCAACAACTTAAGACCGACACCATGGAAAGAGAAGCCTTGTCAGTTGAACTCAACCAGGCCAAAGAGGCCCTAAGTAAGACTGTAGATATTCTCGCCAAGCTGGAGATTCAAGTAAACATAGAGGAGAAGAGACAGGTATATCCATCTACCTCAAATATAAGCTGTCAGACACTTCGAGCTCCCTAATACAGTCGATTTTTACTTGGCTTCAGGCCTTTGCAGCCGCTGGAAAGCAAGAGGATCATTGGCTAAATTCAGTACAAATTCAAGCCCAACAAACAGTTCGAAGTGCCTTTCGGGGTCTCGCCACAGACTCCGACAATAGCGCCGATGAAGAAGTATGCATGCTTATTAATTGTACACTATTCTTTGACCAATTTCTCATAACAGACAGCACTGAATTTAGGATGATCAGCCTATGATTGTGGCGTCGACAAGTGGGATACAAGAATACTCTGCGCCTCCATCTGAAATCTCTTCTCAAACCTGTCTCGCAATGCTCGATTCTCTAGCATCAAGTTTAGAGGATCGGAATACAATTTCGAAGCAGTTTGATGAGCTCCAACAGCACTATTCCAGTTCCAAGGAAGCAAAAGAAGTAAATCCCAAAATTTAAAACTTCTTAGCTAGTATTTGAACTCAAAAGTACCAAAGGTACCATTCTTATAGATTTACACGTCCGAAAAGTTGAAAGAGGATCGTAGATTTTTGGAAGAGACCCAAGCAAAAGCCTCTGAAACGCGTCAGATGGTAGCCAAAATGCGTGCCCAGATTGAAGCACGAACAGAGTGTGATAACTGGTTCGTTTCCGCTAATGAAAGCCTCCAATGGATGCGGGATAACCAGATTTTAGCAGCAAATAACTACGATTGGCGCGTTACGATGAAACGATATGGAGAAAAGGTTCCTGGCTCTGAGAATGATCAAACCTGTGGTCCCAAAGGTTCTGGTGGAATGGCCAGGAAGATGGCTGCCCACCGACGCTTCCTTGTTGACGTAAGCTAAGTTTATCCACTGATTTTGTAGCTTGTACATTGTAAACTTGTTTTGCGCGTCTGCTTCTGCATTAACATGGACGAGTTGGAAGTCGAAGACCCTAGGTATTTCGGCCAAAAACTCTGGGCGATGGTTGAAATGATCAGTTAACCCTGCTTTCTGGTTGGCTGGGACACTTTCTGCAGTGCTTTGCGTGTTGCAGCCTGTATGGTTACTTAGGCAGTCAAGATAACAATTGAGGATGTTGGGGCCTGCCCTTTAGCCTTGCAAACCGAAACTTCCAGGAGAGCAAGTGAAACATATTAGAACTGAGTGACATAAGCACTTGGGAAAAAGAGAGAAAATCGCGGTGTGTATGGCTGGAAGAACGATTACATTTAGTACTTTAGGACATTGCTACGAAAGTTCACAGAACCAAGAGTAGTATCGAGAATATTTGAATAGTACCCAGTTTTCTCAAGCTCTGCCGAAACACAAAAACACAAGTGCGCGACATGCACATGCGGTTGGAGTCATGATCGGAGGTATGATGCATAGATACATGCATCTAGATCGTTAAACGCATGTTCTGGTTGGTTGTGGACCTAGGATAACGGATAAATGAACAAAGCTGGAATGGATGTTGGCACGAATATTGCTATGAGACGCCTTTGTCAAGGTGAGCGTTTGGCATTTGCAAAGCAGTGCAATAAAGATCGTTCTTGACATGGATCGCAGTACATTGAAGTACTCTCTGGGCCAGGTTGGACAAGGGTAGATGATCCCACGATTTTTTATGTTCTTGTCGGTTGCTGGTGAATAGGAAACATAGTGGTCACTAGGAATGCAGATTCGCAATACCTGGCGAAGTACGTGCAAGAAAAAATGTGGTTAATCCTCGTTTCGATAGGCCTCGGTTTTTGTTCAAAGGCATCGAGTTCTTCAGTTGTATTCTAAGATGTAATTTTATCTTCAGATTGATGTTGGACTTGAAATGATTGAGCGACTGTGGGAGAAAGGTGAGGCAATAGCTCTCACAAATCCCAAAAAGGCAACTAAAGTCAAAGAGACTATACGAGAGCTACAAATAACCGCCAACCAACTTCGAGACACTTGGGCTGAGCGAAACACCCGCCTTGGCGAAGCCAATGAGCTGGTTAAATGGGGTCAACTAATGGATGAGGCTTTGGAGACGGTCAATCAAATAGAAGCCCAGTTGATGACTGTCGACTACAACATAGAAGAAAATGGTTTAAAGAGGTTGTTGGAGAGACAAGAAGTGAGTATTTAGTAAACCTCTGTGTTTTATAGACAAACCATGGCTCATCTTTTCAATTTTTAAAACGTATGCCCTATTAGACGGTAGCGAAAGACATTCAAGAAACGCAGAAAGCAAGGGCTAATGCTCTTTTGAAGACCGCTCTAGAGGCCGAAAAGAAGGGTCACTTTGCGGGTAGCAAAATGGTCGCAGAAGCAAGGGAATTAGCCAACATGGTGAGCATATCTCTACCACAGTTAGCACAAGCTCGTCTTGTGGCTATTGAACTGATGATTGAATGGCGACGGCTGGAAAAAGACCTTCTCGTAGAGAGTGTCTGGCTGAAAGAGCAACTCAACAGTCCCCTGCTTGACGTTCACTCTTCCGCTGTGAGTTATTTCGATCTTTAGGGACACTGCTTAAGTAACGTGAACGTCTGACCGATTTCGCATTGCACTACAGCTGCAAAATCTGAACTACGAGTCTGCTACTCAACACCTGAAGACTCTTTCGGAATTAGCCTCTCGCTTGGCATCGCAAAGTCCAAAAATTGATGAAATTGTGAACGGTATTCGTAAGCTTACTGCTAGTGACTCTCGCAAAGTCACGTCCACTGTCGATGACCTCGGCGCTCTGCAGGAGGCGTCACGATCAGCAAATCAGCTGATGGTTCATAAATCGGAGCTGGAATCCCGCATCGCTATTGTCGGTCAATATTTAATCGCCAAACATGTATATTTTCAGGTGGGTTTCGTCTCCTATAAATCACGTTCCACTCAAAAAAAGGTATTTAAATTTTCTTTTCGTGTCAGTACATCTACGATATCCAAGAAGCTCAAGAGTGGATGAAGGCTCGTCTCCAACCAGTTTCCAAATTAGCACCAATGACAGATCTCAGTGGCTCCGAAATAGCTTTGCAGAACGTCGTGCGTCTTCGAGGGGATGTAAACGCATTCCTTCGTAACACCATTGGTCCACTTTCTGCTCGATTACAGCAACAGTCCGTGGCTGCAAATGCGGGCGATAAATCCAAAGGCGATAATTTGACAATGGAAGGAAGAACTCAAGCTCTTATTGGCGACGATTTGTACAAACTAGCTGAAAAGTACCACACTGTGGATGAACACCATCTAGAGAAGGACACGCGGGCTAATCTTAGTAGAGAAATGGTAAGGTGTTCCGAGCGATTAATTTTATTGATGAAAAAGCCCTGAGCCGCATCAAACGCAGTAGCATGCAAGAAAATAGGAAAGAATCGGCGCTATTGCTATGTTTTTGAACGACTCTTTGTTTCTCCAATGTGAATATGTGTTGGACATGTCTCAGGTTAAATCGTGAAGCCATATAATCAACAGGTAAATTGGGACGGTTTCGGTACTTTAGAGTATTAGTCTACTTTATTATGTTTAATTATTCACCTTGATGCTTGTCGTTTACGGAAAGCATTAGCGGTAGCTCAGAGCAGTCCTCCATGGGTTCATGAACCTTTGGCACCTACGAAAGAATAAGAGTTTTTTTTCACCCTCGCTGTTGGGTAGATTTTGCTCATGTTACCCACCGTTTCAATGTTAGGATAGGAAAATTAGTTTGTCACTAGTTCAAGTGATTATATAGAATGTTGCAAACTGTCTATTCATGGGTCAGGGAGCCTAACTGTAAGTTGAAATACCATGAATTCACGATAGTCATTTCGCTAGTACATCCTCATCTTTTTTTGAAAAAGAGCTTGCAGTCTCATCCTCATAACACGATGAGTCCTAGTTGGTCCCTTATATTGAAATATTAGCCCCTTTTTGCGACTACTTTCCTTGGTTCTGATATCTTGATGCTTTCCTTCTAACATAGAGTTAGTTCTCATTCCTCTCTTTAAGGCATCATTACACTATCACCAGGCTGTAATACATGTCTGCTTATAATGGAAAGAAATTAATTTCATTGACCTTTTGTTTTGCTAGTATTCTGACACCAGCCTGTAAATTTTGTTTTCCGAAAGAACTAAGGAAAACAAAGTTCGTCAACTTCTAATCTTAGTAGCAACAGGACTGCAGATAACGTTCAGATGTAAAAAACAAAATATGACTAGTAGTATTATTCATGCTCAAATCTCATCAGTGATTAGCTTTTTTTTGAAGTTAATTCTAGTATATCTCTGTCTCCCTCTCTCCATCATTTTGCGGAGCCATTCTTCTTCAAACATGCCAAAAACCTTACTGTTATCACTAAGTACCTGGCAAACGTGGTCATAATTTTAAGGGTTATCTCACCAAATCCGTTCAAAGACATTTTGGTATCGACTTCTCACGCCTTTCCATCTTAGGCTTTTGGACAAACAGTAGCGCTATGACCAGAGTGTCTATCCCTTTCATTCATCAAACGTTAATTTTGGCGTTGGCAAGATTCAACTAATCGTAACCTTCTGAATACTTTTCTCCGGCGGGTTATAAGACTTTTCAGTCATGTGTATAGTTCACCACCAGATATTCCGGACTCCTCTCGGTCTTCTTATGTCTCGCTAATCTTGGAGTATGGCAAAACGTTTTATTTTACGTAGACTAGTCTAAAGCTTCAAATTAGAATTAACCAGCGCTTAAATGACTATTTTCTGATTTAACTCTATTTATAGCATAAGATAGATACTGGAAATAGTTTTTCGGACTGTTTTCCTATCGTTCGGATACTTCTACACCTTTAATTCCTTGTTTTAGGCCGAACTCATGAAGAACTATGACGTTCTAGCCTCATACATGGAACTGGTTGAACTTCGATTGAAGATTCGAATTGGAATGAATGCCTACAACATTCAAGGGGATGAATTTAATAAATTTCTGGCTAGTCTCGATGCTGACATCAACAGTAAAAACTATGGCGTTGATATGGAAGAATGTGAAACTTTACTAGGAAAGTTTTCAGAACTTCTAGAGGTGAATTAAATCAAAATGCATTCTAATAGCACATTAACAGGCAGATCCTTAACCAAAGTTTATTTTACCGAATAGAGTACGTCAAATTCTGGGTCTTCGCAACTGAATAGTATTGCGAAACAGGCTCAAACTTTAGGTGACATCGCGAACGACCTGATGGGCATGATTGACTTGGAGGAGCAGAGGGTGAAAAACGCTAACATGCCTGAATCTCTACATTGGCCACCAGTAGCCCAAGAATTAAAACAGATTAGAGCAGACGTCCAGTCCGATATGAAGACCGTTCAAGAAAGACAGAAAGAATTGACGCAGAAATGGGCTACTAGGCGAACTGGAATGAAAAGGAGAAAGGAGGTGTGTCTCACTTATTGAATCCAGATTGATAAAAGTCAGCTAACACTACTTCTTTTATAGAACCTGCAAGCCGCAACGCAAGTCCATACTTACATGTCCGACGTGGATGATCTGCTTGATTGGATATCCATGAAGTCTCCAGAAGCTCCTGGCAACCAAACGGGCATAGCTATTCTTGGTCGAATGAGTAGTCTGAAAACAAAACTACCTGAAACCAATATACAGAGTTCCACTGGGCTTGAGAAAGCTCTTAATGATTTAGAGAAACTGAGACGCGAAGTTAATGCTATGCAAAAGCAAGTGGATAAGCAAGAACAGTAAGTTTTTTTTTAAATGATCACGCGGTTCGTAGGCGTGCTAAGGAGACGACTTAAATCAGAGCAGAAGTGTTGGCTCCGACTGTGGTCCATAAAGTTATTTATCCTTTTTCATCATAGAACTGGTCTCTGCCTTTCTAAAGCGATCAGTATTTTCCTTATTTTAAATTAAGAGTTTATTTAAATTGTGAATTGGTATCACCAATAGATGGAATGTTTTGTACGTACATATATTTATCGGATACTTTTGTACTCTAGAGCACTAATGCGATTCGTCAAATGCCAAAGCTACAGTCATATGGAAATAGAAAACAACCTTTATTAGCGAAACCGGTCTTAATAATATCCTTCTTTGTTTTTGAAACATTTTATGAGACAAAGTATTCCACAAAAGGCGAGCTCATAGGATATACATTCGCAGTTATTTCTGGTTGTAAAAAACAGATTTTGCTTAGTACCTCCTGCACCAGTTAGATTATGAAAAGCATCTTACTCGTTTATCAGCCCATCGTAGTTGAGGGCTGCCCACTATCTTTGTACTGGTTACCATTTAAATATTTATAATGATCGGTCAGGCATATCTGGATTGCTTTATTGATGACGATCCCGTTTGTGGATAGCTGACCTCTGATATGCCTCATCTGTCAACTTTCCAGTAATGTATACATTCCCTTATGTCTAGACTTGTTTAAGAGGATTAAAAATTGATAAGAGCTCTAATCGAAAGGTATTAAAAAATACCGGTGGTGGAGTAACATTGGTCGTACGTCTGCTGCGCTGCAAATCTGCACATTCATCTGCGACATTGAGTGACAATGCATTTGTCGGGCTTCCTGAATCTTGTCGAAAAACTCGTGATAGACAGCACCAGAATACCTGTTTCCTTGTGTGTTGATTGCTCAGTAATCTAGGCGTCCTTTTAATCATGCCAATGCGATGTTTGTTTTCAGAGGTTATCCGGGATATCAATCCTTATTTTTTTGGGCCTATCAACATTGAATCGTAGAAATTGAGTGTTCGGCTATACAGGGACATCATTTAGGTGTCCAAGCAATCAGACTGCCACCCGTCCGTTACCGTCATCACTGTTTCTTGGCCAGGTTGCTTGCTAAATGCATGAACCATTAAGGGCTACATAAATTACCCCAAAGTACCATAATTCGCAGACCTTATATTGGTATTCAAGCTATTATCAATGATATTCATCCATTACGTTGTTCTTTCAAACTGCGAGATCATTTTATCGAATCAAAAAAAGTCTTTTTCATAATGGTATGAGCTTTGAAGGTTAGAGTTTGGGGTTGCTTTGAAACTACAGTGCTCCTTAGAAAGGAAAAGAATACGAAAAATTCATAACTTGAATGCCTGAGTGTCCACTAAGCTTGTACCAAGTATTAGGTCAGATCGGTTTCGGACGCCATGTGAGAACGCCCCCGAATGGAAGTTCCAGAAGCCGCTTTTTCAATGGGCAAAAATGAAATTTTAAAATAAGAGAAATCCAGGCTCTTTTAAGGACATCTAAACGAGTTACCGAAAGTTCATTGGTTATGGGATTGCAAGCTGAAATATCTTCAACAGGATCTGTTATGGGCATGATCCAAAACAAAACGCGGAAAGCTATAATGCGCTTAAATAACAACAAAAAAAACATACTGTACAAAGAATAGCTGCAGTCTAATATCTTCCAGTTAACTCTGAGTACCATGAGAGAGCTCTCTAAACTCTTTCTGCTAGTAAGTTGATTGCACATCAAATTGGTTGAGGCTTAGGATCCTTTAAGCTGGCACTCATTCGGTTCTGGATTTCTCATTACTCATCAGATATCACTCATAGAGAGCTTCTATGTTAGTTTCAGGATGGGTCTTCATGATCCATTTGCACCCTGCCGCATTATAATTATATGGTCCGTGGGGATTTCGCCCATGATTTTTGAAAAATAATTGTAAACTTAGCATTAGCAAATCAAATCTTGTCAACATTTTTGCCACATTTCATGTTTTAAGGCAACCATACTGATAGAGGGATCAATTTCCGAGAAGGGTCTAGTATTTTCATCATGCATTTGCGGAGGGATCTATGAACCTAAATAATTTTGCGTTTTATCTCGTCTCCCCCCTCAGAGAGTCTATCCGCCTCAAACAGGAGCTTCCAGATCGAGCCTCTGAAATTGAAGCTCAACGAAACCGTCTGCAGAGCTCTTGGAACGGACTGCAGAAAGCGGTTAGGGCAGAGCGCCAGCGACTCTCTGAAGCTAATCAAGTGGCCCAGTGGCAAAATCAATGTTCTCTTCTCTGCGGTTGGGCTGACGAGCGTCGTTTTGCTATGCTTGCAGTCCGCGAAGTACCCACAAATATGGTTGAGGCGCAAAATCTTGTCGATCTGCATCGGCAAACTCGAACCCAGATTTCGAAACGCTCATCCGAGAAAGAGGAGATTTTAAGGTGGAGTTATGGTCGTAGGACCTCGAAAATTTTTATATTTACCTATTTTAAATGTTTTGCTACGAGAACAAACTAGAAGCGCAAGGTCTGGTTTTGTTCGCCAAATCACTAGTGCAAACTGACATTAATTAATTAGTGAAACTGGTTTAATGTGGTCATGCTGCGGTCATCAAATCAAAACCACTCTACGGTGCGTATAATGTCAAGTTGGTTTTCATAAACCTAAACCAGAAAGATGTCCGGCTGATAGGTAAAGAGTTCAGAGGGCGCTTATTCAGTTGGCTGGATTGGAGTGCTGGTTTTGGATTCATGCACTTGGCGCCAAAATGTAGAGTTGCAGAATCGAAATCAGAAAAGAGGTTATTGGTCCAGGCTAAACAACAAGTAGGCAGGGTAACATTTGAGGTCAATGCTCATTCTCAGAAGGTAGCGTTTTAAGATCACGAGCTGCGCATACGTAGTCAGATAAGATATTCTGGGCATAAAACTGATTAAAAACCATATATTAGATTCCTCTAACTGTTGATGACATTCAATTGAACGTTTAAGGCGTGGTGATTCTCTTGGTGGTTTATCAGCGCTCAAAATAGCATAGAACTTGAGGAGATAATCCATCACTGGTAGCATCGAATCTCGTTCATAGGCTCCTCAGGCCTATCGCGTCACCTTCCGTTCTTATGAACACGCATACGAAATGTCCTCCAGACAATGTGGGAGTTTCTTTTTAGGTCAATTTCACTCAAATGGCTAAGAAACGATAACTTTGAAGCATGAACATGATTTTTTTGGTAGAAATGCATAAAGTAAAATTTAGAGTGGGTACGAAAGAAAACAATATTTATCGCTATTTTTGAGCTCCAGCTGGTGGAAGAAGCATTTTCAGTGTTATTTGGTTGGAAACAGATGGGCTTACTTTATGTCGCTTCCTGTATAGCACTGAAAATAAATTTTTTGTCAAATGAATTAGACACACTTGATGCATAAATGAGATCAAAGAGGCTGAAATGAAAAAAAAAAAGGAATGAAATTGAGGGCCGCATTTCTAGTTGATTGATTCAGTCTCAGTATTGTGGTTGACTGCAGAATTTCACCAGACATTTGTGGACGATTTTCGTTGACGTTTCTTAATCTTGTGCTATTCTTCCAGATTTATCTGGATCCTTTTACTTTGAGGTCTACTCTTTTTTTCCCTCAAGAGTTAATTTACATCGACGATTTATTTGGAGAATCAAACTTATGAGGTTTAAGGTTCTCCATTATGAATTTAATAATCCACATGTTTCCGATCCATTTTTCCTAAATAAATAGAATGCGGGCAAAACGGCTGTTTGTGAGGCGATCGGGAGTATCATCAACAGAGTTCGTGCATTATTGCTTGGAGCAACCGATTGTGCCGTATAAATTACATGCTCATTAATGGGAAGCACGTCTCTATTGTATAGGAATGTCAAAAAAGCACTGCTATCATTAGTTTGTTCAGTCCAAGCGGTCACAACTGGTACGAGATGTAAGACTGCAAAACAAAGGCACCATTATTCTAGTTTCAATAGAAGAAGAAACATATTGCAATAGGTGGGAATTTCACCCTAAGACATAAGGCAGGTACGGTTTGGTTCTAAGCTGACATTGAAGGAACATGTCTTCTAACTTTTTTCTTACATGGTGTACTTTAACTGAGTAACCCCCAGTGTGAGTGCAGAAGGTCTTGAACTTCTGAACGTTAGGGTTCGGTCGATGTACGAAGACATAAATAGTAATGGTTATAATCCAAGCTGCAGACTGAACAGGCCTAGGTACTTACTGTTCCGTGGTTCCTATAATACTCCTCATCTGGGCCATTAAAAACCACAAGCCGTTTTCCTACAACTCAGTCTCCGCTCACACCTATTTATCTCACCTGCCACGTCTTCTTTCTGTATTTTCTTCGACTTTCTGTCCGTGCACTTTCCGTTGCCTAGTTCGCCGATCTGCCGTCCAATGAAAAGGATCGAAAATTCCAACACGTTTCATTTGACCATTTAACTCTGGCCACATATGAACAACGCATATTGGACAAGATAATGAGTAAACTCTTCCAGTAGAGCTCCACTTAACTTGAGGCATGCGTAAGCATGCTACTGATGGATTGATTGGTTTGGAATAATGAATCCAATGGTCAACTTTGCTTTTTTATCATCTTTTCCCGTCATTTTTGATTAGGTCTGGTCAGGATCTTTCAAACTCGATTCCCTCCTCCAAAATCGTAATCCAGAAATCAATCGAAAGACTTGAAACTGCCTGGTCACAAATGCAAGGTACATGGTCATCGCGGAACAATCTCTATGAAAAGAACCTCGATCTCAGGGTGCGTCCAGATCCTTTTTGTGATGAAAATCATTCATTTACACGAATATTTGGTGATTACTCAGTACAGTCTAATAGTGTTCTTATGGCCTTCAGATGTACTTTGTACGCGTTCAAACACGCTGAGATCTTGCGCTTTAAAAAAAAACTAAGAATTCGGAGTAAAGAGTTAGAAGCAAAATATTTTTCAGCAAATTTGGACCATCCTTTCTACCGCTCAATCGTAGAAATTCAACTACCTGAGGGCTTGTGACATGGCTCAATTTTGTAACCCAATTGGCCGAAAGCTGTACCATTTACCCGTGAAATTTGAAGTCAGCATTTGACAAGTTCTCTTCCTTAAAGGAAATGAATGCTTTTATGGGTTTCTATTGTTGGCAAAAGTATTTATGCTGCGTGTGCATGTGGCTCTCACCTTTCAAGCGAAATAGTTTGGAGATTGGAAGAAATGGCGCCCTGTCTCCCAGCCTAAATAGTCTGCTATAAAGGTGATTATTTATTGTCAAGGGGTTTTAGTAGCTACCGCTAATCATAAATAAGAAAAAAATAAATGTACCCGGTCTAGTAGCAGCACTAGCTTTAAAGCCTTTTTCCTGAATTTAGCGAAGAGTCTGGCATGGTTTGGAGCTCTGTAGGTCACATCCGTCCTGAAATATCACAGCGCTTTTTGCATTTGACTTTATTCATTCTACAAGGTGGTATTTGCCCTTTTGCTGATGGTGGGAAACTGGATATTTAGGAGGATTTTCACCAAAACACTACTGTAGTACATTAACAATGCACGTCATGTGTGGGATATAAAACACAAGTCTGTGGGCAGAAGGCCGACCTCAGGGACGCATGTTGATGGACAAAATTTCTAAAATGGGTGAGGGAAATTCGGATTTCCTAATAGACGAGCAAATGCAAAATCTCTGTCCACACCAAAACAAATACGTACAAACGCTTTTTAGAAGAAGTACATGCATGTAGACAATCATTAGTTTATATATCTTTTGCCCAGAGCAATGTGGATGAATGCTCTCAGCTCACATTTTAGTATTTGGTTGTATCTCTGCATACAGCATAGGTCTGCTGAAGTAGTACCTTTATCAGTCACCGCCTTAATTTTCAAACTTGATAGTTGATGTTACTGGTCTGTGGCTTTTTGGCAGTGAAAGTCATTCCTCTTGAAAAGCTTTTTTTCAATTAGCCTCCACTATTTTACCTTGCATTTAACGAATTTTTTCAAAGGCGATGAAGTATTTTGTTTGAAGTGTTGAACGCCGTAATTCATTTAAAACAATTTATCTATTAAGCGTACCCACAATTTCTCAGCATGGCTTTCGACTACTTTTTCCAAGTCTGCCTTTCATGGCGATAGGAACGTTTAGTAGGTAGCATACAGACTTGGGAAGGGAGTGAGTAGTAAGAAATTTTGGATGAGGATCATGGTTCATCTGCTCTCTGTCAAGTTTCCATTCGTCTGTGCATTATTGCTTAGCTTACATCTTTTTGTCTCTCCATAAGCGAGTTTAAGTCGACTCAAGCTCCACTCTCTGTGGTGGTTTACTTCGGATACGCAAGACTTATCACGTCTTCTGATTGGGTCAGATGGAAGACTAGGGAAATTTCCAAATGTCTATAAGTGTTTATGCATTACTACATAGATAAGATGTGAGAAAAAAAAGGACGGATTGTCCGAGTAATTAGGGCGGTCCGGAAACGATCCTAATGTTGCCCCATTTTACCATAAAATGAATGCAGTCTAAACAAGCCCATACTACTGTTTTTGCCCAATCGACAGCGTGTTTGCATATTTTATTGCCTCCAAAAAAATGCTCCGTTCACGAAGTTGGTTTTCATCGTTTTTTTCGGAACTTGTGAGTCACGCGGTTAACATGTGCGCCAGGCGGTTAGTTAGCTTCTGAGGAGTTCTGAAGTCATTCTATCTTCTCAACTGCATTCTGTCTCGAGAAAATCTGATTGGATCGCCGTAAAGTCGTCTGAAATTGCTCTTAAAATGCAACGGTTTAGTTTTATCATTTTTTGACAGCGTGAATTCTGCCAGATGCGTGCAAATTCGCATTATCTTCTCTAATGTGAAAGGCACTTTTGCAGTTGAGAAGTAGAATCTCTTTCAATTTCTAATTAAAACAGGCTCTGACTGCCACTTCTTTTTTGCGGTCCAGGCAAAAAAGCAGAATTGGCCAAACGCTGAACAGTTTGCAACGGCCCAATGATTTTCAAACACAAGGTTGCTCCTAAATCGGAGGGTTTCGAAAATGAGAGTGGTTACCCCTTAAATAAACCTTACCATTCCAAATTAAGTTGAAATTAAGTTTTATCATAAATAAAAATCCGGCCCGAAAAGAATGATGCAACTGCTGCACCGAGAAATTTTCCTGATTTCGCAAGTGTCAGCTGAGATGTTATAGTTGATTCACCCTTACTATAAATGACAAATATGAAAACTAGAGTATTTTTAGCTCAGAAAAATTACAGTTTTGTCAAAGTTAAGGTTTTAGAACCGGAATTGAGCAGCAAGATCGATTGTAGGCGGGACCAGTTTCGGCCAGTTAGTCTGACCGCTGGGAGTCAGAGAGCACGACCGCATAATAGTTTACGAACCCTGCCAATGAGATATCGAAATAGGACGTCGCAATTGAATTTTATTGTAAAATAGTGAGAAAGAAGGGTGTCAGAATTCTAATCTTCCCCAAACCGTCTGATAAGTTAAGAAGGATCTAAAGGATGTTGCCCATTTCTTCAATCCCTGTGAAAACTAATGACCAATACCTGAGACCGGATAGAACTATTACTTCCAAATCAAAATCAGATACAAAGTTTGCTTCTTCGTCTTTTCAAATACTTTTCACTCGTTTTTGATCCAGCTGGAGATGTCCTTTGTAAAATTTACTCCGACTTTGGATTTCCATCTTCCATTTCTACTTCTTTTGTAGCTGAAGCATATTGTGAGTTAGTTAGGAAAAGGAAACGTATACAGTTGGATTATAGTATTTGTACCGAAGGTTGTGTAATGCATGTGCACCGACTGTACAGTAGCACACACGAAGTATACAGCAATGGAACAAACACCTCAGCACTCCAGACTGCTGATTGTAAATTGGAATGTAGAGAATAGTTTAAGTGTAAATGTGGACACTTTGATACAAACGCTAGGCACGGTTCGGAATGCGCAATCGTGTAAGAACTAAAATCGACATAATCATTTCAAATCACCTCAAAAAAGGTAAATTTGGCATCTGCATTGATTTTAAGCAACTCTTTTCAGCAAGAGTTGGTCTTTAATTTTTCTAGAAACTCTATGCTGAGATGGCAGAACTGGACAACTGGTTGGATGACCAAGAGCAACGATTAGAGCGAACTACAAACATCACGATCGCAAACCAGTCGTTAGCCAATGTCGAGAAAGCGATCGCCAATCAAGCAGACATAGAAAAAGCCGTAGAAGACGCTCAACAGCGTTTTGAGGCAATTAAACGGCAAACTCTGGTGGAGACTCTAAAGTTTGAGATGCTCAAGCTCATGACCAGGAGAGGAGAGGGTAGCAGTGTTGGAGATCAGCCTTTCTCCAACGCTAAAATAGCAGAAATCCAGCGGCGGGAGACTTCTAGACTTAATCGTAATCGGTAAGTTTGTTCATTTAACTGGTTTTCGAATTTAAGGCCATACTGAAAAGCGCCAAATGTCTGAAAAATTCTGTAACAACTGGTAGGAGTATTGTCAATTTACTACTTAGTTTTTTTCATTTGAACCTTTATTGAAAAAATCTCGCAGTTAATAGTACAATCAGAAGATGGAACACATCAAAAAAGGGATTGCGTATGGTATACAACAAAGACAAGTTCATCTAAACTCTGCTCCTTTCATATTAGGCTTCATAGTAGCCAGCGGTCAATTTTTTTCTTCCGCCTCCACTTCAATATCCAACCTAATCAAACTGAGAAAAATATCAAAAACAGAAGATACTCAGAAAAGAGATTCCTTCTATATTGTTTAGTGATTCCATTTCCACCACAACGTTACCAGACTAAGTGCGAATATAGGTTAGGTTGAATTCGTGAGTTCGTTTATGAAAATCAGTGGGATTTTGATGAAGAAGTCCATAAACCTATTGTAAAATTGAAATTGGCAGTAGTAAATGCCCAGAAAATTATGTCGCTTCTGAAAAGTACTATTAATATGAGCGCGCCTACCAAAAGACGACTTAGTTTCTAAATGACAAAGTCAGCAGGACAAAACTTCTTTATTCTAAATTGTTTATCTGACCTTTAAAATAAAATAAAAAGTGACTGTGGATTTGCTTTCTGGCTGTATTGTCTCCCAAAGTTTCCATCATGAATCGCAATTCAGCTTTGCGGCAGTAGCCACCACTTTTGACATTTCCGCCAAGTGCATTCCGGAAAGGGAGTTACCATGCTGGGTGTGATCGGATCAAGACAGTCGAGTCAAAAATCAGGAAAGGAATGCTTAAAAGACACTTTCCTGCTTATTTATTTCCTTGTGAGGATACACTTATGCGTCTTATAACTCTTACCGCGAAGAATGGAATGATATGTTCTAGTAGAACCATAATTGAAATGCACTCTTTCGCCATCATAGCTGAGGCATGCAGCCTTTAGGGAAAACAATGATCATGGCGAGTTGGAAACAGTTCGAGCGGTAATGAGTTCCTTATCAGAGTCTCTGCACTAACATGACGCAGTCTGATTTCCGTTAGAAAAAATTCAAACTTTAAATGCAACAATAGATTAATTACGACCCATTAATTCATTAATTCATTTGGTTTATTCTAAATTCTGTAGAACGCTTCGTTTAAATTGCTACTTTTCATTGAGATCCATATTTGATTGTTCTTAGAGCCTGTCGTTCATATTGCTTGCCTGTAGGATCGTCCGCACAAGCAATAGTAGCACTGGTACCGAACATGTAGAGGCCTTTAAGGATGACGAAATGCTACTCCGTTCTAGTAGAGTCTGTCAAAACGTTTCAACGCTTCCGCAGCTGATGCCGTACCTTTACACGTCAAAGAGAAATCAATCATAAATTTGCGTAATCTATTATCATCACTGAATCATCTGCTTGCATGGAAACCCTTGTTTTTAGCTCTCGACGTGTGGCCTCTGCTGTGAAAGAGACTGAAAAAAAGACCCAGGACAATTTAAGAGCGATATTCGGTAACCTTGACCCAATAGAACCAAATGCCGAAGTCATTTCGCAGCGTGCTATCCCGAAGCAATTGGAAATTCCACCTGCTGTGAGATATAATGATTCTTTCGGCATGACCAATGCCCAATTTGTACACAGAATAAGCGAAAGCAGTGACATTGACTCGCCAGTTAACGAAAAGCCGCGAACATCTCCCATGAAACGCAGCAGTGCTCAGTTCACTCCATCGAATCAACGCAGCAATATTAAATTCATGGAATTCTTCAAGAGAAATACGCCTTCTCCTCCTTCTAATGTACCCAATTATAACAATAGCTCCACGTCACCTGCAGTCTCAGATACTCACCTAGATTCGATAAAGGATCCATCTGGTCGTCTGAGTGCTGGAGGGAGAGCTGCCAAGTTCTTCTCCAAAATGCGGATGCATTCAGTTGAAGGAAATGGATCTCCATCTTCTCTGGTTTCTCCGAAAAGCCCTGATTTTCCAAGAACTGAGCACGTGATCTCTTTACCTCCTCCGGTGCCTACTTCTCCAACCATTGTTCCTAAAGTTGAATCTAGATCGTCTAAGCTAAGTGCTGACGTATATAGCAGGATTCAAAGCGCTTCCGAAGTCAAATTGGCTGCTGGTGTAAGTTGACTTGAAAATAAAATGCATACCCTTCAAGCCGACATCGAAGTGCTTCATATTCTGATTATATTTGCCTGAGCCCTTATTGAGCAGAAAAGGTCAAATTTTTTTGGCTGGTAGTCAAGAAAGTCTCAGCCACAGTTAGGTTTGCTCAAATACACTAACTGATAGAAACTAGTCTGCACAATTAGGCATTTGCGCCTAGAACAGATCAAGTTAGCTCATTTCGGCATTAAATAGTCTACTGCCTAACGTGAGCAATTTGCAAAGAGTCAAACTTTCGTAAATATAGCCTTCTAATAATTCCCTATCACATAACCCCAGTCTTTTATTTCTATGAGCGGTTATTTCAGTCGCTTACTTTTTGGCTCTTATGTTGACGTTGGATTGAGGCGTCACGGCCACAGAACTTGCATTTCCAGAGGTTCGAAATCGAATTAGTATGTTATCTTTTCAATTGATAGACGCTAAAACAGTACGTTTTCCATCAAAAACTGCATACAATACTTTGCAAAATAATTCACCCTTTTATTAACTTTTCGTTGTGATAGGGATGTATGAATTAACAAGGGATGGTTGTTTTGAAAAATAAATGAAATTGACATGCGCATTTCATACTAAAGCAACTCTAAATTAGAAAATAAATTTTTTGTCGGAAAATAAAGCTGAATTCGACCAACCACAATAATTATTATAACAAAATATTTATAATCAGTTTGTCTTCCAAACTCTGAATAAACACAAACACCAATATTCTCGGGCCTCTTTCTCATTTGCACCGAAGAGTTTGTTTTGATTTATAATTGTCGGTAATTTTTTTGAGTTGCCATCGTAGATTCAACCATGTCTGTACTCGAGATTGCCCGCAAATTCTTTTCTACGACTAACCTCTTCATGCCACTTTGAACACTTTCAAAAATTTGTTGTTAGTGGCAGGATTGAGAATGCCAGACAGTTTCCTGCTGGCTAAACTCATAGAATTGTAGATTTTTGGTCAGGAACTTGCTTCGCTATTTCGCATGCGGCGCTGTATTCTCTTTGCGCATCTGAGTTTCAATTGCCCTATTGAAATTCCTACATTTCCAAGCCATGAAAGAAGCCATGAATTTATAAACAAATGCAGCCTCTGGTGCAATCCATACTAGTGTCTTCTGAATCCTTGGACATAAAATTAGCAGTCAAGAGACGTATTTAGACGCCAGTAAAGTGTACCTACTACAACTGCAATACCTTTAGACCTTTTGCTTAGTGAACGGAAAGAGAAAATCAAGTCAGTCAAAGCAGGGGCGTGCACAGAATGCTCATGCGGCTAAAAATATGAAAAATTGGGGAAGTAGTTGCATTTCAGGAATCAAAAATTAGTATGGGCTTTATTATAAAATGTGGATGTACACTTGAACTTGCAGTTTGATAATTCTTGAGAAATCTTCTTATTCTCTTATATGGCTAAAACGGTAAAGGTCCAGAACAACAAGGGGGAGATTCTTCTAGGTGTTTCATCAATATTGCCAAAGATCTAAGAATTTCAGGGACTTGGGGCATGACATTCATTTCATGTTGTTTGCCTGATTGGCTTCGTTTCCCAAAAGCGAGATAGTCATCCCCTGTCGTCATTGAGTTTATTTCGCATCTACTTAAATCTATTCGATTTCTATAGAAGTAGCGAACCGCACACTATTTACAGTTGTGGATTTCTTTGTTGAGCCAGAAAGATCAAATCCATTACCGGGATTTCTGCCACAAGATGTTCATGACACACAGTTCTTCGAAGTTACAAAGCCAAAAAGACTTCTCCTACCTGAGTTTGTACCGTTGATTATTTTTGCCTTCCACATCACTTGAATATAAACAGTCTATCAATAAAGTATCTTAATGAATCTGACAGTTTCTAGTCGCTACCATATTTGCAGTAAAACTGAGAGCTAGAAGTAGATTTATCCATCAAAACTAATTAATTGGAATATCACCAGGTATATCACCATTTGGTTAAGAGGATCACTAGTTTTCGAAAAGCACAATTTAACTTGAGACGTATAATAGCTAGTTCTTGTGGTATCAACTAGAAAATTAAATGGCAACCTACTTTTGTTTAGGTAACACAATCAACTAGGATTCAAGCATCAATTCAGCAACCAGAAACCCATTTGTAGGGGAATATCTAGTTTAATAAAGTTAACTTCCAAGACTGAGAAAAACTCTGGGTGAACCTTCCAGCATCACAAAGAGGAAATATACTTCTATAGGGTTTCATGGCAAGTGCTCATGCCCAGTGATTGTAAAGTCATTCTCTAAAAAGAAGTCCTAGCATTGTCGTTTTGACGATCCAAACACGCGTAATGACTAATCAGATGGTCGGCAAATGAAGAATTCCACTGTGAATCCATTTATTTCCCACTAAAATGATTCCTCTCTAATCTTCCACTCGTTTCCTTTTCATTAAAATGTTCGCATGAATGGCGAGCGGTGCGTGCGAAAACCAGCAGCAGTTATGTGCACTCACTTTGGGTTAATATTTCTTTCCCTCTTGGCATGCATATTTCAATAACCGAAATATCACGATGATAAATAATTATGACTTTTGTCCAAACAGAAAGAAAGTAAATGCATACTGGTGGAATTCTTTTTTTGAAAATAGTGGAGAAAGTTTAATCCCTTGTCGTTTAGACTCTTTGTTTAGGTTGGCACGTTTGCATCAGAACGAGGTTGTTCTTGTGTTGCTTTTTATTCTTCTCCACCCTTGTGGGCAAGTCCCAAGAACTTATTGGAAGTACAACAGAAATACAAGACAATTAGATAGCATAGCATGGTTCCGTGGCGCAATAACATTCATTCTTCTGCTGTATATCATGCAGCACCTAGGTCAGGGTTATCCACAGCCGTGATGGAGTAGATCTGTTTTTCATCCTACCAGATGGACTTTTCTTCGCTGTCTCTTTTTTTTTATTTCTCCCATTCTATCATTTTTCTCCTTCGTATTCAGTTTTTCTGCTTTCTCTACTGCAGTTCGATTCTTTCCTCTCCTTCCATTGGTTTCTCACTTTCCATGATTTTGATCGAAGGGTGACAGTCTCTGATATTTCTTTTTAGCCACATTTGAATCTTGTATCTTTTAAGACAGTCTGTAGGAGGGCACTTTAGTCTACGGCCCAGTATCTCTTCAGTTTTATGTTTTTCTTCTTCATGATCTTGTCTTCCCATATCCCTTATTCTGCCGAAACATCACGTTGCCTTTCGCCTACCAGTCTAGGTGTGTAATTTTCATCAAAGCCACTGCTCTGGAGGCCACGATTCTGACCACTAATTTTCTTAGAGTTCTTGCCTTCGCGTAGATCACCGTACAGTTATCAGACCTGATACCCTTCAAGCCGGACATCTCTTTAACAATGAAATGATGATCGATTGAAGCCTTCTTCGTTAAACCGCTGGAACTAGAGCCGTAAATTAAATAAAAATTTAATTTTTAGCACTGGCGATTTCGGCTTTTACCCGAGTCAGTATACTATGAAATTCGCAAACCCAAATGAAGACAGACTATATAAGTATAATTACTAATTATATACGTGGATTCATTTCCGTAGAAGCATATTTTTTGGATCTTAATGGCATTTTTCTATGTTGATTAAATGGCTACGCACTGATAGGCGAAAACGTTCGTAAGTACAAGTGGTACTGATGATCTGGGGGTATCTTACTTGAGTTACTATGGTGCACATTGTCTTAGCTTGCTTCCAAAGGACGATGTGATGACATTTTTGCGAACTCAACTATTCCCCACATCATTCTATTTTTAAAGCTTATAATGTAGCTCATGAAGTACAAGATACCAGAATCAATAGTGAACATTGTCTAATTCATATCAGATCAAGAAGTACGCTCCAGCCATTCATGCATTTTACGGTTTAAAGTATCGACACCTGGAAATGGCACTCTATCATACCATTTATCACTTACTAGCCTTTTATTAATAATTTTTGACTACTTTGCTTCTATAAACGTGCAGTTGAAGCATTCTTCGAGCTCTGACACAATGGGAGTATGCCGAACTGCCAAATTTAATGCGTGTCTACTCACTCATGATTTTGAATTCCCACATGGAGTTGTTTTAAATGTTCGTTCTCAACCAGGCTTGCCATTTTAAAGGTGTATCTTAAACAATCGAAATAACTCTTTACCAAATCGCATGTCGTTTTGATGATTAGTCTGAAAAAAATCTGCGAAGACAGTCAAAAAAAACAGTTAGTTGACTACTAAAGTAGATAAAAGTTTGGAGTATCGCAGTAATTGCTCTACTTTCGTTCATTTCAGAACCTTCCTCCGAGATCCTTGCATCACATGTCCACACATGAGCACGGAGTAAGGGGCGCTAGTGACTTAGTTGTAAATCCTGTGAAGGAGGTTAAGAGCGACCTCGCTTTTAAAACTAAAAGTTCTCCTGTGTCGCTCAGGCGTGATGAGGATCAAAAAAAACCAGACTTCATGGGATCTCTTGCTCGAAAGATCCAAAGCGCACCGCGATCATATCGCGGAATCACAAAGAAGTGGATCCCTCCTAGTGGGCAAGTGGTTTCCTTCAATTGGGCCGTTCTTGAAGGCTCCAGATTGAATTTCTACGAGAACGAAGGGGGTAAGTTTAGTGCTCTCTGATTCTCTATTGAGATTATTTTTTCTTTGTTGAAACATCGTGATATTATATTGCTCCTTTTCTAACTTTTCGTCCTCTTACAGCACCAACGCTAGGAACTGCACCACTTGCAGTTTTCAACGTTTACAACTCCACCGTAACCAGTTGCCCATCGAAGACTAGCAAGACTCACAGTCATGTCTTGCAACTCACTCTTGAGGATGGTACTGAAGTGCTCCTGGCAGCCAACACTCTCGAGAACTGTAATCGTTGGTTCGATAGTCTCAGAAACGCTTCAAGTACGTTCTAACCGCGACCCTAGATGGATTTTCTAAGCAACTTTGATTAATCAAGCCTCGATGCTGATAGCCGACTCCCACGGGTTTTATGACTGCGCTATAGTGGCTTGGTTTGATATGCGTGCGTAAGTGTGAGTTGGTGAGGAAGCAGAGAAGGAGCTCTAGTCGATATTATTTTAATAGCAAGCATGAGGGGAAGACACTCTTACCCTGTAATTAAAGAGTGAAGCGCGAAACACGCTTACTGCTTATGATTTACGTTTTTTTCAATAAAGACGTGGAAGCTAGCCATTGACTTTATGGGTGTATTCATGAGGCACGAAGTATCAAAGGAAATACCTTGTTTACAAACTCATAAGGAAGTCATTCATGAATAATAAGTGTGTGCCAGTGGCCTTCAGGGGTGTGGGCGATGTCAAGGGAGGATTTTACAAGTTAACTTTTTTCTGCCACGGTGAGCAAGAGTTTTTTCTAAACAAATGAGCTTTTGTAGATGCAGAGCCCTCAAAATTATCTGAACACGCCTTGAGTGGTGTGCTTCACCATCCTTCTTATACACATTTATATCTCGCCCAAAGCTTCGTTGAACGGACTACATGTTATCCCTTAAATTGAACCGTTAAGGGAACAGCCATACCCCGTACTTCTTGTATCTGTGGATACATTATTATTTTCTGCCTCAATGCTGTTCAGATATCTAGTTTACTCCTCGTCTGTACCTGCTTCTTTATCGAGCGGAAGCAATTTTCACTATCACCTAGTATTCCCAAGTACTTGTGATTTTGGCAATATTTTGCCACTCAAAATTGGTTTTATCTCTCCCAATTTCCTGATACCTCGATTTCCTGTACTTTCTGTTCATGTAGTAGTGAAGTTGAAAATTCACCTGCTCCATCAAACGAAAATGAAAGTTAACTATTATGTTTGAATTCAATGGTTCACTAACTTTACTCATTAATCTCCTTCACAAAATGTTGAATTCTACTACCTGGGGTTTTCGTAGTCCCTGGACTATCATCATTTACTTGTAGCCATCTCCTGCGAACATCTGACTATGGACAAATTTAACTGAGGGGATAGTCTAGTTGGAGTTCTAAATTTAGTGCCTTTTTAATAGCTTGCAACCAGGCTTTTCTTCCGGAAACATCGATTGCGATACAAACGCTTTGTGTATGACTTCCACAGCTAAGAGCTGAACCATGCCACCCATCCAGTAAGTGCACAAACGCCCCCATTGAATGGCTATAAAAAAAAGAGGAATTTGGTGTAGTGACGGAAGAAATAAAATCTAAAAGGGTAGACTTGAAGCTACAGAATCTTCCAATTTTTTTCAGAATTTCTGTCTAAATACTGTTTCATGATTCTTGCTCCTCTGATAATTTAAACGGAAGAGCTGATGGACACATTCAATTTTAACTAGTTGGGTATTTTATTAACGATAAGAAGCCAGTATTAGTCAATTATCAGTTCGGAGTTCTTTAACTGAAAATATATTGCATGAACTTTTAAAGTTTTTCAAGCTGATCATTTTAGTGGTAGTGATTGCGATTTTGTATGAAGCTCATTCCGCAAATTCTGATGTCATGATTTATTAAAAAAGAACCTTGATCATTTTCGTTCTTTATCTGCTCCTTTATTTGAAAAAAGACTTGTCTGCTTAGATTAATATCAGGAAAAAATCGGCCAACCTCTATGAGCATTTCTATTTGTTATGAAGGGCAGTAGTCGAGACGAGTTGAGGTAGATTTCAGTCTTATTGCATCGAATACGTAGATACTTGAGTGTTTTTTCGTGAATCATCCTGCTGAGGCTTTTAAAAGATGGTAAATTGTTTCTGTTTCTGGTTTGATACTCAATCACAATTGATCGTCAGTCCCAATTACATTCCTTTGTGTTTTTTTTCAAAGTAACTTTAAAATCAGGTTCTATCGATTAGCATTAATTCAAATGAACGGACGAATAATACAACTAAATGGATCTCAATAAGATCCCGTTTTCAAGTCTCGAAATAACCTTCTTGGAGCCTCGTATTGATTTCGTGACAGCCAGTCTACTTCCTCGAGTTGAAATTTCAAAGCTGAATGAAACGAGACATTTCTCGAAAGTGAGGTAGTTATGGGTCCCCAGCCCATATTTGTCAATGTCCATGTTCTAAGGACTATTTTGCGTGAACTTGAAGCTTTCTGCCTTGATAGTTAGTAAGAAAGAAAGAACCTTAGACCTCCATATTACTAATTAGGATGCTATATCATAGCAACGGAGTCGATGTTTTTCCTCCATTCACATACACTTTGAACGTGCCTGGTCGGACTTAGTTAAAGCAGTAGTCTAGGATTTGAGGTTTTTCTTACTAAATGAATGCGTGAACAGAATCACTTATACATTGGACAGGTTAACCCCATAACTAAGCACCAACCTCCACCTCTTCAATCGTTTTGTTTTAATTTTTTTTTCAGAAATATCTCCACCAAGTGATAAGTTTGTACGGGGCTACAACAGCTTGAGTCGTTCCTCCAGCTCCCAGCGCGAGAGCGGTAAGTGATCTCTTGATTTTCATAAACCTTGTTATTTCCATTTCATCGTTGGCTAAAAGTCCCCCTTTTAAGCTTCTCTAAATTTTCACCTTGAATCCGCTAACAGAAGACTTCACGCTTAGCAATTTATTTTTAAGCTCATGACGCAGTTTTCAACCAAAATCGAATGGGTGTATTCAGAATTTACAGGTAAATAAAATCGCAGAGAATCGAGAACGAATAACTTAGGAAGTATTATGCTTCTATGTTCTGTTTCAAAGTCTCCCTCGCATTGATCTAAGGCGAAAAGCTGCACTGATTAACATTTGATGAGCCTTCAGAGAGATTAGCATTGGTTATTGGTTGTATCGTTCAGAATTCTTCATAAATTATCCTAGTCTATTTGATGCTGGTCAAGCTTCTTTCATGACGTTCTTCTAGCGTTTCGTTTGATCTACAGTCTGGTAATTCCTCGAACTGAGAACTTTTACTTATGTCTTTGTGTTATTGGGACGTGCAGTTAATCACAACAATCTTTTTTCCTCTTATCGAAGAATTGATATTCCAATATCTGTCATTTTCTGGTTCCAATCAATCTTGCTACTCAAAAAATGCGAGATAGTGCTATCACTTCGTAATGTGTAGGCTTTCGCAAGCAATCTCATTTAAAGAAGTGATAAAATAGTGTCGCTACTGGCGACCGCTGATTCGCGCACTTTTCTTTAATATCTTCATCACTGTACGCATTTATGGGTCTAGCAGCTCGAGCATGTTGGCTCACTCCAGTGGAAAATTTTATGTGGGAAGGCGAGTAAAGGGGAAACATTGTGGCCGAGTGGTGTGGAGACTGCAAACTCGAATTTATGAGGCAATTTCTTGTCGGCCGCCTCCGCAGCTTTCTGTATGTGCTCTGCCACGAGGTCCATATTTAGCCTGATATTTTTAAAGTAAGTACTTTTATTTGGTCTGTTCATTATGTAAACACATTTCGAGCCCAATACCATTTCGTGTATCCAAATCAGCTAGCCTTATTTGCTAATCGCAGTGTATTTTTAGGGTTTTTTGGGCTTTTTGACTCCTTTTTCCATAAGTACACTCTTAATGGCCGTACTGAAATCGACAGGGTCTTTGCTTTGGGGAAATAGGGGTAAGTGAACATGCGTCGCTTTGCAGTCCACCAAGTTCTTTTCTACATGGAGTTGATTCTCATGACTATCAGCTTGTGAGACTATTGATAGCCATTCTTTTCAAAATCACTCTTCTATTGCTCCTCACTCGTATACCTTTGCCGGACGCGTTTTCGTTTGTTCCCACTGACAAACTGAAATTAAAAGTAGATGACTCCAACCACGGTCTCAACAGCCCAATATTGTGTTTCAAAATTTATAATCCTTTCCAACTTTGAGAGAATGCCATTGAATGTTAATGGTCAAGCCTCTCTAATCATTCTGCAATCTAGATTAATACTGAGGGATGATATACTGTAAATTTCAACTTAAGAGGAAGAATGATAACTCGGAGCTTCTATGGTTGACAACCTTTCATTTTTTCATCCAGAAAGCACAGTCATTCCAGACACTTAATGAATCCATCGGGAATGGCTGCTTCATCAATATGAGCGTGTATTTTGTGCTTCTTAACTGAGAAAGCACAAACTGCACATTCACTTAAATTTTCATGTCAAAGTGGTCCAAGTTGTGTGATTGGTCTGATCATCTTAATCTGTCCAAATTGAAACGTGAGACTTGCGCTAAGGTTTGATTCGCTAATTTTATAATGATAAGGTCTTGATAAGTTTTATGATTTCTGGGAATCACTCCCTCGTATAATCTCAGAGGAGCTTAGGTCTAAATTCAGTGCTCTGAATTTCAATTTTATTAACCTCATCCCTTGAGGTGTCAAGGGACCCTACGAGTCTCTAGAGCATTTAAACAAATCTGCAATTATTGTAGAATATTGACCTAATTTGCTCAAACTGAATTCCCAATAGATCTTGACTTTTTAAGTAAACGAGACTTTATTAAGCGCTTCGCACTCAAATGAAAGATATTCAAACTAATATTAGAAATAGGAAGAACAGAAGAATGTCTTTCCTTCTCAAAAACCTGCCCGAAGACTTGCACCGAATTGGTGAAGTTATTTCATAGTAAAGGTTGATTTGAATAAATGGGTGATTTCCTAGGCGAAAGCATGATTTAGTCCATGGTTATGTCGTCTTTTCTATTTAAGGATCTCATGGAACATGGACGCTGCCCAGAAGTGGTTCTCTGAAGCGCAAAGAGTCCGGTGAGAGCAGTAGACATGGTACATGGGGACGACTGACTCGTCGAAAGAGGGATTCCATGGATGGAAAAAAATAGTTTTCTTGTCAACCCACATGAACACAACGACTGAGCTTTCATGCTACTGAACTGAATTCTCCCCACCATTTTACTGCAAGATCTTTTGGATAAATTTTTAATATAGCAGTAAACACAGCCCTTCAAGATCATTCCACTATCTGAGAGCTTATGAATTCGCCAAACACTTAATCGTTAAGTGCCTCGAAATAATTATTCGGAATAGAGAAGTTGGAGTTTAGCCGGATCTTGGAGTAAAATTCATCTCCTCAAGTATGCTCTAGGCTATTGTGACAATATGCGCCTAAAATGCCTGTTGGATAGGACTAGACTATCTCTTCTCAATGGTATATTTTTCGTGATTTTTACTGTTTAGTCAGGTGGCATCATATGCAGATAGAGCCAACTCTTTGAACCTTATGATATGATATTTTTCTAGGCAAACGGTGCGTCATGGAAACCGACAGATTTTAGAGTCTTAGATGAACTTTGAATCGGTATTATCAGACAGTAGGGCAAGAGTGACGCAGTAGCAACATTGACACTAGCCCGTGTTATTGATAATCAGATGATGCACGTATGATGATCTAAATATTGTATTCAGATATACTTAAAAGGAATAAACTATGAGATCAGATTGACAGAAAACTCCATCAAAGTTTCACTTTCAGCTCCTTCCATCAGCGCAGCCATCTGACCCTCTTTTATGGCTTTTCCACGAGCGCAGATCACCAGTGCTTCTTTAACCAAGGATCGTTAAGTTTTAGTACCTCCTGGAGATAAAGGGTAGAACATGACCATTTACAAACAGTCCTCATTAGATAACCCACTGGTCGCCAGTCCCAATCCCCCTAATAGCTGATGCTTTCACCACAAAAAGTTTAGTGGCGATTAATTTGCCTTAATTAAGAACGCTGTGCATGTCTTCGTTGGTATATTGGGAAAGGATCAGTGTTTTCCAACAGTTGCAAAGATGTGATTCTCTGGAAATTAGAATGAGCTCATCGATTAAATATTTATTGTTTACTGACTTCAGAAGGCACATGATGGTCATTCAAAAGAAAGGAATGATCTAACTAGTTCACTAAGCTTTTCCAGATTTTCTCGTTAACAATAAGTTAAAGGGTTCATTTATCCATTCTTCGCCGAACCCAATAGCTGCACCTCCAAGTCTTTGTGTTTACGTAGGCATTGATTGGAATAGTTTCGAAGACTACAACGAATGGAGTTTAGGAGACAGCGAGCTACATTCTACGAAACTCATAAAAGCTAGAACATAGCGAAGAGTATGTATTTGAAGCCTAGCAGATTAATACAGAGTATTGAACAGCGATTTTAAAATGAACAAGCTCGCAAAACTTTCCTAGTCATTAACAGACAATTTGTTAAGCAGCAACCTGGTATTATGACTTGGTATGATGA
Organism: Moniezia expansa; assembly: GCA_019097775.1. NCBI lineage: Eukaryota > Metazoa > Platyhelminthes > Cestoda > Cyclophyllidea > Anoplocephalidae > Moniezia > Moniezia expansa. Next base: position 1,875,797 of record JADFDV010000097.1, read on the forward strand.
CTTCTGTCCGAGTCATCAGAATGCCTTTCCATGGACCAAAGTAAGTTTCTCTTTTTTTGAAGATCGAAGGAGCTTTTCTCGACAGTCCTTTGCCAAAACTGCCATGCGAATATGCAAGGAATTCAAAGCAATAAGCGGAAATGTTTTAAATAAGCTCTCGCATGTGGCAGTATTAAAAAGTGCATCCACACAAAGTCCATCAGCATTCTTTGTACATTTTTGGAGGGCAGAATAAAAAATAAAAGGCTTAAGCTTTTCCAAAACTCTGCAGTTAACTTTAGCATCACCAGAATTCATTAAATAAAAGTTAAAGTAATAAGACAGGGCATTTTGGACCTTTAAAAGCAGTTAGTTTCCTATAACTGGAGTGTTAAAGTCTTCACCGCATTGTATGTTTCAAATGAGATGTATAGTTGAGGATGAGAGAGATGGCGGCCATTTATGAAACTGCAAAGCGAGGAACGAACGTCAAGACAAGTAAACCAGAATGCTTTAATTTGAAGGGTCCCACAGGGTTCACACAGGAATGGCTTTAACAATTTCATACATGTTTACAATCAAAAGATTAACTCCCTTTGAACCTCAGTTTTCTTAGCGAAAACTAGAATGAATAAATCATCCGAAAATCCTGAGTTTGCACACCGAGTGTTTCGCTATTAAAACAACTGCTCATTTCGCCTCAATGCCTTTGGATTTCGATGCGAAAATTCAACGTTTCCGACCGCGCCTTCTCCATAAACGTGTATTTCTCAAGGGGCAAGGAGGCAAACGAATTTTAGAATGCACTCGTGGGCTAAAAATATCCCCAAAGCAGCGAATTTGATGCACGAGATGGAGACGAATGACGGCATAGCAGTCATTTTAACTCTTGCGTACTAGAAGTGACTTGTAAGCGGGCATTACCGCCGCAGCAGTTTTGCCTTGAGGTTTTCAACCACCTACCAGTTTCAGTAAGCAGTGAAAGACGTTATTTCATTATAGGATATGTTATGGGGTGTACATAACAAAGGTGGCTGTATAGGAGATAGAGGTGGGCCAAATAAATAACTTGAAGTGTATATGGAAGTTAACGAAAGTATTTGCATATTCACACGCTCATCCGTACATACCACGGTATCAACCGGCCAATACAGGGTCATAAAGGGCTGGTTGCGGGCCATAGAATCGGACGCGCACAAAGTAGTGGATGATGATTTCAGTAGTGACAGGAAAAAAACCGATGCATCAAGAACAAAAATCGCTCCAGGTTTGAAATGAAACATTTCGAGGTTATCTGAGTCGCAAACTTTACTTTAATCTCGCCATGGCATCTCAGGTTAAAGCAATACTTTTTTGTGGTGGTAAACACCTATTTAACAACATGATGTTATTTGAATGAATGCATATGCCTCTAATTATAAAATTTCTCAAAGAGTGTCTTACCTAGTGCCTTTAGTTTAATCTTGTTCTAATGACTTCCAAAGTTGGCAACAAAAGCCATTTATTCATTGGCCCCTCATTGAAGTCATGTTTACTATTCCTTTATAGTTCGAGCTCTGGGGCCGACGTGTATTTAGTCGATGATACTAGTATGAGTTTTCATTGGAGTTACATGGGAAGTACTTCGATCTTCACTATCTTTGAACTGGTATTACATTTCTGTTTTGTATACTTATGTTCCAACGAGAGGCAGTTATAGGCTAACTGTAAGCCAAGTTACCCCTATCCGCACTTACGGCACGTGTATCATAATGTGTCGTATTAGCTGATTTCAAACATGAGGTTACTTTCTAGAGTGAGAAAGGTTGCCTGATGGCTAGAAAACCACGCAATAGTGAACTAACGTGAGGAGATAGATAGAAAATTTAGAGAAACAAAGAAGAGAGAGAAGCTGAACCTGAAATTTTAGTAATTACATCTATGGGACTTATCGCTCTATTTCTTTCAGCAGTCAGTAAATGATGCTCTGAGTTCTGAAATGCGCGGAATGCGGCAGAAAATGGTTAAGGAGGGCTTAATGCTATGATAGCTCTAATTGAGATGAAATACCTGCAGGATCAGATGCAGCGCTTTCGATGAGAAACAGCCGACAACAGTCTATGAATTCGAATTCACTGATCAAATATTCCACCCAGAAGGTAAGCTAATTCATGAATGCTGATTAGCTTAATGGGCTAGAAAGGTTGCTTAAAAGATAATTTGCTGAAATAATTCACTCCTTATACACAATAATGGTTTGCATTATAACACTGTGGCAAACTTGCTTCAGCATTTGCCGATGTCAATAAAACAACTAGAAGGCGAGATTTCAGAAGCGAAAACAGAATAGCTTTCAATAACAGAAGTGATTTGCCAGACGGAGTTATTATTACATCAACTTGGCATTTATTTCATTGAATTCTTGGCAAACACTTTTGACCTAACTTTTTGAAATAGCAGAAAAATCAACTAAAGCTAATAATGTAGGACTTTCACTATGAAGAAATGGAGAAACACAGATATCTCTGCTTTCTCATGTTGATCCCATAAACTAACCCGATTCCCATAAAAAAGGTTTACTTTCAACTGAACTCAAAAGTCCCTTTAACAATTCATTTTAAATGGCTTGCCTAAATCTACACGATATTTGTTTAATGCCACTTACTGCAACATCGCATGGCAACATTTTTTAGTGAGAGAGCTCAATTTTGACTGTGCAGATTTTTCGAGCTCTACTTCTCTATTTATAGATAAATATCAAGCAGATGTCGTCTGGTGTCTGACAGGTGTTTTAGGCCAGATCACCAGGACACCACCAAGATTTCCACCTTTTTTATGCAAACGGTGGGATTAATTAATCACATTCGTGAAATTGATACTACTTTGAAGGTGAATCCTAAATGGGGAAGCGGTGATTGCGAGACATTTGCTGTCAGCTAGAAAGTAGAACTAGTATATATTCGGCAGGGAATACGACTCTAACCTCAGAGAATATTGCAAAAGATGTGATAGACGGCCTCAGTATTTACACTGAATGCAATGATGAGCATCTTTTCTGAGGTGGGCAGAACATCAAAGAGGACAGTGGAAGAAGGTATGAAGGGTGTTGACCGCTAAAGTTACATCCATAGTAGCTAACTTCCTCAGAAAACCTAACATCCTTCCATTAAGTGGGCTGCAGGGCGACATGATGAGCTTCCTGTGCTCATTGTTGATTAAAATAGTCAATAAAACAATTTGCCTGTATTTTATTGAAGTGAAAGTTATGTAGAAGGGTCGAAAATGCCCCAGAATTAATTAGTTTTGCCAATCAGACGCCTGAGGAGAAACGCTATATTACAGAAAAACAAGCTCTACTTGGTGACAAGATGACAATATCGGCATCTCAAGTGTTGTGGAGACTGGCTGCTGGTGAGGGATCTAGGCCGTCTTAGAATAACTTATTCCTCACTAATTGATCGACTAAACTTGTTAGTCCTAAATGCTTCACGTTAACTGAGTGGCGATTGCGCCCTTTAATCAATCGAGATGTTTTAGACGGTTCTAGACAGTGAACCTTCGGCTAATTGTCTAGGAGGTTGCTGAGGAGCCTGTTCTAAGGTGAATACGGTTCATTTGTGCTGATTAAGGAAAGCACTAAGTAGGTGCTGAATTTCAGATGCTGCAACCCCTCCTTAACTCTACCCTCTTTGGTCCTCACTATTGGTGCCCCCCTATAGATGCCCCGCTATAAGTGCTCCTGTCCCTGAATAGCACCGTTATAATTGAATCGGTCCGATAATTAAAGATTTGAAAGGGTGTTTTATTTCCACTACGGTGATGATATCTCTGCACTTGCTATGGGAGTAAGTATTTAGAACTCTGAAGGTTGACTCTAAACCATAATTCACTCGCTTCTGTCGCAAGATTAACCTTCAAAAATGGCAGAATGCTTGTTCGGTTAATTTAATTCAGTGAGTATTTGGACGAGTTAACTTAAAAATAACGTGCTTAGCGACTTCATACTCTGCATGGTTGGTCTTTTCGTTTGAGTGAGCAATCCGTTTTCAACCACAGATGCTCGATTTCGCGATTATAAAATCGCTATTCAACGAACGAAATCGCAATGATTGATGAAACAGCAAGGTTAAAAATAATATTTGGCTACAGAAAATAGCTTTAGCAATCGTTGGAAGAAGACTTCAATTTCTTCTCTTGCTTTTCGGAATCTGTCTACACAGACTGATTCCTTTAAGAAGCATTTACAGGCGCCGAGTCAATTTAAGCTTATCGTTTGCTAATCTCTTCTGCTGTTAGGGGATCAAGCGAATTCGATCGTCTTCTACTGTAACAGCAGGTCTCTTGGGTCCAGAATAACTGTGTGTCAATATCAAAGATCAAAAACAATGAGAAAACAGACATTCCTCTTGAAATTACAGAGCGAAACGGTGGCATTGGATTGCCATGCAACCTGTAGTTACCACTTGTTTCCATATACAATAGTCTCAATACACATTTAGTCAGCAGACAGTGCAACTATTCCATTGTTACTCAGAAATAGGTAATTTAGTCTGCCACAAAAATAATAACTGATTTAACTTGTATGTAAGTTCAAACCATTAGCTTCTTAGCTTAGTCACCTTGGTGAAATTTAAGGTATTATCTTTCCACAGTAGCGCTGTATCGTATTACAGTAGTTTCAACACAGTTTTTCACATGAGAACAAGGCCAACATCGCAAACATCCATCTAAAAAACCCTATGAGCTGGTTTTCAGTGAAGAGGTCTATAATTTTTCATCTTTGGTGTTTCTATCGAATGACTGGATACCATGGAGAGATAAGAAAGGGAAATATGCAAAATCATGGCTTAAAAAGAACTAATAGGACAAAAAGAGGTTTCGGGTAGGGCCAGCCAGTCTTAATTAAGCGACCCGACTGATTCTATATCAGTTTCATCAGCTATAAAGTCAAACCTCAGCATTATATGAGTAAGTACTGCTGATTATTAAAAAAAGTTGTTAGTGTAAATCGTTATGGTGCTCTAAAGTATGGTTAACCCAACCAAACTAAGTAACTAGAGCACTCCTTTCTATGACAATATATGCCAGGATCGTCAGACATTTGAAAGACACTAGCCCTCTTTCAAATTTCAGTCCACTTATCAAGCCCACACAGCAGATTGAAGGTAGTTTCATATTACTGAAGGCTGAATTTAAGCTCAACAAGGTAAAGAAGGCATGCTACTTTGAAACTCCTTCACTGGAAGCAGAGGTGGGTTTTGTCCCAAAATGAAAAGGGTTATTTATGGTAGAAGCCAGCGAATTCTTAAAATAACCTTTCAGGCTAGGAGCCTTAGCGATTTCGGCTTCGCTTGGGCTGAGGTAAGTGCTCTTATGCAGAAAAAACTGAGATTTAAGCCATTTTTCTCAGTTCTTCATGGACTGAAACTTCAATGAAAGTTTCCAAAAGAATTAAAGAATTAATCTTCTGATTATACCTGCCTATTTCAATGAATGGAACTTGTATGATTGTGTAAATTAATTGGCTAGTATAAGAATGCGCAGCTTGGTTCTTACTGGAATGCGACTAAAATCGGATCCATGAAGATTTCTTAGTACATATCTGCACACGTTTTCTCTTTCAAGCTTCTTGATGAAGCCACACTGGGCTCACCTTCTAGTAGAATTAGGGACGAATGAAAAAATAGACAAGAAGACAAACTGCTGGAACAAACTGGCTACAATGCAGAACGTACAAACTAGAAATTGAGTTTAGAGTATAGCGCTTGATTTTGCTCTTTGACTATTATTAAAAAATGAAAAACAGTTTTCCCATTTACAGACTGGAATGATGACAAGTCTTGTTATGGGTACGTAACAGTTCAAACCAGTTGAATGTACTGTTTTGAGTTTAGAAATAGAGTCGAGAATATTATTTCACTTACCTAACCCTACCTTGATCTTAAAACGAACTGAGTGTTCGTCGAAAAGAGCGCCGATTTCAAAGAAGATGAAGATCTATTTTACTTATATAACGTTTGTTAAAGTTTCCTGATAAACACTAGAAACATTTTTTTAAATTGACAATATAAAATATGAGTTAGGAATAGTTCGTTTTAATCAACCGTCATATAGTTTGAAGCAAAATATTCCTGATTGTAGTAATGAACGTCTTGTTAATCGCACCATCCGCATCCCTTTCGCATTCATCCGAACAACTTATATTGTCATCTATAGGATGGTTATTTTATTCAAAATGATGTGTTTGCTTGACTATGTATCCATGTTTAACCGCATACGGATGAATCGCTCTAGTTTATAAAATGATCTTCCAGTGTCATACCCTATAAAGACCAAATCGTTTAACTGGAAATGCCTGCTCATTATTGTCCATAGAAACCCTCGCTGATATTGCTTTCAATAACAAAAGTGGTCAGAGTCTTAGTGAGATCATGCTCAGCACTAGTTATTATGAATGTGTCCTAATTTAATGTAACAATCCATTAACTTTATAAATTTATTCAGCTCTATCGCTTTGAGCAATCATGGTGATAGCAGCCGACGAGAACTCCACGAAGGACATCAATTTTCCTAATTCGGTGGCAATCAGAATATGGTCAGGAGTTGAAAAGGATATTGGACAAGGAAAAGAAAGTTAACTCGGTAGTCGTTTGAAAACTTCTCTTGAACCTATGGGCGCTCACTGGAAGCGATAGTCAAAGGCAATCAGGAGAGAGATATGCCAAAGACTAATCTGCGTCCCATTCTCAGATTCTTATCAAATTCAGTTCCTTTTATTAGTAACATTGCAGGCCAATACAGAGCAACATTTAAGGACACTAAAAAGAAAGTTTTCAGGGAAACTTTCACAAGATCAGTCATTTACCCTGGTGCAACTGTTTACGAGTTTTCTTGTGATTATATTAAGGCCTATTCTTTTATGAATCGCTTTTGGGTTCATTATTGTCGAATTGCTCACGGTCAGTTCACCACCGGATTCTCTACGCATTTGCATTTCAATCTAAAAATACATTTTCCGCAATGAACGATCATTATCATTCTGATTCTTAAGTAATAATACAAAAGCTTTCAAAAACAGATCAAATCAATTTTCCTGTTTATCTCTTTTTTGACTTCCAGCTCCAGCACTCCATCAGGGCTGAGATAGGGGCGTCCTTTAGTTAAATTTTATTTCGTTGGTTCCAGCAATTAGAAGTTACCTTTCATTTGTCATTTCGATTGACTACTTTGTACAAGAAACTAATCGTTCAGTGTGACCATATTGTAGCCAACACAAATGCACTTGCGTCTTCTGCTTTGGAGCAACTCTGATTCATCCAAATAGTGTAGTCCACCTTTAAGACTGCTGCATACATGTATTTCAACTAATGGCTATTTATTATCATTTTTTGGGGTATGATTATTTCCATTATATTTGATGCTTTAAGGGCCCCAAAGAATTGACAGTAATGGAGCATACAATAGGTTATTTTGCAAATAAATGAGCTGGTAAGACAATCGTTTTAAAGCCATCTGAAAACAGAAAGAGTGGATCGAAATGCATTAAGGTCACTTTATGCTGCTCCACCATAGCCGGAGCCAGTTATGGTCAAATAAGCGTGTTATGCACCAGAGACACTAGGTGACAAGTAGATGCACTCAGCTGATAAAAGCGACTAAGCTTATCTTCTCAAATTGTAATAAGTTAAGCTTTAAAACTGTTCACCAAAAAATGGTTGAGGGCTTGGGAAGATTGGTGCAGGCAAAAAGATGCCATAACTATGTTCCTTCTCAGTATACCGTACATCCGTTTCAGGGCTTGTGGTTAAAAATACAGACTGCCAAACAACTCTTGAACTGGAGAACAAAATGTGTTGAAAAAAGAATTTTGTAGTCGAGGTGGCTGCCTGAGTGAAAATTCTCCCCACGACCTTACGTTTATGTAATGATTGTACCAGCGTCCTATGCAACGGATAAGCGCACACTAGCAGGAGCTCCGGGTAACATTGTAAGGTACAAATCTTTCCATGCCTATCGGTTTCTGTGTTGAATCAGTAAGCAGGACCAATCTTTTAACCATCTGATCCACTGTGCTCGAAGTTGAATGTAAAAGACCCGCAGTCAAAAGGATCGTGTTATCGAGCGTGGCGATGATCGGTACAGCTCAAGAAATGCGGAGGATATAGAAGGAGGACAAAGTGTTGATTAAAAGGGCTGCACGTTGATAAACCTTTTGTAGACTTTTCGGAAGCTCAATGACGAGGCTAAACATGAGAGAGCAGATCCAGCCATGGTGATACCAGTCGAGTGAGTCCTTCTAATTTATCTCCTCTCTAAATACTTCCTTTAAACTTTTAGTTACTAAATTTCGATCAAACAAGTACTGCTAATCAACAGAAATAGGTATGACTACTGTTAGCCCCAAGGTTCAGAAAATAATGCGTTATTAACCTTGACCTGGGTGAAAGACTGAGGGAATTCAATCACGCTCCAAATATAATTATTTCACTTGTGTAAAAAAATAGCCCATATGCGACCAAATTCAACTATTTTTATGCTTGAAAATCAGTAAGATTGATGAAATTGTCAATATTTATTTATTTGTGTAAATGTCATTGTGTTTTAATCGACAAATTTGTCTGGGGGCAGTTGATACTTGCCTTAACTTTACTGATTCAGTGCTTACCCTTAAGTGTGTGACCAAACACTTCTGGTTAGCTTTTACAGTAGACACGCACATTCTTAGAAAATTTATCAAATAGTCTTCATAAAAAGCCCCCAAACTAATGTGTACAGTAAAGACACAGAAAGTGGGCTTTAATTAATTCATTAACAACTTCAGACAGTTTCTTTCAGTAGAGTATCCCTCACCAAAAAAAAGGAATTAATTCATAATTATGGAATGCGCCGATAAGCCAAGTACATTTTTAAGATTCTAACAAGTAGGAGCATGGAATACCTGATCAGTAACGACTAAGTAGGCGGAAGTTACATGAAAGAGGAGGAGGAGGAGGAGGAGGAGGAGGAGGAGAAGGTAAGATAATGACCGGAGTCAATCATCATCTGTTGTTATCGCTATTCGAATCGAGGTATCGCGAAATCGTTCTGATATTCACCTGGTTTTTTCGGCAAAACCACATTCCACTTCACCAGTGACATTTAGACATGGGACTACGATGAAATTAATTACCGCCTTCAGTACTTGTACATGGAAATTATTACCAAGAGAAATCGTTAGGGATGGAGTTTAAGAACAGTGTACATTGTAAATAGGCAAAGGCATTCTAAGCAGGCTTTAAATTTTTAGAAATGCATTGAAATTAGGGATTATTAGAGCAGTCCTTGGTTAATCGGATCCGAGTTAAACGTTTATAGGTTCAAAATGTAATTTTGGTGATTTATTAAATGAAGTTGGATTCAGTGTGCAATGCAAATAATTACTTTTAAAAAACCTTTGATGGTTGGATGATTGATGGATTGAACAGCAATTTGACTACCGAATTTTGATGAAATCTAACTGTAAAACAAAGTGCTGATGTTCTAGCCGGTTAATAATGCTTTCGAAACTTCTCCATTTAAAAGGCGGAGCACAAAAAATTGTGCCTCTCCATCCCTCCATTTCGGGGCTGATGGATTTAAAGTGGAATATTGAATTATTCCTGCTGAGCGAAATATCTTATTCAAACAGTGGAGTACCGCTGCACACATGCTTAGTCGATGCAGTGAGCCAAGTCAGTGAAAATATAAATTTGGAAAGACGACAATAAGAGGACTTGGTTATTTAGACTATGCTGTGAGTTTCGTCCTCACAAACAGATAATCAGTGTTTTTAAAGATTTTTTTAACGCCTTAACAAACGTGATTTTATTTCTTGGGGTCAAGCTGATTGTAAACAGATTGTAGGATAGTTAAATAACCTGTTCGATTCCATTCTAGATACTACCTGGAAAAAAATAATTGTCTACATTTGCCTTCATTGGTGCTTGTTGAGTCCCTACTTCCGCTTAATAATATGAAATACTTTGGCGATAACAACTCTAAACGGACAAACCATTTTTGGAGCAACAGTCTTCCTGAACTAGTACTAAGCGACGGTGCATTTACTTACCTCAAAGGAGAGTAATGGAACGTGTATTCTTAAATTAGCAAGAGGACTAGGTCTGGAAATTGAGCAGAGAACTGGACTGGTGCAAAATGTGAGAGTAAATGAAAGTCGGGTCGCCATGTTAATTTTTATCCATCTGTCTCTATTGTCCGTGAAAGAAAGCAGATTTAAAATTTAAGCTCCAAAAATCCTTGGAAAAAATACTAGGCCCTGTTTTAGTTCAGTAGACTGTCGTCTACGATTAGGATTTATCAAATGACCCAGTACCTCGGGAGTTTGCAAATTCTAATGAATATCAGTTAAGTATTAAAAGTGATGGTAATGATGAGTTCATAAGAATCAAGTGCACACAAAATTTTGTCAATGCAACATCTTTTGCTTACACGTAAATGTGAAATTTAAACTGGTGATAATGTAGTCGATTTTCGAAAGATTTGGCGAATTCTCTGGTCGTGATGAATTCCTTGGATCGCTTAATGACGCAAAAGAACAATTCCAAGCGAAATTTCTAGACTGTCATTACGCGCAACAATTCGCCAAATGTTAATAGACAGTTGGCTTCGTCTTACAGCCTCATTAACACACTTCGATGGATTAACAGGAATGTCTTTGGAATAGGCAACAGTAAAATGATCGTTGAAACAAGAACTATGTAGACTCTACATGAAGGTTATCAAGAATGCATAAGACACTGAATTCCATTAGCTGTGTAGGCTGGGTCGAAATAAGCTTTTTGCCAGTCCGCTTATGTTTCCACTGATTTCGAAACTCATCCTCCCATGCTTATACACATGAACTACTGATAAAAGACTCGAAACTCGTCGCAAAGAGAATACTAGAACGCACATTTGCGTTGAGCTAACTAAAACATCCTTTGTAGTCGAAAGGATAAAAATGGGTTACTCGTGTTACAATAAAAATTTATGTTTTCACAGACCTTTAGCGTCCCCGGCGTTGGCCCTTTGTGTGGTGTCGAAGCCAATGTGACGTACTGGCTTAGGGCACTTATCTCTTCGTGCTAACAACTCATGACTTTAGTACGAGCATCATCGTGGCGTGCTCAATTTTAAAGCAGAAGCGAGAAAATTGGGTTGTTAAATGATATCGCTAAAGTGAACCATCCCTTAGTTGAAGGCTCAAAATCACTATATTCCCAATAGTATTGCATTTAGCGAATCAGGGAGGCGATCTAATTTCTCTCTCCCACCATATTACTCAATCGGGACTTTGAACCATAATTAATAAGTGAGAAATAGTTAGGTTGCTAAAAGAGTCTAGGAAGGCCAGCCCTTCATGATAACTTCGATTTTGCTTGGCGACGGTTAAGTAAATCAATCTACACCATAAATGCGGACCGTGTAGAAGTAGGTGATGCCATATTCTTGGTGATCGGTAAGTGAGGAAAATAAACAGCCTCATCTGCTTAATCGAGTTGATTGAAATGATCAATTATGAAGAGATTAATGGGAAACCAGCAGAAGTAGTTGCACGGTTTTGGCAGCTGGAGAGGAAGCGGTGGCCGATACTGCGGTTAGAAGTGTCTGTTGTTGAGACAATCATATGTCGCGAGATAAAAGCTGGCCTGGCCTAATCGAGGATGGAGTGAGTTGCACGAGACTTTATATTTCAGTATACTTTGCCCTCCTTTACATCTCTATATTCTACCCTTAGATAATACTAATTGTGTTGTCCATTAGATCAACATGAAGGCTATTGCTATTGCCTTCAGGTAGTCTTTAAGGAGGGATATTAAATGAAAACGAAACAAATCATATTCGTGGGTGTTAAAATAACTTCTGGTCATTCTTTTTCCAATTCATCTTGCACATTATTTGCTAGTTTAACTTGTACAAACATGCAATAGGATCTCGGCAGTGTTACCCATCCAGGTTACCCACGGCAGTCTCCGAGATCGTAATCAAATCCAGCCTACGCATTATGATTTGTCACAAAGAATGAACTAGTTCTAAAAGTACGAAAATTAATTAAATTTAAAGCAGCCGTTAGTGGTCAAACCTTTATGTCTCAAGTGCTAAAGTTCACATTTACAATCATATTCTATTGCAACTCCAATTTATGACTGTTAAATACGTTCAAGGTCTTTCAGTATATCCAGCCGACACTTATGCTTAGCGAATCATCTGTCAAAGCTTTAGATGATGAGAATTACAGTATCGCATTAGTTTAACATTCCTTTTTGCGTAAAAAATTGTGTCTGAGCCCTGCCGACTCTTGACTCAACCTACATTGGGCTTCTGATTTCCGAAAACAATAATTAAACCATAATAAATGTTGTTGTTTCTGAATGGGATCCATTTAGAAATTTAGTTTACTCTTGTTTTATAGAAGAAGTCTTTGCTTCTGTGATCGGAGGAATTACGCCCGGCTATTTGTTCCCATTTTCCGATCGGTCCTCTTGGGTGATTAATAAGAATAGGGGCCACTTTGAAGAAAATCTGGGCACTTGAGCTGAATGACGCAGGTTAATGAATTGAAATGAATCCTCTGCTGGATTTTCAAATACATCCAACGAAGTCAAGAATATCTGTCCAGTGTAGGACAAGGAGATAAAATAAAAGGAATCTGTTATTGAAATCACCAACTTCTATCAAAGTTAACACCACTTTTGACTAACACTATTTGCTTAGTTAGAAAAGGAAATTAACAAACAATCCTGAAGCGTTAAAAGCTTCAGTTTTTACATCAAAATGACCAACATTCGATGAATAAGAGGCGTAAAAGGACTGCCTCCGTGTTTTCTTCAGTAAAACGAATAAATACAAGGTAAAGTTATTTTATTTTACAATCATAATAATGCAATATATAAGTTCCGAATTCGAAAATTAATTATTCTAACTCATTCATAACTCCTATGGGATTTTTAATCAATTGTTTTCCGAACTCGAATAATTGAATTTTCATTTTAATTTTAGTGCGTGCAAACTTTAAAATCGGCGCCTCGAAACTGATGATTTGTTTAAATAAGGGGGGCCTGATTTAATTAAACTTGGCGCTACTACTAAAAAATGGATTAAACTAAATAATGGCCAAACTTTAATCTGGTTGTCTTAATTTAACTTCCTTGGGTTGATTTTTAGCATTTGCCGGATTGAAAAAAATTTGTTTCTCCATTCCTAACAGGCAATCAAGACAAAATCGGTTAGAAATACAAGCAGTTCGCGTGATTTTCGAATGCCAGTTCTCAGTCGAAGGTCAGGGGTAATCGACTTATTCGTCTTTCGTCGGAATGCTTTGGGACTGATTGTATTTTGCAAGCAGCTCGGAGGTTATCATTAGCAGTCCCAAAATTTAGAATTGAACAGTCATTTTTTTTGTAATATGCAGTCTATCAAACTAGCTCTTGCATCCTAATAGTGAAGAGTGATTAGTTTTGCTGCTGCCAGGTTCGAAATTGTGCCTTTAGTCCAAAAATCTTTGACTGTGGCGTCAAGCTGATATAACTGGCTTACAATGGACAAATTGAGATGTTGGAATATCGTTGTTGGGCAGCTTATGACAGTTTTTGCTAACGACAGAATTTATGTACTGGTCTTAAGTTAAACATCGTCACTTCCATTCTAGTTAATTTGCAATGTTTCCATATTACTCTCTCTTAATCCTCTTATGCCTATGTCCACGTCTCCAGAGATGGAGGACTTCTTATTGCCGCCTCAGATACAGCAAAGCTTGGACAACTCGTAATTAAACACTGGGCGCAAACCTGATACACTGCTCGACCGGCACATGAGTTTAACGTTAGACAGAGATCTTACCAGAGGAAATGAAATTTCAAAAACAGTTCGAGAAAAAACTGGACCAAAAACTCTATGCTTCGAAAACTGATATTCGCTTTTTTATCTGATTTTGCCTACGTCCATGTATGCCCATTGACTTTGGTTCTCAGTGCACATTGATAATTTGATCATAGAAGATCCCAAATACTTTCTTATTGAAAAGATGTTTGAGCAAAAGGGTCTGTTTAACACCGATATAGACGTTGTAAAACTTCAGACCCTCAGACTTTTTTAATGCAGCTAACGCTTGTCCAAAATAAAAATTAGAAGAGCGCACAAGTGATAGAAGAAATAGTGAATTGGCCCCGTTATTGCGGAATGTAGAGACTGAGACTCAATAAAATCCCCTGACTCAGAGATCAATTTTACCTTTCAGCAGTATCTTATTCCTGATGGCTCAAAATCTCTGATCATGTCTTCAAGAAATATATAACAAACAATAAAAGCTAGTACATTTTTGAATTTGAATTAGCGATTTAAAAATGGCTTAGTAGCTGCTGTTTTATACTGATTATTTAAATCATACTCGATTATGCGAATGACCAGTCAATTGAATTGTTGTGTATTTGAGAACTTTGCACATGAGTAGCTAATTTCCTCCGAACCGGTAGTTTGTAGCATCCACGTTTTAAAAGAATCTCGAAATTAATTTTTAAAAATATATTGCTTGCTAACCTGCGACACAGTTAAATCAAAGATACAAATATGGAATTTGTTTTTGACGTTCAAATGTATTCCTTTCATTAAGAAAACTACTGGAATTAATCCATTAATCACTTAGCCTTAAAAGGAGAAAGGGAGACTTTGAGAGATGAGTCGAGTAAGAGGTCCAGGAACTCGTCTGCCAAGCATTTGCTTCAACAGCCTGATAAACCTTTCAGACTGGGCCAAGAGCTTTCCAAACTCTCCCCAGTTTTAAAGGCAGGGCGTCACTTCGGCCTGGTATACCAAGATATCAAACTAGCAGACATGGCTGGTTATAACCATTGTCACTTAGCCACAGACTTTCCTCCTTCCCAGGTATAATGTTTTTCCCAATGTGCCATTTTGTTTCAAGTATTCTGTTATCCTCAGTGTATGGAACTATTTCTCGAGTGAATTTCGGCTGAATTTCAATAACTATACGGAAAGTCAACTAAAAGAGCAGAGACGGTGAGAGAAGTCTTCAACTTAAAAAGAGAAAGCTGAGCTTAATAGATTAGATTCTCGGTTCAGCAGTTTTTCTGGACCGACATCGAACATAATTCCAATGAGGTTTATTAGCGGATTCTCTCGATACTTGATAATTTCTTTTTGATTTCACATAGATCTCTTTTGCAGTTATTAAGCTTCCATCAAGCTTAGAGATAGAGATACAGCTAAATCTTCATCATGCTTAAAAGAATATCGCATTTATTTTTTTCTAATCCGATTATCATTCAATAACACATTATCTGAAGTACTTTATCCGCACAATTACCCACTCATGGCATCTGCGATTGCCCCAGTCACCCAATTTCAAACAAGCTGTGAGCCATTAGAGGTTGCAAAAAGTACGTGGGTCTGTTTTGTATTGACTGATTCCGCTGGCATTCCAAGTGTGCCAATGATGATTGCTTTCCATTATCAGGGTTGTCTTTCGAGTAGGACATAAGACACTGCATTGTGATTTCATCTGTAAACACCTTCTGACTCCTCCCTGTAAATAGTCAGTGGACTATACCACCGTCTTTTGAGTCAGAATTGATTTACAAGTAATTTTTACATCAAGGCAAATGATGGATATGCTTGCTAAAACCTCTTCAAGACTTAAGAGTACCTCGTATTTGATGGTTTATATGCAGTCCGTACCTGCGCCTATAGAAGGATAAGTTATTTTGTCCGTTATTCTAAAAAGAGAATTCAGTGACTAGACATGCTCCAGCACGCATTCCTCAGAGGTCACATATGAGTGACTCCAAACTGCAATTTTCACCCCTATGGGGCGTATTCCGACCCACACACTAGTAACCACAATGGAATGTGCCGCGTAGGTGCTCCATGTGAATGTTTGGAGAAATTCCCAGTACCATAGTTCCTCCTTACCTGCTGCAAGTGCAAGTACAGTGCTGTCGCAAAGGACCTAGTCATATTAACCCAATTCTACTGGGTGAGTGAGCCGAATTATCCAGTCTCAATCTTTTGTTAGTGTGAACGCCGAATGTAAAGAAAGTTATTAGAAGAGAATAGTGAAGTGGATATAGGTGGTGTGATGTGGCTTTGATCCCGTCTCATTAACTAAAATGGTTAATGCATACTTCATTAAAATTTATTACATTACGCTACCAAGGTATGCAGGTATTTTTCAAACGTCACACAACTTCAAGGGCTCTTGATTATAAATGTGTTAAGACTGTTCGTCTCTCATTAAAAGGAGTTTGGTCTTCTTAGCAAAATCTCTTTGCGAAAAAGAGGAAGTTCATTGGGGGTTCTAACTATATTCCGGTCGTGAAATCAATTGGATTTAGAATTTGAGTGGCATCATAATTTTAGAGGAATTAAATCTGACTAATTTAAATTTATCTCGGCCTAAATTGTCATCCAAATGGAAAAATTCGAATTTTCCCTCAAATGAGGAAAACTATTAAATATTTCTAGGATGCACCGATTCAAAAAAGACGTTAAACCTAAAATTAACCAAAGCATTTATCAACCATATTTAAAAAAGTAAACATCAAAAGTCCGTAAGTACTAAACTAGGCATACTTTTTCTAATAATTAATTTCATGGTAATTTTATGAGTGTTTATATGCAGTAACCTATTTATTGTCCCAATGTAATGTACGTCAGAGTGAGAGCCCGATGTGTTTAACTTTGTCTGAATAAATAAATTCTAACTGAAATTCCATTGGTTTTCGTCATTTTTGGAGTCAGTAAATCTAAAATAAGTGTCTAGTTACTCCATTTAGTTAGGGGATAATGAGATATTTTAAAGCTCTATTAAGAAAGATTTTAGAAATGCAAATTATTGCTTTGCAAGGTTTTGCGAACCAACGGAAATTTAGCTATTGAAATTCAAATAAGATTTTCTGACATTCTGGACTTTCAGTTAGGCATGCAATAAATTATATCATATTGGAAGTAACTTTCGCTCTAATTCGACATAACAAGTACAAAAACTCGTGCCTTCTTCTGTCATTTGGGTTTTAATTTCTGTCCTTAGCAACGAAAGCGTTAGTATAAATTTAAAATATCGATAGTTCGCAAATAGTGATTTATTTTGCGAAAAATTATTCTGTCTAAGTTCCCTTTTTCCATTCTACAAGAATGAAAATTCCCTCTTATGTTCAGCAATGGAACATTTTTTTACAACGGAAAGTATAATCTTAACGTCACTATTTCGAAGCCATCTCGTCTTTCGCTTGTAGCACATTGGAAAGGTTCTACATACGAGCGGCCTACTCAGCCAATCATTTCGTGGCGTTAGACAAGGCAACAAGTTCATTGGCTCTTGTCAGGAATGTGTGCCTTGCGTAATATAAAGCTGAGTGTTGTCGGGTTTACTTCGCTAGCAAACAGTACAGTGGTCTTAGCTATGGGCGCAACTTTTCCTGAAATGACTCGAACCATGCCCTTCGGTCTAATTTCGGAGAACTCGCCATGTCCACAAGGCCAAAGAAGCCATTCGGTTGTGAGTATCGCCCTTTGTAATGAAAATGGAGAAGACGATATTGTCGAAATCGACGAAGCCGATGACGTTTTCCAAGAGCCTGTCAATACACGTCTAACTTTTTGTGATTGTAAGCAGTCATTCGACAGTTGTTTAAATATTAAACTGAATTTTAGCAACAAGTGAGGGAGATAAGCGGATTCGCAAACACTCAATTGCCGATCGCGTCAATCGACGTCGAAACACAGAATTCGCATTTGAATACACTCGAGTGGAAGCCGCTGGCCGAGCCAAGGAATTTCTTCGTCTTTTAGAGGAGCATTCTCGTCTTGTCCATTCCGTTCGATTCTGGTCCACTGCAGGTAATTGCACAAGCCTTTTCGTACAACCGCCTTCAATTCGAATTAAGTTAATGAAACCTGTAAAATCTCGAGAAGTTTGACCTACTTGTCTAGACAATTTGGTATTTAGATGCTTTAGTCGGGACCAAACCGATAAGCGATACAAGCTATCAATCATGCATAAAAAAGTCTTACAGCACACATTGGCAACAGTTTATCAAAGGCACTTTAAAATAGTAGAGTTTTTTACTTCTATTGCAGCAGCGATGCAAGACAACGCCCAGAAATTTGCTGTAAAACTTCAATTGGATACTCAGACTACGTCCCAGACGGAGAAGAAGTAATGAAACCCCATCAAACACGCAAGCTTATTGAGAGATCGCCACTGAGGATAAGATTTTCACATCTGCGCTTCGAATGACCGATTTTACCTTCCCTCTTTACTACGTTTGTGCTACTACAAACGACTACTACAATTAATACTTTTGTGCTTGTTGCAGTCACTTGTATATATAAGCGGATGTTTTTTACTCATACCACTAATAAAATAATGGGCTTTTCTTGCTATCAAGACTGACACTCTTAGGTCTGCATATTTCTCTCTATGGTAACAGTTTTAAGGTAGTTTCAATTACTTGTAATCTCTTTTGCTGAACAATAAATTATTGGTAGTAATAATAATAGTAAATGCATTCCTACTGCATTCCTGTTAAATGAGCTCTAATTTTCATTCGTCACTTTCCTTTCCTGTGTAGCTAATACGCAATTCCTACAACGTACAGATTGTTCTGGCGGGATTTTCAAACAGCTTATTGAGAAGAGATGACACGAAATTCAAGTTCTAGTCCAAAATAACAGTTTTGTTCGAAAAAATGCACATAGAATGAGCCGTCAATCAGTGCTTTGTTATTTAGTGCAGCTCAAATGAAAACATTCGATACCGAAAGGATGAAAGGTGCTGACAGTATAGCATTTCACTCATCTGAGATTTTGCTTTTTTTTCTTATTGCCCCTACTTTAAGCACTTCGAAATGCTTAGAGCTTCCAAATAGCTAAAAGATTTGTGAATTCAGTTTCCGCCCTTAACGTCTTAGTTGCCAGAATCCCTTAAAGTTTCGTTTGCTCTTTTTTTACTCCGAACTGAATTGCGGATGCCTTTAGGGGTCTGAATGATTAACCAAACTTTCTCTCGTAAAATTTTTGCCCTAGATCTATCAAAGTCACTTTACCACCAAACCCCAAAAATACTACTTAATGCAAGTCTAAGTATGGTATTTAACTTACAAAGCAAAAGGTTGAGGCTTAATGTGAATTTAACTCTTAAATGGTGTGTTCCAGAGAGTTATTTGTAGCATAAACATTTGGTCCATCAAGGAATGTAAGTTCGAAATCGGTTAACACACATCCAATAGTTACCGTAACCAATGACGCAGATAAGTGGGCTGGAAAAGTCCTTAGTGATAGAAACGCTCCAGTGGTTTCAGATTCTGAAAAAAATGACACCGTTGTCTCTAGGCCAGCGGTAATTTGTGTTGAGACGTGGCATAGTTATTGCACAAAGAAGCGCTCTACTTGAGGACTAAGCGGTATAAAACGACGTCTTGCACCACAGACAAACACTTTATTGGCAGTGAAAGGCAGCAGGGTTCACATTCTTACTTTCATTGAGTTGAATCGTTTTCGTTTAGCCAAATCGGACTGGATATTTGGAAAAATAAACTTCGACTAGTTTTCTATAAACCTAAAAACGAAGCGCAGGCATAATTAAACTTTTTGTTGGTTTATTTTGCTTTTTTTCAGATTGTCTCTCTGCCTTTTATCAAGCACAAAAGGAATCACTTTCCTGCTTGTTATTTGCGTTTGAAGTCAAATCGTTGTTTGACATTCTGCAGGCAGGAATCGAGAGCTGTTGTTGAATGAAGATTGCACACTCCATATCAGTACCTGCAAGTTTGGAAGTTCAGTTTTCCGAAATTACAAGATATTTTCAGAGTACTTTACAAGAAGCACCTGAGAAGGGCAATTAGTTCTCCAGTTTGATAAGGTTTTCCTCTGGCTAAACCTACAGGGCTCTATCTTAGTTCGTGGACTTTGTAAAATGTGGACCAGCAATCTGGTTATATCCATAAAATATTTTTATGTTAATTGATGCTGAAAAATCCTTTAATGTTCATTCTACGGTTTTTATTGTACTTTAGCTGACAGCCGAAATAATATAAAAATAACAGTACTCAATAATTATAGGAAGAGGCAGAGGTCAGTATATATATTTCGGTTGCGAACTTTGGTACAACTGAATTTGTAAGTTGTTGACCACAAGAAGTGAAGATCAATATAATGGAAATACAGAATAGCAGCTAGATAGGAAAAAGTCGGTAAAGTGCTGATGTCTTAACGTTAAGAAGTGAAATTGGATGCTTGAATAGGGAAGGAAGGTGGAAGGCTAAAAGTCTTGGAAGAAAACATAAAGTGAAAACCAGACCTTCGAAAACGACTGGACGCGAAGGTAAACAGAGACCAAACATTTTTCTAAAGTGAAGTAATGAGAAGAGGTCTGGTCCAGGAACTACGAAAGACAGGATCATCATAACAGGCCCAAGTACTCGTACTTGAATCGAAACATAATCAGCTGAGTGCTCATACCAATTTGTCGGTGAAATTTCAAAATAAGTAATTATTAAATATTTTCTCATTTTTAAAAACCAAAAGTAAGCTGAAGCTCTAAGTATTCCGGGGAAATTTACAATGATTGGTCACAAGGCGATGAATCTGTAGCAGTATGTTTGTTAGCTTCACAGTTTTATGTGGCAAGAATCCCAGGCATTTACAAGTACTAAAGATTGCATTTATTGTTTTTGGAAGACAGTTCGCTTCAAGTTTATCAATAGTAATATCCTCAAGTGGTAAATGTCACTATTATGGGAAGAAAAGAAAGAGTCTAACTATTTTAGTAGACTAAATGTGACAATTTTTTGTTCTAAATTCGTCGGTAAGGTTTGTCTAATATCCAGAATTACTGTCATTTAAGACCGATTTTGCCAATCCAAACCAAGTCTCATTTTTCCCCTAGTTCTTTACTGTTTTGTCTATTCCTACCACTTAGTAATCCGAAGTGACTAGATGAAGACCTAAATCTGAGAAAAGGATGATGAACAAGAAGCCGAAGAGGCTTCCCTAAGGATGGAATATATGGAATTCTAAAGGAGGGAATGATTAGTGTGAGTCCTGAAAGAAAGTTGAGTTTGAGTAACAGTTTAAATAGTCAACCTGTCTGCTTCAAAACTCTTTGGATTCACTTTGCCCTACGTTTATTTAAGATTTCAAGTTCGTTAAGTGTGTTTTTACCCACTTATTCACAGCATTTAACTTTCGTTGATTACGAACCCCATTCGATCAGGAGGTTGTTTTCTAGTAATTTTTTTCCAAGCTGACTTATTTTGAATAGTTAAGCAGTTAAATAGTTGAGCAGAAAAGATCCCATTAGCATAATATCAATAGCTGTGGCTAGCATGTTTTTTCAGGAACAACTAGCTTGAAAGAAGCTTCTAAAACTGGTCTTCTACCTATCGAAACAACGAAGTCAATGAAGTGCAGTCTGAAGCAGATATCATTTTGATAGTTATATACTGCTGTACCCTATTTCAATCCACTTAAGCATTCAGCCGATTGAAGGAGTTTCAAATCCTGTCATCCTTAGAGAGCCATTTTGTTTGACAGGGACTGTGTTTGTTAGGGGCACGACAGTAACTAGGTTAAGACGTCCAAGAAGGGATTAAGACAATGAAAACGTGAACGGAAAATATTGCAATTGTCTAACTAGACATACGTGTATTTGTTGGCCTCCGTGGTGAAGGACATATTTGAAAAACTACTATTGGTATGTGATGGATCGAAAATGTTGAGTAATAAGGGCTTGTACCACCAACAGGTCCGACAAATTTTGGCGGTTTCGAGCCTTGATTGAGATGGACCAACTACGCTTTAATAGTGTTTGCGTAACTTACGGAAAAATCCCATAACTGTGCGCTACCTTTATCGCTAAATGGACGGTTCTAACATCCATTTCGTCGAAAACCAGTAGGTATTGAACTCATCGAAGACTGAGCAGTATACCGATTTCGATTTAAATTGAGTGGAGAGGAAAAGACTATTGCCTCATCTCATTGAATGATACCCTCACATTTGGCCAACAATAAACAGTTCCAGTGATCTTTGAAATTACTGACTTACTTGTAGTAAAGAAATGAGCAAAAGGATAAGGGCTTTACTGGAGGCATTTCTTTGTGGACAGAGTGTTTATTTGAACGCAAAAGTCATAAAGGAGCTAGGTGGATTATTTATAGAGTTACAGCTGGCTTGAGCTATTTATATGAATGTGTGCTTGTTTAAGTGAGATGTCGCTTTTGTGCCCACTCACCACCTCATATTCTGTCTATTTCAGAGAGTATTGTTTTTTTTATATTATACAGCTCAACAACTTATAAGCGTCATACACCGCCCTAACGCATAATGAAGCGAAATGAAGGAAGAAATCTCTCCTAATAATGTCTGATATCGATATGTCAATTTCTTCATCAGTTTTGACCATTAACTATTCCATCTTGCTTCTTCTGGCCTAAAATTCGACAAATTCAAATTTCACTTTAAGACGTTTTCAATCTTATTGGCATTTATTGAAAAAAATGCCTGTTTAACTTAATGGTAGAACAAGCCTTTGCGAAGTATCTGGGTTCTCCAAATTGCGTGGGAGCAAATGGCTTTGTGGAATGAAGAAATTTGGTTAAGGGTAGAGATAAACCGTATTTCAGTGAGTACTTCGGTAGATCGTCTCCTGCCACCTACTTGATCTGCGCAGTCATGCAATCAAGCTACGATGCCTAGTTCCGAAACTTCCTGGTAAGGTTTTTTCTGTAAGTTGCTTAAAGGGCGAGTACGCTGGTCTCTATTTTGAAAAGTCAGAATATCTAACAAATAACTTTGCAAAGACTGTGATCAGCTAAGATCCATTTGGAAACAATGGTTACCGAATAAGATGTCTGTTTTGATTAACATAATCATCATCGAAATGGGACATAAATAGGCAAAATTAGTGTCTCCTGAAAGTTCGAATTTAGACCATATTTTATTAACGATGCCCATATATGGCTGGAATTTTCAAGAAATTTACACTAAATTTTCTCTAATAGAAATATACGAATGCCTTTCTGACTGGGAACTGAGCACGAAAATGAACCTCCTATTTGTGATATTTCGCGTTGATTATCATTGCTCTTAAAACTTTCATATTCGTCAGTGCGTGGTTGAATCTTTGAGAAGACGCATCCGAAATTGCCCTGCCGTCGTTCCGTAGTGCGCAAAATGGGCAATTACTTTGATCCTCCAAACCAGCTGCGTGACTCCTTTACGCAGCGATTAACTTAAAATGCCAAACCTTTGTTGGCCAAATAATTCAACGGGTAATAAAGTAGACAACAATCTAAAAGTAAAAGTGTTTCAGGGCAACATTGCAAAAAAAATATTTCACTTGTTGAGAGCTAGATATCAAGCCTTTGGGTGATCAATCGAAATGGAGTGGGTAAAACATCAACTATCTCAAGATCGAAGTATAGCGTTGTATGAAGTTATGTGGCTGTGCCATCGCTTGCTTTTATTCCCACTAGGAATGGGAAGCCAACATTTAAATAATTCCGTCTTTCTTTGCCATTATGCCTACTACTGATGATGTAGCTAAATAAATTCAAGATTTGATGTGGGCTCTGCGTGATCAAGGACTTAATAGCTGAAACACTATCCTCAATAAATTTAATGTTTCGTGTTGTTTCGATGGCCTCTAAGGGCATGTTCCAAAAGAAGAAAGTCTACTGATACTTGAAAGACCAGAAAATTGCTATAAATTATCTGCTCAAGCCAATCAAAATCACTCCCAGTAGTGATGACAGTAGCGAAGGAAATAGCCGTTCCTTATCAATTATAAGTTTATAAGAGGGCACAGGTTAAATTTAAATATACAGAACCATTAAAAGCTGTCCAGAACCCTGGTTCATCATTTATTCACGCTCACCTTAGAGGCCAATTTTATCAACACATTGTTATGAGAAAATAAGGATTGAATTACTAGGACAGATACTACAGAGCCGTTAGAGTTCAAGACAAAATATGAAAAACCTGAATCGATTCCAATCAAAAAATGAATAGCAATTGATGAATAGTAGTTAAGCTTTGATTGTCAAGCTAACCTTAATCTTTCCCATACTTTATGGCTGTAAAATGAAGCTTTTCTGGCAAAGAAAGAATATTCACAGCACTCCCGCTTAAACATCCGTCTATTTCGGAGTCTTAATATCTGATTATCCATTTTCTTATGGAGGACTCGATTGCGGGATGAGAAATAAGGGACTGCACAGCAATATGTTTATTACTTAACTGCAGCCATTAGTATTTCAACCAAGATGTTTTGAAAACCTTATTCAATTTTGAAAAAAACTTAGAATAAAACCAAGGAATCCTTAACCCCTATTGCCATCTAGTCAGAAAAAAATAGGATAATAATGGCATTACACTTAGCAGATTTTTAGCAGGCGGTTGAAAATCAGTTGAAATGGTTAGAACACCTGGTAGGTTTGCAGTAAATACCGCCTTTTCTTCAAATTAATGAACTTTAAAACGACCGTCTAGAGGGCGAACACAGAAAGATGCATGCATAACTGAGGCGCCGCTCTCAGTGGTGCCAAAGCGCTCAATTCTTTTGACACATGCAACGCACCATAGGAAATACATTTCACGACACAGCATTTGAGCCTGAGATATCTGCAATCAGTGATGACCGTCGGTTTAAACGGTTTGAATCGCTTCAGTGGTACTTGATACTTATTCATCACTAACGACACTCTATGAACCCTGTAATAATGCCTCTAATTTGGCCGCATTACATTAATGTTGAGAATATCTTCAGCAGCATTCCGAATTTCCAGAAATATACGTCCTAATCAGTGAATCGTACTATTACAATGGATACAAATGTTAGGGCATTCTTAAGTAAAAATAAAACATACTACTATTGTTTCTTATGAGTATAATGCATTATCAACCAGTGTTCTGTTTTGAAACCCATTAAGTGACGGCACACCTTCTTCTTTAATAAAAAAGAATTGTTTTTTTGTAAAATGAAGCACATCCGTGTTAGCACACACAAGTTACAATCTTGTTTATTATAGTATATTCATGTCAACTTTCGATTGACAAGGCAAGAACAATATGCAAAACAATAATAATTTTCAGCATGTTTTCATCTTTAATTTTAAATTTTTTCGACCGCTATTGGTGGTTTGATAATCTCCAAAACCGTAATTATGTGTTTAGTTCTGAGTTGATCAGTCACACCTTGTCGGTTCACACTTCATATAATACATGCTTTGTTACTATGTGTATATGCTTGTCTGACTTGTGTGAAGTCGGTTGAAAAGTAACTTAAAATAATCTTCAATTACTTTCGAATCAAACGCTGAATACCAACTTTTAAAACTATGCGAAGTCTGACAGTTTCCGAAGACCTAATTGGGGAATTCAGAAGGGAATTTAAAATTGAACGCTTAACTCCTTTTAATTAACTGCGAACCATGAAAAACCGCCGCGCACAGCAAAACTTTTATACATTGGGATAAATTTATGAGGTATACAGCGTCGTTCAGCTATCTTTTGTCGAGCGAATATCAGGTTTTTATGGTTTCACCACCAGGAACACCTCTTTTGGTTCTGATTTTTTTTTAAATTTAGTGCAGCTGGAGTTAATTTTGATCAGCCAAGTTGGCACTGATACCATTCAAAAACAAGTTTTTGGCAGAAAAGTTTAGGATAGTGGATCAGTGAGTGAGAGTAAACTATGCCAGAAGTATTCCTGAAAACTTGGCAGCACTTTCTTAGTCCTAGTTTGGAGGAATACTCTACCTTAGAAAAGCAGGGACCAAAATAGACTCTCCCTCTGCTTATTAGTGGCTACAGGCTACAACTGGGTTGTTACGCAAACCTGTTTTGAGTGCGGGTTCCTGCTGCAGCCTATAGAAACTATATGGCTGTGGATCTAGTTCCTCGCGGAAACACAATCAAAACTCGTCCTTGCGGAGGTTTTAGTTCATTCTTCTGCTTTATTCCCTTTATAAGGGCTGGAGATTTTTAGTCTTTCAGTAGGTTCTGAGGACTATAATGTACAAATTAAGGATTTAGTTTTCATTCAATTGCTGTATCCCTGGTATTTTCTTAGTTCCATTCTCCTCAACAATTACCTTCGTGATTTCTAAAATGATCTTCCTTGATAGAGGTTCGGGTTTCTGCTTCATAAATTTAAGCGATCATACTTTAGCTGTTCATGGTGATTACATACATTCTAACTCTGTACTGACAACTTACAGATGATAAATGCGATTTGACCGGGCTTTGCTATCTTGACGCGATAGGAATGATTACCTATGCTGTTACCATGATACCCGATCTTTTGAAGGTAAGAATCAAAGATACAAGTCCTCGACTTGAAGCAGTTGGCTAAAGGGTAAACGGCATGTCAAATGGTCATTTGCAGATGGAATCGCATGGTGTTGTCATAAGAGAAAGGGCTAAAGTGAGGCTAATGACTGGTTGGGATAGAGATAAAGTAAGATTCGATGTCTGTTGTGAAGGATTTGCCGGAATTAAGTTGAATACTGTATCTCCTCTGAACATCTAGATTTGTATTATTTCCCGGCCTGAAAATTTCTTATTTCAGCAAATAGTGGATTTAAACCTGATGTTTTAACGTTCATCTGCCTTTTTCCATCATATTATCCGAGGAGTGATCTCTGAGACGTTCTGTCTCATGAATTTTTTGGAGAAGTCAAAGGTCGGCGGCAAGTAGAGATGTCCAGCTAATGTTAGGAGCCAAAACCTTGAGACCAAGTCCATGAGCCCTTCCTCAAGATTTCCTTATTCATATATCAATGGCATTGCATGATTATCTGAAGCCGGGGCGCACCCGTAAAATAATCAAATCAGAATTTCAGATTTATGGCCTTATTGTTCCTGGATACAACAGTTCTCTTAATGGAACAACGATCTAAATAGTACTGGGAGTATATTACAGCTTTTTTAATCGAATGTGAAATAACTGCACGGAGAACCGTAAAAGAGCACCAATCAAGAACTGATTGGTTGATAATGCTGTGCTTTTCTAAAGAGAATAAAGCAGGATGGCCGCATGGTCTTCTAGGTGGTCAAGTGCTGTGAGTAAAAAGATGGACAATGCTAGCCAAAGGGAGAATGCGCGAAAGGAGGTTCTGCACCCTACTTGCATCTCCACATAAAGTGTCAGAATCATAATACTTGTATTAACTATTGGTTCGTAAAGAAAGTCTAGCATCAGTGCAAACCGTTCGTTTGAGAACGAGACTTCGCAGGAGAACTCTTCAATCTAAAGTGGAATTGGCGAGCAAAATTATGAAGAACAACTGAATGAGACCCTCGAGTCTAATAATGGATCCATTTCAGAATCTGTTAACTCTTCTTTGTAATGTATTGGTTGGCTTCTTTCAGTGCGGCTATCAATCGTTTCGAATGTGGCATTGCATTTTGGAATAAATGCAAGAAGGGAGGAAGGAAGGAAGGGAAGAAGGAAGGAAGAAAGGAAGGAAGGAGTGACCGAACAGAAGTTAACTGAATTGTGAATGCACATGATCTTCCTGTTTTGAACTAGGTCATGTTAGTGTGTTCTTATGACGTTCATTGTTTCCTTTGCATATGTACCCACATTCCATGAATGAACAGTGCATCAAACCACCCTGGTATTTGGCTTGGCAATTAAACATTATGCATACAAATTCCTCTTTAAACCGTAATAAAACGCTGGATTATTTAAACTGCCGTCCGGTTTAGTAATCGCAGATCCTGATAAAGTATTTGATCTACTATTTTTCATTCTATGGTGTTCAGGAGCTTATGTATGGCTAGGAAGGAGTAATTATTAGATTAGTGATTCTCCTTTGGGGTCCTCCGAAAATCTGGCTGCAAGAAAGGGGTGCCTATCCTGGGGTCATTTTGTTTTCCCCGGGAAGCAGCTCGAAATATATCGCTTGACAAGCTAGTGTTCTCACTTCAGTTGATAGATGTGACTGGCTTTGAAGCAATGGCAAAGGACGCTCCTGGTATTAAAATGTGGGACTAACCACTTTGAGAAGTGAATGCCATCAACTCAACTTGAAAGCTGAATGAAACAAACATCATCTGGAGAAAATGAATGGACGAACAAGTACGAAGTTGAATAACGCGTAAATATCTAGTCTGTGGGGTAGTTAAAAGGGCACTTTGGCAATTCGCATTCATTTCTTTAGCAAAACAAATGCTTGCTTTCTACATAAACCCATAAGTTTTGAAGATTTAGACAAATGATAATAATTTAAAATGACAACTCATTATTTTTATGTTTTCGCTCCAACTGACAAAAAAGTATCTTGCTTGTAGTTCAAGCAAGCACATTCTTCTTTAGCAAAAATCTTGAGTGGAGGAATGCATGTAAGAACCAACAAATGCTGAATAGATATCCCTTGGAAACAGTAAGCACTTTCTTGTAGTGCTGGTAATATAAATAACGGAAGTATTAGCAGTGATAGCTCTGGTCAAACCCACTCTGAATCTCCTCGTGATGACCACCGGTAACCCCAGGGACAACTCTGGGGGCTAATGAGAGGGGTGGCGGATATATAAAGCTTGGTTACGTCAGCAGAAGTACAACTTTGTACAACCTGGTAATCGAGGCACAACGTAAATAATTGGATTCATGGTCTCGAACTGGACTGTGAAAAGTGCGTGCATGGAATCTCCGCCAGAAAGTTAAAAAGGCTTCTGGAAGAGGTGTGAAGATCGTCGGCTTTAACATTGTCAGGGACGGACGAGGTACCACTACGAAGTTGAAACCATGTCAGAGAAGCGACTAGTGAACCGAAGACGTCAATAACCGCTCTTACTGTAATCTGTGTTAACTGCTGTGTGCTGCTTGTTGTAAAAGCTATTCGTACTTCTGTTTTGCCCCCAGTAAGTCCTTGGGACTTGTCTCAATGGGTGGGGAGTAAATAAAATTTACATTTTCTAACATTTTGTCAGGAAGTCATTCATTATATCAGTAAGAAATAGCACCAACAGTCATAGAATTGTTCTTTGCAAGGTCGATAAGCAGCTTGCACAAACGATGCATTTCGTCGTCGTTTTCGATTCCTGAAAAAAGTATAATCTGCTCTAAATTTATAATCTGATTTTCATTTATAACCCGATTTGTTTGCGTTTTGCACTACAACGAGAGGTTTGAATTTTTTATGGGGAAATGCTCTTTATTAAAACCGCAAAGTCATTAATAAGTTGTCTTTCGCCTTGTGGTGAGCTAATTCTTGAAATTTTTTCTAAGTGACCTGGAGTCGAATTCGTTATAATTTGTGTCTATAATTGGCTTTCCTTAAATATCAATTGGGTGTAAATTTGAACCCGAAGCATTTCAACATAGTGCCATCGCTTATCAACCTACATGTCATTTAAGTTGACCAGTGCCCCTGGGAGCTTAACTGATTTTTTTATTATTTATTTACTCCCCACCCATTGGTGGTTTGGACTTTTGATTGAATTTAAGGCATCGCACATTGATTTTCGGGTCGAAAATTCTCGTTTCTTTTCGGTCAATATACAAGGTCCGATTTTCTCCTGATTGAAAAATTACTGGCTGCAACAGCATTTCATTCACAGATTGCGGGTGGGATCACTACATGATGAGGAGAGGGCTTAGAAAACGATACCGATCCTCGATTCCAGCTCTTGTTCTTGTTTGCGATCGCCCTATGTAAATGATTACTTTAAGGATCCCCATCAAAAGCATGTACAAACACAACCTTTATCTGCCAACTCGATGGCTCGATGCGTACTACCATTCCTCGGACCACTGGTGATCGGCCAGAGCTGATAAGTAGTTTTCCAAAATTGAAGGGAATGAGATAGGTTATTGTCCGAATGACATCGTCTTGTGATATGATGAGGCATTTGAAAAGTTGCAAAGATGGATTTTTTATCGCAATAGGGAGTGGAAAACCGTGACCAGATATTTACCTATTCATTTCATTGTCTCACCAATCCAAAAGAATTAACCGGTTAGGCTTCATGATAGATGCGAAATCTAGGAAACTATTAGTCGAACAGCCGAACGCAATGTGGGAGCCTCTTTCGTATTCTAATGCTCACAGATCGAAATTAAGGTTAGTGAGCAAAGTGACTTAGAGCCTTGTCATATTTCGGGCCCGAATCAAGCATTCCATTCATTGGCGTACCTATTTAGTGCTACTTACAGCATTTAAAGTCCCCTTAAAGCATTTGTATAACATTTGACGGAAATATTAAAAATCTTACCATGCCATGAAGGCCATATAGCCCATAGAAATTTTATCACACTGAAAGATACATTTTCATTTTAAAGAGGCAGCTAATGACATCGTAAATGTTCATAAATGATTAGCATTTTGTTAAGTTAAATATACTGTTGCCATGAAAGTTAAGTTATTCGAAGTCAAGTAGACCTGAGCACTACCATGTATGTAAAGGGAACTCTCATAGCAACAAATAAACTAGCCTTTTCTCTGTTAAATCTATATGAAGAAAAATGTTAACTTTTAAAATTTCACTCTGTCTAAATACGAAGAAAAGTTGATTAACGTAGTTACAAAGCGGGATATAATATTTATAATATTATTTACATACTAATCGTGACTGCTTCAAGGAGTATAAGCGAAAAGGTAAATAATTTTGCCCGGCTGCAGCATTTAAATAAATGAAATCGAACTGTAATAATGACTGCTACTTCATTTCATCATTAAAATGAAACACCGTTTAATATCCCTTACCGATGATTTGTTTAAGCCGTCTGGACTGAGCACGTAGATTGACGAGTGCCGTGCCGGCGTGTGGTGGGTGTTTAGGCGTGATGCTTCAGGAATCTCTTTGAGCTTTCATGAAATCGATTTTGTAACTGACTCTTTTTCAATTAATTACTCTTCTCTACTTTTAGGCTTCTGCTGAAGTCGAAGGGCTGCTCTCTTTAACCTCAGGATGATGAGTTATTTCACTCTAACCACTGGCACTGTGACCTGGAAGCTCCTACGACGGACTCTTGGGTTTTAAGTTACCCTGCCTTATAAGCGTTGTAGTGCTTAAAGCGCAGTCCAAATTGGCATCTAAATCACTACAAGACGACACCTCCCTTTTGATTCCTGTTCACAACGTAAATGGAAGCTTGTCTCTTGTTCTGCAGGAGCCAGTAAAACGTGACGGGATGTCCCAATATTGGAGGTAGCTAGTACATCCAGGTGAGTACTCAAATGCCTTTTCCTGGCATTAATAAATGGCGCACACATCAAGTGGTCCCTTCGAAAGATGTGTGGCTGCTTGGTGTCTTGGGCATCAACGCGTGACAAAGGTCATGTAGCCAGTGCGCCAGAGATGCAAGCGACGGTCCTGGTGATCAGTCCTCGTCTTAACATTCCATACTCGTGAGCAGTCAAATTGACAATGAAATCACGACAAACCGTTAACGCGATAGCTTTTTTATCAGTGCACATAACATTGATTTTATTTCTTAACGAACAATGTTTTTTTTTAGAAGGCCTACAGTTACGAAATATTCGCAAAGCTTGGTCTGTGCTTCGATTTCCATAAATACAAGCAAGGGCGGCGACGCACGTTCATGATAAAGTGTATTCTTGTGTCCTTCAATTCTCAATTTTTAACTAGTATTCAGCTATTTTGCGATTTTCTCAAAGGCTAGTTTAATTGCAGTTGCGAAAGCGTGTTTATCTCGAAAATGTCGGTTGTTTAAGAACGTTCTGTAAAAGCCTCCAACAGCTCTTTGAAGATCATCCTTAGTATCAAGCGGCGCGTATTTTGCGTCTCGGTTCGTGGGTTACAGAAAATCCAATAACCGGTACCGCTCGATTCTGTTAAGGTATCAGAATTCCTTCAGCAGGCATTTGGGCCGCCTTGGGGCCGGGGCAGCTCGTGTTCGCGCCGGCCTTGGCGCGATCCGGCAGCTGGCGAGTTCTTATAGTTGGCGCGCCTGGGTATTGACCTTGTTTGCCTCATCCTAGCGGGTAAGACGGTTGTGACATGCGAGGATCCAGAAGCTGGTTGTTTTTGGTTTGGTCCGCCCAACTTTCTTCGTATGCTCTTGCGTGCGTATGTTTCTCTGTCAGTTGGCCTTAGCCCTTGCTCTTTTTAGTCTCGTCCTCTTGAGTTATGTCCTTTGCCTGTGTTTCCGTTCACTTGGACTCACGTAAAACCCATAAGCTCTGAGAGTGACATTTTTCTGAATTTAAACTTGGGACGGATTGTTAGTGGCAGTTTTACTTCGAAGTGGGAACGAGTAGGTGCAACTGCTGGCTAGGTTAAGTAGTTGTCGCTGCTATGGTTCCACTTCTCGCAAGGGCGCACTAATCCAATCATTGGATATGTATATCGAAAGTAAGAATCCATTTGTGGCGAGGATTAGTAACGGTAGTAAACCAGAGCTCCGGAACGTGGGATACAAAGGGGTTCAATCATTTGGTGGACGTATTTACGTGTGTATTCTGTCGAGAAATCCAATTTGTCTTCCATTGTGTGTAATTTACCTGTTTTACTCTGTCAGATAGATCAGGCAGTGTTATCGTACTAATTTAACGGGCTCATAGGTCTTCAGTGAAAATCGGATGCAACGATATTCAGTCGTAAATTGAAAATGATGTAGAGGGACCAAAATGTATTTGTGATATACTTTCAGCTTTTACTTAGTTAAGTTTCGTACCACCGTCTATTACAAAAGACTAAACTGAATTTACCAAAAAGGATTTCAAGTTTTGTTTAAGGTATGTTTACGCAAAGGCGCGATGGGGCGCTCTTATTGTCTGTTTGGTCCGTACGGCGAATTGGGTCTCTGTTGTATGGCAAGTAATTTATGGGCTTGCTTCGACAAATTTTACGAGTAACGCGGTGATGAATGTTCGACTATCTCAGCTATCTGTAAGGTAAGTCCCGTTTCATAGGCAGTGACACAGTCACTTAATGCTACCTTTGCCAGACGCTTTAAGGTAGCTATCCTATGTAGAATGTATGTAGATCGGTGTTACACTTCGCACTCGTGAACACTCAAATTGGCGGCGAAATCCCGATAAACCGCAGAGATGGCGCCCGCATTTTCTTGATTTCGTTCCCAGTGTGGAAAAAACTCATGTTATTATTCAGAAATCTGTCGGGTGTGCTGGTTTTTGATGGTTGCATGTATGCCCAGTTAAATACTCCGATATCACCTTTAATTGGGGCGCACACTAGGTAGTCCCCTGGGAAGATAGTTGGTTGAGTCAACGCATGAGCGAAACCGTGCAGTCAGCATACCATATTCGTGAGCAACCAATTCACAGCTAATGAGTTTGCAATATTTACTATACAATTCACCTTATTGTTTACACGAGTATTTCATTGTTTTGTTTCTAGGTAACCCTGTTCGCAAATAACCGTTGGTAATACACCCCTCTGTTTAAACGGACGTAATTTTCCTCGTTTGTTTGATTTTCTGAAATCGAATGTCAGATATGAAATGTAGTTCGCAGATTTGACCCTCATTAGCCTCTTTGATTAAATCACAGGCTGGAATCGATATCTACCAGAGCAGACTTGAACACGACAGTGGTTGTTTCACGGACGCGGGAGGATGGTCCTGAACCCGAGTTTCGAAGATCAAATCGGAGCCCCACGCAAGTGCAAATCCATCACCGCTGCCAACTAGGACCACTGGGTCCACACTGCATGACTGTCACCAAATAACTTCCTTGAGATTCTTCTTTATCTCTCTTTAAGAACCAAAAACGTTTCAATGCAGTCCTCAAGAGACTTCAATCAAGACATCCTTCAGGGGGGATTCCAAATTGCTCATAGGAAATCCTGGGTATTATAGACAAACACTTAGGTACTGGGCGTGCTTATTGAGGAGCAACAGTAAGCAGAAAGGGGTGCATACACAGAACAAAGTTTGTTTTCACTACTTTTCACATGGAGGCATGAAAGTGTAAAGCTGAATTATGCAATTTAAAGAGTTGATGGGACAGGCTCATGGGAGAGCCAATGTTCGTACGAGCAGGAACGACAATGTCAAGTTGGAAAGAAGCTCAGGAAAAGACTAGCCCTCCTGCCCAAAGTCTCTTGTGAATTGACGTTGCTTCTCGAGATCAGCTTCGTTAACGGTAGGCTTGGAGCGGGCGATTGCTTGCAGCATATCCTCCTTAAAGTGGCAAAGCAACAAATTCGTTAATATATATGTAGTTAGCTCCAAATATTAAAATTCAAGGTATTCAATTCACCATCGAGACAATCGGCTCAAGTAACTTGTCGCCGCTTATCTGGGTCCAATCCATTTCTGTTGCCTTCGGATCGGCTGGAGAACAAGGAGTCCAGAGGTCGTTTACAATCACATTTTTATCTAATGGTGAAGGTCCACGCACCTACAAACAGTAAAACATATCCCAGTAGTGCTCTAAAGATACGAGTTTTAGCTAAATTTCACAATATTTGTGTCGCAATCATCAAGAGTTTTGGGCGACTCATTTAGTGCAAGACGTGTCATCTTGGAGAATCAATGTACCGAGACGTGTAGGCGTTCTGACAACGCTTGGAATTTCTAAATTTCTTATTAATATCAATCATTCTACTTACGCCGCAGACCAAGCCGATAGCATGACGGAGGGAGTAAATGCCTACAAAAAAGAAACACGCGTACTGCAACGCGTGATCACAATTTATCGTACTTTAGGCCATATGAACCGAGCCAGAATAGTTAGCTATTCATCATACCCCGGCATTGGAGTTTCACTTGCCAATTACCTACTCGATTTTAGCTGAGTAAATGCCAGAAAGATCCGCTGCAGACCATGAAATTATGCAACACAAAATGTAGTTAGAAACAATACTGGCATTGATGGGCGTAGTTATGGCGCCACATTCGATAATAGATAATGCGTCCTTAAAACAAACCTTTTTAAAGTGAGTGGCCGTTTGAACCTTCCTAATGGGAGACATGAGGGCCTCACGAACGCAGATGGCAATATCAGCTCCCGAGTAGCCATTGGTCGAATTCGCCAATTTCTGAAAATCAGCATCAGAGAGTTCATGAGGTGTGTTGCCCAAGTGAATACGAAACATCTTAGACCGCGCTTCAGCTTCCGGTAGAGGTATGTAAATTCTTTTCTCAAATCGTCGACGAATAGCGGAATCCAAACACCATGGAATATTGGTTGCACCCAAAATCAGTACGTCCTTATTGTTACTTCCTACGCCCTGCAGAAAACAAGGAATAAAAAAACCAGGCACAGGATTTATTTACAGAATTAATGAATATTTAACAAACCTGCATTTGTACTAGAAATTCAGTCTTGATACGGCGAGCGGATTCGGACTCAGTATCGCTACGCGAACTGCAGAGAGAGTCCACTTCATCGATGAAAACTATGCTTGGACGATGGTCACGAGCCAATTCAAAGAGGTTTTTGACCAATTTTTCTGATTCACCCAGCCACTTGCTTACAAGATCAGAGCTGGAAATTGAGAAGAAAGTGGACTTATTAGCCTCTGTGGCGACGGCCTTGGCCAGGTAGGATTTACCGGTACCTGGGGGGCCGTACAAAAGAATTCCCTGCCAGGGGGTTCGCTTTCCGGTGAACAAGTGCGGAAATTTAATTGGCAGAATAACGGCTTCTTTAAGGGCTTCTTTGGCCGCTTCTAGACCTGCCACATCATCCCACCGAACGTTAGGTTTTTCCATGACAATAGCATCACTAAGCTGAGCCTGAAACTTCGTCTTTTCAGTATCTTCTTCCTTCTCATCTTTCGAACGGTTTTTCTCAACCGTACCGCCATCTGGAGCGACCTATGGAAAAAAGTTAGTGGTAAATTTAAGCTTCAACAATTGAGCTAGCTGTCGTCCTACTCTGGGTGTCGGTAAACCGTTTGAAAGTTAAAAAGTGTTATAATGTCGCTCAGTAGGAAGTGAAAAGCTAGACTGATCACGAAAACACGCAAAACATTTCAGTTACCTGAAGCTAAAAATATGAAGATACTAAAGATAACATGGCATATATGACGATTTATCAAAGGAAATCAAGCAGATCAAAAGCTAAACATAAACGCCATCACAAGTGCGTAAAAAAAGGTCACTTGAGACCCAAAACATAACACTGAAATGAACAATCAAAAAACACTGAGATGTGACAAAGTAGGACTTATTACAAAAAAATCAGAAACTGCAAAATCTAACCGCACATCAGACGCTATTAAAATTGCATACCCTCTGCAATTAAAACAGGAATATGCGGCGTAAAAATATCTATGATAATATAATACCAGAGTAAGGCAAACGGTGCAAAAATAAGTCCAAAACTTACTTCCTCCTTGTTGTTCGCGGACTCAAGATAATTTTTTATTTTTTCAGCGCGGTCCAAATATTGCCCGACCTTCTTTTTAATACTGTCTCTCGATTTATCATTATGACAACCATCTAAGGGAATTATTTGCAACAAGAACTTACATTTGAGTGCATGAAGCATGTAATCGCACCCAACCTGGTAGAGCCTTAGGGCTTCTTCGTAGTTTTTTTTTCTGTCCTCTTCTGTTGCTTTTACTACAGTTTCGATTCCCTTCTACAAAAAAACGAATCATCTAGAAATTATTAACAAACATTAAGGGCAGCACTAGCATCATTAGCCATTCCTACGGAAAGAGATATCCGGCAGTTGTAATATGCGCGCGTTGACACTTAAGTATAACATAATTTGGCAAACACTTTAAGCCATGCAACTGTTGTGCGATTGTCAAAGAACATTTATTGTGAAAAATTTATTTACGAAATCTTATTGAACAAAAGCACGGCGCTTATTATTCGTTACTTTAGAAGAAATGTTTGAACGCGCAACACTTCTTTGATTCCCCTTTCATTTATGTTTATTTAATAGTCAGCTACGTGTAAACAATTTTTTCAAGAAGAAAAATGTGCTACATTTGCGTCTATTCTTTAAATTGGCAAAGAAGGCTGACATAGCTACTTAAATTGAACATGTTTGAATCTGCGATCGCTTAGGTTCGGAAAGCTATTACGATTAGACAAGTGCATATGAATGTGGCCATTAGTCGACACTTTTCAATGAAAAATAAATTAATTTAACACCTGCGCATTCGCTCATGGAGACAAGCTGAAAAATATGAATGGTATGTTTAATGGTTAGTTTTTTAAAGAAAAATTCCAAGATTCGCCCGTCGTTAAGAGCCAGTGTGTGGCTAAGACGATCAATTATAAATAAATTGTAATAAGCATTCAACTTTGATTTCGACAGCTTGTCGGATGATAATCCCAATATAATTTCTAAATAAGACCGCAATTGACGAGGTCATCGAACCTGATCTTCATATCGCACGGTAAGCTAAAGGTACTGCTTTAAACCACAGACTATAATTTAAGTATACGAAATTAAAAGAAGTCTTTGTCAAGGAAGTGATTAGATATGTCAGAGTTTCTTCAGGCATCTTTAAATAGTCCGGCAAATAATGTCTATTCAGAACTTCGAGGGTAAGACAAACAAGAACCATCGACGAGGCAATATCAACCAAAATTCTGTCTGCAATTCCATTAAAACTTAAAGTCAAACGTTCACGCACAGTTCTTAAATGATAATGTTAAGAATGAGCATAAACTACGAATCTGCCACATTGAGTAAGTACACCGACGAAAATCGGATGTATCCTTCCGAGGAAGTGTTATTCCTTTCCTGCCGAGTCACCACCCAAAAACGAACCATCCCGAACGCGTGCCTTACTAACTCAGTTAACTTGAATTAATTTTAAAACAAAAATAACACTTTGTATCACCAAATTCGATTTTCTATTTTGGAATGCGTGGTTCTCAGTTGGTACGTCCCCTATGGATTTTCATTCGGAGATAATTTTGAATCGTTTGTAAAGCAATTAATCCACTTTATGTTATAGTTCCGCTTGCATATCAACTTAGGTTTGTGGGATGTCATGACGGACGTCCCATCCAAGCTGTTAATCGGGCACGGTATTGTACTGCGGACGCGAATATTCGGGTCAAGTAGACGGCCATACTACAAGTGGCCGCTATTTATAAATGACGTTTTCTTTTGCTCATGCTGGTAACGAAATCAACTCCTGTACTGGCCAATGACAATACGTGATTTAACGAATAACAGTGGAGCAAATCGCGATATCCTCAGAAAACTCATTAACTCGCTATATCGTCCATTCACACCGTTTTCATTCCCCTGCAAACTATTCACGAAACCCCAATACGGTACAAAATCATTATGCTTCTTTCCCGTATTTGTTTTATCCATGCATATCTACCCCCCCCCCCCTCCCTCCCAAAGCATTCCGGGACTTATTAATTAGACTCATAGTCAGTGGAATGAAGGCATAGCTCCTGACTTTCAGTTTCTTTGTCAACTAATATCTGTCCTGACTATAGCCAGAAAATCGCATTTTTCAGTTGATTTACTGAACTAAATTTAGCGATTTTGCATTGAATTTAGGATCATAAGGGCATGAACATAGGTGTTCCAAATTCGTTAGAGGGCCAGCAGTTATAACTGAGTAGATATAAGTGCATCTAATTTCTGATCTGGTTCTTGTCGATAAGAGATGAGATGAATTTATATATCACCTTTGCAATTTCGTATTCACACATTACATAGGCTTCTTCTGTTAGCGTAATGAGCATGATTCTGGTTATGAAATATAGTTAAATAATTTATGTTGAATCGTTCGCTAACTTGAATAGAGGGAAGTTGGAATTTTGTGTTGCCATTTGTATATGCGTGTCGAGTAAAAATAAGTTCTTGGCATGGATTAACAAACAGTGGAGCATATTTCAATAAATTCAAAAGCGCAACTGTAATGTTCATGAAACTGGAAAAGTAGAGTTCCAAAACTTTTACAATTTTGGCTTTCAAACATAATTCCAACTTGGATCTCGAATCCATTGATCAGTTGGGGAAATGAGTGTAACGCAAAGAAATCCAAGCTTTCGAAGTGGGACTCTTGAATCGAACGTATTTGAGTGTGCAGCATTCAAACTAGCGACATCTAAATTTGCACTTCAAAACCTGCCACGATCTGGGTCCTTGTTTAAT
The DNA here is from genome assembly GCA_019097775.1 of Moniezia expansa. Taxonomy (NCBI): domain Eukaryota; kingdom Metazoa; phylum Platyhelminthes; class Cestoda; order Cyclophyllidea; family Anoplocephalidae; genus Moniezia; species Moniezia expansa. The sequence goes on from JADFDV010000097.1 coordinate 1,914,814, forward strand.
GGATATGATAAAACCTGTTCGCTAAATTGTGCTTTGCTCATCATGACAAAGCGAAGGAGCAGAAGCTCAGTTAATTTAAACGCCACCTTTTTAGGCTATCAATGGAAAATCTCGGAAACTAAGTCACACATGTTCCCCAAATATTAATTTTCATATCGAAGTACTTCTGTTGCCACATTTTTAATTGCCTTTTTCAATCAATAACATCACTTTGAAAGCTCAAGCAGTTCTAGAATGAATTATTGCGAAATGGAATCCGAGTAGGGCTACTTAAAAATCACTTCAAGATTTATTGCTTTAAAGTGTGGTATTATTAAAAACGATGCGTGGGTAAGTTGTAAAGAAAAGGAAAATTAAAATAAATATTCACACGACCAAACTTTTCACGATGTGCGCAGACTGGTTTGACGTGGCAGAGAAAATTAGCCCAACATTTGGCTCAAATCGAAACGGTATTCTTCATAAAACGATGTAGAAAGGGTAATGTGAAGTTTCACGTCGCGAGATACATATTTAGCCATATGCCTTGAGGCCATGCACAACGTCTCATCGAACGAGCCGTTCTCGAAATACCTTAAACGGATGGATTTTCTATTAACGTACTGTATGACAATTTCAGCCAATATTTGGAAAAATCAGTCAGAATTTTTCGAAAGCCTTAAAATTTCCATTACATCTGCTGTAGGCGAATACCTTTCATCCGTATTCTAGCTTCCAGTGTTTTCATGTTTCAAACAGTTGGGTATGGGTGGTGGTATGGTAATATGTGAGGTAAGAGCCTTCCAAATTTCGTTCTATGGACAAAGAACTAGCAGTTTGTTAACCTTCCATCCGGTTAGATTTTTTTAGACTAACGCAAATCAATGGCATAGACCAGCGCGGAGTAGAACACGGAAGAGGGAAGCAGCCTTCCGGAAAAGAAATTTGTTGAGAATACCGTTGACGAAAAGAGGCAGCTGGAACTTCGAGTACTGAGGCTTGAAAATATCCCTCCCCAACGAGTGCCATATTATCTTTTTCTCAGTTATTCTTTGGTTATCGACCTTGTAGAACGACAACCCACTAACAGAGGTGAGATTTTAAATATCAAAAAATAAACCTCCAACCCATTTATTATCTAAACAAAAAACAAATAGTTTTTTTATTAGTATAAACAACATCACGAGTATTTATATCTGTTACATATCCTTGCCGCAAAAATGCCAGTGGTAGAAGGGGCGAAAGAAACATAGACGGTTTAAGGTGAAAGAGAACGATGCTTTTAGAGGAAGAGGATTGACGAAAAAAGACAATGGGCCTTCGTTGTGCTCAGTGAGGTGTCCATGGGAGTTGGATGCTAGAGATGAACATGGTCTGTACAAATAGTAATGCAGAGGGGATGGAGAAGAGGGACAGTCTGGGGGGGAGGCGGAATGGGAGAGAGAAGATTTCGGAAGCACCTTGGCATTTGCTCACGCCACAGTGGCAAGTAGTTGCTTAATCACTCGTGGTGTTGTGTCATCGGTAAAGTGGAGGGTCGAGTACCTATGAAGGGATGAAAAAGAGATCATAAAAAAAATGTGTTGAAAAGAGAAGCTATCCGTGGTAAAAGATGACGAAGACCAATGCAGAATAACTGCGATTCAAAACTACAAGGTACACAATCTTGATCGATGCTTTGATCAAGGACAGCGAAAAAAAGGAAGGTAGAAATGAGTATTTGAAAAAGGTCACCACTACCTTCAGTGAAGCGCAGAGTGGTGCGCCAAAGAAACCTTTGTAAAGGCCTTTGCGACCGAAAAAAGGCTTGGATGATCATGAAGACAAAAGAGTGATAAGAATTGAAGGCCGAATAAAATACCATATTTTCGAATGTCCCCTCAATGCTTGAATAGCCAGAATCCGATAATATCCATTCCGAGACACCACCAGCCGATTTCGAACAGACCTCAACTGTTAACGTTCTCGGGGAAATGTATAATCAGCTATTACACAAGCATCATGAATCCCATCTTCAGAAATAGTAGATGGCAAACATAAGCTCCGAGGTTCGATATCCAAAAATTTAAAATGAAAACCAGCTGCGGGAATCTCGAATCACATAGACCTCCGCCTCTCGGTCTCAGAGACAATGACAACTGCATATTTTTCATCTTATTTAATATCTGTGCAAATTAACAAGCGATGAAAGTTTATATCCATTTCAAGCTTGAAATTCAGGATTTCACAAACGCTTCTGGAGCTCGAGTGCTTTCCAGCCGCATTAGACGGGGCATGGATTTGCACGATAAATGGCGAGACAGGAAGGTGCTTCAGGGACTTATCGAGTTTACCTTCCGTTGATGGGGCGATTAGTAGGCAGTGAAAGTCGATGAGACGAACAAGACTATCAATGCATCTAAAAGTCTGAGCACTAGTACAAGTGCTCATTACGGAAGTTTGCACGAAAGGAGTATCGTCAAAGTCAAACAATTTGACGTTTCTGGAATCGATTACTTAATATTGCATGCTTAAATCGGAATTGATTTAATTTTCTCAATAAGGAGGGAAAGAAGCAGCTTTAAATCTGGAGGGTGACACAGACATTTATCAAAAGATGTGGGCCTAAGAAGGGACATTCAACTGGAAGAGTCTCGATTAGAGGGATACCAAAGTCCTTCTCCTCTTGATTCATACCTTTTTTTAATTTTGTATACCTTTAATTTTCAAATCTTGTGAGCCCATTCGGGTAAGTAAATGAAAAATCATCTGTGACGTGGAGTCAAAAATAAAAAAATCGAATAAACCAAAGCTTTTTTACGAATTCCAATAAGATCACTTATAAGCTAAGAAAATGAAATTGCGAAAACAAAAAATGGAGATAAAACTGAGCATTTGAATGACAGTTAAACGAATTCAGCAAGTAGAAAATGCAGCGTAAAGCAGCGGTTCATACTGATACAGCAATTTAGAAATATAAATAAGATTTATTTTCGCAATTAAGGTGTTTTACTCAAGTTCAAATTCGTGAAGTGTGCTGATGGATTTCAGGCTCCTGAAGTCAGATGTGGCTAGATGTGTGCGCTACCGTTAAACAGGCCAGCAAATAAACTTCCAAAGTAAAAGCGCTTTCGCTGGCTGATGCTGGTTAAGGCGTTTCAGGACAGAGATCAGCTACAAAAGGCCACATTAAAGATTCGTCTTCCACGCTACTGCCAATTGACGGTACACGATGACAATAACACGAAGAAGCCAACGGGGATCCCAATTTAAGCTGGAGTTTTTTATTCCCTTCAATTAAGGCTCCCTATATTATAAACCTACAGCAGTGGCGAGTGCAACCACCCAGCCGTCTAAGTACTTTGATCGGATTGGTCTGTGCTGAACTATCTGATCTCTTTCGCCTCATTTATCACCGAAATAGTGATTCCGGTATATTAAAGCATCACAGGGATAAACTCTTCAAGTCCTCACTTAGTCGATCAAGTTCCTCCCTCTAGTAGTGTATAATAAGAATCCACAGTTCACAAGCGATTCGGTTAACGATTTCTATAACTTCCCGATCAGATTTCTGGCGTATTCTCATCTTAATGCCAAAACCACAGAAAGGAGAGTTCTGCAGTACTCGGTCTCAGAGGAGTAAATCAAACAGGTTTATAGGAGTCGAAAGACCATTAAGACTGATCTCAGAAAAAAATGATGTACGCGACTTGACTTTGACGGATTGTCGCTTGAGCAGGAGAAAAAAACTGACGAACAAGAACATCTACCGAATTGAAAAATAGGGGAAATCGTGGATTGGAGCATAATGAAAAATCTAGAAGAGAGCGAAAAAGGGACCCACTAGCAAGGCCATACCCCAACGCCTTAAATTACTGTTACTAAGGCGAGTGCTCTTTTGTCACTGCTTGAAGTATCAAGATACTATGCATTCTTTGAAATAGGTCAGATGTGGACGCGTGCCTCTGTGATATAGCCACTTGAGGGCATAAGGATAAAAAATTGCCAAGCTGCACAAACTGGTAGTGAATGCAAAATTACGGAGAAGTGTTAATTAACCAACAGCGCTGATAATGTGGATGATATATGCGAGGAAATTGGAGCGATATGTGCACGATCAGAAGGCTCTGGATGAAGAGGACCTAAGAAGAGATTTTGAGTAAAAAAGAAATTGAAGTCGCCTAGAAGAGGGCGTTCCAGACACAATTACTATTAGTCAATGATAAGTGACGGAACGCGAACCCAACAATAAATAGAGGGAACCTCGGTCCTCGGTGCAATATAGTAAAAACCGTGTTAAAACCGGTACATTATACATAATGGAATAAATCGCTCAATCAAAACCTTGAGTGACTTTCTCGCACAAACTCTTCCAACCACTTGCATAGTGGTGACTAGACTCCGTTTCTCTCTCTCCCTCGCGCCAATCACACCAATCACCCAAAAACAATAGCTATAAGCACACACCCAATCATATACCCCATTTCTCACTTGGCACGTGCGTGAATGACGAAAGCTACCAATAAGAAGTGAGTCGGGCTACATAGTGGAAGAGTAGAATCAGATGCCTCTACCGCTGGTCAGAGGAGACAAGTACAGACACGCATAATTAATAGAAGCAGCGCAGAACATCATTCCGGCGTCCCGTAAACAAAGCCGGCCACAATCAAAGTCGCAATCTGATTGGTTCAGAGTCAAGTCACTTGTACGCGAAGTGAATGGTGTAAATTCCATGGCCACGATCCATGAGTTCGAATTGCTTGAACATCATTTAAGTGTAAAACTACCAAGCACACATCACGTGATCGTTGGAGGTACATAAATATCCAGCCCCTTTCGGCAGAGTCTAGACACAAGTTGTATTACAAATAGTTTAATTTTGCATTAAATTAATTCGCAATTTGGTAGCAGGCACGACGGCTTGTTGTCTCAGGAAGTGCAAATTGGAGATAAGTAAAGGGCGTTTTGCTGTCGGTTTCTATAATGAAGGTGGTGTTTTCGAGTTTCCAATCAATCAGCAAAAGTCAAAATTGGGTAGACTATGATTAGATTTTGTGAAGCGAAATTGTTTTGGGCGAAAAAAATATCCTAATGAAAAGCAAAGTGTTTTGAGGAAGAGGGGAAAACTGCTAGGTTCTAACTTGTCAAAAGTCCCAGCAGGACAGATTCATGAGGATATAAGATGCCTGGGAGAGCAAGAGGCATCAATATTAAGAGGAGCTACCGCTAAAATGGACAGTTCGTGGACGCTACCTTCACAAACAGCTAACCGAAAAAAAGAACAGCCCAATGCCTTCTTTCCTCTAAATTAAAAATGAAACACTCTTTCGCAATCAATAGAGCAACCAAGAACTAGTGAAAAGGATCGTACCCAAGGCAGCTCAAAGTTAGTGCAAGATGACACTCATTCGAATCCATCTACTAGAATATCGCAGAAGAATAATCTATAAAACAGTTTCTGAATATGGTCTTGCTCAAAGAAACTACTGGGTGTTGAGAGCCTAGTCGATGGATTATCCCTGTTACCAGTGATATCCGTCATTGAAAGTTGCCTAGATAGACAGTCCGATTCCTTGCTCTTCTAAGATACACACATTTGTATCTTAATAATTCACTACACTAACTCGATGCCGGCCACATTTTCAGCTTTAGATGTAAGATCAGGAATTTTCACTTTAAATGAAAAGAGTTGAGAACTGATTTTGGTACATCGCGAATCGACAGAGAGTAAGTAGAGTTGATAACCAAAAGGAGATAAAATTCAGAGAAACGACACAAACCTTAAGAGCAGAGCACAGCTCAGCATTCGCCTAACTTCAACTCGACAAAAAAAAAACAAATATTAAAGATGAAATTCTAAGGTTTGCTCAAAAAGCGACTTTGTTTAAACAGTCAAACCTCAAAATAATGAAGTGGTTAAGCAATAAAACATTTCTAGAGTACCCAGAAAAGAGCTTTAGATAAACAGTCGACAGCCCGGTTAGCGAGACAGCCATTTTGAGATAACTGGCAAGTTACTTTCCTTAGGTTAAAAATGAATTGCAGGAAGATTTAAAAGCCTAATGGCTAAAGATAGGGTGAACAAATTGAATAGCTCCCAAGTAATCGAACAACTTTTCGAGCCTTACATTATTGGGAGGCCAGAACATAACGTAAGAACAGTTGAATAAAAGCCCGAATTAATAGAAGGAGTATTATTAAAATCCTTAATGAAATTAGAACCAAGTAAATAGACATAATGTGGTGTAAACATATAGATATGCACTAATAATTGACCACGAAACCATTTATTCACAAGGCAAGCCCCTCCATCAAATTATATGCTGCGAGAACGAAACTATTTTCTCCTAAGTGCATAATTAAGATGAAAGCTGATTGTGTGCATGGTGTTTAACAAAAACGCGGATGCTTTTATCCTCTATGAGAAGTAATTTCAACGAGTTGCAACAAAAAAGGGGTACTTACTTGATTGCATTGAGCAAAGACTGCACATTCTTCGGGTTCTGTTCCTTCAATAGCCTGACGCAGCTCTTCACCTAAAATGGTAGGAAGGCAAGCAATTAAGTGACCTGAATAATTACTAAACAATAATTATATGTTAACCTTAATAGAAAACGACACATAGGTAAGTGCGAAGGCCTCTAGAAGAAGAGAATCTGGCAAGATCAAACTATAAAGAGAAAGACTAAAAGTTGTTGTCAAGAGGAAGTGCAGCAAGTATACAAAATCAAGACATTCTACCACCCAACAAAATATTATCCCCATCTCCTCTTCCTCACATTAGAAGTCAAACCTTGTTTTCGTTTTTCGCTAAGGTATTGAAATAAACAATACACTCCCAAACAAAATAAAAAAAAATATGGCTTTCAAAAATATAAATGAATAACATGAACGTTGGAGGCCTTGTGTTGATCCCAAAATACAAAACCATACTTAGAGTGAAATGAAATGGGCTACACAAAGAAAAAGAGCGATGAAAGATATTTTGAAGGGTGGAGGAGAGCCGCAAATGCAGATAGATAAATTTTGGTGGCCGAGGATACGTCAATTGATCTGATTATCCAATGTAAATATATTTCCGATCGGCCATTAAATCCATCGCTTTTCGAGTTGGACAAATCTTGTTATACTGATTGTCAATCGAAAGTCATCAGGTTGTAATTCTAATTGAATACCTTCAAAATCAGGTACTTAAGGCTATGCCACCGAAAGCCTAATACACTGCTTTTATGAGTTTCGACAGTGGTAAGAACATTTCTGGTGAAAGCGGGTGGAAAGACGGGAAGAAAAGGAAATTAAAAAAATCAAATGCGGAAAGCAGACCTCGGGGAGGGTGGAACTTACAAATAACATACGCATGGGAATTCCGAAAGCATAAAGGACGATGTTCATATAGGACGGTAGGTTTTTAGGAGGACCAAAGGTAATTAGCAACACAGAAAATATGCAACACAGATGAAGAGAACTTCGAACAGAAGGAAGCGAGAAGAACTTGATCACTCTCGCTCTTCCAAAGGCCCATCTTCTTAAGGTCTGTAGAACAGTTTCATCATAAAGATTTGAGACCACTAAACCAATCTCCAACCGCTTGATTAAGAAAGCATTAGGCAATATTTCGAGCTCTGTCAAGCCAGCCTTCAAGGTCACCTTCAACCGTCCGGCCATAAGAGTGAGCTAATCCACAAGCCCGATCATTTCCTAAGCCTCCCCCTAAATGGCCCATTGTTTTCCGATTTCACTTTAAAAATATTTAAGACTGATTATAGAAGAGGTTTCGAGTTGCTAATCACTAACACGCATTCATTCACACGTGTAGATAAAACCAACACCATATATACACATGAACCACCACGTCGGGACTGAAAATCGGATAAGTTTACTGCGAATTTTAGTTTTGAGAAAGACAGAAAGGATGCAAAATAAGAATACTACGATGAGAGTTTTGTAATTACTCACAAGAGAAAAAAATAACAAGGATAGCTTTTAAAATCTAATTAGGCGTCTAGGCCCAAAACATATTTTCTGACAAGATTGAAGAAAAGGTGCTCCTTATGATTCCAAAATCACAAATTAATCTGGACATTCGGTCTATCAAGAGAGGGCAAATGAGAGGTATAAAAATTAGACTAATGTCCGCATTGAGTAGAAGCGAGAAGAGATTGCACTGAAGAGGAAGGCTAAAGGTAACATTTCAGCCTGTTGCCTTTGGGCTAGGGTTTGAATAGATTCGCTAATAAGGAACGATGAATTATGATGGCAAGAAATCATGCAAAAATAGTTAAGGGCCCGATCCTCTAATTATTTATGAGCCAGATCAGACTCGTTCAAGCTCGTGACAAAAATGACAACGACAAATGGTCCAACTGAATAAAAAACTGAAAAACATCATTCTTTTCCGAAGCCAGACTTATTTTTAACAAAACTGTTCCCAGGCCCTTAAAGGAAGGGATCCAATAGGCCACAAATCATCATACCTTCTGTTAGAATTCGTACCCAACACAGGCCAAAATCGTTCTTCCCTTGATTGAGCCTTCCATTTTTGATCGAATATGGAACAACCGGCAACCCTTTAAATTGAATTATATTCCCCAAGTGAGTCACAACTAGCTCTGAAGCACGCTAGCAAGGCCATTGGCAAACCCATGCTGCCTGTTGCGTTAGAGTAAACATGCCTTTCCACGTTTTTTCCCTATTTGCTCTCAATGGATAATCGATAACGGGCGTAGACGACTGCCGGGCAAAAGAGGATTGCGCACTAACAAGCCAACTTGGCCGAACGCTCAAGTGGTTATGCAAATTCGTGAACTGCAGCTCTATTGTACTAGGTACACATTTAAACTAACGGGCGAAGAGGGATGATAAGGCATGCGAATTCCAACGACCAGCAGTAAATTTCAACTGTTTTGGCCGCACGCACGGGAAACAGTCTTCCAGCTGTCAATTACGCATTTTCAAGGAACTTGTAGCTTTTGAAACAACTTCCCACTTGAATAGAAATTAGCTATAGTCTTGAATCTCCGCCTTGAAGGCCCATAATCATGTGTTCATTCATTTTCCAACAGAAGCAATTTAGTTCCGGAGGCATTTATTCATGTCCTAAGAGTTCTTGTTAACAAGACCTATCTGATCCAACATTTCATATGAGAGCAACGGACAACCAAGCGCTTAATACTCGGTTTTTCCCACTGGCTTTCCCACAATAATGTTCTTCAGTTCATTAGAAGCCAGAGCCAGAGATTAATGGCCTGCCAACCACCATTTCTAATCAGGGGCGCACTATGCTACCTACCCCTTTAGCGCATTGTCATATTGTAATGACCGTCTTGGGGTTTTAAGGTTTATCCAAAGCTGATGTGTGTGCGTGTATTAGATGCGATGAGTTTAGGAGAAACTTGAAAGTTAATAAACTTCATGGCAGAATTACGTTTAATTCAGTTTATATAATAAAACAGTAAATGAGAAAATAAATAATCACATGGTAGATTAACAAATCCTACAAGCCAATTACCAGATAATCTATTCCCCCGATCGCTCCATATGCAAAGAGGTGAGAACTGCAACCAAAACATGTTAAAAAATGCCGCATTTTATTAATGAATGTCAAGAGAGAGCAGTAACCTTCAAATCACCACCTGTTCAGCAAATAAATATCTAGCGTTTCCGGATGAATTGATGGTATGGAGTTCAAGCGAAGTATTGCAATAAACCCAACAATAATAGGAATCGACATATTTGTCCTGATATAGACAAAAATGTTCCCACCTCCATGGGCCAACATACAGCTCTTGCGATTGTAAGTGAGCAAAAATCATCGTTCGTATCAAAGCCAGAAAACTTCTTGAATCAACTTCGATGCACATCGACCGACAAATTGGAATAGGGTTACCAACTGTGACGCCTATTAGCTTGCCTAACCTGAAAGATTGCACATGAGGTAACAACACATAAATGGAGTCCGGGGTTCGGTTTCAGTGCGGTTAAGATAAACAACACTGCAAGTCAAAGTGCGGACAAAATAGATGCAACTGACTGTGGTTACGAAGTTAAATAATCATAAAAGTGGACACGACGTAACGGCACAGATGAATGTAAGTAACCAAGACACAACTTGGCCATCCCAATGTAAAAGAGGCACCGGAGACGCAAGTGGTAGTGTAAAAGAAAATAATTAGATTGTTAACAACCCATTTATGGGATCATTCTACGAAATGAAGCTAGCATGAATAGATGATAATGGGAGGAGGGTTTATGGTTTCAATCATCAGAGAAGTATGAATGCTTCATCATGAAGTATTTACTCTTACTGTTTCTAGGGATAGACAGTTATCAAGCTTGTCAGGACAGTGACTGATTGTACTTTTCAGTCATTATATTTTTCTATAGAATTAATTAGGACAGTTGAGATCCGCCCTTCAGGAGGATCGCACTGTATCTTGATCAAATGAAGACTGAGAATTTCAAACATTCAGGAACGATGCATTCGTAACAGCTAGCAATACAGCCAATATGATCCACAGTCAACTGATTTGAGTTACTAACCAAATCCGATACAATAGTAATCAGAGACATCCAAATACGCCGAGGAAACAGCATGAGGCATTATCCGACCGGAACAGGGTTTAGCACAATATCATGAATCTTTTGCCTTACAAAAAGTGATGCCTTGAAACAACTCACGCTCTTTGAAAAGTTCATATAAGAAAAAACTAAGATGCCAAAGGATAATTATGAGCTGCAGATAATTGGAAAACTGCTCTGATCTAGAGAAATGAAATTTTCAATAACCATATCGCTAGTGCACATTGCTATGGTCAAATGCAACTTTGAATCCCCACTTATATTTTGGCAATTCTTGTGATAAGGGGTAGAAAATTCTCTCAATGTCGTTACGTGGTGGCACATTTGAATTTAAAGTTTATTCAGTTGCGATGCGAGAAATTGAAATGCGATTTTCTATGTAAACAAAATTAGGTTAATGACCGGTAATTGAACCACTAAGATGGAGGTGGTGACCACCGGTAACTCCAGGGGCAACTCTGGGGGCTAATGAGAGGGGCGGCCGGATAGGACTAATAACCCACCGGACGTACAAAATTAGATTATGCCAGCAGAAGTACAAATGCATACAGCCTGGTAAACGGGGACGACGTAAAAGCCTGGATTCATGGTCTCAAACATGGACTGTGGAACGTGCGTGCATGTGGCAATGAATTGGATCCCTGCCAGTAATTTGAAAAGACTTCTAGGGAACGTATACAGATTGTCTGCCCTTTACAATGCCGAGGACGGACCAGGTGCCACTACGAGGTTGAACTGCTACCAGTACTAAGGAACTATGCCGGGAAAGTGGTCAGAGAACCGAAGACGTCGATAAGCGCTCTTACTGCCTTCTGTGCTAATGGTTGTTCGCTACTTGTTGTAGAATCTATTTGTACTTCTGTTGTTCCCCCAATAAGTCCTTGGGACTTGCCCTGATGGCTGGGGAGTAAATAAAAAAAACGAATGACAATAAGAGTAGGGAACCAGGATATTGGAAGGAAACGTTACTATGAACCCAAGTTCTGCATTCGGGTATAATACACTTTTGAAAGCCAAATATACTAAAGATAAGTAAATGTCCTTTAATAACCACACTGAATACTCAGAATTTCATTAGGGCAATACATCAAGAAGGCTTAAGTTGGGAGTAGCGCAAGGAACAGCAGCTCACAAGAACCCAGAAGAGAGTGGTGGGTAAGGCTTCAGGACGAACGATTTCAGCAACCAAAGAATAGTCATTTCAAACACCTGACCTAAGTTGTGGATTAAGTCGTTTTATTAATTAGTGAGTGGAGGCGTGGTTTATCAGCAGGGTAGAAATATTCAATGCCAAAAAAGTTCCTAGGTGGGTAAGTTCAAAACTAAGGACAACCACACTAAACAAAAAGAAAAGATGGAATTTAAAGCCCGTGTATTTAAGAAACGCATATGAATGAAAAATTGACTTGCGAAATATCTAGTGGGGGTACTTTAGGTAAATGCTAGATGATGTATTTATAAGCTTGATAACAGCCATATCACATTAGACTGCTTCAATGACTAGTACAAATTATATTTCTCTGATGTCAAAGCAGAAAACCAAAAGCGTATAAAAAAAGAGCTTGAACTCACATCGAGTTTAGATGACTTGCGGAAGACACCATAGGGATCAATATGGTCGTAGAGAATGATAACGCCAGTCATGACTCGCAACAAAAGCATGAGAGTATCGTCACGGGTCACGCGACTCCTAAGCGATGGTTTCACTAGCAGACCTCGACAGATGTGAGCCATCGCGGCTAGGCATTCAGAAGTTACGTCCATCGGAATCATCACGTCCTGTAAAGAATTGGATAACATCAACAGGACAACCATATAAAGGGAGATGGTCAACCCTGGATCCAAGCAAATAATATTCTTTTGAAAGCAAGAACTCATAAGTTTCCCACTAGAAACGTGTCTAGAACCGTCTCAAGGTAGTGTTAAGCGCAAATAGAGTTCAATCAGGGACAAGCTATCTCGATACATGTTTGCTGAAAGTTGAATCAAAAAGTTGCTTTGCTTATGATAGTAAGTTTTATCATATAAATATTTACCAGTATTAAATTACATAAAAGACGAAATGACTAGATGGCAAGGACTAAATTTGAAGGTACACTGAATTCAAGAGTGGACAAAAAGCCAGTTCCACTCTCCTCATATTTTCCTACCTTCCATTTCGGCATTCGAAGATTTCCTTTTTTTACATCCTCAAAGCTATGTTAAAATCGACAATAGTTGTCGCAGAACAATAAGATGAAAAAGGGTCAGTTTAAATAACTAGCGGCTGCAATTTCAGTGATCAAGGGGTGGCAGGAAAGTATATTAATCAAAGAGGAAATAAATGAAATTGTGTTTGATTTATAGGAACATCTATTTTAAAGGTGTGAGAGCAGACACTTGTAGTAATAGGGCATCTAGCCGTGAAAGTTAGACGTTCATAATCAAGGAAGTCATTTTATGCAGCATTTCGGGTACCTTTCGGGATGCTACTCAGTTTTCTTCTGTAATAAATCAAGAGGCAACCGTATTTCCGACTAGATGGTACCAACTCAAGTCAACTTAACTTTTTAAATTTTGACGTGGAGTTATCGAACACGAAGCGTGCAGTCAATCACGGGTTTTTCAAACTTGAAGAGATAAGGACACAATCAATATGATTCACAAGCCTTGAGAATTCGATGTCGACGAAATTCAGAGATGGGGGCGCCGAGTGAAGACACCTTTCGAAGTAAATCACGAAGCATACATGACTATTTCTCAACTGGTAAATGTCCAATTCTTCGAAGTCGAAAGACTACGACTTCGATCTACTTTCTTTTTTAGGAGCTTCCTTTACCGAAATATCGTATTTAACCCTGGGACTATCAGCTATCCTTTCAACGTATTAGTTTTTTTAAAAGAATCAGCGGATTTATCAAACTAAAATCAGTGAAACGATTTATCAAACCGGTATTTCGCAATACCTGAGCACCAAAGAACTAAAACCATGGTCACAAATCGTTACCCACAAAAACTGGATAAAAAGGCAAGTGAAGAGATGGGATTATTCCAAAATTCATTGATGACTGCGGCTAATAGACGAGAGTTCGCTGATCTCCCTTACTAAGTATCGCTAGATTTAAATTCAAAAATAAGAAAGTATTGGATGTATTCACCTACATCATACACTAGAGGTGCACTTATGCTCAGCACTCCTTTCCGTTCTATACCGTCTTGGGCAGTAGTGTAGAATCTATTAAAACTTGATAAAAACTCAGCTTAAAGATGACTAAAAGAATATTAACAGAAGCCGACCGCTAGTCAATAGAGGCAGGTACAAATGCAATTGCAGTAGAACAAAAAGATAATTTGAATTGATACCTGCCTTCAACCGATTCAGAGTTTCACAGTTGAAGTAAGTTGAATCAATTTGCGATACGTTACGGATTGAGGGGTTCCACTTGAGATGAGCTGGTGGAGACCCATTTTATCAATTCAGGTTTTTACAATTTGTTAGATTATAAGCAGTTAATGCAGTGATGACTGTTAATCCTGACGCCAAATTTTTCTCACACGCACATGGACACGCTTGAACAAGGTTAGAACTGATGTTTCTGAGCCAATAAGTCGATCAACGAACGTAGTGTATCGGTGCTCAAAAGAACGGTACAGTAGCGATGGAGAGACGCTTGTGCTTCTTATTTACGAGATGAAATGAAGTAAATGAGGACGTAGTTTTAGTGGTGGTATGAAGGTGCAAATGAGATAACCGTTGTAAAGTTACTCCTTTAGGGTGATACCATTTTACATTCAAATTCGATGGGACAGGGGTTTAGAAACCCCTATACGAATCTCGCCCTTCCGATACGGCAGAACCAGTATGGAAAAAAGGCGATCCATCTCACGCACAACAACAGATTAGGTCGATTGGAACTCCTGTATTCTATTGACTGAATATCTCTCTACATTCACAAATGATTCTCGGCGACCTAGAAACCCGTTTAAACAGTTCTTAAATAAGAAAGGCAAATCTGGAAATAGACAAAGGCGAGAGGAAAGTAGGCGAGTCTGAGAAAAAAGGCGCTGAAACAGCAAGATGCACTTAGAGACTGCCAAAGAGATGCAGTGAACAAATTTTTGAACGAATTCGACTGGAAGAGAACAATACTGAATAAAATACTAATGCACTTCCTAGCGAACAAATATTGATGTAGGGTGAATAGAGCGATCACAGAAATGTTTTGGCGTATTTGGCGGAAGCTAAAGCGCAGCGATCGAAAAAAAATTTGGACAAGTTTCTGTATTCTGAGACATCTCAACTCAGCTTTGCATTTGTTATTGCTTCTCGGACATCGGTTTTATATGACCAATATTCAACGAAAATAATAAGGATTTGATCCAGATGTCTACAGCAGCAGAGAAGAATTGATTGCATTGAGATTTGAGGATCAACCAAAATAATATGGGCGATACTTGAAGTAACTATTGTAGGACCTTTTAAAGGAGAATCCCAAAGAGACAATCTCAAAGAAGCTAATAAAAACAGCACAAGGATTAAAAAGGTGAGAGAGTTAGCGAACTTTCCTAGTTTAGCAACTATTAACAAGTGTGAAGACGATAAGAACATAAATTATTTAGCATCAATTTTATAAGATCATTGCCACGACCAAAAACTAGCTTACGCAGGAATATTTGGCTTTCAATCTTGGTAAGAGCAAGGTCTTTTAACATTTTAGATGATGAAAATCACAAGAGAATTTAATTCTACTGTTTACTACCAGAGCATTCTACAAACTATGCTTCGATAGAGAACATCGGGGAGCATATTTATTGAAAAAAGAATCAGCCGCCATCAAGCAGAAATATGGAGACTCATACTTCTTATTCGATTTTTATTTTGAATGCCTAATACCCAAATTAGGCACTACAAACCGATTTAAAGCAGCTAAGCCTTGACACATCTGCATTTGATGAGTCAACATTAACCCCAAATCAAACCTGACCTTTAGGGCATCGTTTTATAGCCCTTAACATATGATAACATCGAACCAAGGGCAAATTTAAAGTGACGACAGGGTGGCGCGAAGCTAATCAACTAAATTTAGGGGGGAGAGAATGATCTTGAGCGACCCAGTCATAAAACTTTGCGAGGAAACTGTCTGATCGGGAGAAAAGCGAAGGCGACGAGACAGGCGACAAATATAAAGCCGTCTGAGTCTGACGAGGGGAAAAAGTCCGTCCGCGTTTGTAGATCAACAAAAGATAAAGCAGAACAGCAAACACTGCCATCAGCGTCATTAGTGTGAAACTATGGGAGAAAGTAAATCAAACGAAGCAAGAGAGAGCTAGTACAAAAGGCGTCAAATTAGTGACTTTTTATCACAAGCTGCATAGATAGGAGCTGGGACAATTAGTCAGCAAGCGGGGCCTGGCCCTCCTAATAGGGGGATTCCAAGTTGATGATGAGTGTATTTGTGTGTGTGTGGAAAAAGAGGCCTGGTTTCAGGTCTCATCACCAGCAATGATATGGTGTCGGGTGGAAAACCCATTTGGCAGTTGAAACATTGGAGCAGGTACGCCTTACTTCAGCTAGAACACAAGTCAGCACAAACTACGAATGCTGATCGAGGGGAATTTGTTAAGATGGCTTATTTATCCAGCTCTTTTCTATGGATAAATGGACTTTTCAATTGACTTCAGTTATCGGAAAATGCTCATTAGGTGGAAAATTGATACTGCCTATGTAAAGTACTACTTAGTCCTGAATGTGGAAATATATAATTTTTCTGGTAACAGTACCTATAGATGAATGCATTCGTGGCCCTCTGCAATAAAGTAACTCCAAGTAGTATAGTCTACAGAATATTCGGCCTGACCCAACATTTTAAATGACCTACTTATAAATTGCAGTAATCGAATTGACCATCGATATCAACAGCGCTATTAGATCATAAGAAGGGGTACAGTTAGGGAAGATCTCAGTTTCAGAACGAATCTTTAGCGGAAATGCAATATGAAAAGATGAGTCGAGATTCAGTGCTCTCAATAATTAATTTCCAGCTTTGGACCTTGTAAGCCTTATGCGGATATCGCACTCCTCCGCCTATTATTTTGACAATGAAGGGGATCATAAATGGGATCGGAATTCGACGGTAACTTCGAATGTTAACGTGGCGACGAGCAGAAGATGAGACAGTCCTAATGAATAACGAAACTGCGATTGAAATAACACATCCGTCTAGACTATAGTGAAAAGCAAAGTTTTACTACGCATGATGGGTATCGACAGAAATCTTAAACATACACTAGGTACTAAGACTTGTCAACAACGGCTTTTCCATGTAAAGTCCTCACTTTGGCTAATGAAAAAGGCAGAATCTATTAGCCTCAGCCAGATCAAAGATACAAATTCTGAGAAAAATCGTGCGAAAATCACTGGGTACCTAGTAATAAACATTTATTAAAAGGCAAACCATCTACTGTATAATTCAATACCCCGAAAATGTAAGTTTCCACCTCTGGGGTTGTTAAAGCAATTAGTTATTAACTTCTAAACCTACGAACTTAGGTGGAGGAAAAAAAGTAACTAATCAAGAAGTAGAGATTGATGCGAATGCATAGGCGTGAATGGAAAGAAATTCAAAGTAGACATATGAAGTTGCAGTAGGGCCTTGGGGAAGAGAAATAAAACAGTTGATGGAAAGTTGAAGAGATAAAATTAGTTTCTGAATACGAAAACTCGTTGGTCTGACGAGGAATACCCGCTATGTGGGTGTTTCTACATTCAATAGAGAACGCCGTGATAATAACATTGAAGTATGATAACACCATAGGCTAGATCATGAGCATCTAAGCTGGTACAAACTTTTCATACTATCGAGGCTGCATATGTATTTAAAGCATACATAAAACCATGGTCTCTCGATAATAGTCCTGCATCTGACGTCTCGTGGAATGTAGAACAGGGCTAGAAGGACTATCTTAGGCTTGAAAGGCCGTATAAAATAAAAAAATCTAATTTCCTTGGTCTCCTAGAGAATATGAGAGCCCCAGGCAGCTCTGCAAGACCCGAGTGCCAAATGCTAAGTCACTGGGACCTAACCTGAATTTAGAATAAAATTTTAAGCGATAAAAGAGCGCTGGAGTTGCCTTTTTTTCCAAGAAATAATTCGCATGAACCAAGCCTGAGAGGTTAATGCAAAATGACCTTTAAATGAAAAAAAATCCAAACTCTGGAGGAAACGAATAGACTGTAGAAAAATGATCACCAAAAGCAAGGACCCCGGCTAAGTTAACATCAGTAAGAATGTTTTGAGCTCTTTCGAATTTAAACTAAGCAACGCACGCATTTGGGAGATGAAATCAAAGCTAAAAAGGATAACTAACCACCATTTGGCATTGAGTTGCGTATCGGCTGATGAGTTTGAGCATTGGTGTAGACTCGGCATAGAATAGGGACATTTTGCTGCAACATTCGTCACTCAACTCCTCGAGCTCCTGACGAAGCAGAGCTTCCTCGTCAGTATAAGCAATTACGGCGCTCTGGAGGGAGAATAGAACAGAGTAGAAGTTCACTTCACTCATAATACGCAATGCATATCACTTTATCATTACTTTGTCCCTTCTATTGGTGACTAAGTGGCTTCTGGCGATGCGATTGCCTTTAGCAATAAGCTAGGTGCATATGCAGACATTGACTCGGAAGAATATAGTAATTTAATAGCTCGAACAACCCTCTTGGAGGAGGAAAGGCAACTTAATGCTTTTCTGATTGATGAACTCCCATTCCGCCAGCATTAACAAGTTTGGGAAGTCATTCCAGTCACTGAAGGGGTTACAATATCTGGTATATAATGAAATGCTAAGCTGCTGGCTCAACATTCGATTTTTCTATTTTTATTTGACTTTTCTGACATTGTTTTAGCTGAAAAAATAGATGACACTCTTTAAGCCGCCTCTTCGGCCCAGTCAGGCTTATGGCCCTGAATTCGATTTCCATTTAGCAAACCGGCAGACTCCATTCCGGTGACCTCTGCAATGTGAATCCTTAGAGTTTCAGCAGAGGCTAAGATATATATTAGAATATTGTCAATCTGCAACGCCACAACTTCCAAAAAACATAACAACGAATGTTTTAAAGTACAGATTGGAGGTATACCTCTCGGATAGGATCATGTATCTCAATCAAAGAAAAGACAGAAACCACCTGCTTATAAATATTAGGGATTTCATAATCTACAGCTAACTGAGATGAGATGCAAATCGAATCCGATAATTATCTCCAAAGGCTTAGCAAATAAAAACAGCTGCCATGCGGAAATAAAAATCATTCGTTTTCCTTAAATATTAACGTTATATGTGTAATGTGTTAACATAATTTGTAGACTTATCGCGAAACAGTACAGCAGTTAGAAAAGCTATATTCTTAATTGATAAGGTGACCTAAATGAAAGATAGATGCAACTTTTGAAAGCTCCCTTATAACAGAATGAGTAGTGGGAAAGGACTACCTAAAGAAAAAAATCCCGGTATAAATTCTTTTGTATGTCAATTAGAAAGCTGATTCAAAACCTAATAAATCCTGGGATTGTTGGAATGACGCCTAGTGCAGTCATCCATTCTTTCGATCAGAAGACTAGAAGCTGACTACAAATCAACAATTCCAGACGAAATACCCAATATGAAGGAACTTTTTTTTTGAGTCTTATAAGATTCAGTTCCCATCCGATTGATTTTCATTTCCTCACACAGATCCTCAGAACTTGACCTACCATCAGATGATAGATAAAATGAATGAATGCATGATAATTAGAAGACGTAAGAGAGCATAGAATTAATGCTTCAAGAGAGCAACTTTAAACAGATAGCGTCTAACACAGATGAAACGGACTGGAAACCCTTCAGTGATAACCCAGTAATCAGTGCCGTTCTTCAAAGGGATGGGTGAGGTAACTTAGGCATTTCTAACACAAGTATTAAAATACAATTTCCTGCAGTATGGATTTGAGAGCCGTCTAATCGACTATGTTAGTGTATGAAAGGCATTATGAACAAAACACATTACCAACCACCGTTACGTAAGGCATGATAGTTTCGTCTTAACCAGCACACTTTTAACAGTAAAAGCAAGCAGGTACGTGCTTCGAACACGTGAAGGAAAACGAAGTTTCATAAAGAACATCACAGACTTCACCATCCAAAAAGTAAAACACTGAAAATCAGAAATTTCCATACCAATTAATACCTGTGCTTTCAAGCTTTGCACAGGGGGACCGGCTAAAAAAATAGGTTTAAGTCAGCTTACTTTTCGAGCGAAGTCTAAAGCAGGTCTTCGTCTTTGTCGAAGGCGGCGATAAAAGCTGAAGTCATTTTGGATGGAGGGTTTGGTTATCTAGAATGCAAATAAGAACAAGTTCACTTAAAGTAGGAAAATGAGACCGATTGTTGAGAGTACGGTGGAGGACTGCGCTCTGCTTACTGACAGTCACGGAAAAAGCCTATTCCCTCTCTCTCTCATGAACTACTCGCGATAAATGAGAAAAAAATGCAAAATTAAGCAGGTGCAAACGGGGAAAAAAAGCAGAGAATGACGTAACATCAATGACTAGGTGTAGGAAAAAATAACGGTTATACAAGAGATATTTTGAAGAGATATGGATCCTTTATCAAACACTGAGTTGGAAATCCTGGAATTTCATCGATTTCAAAAAAATTTCAGTCAGGTGGGCCACGCGAATATGATCTACTGACACAAAACAACGCAAGATCCTTTGATACAGAGCGGTTAACGAGAGATAACTAGAATAAAGACCCTCATGGAGTGTTTACACGTAAAACCCAAACATGAAAGGAGATTGAAACGACTTAAAGACATTAACAAGGGGATATAAAGTAAAGGCACTTGATACTCTAGAAACAGAAAATAAAGCTCATAGAGCTGCCACTCTGGACGAGAGAACTACTGTAGAGAGTAACATTCGAAAATGGAATAAAAGGCGAACTAGATTTGATGTGTACAATAAACAAGGATAGGCAGCGAAAAGGGGCATGGGTGAATTAAGTAATCCTAAATACAGTTATTTGATTTCTTAGCTACACTTCTATTTCTAAAGCGTGGTACTGCTTATTGTGGACCCCAAATGTCGAAACGGTGTCGACAAATGGGAAGCTACGAGACCTGCCCCAATGGTATCAAGAGTACCTCCAAGATGCAACTACCAAAACGTAGTCTGTCGATAACTTTTCATAATCTAGAGAACTGTAAAGAAATTATTAGGCAAGTGAGAACAACCCTGAACGGAATTACTTCTCCTAAGCAATGACATGCAGCAAGCAAGGGTCATATGATCTATCGAGAACAAAGCCATGCGAAGTTCTTTATGATGATTAGATATTGGTGGGGGGGGGGAGGGGGGGATTCGCCTGATTCGTCTGAAGTCCGCCTACCGAGTGGAAGACCAGCGTAAAATACAAACATCTGGACTACGGCAAGACACAAGAGTATTTTCTATTCCTTCGATCAATAGGGACAAATAGGAAGAACACTCGAAAATGAAAACCGCAAATCTGATTTCTCTGCTCCTCGAACCTTTCTCAATTGCCTTTAGGTCCACCAGATAGGCCTTGCGAGCGTGTCCACTAATTAGATTAAAAAGGTGATTTTCTTAGACAAAGACTATTGGATTGGATTATCTACATCTCGAAAATTCTAATGACTTTTCAGCAGCATTTTCGATCCCACCAAGACTTTTGTGCAACTTTCACAATTAAGGACTATCGACAAATATAGTTGGTTTTGGAGGAAGAACAGATACGAAAATTCATATCTAAAAACTAATAACTGAGATCTGACCACTAAACTTCACAAAAAAAAATGAAAGAACTGACCAGGCACTAATCCTGTACACAGTCCACTTGGTGTTCAGATAGACTTTCAGCTTTGACAACAAACATTGCTTGTCAAAGAGAATCAACAAGTGTAGTAAGGAGTGCTTATAGTAGCCACTTTAATGCTTACTACGACTTACCACCACATTTGAAAGAAAAGCATCAGAATTGGGAGATCAATTTCCCGCCTTGTCAACATAATACTGCTCAGGCGCATGAACAGATGTGTACAGTAACTGCTGAAATCTATTCCTCTGAAAAGTGGTTACATTTAACTAAAAATGTTCACATACTATGTGGCAATTTTATAAACGACGAAGGCCTAACACATAGCCTATTTGGGCCCGGATAGATTACCAGTAACCATGCACAATTGACCAATTAATTATCACAGAGTCTACCTAGAGTTTCAAAGCTTGAATGTTAATGAAAACCCATTTTTCTAGTAGTGCCAAGTAGATTGTTCTATTCAAAAGTACAGAAGAAAATTCCGTGCGTATTTGTTCATACAATTAAAACATTTCAACTTAACAGACAAAGGGAACAGAATTGGCATACATTATGTCAAAAAAGTCGAGCAGTTATAAGGCGGTAAAAGTGAGATTTAGCAAAATTCTTATGGTAAACACGTGTATTAAGTTGAATTGGATTTTAACTGCGATTGCTAAAGCTCGGGAAAGAGGGCAGTAAAGAATCGTACGGTTGAGTTCTACAATGCGAAGTCATCGCGGTAAAACGATGCGTTACTCGTAAAACTGTGGTCTCCGTTAAAAAAAGGTGGCCCTACTATGATCAACGAGGGAAAAACTAGTTAGATTCCAGGAATAAGACATATATCAAATAATGGTTTGGACAAATCAGCGAGAATGCGAAGACTTAAGTAGGACAATTTTGGACATCATACAGTCGAATCTCAAAGGAATGTACGAATAGCCAAAAAGCTTCAGCAGCATAGGCAAGATGGCTTAGAACCGATCATTAAGAATTCTAACACAAATGCCCGTATCTGGATTGATAAAGCGCTATAAAAAAGGAGCTTATTTAAGACGTATTATTTATAACTATCATCCTGTGAGAAGGCAATGGATTCGAAAGAGGCATCAGCAAACCCTGCTTCAAAAAAGTACAATTTTCCTGCCTCAATTGCCAGTAGAGAAGGTATGCTACCAGTAACCTAAACAGTATTCTCCATATAAAAGCACGAGCTGGAATTAAGCCTCAACCAGATTACAAGATCATTAAACGATTCAAAATAAGAAAACTAAACAGTTTTAGGCATTTAGTGGTAAGTATTTATCAAGCTTTACCGTCATGAGGGAAGTGTCCACAACAGTCAGAATGAAGATATTGCAGGGCGTAAACAAGAGCATGCATAAGCGAATCGTCTTTCGTGTTAAAGTGAGAGCAGACCGTCTGAGAGATGGGTTCAGCTGTCGTATCTGCATCTCTACACACTTAAAAACACAAAGCCAAAGCGCACGCAAACCATTAGGCTAACTGCCCATTTGCTAATCACGACAATTTGATGATGCAACCACATAAGTGTGCATGTACAGGCATGACGTTACCCTTAGACACGCACTATACAAAAGTCATTTGCAGTGATTAGAAAGACCCCTAATTTGTCGGCAGGATAAAACTAAGTTACCACACCGTGCACTTATAAATGTTACAAAAATTCTTAAAAAGCCAAAAGAATAGTAAAGAACGACAACAGAAAATCTCTTGATTCACAGCAATTACTGAATAGTAAAATCATGCTAGTTCTCTGAAGTGAGCATGAAGGATATAAAATAAAGCACCCTTGCGCATCAAACACGAATCGAATTTCTACTGGTGGTTCGAATGCGATTGCTAAAGAATTCTTTCTCAAGGTCCCAAAATTGTCAGATTTTGACCTTACCAACTAGGGAAGGAATGAGTAAGGCCCATTGCGAACAGACCAACAGAACGAGGAAGTTGAATGTCCCCTAACATTCGATCCTGCAGCTTGGAAAAGTGCAAATTCCAAAAAGAGCAGGGTGGCAATCCAAACTTCCAATATCCAATCATCCTAGTGTCATTCAAAGACATCTTTTAACTTGCAACGGGAAGCATTCCTTCAATGAAAAAAAAAAAGATATTTTTAGACGCGCGAACAAAGATCAGAGCCCTAGAATTGATGGAAACGGAGCTGAACTTGAATAAATGCACCACTGCCTTAAGGCAATGGATAATCGAAACATAAATTGAGGCGGATGCCGACCGCAAAAGCCATCATTCAATCATTCGCTCCAAAAACGTACCTGGGGAACTCATGAAGCGAATTCAATGCCTCAACCACCAATTCTTTTTTTCATTATTTCGCAGTTTTTTGCTCATAGCGACCTCACGACAACTGACTATCAAAGATTAGTCTGCGTTATTTGGAATCATTTAACCTGCGTAATGAGAAGACTGAGGATGACGTGGACTTCTTTAAGTCAAAGTTTCGCAAATGCATAAAATTCCAGTCAGCGTGCTAATTTCAACAGTAGAGCTTTGAGCGAATGTGAAAAAAGTAATGCTGCTTTTCATTTGAAACAAACTCATTTCCATCGCAATAAGAATTCGCAGACCTTAAAAAAATTAATGAACACTCACCCTACATATCACGAATACGTAAACCCAAGCCTGTATTGAGAAGGTACCAGGAAAGATGTCTGATTGAGATCCTTGAGCTTGGATCTCCTTGTAGACCAATACCTAAGTGTAGATTTCCAATTCAGTCACCACACACGCCAATGGGTCTCGATTGCGATCATCTGATCGGTCGGGTACGTACGCGATTGCAACACCACTGACATACAAATGATCTTATTAAGCCGAGACATACCAGGTCATGATATCACTAAAGTGAGCGCAACCTTTTAGGGATATTGAGAATCATCAGAAAGAACCTCAGAAGACAAACAATGACTTGGAAAGCCTTTGTGAGGCCAGATGGCGAAGAATAGACACTGAAGATAATCTAACGAGGCGATTCCTTGAAAAAAAATTACTTCCCGTTGCACTTTAAGAAATACTTGTTCATATAGTCTAATTTATAATAAGCAGAGATTCCTAACTAAATTCCGTTGCAGTAGGAGGCGTAAAACTGAAACACATCGATAATGCGGGTGAATGGAGAGGCAATACAAATCTTCACATATCTCCACCAATCGCCAGTAAAATGCAAGTGAGCCTCCAACTATAATCCTCAAGCGATAAAATTAGATAAATCCTCAAAGATGAAAGTAGGGGAATTCTAAAGGCTTGTATTCACTAAGATATCAAGGACCAATGGCCAAATTGATCCTCACAATTATCGATGAAAGTCATCAAATAGTCAAAAATGCACAAACGTGATGAAGATATGAAGAAAGTGTGAGAACGGTGGGAAATAAAAGCAAAATGAGGGACCGTTAAGCTCTGTAGGTGTGAAAATTAGATCATACCGCTTTGAGAAAAGATAAGCTACAAATGAGATTCCTAAGTCGGGAGAAGTTTGAATAAAAACGAAGAACTTGACAGGAACCCGGTAAAGACAGCTCAGGCGCCTTATAACTCGGAAAAAGAGTAACTTTGAAAACACAGATTAAGACAGTCATCTTGCTCCGCAGTAGTCGAACTTCGACAAAAGCTTGTGGGAGAATTGAAGAACTATAATCAAAACGGGACTTCCAATTGTGAACTTCTGATGTGATGAGCGGAAATCAGGTGACTTCAAATCAACCGACCAATAAAAGAAAGCACAGCGCTATATTTACGGAAACGAGATTGAGGTCCCGCTCCACAGAGGTTTGGTCAATCCTTTGCAATATCGCCAATCTAATCGTTTGATATCAAATCAGAACTATTGTCTATTTTTTTATTTGAAGTAATCGGTGACAATCGCAGTCGTCTTTCAATTTAGACCTAGGTTATGAAGAGTCTTAGCCAATATTCCGACCGATCCTCAACCCAGTGGTCGTCCATCAGTGGCTCCTAGTTTGCTTTACTTTAGTTCCAGAAAAAAACTGGTGGAAATTTATCCGAAGACATCTTGAATTAATGTCTAAAAATTCATTTAATGGTACAATAATCCAAGCTTGAACCGAAGAAGTGCCTATCTAGTTGGGAAGAACTTCCATTTGACCAACCTTTTGGTGACCATTATTAGCTAATATGAATAATAAGTGCAATCAATGAATGCGCATAGATAGATTTTGAACCTATGTGAGAATAATGTACGAAAAGATGCACACAGCAGAAAATTTCTTTGCTGAAGTTAAGATTCCCCCTGTCAACTCAAAAGGATTCATATGTAACGCCTTTGGAAAAACAGGATCTCCTTTCTGCCTATTCTGAGTAATTTTTTTGATACACAGAGATGGCATGGTCGCAAAAGCGCAAATAAACCAATTATTTTTCTGCGGATGATACAATCAGAAAGAACAGTCGCGAAACGCAATCCAAACCACCTAAAGAGACGAAAAATTTAAAAATATACGCTCGGTTTGGTGAACCAGCCAAGATGCAAGTAAAGAGGGAAGTAGTAAACAAGTATGGACCTGAATAACCTACTGTAAAAGGAAATGATTTCGTGTGTCACAGCGTAAATTCAGTCATTCATCGAGAACGACCCTTGACCCAATAACAAATTGAGTCCTGAAAAACTCTAAGTAAGCGTAACATTTGAGCTCAACGGAAGCCGATTAGAGCAGTGATTCTCGTTCCATTCTATCATAGTGTTCCGTCTTTTAACACTGCATTACTAAAGTTTTGACAGTGAGTTTGGACCAACTCAAACTCACAAAGTCGCTGATTTCCGAGCGATAGAGGAATCGTTTCAAAATGCTGCAGATACCTACAAAAATAATATCTCCATCAGATTCAGAAAACAAAAATCTGACAAGCGAACATTAAGGGAACCAGTTCAGAGTTGGACACCTGATTGTCTATTATTCTCGAGCTAAAGTCTGAATCCAAAAAGTCCAAGTTCGTTAGGGAAGGCATTTCTTGTTGGAAGGTCTATGGACTACATTACCTTTAAAAAATGACTCACAAGTTAGAACAAGATGGTTAGAAAAAAAAGGACGCAGGCTGCCAAGACCTACCTAATCAGTGACAAAAGGGACGATAATCGTAGATTTCAAAATTCCAGTTCCAGAACCTCTACAATAAAATCTAATCGTGTATATTCTCAACCAGGTACCTAGAGAAACACGCTATTTCAAATGACGAGAATTTATCGAGCATTCGCGGGTTGAAGGATACTCAACCAGAGAAGTGTTAGGATGCCTTTCTTCCCCAAAAAATTCTTTGTTCAATAGAGGCCCCAGTTTATGCTAAGATGAAAACGATGCTGATCAGCTGCACTACCATAATCCGTGAGCCAATGTGTAGCAGTTTTTAGCGCATTTGGAGAATCGAAATCCATCGGCGTGTATCCACTGCATGGAATGACCTACCACTGGTTTACAAAAGGATGGTCAAATGAAACGTTCTTGATCAAAAAGGCCCCAGGGTACCTTCTCTCTCCGCAAGATATGATTTGAAAACATCTTCTTTTAATGCGAATCTAAGTTATGAAGTAATTCGTTTACATACATGAATACACATATCAACAAACGTACAACGAGAAAGTCTTTATCCCTACCCTACCCAATCCTTCCTCCAATTTCTGCGATGCTACGCAGTCAGTACTACACCATGCAACCCAACTTGAAAACTTAATCCGGAAAAATTGAATGAACCCATAAGCAGAAAATCAAAATTTGCCCGAGCAGTATATCGGCAAAACCATTAGACACAATCACCAATAAAACCTAGAAAAGGATGGGGCTTGTCTGGATAAAAAGTTCGAGTCAATACGAACAGTATTCCCAAGTGTGATGATTAATTTTCCGTCAATAAGAAGGCGATATAACAATATCTATGAGTCAAGGCCTCCGGGTTTTGAGGTGTCTTAGAGAACAAGAAAAATCGGAAGTGAGGCGATGCTTCTGTGTAGCTGTTTAAAAGATGAAAACTAGCACTATAGGAGAGATTCGCATACAGAAACTGATTCCTTCCAATATGTACAAGGAGATAAATTAACGGTAAAGACACATGCAAATTCACGAGGAAAAAGTCAATAGCTGTGTGCTTAAAGATAACATAAAATCAATTCGCGGTAAAAAAATACATAAAATAAAGAGCAAAACGAAATAATTTACTTACCTTTAGGTTGTCGAATTGCATAATAAAGTCAAGAATTTCCGCAAATTGCTTGAACAGGGCCTGTTGAGTTTCGAGATGTTCCCAAACGGTCAGTTCATCCGAGCAAAGAGCATGCAGAAGACGAGGGACAGTTTGCGCTACAAAGAGAACATGAAATTCCAATGGATTCGGGGGATCAAAGATTATTCACGATTAAAAAGAAGCTCAGAGCTAGACTACATAAACGAAACAGAACCATAGTCTCTGGCGAGAATGATTAAGCGAAATCAATTTTATTTCAATCTAAAGTGCATTCCGATTGCATGCAAATCGTAACTAACTAACTCAATCAAAATTTACCGCTTAACTCCAAAATATGTCAAAAGAGCAATTGAATTAAGGGAAACGCAGCGTCCAATCAAAAAAGGACAAAGTGGAAGAACTCACCCAGATACACGCCAAAGTCATAACAGATACGAAGCTGATGAACAAGGGGTATCAGGGCTTGCCAAGCGGCATCCTGCGCGGCTTCATCGGTATAGCGTTCAATGGCGGTACGGATTTGGTTGGCGGCACCAGGATAATTTTTTACAATTAATAGAATATCATCCGCATGAGCGAGCTTGGTATTTACCTCCACCCAAAGATCGTACTCTTCGTCGGATGGTTGACAATCTATTGAATCAAGTTAACAAAACCCTTTCTTACTTTCGAAATCAACAAAAATATCGGCATCATCCTTTATATCATCGAAGCGGCTGGTTAACAAGCTGATAATGTTTCCCATATCAGTCTAACAAAGAAACCGGCGAATAATGGTAAACCAAGACAAAATCTTATTACTTTGAAATATTTGTAAAAAAAAAGGAAAAGAGGCAGCTGACCACTTTAATGAGAGGATTCAAATATTGACCTTGATAAAAGTTGCAATGTTTGAAAGGGAAGTATCCAAAATATATTGATAAATCCAAGACGTGAAAGAAATTTTTCCTATAATTACTCAAATGTAGATGGACACGTAATAACTAATGAACACTGCTAAAATTCCCATGCACCAAGACAGCCCGTCTGACTCGCACAAGGGCAGCAAGTTGTGTGACGCGCCAAAATCAAACACATGAGTCTTGACTCATATAAAGTTGAAGATATAATCGAAAATTTGGCTTCGAAAAGCACAAAATGATAATTTTTTTCCAGGCAGTTGATGAACTAAATTTTTTTAAAAAGTAACACTAAATTTATGTAAGTTAGAAAGTGATCTTTTCTTGAATGTGTTGCGTTTCCAGATCAAATATACGTAGTGGATTTAATTTCCCCTAAAATTTATTCAATTTAAGTCCAAGGTTCATACAGTGTTAACCTTTTCTGCATATCTAATGATACTTAGACAATGCGAACTTAAATCAGCATACCATGTTTTACGGCTGAAGTTATCTAGTCTTTAGTCCGAATCCCCCACATGAATACGAATAGGTGCCTTACGAGAGTGGTTGCATTCAAAAAAAATAGAAGTAAGATTGAAGTCGTCATTAAATATGCTAAAATTAAATACCCAGAAAACATGCTGTGATTCTGTTCAGTCAGTTCATGCAGAATCTGTTAGTCTTTTAAGACCGAATATCTACGGTGAGAGCTTACTTCCAATCACTTTTCGATAAGGTTATCAGTGCGCGCGAATATAACAAACTGTCATATATTTGTCACATCCATGGTCCGCTGCGCTCATATATCAGTGAACTGAATTCAAGATCCATATTTCCAAATGAATTCCATAGTGTGCAACATACCCGCTTAGAATGAAGTGATTAAGGAATATTAATAAATCCATTTGCATATATAAGCACAAGTTTAAACATTTTAAAAAGAAAAATCCATACTGCTTTCTAATAGAGAAGAAATGCAATTTCAGGCAAAATCAGGGTGCAAATTGTACATTTCGCTGCAATCATCCAGCTCCATCTGTTGTAGGCATGAGGGTAGTGCAGGAGAAAAGTCCTGCCGAGGGAAGACCAACCGAGAGACCCATCTTGCCATCAACATTACGGCAGGACATATAGAAGGGGCTCACCTTCGACATTTGCTGGGCCATTTTCGGATTCATTAAAGTTTTTCCTTTTGTCAGTTTTACGAACTTATTAGCGATAGCGTTGGCCATTTGACCGTGGTAACTCTTTGATCTAATAGGATAAAAATATTATTAAGAACTAACTGTATTATAAACGAATTTCAGTATCTTGAGCAAAGAACTAAACAGTTTCAGCTTTCATAAGAATCATGCAATGTAAAACTTTGCTTGAAAAAGGACAAAACCAAATCATATAACCTGGTTTGAAAACACAGTTTAAAGTAGGGAGTATTGTGCAATGTGCGTTTCCTTTACTCAAATTTTGACGTTCAATTAGAAAATTTCACTAAAACAGTAGATTAAATTCGCATGATATCAGGCCGATTATTCTAATTTAGCTAACGGCAATGACCAGCGAATTGATAAATTGGCTCAAAGGAAATCCAACCTCAAACTCCTCGCTGATCAGGTTTGATGTTGATCGGCTATTTCTTGCTGATCACCTAGTCTGTTTCCGAGACAAAATAAGTAAGGCCCTCACCTAGAGAGCTAACGGGATTTTCGAGACCGGCGATTAGCTGTGTCTGATAGGCGACCGAAGAGAGGAAGGTAAGATGGCTAACCAAGTAGCCACGCAGATATGAAACTCAAGCACAACCTCTAATCGACTTCTTCAGAGGACGTAAACTGCCAGAAGACTTGCAGCTAAACACAGGAGAAGTGTACCCAGGGAGACTTTGTGTTCTAATGATCTTTCTTCAGAAAAGCTTTTCATAAGTCACTCTGTGTTATTATTAACAATAATATTAATCTCAACTATGAACGCAGTAACTGTATCAACGAGTGATTAAGAAACAAATTTTGGTAAGGTAGGTAGCCAAGAGTGCCTCAATTTAAGCAGTTTAGACCCACTCATTGCTTCCGATTTATGGAATCACCACAGAGTCTCTTTTTCATATAAAAATATTTAATATTTCATCGAGTATTCTCCCGATCCAAAGTATACCACCGAATGTCGGTGAGAGAAGAGAATAAGTTAGTACCACATTCTGTCTTTTTTGCAGTTTAAACTATTAGTAATATGAAAATTGTTTTCAAATACTTCATCAGGAGAAAAACTGGATGCCTTGAAAAGACCTATGCATTGTATCGGAGACAAGAAGGATGGAACAATTTTAGGGTCATTCAATCAACACCACTTAAAAGATACTAAAATTTACAGTGACTAAACACATGGTATGATCACTAACTCCTAGAATTAGCAAAAAACAGCATTTTAAAATGAAAGAGAAGCAGCACATGAAGCCGGAACTCAGTTATACATATCGACAATTAATTTTCTGCCGATGGTATGTATATAAAGCAATCGCGATTGAACAAGATTATTCACTTATTCAAGGACTTTAAAAAGAGTTGTTGCAGACAATTTGGCCCTGTTTCAAATGTTGATAATGGCAGAATTTATGAAATTGGGTTCCATGCAATATAAATACAAAGTTATTTCTTCCACTCTGGTTTTTCGGTAAAAAATGAGACGTCAAACCGAGAACTCTCCTAAAATTTTCTTAATCACACTACATTTAATTTTTATTTCACCGAAGAACGAACTCACAATGTGACCTGCATTTTGCGAAACATTAGAACATTTTAACGTTTCTCCATTCGACAGTCCATTAGCTACCGAGCTTAACTAAAAATGTATCTGATTTTGCTTTCCTCTGTGCAACGATAAAGTTTTGTTTTATGTATTTTATAACTGGATCTAAGTTCAAATTATTTGTTACACTGATAAGATTCCAGAAGCAAAGTAATTCCAGATTTGGTTAATGATACACAAATATGGGATTTTTAAAACGGAATTAATAAAGTGCTGATCGAAATGCCACCAAGTACTTCTCGTTCGAACACAATGGTTCATTCGGCCCATCCACTTCTTTTAATCCCTTTATGAATCAACGGAATTCAATAAAATATGCCCACAATATTCACCATTTTTTCGAAAGCTCACCCATTCCACCGCATCAGATCGCTGTGCAGAAATAGGATAGGCACAGTTCATAATAAGTTTTCTAACTTCGTCGTCGTATTCTCCAATTCGATCTTTCTCTAATGTTATGGAGTCTTGCCTGGTGGTTAGGATAATTTAGAATAATATAAAGGGAATGCACAACTGCAATGATGGCAGTCTTAACCTCTGGTGCGTGCGGAGTGCGTATGCACTATAGCAACGCTATGATATCTGTTGAGCAGGGGCAACCTTTCTGTGGGCCAGTGATAGAGTATCAAGGAAAGCTGGTTAAACTTGGTCGGACAGGGAAGAACCGCAGAAAATTCTTGATTGATGACCTCTTGGGCAGTCTCATGAATAAATTTATTAATTCCTAATTTGCCCGCATGATCAACCTAACGTTAGCAACAAAATTGTGAAGTTTAATTCAGCAAGACGAATCTGCTCTTTGATAATTGAATCGGGAGCTTCTTTCATAATAATTAAAATACCTTTTCTGGCAGTTATAAGCACAGCTCACTGTTACTTTTTGGATATCTACAATAATCTCATCTCAGCGTTTGTGCGAGCGATGACGGAATCGAAAAGTGGGCAAATTAGTTTGCGTATATGACTTGACACCATAGGATGAAAGAATCGGTTGGGTCTTCACTCCTACTCTCAACCTGTTCGTAGTGACCACGGCAACCCCAGGAGCAAGTTTGAAGGCTAATGAGAGGGGCGACCGAATACCACTAATCACACACCGGACGTATAAAATTAGATTATGCCAGCAGAAGTACAATTCCTTACAGCTTGGTCAAGGAGGCACGACATAAATAACCGGATTCATGGCCTCAAACTGGACAGTGGAACGTTCGTGCATGTGGCAGTGAATGGAATCTCTGCCAGAAATTCGAAAAGATTTCTGAAGAAGTTATGAAGATTGTCGGCCCTTAACAATGTCGAAGATGGACGAGATGCCACTACGAAGTTGAATTACTACCTGTACTATGGAACCATGCCATAGAAGTGACCGGAGAACCGAAGACGTCGATAACCGCTTTTGCAGTGTTAACTGTTGTGTGCTATCTGTCTATAAAAGCAATTGTACTTCTGTTGTACCCCCAATAAGTCTTTGAGACTTGCCCCAATCGGTGAGGAGCAGCTACATAAGGTAATCTCAGTGGTGCCGACAGATTAACTCACTGCGTTTTTCTTGTAAAGAAACCAGATTCGAAACAGAAGTACTTAAAAGGAAGTAAGACATTTATTTACTGACAATGAAAGCAAATGCGGTATATGTGAGTGAATTGATCTCATACGTTTCCTTACCATTCAGGTCACAGTAGGAAATGATCTGCCGCTATACTTCATTCACCAAGGGCACTTTAAGCTTTGAACAACTCTTCATGCATTGAAAAACTCGGTTTAAAGGAAAAGAGGCGCTGGACGATTGATTGTGATTAGATGATAAGTTTAGATAAGTTCAAGTTGGTGACAAAAATCTCCGACGAAAGGTGGTCTCCTTGGAGATATGCACGAGACAAGAAGTAGCTTGCAGTTACTCTAATTATTTTGTTTTTCGGTACGAAAAATATACTGACAACTTAAAAATACCAGTATTGAGCTCTCCATATTTCTCAGTGATAAGAAAATGTTTCATTTAGCAGAAAATGATAAAAATTTTTTCAGTTATAACATGAGTCCGCGTCCGCAGAACTTATATCAACTAAAATACCGTGAAATTAGAGTAGAGAAATGGTAATCAAGACAACATTAACCCACATCCCTTCAAACACACCAGTTCAAAAATATGCCATACTTGTTTACTCATTAATCAGCTCTCTTTTAACAAATCCCTGTTTGACTGATCAGAAATGAGTTGCTAGTGGAGATAACATACATAGATTTCAACTCTATAAACATTTCGGCTTTCTAGTTAGAGTTAAAATGAATCTGGAATACAGAGTATCGAATATGGTCAAAGCTGATATGAGCTTGAAACCTCTTGGCTAATATCTAACAACCGAACAGATCGCCATATTGGGATAACTAAATAGAAGCCTCCTCCTTTTTTTTAAGAAACCCACTTCTTCAGTATAAACATGAATGTGATTGCGATTAAATGAGATTAACAAAATATGTACACAAAATAATGAAAGGGAGGACAGAGGCGGTACAAGAATATAAACGTTCTAGTGATCAAGACAGCTTTGAAAAATTTTTATAACCAAGTCCCTTTATGCAATTATAACGACCGCACGATTGATCAAACACTTGAATATAGCTAGAGATTTAGGCCAGATGTAGACGAGATTGTGCTAAAAAATCATTAACTGATGAAGCTTTTGTGAAGCGCTCAAGAATCTCTTCCCGATCTCAGAACTTTCCATTACAAAGGCATGGGGGATTTGTATTGAGTATTAATCTAGCTCTGTCGAATGCAACGTATTCCTTCATCAGCAAGTAAAATCAAAGAACCTTTGTTGATCCAATTTTCGAAAGGTCTACAAACCTCCGTTGTCAAAGTATTTTTTTACTTTGTTAACACGAGACTTAACTCACTTGAGCATCTTTTGTTGATCGCTCACCATACCCAGTGCTTCTCTGTTCGATTTTTGAACTTGATGTCCAGTAGCGGGACGTACTGATGCATTCTTAAAGTAATAATAATAATAATAATAATAATAATAAAGATCAAACAAAGGAAGCGCAATTCTTTGCATGTGTTGTTTAAGTTGATCAATGACTTGGTGAAATCATTTAACGTCACAGACAATTTCGGATCAGTGTTAAAATAGTTACGAACTTTATTTAGTTATTACTAATTGTTTGTGATTATTTTAAAATGATACATTATTTAATCAATAACCACTAAATTGTCTTTAAAGATAAACAATTATTACCTAAGTAGAGCATGGTGAAGTCTATTTAGACATGCGATTTGTCCATGAAAAATGGAAGCCTCAATTAGAAGCAATCCGTTCATTCAGTTGAATTAATGTCGAAATCGGGAATAAGCTGTTTAAATACTTTTTGGTCAATTTTGTTGGTAATTGAAAAAATTTATTTGTTTGCTTTTAAGAGTTGTTATTGACATCCCAATTGCTTCGAACTGTAAGAACATTTTGAAGATCCAACTAAAACAGCCTTAAGCTCTGATGGGGTTAAAAACTTTAATGAATGTCACTCGTTAGCGTGCGTCCATAATTCGACTGGCTGAAAACATCTGCAAGCCCTGCTGTTGGGGTCCGCTAGCCAGTAAACCGTGTGGATCCGCACGGCTTAAATGCTTTCTTTCAAAGGATGAATCAGAGGTGGAAACCTTGAGGAGACACCAGGGTTAACACAATCGATGAAATGGCCATTTAAGGAAGAGGTGAGAGATGAGAGCATTCTGACAATGAAGTAGGCGTTTTGATTTAAAAAGCTCATTCCTTACCCTAAGAACCTTAAGAAATCTAATGGCGTGGTTCATTGAAGAAAACTGATCTCTTCTTTAGGCATCGTTGAAACTCGATCATAGCTGTCCATCTTGAAATAACAAGCCTCACCTCAGAGTTCATGAAGAAAGGCTCACTATTTTGGTTACGTATGGGGGCCTCAGAGATTGGAATGGCCCTTGCCGCCATCTCAGTTGTCCCTGAAGATGTTACTGGAGTACCTGTCACCGGTGCTGTATCAACAAGGATGACACTTGTCGGTATTTCGGCACTGACATGAGCGTTAACAGCGAGCGATTCGTCCGAATGAGGACGTTTCCAAAGTTTGGTCATATCATTTGAGGCGCGATTAACTCTACTGGGTCCACCATCCTGATGTTTTCTCCTACGGAGCGTATCCTGTGAAAAATAGAAAATTTAGGCCATATTAACGAATTCATGAAATCTAGATATCGATGCCCTCTCAGATAAATCAAAACGGTAACTTTTAATACAAAAAACAACTTATTTCGCTAAAAAGTCGTATACGAAGTGACGAGAATAAACCAATTACTGGATTGTAGTTTTGCGTTACCTATAAATGACTTGGTTAAAAAAGGTAAATGTCGATTGAAAAATCGCATATCTTCACTAATAAAAATACTGGACTGCTAAAATTTCACAAACCACTGGAATGGTAAATAAGTAGATTACTGTACTGTACTAGCTTGCACCCAGAAAAAACTGATCCATTTGGCGATATTTTTAACTGTTAATCCGTATTTCGAAAGGTTGGAAAGACCTCGATTGACATAAGTAGAAAACCGACATTTTGAGTCTGTTTATCAGACAGTACCTGAATGGAGTATTCAAGAGACGTGATCAAATATTTTTTCGGATGGGGAATCCTTTTATAGAACAGCTGAGCACCGAGCTGCAAACGAGCGGAAATGTGCAGAGATGGTAGTCAAAGAAGTGGTCATTGAAGGATAGAGTTTCTGCAGAGTCTTCAACCTGATGTCGAGGAAGCCGAATCAAAGAGAATACAGACTATGAATTGCGATAAGTGAACGCCGAGTGAGACTAATGCCTTTGTATACTTCTTTAAAAAATGATTCTCTAGACACTAATAAGCCCACTTCGGAATTGAACTATACTCTAAACTCGGTTTTCACAGAGCCGAAAGCATGTCTTGATTCAGGACTCAACTGGGGTTTTCAGCTCCATTTTGGTTTACTTGTTAATTAGTTCAAACACTTCGAATTTTGCCTTGACCCCGCCAAGTACCTCGGCGAGCATTATGTGGCATTTTAATCCTATTTCCCGAATCGCAGCGCTTTGAATTAGACCCATGTTATCAAACAGTGCCAGTTAAATTGCAGCTCAAGTTGTAACTTCTCTAATACACAGACGAATTTCGTTCTTAACAATTGAGCTTTAGGGGCACATTTTTGAATGTATGCTCCTAGGATTGACCTCGTTCTCAGTAGGAGGCAATTGCATGTTCACTTCGTGTACTCTGGACGAGATAAGATAGTAAGTGAATTTAAAGACTGCGCTTGGGTATTGAAATCTGAAGTTCCTCATGAAAGCATTGCCTTATTGATGAGACCTAATGTTAAGCTGAAGAACGGCAAATCAGGCAAAGTATTGAGGAAGCACACTGCAATTTCAGTAACCGGAAAAGAAATACAAGAGGGCTAGGAATTTTCGAACTATAATTTCCACAATGCTTGTTCGCTCCTTTTTGTAAGTTAATGTAAACTTTTACCCTTCTAAAAGAAAGGTTTCAAGCATGCTATTATCACAACAAAAGACCAAGCCAAGTAATGACTGACTCGGTTTTCGGGATTTCGAAGATCCGTGGTCGATACGTGGCATTCAAGGTAGCTATGAGTTGCACACGGAACGAACACAGGAGTCTTGCCTGCAAGGTAGTTTGCTTGCAGTTGAACGCAATCGCAACCGGCTGAAGAACCCATTGGTCCCTTAAATAAAAACAGGATTGTTAGTACATGCGCATACTACTACTCATTAAACTGAGCGAAAAAAGGATAACTTGAAATGTTTTGCAAACTCTCTTAGATTGCTGTAATGGGACTGGATATATATGGTAGTATTTTAGTTTGAAAGTAGCACATTTTTCAAAATCTCAGTCTTTCTACTTTTTTCGATAAAAATGCTCAAACAATCGGTTAACTCGATTCCTATCGGATCGTCAACTCAGTCGGCGAAGCCTTCGGTTCACACGCCCCACTCATAGAAAGCCCTGCTTCACAAATATTTACAGATTTGAGCAGAACTTGTGCATACAAGAGGAGGAGCGGTCTACGGAATTCTTAAGTACTGCAAAAATTGCCGTCATGCACTACATGCTTGTATCTTTGAAGGCATTCCGTTGAGAAACTGTCTCAAGTTTAAGCAAAGGATAACGTCTGGAGACAGGATTAACCGAAACAAGTACAACTCGTTCCTATCCTCAGAGGGTTCCCAGGGTAAATGCCCTTCATTCCATTATCGGAAGAATTTGTTGGGAGTGGGTAAATAAAATGAATATGCACCCTGTCTTCAATTTTCAGTGCTAAATATATACAGGCCGATATCAAAATAGGCCACATCTATTGGAAGTCAGCTGAAGTGCGGTTAATTTATACGAAATGGATAAATATGGCCATTTATTACATGGAAATAAGTTGGCTCGACCCCGGACAGGAAAGTGGTATAACTTTCTCACCTCCGGTATTAAGGTCGATTTTATGACGATCATCGATTACTGCTGATCTCGGATACGGATTGCTTGTCAGAACCAGAAATGGCTAGCTATTTTCCTCCCAAAGTTCATCGATGGCAATCCAGTCAATTGTAAATACACGAAAATCACTTCTAGATATATAAAAGCCAACTCTGTGGGACCTCTTATCCCATCATCCCGCAGTGCATTAACACTATTTTACCAGCTGAGCCTACTGATCCAGTCAGAAGCGATGGAAATTGAAATTGTCACCCACGAAGACAACATAATTTTGTCACTGTAAGGGAGGCAGCACAAAAAGAGGTTCATATATGCACGTGACACTCGAGCGGCTAACTGATCGCAGGCCATGCCAGACTAGAATCATGAAGAGGACGTAGTTGATACTAATGCATCATCAGAACACTCAGCTGGACATTACAAAAAGCCAATGAAGAAGGAACGAAATTATCAGAGTGTACTAAGGATTAGCAGCCAATGAATATCAGTGTTTCTAAAGAGATCAACTTGCCGTGAAGGTGAAACTAGAACTGTGGAGGTCTTGACTGCCATGAACAGGACTACTACATGAAGCCAATGTGAAGTAAACAATCCCTAGTTGGTAAAATTAAGAATGTGGTGGTTCGGCATCCACCGATATAGTCCAAAATCATACTTGCGTTACAAACAGTTATTCCCAAAAAAATTCTTCGCTTTGCTTTCCGAGATATGTTTCAGTGAACTTGATTTGAAAGACTCCTAGCATTTTCTATATTTTGCACTTGCAAAAACAAGTTATGGTCGACGGGGAAGTTTTATTGAAATCATCGTAAGTAATGAGCCCCCTCAATCGCATGTCCCTGGACTCTATATAGTGAATGGGCATGAGACTGCCAGTCAACGGCAGCTACTGAAGAAGATCCAGGCTTCCTGTCTCGTGGATTAAACTTTATGCGATCTGATATTTCAATACAATTCTACGTTAAACAAATGAATGGATGTTAAATAGTTCAAAAACGATGAAGAGACAAGTGTAATTTACACTCTGCTGAGTGGACTTTATTTGGTACCATGAGATAGAGTTCAATAGTAAAACTCTGCAGAAAACCAACTTATTTCGTGAATTAAATTCAATTTTATCGAAGCGTTCAAAAATACTACAATCCGTGTCACTGCCTAGGTAAAATAAACTTTTCTAGGGGTTTTAATCAATTATCACCGCAACCACTTCCGTTTCGAAATCAACACAAAGTGTTTCTTTTCTCGAAACGAATGCATAAATACATAGAACCATTAATCATCTCATTTTTCAAGTGTAATTGTCAGTGCTTGCTGATAAAATTATGTTCAAAAGCTGTACCATATAAAAAGAAGCGATTTAACACCGATTGGTTATATCTGGTTATAAAAGAGAAGGCTAAATGAAGGGTTCTCAATCCCGGTGACTTAAGCCGCGTCGATGCTTTCATTAAAAATAACTCTGAAAGAAGGAAAGATCATTTTGAAGGAGGAAATATTATTTCGATATCTATTTGCGAGCTAAATTAGTGATCACAAGAGGAGAAGTGGTGTGTGGAAGAGTGCAAGTACAGTTTTCATCCA
The DNA here is from genome assembly GCA_019097775.1 of Moniezia expansa. Lineage (NCBI taxonomy): Eukaryota > Metazoa > Platyhelminthes > Cestoda > Cyclophyllidea > Anoplocephalidae > Moniezia > Moniezia expansa. The sequence continues at coordinate 1,954,188 of JADFDV010000097.1, forward strand.
CGGATATCCGATTGCAAAAGAATGCACACAAGAATAGTTTATGCAAGTTTTTTCCTGAAAAGAAAACCACCACAGTACAAATTTCCCATTTTAGGATTCTCAACGATATGAAAGTGAGAGACGACTGAGTAGTCACAATTTAGATTGCCACCATGCTTTCCGGGATAAGCAAGTTTCGGTGCAATGGCCCTCCCATCTAGTCCCATGCAAAACTTAATCTCAGGTCTATCTCGGGTTGTTGGAAGGAATTGGAAACGAGAAAATTTACAAATAAATGATCCTATTCAGAGTAAGAGAAAGCAGGTGCGTGTTTCGAAACTCGAGCTGAAAAAGCCCAAATTTCATTACGAATACAAAAAGCGAAAATCTTCAAATTCTGCAGACTAGCCATTTAGTTTCTGTGCAAACTAGATTTAACGATAAACGCTATCTAATAAAGGGGTTGCCAACTAACTAGAAATACTTTTTATGATCAGGAAATGTGAAATTTCTTCTGTTTGAAGTTTATAAGATCCCCTTTCCTCTTATCAACTTCTGTCAAGAGGTGACGTACTTTCCTTAATTTTCCTGCCAGATCACGATAGAACTGCATGGAGTGTGGTCGATCATGGCTAGCGGTGGGTCCAATCACTCCATTTTGAGCGTTTGCAACACCATTCTTGTCCAAATCAAAGCGAACGCCTAAACGGTGTCGAGTGCGTTCGTTACTCTCTCTATTCGCTCTTACAGCAGTAGATTGATTGTGTAGCACAGTGGTTGAGTGCAATTCCGCAACATTGCAATCTCGAACACCGCCAATGGAACCATTCGCGGTTGGACCCTCAAAGTGAATATCGTTAGCACCAACCGAGGTAATACCGCTGTTTCTTGAGAAAGGCAGCCGTTGAAAACGACCCAGAAGAATGTCCTGCTGGATAGGATAATCGGTGGATAGAGTTCCCTGGTGCGAGACAAACATGATTTCGTGTATAGGATAACGTAGATAAGTAATATCAACACCGCAAATGCAATTCAGTTGATTTGGATATTTGTCTTTTTCAGCAGTGTTATATGCTTGTTAAAAACCTTAATATAAAATTCAAAACAGATTCTATCAAAAAGAATTTTCAAAGTCATTAATAAGATGTACGAAAAACTTGACAATTTATGAGTACGAATGCTGTTTCCACTAAACTTGCCTTAAACATGATTATAATAAACTTAGAATACCTACTAATGAAATAGCTTCTTTCGGAAACTGGTGATATAATCTGTAAAAAACCGAATGTGTTAAGCCATCGGTTCCAGCGGGATTAATTTATGCCCCATTTTTTCCAAACCTCACTTTTGACATAATCTCCATTATTCAGAGATATTCAGTTCTCTATAAAATGCGCCGATTTAAAAAAAAAACCGCATTTCATTTGTATCTGACCCATCATCTTAAAAATAATACTAGAAGCACAACATTACTAGGGTAGGTCTAAACACAAGGCCATCGTTCCTGTTGCATTTGCATATTAATAAGCTTATTAGTTAAAACATATTGTTAATATTTAACTTTTTAACATGAAATATGGCAAGCAGAGTAATCCCATTGTTCATACTGTTTAATTAGTTAATATATTGAATGCGAAACCAACAAAAAAAATAAGGAAAATTCTTGATCAACTTTAAAAAAGCACATGAGTCATAAAGTTCTCACCTCCTTTAAAACCCCTTTTCCAGTGAGAGATGGAGCGTGCGATTCGTTCAACGCGGCGGAAAAGGATGTTGAAGTGTGCATTCGCTTGGTGGATACTTCGTTATTTTCGGAGAATTGTGAATTTCTCGGACAGTGCATGAAGTTGCTTTCAGACTTTTTCATTTCGCCCGTTGGCTCCGCGAGATTAGTTTCAGTCTGAATTCCGACAAAAAAATTTATGGGCAACTTAGCACACATTTGATTCACATTTGCTGATGTTCGCGAGAATACTACCCTTGTTTTCATAAAGATTGTGAATGCACACCAAGTGAGTCATTCAGCGACGCAGGATCAAATTGCTGTTACAAACCAGATTCGCAGTTTCTCCTCCTGTAATGAATGATTTGTCGGGAGACACTGAGATGTAAGTGCATTACTTAATAAATCACGCATTTTTTAAAGCTTGATCTGCAGATCTAAGCATCAGGGCGCTTGCAATAGCTGCTTGATCGTAAGCTTCCTAATTTTTGGACAAAAGACGCAGAGAATTTTCTAAGGTGAAGAAATTCGATAAAGAGTCAGCTTCAGGAGCCCAGGAGCCCTGAAACATTTAAAATACTGAAATTCCTATACGGCAACTGGTCTTTTCGACCCTGTGGACGAGTTATATCTGCGAATGCACTTCTGGTGATAAAAAGGATCCTAGAGACATGCCAAATATGGCCAGAGGATCAAGATTGCGATTCTAATCGACCATCTACATCGAAGTCGCCTGCTCTGTATGCTCGAAGAAAAACCGACGTCGGAGCTCTTTAATTCATAGGATGACAAAGCCCATTGAGTTTTCCGTTAAAATGTCTTTCTTAGGCAGAACGATGTGAATGGGAACAGAATTGATCCAAGGAAGAAATGAAAAACCATCCAGCCAAATCGTTTGTCTTCTATCGTTTGCTTTTCGCCTACAACTACTCTTTGTTCAAACTTCAATATAATCTGTATCACTTTACACCTAAGATGAATTTTAGAACTAAGTTGACACAGAGGAAATGCTAACTCAAAGATGATGCTTAGTAGGCGATTCATTTTGACTATTATGGCATGTTTGAAGGAGACCCAGACAGTTGTCATCTGATTCTTTGACTGAAAGAGTAAAGATTAATAAAAGTTAATACCAACCAATTTCCAACTCATTTAGGGGAAACAGAATAATAGGATTTACCAAAATTTAAACTGATTTTTTTTTTCATTTTTACGTACTTCATGCACCTTTTTACCGAAACTAGATACACAAAACTTCGCCTATTAAGATGAAAGAATTCTAGCTATAGAAATGGAGCTAAAATCAGAAATTGAATATCTGTATCGAAGATCCGTTTTTTGGTGATCGTCTTCCGTCGGTAGATACCAGCATCATCAGCTTTTCAACCACTTTTACAAGTAAATTAGTGATAACCATTTGACAGTGCTCAAAGAAATCTTCTCAGAGTTATGACACAGTATTGGGCGGTGTTCATTTAAACAAAAGGCTTTTTGGCGGGTTACTAACAGATTTCGCTCCTCTTTCACCTTTTCGCCAAGTTATTTGTAATAAGAATGTTCTGAGTTTCTGAATAAATAAATAATAAATTGTAATTTTGTAGCGTTTACTGATCCAAGGTCATTCATAAATAAGTTTCGTCGGGTGTTTGACAATTGTAGTTTCTAAAAACCCGCTTTTCTAATAATTCAATGACATTGAATTAAATCAGATAATCTAGCTTATCCCCACTTCCGACGCTTCGAAAAATCCTTACGGGATCGACTATTATAAACGGGCATTCAATTGTGCCGTGGATGGTGAGAATGGAGCGATATCAAAAAATTAATATGAATAAGAAAAGTCGGGAGTTGATAAAAAATTTCAAACGTGAAAAGACTCTATTTGCAACTTACAGTATTTCTTTTAAAGAATCCACCCAGAGGAGACCAGGGAATAGACCGGGATTTATTCTTTAACGAGGATGAAAGATAAGACGGATTTTCTCCCGACATTCCATTCACAAACGACATGGACATTCTCTCACCCGGTTCAGTTGGAATTCGATGCATTTCAACACTCGGAGTAACCTAAAAGATCGCCAAGGTTTCTTTATTTGCTCGATGCAGTTTTCGACACCCTGCTTGACTTATAGTGTGTAGAAATATTCTAAGTTTCAAAGATTTTCTGGGATGGTTTGTTTATGAAGCTCCTATGGTAGACTGAAATCTGAAACAGGGGAAATAGTTACTGTCTATAGGGGTAAATACATTTGCGCTCAGGAGGCCACCCAGCCAAGGCGAGAAATCGGCGTAGTCCTTCCGTTTCAAGAGTCGTCAAATTAAATGCAAGGAACCAAACAAAAGTTAAGCTTCCTCACTATAGTGTTTTTCCATCTACATAGTAAGAAGTCCCTTACTTGGAAAGCGGCCTGGTTTTGTAAGTGCTTATTTCTTCTTTTTCGTTTATAGGAGGACTAGAAAATAATTCTTGATCAGAAAAATGTCAGAAAGGCTAAGTGATTAAAATTACTCAGTCTTGAGTGATTGAAGTGCATGTCTGCTTCATTTATCTATTGAGGCGCAAAACTTCTTCTGTCTCTAAAAAGCTGGCACCATGGGACTAGTTTCATATTCAAAGAAAAAGACATTTCCATTCATATCTGGAGTCTTTTGCAGTTAAAATGCGAACTAACTGTAATAAGATCATCAAAAGAAGCCGAGCTGACTGGAATCGCTTCTATCTTCTGCCTTAATATAATGGCCACCCTAAGTAAACCGTAAAATAGACCGTGGAGTAATGTCGTACCAAGTTATCTACCGATTCCGACCGTTCAACCTATCAATCCTGCTAATTACTGGCCTGTTTAACACAACAAGTATCTCGAGACAGCATATCCATAAAACGCCGGTAGGATAAAGTCTAAAAATAAATGGAAATGTGAATAGTTCTTATATATTGCTACGCTAAGGTGTTAGCGCCTTGAGCGTACACACTTTTAAATACCTTTAGGAGTCTTGAGCGCTTGAGAACAGAATTTTAACGAAGTCATGAGTCTGATACCGAAAATGTCAATACGATGGAGCTTAACTGAGTCCCTGTGCTTCTTATGGCTGACATCCTCTCTGAACACCGTTAATTGCCTTTGATCTGGTGACACGCAGGATAAAATTTGGCGTCAGTACTCGATGGCCTTCAGACTAAGCAATGGTACCTGAAAGCTTCAACTTTACCTCAAACATTACTGAAAATTGTTTTCAAATAGTGATCTCGAGGACTTACAAGGGACTATGGACCTCGTTGATTTAAGAACTTTCACTTGGCCATTACTGTGTAAGGTGAACATTGCAAACCATTGATATGGTTGGCTTAAATCAAACTTACCAAAAGAACTGGATTCGGAGAATTAGTTTCCGGATGTATTTGGTTATTTGAGGATACGCTGCAGTTCGCTGCTTTCAAGCCCCGATTTTTAATAATTTTTGGGGTCTATAAGGCAAAGTAAAACAGCAATAGATCTTGCTTACAATTCCATCCAAATCTGAAAGATTTTTTTAAATGAGCTAAGGCCTGGTCTGCAAATGCACAAAGTTATTTCGTTTTTGAAACAGGTATCTGCACAAATGTAAATTACGGAATTCGAGGCGAACCACAAATGGTATTTACGTACTTAAAAGGTCCCACAGCAATGCATTATGTGTATAATTTCGCTTAAATAATTTCTTTTTGCATACCTGTTTAATAACTGTTAATGTAAATATCCCACGAGTCTGAATGCCAATAGTTCATTAAATCACATCTGTCGACGAACGTTTGATACCGTAATATGAGAAGTCATTAGCAAGCACCGGAACGAGCTGAACTTTAGAAAAAAAGTTTTTTTTTTCAAGGGCATATTATCCGCATTTACCTCCAAGCTAATGGTAGTGTGCTATCTTAATTTGTACTTTGATCTAGTGCCTTAATTCAATTTTCGTAGTCTAATTTATTCGTCAGTTTGAAGAATCCGCTCATTTTAGCACTAAAAAAACATTTAAAATTTCTGCTTAATGTAACAAACTTTAGTTTCCTTTGGCGCACAGTCAAATGGTGGTGGATAGTAGGATAATTTTGGCTGGCACAGAGCAGTTATCGGATACAGGTGAGACCATTCTCTTCTACATCAACTTGCCTCCATTGGATCTAGTAGTTAATCGAAGTTCGTAGAGTTGGCAGTAAAGCAGTCGAGTATTCATTATAGAAAACCAGTTAGAAAATCAGTAATGCACCCCTACAGATTGGAATAAATGCCTGCAAGGAAACGATCAACAATGAATTCTTAAGTATGGAGGTACCTTCTTCCTCTTCAAGTTAAGGTATTATAGGCACTCTTTTCTAGGAAACGCCGAGGTATCATTTCCTCGTAAATAAAATGCAGACATGTCGCGATTGATCTAATCTTAGTCATTAACAAGACAAGTATTTGAGAACAAGTAAACAGGGCTATTTTATTGTAAGGGTATCCGAACTGGCGATCCTTCCAGCAAAATTCAAAGAAGGTTGTGAAAAAATGGAACGATTTGTCAGAAAAAGAGAAGACGTTATAGAAATGTAGAGCTTACGATACAAAGACAAAGCTGGAGGTTTGAGACAGTGAATGGAAAAAGAACTTAACTTTGAGCTTCGATGACTAACCTAATCAGGAAGATAACTGGATGGTTAAGGGAGAGGCTAGATAAATCAGGAGTTCTAACAATGCTCCTAACCTATTTGTACTTCGCCATAATTAAAAGCAAGCTGGCCACACACCTATGGTAGTCAGGCAAACGATTTAAGAAAATAACCGCGGCTACAAACCTCAGCAATGAATGCTAGCAGATTCGTAGTCACGATCTTAATTCACCAGATAGTCACAAAATTATGAACTTTCTTAATAATTAGTGGTAAGGATATTGTTGGTGAACACCAGAGACTCGACATTGCATTAAAAGCACAAGTAAATGAAAAGACTAGCTTCAAAGAAAGTGAAAGCAGTAGTAAAATGCGAAGTTTGAGGCAACAAGCATGAATTTTGAACAAAAGTAAAGTACATTGTTGATAAAAAAAAATAACCTGTGATTAATAGCAGACAAGCGGAGAACTTTGAAACAAGACTAAGTGTGAAGACTTACAACAACCTAATAGAGAAGTCCGGTAAAGTAGGGCTTCTTGTATTAAATCCAACAGCTCTAAACTCCTTTCGCTAGACCTAAATAACTGTCGTTTCTCTAGACCGAAAATTAGGAAAGTCAAACGAAGCTCTCCCCCAAGATTCAAAATTTTAACAAGCTACTCTAAAAAGTTACGAATTCTGAGAGTCGAATTTTTCTCACAATTGAGTTAGTGCAATCTAAAAACGCCTACTTTTGGGAAGGTTTAATCTTGATAGTACCAACTAAATCATAAATAACCACCCCCCGCGACAGCTAAAATTGCAACCGCGTTGTCACGTTGACAGCGGAACGGTATGCAATTAGGAGGATGTTGACTTCATCAGGCTGTAACATGCGCGATTGCCTTGATAGACAATAGCTTGGTTTGGTGAGGGGCAATAAAATCGCTTGCTTTAGCGGTAAAGAGTAATGATGAATCTTATCTATTAATGTCATTCCGAGGGTGACTTTAATGCAAGTGTTCGGAAACTCTCACCCCATACGGAAAAGAAACAACAGCCTTGAATTCTTACAAAGCTTGGACACAAATATGCTCAGATCTGTAAATGATTGTCTGATCCTTAACAAGGTTCAAAAGATTTCACAAAAGCGAATTTATCTAACGTAGAAAATATAACAACGTGACCATTGAGCTTGTAGAAGATAACAACCCGAGCCATCGGTTCTAACGCTTTATTGGTGTCTGCTGATTGCTTTCATTAAAATGATTACTATTGGCAGTAGTTGGTTAATTAGAACCATTTAGATCATACACAAATAGGTATAAAAAAAGTAAAGGTACACAGCTCTTAACGTTTTGAAATCTGAAAAAAACAGATCTGTAGAAATCGGAGACTTCGATTGTTGTTATCATTTTTGGATTTTTCACCTTTTGGTGCGAAAAAAAGTGCCAGCATCACCTCTCGCTTTGTCGGGGGCGCTAGTTAAGACTGAGCAAGTATGTTTTCTATGGCAGTGGTCATCAAGTTCACTTTCACTCATGTTTAAACACTAAGTAGTTATTTTATTTTTCACATAACCTAGACTGAGAAGTCAATTTATCTCGAAACATCTAGAGAGGATTAAAGTGATTGATTCGAGTTCAAGCAGGGCTTTCGTATTAAATCAAGGGTTATTTTATTCCCTGATTCAAAGAAAAATCCAGTGCGCAGCCATGTGGATTTTGGACATGTTTTTATATTCATCAAACTGTCTGGCTCATTTAGAAGAGTGGCACATTTTCTTCTATTCCCGGTTGCAAGTGCACGTAAAATAGATTTTTAGTTTCTTGGTTCAATTGAGATCACAATCACGGCCTAAGCCAGCAATAATCTCAGTTTACAAATTTCTACGTGAAATAGATAAACCAGGTTTTCAGTATCAAAATATATACACATATCTCGGTAATCTAAGAGTAGCCATGAAAAACAGGCACAATGCTTAGCAACACTGGATTTAATACTTGCCTTGAATGGAAGTTTAATAGCCCCGATAGTTTTCTTCTTTTGTGCCGGAGAGTAGATAAGGTCGGTAGACATGTAAGGCGTCGCCATAGGAATCGCCGAGATATCGGTCGAATTGGGTCTACTTCCACTGCCGCCTTCAGAAAACCTTCGAAGAGACTTCGTTGTGCCATTCTCATATTGAACATCATTCATTTGTTCCAAGAGTAGAGCCACCATACTGCTGCTCCCACAACCTCCTATAACACGTCGTCTGGCGACATCAAGGGGTAGCTCGCCTTGAGCGTTCCGCATCCACAAGGCCGCTTGAGCTGCAGCCATGAATGAGGACGATGTTGTCGAGGACAATGGTGAAGACGTTCTTAAAGTCAGGCCATTCACTTTTGAAAGTGATTCACGAGCTTTAAGCAGGCAACGAGCAATCTTGGTGCGTTTCAGAGAGGCAGCGATGTGGAGAGGGGTCTCTAGGTTGTGGTTAATTGCCATGACATTCGCAGAAAAGGCGAGGAGAATCTTAACTACACCAGTGCGACCATAGCGTATTGCAGTGTGAAGACAGGTATTGCCAAGCTAGAAGTGTGTTAATGAGTTTGTTGATTGCCTATCGAGTTTCGCTAATATTTACGCTATTTTAGCTGGTTCACTTCTTTACCTGGAGTTAAAGACTATGTGATGCTATTTGATCAAAATTAGAAAATCATGTTTCGTTAAATCAGAGTTATTTGCTTTAGTTTGTTTATAATTTACATAGTGTAGTGTTGAATGATGCTGGCCTGTAACAGAAATGGATTTACAGGCTTAAATATTCACGGGCCTTGATAATTTTGAGAAGAGTACCTCATTACTCTGCTCTCCAAATTCAAGTGAATGCACAGTTCATAGTCCACTGAATTTCACTTTAAGATATTTTAAACTTTGTTGTTCTGTACTGTTGTCCCTCTGTTTTAGGTTCTCTGATGAGTTATCGAAATCGGTCCTTTTTATACTTGCCATTACAGGTTGGGCTAAGTGAAAACCAATGTTCCAGGATTCCCTTGATTAGAAATACTTGAAATACTGATTTCTAATAAGAACTAAGCAGATGGCTCTGAAAAGCAATAACTCTGTGTTATCAACAGAAGTCGAAAAACCTAATTACCACTTGTTCTTTGCCAAAATGCTCATAAACATTCCAAGAAACTGCAGAATGTATTGCCATTTCATTCCCAAGAAATAATTCATTTTCCATAAAAGCAGCAGCTGTTACAGTAGCATTTAACTAGGACTTAACGTGTGAGCGAACAATAGCGTGTGAATAGACGAGCTGCGAACGCGCTATGCTCATCGAGCCATTGAGACAATTCCTAGTTAGTTTACGTGTGCGCATTTAGCTCTCAAGCTTGTTCTAACAGGAAACCATCGGCTCCTGGAGACCTCATCTGCTTTGCTAATCAATTGAGGCGTTCAAGCAACAGCACGGAGTATAAGCGACGATGCCATGTGGAACAAAATGCAAAGCAATACTTCAGCAAAAGTTCGCAACAGAACCAATCACACTGTTATTTCGGCTTTCGATCCGCACCTTCGGCAGTGAATAGAAACAGAATATAAGAAATATGACAAATACGGTCGGACGAACAGCCATAGGATTGTAACGCGAGAGAGACATGAAATCAAAGAGTCCAGAAATATGATTTAGTCGAGGAAAGCCGGTTTTCGAGATACAAAGAAGAAACCGTTTGTAAAAAGACCGACGGAAAACGATTCGAAACTTTCTTGCTCACACAAAAAATATTAGAGCAAATCAGATTAAACAAGTGCTGAATGGTTTCAAGTAAATAATGTAGTCTCTTTTTGTCAAAAAGTATGGAATTAAACCTTTCCAAGAAGTGACCTACATCAAGCAAACTTGAAATTTTGAAGTTGGATGAGAAGGTGACCGAAAGGCAATTTGGTTGTAAAGCAGGCATACAACACCTACGTCTTTGAAAGCCACAGTGGAAAATGCAGCTGAGTGAAAGTAATCAAAGACTTTGGATACAGAGAATCAGAGAACTAAACGATTTGCTTTGGTGACGAAAGCACGACAAGCTAGACTTTCATGTAAAAGAACATACTTTGCCTGATTCTTACTATTTAAGATTTTCTACTTACTCCTGCAACTTGACCCTCGATAATATCGCGATTGCTAAGGAAATGACACCAGTCTGCAAGCCAATGGCGCTCATCACATAATACGAATAATGCTCATACTAGTATAATATTAACGTTTTCTATGAGTTGCCCAAATGGGAAAACTTCCAACTGGCTGGCTCCGAGATGCCCTCTATCTCCTAGGCACAAAAGTTGGAAGTCACATTCGTTCAACAAGGGCTTGAATTCAACCACCTAATGAACTGGTAGATTAAGATTACAACTTATTTTTACGTTAAAAGAGAATTTGACTGGATGAACAGATATCTTGGGCGACTTTGTCTAATTTGAGGTCAGACGAAAATGCTTTGCGTTAACCTTGATTGCCGGCACGTGCCTAGACTGAATTAGAGGCTGTATGTAATGTGTTGTGATCCATCAAGAAAGCCTTCTTATCGTTTGAATGATGCAGGCCTCCAAATAGTTTTATAATTAAGCCTGTCAATCCCACATACAATAACCAGTATTTAAAATGGACATACTTTCCTCTCTAGATTGATGAATTCCTTTGTGAAATCAAGAACTTAACAGTAGAGTCTTATGTGCAATGAATTAAAGGGCATAGTTCCATTTAATTCGTGATTGCGTACCACACCCACTCGCGGAAATTGTTAGGAGGTGCTTGTTGTTGAATAAACTACCAGATTTGATTGTCAAAATACATTAAATTTTGAGTGGGCTTGGTTACCGGTTGAAACTTTAGGCAGTCAGACTGGGCTCATTAAATAAGTAACGCTAATGACATCCCACTTTCTATTTTCCAATTCGCACAATAGTGTGGACTAACGAGTACTGAACCACTTTGCCAGATAATGAAACAGGCTAATTATATCGCAAAGTGTCGAAAGACTGGATACATTGGCCGGAAGGCGTTGAAAATAAGACGTGATTTTTATGAACTCATTCATTTTCTGGACTCTATATTAACCTAATGCAAGTTCATATTATTATACATTCCTCATCGAACCAGAGATATGATAACTTGAAGCCTTCATTGTAGCTGGCAGTCAGTATCATGAATTCGACCGCCTTCATATCAACGATGCTTTCGTGTCTTTGGTATAAATCATGCAAAAATATCACTTAAATCAGGACTCTGTGAATACATACCGCAAAACACCATTTTAGGAATCGTCCAAGAGATGAAATATATTGAAGGCAGTAGAAAAAACAGTCAATTTCATTATGGCCTAATTTATATTTTCGCATGATAGCTTTGCTCTGTTTTAATGACCCTGCTGCAATCTTTTGTGTTTATTTTGTACAATATTCATTTCATATTACTAGGATTGCGAAATTAAAGGCGATTTGACCTGAGTAAGAACGCTAGATGAGACTCTTGAGAACTACAAGTGAAACATTCCTCCAGTCTCAGTCATGAAATATCCAACCCTCACCAATTTGCAGATCTGTTACAAGAGAATGGGAGCTGACAGGCAACAAGGATGTGTCCAACGTATTTCAGCTATGCCGGAAAACTTCGGGCCCAATTTTATGTGCAAGGTCTGATATGGTCAGACGATGAGAGAATATTGGGTGAGGACCTCAGCTTTAAGCAGTCCATGTGCGGGCACGATCCGTAGAGGATAGTAGATGAAGGCAACACGGCTAACTGGTTCGACGAAGATGAAACTTTCGCTAAAAAGCCCATTAACCGGCGAGTCGAAGGATAAACACACAACAAGAGCCTGTATCATCACGACTATTTCCAGTCCCAGCACCTCCAAGAAGTGTTACCTGATTGTCTGAAAAATCGCTGCTGCCTCTCACCGCCATGATTATGGAGCTTCATGAGTACTATCAAGTAATGACTTCTAGGGGCGCATCGCAGATGATGAGGCAGAATTCGGCGATTTTTTCCACCACTTAGACAAAGCTGGTGCCAGACTTTAGGAAACTTCAGTCGATATATTTGAAAGAAATTGGGTTCGGGGAAATAGTGAAGTGGATCATGCTTGGAGAAAGGCCAAAGACATAAATGCTCGCAGCTAGGAATTTTTGAATCTTATGGTCACCAAAATAGGTTTCGTGATCAAATAACTTTCAGGAGTGTCCCAGCATCTAATAGAAAAAATAGAGAAGTTATTGCTATCTTACTGAAAGGGCATGGTTAAATGGTGCCGAGTATTTGTTGAAATCTATTGAAAAATTTTTATTCTTCCTCGAAAAGACCTTCAAAGGTGCTAAAACTGACTCGTTTAGAAGAATTATGGGTGGTAGCTACTAAAAACAATGTCTACTTCAGGAATTCGGATGGAGAATTTGAGTTAAGATCAAGTCCCTAGACACATTTAGAAACGTGATGATCCTCTCCATGCACTTACTGTTCTTTGGTCATTACTACACTCTCCGTTCTGATAAACAAGGTAGAATCATTTTATAATTCCCTTGAAAATCAACTCCATCAGAAAAAAGAAACTGAATAAATACATTCTCAATAAAGAACTAGTATCTCGTGGTAATACAATAAAACTCATTCCCAGCAATCTTCGTTGCGAAATGCTAAAGTATTTACCCTATAGTTGGTTTTATCAACCCAGAAAGATTTTAAAGCTGTTTTGTGTAATGAGGCCACGAGAATAGGACTTCAATATGCTGACACTAAGGGTGTCTTCGACATAAAAAAACTCCTACGAATGAACCAAAAAGCGAATCAGATAAAAGCGACAAAGGGAGCCATTAATTTTGTCGGGACTGAACCTTACATTTGCACAGATTAATTAATCAACGTGCACTTTTCGCTACTTTGAAGTCTGCCAAAAGCGTCGATCATCTTTTCACATACTAAGCATTTACTTTTATAAAGGCCTGTAGGCTGATGCCGATTTGATCAAAGTACACTGACTAGGGATGCTGAGGCGTCCAGGATTCAAGTTAGAAAAGCTTCAAACTGAAAACTCCTCCTTCTGAAGATGATCTCATGGATGCCTCCAAGTTTTGACAACCAGAGTGGATGCTAGTAATTTCATCATGCACCACTCAGGTTCTTCCTATACCACAAAGTCTGCTTTTACAAGTTACACATCCCTTGAATAATTCACTACCAAGAAATTATGGCTTAAAATTCACTTTTAGGATTAGTCATTATTCAATTAATTTTGGCTTGATTTATTTACAAAAAAGGAAATCTTTTTGTGACAAATAAAAAAATACATTCAAATGGAGGCAATGAATTGCCAGTTTCCCACCATGGCATTTAATTCTGGTTCACTATTACACATTCATATAAATTCAGGCACCTAGTTAACTATGATGTTTTTTAAACCAAGCTGACGTTGAAGACGTTTATACATGAAGAATCTCCCTAATAGGGAATCTCTTGTTTGAACACGAACTTTAACCGGAGAGAGGGATCTTTTGATTACCGGAAGGTTGTTAATGGGTTTCGATTCCCTGAGTCAAGCACATCTATGACTACTTTGTCATTTTCAACTCATCTGCTTATAAGTTGAGTAGTTTTCTTCGGCTGGAGAGAAGAGTAGACGAACGTTTAATTGAATGCGGAAGATTTGAAATAGCTGCTACTTGCTCAACGATTGTGGGAATTATGCTGCTATCCTAGGACTGACGGTTGTAATATTTTAACGTTGATACTGGGAATACTGAAGCAATAGCCTAAAAACATATTCATTAAAATCATGCATAGAAACGATTTCTCTAAGAGCCCTGTAGTGTGTGCTTCCCTTTAACTTTCCATCGGCGAAGATATGAGTACAGGCAGATAGCTAGGTTTTCACATTTAAAGGCCTATTTAGTTTTTTAAATGCCCTTCTTATAGAGTTGTACTTATTCGATTTTAAGCACTTTGCAATACGAGATTAGTGTATGAATACAGGTTAAGTTGTAGGAATGGTGAAAGACTGCCCATTAGTCTTTATCATAATGAGAAATGAACCAACAGCAAAAAAATTGTGTGTGTACTACATTTGAAGAGCCAGTAATGCATTTCCGAATACAAAATGCTTCCGTTTCTGAATACCGGAGTGATAATTTGATTGAAAACGAATCTAAATGCTCGATTTTGTTCCCTTACCGGGTTCTAATTACTTGATAACCGGCCGATCATCAGCCTCACCTGCTTGCAGGTTCGAGTTAAACTTATTGATCTAAATATGGGAATTCAAGAAGTTAAATTGTAGCGGTCGTCTGTATCTGTGTCCAGTGTGCAGTTCTCGACTAGTTTTCCAATCGTTTCCCATTCAATCTAAAAAGATCAAAGGTAGTGATGCGCGTGGGTGATTCACCTACTTGATACGGGTTGATGCCCACCGTAAGAATCACCCGGAAGAAGTGAATTAGAACGCTAAAGGTAGTTGGTTACCAGAGGCAAAATGAGTACTAAGTCTTTTAAATAGGATGATCTTAAACGTCAACTCCATGGAAGGAAAAGTCAGGAGGAAGCGCAGCAACGCATGGAGAATAGCACATTTAGAACCTTAATGTAATAATAGTTGAACTTACTTGGTCAACAGCACCAATATCTGCCCCGTAAAACAGCAAGACGCGGAGAGTCTGCTTGTGACCATGTTGGGCAGCCACATGAAGAGGAGTCAAACCCATCTGCAAGTGCATTCACAAAAGTTATTTAATTTACTCTAAAAAAGATATTTTTGAACCATTCAAAGTTGATTTTGTGACGGTAAGGGTCAAGTGAATGGTACTGACATTTGGCATAAATTTCGCAGGCGCAATTTCAGTGCATCTTTTAAATGGAAATGCTCAAGTCCTTTTTAGGTGTAGGGGTTAAAATTCGGGTCTATCAATTTCACGATATATAAATGAATGGCTATCAAATAAAACTTAGATGATCGGAAATCGGATCGTTTTAGATAAGTAATTAGAACTTATTTAAGGCATTAAATTATATATTTTCTGCTGAAAACTAAGCGTACTACTGATGCTACCCATAGAAAAAAAAACTACTCGAAATTTTACTTTATTTTGAAGATTTGGTGACGCTTTCAAAATGCACAAAGCTTCTACGGAACGCGAATATCCTTTTGAAGCCGCTTCGTGCAGTGGTGAATTCCCGTGCTGTAAAGTAAAACAAAAGAAACGATTCATTGAAACAAAAAAAATAGATATTCGCAAATTTTTGTGCAGTCATTAAATTTTAAACTCATATTTTTTTACAATTCTAGCTTTGCTAAATAATTTTCCTAAAAATTAAATAATATGTGCCTTTTAGACTGAAATTTGAGCGCCCATATTTTCATACATAAAGTAATGGAATACATACACAAGGACTTAGAAGTACAAAAGATATACATCTGTGTAGAGAGTACCTGCACCGGCCAAGCTTTAAAAAGCGATGCGAGGTAGATTTAGTACGTGCAGAATAAATCGACGCACAACTCTTGCCTTCAGCGAGACAAAATTTGAAGCTTGTATGTACAATTCACAACAATAGAGAAATCGGTAGTGCTTGCTTGGTCTTAAATAAGGTGGATACTCTAACTAAAAAATAACAGCGATCTAAAGACTCATTACCCTACTCTCTAGCGCTGAAAAACCTTAATGAAACTACGAGAAGCAATTATTATTTATATTCATCCTAGGACCTAAAATAAGTCGCTCTGTACTTGTGGGTAGAATATGCGCGACTGCGCCGGTTAACAGACTCATAGAAAGTTGCAAATTTCAGTCTCCACTAAAATACCACTGAAACCACCATTATGAAGAATGGCTTTTTGTTCCACACGGCTATCTCCTTATTAACACTTGGGCACCTCCAGATAAGTTATCATTAAGTCAGAGGTGTTTTTTTAATGCCGAAAGCCGAAGGAGTGAGTAAAAGTAGTTTAGCTGAATAAAATATGATGAGAGGTATGAATTTTAAAATGAGGAATAAGACTAAAAGTTGTCAAATATATTATTTGATAGCTGATAACATTGCATCGTGAGGGGCGATTTCGAACAAAATAATAGTCTGCAGTTCCTTCCGATTCAAGGCAGAGTATACCCATACAAACCACTGACATGAGGCTTTCGAAGCACTGCTACCAAAAAAATGAACATAAAATATATGAATATGGTCATTTTTGAGTGGGATCAAGATATGCAATTCTATAAAGACGAAAACGGTAGGGTGAGGTGTTGGACCTTAAATATGACGAACTGATTCGAGGCAGTCGGTCTCGGCATATTTCAGTCATTCACACTTTAGTATCTATGCCATGACGATTAATCAACAACTGGAAGTGAACAATGAAATCATATTTATTAGTTTACTGAAGGCACGTTGTAAGGAAAGGCTAGATTACTTAGATCAAACCGGCCGTCGTCGGAGTAGGAGATGATGAAGAATCTGTATCTTATTACCCACATTTCCTACTACATAAGTGAAACTTCCGCCTAATCTGCGCAGTGAGTAGAACAAATGTATCTTTATTGCGGTTCAAAATTTGTTAACTTTCTAGCAGACAGAGAATCATCAATAAGATTTGTATTTCTGGGTGGACATTGACGCGAACAATAACACTAGTAATAACTGATTTATATTTAAATGTCAGTTCGAAGAGGCATTTATTTAATGTTAAGGGAAGCTCTATTTACATTTTTTTTTTCAAGTATTGCCTAAAAAGGAAGAACCTCACATTGAGCTGTGGGAAAAAATAGATACTTTAAGGGTTTTGTCGAAGGGCTTGAGGCCTGTGATATAATGAGTTGGCTTTTTTTAAAATAGCGTATTGGTCTTAGCTGCAGCGCCATCGAGGTGCTAACTAAATCGCTTGCGAACTAGGTAACTCCAGCTGATGTGAGTTTTACATCCAACTAATCCAAGCGTATATTCTGTTAATTTCACAATTATACATTGTTAATAATTGTTGAAGAACGAGTTTCGAGAATGTGGGTAGATGAATGCAAAGTACAGTTAACCAAACCCATCAGAGAATTTACCTCTTTGCAAACCTCATCTAAAATCCTCAAACCATGATCCATTAGCGAATTTTGAGATCTGAGTAATTCAGTCGTTCTAAATTCACTTTTTGTTGAGGTCATATTATTTACTTTTTTTATGCGGGATCACTTTAAGAAGAAATACCGATGTGTTTAATAATCTCTTTTATAAGCGGAAGTCACCGGGATGTATCTATCAAAGTTAATGCGGAGCCCGCTTTCTATATTGAAAGTCAGAAAGAACTCGTAACTGGAGCCTACCTTGTTTAGTGGATACTTTTCCATAATTTAGCGATAGTTTGAGTAGTGAACAGTATCGACTGGAAAATCCTTCTCAAGACTAGTGGTAAGAAATAACTATAAGCTTGGTCCCTTTACTAATTCTTATATTAGCATCAAAATTTAGTTCAAGTAAATTAGGACAAAGATGAATTTTCTGGATGGAATAGTCCCAAGTTATACCACCACAGAAATTGCTTGGAGTTGGAAAATGAATTTGTTGTAGGACACCAAAAATGTGAATTCAAGATCTTTTAAAATATGGCGGAAAACTAGATGCCATAAGATATGAAAATCAAAGCGTATAGTAAAACTTGGAAATAAACATTAAATCTTTTTAAGCTACTTTTGATACCGCCAGAATTCGCCCAGCCATTTGGCAATGCTTGCGTATAGCAAACGCAAAGATGAATAAATGAATAAAAGAAATTTTTTTAATTTTTCAAACCAAGAAATTTCAAGGTACCTTTAAAATCTTGCTTGACAGCAACATGTAAAACAGCCAATGTGCCAAGAACAAATGTTTGACTAGCTGATTTAAAATATGTCCCGATTGCTGGGAAGAGTCTACACCAGTCTCACTCCTTTTGCTATATAGTGAGTTTATGAGATGGACGACTGCTGCTAAAGCTCTTCATTTATCTCCTACTTGAATTTGCTGGCCTTTTACATTTAGACTTTTCATTCAAAAGTACACCGTTTCTAAGAGCTGCGAGCAGGCTGTGCGGTAGACAGAAAGCGAATCCAAATGGAATAGCTCAAATTTTTTTATTAAGTGCTAAAACTTCAGAGGAATCTTTGGGTAGCAATGATGGTATTTATATATATGTATATAATTGCAATACAAGTTAGGATGAATTTGCGGCTGGCATAAACGAAATGCGACAGCTGAATTATGACCTTTAGAAATCATACTTTCACTCCTTTAGTATTCTCATGTTTCGCACTTTTGGATGATTAAAGATGGAACTGGAATGAGATTTATATTTCCTTAAGACTGATCCCTGCCTGAATTCTCCACACATCAACTAACTGCGAGCTCTAGCATCTTGTATGGAAATGCCTTATATTTTATTTTGCCTTATTTTTTTTATGTTTTTGTTTTATCTAATTGCCAAAATGATAGTTTTGTCTAGATCTCGAAAGCGTTAATATTTTTCAAATAACCGATTGTCAAAGGAGTAACAAGAGTATCATGCGACCGGAAATTGTCATTTGTAGAAGTCAAAGAAACTTCAGAAAAATTGATTTCAAATTGTCAGAAAACCACGTAAATGTCACGTTCCATAATGTCCCACGAGAAAAAATTCTACATTCCATTTAATTTAATAAAAATTACCTTAAAATAAAGAAGAAATGTTGATGTGCAACCCACAAAACGGAAATCAAATTGCAAAACTTCAATGGTAATGAGAGCTTAGTTGACTTTGCTCTCTTCGCTTGTGACGAACGAAAACACATCATGTGATAAGTGAAATCATAAGCAAATATGGAAAATCTGCATTCGAGGAAAGGTATCTGCATAATTGCAGAGAAAATGATATTCTCAGATTTGCAGGTATGAATGCATTTACTCGCAGGAATTCTTGGCTTTTGAAGTTTACAAAAGCAGAGAGCTTGAAAGTAGGCACAGGATGACAAGAAGTTTTGAAACTCCATAAAGTCCAGCGCAGTAATTAATGCCTTACGAAACCTGTACCAAGACATCATTGTAGGTTAGACTGACCAACTACAACTCTGAGAACGTTGTTACCAAGATGAGTCCTGAGGGATATTGCAATCTTAATCACAGCGCGAGCAAAAGTTCACTTTTTCATAAGACTAGTTCCACCCTATAATCCACCATTAAGCATCCTATATTCATTTAAAAGCAGGAAACATGAGCTCCTAGGGGAAGCGAACCGTTTTAGCTAAATGATGACGACTTCAGTTATGAGTGCCCCTAAGCAAGTCTGGAAATCCCCATGCTTTAAAAATGATGAAGGTCGGCTTCAAGCTTGAGCCGATTCAAAAGAACGCGAGGGCATCAGAAGAATCTCAGGGCAAAAGACCCCCTCTCATAACCTAAATTGCGAGAAAAACTCTTTAGTGCTGTCTTTGAAATGAACAGGCGCTAAGGATCAGTGCGTGAATGGTCATAGAATATTCTTACAATGCCTTCAGGTTTTATGGATGATGGAAATGACAGAATCTCCTCGAAGAATGGGAATTCAGAGTCGCTTAGCAGAATCTAATGTGTGCCTGAATTAGTTTAACTATTCGAAAATTTTTGGTTTTCAACAAAGGCGACGAAGAATGACGGATCGATGCCCAAAAATGGATGTCTGGCTCAAGCATCTTAACACTCTTTTTAATTTACCTGAATTTCAATCTAAATCGAAATACTAATTTTCTAGAATCGGGTAGCTCTATGGTATTACCATCGTATGATTAACTCAAACGCTTTTATCGTGTAACCCATTAATTTGACTGATGTTGCAATGATTTCTAATTACTATGTCAGTGGTTCTGGTAAATTTGGATTCCTTTTTAGCTCATATAAGCTTTGGATTAGCTAATACCAACCAGAAAAATTCAAGGATTTTGAATTTTAACGTATAGATTTGCCGAATATATTATCGTAATGCACATTTTATTTCGTGCCATAATTTTACTTATTAAGGGAAAGGTATTCCTTGTATATCGCACCTTTTAGACATTTGTCGAAAATGACTCTTTTTAATTAATTATCGCACCTAAGAATATGAGCTAACATAATCTTACCTGTTGTAATTTCTCCAGACTAAGTACAATTTAAAAAAAACATAAATTAAACTTGCTAACCTTACGCAGGAATTCTTTGATAAAACTTTTAAAAATATTGAGTTCGGTTGTTATTCAACATACTTAAATAAATAATATTTTTATTGAAATCGAAATTATTGGGAACCAAAAGAATTTAATAAGAAAATTTCGTGAAATTTAATTTATTTCAACAAACATGTTGTTTGAATAGACCATTTTGCTTACACGCTGCCATAAGTTGAATTCGATCGCTAAATATAACATAGAACTCGAGTCTTTGATTGAATTTCAAACGGAAAACTTTTACAGAAAAAAAATGCTGCAAAGTGGCAATTCACTACGCAAGAGACTTAGTGGTCTAAGTACAATAACAACATTATAGACATTGAGTCGTTCCCAACCTGGTTGATAATCCCTATACGAACACTCTCCCGCACCAGGCCAGCATTAGTTATGGTCCTGGGTTCGCAAATAAGAAACTTGAAATAAATCCATATCTATCTAACGAGCATATCGAATGCTACACATTGCCGTTGTAAATAAAAATTGAAGGTTAATAGAAGCAGAGGATTGAAAATGGATGAGGATCCAAGCTGATGCCACGTGGCATAATGGTGAAAGATGAGATGAGAAAAGTGGAACCATGGATAAAAACGTGATCGAAAATGTGGAAAGCAAGATCGATTAGGGCTTAATGGCATGCAAAGAGATGACGCTAATAAATCGAATGTTTCAGAAGGTAGAAATATTGGGTTCGTTTATGAGCGGCTGCTGAAAAGAAGGACAATTGGTAATTAAGTGATTTTGGGCTGAAAATATTCGTTTTTTCAGTGGTGGTGCTCTAGAGGTCTCCCTAGTAATTTGATCGCAGCAGAATGAGACCAGAATAACTTCAAAGACTTCCAACGAATAATTCGATATTACGAGAGCTAAGCTGGAAGACTTAATAAAATTCTTTATGGGAAAACGACTAGCATGGTCGCTTTAGGGCGTGTTTGTCCATGTGTTTTGTTATCCGCTCATAGTAAAAGGCAGAAATGAAGAGAACATTTCAACTGATAGCTATTCGGCTGAATTATTTAAAAGAAGGATGAAATGCTTGGAACAACAGCTATACTAGTTGAAAAATAGAGCCATAATAAGCTGATTAGAGACTTACTTCTATCTTGTTAGATTTCGCACTAAATTTTCTGGGTAGACAAGATGGTTTTGATTGTAAGAAGTGCAGTCTTCAGCCACTGAGCACACAAAATATGACTCATTAAAGGTATAATTTGGGGTCTCTTGCACGACGGATGGCTGGAAGAAGGGTCCCTCTGAGGTATGGTGAGCAAAAAACTATCGAAAAAGAGAGTTACAAGTCTTCAAGGTCATCCCTTGAATAGGATCAAGACATCGAAGATACTCTGTGGCGACGAAATATTCGTCTATGCCCTTTCTTCCCCAACCAGTTGCGGTCCCAGAAAGGTCATTTAGGCTTGTCCTGTTATTATTTAAAGTGGGTGCATTACTCTGTTTATTGGTAAAAGTTGGGATAAATTTTTATGATTAATGAAATGACTGTCCAACTGTGTTTGAAAGCGAATGTTTGGATGGAGGATACAATGATGAAACGAACTAGGGGCTACCATGAGTTCGGAGATGTGTAAAAGGTGGGGAGAATTAGATCTTTCCGAGGAAATCCCTGTCCAAATCATATTTAACTCCGATGGTTCAAAGAATAAGTAGAACCACTTCACATCCCATTCAGATGCCGCTCAGTGTTCGAGAAAGATTATATCCAGAAGTGAATCCTCTTCATGGAGAATGAGTTAAAACATCATTAACTAATTTAATAAAAATACCAGCGAATATCTGCAAAGATTCATTGCATCAAAAATACTTTAACCAGCCCCATGAAGAAGAGGATCAAACCCCTGAAATCGTAGGTGCTGATCAAAGCACCTAAGATAACAAAATACTATAAATAAATATAAAATATTTCTCCACCTGCACCTGTTAAGGAAGCTTAAAAGGTCTCTTAACTGGACCACATTGATTGAATGGTTTCGAGTTATTTTTGAAATGGTCATAAACCACAGGAGAAACTCTGGGTTGGATGATAAAAGACAGCTGCATATTTAACGCGAACTTCGGTTTCTCCCAGAACTGTT
Organism: Moniezia expansa; assembly: GCA_019097775.1. Classification (NCBI taxonomy): domain Eukaryota; kingdom Metazoa; phylum Platyhelminthes; class Cestoda; order Cyclophyllidea; family Anoplocephalidae; genus Moniezia; species Moniezia expansa. The sequence continues at coordinate 1,976,789 of JADFDV010000097.1, forward strand.
TCTTTTTTTCTATCCCAAAAATATCCCTGTGTATCATCTCTGGGTTTAAGTAACGAAAGTGGGGTGCCATTGTCAATCACTCCATTATGGAGATGATCGGAACAACAAACAGAAGGACGCGAAACCCTAAACATAGAGAAGAGGAAAAAATCAGAAATGACTTTCAATAAAGGAGTGGCAAAATATAGGTTTCATTGAAACCGGATGACAGACGTCCAAAGGAGAAAGAGGAAGCCAAGAAAGGGAAAAAGTCCCTTCGTTTTTCCCCAAATCCAAAACGTGATTTAATCGTTTTGTTTTAAAGCAAAATTTGCAATGCCATTTTCCTAGAAAAAGCCTCGTAAAATAAAACTAAGCATGGTCGAAGATAGTCAGCGGAAGAGATGCATATTAATGCTAATAATGTATTGGAATTCCATGATGTTAATTTCAGAAAATGATCCAGTGAATAATCCAACTAATCTGCCTAAGTGAAATTTATATTATTTCAGAATAGGTTTCTTTTTTAACATATGGACTCCGTATTTGCACGCTCGAGTCGTCCTGTTTAAGCGGTTGATCTCGTATTACCAAGCCTAAACGCTATCGATGAGTTCAATTGTTTATAATGAGGTATTCCTTCGCCATAGAGGCCTTGATAACGTTTCAGACCCACCTTCATAGAAGCTCTCAATTTTGGTGGGGAAATTTAGTAAAATAGCGATGTTTCTAGTGGCGAACACCCTTGCGAATCTCTCACTTCTGCGATTAACTAACGGGCGAACGCGGTGGCAGAAAGTAAATGTATCAGCAGAAACAGCCCATGGTCGTGTTAATTCACTCCTAGGTGCTGCAACTGTGAAAGGGTCTGATTTTGCTGCGAGGTTTGATTTGATAACTCGTCAGTGGCGTTTGCCTGATTGATTCTGAAACCGGCCGCTCCTGACCCTAAATTAGGAGGAGTGATGACTCTTTCAGCTAGAAAGATATTCTTTTTTTAGTTCTCAAACGTTGAGAATCTGCATTTTCGAAATGTCCAGCCCCTTTTTTTCAAACTAAAACAAAAACTCTTCCAAAAGTCAAGCGGATTTAAGAAAGCAACTATTCCATTTAAAATTTGGCCAGATATCGTGCTTAAATGTAAATCTACCTTGTCTGTTTCAATTTCACTTTAAAGCATAACAATGTAAACTTGGACATTAGATACGCAATTAGACTTAATATACGCGCTTTACAGTTCACCGGAGCAAGTTTTCAAACTCCCATCTTTTTCACATGAAATCGCTATATTTGACATCTAAAAAGGGCCTGGTTAATTCATAAATCTTACTTCACTGGGTAAACCACTAAAGCAGAACGTCGATTTTAGGTTGAAAGTATTTTAATTTAGAAAAACGCTTACCATGGGTTTTTTTTCACAAATGTATTTGGTTTAAAATTAAAGCCAAGTATCTTTTATATTAAAAACAAACTCCGTGAAAAATGTTTCACGAATTGTGTTGATATCGGGAGTGATGCCATAATGACTCGTTGAAAAAAAAACGCCGAAACAAATACGTCCGTTTCAGTGCTGCAAACTTACACACATTTGATCACTTCAAGAAAGATTGTTCAGTTAATTCCTAAGTAGAAACTCCAAAAAATAAATGTGGAAAAGCTTTTGAAGATGAAATTTTTAAATGGGGATGGGGTATGGAATTATCGACTCAAATCGTGCCCTGAAATATGTGTAACCTCCCTCATCCCGCTTATCAACTTAAAATTCGCTAGGGGGGATGTATCAAAGCGTTGTGATTGGGAAACGAATGGTTAATCGAGAAAAGTAAGCCAAATTGTTGACCGAAGTATGCTAAACAGAAAGCCATGAGTTGAGAACGAGGATTGATGAATTGAGATTATAGTCATTGACTAAGATGGAGATTAATGCACGAAAAACGGATACTTTTGATATTGGCTCTAGATGGAGAGATGGATGAGTTCATGATGCCTGCGTCAGTGATGAAAAGATCTAAGAATCACTCATTTTAGATAGAGATAATTATGATTGAAAGAGGACTTCTTCATGATGATCATTAGTGGAGGGATCCATAGAGGATGGCTTCATCAATCTGTTGAATGTGCGAGCAGCAGACAGTGAATGCTAATTCTAATAGACCAATAATGCGTTCCATGAATGTAACATGCTAACCCCCAACAGGGAAAGCCTCACCTCCACCCCAAATATATGCTAGCTTTAAAAGTCGCAATGACTTTGTAAGCTGAATATTAAGAGCAATTGGATTTTGTGGTAATGTCGATTTCTTAAGTGATGGGACCAGGCTCTGCATAGCAGTGGGAATGGCTAGTATCTCCTGCTAAATGAATACTGCGGCAACCCACTTGGCTTAGCGAAATTCGTGATCATCTATTCTGCAAAGTGTGGGTTTGAAAATGAAGCCGCAGTGGAATATCTGGATGATAACTCAGATTCAAGAAGAATGCAGCCGGTGTTGATCAGACTTCGCATTGTAATTATTCATTCTTTCTCTGTGCTCTTGGTATCTTCGCATACTTGCCAGCTATAGCAGCTTTAGACCAACAAAGGAGAGCCTATCCTAATAGGGAGCTGGCGATATCGGAACTGGTCATAGCCTGAATTGAAGGATACACTTTTAGAAACAGTATTTTCATCAGTCCAAAACAGGTATACTTGGACTCATAAATAAATAATAGTTTTAGGATCAGTGGATTGATTTGGCTGCCTTGATTGGTTTGATTGGCTCGCTCTAAATTGACAAAAACGGAGACAAACTGATGCGGCATTTAAGAAAGGGTTGATATTTACCGGATGATTCTAAGATGGTTATATAAGCGTATATGAACAGATCCATTAACCAATGACTGAGCTAAATGGATAAATACAAAATGCAGAAGGAGAGTGTGACGCCATGAAATCTTTGACCTGCAACTTATACTTTTTTCTCATTATGTTGCAAAAAGATTATTGGAGATCATACTCACAAGATACTCCTGTGTGTCGACTTTCGCCCCGTAATAAACGAGGAAGTGCATGACCTCTCGATGGCCTGCTGATGCCGCCTTATGAAGGGCTGTACATCCAACCTACAATCATAGAAAAAATATGCCCTCAAAAAACCCACTCTTTCAACGAACGCCTGAAAATCTTTCTTCAAAATGCAACGCATTTGGAAGAACAGGTATGTTGTTCCAGTTTATCGAGAGAATTCGCATCGAAACACAGTTGTGATTTTGTGTATGCGTTCGAGCCACAATGCAAAATGAAGAGCAAATTGATATTTGCTCTTCATTTTCCTTCCTTGCATTTTTTATTGAAGATTTGCGCTCCTTTCTAACCAGCCTCCGTATCGACTGGATTTATGTATTCCGCTCAAATTCATTAATTATCTCACTGACATCAGTGCCTTGATTGTACTAATGCTCCAAAGAAGATATCCATTCTAGTCTGTCTTGGTTTACTTTATAAAAACTTGGCCTTGTAATCTCAGACACAATAATAACGACGCACAAAGCCATAGGTTTCGTCCTTTTGATGAAAAGTGTCGGGAAAAGAAACCTTCAAGGGTGCTGCGGAGCTAACTGATTTATGGTAGAAAATCGCCGAAGGGATTGGCAGTGACAGGAGCTCCAAGGTAGAAAATCAGCGAGTAGCCTGACCAGTTATGGAAAAGATGGAACGTAAAAAAGCTCTGGACTTCGTAATTTTTCAGCTGCGTTACATCGACCGATGTCGGTCCGGCACAAAAAGTATTACTAGAAAGCCCTATGCAAATTAACGGCTGCGTTACACACCAATACAGATTACATAATGCCAAAAATTTTCTGGCGCTTGACCGAAAAAGAATAGGAAGTTCGTCATTGCTTTAAAAAAGAACTTTCCCTCTCCAAGGCATGTTCCTTGTTTCTCCTGCGTTTTCTCCTTTATTTATTGAAAGTTTCACTGCGAACTAATGTATTTGATGTCAATGTATAACCATCTGAGTGAAGGAGTTGCCATAAAAAGGAAGTTGATCCGACGAGAAGTATCTAATTTCTGTTTAATATGCTTTTACAGAATAGTAATCAGTGAACTCTAGATTAATTTCAATGGAGGTGACTTTCATTTAAAAGTCAACTTTCGAAGTGTGATGGCTTCCAATTTTCCCTCAAGAATATACCCTTAGTCTGGATCCATAAGAGATTACGTAGACTCAATTTGCGCAATTCCGAAAAGTACTCTGCTTGTTGAAAATGATAAGCTGGGATCGCTGAATACAAGCGAAAAGTACTAACAGAAAGCCTGATTCAGCCTGCGAAGGAAACAACCAACCCGCAATTGGAAGAAGTATAAAGTTAACGCAGAACGAAAAAAAAGTGATCCAACTCACTTCATCCCGAATGTTGACATTAATCGCAGGCATAAATGCAAGAAGAATTTTCAGGTTTTCTGTGCTGCCAGAAGCAGCCGCCAGATGAAAGAGTTGATACGCCTAAAAGAGCCAAAAAAGGAAAAAATTATCATTAATCCTATTACATTAAGGGTTAGACGCTCCGATACTCTGCTCTGATATGCAAAAGAGGCAATAAATTATTGACTAAATGCACCTTAATCGGCTGCCGCCAGACAGGCGGATCGCTTCGAGTTCACGCGCTCCTTTGAGCTTAATTTATTTGACAGGGGTTATGACGGACACGCACCTGAACAATGTCGAATCGAGCTCGTTTGGAAAGGAGAACTTGTAAACGATGGCTATCCCCGTTAAGCGTTGCATTTATCAGCTGCCAGTTAACAGCTTCGTTCATAGTTCCGGATCTTTTAATTTCAAGACTATTTACGAAACTAGGGTCTAAAATGTTTAAAAAATTCAAGTAAATACAAGGGCTTCAGGAAAGACAAAATAGCCAAAATAGTAGAGCCTGTAGTTTAAAATGATTTAAGACATTCAAATTCACGCCAACATGAGAACATGGTCATCATTTTGGTACAAAATAGCTAATCAATATGATCGAGGCACTATTAAATGATATTATTGTCCGAATTAGTCTGCGTTTCTCAACGACTATGACACTAAAGTTCCAGTTGTATTTTGAAAACTGATTCCATACCCATGTCTTCTAACAAATCAACATATCCAGCTTTTACGTTCATGGGAAGAAACAAAGGGGATGAAAAGTTATATGTACTGAAATTCACACATATTTATTTAAACTTTGCTAATAAAAACTGCAGGCATCAAAGATCTGTTGTGGTGAAAACGTTCTTTTCTTAAAGGAATCCGAGAATTACATTATCCATTTGGAAACGCAGATGTGACAAAGTGCTGCAACATTAGGCAAGGCTTACACAGCTTATTCAATAATTCAGCTACAAATATGAATTTTTTTACACAGTTTAGCTCAAAAACTGAAGTGAAATCTTAGTATAAACACACAACCTTAAAACATGTTGCAAAACCTTACCTAACGCACATTACGTGCAACCATAAGGATGCATTTTTCCATATGAAATGCCACAGTAACTTAACATTTCATCCCAAGAATCATGAAGTCATATGTGTATGAAATAACATATCTGTGACATGCTGAATTCTGGTTGATTCTGAAAAAACACATTTAATGTTTGCCAAAGAGTCACGGTAAATGAGCTATTAGCATGTTAAGTGTTGGACCGTTAAGGGTTAAGATCAATTATGTACTTACATTATCACAGCAGTGCAAAAGAATACCAAATTTGTAGAAAACATTCTGTTCAAGGTCAGAATATACCTAAGGTTAGATCAAACGAAATTTTGTTCGCCAAATTTTCACTGAATTTTCGCTGCTAGTCAAAAATATTGAAGGTGAATTCTGATGCAATTCAATGTTTTTTACTTCTGCTTTTCCCTGCAAGTAAAAAATCAGCCAAACAACCCTCGTCGTTAGCTTACTGAAGCCCAATGATTTGAATCTCTCCCTTCGATATTCATTAATTGATTCAGCCATCCATAATACCGGCGCAATTCATCTTTGTGGATGAAATCACTGCCACTAAAACTTATTTAATAACATATTCTTCTTTTTGTACCCTTATCAGCATTTGCGTAAATTTGTTTCCCATTCAGATCCTAAGTAAGTTTAGTATTTATATATCTCCAAACCTTCTGTACCAAGATCTATTAATCACGCTTGCTAGCTCCTTCTCAAATTATTATCGTATTATAAGGAGGCCGTAATTGTGTAAACTCAAGAATTACTCTGCTTGTAGTGATCAAACATTTTTCAGATTGGGACAACCTTTTCAACTGAAGAAAATTGATAATTTGCAGTTTTAGCTAAATGTCAGTTGCGGTAGAAACTTATGGTTCCGTTGCGATTTCAACCTTATTTAGGGACTGTACCACAGGCAATAATCAATATGACTAAAAAAGTATATTCTCGTTCAAAAGAATTAATATCCCTCTGGTGATCAACAAAACGAACCAACTCGTTACATTGACTGTGGTTGAAAAGTTCACTGAATCGCTTAAGATTTCAGTGCAACGTCGACATACACAAAAAATATAATCTTTAATCGCCATCTGCAACCCATTCTGAGAAAAATTGCATCATGAAAATAAAACTACTGACTACTGCACTCCCCAAAAATGCTTGCTTATGTCATGCTTGGAATGCGAATGCATATCTATATAAAAATCAATTCCTTTCAAGAAAAGAATGGGAGGTGACACCCTCCATGGTAAAAAGCGAGAACAAAGATATCGGCGATTATTTTTTTCGATTTCTACTGGTTAATAACTGTCTTATGATTACCCAAGAATATTCTCCGAGTTTGAATACTAGCAATTAGCCTTTCTTGGATTCGTGATCTCGGATAAAAGACGGGCTGAATGAATTTGCCGATCCGTTTTATTGGTTTCTTAACGTTTAACACCCTACGTTTGTCTGCTTTAACAGATATCCAATTATGTCCTTCGAGGAAGGTCTCCCAAAATGTTAGTCAAAATGAAATCTAATTCTTATTTCCTTATGATTCGGTGGGGTGGCATTGATATTTGATACCACAGAAGACTAATGACTGACTGCTATAAAAGCGTGGCACACTTCTGCAGCCATTTTGATAGAAGAGTGATACCACTGTAGAGATTTCGTCAGTGAAAATTCGTAGACCCTCAGGTAAGCTGATCAATAATTACTTTCCCGATTTCCTTGGGTCAGAGCATCTTCTCGAATATTTATTCTTCGCTTGGCAAAACAGAAGAATATTATCAGCGTTCACACCAATATGAGAATGGATCGAATGCCCGTGAGAATAACTTGTGCATGACAGTTACTCCACTAGAGGTAGGGCAGCAAAACTAGCGGATTTTAAAACAAATCGACAGCATTTTGTGCTAATATCAATTTGAGAACCGGTTACTTTGATTGGAATAGTTCAAAGAAGCTGATTTGACTTCACAAATAATTAGTCTAGTTACATTAGAAACTTTTCAACCAAAAGGCAAGTAAGGAGTATTTGATAAAGTATGCAGTATAAAAACGATAATATTAAACACGCATGTATTTACAATGAGAATCTGGGCAAATAAAAATTACAAGAGTCCCTCCATTTCGCGCATAAATTCTTCATACGCAGCATCCTTGTTCGTCGTTATGTTGGGTCTGCTCGATGTTGACGGACCTGAAACACCCAACGCACCACCTGGAATACTTCCAAGTTTTTCTATTAAATAACAACGCAGTAACTTTATTTTTTGGAATAGACTTCAATTTGTCTCAAAAAGATTCAACAAAAGTGCTATCGAACTTACGTGTAGAAGCAGACAGACTAATTCCACTGCCTGGACGATTGACCGTAGAGCTAAGACCTCCACCAACTTTGATGAGACGACCGTGAGCATCTTTTATAGTTCGGCGCACCTTGAGTGACGTGGGGACAAATCGTGTAGCGTCTCCAATCAAGTTTTTCAGTTGCGGCTTTGCTTCAATCGTAGTTCCGGTTGTACCGGTGGCACCTTCAGCTGACGTCGGATTCATCGATGGAGGGGCCGATAGAATAGCTCCTCCTACTTCACAAAAAAGGCGGTTACCCTTGAAGAAAAAAGCAAATCAAGAGGGACAAGAACTCACCACTGTGAATACCCATATGCAGACCAGTTGAGGGATTGAATCCGGGAGCGACGATTCTAGGAAAACCGGAGACACCTGATCCTATTGGAGGCAGCGGTATTGATGAGGCTGGAATGCCTAGTATGAAAAAAAACTGTTCTTGAAACAGCAAATTAATATCTATTTAGAGAACGTAAACCGATGCAGCTAAAATTTTAGCTGGATCCTTCTCAATATAACGAACTCACCGAGTTCGATAAATGCGATCATGAGTCCAAACCAACTTGAAGTAAAGCACTTTCCAATATTAACCTTGAGGGCAGGGAAAACACTACAAAGCCTTCCTAACTAACAAACTCTCAGCTAACTGACCTTGCATAGGTCCATAATGATTTAGCGAAGATCGTTTCGAACCTGACAAAATGTCAACCTCATCAACAGTTCTTATTCTGAAATCAGAACTAAATTCTTCGACGTGATTTTATTTTGATTGCGGATTTTCACATGGAAATCGAATTAACATAACGATCATAGAAGCGACGATTACAATATATCCGGTAAAAGGCGAGGCCATTAGAAATAAAAGTACTGAAGACTAATTTCTAAGAAATCATTATCAGACTTTATGGAATAAGAAAGTAGTCCTTTGAATTAAAACATGATGTTTAGACTGATGTAATAGTTATTTACATGTGATGCAGTTTCGCGCTCAGAAAAAGATAATCACTTCCAGATAGTCCATTTATGAGCTCAAATAATCTGGAATATGAAGCGAAGTATATGCAAACAGGAGTCCGTTTAAGAACAGCCCAAAACAAGAATTGCATCAACGCCTAATTTAAGACTGTTTCTTAAAAATACGGTTTGTTTTACTGTTAGTAAATATAAACATGACAAAAAAAATAATAGTCGCCAAATAACTCACTACGAGAGAAGTTGGAACCTTGAACGTCATTCTGAAAGAAATTTTAAGAAGGCAAAAGTTGGTCCACAGCATTTAAATTGATAGCTCCAGCAGTTCAAAAAGCCTAATATCGAACATGCGCAAGCAAAATAACCATTTTTCATGGCAAAAAAACTAAAGCGAAAATAGCATTAAAAATCAACTAAACGATCAAGACCATAGTAAGTCTATTCAAAAGACATCAAGTGAACCTAAGCCATTACTTCAGCAAAGCGAATTCTTCGCTTTGAAGGATCTGAGATAACATCGCCACCTTCAGATTCACTGTCCGATAAATCCGGTACTGGAAGAGGAGGAGGACCGGGAGGTTTTCGAATAAAAGAAACTGACGGTGCCACAGGCCCAGAAGTCCTAAAAGCACAAAGAGTTAAAAATGAATCAAACAATTAGGAGGATTGTGTTCAAAATATATTACCCTATTGGCTTCTTCAGTATCCCTTTAGTGAAGGGCATGGATACTCCCACGGGCATAGGTATCTCAGAAAGAGACGAACCCAGTTGCGAGGGGGGCAGATCAGGCAAAGGAATATCGCTTGCCTTCGTTCTTTCAGCCAGCTTAACTTGTTCTAAATAAATCCGAAATATACAGAACAGAATTAAAACATTACCATGGTAAAGCATCATGTCATGTCGTCTTTTATCATATTCCTTCCGCGCTCGAAGTAATTCTTTCGCATATTCCGGATCTTCTTTTTTCTACGGTGATTTAAAACAATAGAAAACAGACTTACGTATAAGTTAACCAGGTTGTCGAATGTTTCTAGCAGACGTTTTCTCTTACCCTGTAACACGCGTTCATTTAAAGTCGATTGAATGCTTGGGGTGTATTCCTGCTTGTCATACATAGAAGCTTCTTCCAATAACTGTAGGGCATCCTTGGATTTGAGGACTGCCTGTCGAACCGCGATCCTCTGCTTTTTGTTTTTTTTGAGCTCTCTCTTGCGTGCCTCTTTGCGCGCCTGATCAGTGGGATTCATATACTTCCCACTTTTCGTTGTATTAATTGACCTCCGACCCATTGCTAACAAAGACCAACAGGCAGAAATAACAACAGTGCCTTTGCTAACTGCGCTAACTAAAATGATCATTCAAACACGGACATTTGTTTCAGATTATCTAACTGAAACGAAAGAAAGACTGCAAACACATTAATGTATTTCAATTAAAATAAAATATTATGATCGATTTTAGTGTTTCCTTTATGTGGAAATATGAATTTAAATAATTTGGTCAACCAATGTTCATGGCCACAGATTATTGATACTAACATGAATTTCGAGTAAAAAGCTAATTTTTTCTCAACCTAGGTGAGATCTATCTGGTTCAATATATTTCAAAAAGGTTCAGCCTTGCACAGCTATTCATATTCAACAGTGAGAAAGAAGAAATAGGCATGACTATCTTGGTATCAGAGAAACGTAAAACCAATTTATTGGTTAGAAAGCAACTCCTCTATACTGCAGCTGGATAGAAATTATTTGACCAATTCAGCGAATTCTGGGGTTTCAAGAGCGTTAACCTGTACGCCCTTTCGAAGAAAACAATGAACTTATCCAAGAACATATTTTCACATGATATGAAATTTAAGTTTTGACGCATTTCAAATATTTTTGCTTAAGTTGAGAACCCTGAGTATTGATATGGGAATTAAAGGTTTCGATTTCCATTTATTTGATTTGTAGGAAATTCAACACTGGAATTCACAGTCTTCATGCGAATATAAATGTAAGCTTGGATGGCCACCAATGCGTTAATGAACTATTGATTGCATTATTTTTACTATTCATTTTTGGGAGAATCTCAGTTTCATTGCCATTCAACGATGATATTCACTCAGGGCCCTCGAAGTCGATTGATAGTTTGACACATATATCTGACCCTTGGGAAATCGGTGGAAGCACGTTAGCTTCAAATCGGTCATATTAGTTTTTGTAAAAGACTAAACTTACTGAGTTAAAAGTATTTCACCAACCAATGTATTTGCATCAATATATTATATTTCGCTGCGTGTTTTATTCAGCTTTGCAATTTGGAGTATGAGTCACAAATGCTCTTAACATATACTGAGAAACTTTTAATTAAATACATGCTTTCTCTTAGCAGAACAGTTATTTCAACTATTTCGCTGAATACCCCAGAAGATTTGAACCTCGTACAATTATAAATAATATCACTTAAAAAAACAAATGACAAAAGGCTGCACAGCAGCTAAGAAAAGATTAATTAAGTAATTGAAATCGATAATTCATAAACACAAACTGATTAAAATTGGCCATCTCAAAACGTTAAGTTTGAAATGGAGGAAGTCATTGCTCAGGGACCAATTTTAATAATTCACCAGCAAAAAATTTATTGTTATCACTGCTAATTGGCAAGTTGCCGTAGCTTGAATTTATTTTGTTTGAACCACTCGTTATCAAATTAAATTGGTAAAGGTGGTACCTCTGCGGCTTTGCTTTACTTGGGGTGTGTTTTGTTGTGTTCGCGTTTGTCGCGTAATTATTCCTGATCTATATTTTGACAGTTATATTTTTGATCTATTTATCTGTGCTTCGTAACGAAGTAATAATGAATATTTTTCAGTAAACAGTTAAATATAATATATATATATATGTATATATATGTAATAATTTTAGGTCCGTTTTCTTGCAGCTTTTAATTCTAATTTATCGGTAACCATGTTCCAAGTAGGTGTATTAAGCTTTCCTTCACGATGGTCGCCTGATTTGCTTCTCTTCGATACCGCCTTTAGTTTGTCAAATACACTGCGAAAAATCACTCTTTAATTTGTTATTTTGTTTAATACTAACCCAAGTCAAGTGGATTTATTTCCTTTTAAGATCAAAGACATGTTGAAAAAATCTAAGAAGACAGTCAAGGTTAAGGTGACTACTGCGGAGTCACAGTTGGAATTTGAAATGCACAAGAATGCGCTGGGACAAGATCTTTTCAACCAAGTCGTTAGTACAATTGGTCTGCGCGAGGTTTGGTACTTCGGTATCCAGTACATTGAAAAAGACAATAATCCCACCTTTCTGCGCTTGGACAAAAAAATTTCTAGCAATGAGTTCGCTCATGGACATGAGTACGATTTCAGGTTCATGGTGAAATTCTACCCAGAAAATGTAGAGGAAGAACTCATTCAAACTTGTACCATCACTCTCTTTTATCTCCAGGTTTTTTATAACGAGGGCTTTTAACAAAGTGCCCGCCTTTCATCAGCTAAATACTTTTATTCTATAGGTTAAAAGTGATATTATGTCTGGTAAAATCTACTGCCCTACCGAGACTGCCGTTTTGTTGGCTTCCTACGCATGCGTCGCCAAATACGGTCCTTATGATCCAAAGACCTGCCCCAAGAGCTTACCAATCGACCGACTTATCCCTGAAAAGTACGTTTCTTCGACCTACAGATGTTTTACCTGCTGTTATTATCCTTCATTTTTATCGATTTTCAGAGAGCAATATAACCAAACCGATGAACAGTGGTATGAAACGATCGTCTCATACTACAAGGACCACCATGACATGAGTCCTGAAGAGGGGATGGTTCAGTATCTTCAAATCGCCCAAGATTTAGAGATGTACGGTGTGGAGAAATTCAACATAAAGAATAAGAAACAGACGCCCCTTGTTCTTGGTGTTGACGCTCTCGGTCTGAGTGTGTATCAGCCTGATAATCTGTAAGCCTTTCCGATGTGCTGTTCTTTTCTGTTCCATCCAGTATCATCTCTTCATTCCTTTCGTATTCCATCCAGTTTGGATCCAAAGATTGGTTTCCCTTGGTCTGAAATCCGGAACCTCTCGTTCCACGATAAGAAGTTTGTGATTAAGCCTTCTGATAAGCATGCCAGTGTAGGTTTTCTCTCTTGGTCTAAGTTTTCCAGCCCTCATTTTCTTATGGCTTGATTCACTGCCCCTTCTAGGAGTTCTATTTCTTCGTCGACAAGACAAAAGTGAATAAACGCATATTGGCCCTTTGTACTGGCAATCATGAGCTCTATATGCGCAGAAGAAAGACTGATTCCATTGAGGTACAACAGATGAAGATTCAGGCCAAGGAAGAGCGTGAAATGAAAGAGGCCGAAAAGTAAGCCCGTTATTTTCTGTTGGAGCTTGACAGGTCATAAATCTCAGTTCAGCACTTTGCATATTAATCGCTCATCCAAGTTAGTTTTTCGTAGTGATATGAACTAGTATTCTTATTCGTTATCTTTAATTTAGACAACGTCTACGGGAAGAGCGTTTACTTCGCGTGGAGAATGAGCAAAAGTTGCAGGAATTGCGGGCGGAGATGCTGCAAAAGGAGTCCGATTTCGAGGCTATGATTCAGAAGATGGCAGCCTATAAGACCAAGGTCGATGAATTGGAAGCCCTTCTCACGCAGGAACGAAAGGCCCGCGAAGATATTCAAGAGAACCAAGACAAATTGGCCAATATGAACAAAAAGTTAGCTGAGGTGCGTAGGTTGGGTACAACTGACTTGATACTAAATCGCTTTTTCTGACTAGCTTGTACATTATTTCGATTCTAATATTATCGTGAACCGGTCTGTGGGAGGACTGAGTAGACCTTTGCAGGTGACATGCTAGTTGTGAATTCAATGATTAAGCATTTAAGATTTTTTGCTCTAAAATAAAGGTTAAGGAGTAAAAGTACCGATTTGACTTCGCATCTGACAATGTCCCATTTTAGGAGACCGCTGCCACAGCTGAAGAGCGCAATCGTCTGCAAGCCGAGCGGGATGCAGTCCAACGCCAAATTGAGGAACAAAAGGTCCTAATAGCTAACAAGGAGATGGAGAAGGCTAAAGCCGAAGAAGAGCTTCGTAGAATGCGCGAAGAAAATGACGCCAAGAAGCTGCGTGTCAATGGTAGTGGTGACAGTAAGCTTCCTTCGATTGAGTAATCCAACTCCTACGTTCCCAGTCAGCTTATGTCATCTTCTTCATTTTAGCTGCATCGCAGGACGACGAAAGTGAAGGTACTCCGCTCCCATTTCGTTTTGTTTCCGTTTTTGTATCGTCCCCTTTCTGTGCGAGAGCATTACTAGGGATTTTCAGTCTTGGTAGACATAATATAGTCAGAAATGTTGCAGTCCTTTTCCACCCGTCGGTAGTAGCGGCAATGCAGTAATCAGCTAAATCGGTAATAATTATGCGATCACAGGTACCTTGTCATCGCCTAGCAACTTTATGTGGGGACTCGCTTGTTCTTACCCATGTGTGCGAGTTAAGACATCGCAAAGTGTGACTAATCAGCCTTGATGATGATAGCGATGGTGACATCATCTCACAATTTCGTCTAATTCCTATAACTCCACCTCTCACCCCAATTTCCTGTAGGAGCTACCGCAGCGTTCAAGGTTTGGTCATCTAAATTCCTTTCCAGTAGAGGTTTTCTAAATCGAACTGCAATGTTACGGCAAAATACGTCCAGAAAGGCTCCTATTAGGTCCAGATTTTCTCTTGATTACTTTTCGGTTAGCTCGTTCTTTCCTGAAAGTTTTTCTGTAATTGAGGCAATCGACACCACTTAGCTTTTGCAGTCTCGGATTTAGATTTAGCTCTTATTAGGTTTGTAATAAATGCCTACTTTCGTTCACAGCTAAGGAGTTTGAAGTGAACTTGAACGCGAGAAGAACAGAGGAGTCTCGTGTGACAGAAGTATCCAAGAATGTGGGTCTTCAAGCCAAACTCGCGAATCTTAAGTCGGAGTTGAATTCGGCACGTGACGAGTCGAAGATGCGGGATGTTGACCGTCGACATGAATACAATGTACGCGAGGGCAATGATAAGTACAAGACCCTGCGTAATATCCGCAAGGGTAATACTATGTCCCGTGTTGAGCAATTTGAGTCCATGTAGGCTTTTCGTCTCCGTCTTCTTTTCAATCATGTTTTCGTTTATAATTTTTTGATGCGATATGTGCACTTCATAAACGAATATCCTCTGCCTCTGTTCATTCCTATTTGAAAACTTAACCATAAATAAAGTGGTACACGGAATATTATGACCCCTTCGTCGTTGTGGAATTTTTCGCTGTATACGGTGACCTCTTAGGTCTATTTTGAACCAAATTAACTCTCTTGATGGATGCTTCGGTTCTGAAGCGTTCACCGTAAATGACAAGGTTATAATGTTGTAATTAATCGCCTACTATTAACGGTCCATATCATTTCGGCATTTGGTTCGAACCCATACATAGAAGATTGTACGAGTGGTAAAACAGTAGTGGTTAATTTGAAGGGAGGTGATTAATGGATTTGGGTTTGCTTATTGAGGTTGTGCGGCAATCGTGGTTAGGTGGTTAAGTATCAAACAACAGCACGGTTATTATGCTAAAATGCGCTTGATCGCTAGTGAGCTGATGAGGTAACATCATCAAATGTGTTGTTATTGCGAACTAATATAACCTATCGTGCTTACTTGTACGTCCCAGAAATATACCTAATGGGTCTCTCCTGATCCCAAATAGCACGGTTAATATTGAAGTGTGATGACAACGTCGGTTTTCTTGGGATGTGTGAAATCCGGAATTATGAAAACTGAAGACCACTTGGGAAAGTTGGCCCAAGGTGGCTTATTTGGAAGACAATAGGAATGACTTTCGCTTTAAGTGCCAGGCCAGACGGACACCAGCTAGGAGTAAAGAGCTTTTATGTGAAGAACGTCTTTGGATGAAAACCCCTGAATCCCTCAGATTTTTAAATTGCCTTTAACTGCATTTGAAACCGGTCTGTGGCGATTAACTATGCGAGGCACTTCCTGGGTTTAATTAGCAAGTGAAGTCAACGTAAGTTTAGTTCCTTCAGTTATAGTTTAAACTCTTTCTGTGATTCAAGTGCATGAAGGGTCTCAATTAAAAGCGGATCAAAGGACCGGACCGGTTTCTGGCATGATGGCGTAGATCCCGATGCCACTCGCTTGTAACCGTTTTAATGCTTCTGTTTAAGCGTTTTCACTCTCTGCTCTACCATTGCATGATAGTTGCCGTCTCCCTTAACTTTGGTTTTGGTGATGTGGGAACTCGGGACGCGCTCCAGCCACTCCAGGCTTTTAAATGGTGGTTTAACGCTGTCAGCTCCTCAGCTATTAGTAGTTCTAAGGGCTAATCGAATTGCCCCTACTTCCTTCCCTAGAGGAAACCTAACACACATCTGCTAATTCAAATTTGGCAATCTTGTAATTTCATATCAGTAAAACAAACGTATTGTTTCATGTCAAGAATCCAGAACGTGAGAAAACAAAGCTGAAGCATTAGTCGAATTACCTAAATGAGATTGCGAATTGTGCTTGCTCACAAACATTCTAAGCGGAATTCCGCGCACAAATAGAGCACAGTTTTTTATGATGAGATTGATTTATGTGAAAACTGCGTTTTATTGGATGTAGATTGTGGAACAATGTTTTTTGAACCATGTGTGTTGCCTTTGGAAACAATTCGAAACCCATATCTAGAACAAGTTGACTGATCCACAACAAATTCTAAGAAGGGAGAACTTCGCTAGATGAGATGAATTACATCAACTAAACCTAAAAGTTGGGCGTAGACCCTCGGGCAGTGATAGGAGGAGCTCTCCTTAACTGGAATTGAAATCGGATCCCAGAGCTGGAAATCGATCCTCAAGGAGGAAATAAGTATCGCGGATAGAGAATTCGGAACTCCAGTGCACCCATAAGTACTCCGCGGATTTCCTATGCCTCAGTCAATATTTTGCATTCCATTTGTGATCAGTAAATGAGAGATTAGGGCGTAACCGCAGTCCAAGTGAGTCGAAGAGATCTTACCCAATGCATTCTGTGCAGGTATTGTGGACCCCACCAGCATAAAGCACGCGTATCAGACATGAACTAGCAACCCATGACTTAAAGCCACGACAATGAAATGTCCTTCAGTTTCGGAGGCATTGACGCGGAGACGCAGACGATTGAATAGCAGCGATAATTTACAGCGAAGCCCCTCACTACTACTATGTCAGTATTTTAATAAAGGAAGGGGTGGTCAGACATCGGAAGATCGCCAAGGTCGGAATCCCCATTTGAAATGTCCCATTGCCCAGGCTTCTAAAACACCAAATCCAATTCGTACACATCTGCGTATTGAGGCCACTTTCAAAGAAAGTTGGGGAGTAGCAATCAAGTCGGTTCATAGAAGAAAGAAGGAAAAAGTAATGCAACAATGAGTCAAAGGAGAGTTATTCACAGCCACGACGGAATCAGAAATCATCGACCACACAAAAAATAAAATAATCTGCACAATGGTCACATCAGGAGACAAACAGTGAAATGAAATTCGAGTCCCAGTTTGATTGAGTGACAGTGTTGGGAGTTCCCGGTGCCCCATCATCTTTCTCCCCCCTTGTCGAGATGTCCTGGTAATTCTTATCAACTTGCAAGTCTACTGCTATCCACTCAGCTGAGTCAGTAACCGAATTTTCCTCTGCAAGTGTCCGTCGAGTCGGCTCTTCGCTAGCTAGTCCAACATCGACCTTCTCGGATCCGCGCGTGGAAGCCACTCGTAAGAAAGTCAGTCCTGGAGAGTTGAGACTCAATCGACGTTCGGTTGCTGATTTTCGACGATTCAATTCGTTTGAGAGGTCATTGAACACACCCGCCATATTGAAGCGCTGTTTCTGGGCCTGAAATTAACAGAGTCTTATTGGAATGACTAAGTTAATATCTGCATTAGAGCAGAGTAGCCTTTGTCCGAACCTGCGCGAAGTCGAAACCTGAAGGAGAATTTGAGCGGCGGGAGAGCGGAGGGAGAGGGGTTGAGTCACACGAACAAAGACATGACTCACGCTAGGCCCAAGCACATGAAAGTTCGCGTAAATAGACGTGCTAGCACCATGGCTAAATCAACCACGCACAAGCGCGGAAAGAACTGAACTGTGACTAAGGCTGACCCCAAAACAATATGGCTGCCAAATTCAATTACACTATGCTTAAACAATGTTATGCCGCCAAGCGATAGCTGCTGGATGACAAGTTGAACTCAAAGGTGCCGGTAGTTAAAGAACGATTACTCTGCCGGTGCAAGACAGAGACATTACTACGTTCGAATGGAGGCAGACCCATTCAAATTAAACGAAATTATTAGCTAGGAACGCTTTTTGATTGAGTCGAAAATCCTCTCATTGGAAAAGGAAGATGAAGTAACCTGAAGCTTCAGTGCTCGATTTACGCGAGGAGCTAGACCAGATATTTGGACATGATTCAAAGCCTCTTGGGTGAAAAATAATCCAACTTTTTCATTTTCAAGAAATAACTTGCGCCACCTAAATATGAGTTAAAGCAAAGGGCGTTCGGTGCATCTGTCGGGGGGAATGAACCAATGTCGCTAATGGAAAGACAGATACCGCCTTATATCCAAAGTAGGGGGTTGATACAAGAACTCCGAAGCCCTCAATTGATTGATAGTAGATCAGCAGTTGTCGTTCCTATCAATTAGAAGGTTGAAAGTAGATTACCAACCAAAAGCTGCAGAGCAAAAAAAGGAAAGCAAACAATTAGGATGCAAAATTTGTAGTAGTGAGAATTCTAAGATTTTCAAACTAATTAAGGTATGAGGTTAAGCGCCGGAGAGAACGAAGAAGAGACCGTGTAACCGAGAGAGCGTCTCACATTACTGGTCTGATACATGTGGCACATGATCACAAAACCTCACGCTTACACACATTTTTGTTTATGATGAGGGTGACATTTGTACACATATCCACACAAAATATATGGCGCACATCTGAAGTGAATTGAGAAACACTCCTGAATGAAGAATCAATAGGTAACCTGGATGTTATCAGAAGAAATCCTAAGCGAATTTAAAAAGCATGAACTTGTGATCTAATATTTCTTTGCCCTGCAACACAACTTGGGGGCATTTATCACTATTTCCTTGTGGAGATAGAAATTTCAGTTAAGAGCATGTGGTCCCTCGACCATTCAGAATTAGACTTGCGCGGTGAAATTGTTCCCGTAGAGGATACAACTCTTAATGTATGAATGACAGAAATTTTGAATGGAAGGAATAGGAGGAGAAGAGACGTCCTGTTGCACAATGGGTGAAGTTGAAGCAAGAATGGCCAACTATCATGATTGGCAGTGAGACTTGATCGGGATCGCGCCATCGAGTTAAGCTCCGCACCTAAGCTAAGTTGAGACGGGTTCTACTTCTTCCAGGCGATCGGATATCGCAATATACGTAAGGAATGTCAGCGCTATGGAGCTGGCTAACATGGGATGCGAGTTATTCCAATCCAGAGCCAGGAAGACCACCGAACCTTGGAAATTCAGGTACGCGCATGCAGATGGCAGCGTGCAATCATATAGTTCCTTTGAGGGAGACAGCCACGAGGGTTGGCCTAGGGCGTCTTTTAGACGAGCGATTCGCACTCTCAGGCGATAGACTCGTATCATATCGATAGGCAAACTTGGATTATTTGATTTTCGATTTTAGCTGATGTAGACGTTAATCCGGGTGGCTAGGTTTGAAGAGCCGAAACAAAATATCAACATAGATATACTTATCCTCGAAGTTGGTGGATCGAAAAGCACTTAAAACAACTTCTTACCATGATCGTTGCGCTAATAATATTAGCGGTCGTGCATGTCAAACTATATGATATAGATTTGAATCGCAACAGCACCACCTTAACTCCGATGTAAAATGGTGGGGATGCTCAGTCAGGGCCCCAAGACAGAAATCTGAAACGACGGTCTTAAAACTGATACCTATTTAATACCCAGTCTTCTCCCCAAGGTAAGAACCATTAGACTATTTCTTTCCACGAAAGATCTGAGTACACATAAACACAATCAATGATACTGCTCATTTTCATTCCATATTTACTTCGAAGGACCAACTAATTTTAAGACCAAGCTGACGCTCCAGAAAGCGGGAACGAGACTTGAAAACCGACAACTAAGAGCATCGTGAAAAAAACCTGTGTGAGAATACTCTTGAAAACACATAAGTCCACATCAGCGATATCAAGTGACAAAACCGCAGAGCATAAAGAAACCGGAATCACCTAGTGAATTTAGACCCAGTTGCTCGAGCTAGCAGTGGCGTCAGGGAAGCCAGCACACACTATTCCGACCGTAGACGCCTACCACAGTCCTTCCTCCCTCACAGGAACAAGGAAACGATATCATTTTTCGGTACAAATAACACTGTTCGGAGTCAGCCAATTTCTCTCTCTGTATATCAGTGCATGTGAAATAGCACCGGTTAGCTAGCAACAAATTGGATTCCAATTCGAAAGCATACACACAGAGAGATGCACATACAAAGGCACGTACTGTGAATTCATAGCAAATCGGGAATGCCACGAGAAATCTCATACAAATCACAAATGGGTTTGCCTGTTAGTGATCACCAAGACTCGTTAGTGTTGGAAATGAGTCGTAAATCTTGACTTAATCATTAGCAACAACTCGACTAGGAATCCATACTGACATTACCGTAAAGAGAGGCCTGTTCTGATCCGAGACTTGATCAAGGCAGCGAAGGAAACGTAGTGCCTCGGTAAGACCATTATAAAGAAGCATCCGTTAAACCAATTAGCGCCTTACTTTTTTAACGAAGTGGTAAGTGGACTTTAGACCCAGAGTTTTGGGGAATTGAGTCCATGAATCAACGCACGGAGCATAATTCGTGCACAGACACGCAGCCATGCTGTTTTTTGGAACTGGCACTGGCGTATCTGGTTATACACAGATTTGTCTCTTGGAGTAAACTATTGACCTCCCCGCCCTCTGTGCCCTGTATGTGAGCTGATTAAACTTTCTATAGCGAAGACATTTGCTCAATAAAATTGATACGTTATCAGTTGCGTGAAACATTCCCTAATATGGCATTAGATTACGGTAGGTTAAATATTTTAAGCATGAAGAAATGAAGTGAAATTTCAGATTTTGTAAAATAAGCGAACACAAATATTGTGCTAGCACGAAAACTTCAACTTGAGAGACTGTGAAGCTTGAAAATAACACAGTAATCTCAATGACCACATAGCATTAGATATGTTTAGCTAGAGGAACATAAAGATAGGTGGGTCGGTTGAACGATCTAATCGCGAAAGTCTCGAATATGAGAATGTGAAAAGAGACCATATTATGTAATGAAGTATTCAATAGCTCCTTCTCTCTCTTTTAATGATCACGAGTTACAGAACTCTTTTCGTGAATGAAAACTTCCGAACTTCGGCGAATGGAAGATGACTTACTAACAAGTGACGCATTTTCCGGTTATACCACCCACATACGAATTAAGAAGGTGAAATGAATAGTAAAACACTCATGCGCAAGAAAAGGGAAAGCTAATTCAAAGCATTACATCTAGTTAATACGAATTCAGTAGAAAGGAATTTATGGAGCAAATAACTAACCCGCTCCTTATGTAGCGCACAAAGTTTATTGAAATCCATCGTGCCTTTAGCAGGAACGCTGTCGAAGGGTGAAGTCATACGCATGTTCTCTGCATATTTTCGATGCCTTCTGGTCTCCGGTGATTCGTCTAAAAGTATGAGGAAGAAATCTCAGAGTGCCGGCAAATAGAGTAGCTCTAGAAATACCGCCTATTGAATCGTGCCAGCAAAACTTATCTATCAACATCCGTTACGAGTTTTTCAAGACCAGAATAACATGAACCCAGGAAGTAGAATACACAAATTGCGATGACTTGGTTGTGCCCATCTTCGCAAGGCGCAGACAGCGAGAGTGACTTTGAGTGGTTGAAGAATCGTGCACAATTGGTGTCTTATTTTCCATATTCTTGAATCGAAGCCGCGCAATATTAGTTTGGTGTGAAAAAAACGGTACACATTTCAAATTACTATCAATGATACGATTTACCTCTTAATTTAGAACGATCTATCTTTTTAACACTATACCAGTAACCAAGGCCACATTTGCATCTACCAAGACAGCGGGTGAACATCTTTCTTGGTTACCAACGAACTGAATACGGCAAATCCATGCTCATTCTTTTGTAATACCATGAAATTGCAATCCGTGCGGCTGTAAAGGCCTTAAAAGACTTTGAAAATGAGACCGATGCGACAAGCGATCCCCGTCATGAACCTATACCAATCTACTGGTGAGTCAATCGATAAGAAGCTGAGTTGAGTGAAAAGATTTTAAGGTTTTTGCATTGAATGCAGCCGAAGGAGACATTCGTGGGTCTGAAAATTAGTCCCGTGCCCTTTCTCACTAGGACAATCCTTTTGTCCTATGCCAGTGCTTTTTAAACGCAGTTTTCAAACAAGGAGGATGAGTAAAACAAATCGAGGTCACTTAGTTTGGAAGTAAACAAATATGGAAAATATCAACGCAATATTCGGGCCTCGCGAAGGGAACTGAGGAAAGAACAATTATGCCATTGTCTGAAAAAGGGAACCTTCATCCCCTCACTCATCTTGAGAAGAGCAGCAGACAACAATCGGGAAACGATAAAGGAGAAAACTTGCACAAGATCTGTTGAGCGTGTTTGAACGAAATCATCCCCTCCTGCTCCAGATCGGACGCTTGCTAAAAGACCGAAAAAAAGTACGCTAGTTAGCGAGGAGTCGTAAAGAACATTGAGTTTAGAAGAGGGGAATGACTCACAGAGCCAGCGTTAGGGACTGATTGAATGCTCTCGCCCATCGACAAACTGCTTATCGACTGGCTATCGGCTATACCGCCTCTGGACCCGTCTATAAAAAGGAAAAACAAGATTCACTTAAAAAAACAAGCGAACTGTGTTTCGAATTCCCCAACTGTTACTTAAAAAAAAAGATAATCTCAAATAGATGACTTCGGTAAATTTTTTTATTTTTGCCTGACAGTGGTAGCAATTTTTAGAGGTGTGAAAATTATAAGAACAGTTTTGACCATGATGGGATCGCTGTTAAAAGGTCAACGACTGCAGAGGGTGTGCCTCCCCTACTAAGGTAGGCATGCTTGGGCCAACGTAGTCCAACATGTTTAAAGAGCTCTGATGCGTTTGAATTCAGTGCACCATTAGGCACCATTTCAGCAAAATCAAAGTCTTTGTAGAACTTGAACTGGAGGTAACTCTGGCATAAGATGGATTTTGCGATGATTTTTTCTTAATGTCAATCTATTTAACCATTGTAACGGAAAGTAATATAATGTTTGGTGTCGAATTCAATTTCCGAATAGTTCATAATCTCAAATGACTCGAACAATATTTAATTGTAGGTGTGCGAGGATAAATTCATACATCTTATTAAGTTGACAGCTGAGGCACCGAATCGGAGTTATCAACTAGAACTTCATCAGGGAATCTAAACTCGGATTCATGGCGACGCAAAATGAGATCAACCTCTTCAGAGAACAGTGGCAGAGATGGCTCTTGGTACAAAACTGATACAAAAATCTGTTTCTACTGGAAGGAGCTTGAAAGTCGCGAAAGAACTCAGTCAGCAAATCGAATCCAAAAAAATTACTAACAAACTGATAAATATGCAACAAGCGGTTGAGTCAATAATATCAATCACTGAAAGTCGTCGGATTATCAAAATTAAAGTTATTAACTCTCGCTAAAGGTACAGCACCTTTGTAAAGTGATATTTAAGGATAATAAATATTTTAAATGCGTTCTAGTGCTAACAAGTTAAATAAGTGAGCAGAAATAAAATAAACATAGGTACTGAAGAGATTAATCAGAAACTAAAGCGTTAGAGACTGGAATAGCTAAGACTTATGCACAATGGATAAGTGATTAACAGCGCAAAGTGCAACGACCGAAATGTCGGACTAGGAACGAAAAAAAATGAAACCAATAAAGGTACCAACAATAACACCACTTCCCAAGGATTTGGGTACGGAAAAGCTTCAAAGTGGAGAGCATGCTCCAGCGATCATTTCGAGGCCTCAAAGAGGAGGAATCACGAAGCTTGTGATTTTTCAGAAGCCATTTTCTCCGACCTTTCAAGTTCAAATGCCACCAGTCTCTATGACCCGTTCGGGGTTCTGAAGTCGACCGAAGTAATCGCGACTCTAAGTAGATAGTTTGGTAAAAGTAATGAATTATCAAATTCAGTGTATTTGAACGGCAAATAGAACACAAAAGGAGTTCAGAGTGAGTGGGGCTGATCTCGAAGAAAAAAAAATTAACAGAATGCTTAAACCTGACTATGAGGACATGAAGAAATCTTATGTAGTGAAAAAGAAGGCTCTAGTTAAAGAGGCCTGGAACTAGAAATCTCTCCCAAGTAAAAAATCCGTCGGACAGATTTGAAGATCAACGATAATCGAACTAAAGATTTACAATTTGCATGCAAATAACAAAGTGCTTCCTCGACTTAAAAAACACTTGATAAGCATCCAAACGAAAAAGTGGATCAAAATGGTGGGATAGAAAATATGACGCTACTAAAACAGCTTAGAAAATATTCTCTCATCTGAGAGGCTCCTAACGCGAGTGTAAAAGTGCACTGAGAGCGAGGAAACTCCAGCTCAATCTGAAGAAATCCCACGATGAAACTCAAGAGTAATAAAGATGAGGAAATGTGACAGACCTCCTTTTCTCTAAAGCCCAATACAGTAAAATCCATACGTTCCTCACTCGGTCAGTACTTCTGCACGGTGGAATCAATGATGGGCTGCTGATCAACGTTTACTCAGCTTCAATTTTCCCTCTTCCGTATCCAGATGTCGTTTATGACTGAAATGCCAAGGGCTAAATTAAAAACGTGCAGACTGCTAAAAGTAAGTCTATTCTTTAAAGCTCACCATAACTTAGAGAAAACAATGAAATAAATTCGTTTTCGGGGCTAATTATCCCAAATGGCATGAAGCGGATTTAATTTAAGGCCAAATATAAGTTCCTGTCAAATGTCTATGAAAATAACTACTAAATAAGGTTCTCGAATAGTAGGCAAGAAAATTAGCACTTCAGAAGAGAGGAGAAAAACCAAATTCGACCATGCACGGAGAAAAAGTTGCTCTTGAACTGGTAAGAAGCTTTAGAACAGAACTTAAAACGTCTCTCCCCGGAAATATCATTTATTAATTTTTTTTATTTGTTTACCATTTAGCATTTAAAATAACCAATTGTTGGAGCTTATTTTCCTACGATAGGTGATAAGAGGGGGAGACGGGAACGAAAACCAGAACAAATGTATCTATAAATGAAACGCAGCTTGATTGATAGGATACAATTGCGGAACTCATACTTACCCGCAAGACGTGATTGCCAGGGAAAATCTTAACGGCATAATAAGAGGTTTATTAGACTTTTAAGAAAGAGACTCAAGTCTTGAGTCTGATGAATAGCGAAAACCTCAAAAAAAACGAAAGCCAAACACCAATCTGTCCAACTGACGTCAGTGCATGCTAACTCGAATAAATACTTGTTGGGCTAGAGCTGTACGCTCTGTTTGCATTACAAGAAGCGATGATAACTCAGGTGGAACTAGTATTTGTGTGAACCTGTCCGTAAGCACGCGGTTGGAGGGACAGTTTCATTGTGTCCATTTGCTTCCAGAAAGATACGATATAAAAAAGGTCACTTACACTGCCCTCCACTGCGAAGGGCATTGTTCGTTCCAACACCATGCCCAAGAGAGCCTGGTAGAGTACCCCATCCAGAGAAGCGGTTGGTCGAGGAGCCGTACTCTGAATTGCCACTAGCTCGGCCACCGGGAGTGTTGATGGAACCAGCACC
Source organism: Moniezia expansa (assembly GCA_019097775.1). Lineage (NCBI taxonomy): Eukaryota > Metazoa > Platyhelminthes > Cestoda > Cyclophyllidea > Anoplocephalidae > Moniezia > Moniezia expansa. The sequence continues at coordinate 2,002,487 of JADFDV010000097.1, forward strand.
ACCACCTGTAACAGCGGCTAACATAGCAGCGGAACTGCCGAGCATAGCGACTCGCAAGGACTGAAGGGCTTTGAGAGGATCGAAGGGTGGATAGGAAACAGTCAGGGTGGAGGTGTCCAACCCGACGGACTGCAGTGCAGAACGTATTATGTCACTTTTGAAGAGTAGATCTTCGCTGAACTCCAAAAGACCAGGATACCTAAAGAAAATAGGTAAGCTGGTAGATGGAAGAGTGTAACGGATACTAATGAACTAATTGACAAGTAGGAAACCAAATCTATGAGATTATTAATGGGAACGATGAGAACAAGCTTCTGCTACCGTTACTGTTATTAAAATGAATACTAAATACTTCAGACGATCACTAGGCAGAGCGCCTCGTATTACGAGAACAGAGAATAGTGAATAACGCTACCTCCATCGAGTTAATATATGTGAACATTTTCAGAGACAAAATGGTGGAAAGGACTTCTAAGAAGAGGAAACAAGAAGCACCAACAGATTCCGTGGAAGAGATGGATATGCTCGTTGCATGGTCGGAATAAGTAATTCCAGATGTGCTTCAAAATAAAAGCAGCGGGTCAAACCTACTCTCAACCTCCTCGAGATGACCACCGGTAACCCCAGGGGCAACTCTGGGGGCTAATGAGAGGAGGGACCGGATATGACTAACCGCCAACCGGACGTATAAAAATTATACAGCCCGTTAAGCAAGGCTAGACGTAAATACCTGGATTAATGGCTTTGAACTGGGCTGTGGAAAGTGCGTGCGAGGACGGACGAGGTGCCACTATGAAGTTGAACTGCTATCTGTAAGATGAAACTATGCCAGAGAAGTGAGCAGAGGACCGAAAACGTCGATAAACGCTTTTACTGTCTTCTGTGTTAACTGTTGTGTGCTACCTGTTGTGAAAGCTATTTTTCTTCTGTTGTACCCCCAATAAGTCCAATCGCCTTTCCGAGCTCGAGTTAGCTCTTTTTACCCGCAAAACTTCACTGTCTTTGATAATGGCAGAATCTCTCAGAAACTGGTTTAACACAAGCAATGAAAAATCGATGATCAGATCGATTCAGCAGTTCAACACTCAGTGATTACAGATACTTAAATCTTCCAATAACGGCCTCCATGTTGACGTTACCTATCACCACACTGGCTAAGAAGTGTTTATGATTAGAGGTCATGAAAACACCTCAAGCACACGGATTTCTTAAGATTTTCAAGATGCAGCTTACAACCAATAAGTGAATTTCCCACTTATAACATGAAACTTGAGATATAAGTGGAAACGCTGTTCGTAGGTCACTTTTTAATCCAGAAAAAGAAAATTCACAGCATATTTCGGCTTATGCATAAGCACCGGTAATTCCAGATTCCAACAGAATTACTCAACCGATTCGTTGGAGCAATAAAAAAGATTAGGTGGAAAGAATATAACACAAACTGCATTTTTTTTCCAGCAATGAGAGGTAAGTTTTAGATTTCAGAAAAGACAGATGGAATAAAAAGAATCTTTTTCGAATTGAAGCACAAAGAAACATAGGACCCCTATAAACGATAGCATCTAAAAATATTGCGAGGTCAAAGCATTTTTTAGAGTCGAAAACCATGACACAATCACCCCACTGATGATAAAATCAGCACAAAGGAATGGGAAATCTGTCATCCAACTTTAGATTATTTCTCCTAGAACCAGCCTCGAGCCACTCTGAATGGGTCTTGACAATCTCGATTCTCTTGGCAAGTAGTACGTCTAGTCGAATTGTCTGAACATGTACTTGTTTACACAACAAACTTTTTTTAAATAGAACTCCTTGTAAAGAATTACTTTTAGTGAGAGACAGAGTTCACCCATAGTTCAATCACTGGATCAATCTGAGACAATAGAGTGATCTCAGTTTTCAACACTGTTAAGGAGCATTACCACATAAAGTAGTAACAGAAGAGAAGTTTCAGTGCCTTCGATTCATCGGATGTGTTATCGGGTCACGTTCTGTTATCAAATGAGTTACTTTTATTTTTGTTGTTGTTTCCCCAACCAACATTGTACTGAGTGGTCCAACGACCAGTGGTCCAAGATAGTTCACTCATATATGTAGAATAATAAAACGACTTTTTAATGGGATACTCTGGTTTGGAAGTTGTACATGAAGATGACGCACTGTTTTGACTAACTGTTTTCCACACCCTCCCCATGATAACATTCTATAAGACCTGAAGGTAGCAAATCTTATGATGAATCTGGCTTCTCAATCTCAACAAAGAAAACAAACTGAGAAGCTATTCTTAGAAAAGTGAAGAGCTCCTTTAAAGAAAAATTAATGCAACTAGTTCGTCCCAACAAATCAAAAGTAAATCATAGTCGAAAACAGAAGCCGCTCCCGGGTGGAAAAATCAGGATTTGCCTAGCTTCCTGAAAAGTTAACTCCAGAAGTATGTGAACTACGGGGGTTAGTTTTTTAGGTGGCCAAGCTTTGAATATGATTATGAACCGATTTAGATCTGGACTTGTGCTTCTGTGAAACACATCTTTCGAAGATTGGATTTATAAAAAAATTGAGTTAAGAGGAACTTGTTAGCTAGCTGTTAGTTTTTCAGCTGTCAGTGTGGAGAAATTTGGCTATATTCAGGTGGATGCGAATACGTATTTTATGAAATACTCAGTAACTGCACTTGTACTCCAATGTGGAGATTAACTGATGATCTGGAGAGTGGGAACGTAACTGGCGACTTAAACAGTCACTTGCGGCACTAAAAAGCAGAAATGTTGTCAAGTAAGCAAATAGCTATTGACATTAAGATCGTGAAGAGACCATGCTTGGGAGCGTTTGAGCAGAGAAAATCAGAGGTGACATGAAATCCACTATCCAATTAAACAAATTAGTCCGATGAATAATGAAGTGTTTACTAACCTCAGTAAAAGGATAAGTGATTTCTTGAACTTCTCCTTTGGATACAGATCCAAAAAAGAAGACCGAAATAAAGATTCGAAGACAGAATAGATACCGCCTTCGTATGAGGAAGAGTCGATTGGGATATAGAACAGTATGCCCAAAAAGAGATTCTTCGATCTAAAGACGGGTTCGTTTAGGTCGCCAAAAAATGAAGATTATAGGACATTCTTCTTAGGTGAAGATATGGATTAATAAAAAGCATTTGCAGAAGAAAAGGAAATCCCACGATATTACAGACTAGATTTGGTGAATTCCGGTGGACACAAGCACCCTATCTCTGAATATTTCAAGTTATGCAAATGAGAAGAATAGTTAGGAGATTGTATTCTTAACCGGGGACATGAGAAGACATCGAGGACGAAAAAAGCAAAGTTGACTACTGATTGACTAGGATGGTTTAATGAAAGTAATAAGTTTGCGATTCCAAAAGAAATCAAAATTTTTAAATTCACTTCCACCCGACAACTGTGTAAGACAATTAGTAAGTTCAAAATAATCTGATAAATGTGCCACATTACCCTGAAATTAACTTCTGGGAGGCGTTACGATAAGCCGAAGTCAAAATCAAGCCATTCTAGGAGATCGATGTTACTATGGACTTGATTTTCCAAACCAAGTAATAGAGGAAAATTGTCTATATGTAAACAAAACTTTAAGAGTTTTTTTGACATGTTAGATTCTAGTAGCAACGTAAAATAGCGAAAAAAATTCCATTTGAAGAAAAAATAAATATTTAGTCTCTTCACTTAGTTACTGATGAAGAGGAGGTAAATAATTTCTCTTAAACCAATTTCAGGGAGAACTGCACCCCGATTCCCCTCAAAGCCCATATTCTCCAAGCATCCTTAATCATGGAGCTATTCTAGATTGGTGAAGCCGAAAGGACGTGGAATCTGAGGTTCTTGTGATGCAAATTTTTCTGCTTTCAAGCTTCAACGAAAATACGAATTCATGACAGAACCCTTCAGTGGTTGCAAGATTCAACTATAATCCGCCAAAGTTCAAGTGCTAAACTGAAACTGTTTTTGGATTGTTTATACCTATTGTGATGCGGTGAAACTACACGACCATTAGTTATGTGTATCTAAGTATCTATTTAAAATCACCACCATGGCTATATCATGGCTTTTTTACAAGGTCGAAATTGATAGATAGATGGTCAAGACGTAGACTAAAACCAATTCAAGCATGTTAATTCGTGTTTTGATAAAAACATAACTGAAAGGACTGGGCAGCTCTATATAGGCTGAACAAAACTGCGCGAGAAAAGAAACCACTTGAAGCTGACTATGCCTAAATTAAGTGCTGGAACAAACATGAAATCTAGTAGAGGTAAGGAGGATGAAAACGGGCTTGAGAAAAAGACACGCATCAGCCAATGGGAAAGATTGACGCCAGAGAAGCTAGAGATATCTAGAACCAGAGGCTCTATTAACAGCAATTGAAATGAGCCATTAATAAAAAGTGTCACGAAACGCGGACGTATGTGCAACCACGAATGGACGCAAAGAAATGGAAAACTTGAGGTCGTAGTAAGAAACAGAATCATGGTCATAAAAGCTGCTTACTAAAGAAACACGAAAGAAATATGAGAATTTAAAAGAACGGTATATTTATCTGGAACGAAAGCTCAAAAGCGTGCACATAGCCTTTTGACGCTTACAAGTGTCGCATTAATTTAGATTCGATGTTTTCTCAACTTATCTAATTCTGTTTAATTCAAATGCAAATGTTTCCACAACAAAGCCAAGATGACGAACAAAGGCGCAGTAATTCAAATATTCTGTAGTTGCACAAAGCTAGTATCAAAAACGTACATTAGGAGGGTGCAATCCAACGAGAGGCTGGTTCCCGCCCATTATTTAAGTTTGGTCTCTGTGAAGTTAAAAATAATTATTATAGAGAAAAAGATCCTCACTGCTGAACAATTTTTCTGCACCCAGAAATACATCCGATCAGAGCTCAACCACGTAACCACTTTACTTCTCTCTACAAACAGACCCGTCCAATACCTGCCAATGGAGATTTCCCAGCCCTTTCGAGTCTAGAACTCTGTAAACTGAAACGAATCACCTAGTCCAGCCGACTAGATTTAGTGCCAATAACGCCATTTACTTGCAAGTGTAAATGACATAGGACTGAAATGATAATAAAAAAATGCTCTGGATAAATTAAGTAAGATTTATAAGCAAATCGAGATAAACTAGGCGTTGATTCCAATCTAAGCTTGGCAGGAGAGAAAATTTCACGAATGAAAAAAAATCTGAATATCGGTTTCACTACTCCAGTGCCTTTGTTTATTGAGAGGAAAAAGCTAGAAAACGTGGCATAAGAAATACTATCCAGGTTTTTATTGGGAAGGTAGCTAGGAAAAAATGTCATTCTATCAACCTCCTCGTGGTGACTACCGGTAACCCCAGGGGCAACTCTGGGGGCTAATGAGAGGGGGCTAATGGATGGGGCTAATCACCCTCCGGACGTATATAATTAGATTATTCCAGCAGAAGTACAACTTCTTACAGCTTGGTAAAGAAGGCACGACGGAATTGTTGTTTCAAACTGGAGTATGGAATGCAGGTGCAGGTAGCTATGAATGGAATCTCCGCCAGAATGTTGATTTTTGAAGGAGATTTGAAGACAAACGAAATCGGACGAGGTGGTTCGACGAAGCTGAACTACTACCTGTACGACGAAGCCATGCCAGAGAAGAGACCAGACAAACGAAGACGTCAACAAACACTTTTACTGCCCTGTGTTAACTGTTGTGCTTAATGGCTATAAAAGATATTTGCACTTCGGTTGTACCCCCAATAAGTCCTTGGGACTTGCCCTAATAGGTGGGGCGAAAATAAAAAAAAAAATCATTCCATCATTCATAATCATTATAATTGTAGACTGCTAACTAGTCAATGCTAGTGTTTAAACTAGCCATTTGATGTGCCAACGGGTTTCGAATGTGGATTACATATTAGTAACCATATCCAAGCCTTGTAAGTCTGAAATGCTGGTTGGTAACATCAGCATTTCAAAATGATTGGAGCTAGGTGTCACTGACTCTCTGGGAAAGTTTTTTGAGCATTCACTCTTGCCACTCTGACCATGGGACAATCGTTGAATAGATCGTGAATAACGAAACTGCCACATGGTTACGGAAAGCAAATAACACAAAAGGAGCTCTGAATTTAAGGCAGTGGTGATGATTCCCTATCGCCAAAACCACGGCTAGAAAAATGAAATGGTCGAGAAACGGCGCTTCAAATGAACCTAATTCATACTCATTCCTTCGAGACTTAGCGTACACTTGCCAAGGATAGGTCACTTTAGCTTCCTATTTGATGGGTAAAGCCAGAACCAGAACGACTTAGTAGCTAAGGATAATCCAGACGACACATCCCAAAAGAAGCCAAAAGAAAGACATGGAAGAAACTAGGCAACAGGAGAACATCTGAAACAGAAATAGTAGGCATCTTGACTTACAGCCCGGGATCTTGGCGAAAAAATCTAACAATGGGAAATCGTACATTAGCAATGGTTCTCAAAAATCTTTTTAGGAGTATGTACTATTATGTACTGGATCAGAAAGCAAAACATCTGAGGTATAAAGCCAAAATGTGATAACTGGCGAACGTACTAACTAATGCAACAGTACAGGGACTTACGTTAATTCAGCTTCGTCGAACGACCTGATTAATTGAAAGAGCATTTTAGGATTACCAATCGGAAGTGTTAACATTATCGGAATCTTAAGCTTTACTTAAATAAAAGAAGGGTAAGATGCTAGACTATGAGAGACCGGTTTTCAATCTGCATTTACTCTTATTTGTGCTGAAAAGTCCGAGGGTTTCATCAGCACACCAAATGTTCTACTAAACAAGATAAACGCTGCAATATGGCCATTTGTCCGTATTTTCGAAACAGTGATGCTGAAGGATGACAGACGCTACTAACCGATGGAATCAAAGGCTGAAATCTTCAGAAAAGTTTAATTACTCAAACAAAGCTCGTCGGGACAATACAACAACTGAAAAGAAAAGGATATGCAAGAGCCAGATCCTATGAAATCATGGGACGTGCATTGTGACCCTGGATTGCCCACAGTAGTTGGATTAAGCACGCAAACAGCAGTTCCTTAGTTTGAAGGAACCATGGATAAAAAATATTGGCTATCTAGAACGTGGCGAGGCAAGGAATTCGCAGTCGTAGGATGAGCACTACGAAATTAGAAATCGATGATAGATTTTCCAGGATGTACCAAAGGAGGGCAGGAAACGATAATTAATAGGCCTAATGGCTCTCTAGTGAAATTCAAGACTTTTGTGACTAAAAGCAATAAAAGTGCGAAATGTACCCGAGAAGAGGAGGAAGAACTGAGAAAAGTGGTGTTTCAGATCACCTGGCTCGCATTGCCATTCTCTAAGCTATCTAAGCTTCCACTTCATAAGTTTAAAATCTGTGAAATTTTATTCTGAATGAAGCTTGGAAAGGCCAAATTATTTTACTGTTCTATGAGCAAACAGCCGCGTCTTTAATGGCCCGGATAATCTCCCACCTACTTCGGCAGAAAGCACAGTGGACTCGTAGATCTTAATATGGAAATCAGTCTTGACCATCCTAAACCGAGAAAAAAGGTCCACATATAATGAACTCGTAAATGAATGAAACCGCACTGTAGTAAGAAATCTCGCTCTGCCTCTCTTTTTCCCGAGCGACATGAACGCAGGAAAGGACTAGAACTCTTAATGAAAATGCGATTCATCACAGATGGAAGGGCACAGAGAACGGAAAACTGAAACAATTAATCCAAGAGGACAGACTTGACTGCTGCGACACATTGAAAAGTTAACAATAAACGATTACTACTAAAACAGCTTCATAGTTACGACGATATTACTTTGTGGAAAGTTTAGTAAAGATATCATGCGGCCGTAAAGATGTGAATGATTTACTAAGCAGTATTAATATTATTTTACGACATTATACACCAACTAGTTTTATATTGTTAAAGCATACAAACAACAAAGAACATCAAAAATATTGCTGAAATATTAGGGTAAATGCAAAAATCGGCATGACCAATCACCTAGTTTTGGACTTGGCCTTTTGTAAATGAGAAAATTGACTAGAGAAATCAAAACTGGTTGAAAACCAAGAACATCAACCAATAAAATGATTTGTTTCGCACTGAGATTTGTTTCGAGATCGGCATAAGGGCTAGCACAAATTCGCTACGCACACACCAATTTGGCCCTGGAATTACATGATTTGGGCACTGTAAAACTAGGCGGACGAAGAACCAGGCAAATAGTGTACCAAAGGACATTCTCATGAAGGTGTTTAATTTTATTTAGAGGTAAAAAGGGTTGGTAGCAGAATAAAAAGATGTTTATCTACAACTTGGACCCCATGAAATACGAAGAAAAAAGTCCTCCAAGCACAGGAAAAGATCTAATGATTATAAGGCGTCCTATTGGGCCTCAAAATGTCATTTTTAGAAGGCAAGACAAAATTGTAGGGTAGCCGTTAGGAAAGCCTGTCAATCACATATTAAGAGACAGCAAAAAAAAAATAAATGACCATTAAAAATTCGACTTGAAAAGTAGTGAAGGTAACAACACAGCCGTGAAAATGCAGACGATCCCAATGATGAATTTAATAAGAAAAGTTACATAAGACTCCAATGAAAACCAGCAAGAAATAAAAACTGCCCTAGACAATTCTTCTTTGATGCCATAAACGACTGTTAAATGGCGCCAAAGACTAGACGCCGACAACCACGCTCTTATACTAGTTTTTTAACTATGACTATTAAAGCTGTGCAAACTGAATCGATTGAGTTGAATGTAAATAGTACAACTCTAATCAAGGTTTGAGAGTGTTTTTCACTTCGCCATCTCATTAAACAACAGGTTTTGAATTCCTAATCAAGATGCGATGTCGTGAAAGAGTTGTCACATGTTTCTCAGCGGCAAGGCACGAAATTTGCCATATGTCAACTAACATTATCGAAGTGCAACCATTTATGAAAGGCAATGACGCAATAATAACCGAGCGGCAGAGACAACGAAATAAAATATGGAATCAAGGCGATACAACATCGGTAAGAGAAAATATCCATATATAAAAGATTTAAGCCATGTGAATGGGCTCAAAGAATACATGAAGTTGACACGCTCATTCTTTCATGCATAATACTAAGAATTCATCCGGGGTAGAATATAGAAACCAACTTTGTTTAATAGCTAGTAAAGCGAACAATTTTTCCGTCTTAGTGCAGATTTTGATCTATTCCGCGGCCTGAAAAGCACAGACAAGGTAGCTTACTGCCATCTAAAAGGACTCTTTGAAATTCTGGTTACAAAAATTTGCATAGCAGCCTGACTGTTCGTTGTTACTATGTGCGATATCGGATTATACAGGTAAGATAAGGAAGGCGATCAGTCCAGATCAAATTTGTGCAAGGCGCTTTGTAAGGAAATGAACAAGCATAACCGAAAAGAAGGTTTCTTCAATATATACGAAGCGATGGCTAAAAAATATAATTAAACGAAAAAATCAAGGCTAATCACACAGTAAAAAGAAATCAAAGATAGTCAGATCTTGAAATAGATTAATTTCTTTCATTGCGTTGGCTGCCCAGAGGTGCATGATAGTCAAAATTTAAAAGGATAAATTAATAATATTTCAAATGAGTAAATTAAATGCTTCGACTGCAAAAAAACCGACAACCAGGATTTCCTAAACTTGTTATATCACCGTGAGACAGCAAAGCATAAAGGGGAATGGAAGATTATCAGACCCCTTAAAAATCGAACAGAAGAGAAAGGGCTTGTCAAATTGCACTCACTTGCATTTGTGTATAACAATTTACGAATATAAATGATGGAAGGGTAGAAAATGAATGGATGGCAGAAAACTCACGTTTCCTGAGTGTTTTTGCGATTAAAGGCCACTTCAGGTAAGAGATATGGTGCCTTCTCTCGACGCGTACTTATAACCTAAAAAAGAAACTATGCAGTTATTCGCATAGTTTTTCAGATCAGAAAAACGAGTACAATTCAAGCCACGGTGTGCTATGTAACCTTGTTCGACCCACATACCGATATTTCCAATCATCGATTTAGAGGGGTTATTTCTATTTCACCCTTTTTATCCATTGAGAGCTAGATAAAACCCAAGTTTCATGCTTCTTATACCAGTAAAGTCGGGATTCAAAGAAATTTCTCGGTTAATAGTGATCAGGAGAGCTATAGAAAAAAGATCCGTTTAGAGTGAATTATGCATTTACTGATACCGATCTTCAGGAAAATGAACCAGAAAGGTTCCTCATCGATGCCTCAAAATGATAGCTTCTAATGAATTTATATTTGGTGCAGATACAAGAGAAGGAAATACTACAAAGAGGTGATTAGCTAAGGGAGCAATAAGCGACACTGGAATCAGTCGCTTGTTGCAAAATCTGGGAGTCAAATCTACAATCTAGACATGGGATCAACCAAAGAGCAAGCTGTGGAGAGTAAAAGATACAGATATCCGAAACAATCGGAAGTGCATTAGCTGTTGAAAAGAAGAAATGAAAACATATTTAATATTAAATAAGGCATTTATTCAGACTCAAATTAAGAGAACGATTATCACAGACTTACACTCTCAATATGATCAAGTAGAGACTCTTTCAGGACAGAGATCGGCACGATGATTGACATGATGGTGGCGAGGACAGCATGAATGGCGCAGAGGTGTGGAAGAGGAAGACCGTCGGTAGACTTTTCCTGGATGGCCAACACAAGGCGCAGCAATTCAACAAGGACCTTTGGAGGTGAAGGAAATGAAAAGTACCATAAAATAGCAGAAGAAAACAGAAGTCAAGTTAACGCAACCTATAAAAAATGAGTTGCAAGTTCCGTCGTTGATATATTTATACCAGGAGGCTAGCCAGCATGATCCAACATCCTTTGTCCCGGCTAAAAGGCAGCTGTATTCTCACATCAAGCGAAGGTAAAGACCAAACAAGGGTCGACACTGCGTTTTATAGCCAAGCACAAAAAGGTTTCGCATGAACCACTCATAACGGTGCATCTTCTAAGTGTTATAGTACAATTATCCCCTACAGGCTAATGAACGCCCAAAGTCCACAATGTTGATCAGGCGAAAATATCTTGCGTTCTCTTCTACATTCTTTCGGGGTCAAACTTACATCTTTCCAGGCTTTCCAGCTTTCGTTTAACCTTGTGCAAAGAAAGGTTTTTCTTTGGTACTCCGATGGAGAGTAAGAGTACCTTTGCACCTCGAAAAAATCTCGTTTAGTCTTCTATTTAGTATTACATTTTCAAAATTCCTTGTCGTTCTGCTGCTCATTGGATGATGAATTACCTTCACAGGCTAGTAGTAAATCAATCAGGAATTTTATTCTCGTCACCGGATTTGCACCGGTAGTTTTGGAATTCAAGGCGTCTTGTGGAAGAAAAGCATGTATATTGCTTCTATTACTAGTATGAACCTATGATTCTGAAAACCCACTAACGCACACAGAGAAGCGTGGAAAAATCAAAATAAATAATATCAACACCTTTCTGAGATGGCTTACGTATCGTACCTATTAAGATAGTCGCATGCTATCTTTGAGGCCTTCCAACTCAAATTCTGATATGGGAGAATGAAGAAAAAGGAACCGGTTGAAGGAAAATTGATTAGTTATAAGAAACGCACAAATTTTCACCTATGAGGAATAGACAATGGAGGCTCGTATCCGGGATTTAAAATTCGTTGGAAAAATAATTTCAAGACTCAGTGCAAGTTGAGCAAAGTCTGCTCAGGTTGGGTATGCGCGCAGTACTTATCTAAGAGCCCTAAGCATCCCTAACCCCGTCTACATGCGACAATGGTCGGAGATTTTAAGTGTAAGGAGCTAAATGAATTGTAGCTTTTAAGAAGTTGGCCAACGTATCTCATGCACATCAACCGCGAGTTATCTAAACCCTGAGCAATAGGGATCTAGCTGCTATGACCTGAGATTCAAAAGCAAAATGTCTTTCAACTTCGTACTTCGCACTTCAAAAGCCACAATGGGTTAAACTATCGACAAGGAAAAAACGATAGCCTTTTGTCAGATTCACTCATAGATACCTTAATACGGTTTTTGGATACCTTTTAACTTATCTTTTTCAAGTGCATTTTACTTTAAAACGAAGGCATTGCAAAGATTTCCTGTGAAAATGACGCCGGTGGGTAAAAGTATTGATTGAACGAGATGGAGAGATGTCAAAAGATATCCCCCCTTAGATAAATTTATAGCCCTGCCTTTCAGGGAATGCCTGTCCATGAAATTCGTTTTTCACTAATAAAATATGGGCTACATATGATTAAGTCTAAGCCGATTTTAAAGAAAGGCGCCTTTCAACTGCTATATTGTGAAAAAAAGTATCATAGTCTGACTGAGGGCATCTTACTAGACCATCTCTTTGCAGATTTGCATCGACTACTGAGGGTGGTCGTTCTAGTCAATGGATAGGCATTGACGGATTTTAAAAGCTAAGGTGCTACTATAGCACTGGCACAAATTTGGTAAATTTACTGTAACAACTCGGAGATAATCTCTTAGGAGGAGAAAGGTAGTCACTAACAGACATCAATCCGAGGACCATCACAGTGAATAAACGAACTTGTGGAATAGGAGGCTTAAATAAAGTTTGAAGTAGCTTAAATATTTTATAATATCATCACTTTATGGCGTTTTCGAATTAGAAACTAGTAAGTCTTTGTAAACACATATACACTTAGCTAATTCTAACGAAAATGAAAGCCATTTAACTTTCATGGAAGTAATAATGCAGTAATGGAGGAAAGTCAGTTAAACCCTCAGAAGCAGGCAGTATATCAGCTAAAAGTAAAATGAAATATTTAATAATTACCTCCTCGGCCCCCAGCTCCAGAGCAACAAGACCAATAGTGCACATAAGGTGCTCCAAATTGTCCACTTTGTTGGAGGGATCCAGCACCTGGTGGAATATGTTTTCTGTCAACAAGTAGCCAGTCTGCAAATTTAAGTAGCAAGTGATCATTAATGTGAGTGGAGAATCTTTGTTACGGTGCTGATGAACCAAACAACAACATTTATTTGGCCTATAAACAGGAAGATTGATTCAAGACCCTGAAGCACAAGAAATTGAACTTTACCCAGATTTTTTGGCACTTCAAACATCTTCAAAGCGGTTTAGAGTTCCCTGGACAAATTTACTGATAGAGAAGGCAAATTTTTTTCTTGCAATTTTCGATTATGAGAAATAAATGGGAAGTGTAATCATTGGTAACTCAGCCTTGGTTGAAATGTCTAGTTCAATCAAGAACAGAAAATGAAATGGCCTATCACTCTGGCTTTCAGTGGTTACAAACCTCAAAATAAATTCACGGAAGAATTCAGAAACTATGCTCCATCTAGGTGTATTGAGGTGTGCTGAAACTACATGACGGTGTAAGCCAATTGGTTAGCAGGAGAATGCGCAGCCCAAGTCCCATCGAAATACGCCTGAAAACCACTTTCATAGGAAACTCTTCATTCTTCTGTGCTATTACTCCTAATCATTTTGAGCTCGCAGATGTGTCAGGAATGCTTGCATTGCTACTAGATTAAGCATACATGCATCCAAGGATTCAATCATTAGTGTGGATGCACTGGCAAAGAATTAAAAACTATAATAGTCGACTTCAGGTAAATCCCAATAGCATCGAGAATAGGGTCGTTTGGAGTTTCTGCCCAAATCAAAAGTACCAAAAAGTGGGAAGAAATAGACTAAACGGGATCCTCTTAGTAAATTGAATAATGGAAGGAAGTGCTTCGCATCTGTAAAGGAACTATAGTAGAGATAACGTAGTCGAGAAAAGCCTTGGAATCGTAATCATAGTGTTAAGTTTATTGTACGAAAACAGATAAAGATTGAAGCGGGTAAAAAAGATTAAAACTATACCTTTTTCATGAACAAAATGTCCTGCCGAGAGGGCTTTTCCCAAGTGTAAACGTTGACCATCTCATCCGGACGATAGATTCTAGAAGAGAAACGAATCGTAAACAAGTGGATGAATTCCGATTTGTAGGGTAAACGCAACCTGGGAGGCCTTCAATCAGAGTCGATGTTCTTTATGAAAACTGAAAGAAGACCTGAAAAAGAGGCCTGCCTGAAGAGAAGTAGAAGGCAGCTGTTCGATTACGAAAGAAGAGGCGAAATTTACTGGAAACCTGGATATTCAAACATTCCCAAAACATCACAGAGCATTCAAATATTGCCGAGGGCTAACAAGAGCATTGTAAAGAATCGGATACGATCAGCCATGCACTGCCAGCCAGTAAATACGGTGACCCAATAGACTTGACTAAATTTTGGACCTTAACCCGGTTGGGTGAAGGGATAAAAATAAGAGGTCTTTAATTAAAGAGGTAATCAGCAAGTTGGCAAGAACCGATGAGGAGAGGGTAGCTGAGGTGGTCATAAGAAGTCAAAGGATGGGTGAAGCCTCAGGACTGGGACCACATAGTGCGAGAAGACGAGTAGAGAATGGAGAAAACTGAATGAAGCTCAGTGCCCTCTATTACCTGATTCTTCCTGAATTTCGATATTTTAAATTGTCCTAATAGCATCTCAGTTCACTATCCTTCGACCTTAATAATCGTATTAACTATTTATCGATAGAGGTGAGCTATTACAGCAGCCGATACATCAAATAATGGGTCAGACATCTACAAACCGAAACAAAATTTAGTCAAACGAAGAAGAATGTATCTAGGAAGAAAAGCTTGTAACTATGCCGCTTTGAAGAAATGACCTCTGAAGTTCTGCGTTGATTTACCGTTCAAGGCCATCTATTACATTAACGGAAATGAGAAGGCATTAGCGAAAACAAAATCCTAATGAAAATAAATGGGGAGGATGGTTACCTTAGGATGTGTATGCAGGCAGCTACACCATTCCAATCACCTGATCTGTTCCCCACCACCGCAAGTTAGTTTGTGTTCTAATAAAAGCCAACACGGGATCATTTTCATCAGCTATTCAGCACAGTTAGTGTTTTCGAAAATTACCATTTAGGAAGTTTGCGAATAGGGCTCCAAGCGCTCCAGAGATTATTTATCATTCTAATATACATAGGTAATTTTTTCTGCACTCGTCTTTTCGGCGTGGATATTGAATATTTAATATTTAGTTCATCAACAATGCCGTTTTCACATGCCAACATTATACATGTAACTTTTAAGGCATACCCCTAGGACAATTGACAAGTCCTTCACGGGAGGATCGCAGAAGTCAAAACATTGGAATGAAAAAACATTTTCAAGCCTTCGTAGAGCCAATCGTCATGAAACACGAATGTCAGTCACGAACTGCTTTAACCCAAAGCAAAACGGGTCCAGCTTCGAATACGTAAATGTGGGACACGGGTAGTAACGCACAAGAATGGACCACTTCTTCCGGGGTCAAATATGATATCATTAAGAGCTTATGAATAAAAGCCTTGAATGGCTTTCTCCCTTCTTGTCTGATTCGCTTCCTATTATACTCACACCTATGAAAAAAAAACGCCAATAATCAAAGCCTTCAAAACGCTTTCGATTAAAATGAATGAGCTTCCCAGGATTTTGTAAAAATTGGACGGATTTTCAGTCTCATAAATAAGCTTGCATTATCTATGAGAACTTTTCGCTGCTTCCACTCACAAAAAACCTTTATTTCATCCTGATGCAACGAATTTGCGGATAGATCAACCAAATTAAGTGTGCTCTTCGCAAATCTTCCAAGAGTCGATCATCCTCTGGTGATTTTACGCAGTTTAGAAGTATAGAGATTCTTCATGATGTTACGTTGAATCTATATCGGCTGTAAGACTCGAATACGAGGTGCGAAAAATAACATGAAGTGAGAATTCTTATATCTATTATTAAGCATTGTTATCGACTACTTTAACGACGTCCCAGCTGCGAGAAGATTCTTGAGAAATGACTAAAGAGAAATGAGCATGCACTCAGCCAGGTGAAGCATAATCGATTCTGCGAAACATCAAAGTAGCCATGCAAGCCTTCTGATTCGCGTCATTTCGAATCCATCTAAACCAAAGCCCCTAACAGACTATGCAAGGAACGAATTAGGAGAATGACAGAGCCGCAATAATAACCGAGCAAACGGAAAAAGTAACTGGAGGAAAAGAGCATCGAACAGCCGAGTGAAAGGAAACAGAGGCCCTCCTTACACTGAAAGTAAACTCTAAATGAAAGATTGTAAAATCAATCTAATAAATTCTGCGTGAACTTAAGATTGAAAGTTCACCTGACTTTGAGAAGTTTCGGAGCGTTGTTGTGCCTATCGATTAAGGCATGGAGGATTTTTTGAACATAAACACGAATAGAAGCATCAGGATCCATTGCTACACCATGGAGCAGGAGCCGCAATAAGTCTGAATCAATGGCATTTGAGATAGCAACGGTCTGATATTGGGTGGCCACCGTTAACATTGTCTTCACCAACACTTTAACCATTGGTTTTGAATAATCCTTGCCATTGGAACGGCCACTGAAAACAGGAAATAGTTTGAAGCTATCCCACTAGAAACTCAACATTCAAATAAAGCGCTATTTTCAACTCACTTTGGCAATGGATCAAAGTTGAGAATGAACTTGAGTATTTCTATTTTTTGTGCATCGGGCAAATTTTTGGCGAACTCAGCAATTGTATTCATGATAGCGTCATGGAAACGTTGCTCCTCAGCCCCGACTCCCTTAGTCGTTTTCTCGATGCTAGACCGTAGGATCTGGTAACAATCAACATCAGGTCAAGTGAGATCCTTCATATTGGGAAGCGCAAAGATTAAATGACTTGACGCTTTTTAGACCTCAAGTACACAATCCACCCGATGAAATCACTAGAAAAATCCTAATGTGATGCGTGGCCACGGCGGTGAACAACCCAGGACATTATTTAAATTACGCCTATGAAAATGAGGTGGTCTTGAGATTCATTTCACTGTATTTTTTGCAAATACATCCGGCATCATAAAAGCAGTTCACTAGGAAACCGTAAGACTACCTTTAGGTAGTAAGCAAGGATGATATCATTTGCGTAGTTTGATACATGGATAATAATCGCATCCTTTGG
Organism: Moniezia expansa; assembly: GCA_019097775.1. Lineage (NCBI taxonomy): Eukaryota > Metazoa > Platyhelminthes > Cestoda > Cyclophyllidea > Anoplocephalidae > Moniezia > Moniezia expansa. Next base: position 2,019,574 of record JADFDV010000097.1, read on the forward strand.
CTGGTAAATTTTAGTAAACAAGTACATGCACAAAGAGCAGTTGATAAATTGCAACGAGAGCTTGCAGGAAATTGTCGATTTCTTGGCAGCAGAATTCAATCCAGCAAAATATACAGTATAATCTCAGCATTGCTTTCTTCTACTTTCGTTTAGGGCAACCTGAATCATCGATTCCGCAATCCCGAAACCAATGAAAAAGCCACAGGTTGCAGGCGATATGCAAATAGCGGATTAAATCGTTTCTAGAAAAAACAAAATGACTACCTGCAAGAGGGCCTTAAAATTGTGAAAGACATCAGGACCAATGGCACCTTTGGCAAGAGTGATGACAGTTTTATCGATAACCTGAAAAGTAAAAGAAAAATCACGACCTATAATTCAACCCAAACACAATTAGCTTTGGTAACACAGAGAAAAGAGATTAACCATTTGTCTAACTTTATTAACATTAAAATGTTTATGGCTATCGGACATGAAATTGGTGGCCTAACGAGCCTACATAATTCTCCTCTGAGGTGATCAGATTTTCCGCGACAAATGGGGGTAACGCAGCCTTGCACTTGAGCACATCTTGATAGTTAGGGCCTACGATCCTTAGCTTGCGAATGGGTACACCCCTGAACCACGACTGCTTATCGGAGAGCACTATCTTGCAACCAAATTGGCGCTCTAAACCAGCCAAACACCTCTCAGCTTTTCTAGCATAGGCACGCCACTCTTCTATTTTAGAGTTCTGCATTACAGTTCTGATGTAGACAGTTAATGCCACTCCTCCAGACGCCAATGTAGAAAAACCAAGTGGGGCTCGTTTTCGTGAGTGAAGACTAGTCGACTCCTGTGTTTGTACATCACCATGGAATACAACCATCTTGCTACTCCTACAAGCATCCGGTTTAGGTTCACTCAACAACTTGAGCATATCTTCAAGAGACGAAAAATTTGACGGCCATGCAAACGATGGCCAAAAAAGTGAACGAGGAATAGGAATTTTTTCGCTTTCGCCGTCCACATCAACCGGACTTCTTAGTGAATAAGCAAAATGACCAGAGCAATTTATATCGATCCCATCACCTCCTAGAGCCATGGAATGTCCGTTCTGGAGTCTCGAAGGCTTATCTACCTGAGGTTGTTGTGATGATTGGGGATAGAAAGGGAGAGAATGATAATGAGAATGATGGCAACGATGATGTTTTGAGTTGCGGGCGCCCATGCCAGTATCGTGACTTGCTTGGTCTGAAAACACACGTGTTACCTAAAACCATCGACCCAATTGTCCGAGTCTCGTGAACGCTATAAAGCCAGATACAAGCAGTAAGCTCCGTTTGGACACTTAGTGTGATTCTCCTAAGGTGTGACAGAGAATTATTACAATGTGAAAATCCCAAAGTACATTGCATTCTAAATGACACATGTAGAAAAAAAAATAAACAAATGAAAAGATTGAAAACATACCGTCACAACAGAAATTCGTTGAAGAGTTGTAAGTTTGTTGTCATTTTTACGCAAATATTTGATTAATTCCTTTACAAGATTGTGAGCGACCTGCATATTCTGAAAAAAAGGGTGTAAATATCAATGAAAAACATTTTACACCAAGCATAATAGTCAATCAAAACTACTTTGATCGAGTCTAATAAGTAACCGAAAACCAGAAGCGGAAAATCACTGGGTGTCCAGATTCGGTGAGTATCAAAGTGACTGGAAATGGAAACGACAAAAAATATAAACCTCGAAGAAGCAAGAAAGGTGATAAAGTATGTTAAAAATAACTTACGTTATCATAGCAGAAACGACCGGAATAATGTTGGTGAAGGAAGCTCGGCATACTACATCTTTGAAGACGAACACGGCCTGACATCCCGGGTCAGATTCTTCAGCTTCGTCGCTATTTAGAGGTCTTTCATGGATGTTAAAAAGAAGCGCTGGAATTATTTTCTCCATGCTTTGAAGTGCATTCATTCTAAGCTGTCCTCGGGCGGTTTTCCGAACAACACCTTGAAGACCTTTTATTCCGGCAACACGAACCCTTAAAAACGGGGCCTTCAATGAGAACGAGAAAGGACCTACCTCTTGCGCTCAATTTCATTCGGCAGTTTTGAATAGGCCATTCTAGTAAAATGATCAACTAAATCATCGTACTCTCGGTGATAACTGGGTGCGTCCTCTTCGATTTGAGAGAATGCTAAGAACTGCAAGAATGAGAACGATGTAAGGAAAGAGGGGTACCGATTTGGTCCCAAGCAATTGAAGATCCGGAAGATCTTCTTCTAATAACTGCAAAACCATTTTCAAAAACGACGAATCGAAAAGGTTGAGTTTAAGACGATAACAGGTGTTGACTAAGGCGCTGATTGCTTCCATTGTAATATTCACGTTTCTAGAACATAAAACAGTATAGCATCTTACGTATAGTTTCGATGATGGAGATCAGATGTTAATCTTTTATGTAAATATTTTGCAATATTATCCAGTTTATCGGGCTTTCTCGCACAATGACATACCAGTTTATCAATTCCCTCCTTTAGAAAGTGTAAGACTGCTAAAGGCAAAGTTTACTGAGTAGTTTTCGGTGTAAATATTGTCAACGACCTTCACCCATTTCGGCCTGCATGGACCGCAACCGAAAAGGAGCCGTCCACCAAAGCGCATAGACATATTGGTTAAAACTAATGGGCCTCAATGCCGAACCCGAGAACAAAACTGCGAGCCAATTAGATTTCTGACTGAAGACTTGACTGTCATAAATTGGCCATCGAATGAGATAAAAGCTGAAGAAAAGAATAAATATTTTTGCGTTAGTAGAATAACGACTCCGTGTTATCATTTCGTAAGTCATTTAAAAAATAGTAACTCAAAAATAAAAAGTTTTGATAAAACTTGGTGAATAGCTGGCTTCCAGGTAAAAACAAAGAAATCAGATACAAGCAGAAGAAAAGTCCATTTTTATGTTGAAGGCAAGCATTCCAAGTTAATTGCTCCATATTTTTTTCGGCGATTCAAAATGAGATTGAAAAAATTGATTTTAATTATAAGTTTTATTTCAGCGACAAGTTAACATAAACACATCAACTCAAGAGCACTGTTTGAAATGGAGTTTAAGGTCGTCTGGCGATTCCTACATTCGCTTACTCTGTTTCTGTATGCGTCATTGCTATGGGTTTATGCGTATGTTTTCGAACCCAGATGTGTTTTCTCCCGTTTTCGAAATACTCCTCTTAATTCCACCGATACGCCATTTTTAATGGCTAACAGACCTATTCAGAATTTGGAACATATTGCATTTGTTATCTATGAGGATAATTTGTCCATCCCTACTATATGCCACTTAATTCTTATTTGTATCAACCTTCAGATCAGAGATATTTCGATTACGGTTAAGTCACGTAAGTAACTCATGTCAGCTTATTAAAAGTGTCCAATTTATCTGTTTCAAAGATGGTCATATCGCATTTGCGAAAGAATCACAAGGCCGTTTGTTTAGAAGGCGATATCCATGAAGAAATTCCTTGCCACAGAGGTATTTCACTTTTACTCAGCTCATTTGCATTTCGCCAGTCTATTCCGCGGATCGATCATCGAATGTTCACTTTTTGGATTTAAACAGTGGTCATACCTTGGTGTCATCAGCTGCTAAAAATATCTCTGCATCAAAAGTTTCTATTACACCAAGTATAGTTGATAAGACACTGGAAAATATTTCTCCAATGTCTCCTATTGCTCTTACTCTCCTATTTGGCCCGCCTTCTTTAATTGGTCTTCTGCCATGGCGAAGCAGAAACACTGAAATCTTGTGAGTTTAATCTCCCACATTCAATAGTTTTGATGCCCGATTTTGTTTTGAATCAGCATTTATTGTTCTTATAGGAATTGGCCAAGTCACACAAGAATGAGTTCCTCTGACTTTATTAACATTCTTCATAGGTATTGTGGGATATCGAAACGGTTTGGTCGGTGATCATTTCTGCCCACCCAGCGTGAGATAAATCTTTTCTTCCTATTGCCTTGTAAATTCCCATAACATTTTTTTCTTTACGTATTTGCTATGTTGCTTAATCAAATGTTCAACTTTGTAGTAAGTTTAATGTCTTTCTTCTTCATCAGAAGTGCAATGCCTCTCTTTTGCATAAGTTATTTCACCATCAAGCGTAATTTTCCGAGGAAATGAGTCATTGCATTCCTTATTGTTAACAATCTCTTCAGCTTCCAAAAGTCTTACTTGGTCATCATTAGAGCCAGTGAAAGACGAAAATCGCTCTCGGCATTTTCTCAGAGGTAACTTGAACCTTGTTCGAGTACCTCTGACGCCTTCCATGGATAAAATCTGTCCGACCTTTCCATCATGTGCCATCGGGGAGGCCATTCCTTCCGGACACGGATCAAAGTGTCTCAGTTAATGGTTGCTTCACATGTACAGATTAAGACCTCTTTAACCACAAGGCCAAGATTTCTAAGTGCTAAGGGTTATAAGGGCTAATGTTAAATGTTAATTTCAAAGCCTTTGCTGCATTTCTTTGAAGTACCAAATTTTTTATGGATTTTAGTATAAAATGGATCTAATTCTCAAGCTGATGTTTCAATGTCGCGAAAATTTTCGCTAAGAAACAAAAAGTAAATAATTAAACCGGTCGAAGCATTGATTCAAGGCCTTCTAAAGCTCTTCGAACGGCTTCTTAAAGAATGACAGCTGAAGGCAGTTTGTGCTTTATTTCATTTCCGATCAACTGGTTTGAACATAATGTTCGCGCTTCTGCAAGTTAAGCATCAGATACATCCGATGACAAAAGCTGATTTCATTAATTTATCCCATTTTTTTTTTAGAAATGAATACACACCCACTTAAACTAAGACAAGACAGATTTTGTGAACTTATCGGGGTTGACGTTCATTCAGCTCCCTTGACTTGACGTTGACAACAAAGCCTATTGATTGGCGACAATTTGCTAGTTTTCTGGTAGCAATCTTCAAGCAATCTTTTTAGTCATCCTTGAACTTTTACGTCCACTTGACTTACAGCGGTTTTGATTATTTTAGAACTACTTCATCGATGACCGTTTCTTATGCTTATGTTTACGCCAAAGATGCTGTTGAAGATCTAGAACTGCTTAGGTTGTTCCAGAAATACACAACAGCATGCAAAACAAGAATACTGGTTCATTTACAAAAATAGCCGTATTCATTTTTACAAAATGGTAGTATTTAGCTTCATAGAAATTGATCGAACACTCATAAGTAAGCTTGCCAGCCGAAATACATCCGTCCGAGGTTGTTTGGATCAGTGGCTGCTCGAACAAGGAGAGACACATGTCCAGCGACTTCAAGGGTACCAAATGAGTCCCCACCTACAGCTGAACCGGTTAGGCCTCCGCTTCCGATACCACCCACCCGACCTGTCAGCTTGTCACGAACTGTTAAGAGTACTCGCTCCGCCAACTGGTTCACGGAGTCTAAAAAGAAAAAGTGCATCTTAAATTTGGTTGAGATGGTTACGGGTGCTTCAACTGCCAGCCGCCCTGCATCTACCAGACACATGTTCCCCCAAAATCAAAAGATCTGAACATAGCGAATCAGGTTCGGTGAACACCTTCCGATGTTTCTAGGGCCTGAAGTCCATGTGCGCTCTAACATCCACTTCTCATCCGACGAATCGGATAAGCGAAACTGTCAATATGGACTCAAAAGTATCTGGAGTGTTCAGAAGCCACTTATCAGGACCAACAATTTTCAAATCATCTGGCTAACTCTTCCACAAAGCATGCACCTCTTGGTTTTCTAGACGTCGCTATACCATATCCCGTCACCGTTGAGACAGCAGTGGCACTCGTTGATGAAACAAAGATTGAGCTTTCTTCACGTGGGAAAACCGCGCCTCCCGTGACTTCTGCTCGTCGTGCCTCTAATGCACAGAGCTGAGCAGGAGACAGAGACCATGAGTAGAGTGGATCGTGTAACAGCACCTGTAAGAGCAAATCAACACCGAGTCTTTTATGAATCGAGACCAAACGAATAAACACAGTAGATAAAAAAACGTGGGTTCACTTCAAGTAGAGTGAGGATAACCTCAGATGAAGATGAGAAAGCCCTTAAAGCTGACTCAGATGCGGCTACGAAACCTGTCTCCACACCCAGCGGTCCGAGAGCATGAACGAGATCACGAGTCAAACGAAAAGGTACCACTTCCGGTGTTGGTAGGAGGCGCCCCTTCGAAAACCGGGAAAAAGAAATCATTAATCGACCATGATTAGTAGACATGTCCAAGAGTTACCTGGCAGAACGCACCTGATCAAAAGCGATGCCCAAATCAATATGTACGAGTTCTCCAGTAGGAGGATGTAGAAGTAGATTTTGTGGATGACGGTCACCTAGGCCAACCAAGTAACCGAGAATTGAAGATGCCGCCAGGGAAGATGTGTAATGTCGTCTTGCGGCGTACCAAGAGCTTGCTTCGGGAAAGTGTTCAACGAAAAAGTAAGCTAGCACCGGCCTAAATTCAAAATGTACCAGATTAGTTATTGGTCCACATAACGATACACAGTGGTTCGAGGTAACGTCAGTGATAGAATGATCGATAAAAGTAGACAGTATTACCGCACCCGAAACGCTGAGACTCCTAAAAAACGAAAAAAAAATGGTTGAGACGTCGCATGCAAAAAGACCACTCTTGTTCCATGGATGATGGATAGGATTTCGCCCCGAGAGAATCCTAGACATCACTTCGCACATCAGCCTTCGCACTATCTTGGGATGTAAGATGGGAGGCATCTGTTTCGAGACAAGCCGAAAAATTAGATTCATTAGGATTCACCTCCCAAATCTAAGAAGATGGAGGTTATGCGTTTCTCGCATAGTCAGCAGCCATATGAATGAGCTTCCTATGACCAGAATGACCTAATGAACTAAACGGAACGAAGGAGATTCCTTTAAAAAGATGCCAAAAAAAGGATTTATGAAGCAATTATTTTGAAAATGGGGAAGTTCTTCAAAGGTAGAAATGTATGCGAATAGAGATCATCCGATTAGATCGGTTTTAAAACTTATATTGTTAAAACCAAGGGTACTATTAGGCTAATGGACTAATACTTAAGGTCGATGTTAATCACGTTGATGGCAGGGCTGTTACGTCAAACTATGCTGTTGTCAATAGAATAAACGCGGACCAGAACGCTCTCACGTAAATCTTTGCAGACTAGACAAACAGCAAGCACAGTGTTAATCGGATCTCCACATTGTGGCAGCTGAAAAGATAACTTACCGTATTTTCGAGCATATTTCTGAGAAAATAGCCATGCGACTTTCGATTGGCTTGTCCCGAGCACTAGCCAGTTTGAGTTTAGCCTGACTGGGGGGCAGATCTGTGGGATGATACCGTTGGTGGGCCCCCGATGAATCATTGGCCAACCACTCACCCAATGGAATCGTGCCTTCACACCATTCGATTAGACCGCTACGGCGAGCCAATGGGATAACCTAAGAAGCATAACGGGTTTGAAATTGACCAATCAGATCAATGAAAGGAATTTGTCACCAATTATTAGATTTCAAGCGTATGTGATATCCTTCGGCATTTGACGACTAAAACTAATGAAAGAAATGAATGCAATGTAATTTGGCTGGTAAACTCCGGTAATAATTCGACTACATCGGAGCGCTCCGGTTTGATTATTGATTTTAACACCTATCTATAAGCGACAAATTTGTGCTTTCACTTTGGATGAACGTGCGCACTATGAGATGAATAGGAGATATTTCTTTTGTAAAAGAACTAAACCTAAATTTATTGGTTGGTTTTAAAATAAAGTGATACATAAATCAACGGGGCATTCAGATTCTATTAAAATTAACTTCGAAAAAAAAAGGAACAAAAAGTCACATATTTGATAACAAAACTAGGCAAAAATACCATTTTCTTTAGTTTTCAACATCACCGTATTTTAGGAACGAAAACGAGCACATAAGCTTACAATGTAAGTCCTGATACGCATGGGAATTGTGAAGGTACGAGTCGTTGACGATGGCTTCCTGCCTTCTGGATGATCGGAGGCTGCAAAGGTGGCCAAAAGATGGTTTGCCGCCGAGAAAATCTAAAGACATATTGATATTTAAAGACCTAAAGACCACAGCTAAAATTTTAGTAGATTTGGACAAGCAAACTTGCCAAATATTCTAGCTCCCACCATACGGAATATACGAACTGTAAATGAGAACCTTAACCGTCAAACGGGTATGTTATTTAAATAAATGTCATTACCGAAGAATTTTTTAATATTTTGGGGACGCAACTGAATTAATCTACACGAAGGAGTTCCCTATCACAGGTGCTTTATTGTTTGATTTCGTCGAACTTAGTACACAGACGGTAAAAGACTGTTGTGTGATGTTAACGAAACAAACAATATAACTAGCTGATGCGATGGCCTCATTTAATGTAATTCCAGGTGTAAGGTTGCTGCTGGTTAAGAGGCGAGTTTTCAAAGAATGATTTCTTTGAGTCGCCGTTCAATTGATTGGCAGTATGTTAAATATAAAGTGTAAAAGGGTTATAGCTAATTAAATAAGTTTGGCAGCTGAATCAAAGTGCAATGTTGTAATGTTTTAGTTTTGGAAATCCTAAAAGAACTGATAAAAGAGAGAAGAATTTCAGAGAGGGAATCGGCTATCACGATGAAAAGTCACGTTCGGCCGAGAGAACATCTTCTGAATACAGCGCCGATTGAATATGAGTACCCGTACTTTGGCTAATAGTAAAGGTAAAGTGATCTTGTGACCACTCCTAAAGCTCTTCAACAAATGATTTGATTTTCCGATTCTCGGGTCTGTTTTCCGATAGATCGGTCATTCCACTTCAACTAATGAAACTAAGTAGGATCATTTGCTAGAAATACGGTGAAATGTCTTTAGGTTATGCTGTTAGAGCTATCTGGTATTTGGAATATCGAGAGGTGCTAAACCGTAGAAAAATTAATGTCCTTACCTGCTGCATGATAGCGTCTTGGCGAGGATCATCCTTCCCCTTGACAAGTTGTTTACGTCGACGTCCATCAGAACATAGAACAGTGACGATTTTAGGTAAATTGAGTCCGCCTGCAAGTCGGTAGGTGTTTGCAAAGCCGACTACTCGAACAAAGTTACGGTAGGTTCCAGAGGGATTAACACGTGGGGGACAGGTCAGCACAGGCACGAGGTTCAGGCAGTGATCCGCGTCACTAGAAAGACGCCAAAGCGAAAAGTTGGATGGCAGAGGTATATCACCTGGAGAGTGGAAAAGGAGTCAATTGTTCAAAATACCAAATTAGAAATAGAATGAGCTATTGGACACACCCTTGGCATTGCGTTTGTTTTCAACATCTACATTAGCCCATTCAATGTAGGCTCTCGCGAGATTTTGCATCTGTCCAAAGAGATTCGCCTGAAAACCCCCATTGGAAGAGCAAATATCCCGAAAGAGTTGACATGCAAGGGTCTCACGATTTTCCTTTTTGATAGCCTGTCGATAAAGAAAAAATCACCATGGTACCAAAAGTGAGTGAAAGTTCACTAAGAAGTTCAAATCCCACCGGGGTCTTTAAGCGGGCTCGTTTGACTCGAAAGGCAGTGTTAGTACCTGTGGGATTAGCCACCATGTTATCCAAATCCGCGTTGACCAGTGAGAGAAGAGGGAATCCAGTATGATAGGGGTGTTTATTCAACAGCGCCTTCACCAGCTAAATGACAAATTGAAGCGTCACCAATGATCAGTGATTGAAATGACCACCCAAACTACCTCAGTGCTTGCAGGAAGTACTTAGCCGTCAAGAAACTGACATTGCTCAACAAAAATAACTGCAATTACCCTCTCTAACATCAGCCGGAACGCCATCTCAACCTCGCTTCCAGTAGTGTTCGAATGCGTCGTGTACCGAATCAGAAGCTGCGGAAAAAGAGGCAGAAATTTGTCTTCTCGAATTCCCGCCAAATGGGAACCGAGTGAATTCAACCAAGCAGGGGTAAATAGGGTTTCAAAAGGGACAGTTCTATCGGAACTATAACCAGCCAAGTCTCGATTCTCGGCCATTCGAGAGGCGCCGTTCAACCAAAGAGAGACCAGACGGTAAATCTGAAAATATAAGAGATGAGATCTAAGATTAGATAGACTGACCAATCAGAGATCAGGTTTGATATGGTGGCCTGTGTCTATCGCCCTGCGTTAGCTCAATTCGGGTCCATTCAACAACCTACCTTCAGGTTATACTTGTCACTTTGTGCTAAGCATTTGCAGTAGGAGAAAATGGCGGTGGAAAAGAAGGTCTGAAGATTCGAGAAAAGATTTGAAAGCTCCAAACTTTCAATACTGAATTGGCGCTGAAGCAGTCGAAGAAATCGACTAAGAAAATAAGAAAACGCTGCAAACTACCATACATAAGATTTCTTCAACGAAAGAGCCTCCAAGTACAAACCTCTTTTTGTCAACTTCAGTCAGGCAGGCAGCATCGACATCGGCGTCTGCCAACAACCTTCTTCGAGCAGCAAATTCTGACGACCTTAAATAAGCATCAATGGCCTGGAATTGAGCATCTGCGAATTCTGCAAGCACTGATGATGCATCCGCTGCGCTCCGAAGCACAGGTTTCACTTCCGGAGGCCAGCACCTTTCCGTCAACTCAATTGCCTAAAACACAGTGAAATAAATTAATACCTAATTACTGGTAGCATAAGTAGAACTGATGTTTTAGAGTATGTTCTTACAGGTTTGAGCTTCTGGGAAATGAGATCAGTCCAGCCTATTGTGCCAGATTCAGCAAGCCACCTGCAAAGCACCACAGTAGAAGAAAGATAGGACTCCAATAGCAACCGTGTGGGCAGGTCATGCTTGATACACAAATTAGGTATACACTGGGAAGTCTCTTGAAGAACTCCGTTCAGCCTAGCGCAAGATAAAAGGGCCTCGCCACATAAACGTTGTAGTCTTGATCGCGTAAAAGCTATCGCAAGAGTCCTTTTCAAATTCAGAATCTGAGAAGAGGCATTGACCTGAGGCGTGCTTCTAAGCACTTGCTCGGCGTAAAACGCACGCCCGTGATCCAGGTACAATTCAGCAAGCTGCAATCGAGCATGTACATTCAACAATGAAACATCTTCAGAGTCAGATAGAGTTTCGGCCAGACGAATAGAAGCCTCAAATAATGATGATGGTTCAGATTTACTTTTGTTGATGCATTGCTGAATGAAGGTTTGAAGAAGAATAACAGGGGAACGACCTCTTGAACTCGACTGATTATTTTCAAGATCACAGATATGATGCCACGCTCTTAATAAATTCATTTCTGATGAGAACGATTGGAGATTAGTCTGCTTAGCGATGAGAAGATTAACTAACGAGATTCTAAAACGACCCTGACGAAAATGAATTTTCTTACCGTCGACTATTAATCAGCCTTGTGACGAGTTTCCAATCTTTACGATAAACAGATTGTTGAAGTAAATAGATAAATTTCTCATCTTCTTGGAGAACAGGTGGTTTGAAAGCTGCAGAGTTCCAGTCACTCAAGATAGAAATACAGACCTGGCGAGCCCTTCTTACGTCGCCAGAATCTGGGAAAATAGTTTCAATCGAACGCTGAAGTGAAAGATTTGAAGGAGAGGGCAGCTGGAAGAATGGCATCCTTGAGCGAGTTTTGAAATCGATTCCAAGAAGTACATGGTCCTCCGAAATCGCCGAATGAGATGATTCACTAATTTGCCAAGGTTGAGAACGCCAAGCCGCGCGATACTTGGCTTCGGACAATGATAACATCTGGTCCGCTTCTTCTACTATTTCAGAGACGATGGCAAATTATTGCACGAGCAGTAGGTAATTAAACCTTAGTTATGTTGAACATACAGGATGGAGAAATGAGTAGAGAGGAAGCCCTACCAGTGCCCTTTTGATGAAGGTACAATGCGACTTGATTGGCATCCACACCGTTAACTAACAGCGAGGAATCCCACCGACAATCCAATTCAGCAATTGCACATCTTATTTCAATAAAAAAGTTCGATCTCCATCTCTTGCTTGATATGAACATTAACAGGACCAAACCATAATCTATTCTCACCGAAAACGGTTTTCTAAATCAGTGAATTGATCGAAGAAGGGAGCCATTGTAATTTGGGCTGCTTTCAGACCTCCGAGGTCACCTTGAATCCTGCACAAATCGATCCAAAGACTCTGTGCGTTGTAGTCACAAAGCAAATCGGATGGTCTAGCACGTCACAAAAAAACATGAAAAACCACAAGTAAGAAGCAAAAAACCTTATTTTAAGAGGTGCCGGGATCAGAAAAACTGAATAAGATGGATGAAACATTGCTTCGAAGACAACGGTGACAAATGATACCGCAAGAAATACAGCGTATCAACTAGCGTCATTGATTTTCATCTGCCTTGTGCGTATTTATCCTATCTAGGAGAATGGTTATCTTGAAGCCCAAGTCCCAAAAGATTTGCCAAGACTGAAACTATAGAGGTAATTTTACAGTGCGGTGAAGGCACAAATTTTTGAGAAACGATCATTTAATGAAGAGCTTCGAGGTTATAATTCTTCCATAAGCCGAGTGAAATAATAAAGACACCTAAATGAACTAAACCAACCCAATGGTTTCTCACCAATAGACTCCAGGCATCCTCTAGCCTTCGATGCTACAGTTCGAAAGATGATCCTAGTCTTGAGAAGTTAAAAATAATGCAGTAAAAATCAATTAAAGAAATCTGGCCGCTTCGGTTTAAGAAAACAGACGATGGCTATAGGCTTCTCTGTTCGAATTGGAGAACTCTTTTGCAAATGCAGTAAGGAGCATCCCAGAGTGAAAACGCTTTAAATCTCGTTGCTGTCGTATCAACTACTGGATCAGACAAATCAAAAATGAATCGGAAAACATATTAAGTGATAAGGGAAGACGTTCTTGATTAGTAAATTCTGAAACAATCTCGATTCCAATGAAGGAGTCACACCAACCAAATCGACAAGGTCAATGCTAGAAATGTAACCAAACTATGTAAGATTCTTTGTTACGGGCGGAGGTACGAAAAGACACATTTGAAGCGTTCGTTGACAAAGTGATTATTAAGAAATCAAATTATTCGTATGAAAAGTGGAAGGCCATTGCAAAATTGGTGTGTTCACCAACTCAAAATAAATGGAGGAGGCAAGTAAATGAAAGCAATCCAAACGAACAGATCTTAGGATGCTATCCCTTTTTTTAACTGCATTAAATCGCCTCATTTCAGTTCAGGCGCGGATAAAGTTGCTCAATAAATGTTGGGATTAATAAATGAATAAGATAAAAAGACTCACCGTTTGAGCCACTTCAATTCGAGGAAGAGTCGAGCAGTTGCCACTGAACCTGCACTAAGTGCACTTCTAGAAGAAGCCAGCCAATCGAAATCCCAGTCCATCCTTGAAACGGCTCTGGTCAAAACAGTCAGGAATTCAGAAATGAAAGATTAAAATTAATTCCCAAATTTAGTTTAAAGTGTTAACGAACCCTGACTGGATAAGCCATTGAGAATATGAATGCACGGCAGTGAAAACCGATTTAGAAAATGCTTCTATTGCCAGTTTTTCCAAAAAGTAGTTCAATGATCCAATCAAACCGTGAAGGGCCTGTTCTGCAAGTTTTCCAGTCCGGTTATTCGTTTTCAACTTTAAATTCACCAGAAGAACGGCGAAAATCCAAGGAACGAGACGTTTCGCCAGCGCCAACTAAGGCAAACAGGGTCATCAAGGTATACATATGTTGAATTACTTCTGCAATAATAAGGGGTCTGCAAGCCATAAAGAAGTCATCTAGAATTAATTCCTTCTCGAAAAGCCAATTAGCAATTTTCAGAATGATAGATTCTGGTTTAGCACCGCAGTCTTCCACCAGTTTGGTAAGATTACTCGAAGCTAATTCTTGAAGAGCGGTTTCAGAGATACTTTTAGCAACAAATTTTGGAGAATTCTTTAGAGAATCAAAGTCTGATAAAACACAAATGCGCCTACTTGTACCCCGGAACAGCGAATATCTAATTCCTCTTTTGAAACGTACGGAACCAATTTGGTTACGAGACAGAAATCTCGCTCAGCTTCTATAACATTGATATTTTCAAAAAGACTTGATCTAAGGCTAGAATTAGAGAGCACCTCAAGAAGGCATTGGGAGCCTAATATTGAACATATTGAACTAAAAAAAACATAATAAATGATAAACTGTCAACTTGCTGTGGTGAAATGATCTTATTAACAATCATGATCAGAGACCCTATCTGTTCAACAATTAAAGGATCTGGTGAATTGTCAACAAAAATTTTCTTAATTCTGTCAAACAATTCAGAGAATTGATCGTCTTCATCAAAATCTGATTTCAAAGAAGCGATACATTCAGCGACCGCACTTAGCGTAGCAGCATCAATGTCCAAATTCTGATTGCCCATTAACAAACCAAATAAAAACTTGTTCAGCTTTTGACGATTCTGATCAGCTAGGTCACAGTCACTGCCATTTTCGGTTGCTGGAACCCAATTTTGGGTCGTTGAAACTTCGGCTACGTGTGCTTTCGATTCAGCAAGATCCTGCGGCAAGTTAATTACGCATTCATGCAATTTCATGGCAGGAAATTCGTGCTGTATTTGAAAAAGGGATGCCAAATATCGAAGACCGATTTCTCTATACTTCAGCAAACTCGGATGACGCAAAGCATTGAGAGATCTAAAGAGACGTTGTATTTCCTATCAAAAAGATTTTTAAGAGTGCCATCCGATTCACGAAATAACAAGCTACCTCATTCCGGTCTTTCCTGTTACAGTTACAGTTTCTCAACAAATGAGGTTCGTAAGATGATAAAAGATTTCGACCCTGAAATACATTGTCAAGTTGACAGATGGCATTCGAGAAACGGGTCCCACCAGATACGTGAAAGAGTTGACCTAAGATGTGATCGATCTAGCAGAAAGGTAAGAAAATCATTTTACCTTGTCAGACACGTCAAAGTGGACAACGTCCGGTAAAGACGGCAATTTTGATGCAATCTCTGCCAGCAAATAGACCGCTGAATTGTGCCATGATGTTTCGAGCTAGTTAAACATAGGAAACAGATCAAAAAGATTACCTGATGACTTTGAGTTGTGCTGTCCTTTTCCAAGATTCCATGTAATATTTTCGACAGGGAAGCCAAAAGAAATCCACTATCGCATAACCGATTTCTGCATTATTTAATAGCAAAATAATAAAGAACGAACCTTTGATACTCAAAATCAATGAGATCAATAATTCCACCAACAAGACGCCAATTCAGATAGTTTTCAGCGACTTCTACGACAATGGAGGCAGAAATGAGAAGGTTTAGGAAGCGCGCAACTCCTAACCATATGGAGATGCGTGGATAATAGCCACCTAGAGGATCGAATAATGAGGCCCCAGCTGATTGGCTGGAATCGTCTATTAGGGAACAAGCCGCTGCTAACAAGCGATCCGCGAATTTCTAAAAAAAAACACCCGGATTTAGATGATATAAACTACGAAGTTGAGTTCTTAAACCTCACCAAAACGAAGTCAGAATCCAGCGAGGTTAATTGTGAAAGAAAATTTGAAGCCTTCTTTTCCGTATCTTCCAACGTCAAACACGAGAAAAGGATTCGAGAAATCTCGTTACTATCTGCTTGACAGTCAGAAAAAAAATGGACTAGAAGAATCGATAAACGCGATATCAGATGATGGCTGAGGAGGGAAGCGTTATACTCAAGGTCGCTTGTGGTATCACTCGCAAACAGAAGGACAAAGCGAAAGAGGTACGATGATATGTCCACCAAAACTTCAACAAGGGACTTTGTCTTGAAGTGCTTCTATTGCAAGGTATGATTAATACTGCAATAATCATTCACTTGTGATTTATCAGAAGACATGAAACTATGACTAACTAACCATATCAGCAGAATTAAGGTTTTGCATGGATTCCTCAAAGGAGTCTTTTTTGAACAAATGAGCAGCAATATAAATTGTCTCTGCGTCTTTCGAATCTTGTTTCATTGGCTCTACACCAGCCAGTGACAAAAATGCACCAAATTGCAGCGGAAAATTTCTAAAAGTCAAGCCAATAAGGGAAGTATTAAAATTTACTCAACAAAATCATCAAAAGACAAGAAGCCCCAAGCTTTTGATGCGCAATCGAAGTCCTTTAAATGAGCTAATCTACCAAATTGTCCATTCGAGATCTCCCAGAGACATAGAGGCAGTAAGTAAGGTCTCAGTTGTTGCTCAAAATACGTCTCATTTTGGTTGGCTAGACGTTTCAGAAGAATCTGCACGCAAAACTCGGTGAGGTGTAATGAATCTTACCTGGTGAACTAATTTCGTCGATTCCGCGTACTTAATTAGGCAACAACAAACAGAAACTATAAGCGACAGAGAAGAAGGTGAATACGACCCTTTTTTTAACGATTGAGTGGATGAAGAGTATTGCATATTCGCCCTGGCAGAAGCGCTGGCTTGGAAACCAGATTCCCATTGATAAGATTTCTTAACAAGGATAACTAGCAATATATCTAGTATGTACAAAATGGACGTCGATTTTAAGCTTGCATTTTCTGATAGGTAGGCCACAAAATTTGAAATAAAGTGTAGGAGCGAACTTTTCGGTTCTAGAGAAAGTCTGAAGGAACAAATAACTTGAGAATTCATAAGACATACCTCTGTAGAAGTCGAAATACCTGAAGATTTGTACTTAAATCGCTTTGAGATAACAATGTATCCAGAGGAATAATGGAACCTTCATCCGATACAAGTTTTGCCGCTTGCAACTAAAATCGAAGAATGGTTCATTGAAGTAAAATAACCAGAAATAATTTTAAGCTTTTGGTAACTGACCTTGAGTCTCACGGCTACAGCATCGCAGAAAACAGAAGATACTGAGGGGGGAAGAAACTGCTCCTCCGCTTTAGGCCATCTAGAGACTCCAACAATCCAAGCTGTTTCCGTTAATTTAACAACATGTCCGGCTATCTTCTTCCAGATCTCATTGCTCAAATCCTCCTCGCAAGCTCTCGTGACAAATTCGCACAATATTGAACCAAAGTTATTCAGACCGGTGACGACTTGAAGAAACAAAAAATATCTTTTCAGAATGAGTTGTATTTTTAGAGCATCTTTGAGGGCATCGATTAGACAACATAACAATTCGGCAACAATTTCACTTGCAGATGTAGGCAGTGTGGCTTTTCTTAAGTGCTTTAGGAAAGTCACCAACCACTTTGTATTCTTATTACTTTTCCAAGACAATTCTGGCAAAATGTTTTGAAGACAGGCCACTATCTTTGACAATAATTCGTCTTGAGAAAAGGCTATTAAAGGGATATTAATTTTCGGCTCCACAAAAGTTGATCCAGTATCGTTATTGTTCTCGTGACCTCCAGTTGATAAAGATTTCGAATTCGATTGAAAATCGCAAACATCAAGATCAAAATCGGTATTAGAAACAATCCGCCTTTCAACCACCTCGGTGATAAGTAGGCTGTGAATCAAAAAATCTAGTCGAGTAGGCCATTGTTGACAAGGAACATTATCAAGTAGTTTGAAGATCACAAAAGATAGGCCACTATGTAGTCCCAAATCAGCCAGGACAAAGTCTAGCGCTTCCTGTAGGAAGTGAGTTTCTATTTGGTCCTTAGATATCAAGTGATGAAATAGACGCCTCCATAGATCTTGTGGTTCAGAAAGATGCGACTTGACAAGCTTCTCAATTGATTCACAATGTTTTTCCCCAAATTCTGGTACGATTTCACCTTGGGGGAGTTCATAAGTTGATTTTTCTGGGTAAAGTAGAATGTCCAAACTCCAGTGCAAGTAACAGCAACGATGAATGTCGAAACCCGATGCATTTTCAAAGAGAAGTACTAGAGGCGGCGGTAAATCTGATTTAGTTGACGAATGTACAACTTGCATCGACATTTTTGGGTAGACTAGGTAGGCAGAAATGGCTAGACGGTATCGCCAAGGGACAAGAGGATTTGCAAAGACCGGTGTCGATAGCAGAACCTGCCATAGTCGAAAGAGGCACCTCGATCTGGAAGCTGGAACAGATCCGTGATTCACAGAATCCAACCGCACTAGACTCTCAAAAAAATGACAGATTAACCGATCGTGGGTGAGAGCACGTCGTTTTTCGTTCTTGTAGCGAGAGTCATCACTGACATTAGTCATCAGCAATTGCTCAAACCATCTAGATACAAGATAACGAATAAATAAACATGGAATGATTTACACAAGGGCCTGGTCCCAAATGCGGTCAATAAATGATATAATTTCATCGAAATTCAGTGTTTTCTTCTCTAGACAATAAGTTGCAATGTTTAACCCTGTGATAGACGTCGATATAGCAAATTCAATCGCTAGGGACCGCCTCTCAGAAACAAACGCATTTGAAATAACATCCAGAGCTTCGAAACAACTAAGTTCGTGAAAAGACTCTGTTGCAACGGCTCTCTGCCACTGAAAACGAAGTACCCAATCAAAAACTGGCCACCACAACCAACTGACGGTCTCATCAGCCGCCAAAAGTTGTAACAAACACTCATATATTCCAATTCTTTCATTAATGGACAGCCTCGATCGAAGAGTATCGAAATTCTCGGTCTAGACCAAAAAATCAATAAAGCTGTAGCTACCGACCATCTTGAAGACTTCAAGTGTAACCAAAAGGTTTCCAAATGTGGCAAAAAAGTCTTGCATTCCAAGTATTTTAGAGCTCGTTGTGTCTTCTGCTTGAAAACGCAGTCGATCACAGAATCGACTCCACTCAGTCGTGAAAAAAACAACAATAAGTCGACAAAACGGTTCAATCTCCTTGGCAAAATCGGAAGAGTCTATAACAAGACTGGTATTAAGAATCCATCGGGAGAGAGCAAGGAGTTCATGTCCAGTATCGATGGAATTCGGCTGCGGACGTCGTTCATGTTTGGCAGGTAGAAGCGATGGCTTCTGGTCAGCCAGGAAACAGGCATCAACGAGCAGAGGGATTGAAGAGGTAGCAGCCAACATTTTTCGAATGGAGAAGAGGTTTTCGAGAACTGGAGAGGTGGCATAGTGAGTATCCAAAGCGAACGGATCATCCAAACATTCGCTAACCTAGGAAAACATTGCTTATTACGTTTTGGGGATATGCCCTGCATTTCGAAAGTATGAAACCTTGGGATGACCAAAAGAGTACCTGAAACTAAATATTCATGATCTGGATGCTTAAATATTCCACTGGCCCATAAGCATGCTTTCAGGACAAGACCATCAAGAAAGCTTCCCTCCAATAAAGGCTTTGCTAAACGAGCATCTAATGTCAGGAAGTCTGCCGACTTGATTCGCACATCTATAAGAAACCTTTGCAATAAGGGCAGTCGCACAACGAAGATGCAAATGCTGGGATTGCGGATCATAGCCTATAACCGCAATCAGGCCAAAAGAGCGAAAATGTTCGAAGATTTATGTATAAATATTTTATGGTTTGATAACAAAAGGGCAGTCTTGAGACCGTCCTAGCTAAAGGCAGCCGAGACCAACAGCACCATGAGAAACAACGAAGTGCAGGATAACCAACTTTATATCAACTCAGATTTCAGTAGTTGATATCGATTTGTGGATTTGTAATAAAACTATGTTAAGTAAGCCCGTCTTAGGCATCGGACCAAATGGAACCAAGAATATGCAAAAAGATGACATCACTGATTGGAAATTCATAAATCTGCATCCCAAAAAAATCACTTGTATTAGATATAGTACTAGATATACTATACTATATACTATGGTATGAGATAAATTGACCAAATGAAAGCTACAGTTTCAAATGAGAATTCAATGGATCCATCGTTAAAATAGAATGGTCATCGGAAAAAAACTAAAAAGTGCACCAGAAAAGTTTTCTGTTTATCTATCGAATGAACCACACTATGGACGAGCTCTAAACAATTAGGAAGCTCATGCTTACCTTTTGAGCCAGAGCCGATGACGTCTTGTCACCAACATCCAATGTTGGAAGCGTTCCACCGGGCAAAGACCGACACCCAGTATCCCTGAACTTATTCCACATCTTGAAGATCAGAGACGCCCGTTTGAGGAAACGTCTAATTACCAGTCGGTGAATCTCTGGGGTAACGCAAACTTTCACCACGGTCCATCGAAAGAGACGAAGAAACCAACCCAGTCCGAGGGTATCCGACCAACCATTATCAAAACTTGAAAATACTGATAACAAATAGGTAGCCATACCAGGTTAAAATAGACTCGACAAGGTCGGTGAACCCCAACTGGAGAGTTTTTCGCGAATGAAAGGAAGCTTCGATAGTGTGGCAGAGCAATAACATCACAGGTCCAGAAGGAGATATTTTCATTTGATTTAAACACCAGTTTTCAAGATCTTAAGACAGTAAGAATGCGCCTAAGGAACTTACAGGAGATGCTATCTACCTCAAGAGACTGCGTCTCCAGAGGAAGATGCCATAATAAGGAAGATATAGCATCGATGACGAGCGGTTGCAGGTGCAGCAAATTCGAATCCATTAAAATTTCACAAAGAAATACTAGTGTCTCATTAAGAGGGAGCTTTAAATCACCTACAGGCCATAAAAATTAGTCAATCACATACTATCCAGTCCATGGGAGAGAAAGATATTAAGAAGACAGAATGAATCCGACACTTCAGTCGTTACGGTATTGGCATTGGCACGACGGCAGTTTAAAACAAGCTCATCTTGAAGGATACGTAGAACGATTTCGCAGACAGATTTCCAGGTAAACACATTCTCATCACGACCCAACCACTTGCTCGCACTAGTTTCATCAAGATAACGCTGGACCGAAGTTGATTTCAGAGAATTAATGGCTTGATTTAAGTATATCTAACAAACCCTATTAATGAAAGTAAAAGCACGGACTTTTCGATCACGGCGACCACTGCTTGACAAAGAATTGAAAACGTTGGCAATACTGGACATCTACACAAATGAATATGGTCTAAAGTGGTAAATGGAATCTTCGTAGCGGAACAATTAATAATACGCAGGGAGATCCTGTCACAATAAACCCAAATGAACTTACGATTAATAGCTTTTTAATCGCGTTTCTACAATTGGAATTGAAAAGCTCTGCGTTCAGCCAAACCCAAAAATTAACTAGTAATATAAAAAGGCTGACCTTGCAATTTCAGAAACAACATGAAAACAACTAAGCTGACAAAATGGGTAGTGAAATTTATTTAAAGTATGCGCTCAGCACAGGGATACTACACGATTTGAATATCACCAGACGCCAAACACGAATTGCACTCGGCTAGATGAGCACTTCATAAAACGCGCCATCGTTTCAATCCCCTGCTACTGATTGTGACAAATAAGACTTATCTATTTTTCGCTGCAATAAAAAGCCATGACTTTCATAACATTTATAAACAGAGATTTTGAACATTTGAAATGTTAGAGCATCAAATCAGTGGATTATTAATTTCAAAAGTTCACTAAACCAGGGATTTAGACTAATTTAGCTGACTCAAACCAAAGCCACTCCGCAGCATTCCATCGCTCTTGGCACGATTGGAGAGCCTACGGCACCCTAGACCAACTAGCTTAGCGACCTCAAGGAACCAGGTGGCTAAAATCTTGTTATTACCCTGCCTCCACGTAGACCTTAGCGGATCCTATATCCGGTTCAAAAAGAATAATATGTGTTGAGGCGAGGAGGAAGAAAAACCTACACACCTCGAGAACATCATTGATTTCAAGCATTAATACAGGTTTTAAAACGCCTGGCCTCGGTTTTCAAAAATAGCATTAGGGATGGCAAGATTTCGCCCCTCGAGGTCTGCATAAGCTCCACGCACAGATTGCAAATCTCTGAATCAGACCTGGAACACAGAAAACAGAAAGTTGTTAGCCTCTTACTAAACCCTACCAAGTTAAGCATTACAACCTACTTTTCCTCAGCACCTAAAGACAATTCTGACTTTACGACCAAGCTTAGTAGACCGGGACAGCGAATGAATCCGGCCTTCAACCATTCAGAAAAGAGCATTCTCGATTTTGACCAATTAGATTTGAAGAAATTTATAATCTCCGCGGTACGTTTGCACTCAGGAACAGGAAAACGTGTCCAAAGGGGATTTTGATGCAAAACTACAAAAAGGCAGGCAGACTCAACGTTATCCACGGCCCCAGCCAGCCACTGCTCGACAGCAGCCAGGCAAACTTCCATTGCATCTAAGGGATTCGACAGAGAAATAGTAAACACCTGATTAGACAAGTTGCTCCACACGCGATTGGCAGAACCCTCCTTCACTTCCAATTCGTTCATACGATTAACCAATCGAAGGCGCTCAAGGACCATATCTTTCACTCTTTTGGGCGGCTTTAACTGGAGCCTCACGACGATTAATAAGCATTGAATAATCTTGAGTTGTTCCCCATCAAAATGACTAGATATAAAGGTTGAGTTTGTGAATATCTCTTCACAGGCTTCAGTTAAGCAGAAGGCCAAACCAAGTCGAGAGACAAACTCAAGGAGGCACGAAAATTCGTCACTTTCGACATTACTTTGAGGTCTGAATGCAGCAAAAGCATCTTCCAGGGTATATTTTCCTTTTCGGTTCGACAGATGAGACTTGGACTTCTTCTCTTGAGCCTTGAATCGCTGTCGAAGAGATATTAGAGACTGAAGTATCTGTAATACCTCCGCAAAGGTATCTTCCGAAGATCCACCAGATTGATCCAACGGTAACGACGCTACAGCTGATATGTTGAATGGAATGCAAGTTCTTAGGCGACATTCCTTCAAATATTCAAGAGATGTTTCAATAAACAGCGCCCAGAATATACAAATCACCTTATTACCCGTTGCAGCGAGAATATTTTGATTCCGTTTTTTTAAACTAGCACCTGCACTACCACTGCACAATTCGTGATCCAGTTCCTTATAGCTGTGATAAGTCTTTTTCAGCAGATCAAATATATCCGATCTCGTCTGCGTCTGGAAGGAGCCCTTCACAGTCCATTTTAGCAAATCAGATGCCATATCAAGATACAAGCGCAGGAGTTTAACTGGATCCATTTGAAGCAAATCTGGAAGACCGGCAGATAAACCAGAAATCTTAGGATGCCCATCAGTGGAAAATGGAATATGAACTCCAAATGTGAATATAAACTGAAGGGAGTTGATTACCAGGTTATGTAGGAGAGGATTACTAATCTTGATGCCATTTCGCATCTATGAAAGGCTATAAAAAGGTATTGATATAACCTTACCCGATGAATCATTGGCAGGACCTCACAAGCAAGCCTCATTCTATGAACATTCAGAACTTTTGTCGCTCTCTTCCAATCAAAATGTCTGCGGTTAGGATTATCGGCATCATCGTCATCAATGAGTTCCTCATATTCATCATCTGCTTCTTCTATTACCTCACCTTCTTCACCCTCATCAGCGTCCCTGTTTTCTAAGGAAATGTCCTTCGAGTCTTCTGCCTTTTTGATCAAAATGTCTGCCTCCGGTGAAAGTGGGGTATCAGGAATATCCTCGTCGCCATCTGGTCTAGAAAACAAAGCACGGAAATGTTCCTCTTCTGCTGACATGAGTAGATTGACCAATTTCCCCAGTAGCGTTTCAACAGTACCAATGATTTCTTCGAGAAAATTAGATTCGTTTCTTAGAAACTGAAGAATGAAATCGGATCGAGCAGCAGAATTATCAAATTTAGAAGAAATATACGAGGTCAGTAATTCACTTTGAATGCGTGGAGGTAGCGAAACAAAAATTTCTACCACAGCGGATTTGAAAAATTTATATGATAAATACTTCGATATACTGCGTCAACGGGGTTAGATTGTAAACCAGAGATGATATTATTAAACTCATCCTCCCAACGTTTGTTTCGAGAAGCATGATTTTCGACAATGATAGATGAAGCAAGTTTATAATCACCCATCTTTTTTGCAACATCATATTCCATAAGCTAAAGATAGCGTATAGAATTTAGATGAACTACTTTGATTTTATTATTATTGGGGAACAGCGATCTACAAAGTAGTAAGACGCCTTTACCGTCATAAGCATTTTTATCTGCATAATCTGTTGCAAGCTCATATAAGTAATCAAAATCAACTTCAGAGAGCTGGTACTTTCTCTTGCCCAACATTCTGAGGAAAGTACAAAACGAAGAAGAAGCAAGACATTCAAAATTTGCGCCGCCTTATGCAAACATATAAACACTTAGATTTTCTTTTAGTTAACCTCAACTTCATGCAAAAAAAGTTGAATAAAGTTGATGATTTCTGATTCAATTGGCTGATTTGCCAAAAATGGCAATAAGTTGGCAACTGCTAAACTTTTTTTATCACTCAGAATGTTTTTCTGTTAAGCAGCTTCCATTCAGACATATCGCTTATATCAATTGTTCTATCAATCGCTTTATGCATGAGTGTCTATATTTTTCTGGTACACAAGCAGTAAAATACATGATGTCGGTATACTGAATTAATCTAAACGTAAATAATCCCTGATCTGATGATTTCGCTAATTTCTGACATGAATTTCGCACTCCATAATTTCTCTTCCAAGGCCAATGACCTTTTAAAGGAGATAAATATCAAATATCCAACGCACCCAGTTCATTTTCAGACTGTTATCTATTTGCCATTTCGTAATGCCCAACTCTACTTTATCAAAGCTCAGAGTTATTTTACTGAGTTCAATTTTTAATCAAAGTCAAATAATTAAAATGGATTTTATACAATGCTTTATTTCGACCTCTGATTTCTACTTCTCTGAACTGATTTCGTCAACTAACTGATTTTGTCAAGCTCGTATAAAATCTAAAATACGTTAATTTAATACTTGATTTTTTTTCAATAAGTAAGCTCGTGCAGCCTTTTAATTCCCTGTGTCGGCTGTTAGATACGCAAGATTTGGTTGAGGCCTGGATAGTAGCACCATTCCTAGCTTTAACTAGATGCAAGTACGATTGAGAGCCTTCAGAATGAGTGGTTGGATTTGACCTGCCAGATCTGCTGACAGCAGTAGCAGAGTCCTTTTGGTTTATTTTTCCATCGATCTATCCTGTCTAGCACTTCTGCCACTATATACAATTCTGAGTGATAGTTAAGAAGTCTCGAGCAACTGCTCAGTAAGCCACCTTGTCTTCCTAAACCATCAGCAGTCTTGAGGATCTAGTGACCTTCTAACTGAGGAAATCTTTGCTTCGGAGACAAACATGATGCAGAATAAACGTTTTCGAATTCATTACTTTATTAAATAGCTACCAAAATTGTCGGTTATTTCTAGTCCTGCGCAGAACCCATGTTGTCAGCTGGATCCCATTCGCTTGAGAGACTGAAGTTAGCACTACGGGATCAAAATGCAGTGGAGGATAGATTACTTTTTCCGAAGGCAGTAGTTTTGACCGCCCAAATGACATTGTGACCGTCATCTGAAGGAAAAACTGGAGAAGTGCCCTTAGTTTGAAGCAACGCCATGACTAAGTCCCATATTCGCATAAAATCCGAAATTTGCGTTTCCTGGACAATAATAGAAGTACATTTAAATCTAGGATTCGCAATGTCGCAACCAGGAGATCAAAGAGACACTCATGTATAAACGTGCTTTTTGTTTGCTGACGGATTACAATCGTGTGATTGGGGCGCAGGCATAAAAAGACACAAGCAAGATAAAGTCAGATATTCCAACGCAGATATGTCACACCGGTTAATTTTGGGGATGCTCAGAAACTGATTGACGCGGGTGCTCGATTTTTGAAACTTATCTAAATCTGTTTGCGGTTCCGAGAAGGAGTTGCTCAACCCATAATTATAGACAGAACTGAAATGGTAGTAATTAGTCCCTAGAACATGGAATTTACCATTTTAGAGCAATAATTTATTTTCCATGACCACAAACTCCCAGTCAGAAGTCAGTTCTGAAATCCTCACTTTTCAAAGTCCTTCTCAATGGGCCTGGCTTATGCGTTTTGATGTTCCAATCCTTATTCGCCTCCCACTCAATCATTCGTTGTTGTAGACAGACGCAGGCGTTGTTAGTTGCCATCTGCCAATTAAATTTAAGCATCTGAGCGCATGTTCACGAACTGTAAAATTGAGGTATATGAACGGTCCCCATGCAGCTAGATATTTTCGGCAGCCAGTTTGATACATTACGGTTCCCCAGTTCGTTATAAAGTCCTTAGTATTTTATTATGAACATGCTTTTACAAAAAATTCATAATTACTCATTCAACGGAATCCATAATATAAAAGCACATATCTAATAGGAAAAATCGCAGTTAGGCAAAGTGAAAAATAACAATAAATGGAGTGCAAATGCCATGTCTGGTTATCCGAGACCGGCATGAACGATAAATGGTGTGTTTTGATGGTGTAAGCTTACCGAGATTAATTGAATGTCAACATGACGCTCCGTTGGGCATGACAAAGCTGGCACTGATTGTAATTCGCCATTGTCTACCAGACGATGATCGTTTTTATTTATCATACACGCATACTAATCCCGAAATGTCCCAATTTTTGACGATAAGGACCCAAAAAATGTGCGATTCTGGATAGCAGCGCACCTCCGCTAAGGCCTCCTTTCAGAGGCTGAACAAAAGCATCAGCGTTTGCTTAAATGCTTATTAATAATTACCTAATTTTTTTGACTTCCCTGCTAACTTTCGTTTTCCGGCAAGCACTAAGGAATGGATCAACTCATTAGGTTTACTTTTTTATCAATCATTAGATGGAAGATTGGAAAAGGTTGAATAGAGGACACACAGGGAGTGTATTTGGGTATCCTTAACCAGCACAGGGTCTATGAAACGGCACGCAGCGAAATAACCGAGACGACAGGGATTCATTAGGTTCAACTAACATGAGTCAAGACCGGGGGCAACGAACTTCACCCCCTGCTCTAATGACTGTTCCCACTGAATGCCTTTCCATATTTCAATTTGTCTACTCGTGCTCCTACTAATACGGTGGGTCCACGACAAAGGTTTGGGTAAGGCAGAAGATTCTCCGAGTTACTGATTTTAGTTTGTGTAATGTGGTGGCCGAGGTGGTTTTTTCATCATGTCATGCATCAGGCCAAGAAATTAATCCATATTGGACCGTCTGGTACAGCAGCGTGTACAAGTTTGTTGCAAGTAACAACCACGAAATTCCCATTCAGCAGATGTCATCGAAAACTTTTTAAGGGAGAGTGTATTTTAGACCATGATCTGATAACCTAATGGATTCTACTGATCTTCTGATCACGTATGAATGCAAATTTTAATAGATTTGATCATGTCATAGGTTATTGAGGTTGGTGTCAAAAAGAATTGATATCCGAAGTCACCATTCCGTGAAGTTGAAAAGCAATGAAATCCTTTTTTTTCCTTTAAGATGTTAGAAAAAATGTTAAGAATGAAATACATTCCACAGAAATGATTCTCTGTGAATCGATCCACGTCACCAAGACGAACTAAATGCTGCGTCTGTTCTCTGATTCGCTAGCTAACCGCCAGTCCAATGCATAATTCCAGCAACTGCCTCGGAAATGCTCCACACCATGAAGGTTCACAAACCAGGTTGGCCGGTTTCCACAGACTTTGTAATAAGCCTTGCTATTCACTTCGCTGATAAAAGATGAAAGGCTTGAAATGAAGAGATTTAAGGAGGTAGAGAAGCATTAAAAGAACTAGAGCTTTGCCTGTTGTTCACATTTCAGAGATGTGAACGTTCAGCAGACCTGTGCTAGATCGGAAATTTGGCAAGGTAGACAAGCCGAATTGATACTCTCATTGAGAATTCTTAAGGGTGATAAGTTGAAAAGAGATTTTGGCTAAGAAGTAGGTTGAGTATGGAGGTTTAGACAAAAAATAAGAAGACTTATTGTTCTGAGTTAATGGTGCGAGCGAGAAGTCGGTCCAGAACTTGAGCAGTCCAAAAAAGGAGATATTCTATGTTCTGCTGAGAACTTGCACTCATCGTAAATGGTTGGTTTCTAATAACTCTAGATTCACAAATCATCTTAAGGAGGCAACTCATAAATTTTTGATCTTACTATTCCCAGCCATTCTCTACAGCTCATTGATTAATATGCCTGTTTAGATCCAAGCGTGAGAGTGGAGAAGGTAAGGGGAGAGGTCAACCATTGAGACATCTAGTCTCTAACAGGATATTTCTCGCCCAAATTACTCTGATCAGTGACCTCTTTGGTCAAATTTACTGAACAGCACATTATACAGTAAGCAAAGAACAGATGGTCATTTCCAGAGTCCCAGTTTCCTTCGTATAAAGAGATTGAAGGTGGTATTAAAGAATGACCAGGAAGTCAGCTTTAAAATGATCATTTAGCATTTCGGTTGATGTCCCAACTGTTTATTTGGTCTTCACGGTATCGAACGTGTTTTTCGCTTCTTCTACCGTCCACTGAAATAGAACTTGCCTTGAAGTTCAAGTAGGCAGAGGACCGATTCTGTGTTGCCAATGCCGTAATTGTTACCAAATAGGGATGAAGGCCTATAAGAGCAGCAAAATACACTGAGGTTGGTGCCAAAGGTAATCTAACCCTTACATAGCTATCTCGTGGTGGTATCGACAGCCTCTACCGTTAGTAGGAATCGTAGGCCATCAATGCCACTGATCAGAGTTGAAAATAAATGTTCATTCAATTCTACCTTCTTTAAGTAACGGTTCAGTATGATCGATCCCCAACGTTTAGTTGATCTCCAAGGAAGAAGTAATAATTGTCTCGAAGGAGATAAAGGCGATGTCGGATAAAACAGCTGAAGGGGAGCTGCCACCACAACTACTTTCAGTATAAAGCAAATTCGACGCAAGTTTTCTCTGCCACAATACGACTACATTACTATGAATCCCGTTGCAGCATACCAGGTCGCAATGTAGCCATCTATTCGACAAGATTTTCTGCAAAATATTTTACTTACTGTAAACCTTTTCAGTAAGAAAAACTATCCGATCAAAGCTTCCAATTTCATGATCGAAGCATTCACTTCAGAATCAATCAGCGTCCATTATCGTTGGAGATAATTTAGTAATTATTTAATCACCACGTTATTATTTCCAACTGGGTCAATTATAGTCCTCACAAGGGATAACCTAACCATGGAAAATTTAACGTTTCCAAGAGGGTCATGCATCTCGAAAATATCTGTGTCTTGAGATATTAGAAAATGTTAAGAATCTAAGTCGTTGAACATCCATTGACAGATAACTGTTCACTCAGTACTTGAATATGGAATCAAACTGAGAAGAGTTGGCAGAAAGAGAAATGAAGAGGACTTCTATCTGCATCAAAGGGTTTCTTCCAGTCAATTCCGGTCTTTTGGAGATCTAAGGTATGTGATGAAAGTAGTTTTAAATTATTGATTACGGTGGTTCCTTTTTCGCAAGAGCGATCAAGTTATTAAAGCCCCAGAATAATCAATTCTGGGAAAAGCTACAGCTATTGGAAGAAGAAGTAGCCTTGGCACTATGGACTTTCCCAACTGAATTAGGTAAGACAGTTAAACCTTTGATTCCAATGGTAAAGAACAGAGAATCGACCGATCCCCGGGTGATTCTGTCTTGGCCCTAAGTAAAGGCAGATACTCTATCGGTCTTTGATTGTCGCAGGTGTCCACAAAAACTTACGGAAGAATTCAAACTGAACTAGACGCACTTTAGTTCCCATTAGGAGCCTCAATGAATGACCGGTATTACACATATAAAGTCATAAATAGACCAAAAATTCAGAAGATTACTGATGATCGCAAGGCGAGCTAAACCAAAAGTCATGTGGTACCGGATGACTGGCCCTGATAACGGGGTGAGTCTGGTGTTACGTCCAAATTGGGTACATCATTGCCTTCAATTGCATGCCACTAAATAAGAACTGAACCGGAGGCTTAAAAAGAGATAAATAGCTTAGTAGTAGCTTTGATTTCATAGCAGGCTTTCATTTTATTAGATACTTAAGTTTAGTCTCAAAGAACGTGAATAATGAATATTTATTACTTAATGTAATGCATAAAGTGTTTAGTGTTATTTTTTAGCAAAATGAAGAAAAAATCGAAAGGACGCCTTTTTACCTAGACACATGAAGAAGTACATTAGACGAAGGTACCAATGAAGACTATCGGGAATAGCATCTCTAGGAGCGTTGTGTTCTGGTGATCTTTCACTCGTTTGTGACATTCTCATCCTCAAAGGTCAGAAAGGAGACGGGTGCCTTCACTACCGCTTCAAATGCGATTAATCAGTTGGTGCACTGATTCTAATGCTGCGACTCAATGGTAATCATAAAAATAATTTCGAAATGATCCGTAAGTTTTACAGAGCGGATGAATTTCTTGTCTCAGCCCTCAAGCTCGGACATCCCCATCGATATTAGCTGCTAGAATGTTTCAAGTGTCATCGCAATCAGTACTCCGTTTTGGTCTTAAAACAACTTGAGAATCTTAATGGTGGGTTCTTCACACTCAGATCAATTACCCCTTAAAGCACCTAGCGGACACTACTGCTAGTTGCCTACCTTGGAGAACCCGGAGATATCAATTAAAAGAAGCATCCCATTTAACAGATCTAATAAGTATTTACTTCTTTGGGGCTCACAATGTTCCGCATTAGTAAAGGAGGAAACTGCTAGTTCTGCTACTGATTAATAGCTGACGCACATCCAAAACTGAATTCCAAAAGGCCATTGTTTTTATGTTAGTCACATACTGGTAATGCTTGTTGAGCATTTCACTTAGAATAAAATGAGAGATTAATAAAATCCGCTTCTTAGAAAAGACAACTTTCGAGATGCATGAGAAAAAAATAGCAAAATAGCAGTTATCACGGAAAAACTGGCATAAACGGCTAGAAATTTACTAGGTCAACAAGGACGATTATTTCCATTTGATAAACTATTTGACTGGCTTCTCAAGAACATGGTCCATACATATCGGTGCTACTGTTACCAAACAGTAAAGGCTACTGAATTGTGAGCAAAATAGCAACAATTTTATGAACCAGTGGCAGAATAGCTTGAATTGTTTGTAAATTAATGCAAGGCAATTTATCAAGGAGAATGGAACTAGCAGATGATAGATAACGGAAGGAGGATGAAAGGTAACTTTCTAACCCAGTGCATGAAAGAAACATCCTGACCTAACTATGAATTGTAATGTAAAATTTAACTGAGGAATTTTATGAGCGTTTGCAGATCTCGAATTAAGTTTATAATAGAGAGAACAAGTTAGTAAGGAGTAAGATAGGGAAATTTTAAGTAGAGAAAGGATGGAATTCAGAGAAGCACATTTAAGAAATTTATAAAGAGAACCAAAGCTCTTCTGCGTCCAGTCTCAGTCATACATGAGTCTGTAGCGTCTTTGCCAACGGTTCATACTCTCCAGCTTTATTGTCGACGGTCTATACATCCGCTGAACGCACACTAGTTTGCAGCTCTTGCACTGGTTACTTACCCGTTTGATCCACTTTAGAGAAGAAGCTACGAACCCGTGGGACAAGCCAGTTCCACCCACGGACACTAATTGAAGGAGTTAGTAGAAGTGAATAGACATACGGTAACTTAGCCATCTGTCTATAAGTACAAAATACTTAGCACTTTTCGGATGGAATGCCCATTAAATTCACCATTTCGTTTCTAGTGCTACAAGAGCATTAACCTTAAGTGTTCTCAGGTTAGACAAATGTAGATGCCCGAAACTGAACTGCATTTCTGCAAATGCGGATTCTGGTAAATAACATCTAGGTGCTTAAAATGCCAACTTATTTCCTTGCCGTATTATTCAAGTCCGATTTTGAACATTACTTATTAGAGCTTCTCAGCCGATTCTATTAACAATAAATACAAAATATTGTAAAACTTAGGGGATTCATTTATGTCAGCAGAACAAAAAATTAATTAAATGATTATGGAATATTCTTCACGTTCAAAAAAATCTCGAAAATTTTTTCTAATTCCAAAAAAAATCGTTCGGGCATCTGAAAATACTATGGAAGTTTAACTAATTTCATAAGTTAAAATTTAAATAAAATCGAAAATGATCTCATTTCCTACACTCTTGCTTTTGAATGCAGGATGAAAAAAATGAAAGTGAAGTGCATAGTTCGAAACCATTAAGATAAAAGGTGGATCTTCTTTTTAACAAACAGAGAGAAAAGGACATGTAGACATAAACTTCATTGATAGAGGGAAGAACCAATCCAGGCGTGCTAGCAATTTGATTGGCAAAGTCTATGAACTCGAATTTCTATTGGTGACAGCTGTTGAAATGGAAACGCGCGCAAACAGAGAGTTATTGCTACCACCAGCTTCACTGCTATCGTCATCACAATAGCTATCGCAATAGTGCTTGAAACTTATTAACTCATTTCATCAATAAAAGCTGAGGATAGTGGAACTTGAGATGTTTTAGAATGCGTTAACGAAAAATCTGGGATGTACTCATCCTTCGTATCAAGTTTTCGTCAATGGTGGGAACATATTCAACTCCATCGACAGTTGGAGGGCTCTGGAACATTTTCTGGCGTCGCCACACCCTTCATCCCAGTGGTAAAGATGTTCTTTCACCCTAGACGCAAAATTCGGGCCATCTATGCTGTTTGCAGTATTCTCGTGTTCATGTGTATAATCTGCATGTTCTCCATAACTGTCACAAATTACTTATCCCATAAGACAATCTTCCGCATCGACCAAATAGGTCTAACAGAAGGCATTCAGCCACCCTCCATTACAATCTGTCTAGACGAGCATAGAACGACTAAAGTTCTGTCGAGGAAGCTGATAGTTCCGCCTCTAGTGCATTGGGGTATTGTACAAGGAGTGACTTTACCCTGCCAATCAAATGGAATGATCACCTGGAGCTCAGAGCTTCATTCAATCTCGGCATACGTCAAATCATTGGTACATTTTAATGTGACGTTCGACACGTCCCCACCTGGATCCCTCTCCCTTTCCGTCACTGAACAAGTGCCTATTCCACCCGGCGAAATCTGCACCACTTTCAAGCTCAACCACTCCTGCTTTGCTGAGCATCAATTCTGGAAGATCGTGAGTCCTAATCCAGCCATTTCCAATAATTATTTACACTATTCATATTTATGTTTCTTGAAATACTTCGTATCTATTTGCCCTTAAAAATAAGGCCTTAATCATTGAGTTTATTCTTGAATACAACTCGCACTTTGTGTTGTGTCTAACTGTTACCCAAATAAAAAATTTAAAAATAGAGTTATAACTCTTAGCGAACAAAATTAACCTAGAGATTCTAAATCAACAAATTAATTGGTAGAATCATTGGAATCATTAAACGAACAAGATGTAAATAATACGATTTGATGCAAGGTTTACATTTTCAAATAAATGATTGTTTGAATTTCGAAAGAAACAGCCAGATTAAAAGAACACAAAGTGCTTAAATGAATTTTGGCATCGCAGCAATTCGCCAAAGATTCTTATCTTTCAATGAAATTCACATAGTGCGATTCTTTCACAGAAGAAAAAAGTCTATACATCAGTCGTATTCATAAATTGCAACAACAGAGATGTACACGGTAAGATATTTTATCAGAAAAAATGGAACTGTACATTTGTTTAACTGGCAAAAAACATGATAGCTAGATCCCCGAGTGAGCCGAAAAAGACAAGATCTCTCAACTAACAAAATGCTGATTAGCTTACGAATCTCAATGCAAAGTAACACCGAGTCTGGTTGGTTGAATCGAAACTACTTATCGATGTTTTATGGCATTATTGTGATTAAAACCTTTTTTATAAACTTAGCATTAATTCAGCCAGTACTTTCAATTAACCATTGGCTTAGGTAAATTTATTAAATATATGTAGCGTTACCTGTAATAATGCTATTTACTGTTATTTACAAAGGATGGATGTAGGTGAAAATTGTTTGCGCTAAAGTTAAGTGTCAGGATCAACTCGTAGGCGGAGGGAGTTGAAATGTATTCAGTTCTATGATCAAGTAGAGCTTAACATAAACCATAAATGCTTTTTATTGATGTTGAAATATCTCCGGTTCCAATTATTATTTTCAGTAAGTATTGAGAATAAGGCAACCAAGAGAAATACGAAACGAGAATGAATGTTTTGAAAACTGTGAATTAGAGCACCTGGATTGGGTTAGACTTCCATGATAAATACATTCGAAGAATTGACTGGCACTTTTCAAAAGTTAGCAATTCATTAGAGGTTTATTGTGCACAGACAGGAACTGTTGATAAAGACACTCGTGTCTTAATTTTGCCTCGAATGGTTAGAAACAATGTTATCTCTCCGTTTCAAAAACATCCTTTTGTTTGATGGCAAGTGAACGGTGATTTTGAAACTCTACCCGAATTTCTCAAAAATGAAATCTAACTGCTAGTGCCTTAATTACTTAAGGTGAAAGCTCCATTGTGACACTAAACAAGCAATCTTTTTGACATTTCAGGGTAACCCTTTGTTAGCATGGTGGACTGAGCTACTTTGAAATATATCATCTAGGCATGCAAACAGATCTGGCAGCGTTTGATCGAATTTCGCTGGAGTATTATTGAAATTTTTAAAAAAAGTTTGTTTAACGGGCGGTAATTTTGATCTTTGCAAGTTAGATTAATCTATTAGCCTCCTAGTTTGGAGATATAAAATCCAAAAAAATCACCGTTCGGTGGCTTTATATCTTCACTGAAACTGAACAGGCAACTCCAACTTGGAAGTCGACCATAAGGCATTTTCAACTCGGTAAGCAATTACCGAAATGAATTCCAGAGTTAATTAAATGGGCTAAGTTAGATTAATTTGTCTCTTTTGTTCGAATTTAAAAGTGGTAAAATGGGTGTTTCGGAAGCAATCATTAAAAAGCTTAATTCGGGAATGGATTTATTTTTTTAAATGTTATTTCAGTTTAAAATTTGACGGAATTTGTCCACATTATTAGTTTAAGTTCCTCTAATGAGTAAGTAAAATAAATTAAAAAGTCTGCAAATTATATTTTTTTTAGGGTGAAGGCTCATATACTCATGCCGATTTCGTCGAATCCGTGTAAAGTGCCATTTAAAAATTTATCAGTTTATAAGTTGAAAACATTTTAGAAAGATTATTCTGGAAAATGTAAATTTTTGGCAACTGCTATGCTTTTATGCAAACTTTAAATCGACACATAGTAACCACTTTTTGAGTCTATTAAAAGGATTGAATGATATTACATGTAAATTTTTTTTATATTCATCCAAGTAAGCGTCGAATAGGGAAAAGTGATGAATATGTACTAATCTTATCAAGAAGATTTGGGACGTAGAAGATCCCCTGAGAGTTGGTTCCTTTTCCATTCATTCCTCTGTTTAATTTATGCCTATAAGTGGAGGAGGTTTTCCGGTACAAGTGACTGTAAATTGATGTTCAGCCTTCGCATCGAATAAGAAAAAAGTAATTCTGAATCTACTTTTTTAACAGTTGCTTACCTCTTGGCATGAAGAGGGCATCCTTTCCAGTGCCCTCTAATTTTGGTGGCTATCTCTCTAATGCGTGTTCGTGCCTCTCTATGGTGAAGAATACAGCACAGGAAAAGTCTCAACACATTACTTAATCCAGTGCGTAAAGGCGCCATGAGTTTTTCCCAAAAAATCGCGTTCTTCATCTAAGTTTTCCCTTGAACAACCCCTTTATACCATTTTCTTTACTTCAAATTTGTGAAAATTTTGTAAGAAATCAAAAACACTTCCAGTGACTGCCGTGGCCATAACTCTAAGATTTTAATTCAATTGGAAGCCACAGTAGTTTCCTTTTCCTTTAATGAGTATTAGCGGTGAAAAAACAACGCTGCCACCAAGCCAAGGCTTGTCATTCACCCAGTTGCAGATAATGGTCGACACACTTCAAACTTTTTGCCATGGCATGATCCTTTTCCTCTGGAGAGGTTGAAAATCAGGATTGATTTAGTTGTAAAGCACACGACCCTAAGGCAAAGCTACTTATCTTTTTTTCACCTTTAGGGTACTGTTTGGTTGCATTTATCTATAAGTTCCATATCATTTAAGCGAGTATTTGGTAAGAGCTCCAATTATGTGCTTTTTGGGCCAATAGGATTGTACTTTTAAACTGTACCAGAATAATGATTCAGTCCCCGAAAATGTATTTAAACCCGTGAGAAAGTTTTAAAAATGATGAAATTTGATTTGCATTTTAAACTAAGCTGCAAGCCACCAACCAGATAATCTAGTTGTTTTGTCAAACATGGCGCCTAGACAGGTGACTAGGCTATACGTTCAGGGCAAATAGGGAAATACCATTTAATTGCCCATAAAGTGCGCGGCTGTTGAGTCATGGAATGATCTCGGATTAAAAAAGGCATAAAAACTAACCTACAGGCAAAAGAAATCTTTTTCCAACGAAGGCATTAGACGAACCCGAAAAAAGTCTAATATCAATAGCTTAGTCAGGCACGACTTTTAAATTGGGTGAAAGTTCTCACTAAGCTACATTCAGAAGTCCAAGTTGTATTTAAGTTGGAATTAAGTCTAATAATGAATTTCTCCCCCTCTGTCTGGAATCAGTGGGACTATTTACGTGGGTCCGTAAAATAAGGTCCAACTGTATTTACTTTCTACACGAAACAACAATTTTATGAACATAGTATTCATTATTTATCCAAACATACCCCTGGCTAGTTCTCGATGAAGAGCTCCCACCTCTGGACATTATATAACAGGACGTGGAGCTAGTCCAAGCTAACTCTACCCGTATTTTGACCCCTAAACTACAGCAGAAAGAGCATTAGATTATCAAATAGTATGAATCCAACCATCGAAACAACTCTATTTTTAAGGGAAAGTAGTCGGTATAGACGTAACTCCTGCTCTTATTTCATGCGACAAAAAACGTGGGGTATTGCAACGAACATGCTTCAAATCCACTCATTCTGGGCTAAATTTCATTTGAGGAATTGAAAATTTTCTTCCGTTAGCCTGGCACTAAGTCATTAAAAGGCTCGACAAATTACAGCCAACTACTGGAATTTCAAGGTCAAATGTCAGCTATAGTTTCGGCTTATCTGAGAGTGTAAATCGTTGAGGATCTGACTGGGAGGACAAGACAGTCGGGAGGTACAATCCATGAAATATTGCAAAATATCTTCAACAATTTTCCAGCCCCTTTCTCAGCCAGCATTTTCCTCGACCAACTGCAGTACCCTTGCAAGTTCGGCATTCATTTAATAGAACTAGCCCATTAAAGCCAAATGTCTTAATTATGTCAAGTTTCTTATGCACAGAAAATAATTTTCGCAGAAAGAAAAGTTGGATATCTTTATTATTTTCCAAAAGACGCCTCATTCATCAACAAAAGTTCCAAGCATGTTGGAAAAAAGAACTTTGGGGAAAAGAGTTGGCAGAGACTTCTGCGCTGACGTCAGTAGCTCGATGAAAAACTCTTGAGCCTCGAGGCGAAACGGAGGCCAAACAGACAAAAGGCTTTGTTCATGCAACCAACTTTTTGGGTCACCCTACGCAGAAAATTAGAGATTCATTCTTTGCAATCTCCACATTCAAATATGCAAATAAATTCTAGTTCTATAAATAAACCATCGAATCTCTTATGAGCAATTTATATTTGTCTCTACTCCTAATATTGTCGAGTTTTTCGTAAAAAATGAAATCGTCTCTCATTTTAAATTTGTTCTTCAAAGAATTGTACTGAATTTCTAAATGATTTTGTGGCGGCTTTAAGCTCAATAATAACTGCAGTAAAGGAATGCCAAATATTAGTTTTATGATCCTCTCTAAAGTCTATCATTTTATTGTCCTAGCTGCTCAGACTTTGCTTAAAATTTTAACTAATCTAATGTCCATATGACGCGGAAGAACCCAAAGGTGCCCTATTGAAGACGTTGCATAGTTTAAATATATTTTACCTATTTAACAGCTAAATAGTAGTAAGCTAACTTTTGCGATTCTTATTAAAAATACACTGTATTGTATGTAGGGCAATTTTCAACTCGGAAGGTCTAATGAAGCGAAATTGGGGAATGTCAATTTTATACCCTCTTCTAAGCCATCTTCCCTCTTCAAATGGGCTCGAATGCCGAGATGGAAAGTCTGTTCAAGTTATTTAAGAAATTCTCCTCATATGTAAATGATGCAAATAAATTACCCAAATCTGATTTACAGATACCGATATTTGGCACCGAAATACAAGGCAAAGTTTAAATTTAAAACCCAAAAAAAATTTGCCACATGTTTCTGTTCTTAAAAATTTTGATATTATAGTTATGAAGCTCTAATTCTACCCCCCAAAAAAATTCATTTTTTCATCAAATGAAAGGGAAATCACTGAAAATACATACATCTAGTAGATACATCTATTACCTTCAGTAAATTCTGGTGATCTGAGATAAGCGGAAAATTTAGCAAGTGCTAGCTAACTTCTTCCAGAGCCAAAGACCAGATAAGGATTGCCGTCCACTCTTATTCATCCCGATAGTTGATTTCAACCTTTTTGAGTATCCTCAAACAAAGGATCTATGGGTGTGCAGAGCCTGCATAGTGATTACCAAAAATACAGGCTGTTGATTTCTATTGACCTCTCTATCTCTTCAACATTTCTTGGAAAGTCTCGATCTCTCACCGATTTAATAACTATGCATAATGACTTCAATAAACATTCTAATCTAATAAATGAGCTTTAAAATTAAACAAAATCCAGTTGTAGTTTGAGAGACGTAGAGGTACCGATGGCTTTGACGATAGTAAAGTAGTTTAAAATTCTTGAATAATGAGAGGGGAACGAGGTTACTCGACCAATAGAATGCGAACTGTCTATCACCATTACCTTCTTTGTCACCGAGTAAATTTTCATGTACGCAATAACAATGCTTATATCCTTTTGTTTGTTCATCCACCCTTGTCAACCAGATCCCATCAATCTCCTTTAGCAGAGTCATTACAAGGAGCAGCAATGTCTAGGCTTGTGTAAACTCCTACTCATCTTACTTACGATACCTAATGGATTTTATCAGAAGGACTCTTAGATTCAGGAAAGCAGAATTTCGAGTTTTTTGCATTTAACAATACAAGGACCGAGAACAAACCAGGGCCCTAGACAATGCTTTCCTTTTTGTTATGGAAACCACATTATTGTGCAAGTCTACTAGTGAATAGAAGGCATACCTTCCTAGTCTTCACTAGAATCCACTTGAGACCTACTGACACGAGGATCTCTCGCTATTAACTCTAGCTCCATGGCTTAGGAATTTAGGCTGCTACCACATTATCTCTCAGGGCTATTTTAACAATTCTCTGTGTTTACAACCAAGACGTCATTTCGAACACCATGAACTCCTTCTATTAGCTGGCCTCCAAGCAGCCAGATAAGAGAGGCATGCGGTTCCCCCTATCGGTCGTATCCGCTTGAAAAACATTGATCGTAGAGATTTCTTTGTATTTATAAATGATGAAACAGCAAGTGTTTTACCTACATGAACAGAAGGAATTCAGAGGAGAAACGTTTACTTTAGGATCCTATTTAATACTCTTGCATTTTCAAGAGCCAATGAATCGCGTAAGCTCGTTGAAGTTCGAGAACCACTTAAAGGTGAATATCTTCAGTTGTGAGTAGCAGTTCTTTTGATCCCAAAGATCAGCGATAAAAATTAATATGAAAAGGAATAAGACTTTGGGGTAGACATACCTTATTAAACACATGATAGTTCAGCTGGTGACCAAGGTGGACTCTGTTTGGCTACTCCGCCCTCTCAAATTGGCTTCTTCAGGGTTTGCCTAGAAATGCTTTGTCAACTTCGGCATCTGGCTGAAGCAAAAT
Source organism: Moniezia expansa (assembly GCA_019097775.1). Classification (NCBI taxonomy): domain Eukaryota; kingdom Metazoa; phylum Platyhelminthes; class Cestoda; order Cyclophyllidea; family Anoplocephalidae; genus Moniezia; species Moniezia expansa. Next base: position 2,059,384 of record JADFDV010000097.1, read on the forward strand.
TACACACCTTAACTACCCATCTAGCCTTTTTATCAGCAGGACTTTCCTTTGGAAGAATGACTGACAACCTCCATATTTGGGATCAACTCAGTTGCTCTCACCAACGAACAAGATAGCAGTAATGGTCGGTTAAGCCACTAGAGCTAACCAAGTTTTTAATATATATCTAAGATGGCAAACGAAAGGTATGATCTGCATTTCTTAGGAAGCATCGCAGCAATTTGATAGTAAATAAATCGGCAACTAAATTATAGGTTGATTCGGGGTCATTATCACTTAGTGAACTAATTGTTGTGAAAAAAGTTATAGTAACGCACAGAGATTTCATAAGGGATCAAAGTAGTTAGGCAGAGGCATTGTCTTGAGGATAAACGCTCCTTCTGAAATTCCAACAGTCTTGAATATGCCCTCCTCATACTCGTTCCCTCTGACATTTTTCAACGAATCATCTACTGAGACCCTTAAACCTCACCTTGTTAGCTCTCCTTCAGTTGTCCATGTCAATATCTGTGTGGCTGGTCAGTTCAGATTATTCGGAATGTAGGCAGGTTGATGGAGGAGACGAGTCTTATAAAATATTTGCACTAAAGCCTTCTTGAACACTAACCCAAGAAGGGATTCATGCGCAAGCATTAGAAAAAAATTTCATTATCAGTATTTTCAATCAAAAATGAGCCTTTTTGGCATAGCAACACTTACGCCTAGAATGATGGCTTTGAAACAGTCCACAGCCATTAAAAGAAGGCTGTTTTAAGTGTTTTGAGAGGACTATTCGACTGAAATTATGAAAGCTTGGATGGTTTAAACGATTTTATACTACTAAATTGTTAATTATATCTACTGCATTTCTAATATTTGGAAGCATATAGATTGCTCCATTAATTAAAGCTATTTTTACGGAATATATTCAAAAACTATGTGGGTCATTTACTAATGAGGTGATCACTATTGCTTTTTGTTACAACTTCATGAAATGAAAATTTATCAACACCTGAACGAGGATCTTCTATTTTCAGGGTGATATTCAGGGACTTTTCTAGATATTCAATCAACACATTAATGAATTTAGAACGAGTTCCCATACCTTTTCTTTGGGATCCTTACTCTTTGAGCCGAACTTCCGTTCTTTTGTTTTGGCTTGCTGTCACTTCCCATTAATCCTAGTCGAGTGAATGCCCCTTTTGTTAATCATTTGGAAGTAAGTTTCTAGTCGGTGTGTTTCAGAGCTTCATTTTTTTTGGTATTGTTCCTTTTGATGATTACTTTGTACGGATTTTCTTACGGTAGTAGTTTAAAATATGTGCTACTATTGGACCATCCTCTGGAGAGCCGGTTGGTTCTGCCTTTCCACATCTTCTCGTCCAGGGCCGTGAGTAGGAGGTACAACAAGATCATGGGCCTCCAAGTTTTGGCTGTGACAGTCTTAAATGCTACATGTTAACCAACATCGTATTCCATTAGATTTGAAACATTCGGAGTTGGTATGCTTCTGTTATCTAAATAGATCTTTTCTAAAGTGAAGAAGTATTCCTTTGATCTTAGCTAATAATCGCATGTCAGTGTTATCAGATTTGGTTGGCATTCTAAGTATTCTTTTTAGGTTTGAGAATGATATGATGATGGTTTTCTGTACCTTCCAAGAATCAAGAATGGGAATTTCTGGACTCTGTAGACCTCTCTTTCAATAGTCCCATCATTAAAGGCCATACATCCCTGCTCAAATAGTAATTTGACCGTAACTGCAATTGAAACGCCTGACTAAACTAAGTTTTTTCATCCCTGAAAAAAATTTAAATTCCCTCTTTTACGTACGTTTCTCAAAGACTTTCTGAAAATAGTTCCCTATAAGTGTGGCAATATCCGAATTTTCTACTATCGAAATCTCTTACACTTAACTCTCAGTGTCTTGTCCAACGGTTGATTTCAATATTCTGAATAGTCCTTTCTAATGCTATTCTCGTAAAATTTTATCCACTGGCCCAAATGATACCCATGAATGGAGTACCTGGTTGAAATCGGTTAAACAAGAGCCCAAATGACATAGTGCTTGCCCTGATAAAATTGAAAGGACCAGAGTGTAATAGACTGTCATAAAGTAAACAACTGTCTTGCTTATACATGCTTCGGAGGGCACTTTCATGCTCAACATTGTTTAGCTAGTTTTAATACTGAATAGTCTATACTTTCATAGAAAACTAGCTATAGTTCGATTAACTCCGTCTCAGTTTTGACCAAATTAGACGACTTAATGTCGGAATGTAGAGTTTACATTTTTAATTGCTGTGTCCTTCATTTGTTGCTAGCTCGGACAAAACTGGTTTGTTGCATATCTAAATCCTCACTCCAGTATAATCAGAAGCCATCTGCATGGTAACCTCTTTTCATTTGTCTACTGGATTAGACTGGCTATCAGTTCGGCTATTTATGTACCTTCGGTTAAGGCTGGATTGAAAGCATTAATGTATCAAATGATGGAAGGAATAGACGCCAAAAATTCTTTTGATTTAAAATAAAGGTAGAAACTAATATGCCCACTTAGAGGTTGGAAAAAGGAGAAACTCATTTGTCTTTTGATAATTAAACTTTTGTCTCCTCACGAAATGCATTCAGGTACTCCAATAGCGAGTTGACTACATGGCTTCAAATATTGAAACGAGTAATTCTTTCGAAGGCAGTAAGTGGATATTGAGTGCTCCTTTTATCAGTAGGGAAGATCTCTTTGGTTTCATCTGCCTTATTTGTCTTTTCCAAATTTAGACTGAAATCCTAATTCGATTGAAATGAGCATGGTGAAGAATGAAGCAGCATTATGAATTATGTTAAAAGTATTGTGGACTTGCTGCCGATTTTCTGTCTTAAGACTGATTAAAGTGACAGTTCCAAAAGCGAAAGTATCGATTATTTAAGTGTTTAAATGTATATCGTATACACATAGCCATGGAGTTCCCAATAGTAATCGTACACGAGCGGTTACTTCATGGTATTTATTTCCACCATAGTCACTATCCCGAATGATCTTTTCGTTCACCCACCTTATGGAACTCTTAAATGCAATGCAGTTCCCTTTCTATGGCAACTTTTAAACAGGTCCCGTCGGTTCCCTAGCTCTCAGCTGCCTATCCTATAAAAGACTCGTGGCTAACGGTGAACGTGCTACTCAAATAACTGCAAGTAACTGATCATAAGGAAGATTCAGACAAAATGGTGCGAACTGCAGGCCTCGCTGGATACAATGGTGGGCTGGAGATATTTGAGTTGAAGTGAAGACGAAATCTGTCGGAATAAAGAGCAGATTACTTTCATTGTTTTCTTGCACTGGTTATCTAATGGCATGTCACTTTTAACGTTGAGAGTAGTCCCTTAAACGGTCGTCATCGCCACTAACGAATTTGTTCCCGAGCCCCCAGATGCGGATGATCTGGTAGACGAGGACGCTTGTTGATTTGTAAAAAAGAATATTTTCACCAGGTGTAAGGCATTCTTATATGGTTAAATTCATCTGTGAGAGTGGGAAATATTTTTTAATACGTTATTATATAGATCTTTATACATTTACTCTAAAGCCAAACCGAAGGGGAAACGCATGTTAAAAAGGCATTTTATTATTGAATTTCATTTCGAAATTGCATATCAGTTAATTTTATATGTTATAAATTTCTACTGATTTAGCTTGGTACACATCAAAATCGGTCGGCTTCAATTACAATCAGCTTTATAAATCATTATGGACATGCACTTGTAACCCGCCAAAATTTTCAAGGCTGACAATAGCCATGTTTCAAATTCTATTTTTAAAATACATAAGCGATACTATTTGCATCGATGTCGTTTAGTCTTTTTTTTAACTGAATTTCCAGAAATGCTTAAAAAGATTTAAAGTCCTTTTGCATGAGAGAACAGCGATTGCACTAATAAAGGAATTTTTAAATTTACCCTTATTCATTAAATTATTTACATAAAGAACACCCATAAATTTGTTCGTTAACACTACGGCTTATTTTAAAATTTGAAAATTTAGCGTGCATTATAAGACCGTTAGAAAAATGAGGGCCAAGTGCAAAAAACTAATAATTTTGCTTTGGAGCGGGGTTTGTAAACTGATTTATAAGTGAAATGGAGGTCAGATTAACTGGGTGACCTTGAAGCAACTTTGATGATGGGACCTTTTATTTGTCGACGGCTTCTCAGCCCAATGACGCAAATGATAATGTCCATTTCTCTGTAATTCTTTCAGCAGTGTCTTAAACTTGCTCATGAAGAATCGGAATAGTTTCCGTATTGGAAACGAACTTACCACTTATTGACCGAGTGGAGACCTTGTAATGGAATTCAACCGATTAACTCGTCTGACCTACGCTCAAATTTGAGCATTTCCATTCACCCTTGGTCGCTGCTTTCACAACTAATGGCAGCAGCGCACAATGTAAACAGCATCAATTCGGTACCTGTTCTTATTCTCTTTACACTCTCTAAACCCTCTGATTGTATTTTTATTCTTAGTTTCGAATTGCTAAGCTAACTTTCTTTTGAATGTTCGTGAATCGCACTATTTTCCTTAAATTATACTTCGGCCTTCGGATTGCTGACAGCCCTATGTGCAGTTCCAAAAGCCCTTCCATTATAAAATTGTCCTATTTTGTTTTTATTCCGAAACTTTAACCATTTTTTTCAATCTTCATTTGTGCGATTTTGAGTCTTAACTAAATTGAATCCTGCCTGTAGTTTTGTGAGGAAAGATCCTTGCGAACTAGGGTAAGTCTACTTCCATCACGCTCATCTACGTGGCGAAATCAGTTTGGCAACTGCAAGTTTTATTTAAGACCGAAATTTCTGGCCTTAAAATTATGTGAAAACCATAAAAATACCACTGTGACAAATAATTCTTGGTGTGAAAATGTAGGTACGTTTCCAAACACACCTAGTGGTCGTTGCATTGTTTCACAAATTTCTTTAGTTACTTTATTGCAATATTTAGAGCACCTAGCTTTAAAATTTTGAACCTGTGTTAATGAAAACAATGATGAAACAGAAAATATTTGAAAAATGAGCAAAGAAGATAGGGCCAAAGGTATTTATAGCCCTTTCAGCAGGAATTCAGAGTGACAAATGGGAAAAAGATGTTAAAGCGTCGAGGTGTAGTCAAGCATATATTTCACCTTCAACCGATTTTTAGACTTTGTCGGCGAATTTCCAAGTTCTACATAACTTCAAATCACCCCTATTCTCCAATAAATGGTCACAATCAGATCCCAAACAGACTTTTGAATCCTTATGAGCATTCAAATCATCGTGAAACTCCCGCGAATCGACCTCATGTCCTTGGCTTGAAGATAAATTCTAGCCTTGGATGTCTCTTCATTAGCATGAGAACTCCCATGCTAGTCAAGTGACAGGAATAACTTTGATCAGGATGTCCCTGAATCACTCATAAGTCCTATTGTGTGGTCAGCAAGGAGGTCGTCATGTTAAGAAGGCTGCTCTCAATAATTAATTTTCATAAAACGCGTTTGAAAAGTAAACTTTGGAAGGTAGTAATATGTTAATAACTATATTTCTCAAGGTTTTTATCAAAGAACAATTCATTTAAGCGTTTGTGTGTTAAGTAAAGAAAAAATTTTGGCTGATAGATTCATTCATGTTTTTTGTACAGTCCAGCATTCATCGGAAAAAAAACACTGCAGAACTCAACAACGTGTGCGAAAGTACTGCAATCATTCCAAAGGAATTCGAGAGACAATAGGGCTACATTCTATGATGCTGATCCTATTGAACCAATGCTGAAGTATTCATTTCTATTTCACCAACTAGGATGTGACTTAAATTCTTTTGGTAGAAGTATTTGATAATATTCATCAGAGTAACATTTCAACCAAATCAGTAGATTGGCGAGTCTTGAGGCGGCCTAATCTCTCAGTTGCATGGAAATCGAACGTTTCCGAATAGTTTCTCAAAAGAAAGTCATTTGGTCGCGGTCAGCTCGTCTACTCTATGTAGCGAAGCACTTCGTAAAATTTTGGACATCAGGAACAGTCGTTATGTCCAAATTCGCACAACACAATAGTTTACAATTTCTGAATGCTGAACGCTAGAGCACTCATTCTTTTTCAATCATTAAAATTATTTCGTCGCTATAATCAAAAAGTTTAAAGCTCTTTAGTTTTAAAAACCCAAAATTTATCTACAGCAATAAAAGATCTGAGAGCAAATGCGCCTGATGAGTAGGCGAAGTCGACTTTCCGTCTATTGAATTTACAAATGCTTTGACGAGAGGATAATTGCTTACCTTACATGCATAGTAGAATGGAAAAAGTACACTAAATCGCACTAATTAAGCCTACTATCCATGGCTATTATTTAGATTATTGTTCTATTTACGTGTGTACTATTCCTTGCCTCGGCAGCTGACAGTACGGATAAAGCTGACAGAAGCGAATGCCCAGATGTCCGGATGGCCAAAAGTGATTGCGCATGAAGCCAATGGTTTTCCGCTAGACAACTACGGTCGGTACCTCTACGACCATATTGCGCCCGGTTCTCAAGTTCATACTTTCTACTCTAAGAACCTTCAGTACAGCTATACCAACCGCAACCGACCTTGCCAAATCGGACCTATCGAAGTTCTTGGAAAAACTTACGACTATGATCAGGTTAGGCATCCTTTCAACTCGCTTTACTATGCTCCTTCAGCTTTATTTGACGTTGCTCCATACAAGATGCTTGTAGAAATAATTTCAAATCAGATTTCCATTTTTTTGTAAAATTAACAAACCCAAAGAACACATATCAGCAGACTTTTAATTCTAATGACGTTTTTTGAGCATTTTCTACTGTCTAAGGTGAATATGAAATTATGACTCCTATTATACTCTCTGCAGATGAATTTTTTTCGGATTTTATATGGCAGCCAATTTTATGTCCTCTACATTAGTGCAAGACCGCCAAATGATGCTCTCCGCTTAGATAGCTCCAATTTAATCCCCAATTCGCGGAAATATTGTTGAAATGAACTATTGAGTCGCGGTACACAGGACCTAGATTAATACAACAGGGACAAGAGATCGTGGATGAAGGTAGCATTGCAGCGCGAATGCCTTTTTTATACTTCCATGCATGAATAATCTTTGGCTTGCAGAACCCTAGTGGAATCTCGGAAGTTAGCTTCCACTTCGTGGTAAAACTGGTGTCAGGCAGGTTGATTACTCCAAGCTATCATTTAATGTTGGTTATACCTGCATCCATTACAAAATTATCTTAGCTATCAGACCCCGACAGCTCCGAAATTTGAAGAATTTTTCTTTCTAAAGTATTTTTACTGACGAGGAGGACATTTTGAAGGTCTGAATGGGCATGAGTGCGAATAAATTCATTTCGAGAAAGGTTTTTGAAAGGTATCAGTAACATTTTTCATACAGATTCTCCTTATGCTGAAGCCGCATTTCGAAAATGGTAAAAAAAATGAAAGTTTCATTACACTATAACAATGATATCAATAAGAATAATATTCATTATACATGACTCAACTTCAAGCTTACCAAAGGCACTCTCCGTATTTTGTGACTAGTCCCAATGACAGTTTATTATACCAAACTTTCTGTTAGTGACATTAATCAGCTGATTAAAAAGTATGTATCGAAATAGTGGATTATTCCCTTCATATCCGTGTATCTGTCACATGCTTAATCGAACATGGACGGCAGCCGAACTGATAGTGAAGGAATTGGCAACACTCAAACATGGTGATGTGAGAGGATGATGCAAGATGATGGTGCCTAAGACGATCATCCATGTTCAGAGATCTCTTTTTCATTTCCTTTCCTGACCGAACACATTTCCAGTATTGGTTTTCCTTTTGATCATTCAATTATTTCCACAAGTCTTTCAATTCAAACTCATCACTTTATAAAAAGCATTTAGCAATTTTCAAACTGATCAGTCTCACTTCCAAATCCCTCAACACTTGTACCACCGCGTAGCTGTACCACCGAGTACCTGCAGTCAGTTCGGATTTGATTTCTACCCACTAAACTCCTCGTCATTGGACTACAAAAAAGCTCCACTTCTCGCATCCCCGAAGGCCAGTGAAATCGAGTATTCCCAGTCGGTAATATAGATTTTAAAGAAGACTGAAACAGTTTAGCATCACCTTTAGAAAAATCATCTTTTTCCCTCTTTTGTAACATTCGTTTAGCTCAAAGTGAAGCTAGCTATCATACCATAGTTACCTAGACATTCGACGTAGCATTACACCTAATTAATCGATGGGGTCTGAACATATGAAGAGGACTAATCTGGTGAAATTTCATATTTGTGCTACTAGTAATCATGATTAAATAGGGCATAGAATGATCTTCGTAGAAGGAATAAAATGGTCTTGAGATTAGCCGCCAAATTAGTGGCGATTAGTTATGTATACTGAATTATAATGCACGTTACTCAAAGCGAGGCTTTGTTTTAACTTTCCAAACAGAAAATGACCAAATAAACATTGTTGCAAGGGCGATTTCATGTTATTTTGCTTTCTTTAGGCAGCCTGCCAATGGAGGAAGACATGCGAGTACCTCCATAAGGAGTGCAACTGTTTCTGTCCCCTGGAGCTACTGCGGTCATGGGGACAAGGACACATTCTGGATCCTAGTCAAGGCAATTTCAGCAGCCTTCGTTTAGAAATGAAGGAGCACTGTGAACATAGCTGTCTCTATGAACAGCAGATCATGCTTATGGATACCGGTGTCTGCCCCTATGCCTGCAATACCGCTACCTATCAGAAGCACAATGAACTCCGTATGGCTAATGCTTCAAGTCTAGACAGCATAGAGGTGAATTTCATTCAAGAGGATGCGATCACTCAGAAGACCGAGGAGGAGCTCTTCGGACTAGCGAAACTCTTCTCTGAAGTAGGCGGACTCAGCTCCTTCTTCTTTGGCTTCTCATGTCTAGTGATTTTTCAGCTCCTTGAATCTTGCTATCGATTTTGGAATCGATGGGCTCGAAGTAGATCCGCTCTACGCAGAAAAGAGCAAAACTTCGGTCATCTTTCGAGATCCATCACTCTTTGTCGAGGAACATCATATTCTCCTCACTGTCTACCAATATCAGAGGACAGTCCAATCGTTCCCTGCAAACACACGCAGCATATGGGGCCACTTTGTGACTTCTTGCCTTCTGCAAACAACGATCTTAGTGTATGGATGGATATTGAAGGGACGATGGCCTCTATTTCTATTCAATGATGAACAGCCTTCATGTCTTTTCTAGTCTTCTTTCGTTCTTCCATCGACAAAATGTTATCACTCTTGAGAAATTTCTTCCCTCTCTCCTAAATTTTCGTTTCGAGCCCCTTCAACATCAAATCTAAGGTAGAGCTGCTTTTTCATGGTCCTCATTGACATGAGCTTTGCTTAATTTTGTACCGCTTTTATGATCTCGCTGACTATGACCTCGATGATCCCCAGCTGAATGATGAAATTTGCTTTGATTTCCGAGAGTTTCAGTGATTATTTTTAGACAAAAGTAGTACATTCATTTGTGGGTGCTTTTTTCGCTATCGTCAAGGAGAAGAGTCAAGTATTCAGTCGCGTCTAGAGGGCAAATACTAGAAAACCATTGAATATTGGGGAGCTGTTCTTGCTCATCAAAAATCATTTTGCTCAAATTCTACACGTCAATTTTTTTATTTCACATAAATTTTTCCTTGCATGTAAATTTTAAAATTTGAGGGATAATTATTTCATAGGAGCGATGTTTAAATCTGAGCATAAATGAATGTAATATATTCCCATTAGTTAGTTATTGCAACTTCATTGTTTGTTTGGACAGTAATTTCAAGTGTAGCTCGTTCTTTAGTCTTGTCAAATTTAAAGCTCACCGACAAAGGCACAAAAAGAATCCATGCACTATTTCACTTTACTGATGATAGCATGTATGAAAACAAGGTAGTAGAGACGAAATGGAAGCTTTAAGCATGAACCACTCCACTCGGCGCTTTTTAATAGAATCACTTTAGATAAATGTCCATGGAACTCTTCAGCATGTCAACTGACGTATCAGCACCATCCGCCACTAACAATATCGCTCACGGCTTTATCAAAAACGGTGGAAATAATCATCCATCAGCCATCAGAATGCAGAGTGCCTTATAGTGCTATTTCATGAGATTCAAACCTTTCTAATGAGTGCTCATCTCATTTTTCCCTTGGCTACTATAGTTAGAATTCTTCTTTCGCAGTTATTTTCAACGAAACCACCCATCTGCCTTATGGATTCTGTACAGATGAGGACCTCTCATTTGGTATTCTCTTTGCAGGTCAAGTTAGACTTTAATGTGAGAGACCTTCGCTAAAATTTTAGAGTTTGTTTGATTAAGCTATCATGAAGAGAACCAATTATTCAGCTTTTTGGTCTCCAGGCAACTGAATCATAGACACACCAACACGCCCATCCGTTGATATCAGGCAAATGGATAGGCTGAATGTGTGGCCTTAGATTAAATGATGTTGAAAATGCAGTGTTATTTTCATAAAGTAATCATGTACCAGTTGTCTAGCTTTTAATTGGCATGACCACTGTGTACTCAGAGCAGAGCCTCCACAAGAAAGACTCAACGCACAGGTAGCAAGTTCATGAGCTAAAGAGGAAGTGCTAAAATTCATTAGGCCTTGTTCAAAGTTTTATTCCACTAACATCTTGCCATCTGGTTCAGTCGATACTGGTCATTCATTGGATGAGAGATAGCCCGATGATTTTCATACTCAGTGGTCTTCATCTCTTATGACTTGAGCACCTTCAGAGCTTTCATTGCAACTTCACCATCCCTTGAAGTCTTCGATTCAAATAGAATGATTTAGTCAATTATCGACGCACACCACTGGTTATGTGGTCATATATGGGTTCGCCAACCATGATGACATGAGCCGCTAGCGATTTCCTCCCTTTTAAGCTAAAGGTGAAAGACGCTCCTCTTCAAGTAAGCCTAGATTCACATTTGCACTAAGATCTTTTTTTGATTTTAAAATGTGGCACTCAATTTTGCCTTTTGTGATTGCCATAATTTGCTTAATACGGACCTACGGAATGAGAAATATAAGGAGCACACACTGATTCCTACGTGTGACAGCCTTTCAGTGAATGTCCACCTGAGTGTACTTTAACGGTGCTACCACAAATCCACGACATTGGTCGTCTGAAGACCGTAGTACTGAATGGGGTCAAAGGTCTGTGTGACCTCAATGGCCACCCTACGTAGAACATAAAATATTGCGGCTAAATCGATGCTATTCCTTTTGAAATATAGATTTTTTCCTGAAAATCATTATTAAAGTTACGACTTAAGTTATCAGAGGTTCATAAAATTGAAGCAAATCTTAATTAGTCTCCGTCGCTCCGTACCCTTAGAGTGTGAATGAAGCGTCTTCACAATCATCATATCGTTCGTTGAAAATAACTGAAATAGTGATGACAAAAATATTCAAGCCTTTCCGACTATTTGGTTACTAAACTTAATTTACAAAAATCAGGTATTAACTAAGTATGGTTAATGCAGCACAGGAGAAAATATAGTAGAAATGAAGGCCATTTCTTATCATGGGGTTACTTTATTTTCTCAGTTCGAAAGCCATAAGTGGTGGCGGGAGTGTAAAATGTGTCGGCAACTTTGAATTTGGTTGGCGAAGATGGATCTGGATTATCGGATGACATCCAGGACTGCATTACGTGCTGTCTTGAAGATATAACACGAATCATAAATGTTAACGAGATGGTTGTCGAGGCACTTCTTCGCCGACTAAGCCATCTTGAAGTCACCAGGAAGTCATGTGTTTCAAGAGGTCAGGATCAGCTATCCAATAGAATCTGGGCCATAAATACCCTCCCTTTGGTTTTTGTAAAATAATCGCAGCAAGATTACTTATAATTTTAATGCAGTACAACTATTATGAAATAGGTTTAAAACTAAATGACACTGAAATAATATTCTTTACTATATACTTAAGTGCTGAATAGATTTATTACTAAGATTTGATGATACACATCCAATTATTATTATTATTGAGTGATTTCTTGCTGAGCGGATCTTTACGGCTTGAAATTGGGACCTTAGAAGAGCTAAAACACGTAGACTGCTTTGAAACTGCATGTGAGATGGATAATCTAAATCTAGGAAGCGGAGACTGAATTCACTTATCACCTCACCATTCAGCTACCACAAATTTCAGTAAATCTTATGGAAGAATTCAAAAAAACTGTGTTAAGTCATTGCTTTAAACTGTACATTCCCGCCACGGTGTTAGGAAACGCCGAAGAACGCATGCCTTAGTGCTCGTAGAAAGGCAAATGATATCTGGCTTCACTAGTTTCACTTTTACCTATACTTGCCATAATTTGCTGTCTAATCGTAAGAGAAAAACCAAAATAAGTCCTTGAATATGTCTTGTGTATGATCGAAGTAAGAGAATAGATCGGTCATAGTTTAAGGCTTGTTTAGAGCCCTTTTGGTGTCTTGCTGATGGATTCATTAAAAGTCTCCGTGTAATTTGATTCGCGGCGTACTCCGATCGACAGAATTGTACGGAAATCCTGCTTTTGTTCCATTTATGTGTGCTTTGCATTCAAGGGAATTTCAGACCTACAAAGCATGCTGGCGTCTAATTTCGACATACATTCCTAAAATATTCACAATGAGATCGTACTACTGATAGGCAGAAACTCACATGCAACCACACTATTATGGTGCTAATAGATTAGAGCGCCCTTTTATTTACCACCAAACCTTTCTGATTACATGAATGACTTGTCTTTTTTTCTCTCCGGTTGCGATCCACTTTACAGAATACGAAGAAATATAAATTGCAAAGACAAAAGTCTCATAGAATTAATATACACGAGACTTGTTTCTTACCATTAAGGTTGGAATGCGCTTTGGTTATTAATATTATGCATCATGATTTTATTAAAAGGAAGTCCATTTTATATCTTTCATAGTAGGGATCGTTCGCTTCATTCAATAATATACTCCACTTCCAGACGTATTTGGCTACCTCGGAAGGTAATATCTGCAGAAGATCTCTTTGTGAGATAGCTCTCGTTCGCTTTCTAATAATGATTTTCGGCCTTCTTTTTGGTGTAGTTTCAGTCAAGCTCAAGGATTCTGGTGGTCCATTTTGTAAACAAGGTGAGTGGAGTGAAGTCCATTGCCGAGGGCTCTTAAGCATCGAACTCTGAAAAGTCTGATACAACCTAACAGTAGTGATATTAGTAGTAATATTAGAGTGCTTTTCGATTCTGCATTCAGCCTTCCAACTAGCACTTTCTTCGGGCTTAAATTGCAAACGGATTGGTGCTCAGGACTTGTACCCTTTCCGGCTCTCATCTCTAGAGAAGCCAACTTCTGGTTCTGGCTGGAAAAATTCGTAGCGGGAGTGATTGCAGAGCATCAAAATTATTGACTTTGATCAAATTAACACATCTGAATGTCATTTTTCAGCCCTTGTCAGAATCCTTTTGTATTTTGTACTACAAAACGTAGTACAAATTTTTGTTTTGGGACCTGAAAAATGCACACTTGTTTATTAAGTCAAATTTTGAACCCTTCCGACATGCTCTTCAGTTATGTTGCTAAATATGTCCATACGAACCAAACTCTCATCCGCAGGATAATACACATCTTTTCTTGAGTTAATGGCCATGTAAAATCGGATAGCTACTCAATCAAATCTACTGCTATCCCAAATCAATCAGTAAAAAGAGGCGACAAGATGGTAGAACTTCGATCTGAAGAAGGCCTTTAATCAAAGGCCGGACGCTTGAGGATGGTAACTCTTGCACAAAGCTTTAACAGGTCTAGAGGCAAATTGTAGACACTAGAACGAGAAGCGTAAAAAAATGCGTTGACTGATTACTGGATCCCTCTCTAAACACTATTTTCTCCTATCCACTCAAGCACTTTATGAGCCTACCTTGACTTGGCTCTATAGAGCATTTCATATCGTTGATCAACAAAGTTGTTTGCCAGCGTTGTTATAGGTTTAGTGTAGTTGCGGATATTATTGGGAGAAAAGAAATTGTCTTATACAGATTAACTACATGAACATGTCACATTTTGTCTAGGAGCTCTCAAATTTATCGCTTCACATACTTGCAAAGTTATCTCCATTTGACATCAGCTTAAAATTACCTTCTTTTCCACTATTTTCGTCTAATTACTAACAGTATTTACTTGCTTAAATTGTATCACAACAATGAATGCGACTTTAGCTTCAACGTATTACAGACCCGTTCGTTGGGGTTGACTCCATTACTATTTTGAACGAGCTCAAACTTAGTTGACATAGTCTTACTATTAACAATTACTGTCATGCGTCCTAGTTTCCGGTGCATGAATGGTAGATTCTAGAGACCTTCCGAAAAAGCAATCGCTCCTTGACAGAGAACTACGCGTTCTAAAGGGTATTAATATACTTTTTTTCAAACTATCGGACTTAATTTAGCCTTATCTTTTACTAAATAACCATTGAAGTTGAATCAAATTTTAAAGGTTTGCGGCGTTGCGGAAGAGTTTCAGCTTCACTAAGAAGGCTTTGAGTAGATGACCAAGGTAAACCTGAGTTATTACATTAAAGCCCACCCTCCAATTAAGATGAAATTGGTTAAAAGAAATTATCAGTTGAAAGGAAAACAGATTCGAGAGCTGACTGACGCGATTGACAAAAATAGCGGAAGCTGTCGCATACCAAATGTTTATAGGTGGTCAATCCTACTCGCTACCTTCAAGTGGTGACCACTGCAAACCTCATGGACAACTCTGAGGGCTAAAGAGAGGGGCGGCTGGATAGGACTAATCAACCACCGGACGTACGAATATATTATTATGCCAGCTTGAGCCCACCATGAGCCTCCTAAAAAAGGTACGACGTAATACCTGGATTCATGGTCTTAAACTTGGATTATGAAACGTGCGCACCTGTAGCGATGAATAGAAGCTCCGCCAGATAGTGGAGGAGACTTCTGATAGGGGTATGGAGACTGTTGCCCTAACGGAAACTCGAATGAAATCCTGCTACGCTTTCTTCAACTCCGGACGCACTTAAAGCACTAGACCGAAAGGTGGGGTCACCTTTCTATTCAAAAAGAACATAGAAGCTGAAGTTAACTCTGTAACAAATAAACTTGCCATGCTAACACTCCAAATTGGAGCAGTAAAAGGTGGACTGATGGGATGCTATGCTCCGACCGAGTCCACGGAGGATGCAATGGTTAAAGAATGCTTCCAGAAACTTGTGGCCAAAACCTATAGACTACTCCCCAAATGTACACAAATAATTATCCTCGGCGACTTCAATTGCAGATTGAGCTTGATGCCCAGTCCATTTACTGATCGAGAAGACATAACAGAGAACGGACTAAGGCTATTAAGCCGATGCCAAGAGTATAATTTAAACGTGATGAATACTTTCTTTCGGAAACCAACTTATCGATGATTAAAATGGTACCACCCTACAGGGAAAGGTGCTGTTCTTGACTTCGTTCTGATGAAGAGATCAAATCTAGTCCTCATAAGTGATATGAAAAAAGTTGCCGCCAAAACAACAAGGCAAAAAGCTGAGCAAAAAAAACGGATGGTATACAGCTATCCGCGAGAATGGATATAGTGCAGTTCTGCTACAAAAGCAGTTGAGAACAACTTGGTTCTCAAATCCGTCTCAAAAAATGCTCACAAGGTACAAAAAGCAAAAAAATAGGATGAATAACCTGATTCGAAACTGGAAAAAAGCATTTCAAGGAGAGAAAATAACCATCTTTCCAGTATAACTCACAGAGAGAGAACCTCGAAAAGCCTTCATGCTGTTGAAGGATATGATGAAGGAAAATCCCTCACGGAAAACATAAACTGCAAGGATACTAGTCAAACCAAAGATCTGGTCGCACACTACCAGGAAGTGCTTAAGGCCAGAACCAACGAATAAATTAAAAACTATGATCTTCTACCAAGAGATTCCTCTATTTCAATGGAGGAGATCGAGAAAGCTAAAATTAGCCTAAAACTATACAAAAGTCCCGACGAAAATGGCATTATATCTGAGTTAGTGAAATGGGACGCTCAGTATCTAAAAGTGTTCAATGACTTCTACAATGGGACCACTCCTATACCTCTAGCCTAGAGTGATGCTGAAGTTGTATCTACAAGCGTAAAGGTTTGCAGACAGATCCTGCAAACTATAGATCAATCTTCTTTCTAGATACACTGGGCATCGCCTTGCCGAACTACACTCAAGAACCCAATTCAGATGCTGCGAAGGAAGATCCGCCGGACAGGCTATTCTTGGAGTAAGATCCCTCATACTGGAAGCCGTGGACCAGAAGCCAAAAGCTGCAATAATTAACCGAATGATAGATCTGGGATGCTCTTGGCAAAATGGTCCATTCGTTAACGTCCTTGATGGACTCACCGATGTGGAAATTGAGGGGAACAAAGGACTACTTTGTGATCAAACTTGGTGTGAGACAAGGCTCGACAGAGGCACCACTTCTTTTCAACCTAACTTTCCAACTCATATTGAATGAAGCCTTCTCGATCAACGGCAGTGCAGTTCAGATGATTGATCAGTCGGGCAAATGATGGCAGCTAAATCATTTAGAATACGTAGATGACCTATGTCTTATCGCTCCGAATAAGGCCACAGCTGTCAGATTAATGGAGCATTTGGCGAAAACGAGGCATGAATACGGAATGCAAATTGCAATGAAAAAAAAACCCTGGTTTAAAATTGATGTCCGTGAGGATCCAATGCCCCTCGAAGCATCAGGAATGTCCTTTCGACGTGCCTCAAACCTCGAATACCTTGGCTTTATAATTCAAGACACCGGTGAGCCAGACGGAGCAATAAAAGCAGACCCAGTCAGGGCCAAAAGGCACCAAATACAACTGCGCTCAAAAAATATCAACAACATCCAGAAAACAACTCTGGTAGGTATTTGTGTCGATCCTGCAATCGCCTTTGGATTATCTACTATTGTCGTGAGTGTAAAAGATAACAATTGACCACAAGCAATACAGAATACGGCTCGACGAATGATACTTGGGTTCCATTCGTGAAGAGCCAAAACTGTCTAGAAACTCCGAAAGGAACTGCCGACGCGTAACTTGGCAAGTCTCATGCAGGCAAATGGGTTAAACCTATGGAAGAGTTTGAAAATGGACAAAGGTAGCCTGACAGTCCCCATACTTGAGAGATAACTTTGAAAATGGAGAAACTAAGAAAGCCTCACACACAAGGAACTAGATGCTTCAATTAATTAAAGATGCGAAATAAATATTTCAAGAGCAATCCAACTCATGGCTACTTGGTCCAAAGGAAAGCCTCAAAGGTCGAGATGACAATGATACACCTTGACTAGCATAAGAAAGGCAATGGGATATTGTCTGTTCTAATGCAAACTCCCACATATGTTTCGTCACACCAAAGAAGATGCAAAGACATGCAAGCCAAGGTCATGAAGAATAAGGATAAAAAAACTGAAGAGATACTGGAGCGTAGGCTTATATG
Source organism: Moniezia expansa (assembly GCA_019097775.1). Lineage (NCBI taxonomy): Eukaryota > Metazoa > Platyhelminthes > Cestoda > Cyclophyllidea > Anoplocephalidae > Moniezia > Moniezia expansa. The sequence continues at coordinate 2,076,921 of JADFDV010000097.1, forward strand.
TTCTGTTGAAGATTGCATTATAAGATACAAGACTCAAGGGTGGCTAAAGAGGCATATCAGGGATTGTCACCCTTCGTTCAAAATCCCAGAAAATGCAAAGCCAGCAGAAAGGAGAAAAGAATGAAACGATGCAGTATAGAAAGTAGAAGAACAGAACATGATGGAGGAAAAAGACAGAATGGAAGGCACGAAAAGCGACTACGAAGAAAAGAATATGCAGCAGGATGATCATGGAGAAGAACATAAAACTGAAGAGACCCTGGGCCGTAGACTAAAGTGCTCTCTTGCGGACTGCCTCAAACGATACAAGACTCAAGAGAGGTTAAAGAGAAATATTAGGGACTGTCACCTTTCGGTCAAAAACATAGAATGAGAGAAGCCAACAGAGAAGGGGAAAGAACCAGACTTCAGTAAAGAAAGTAGAACTGAACACGATGGAGAAAAAAGATAGAGTGGAATGTAGGATAAAAGAATGGGTCAAGACATGGTCGGTTAGGACTAATCACCCTCCGGACGTACAAAATTAGATTATGCCAGCAGAAGTACAATTCCTTACAACTTGGTCAAGGAGGTACGACATAAATAACCGGATTCATGGCCTCAAACTGGACTACGGAATGCACGTGCATGTAGCAATGAAGGGAATCTCCGCCAGAATGTTTAAAGATTTCTGGAGGAGATATGAAGACAGACGAGGAGGGACAAGGTGCCACGACGAAGCCGAACAGTTACCTGTACGACCTGTACGACCGTGTCAGAGAAGCGACCAGACAAACGAAGACGTCAACAAACGTTTTCACTGTCTTCTGTGTTAACTGTTGTGCGCTGTTGTACCCTTCAATAAGTCCTTGGGACTTGCCCTAATGGGTGGGGAGAAAATAAATAAATCATCAAGTCCACAGCCACTAACGGCTTTTAAAATAATGACAGAATGCAGCCTTATGCCTCCAAATTCGTACTGAAGGAAATGACGTCTCATAACGAAAGTCATTGGCCGAATTCGAAAAGACCCACAGACCTCCCTCGAAAATTCCAGAGGTCTGAGAGCCGTGCATTCTCTGTCTCGCCATGATGTGCATGTATCGAATAAAAGAAGAATTACGAAATCGACAGTCAAAACATTTCCTCAAGCTATTCTGATTGCTCTTGGAATTCATTATTGTTATTGGTTGCATCCAGAGATAGCATCCCTTCTCCGAGCAAATGGGAAAACAAAGGTAACGTTCATCATTGATAAGAATCTGTGCAACTAAAATGCATAAGAATATCAAGAGAAAGATTCCTTCTCTGTCCTAATTAGTCTTTGGAATAGATGAAGGTGAGGGCTATTTACTTTAGTGAATTCAATCTGCAAGTGGGCTGGTGCCAAAAAAGACACTAGACGAATTGACTGCTGAAGCTTTGGCCCGATGATAGAGTTTCAATGGAACTGAGAGCGGCCATTCAAAAAGCCATATGGTACGATAGTGACGTTGTTAAGGACATGTAGGGTGAAGACTGGACTCAGAGACATTACCACGTAATGACCGATCCCCTTCAGATGACCTTCCATCCTTCTAATTAGCCCTGTTCCTAACTCTTAGATCCAGACAAGTGTACCAACTAATAGCCTAATAGCCAAGAAAGGAGGCTACTACCACTACTAATATTGCAGTACCTACAGAATTGCAGTTCTTTTATTTCTGAATAATCTAAATGTGACCGACTTTGTGGACACATAAAGTGGGAGAGAAAGCAAACTGCTCGAATACCCCGTTTCTAATGCTTGGTCCTTACATGTCTGAGAAATGACGGCTGAAACCTGTCAATGTGATCTCCACTTTCTATTAAATTGAATTGAGCTGAGTTCATCCAGGTAAAACAGATTCCAGTTTGTTTGTTTGTTCGTTTAAATAGATGAGAGATGAAACACCTTTTGCTGGTACAGTCTGGCTCTCGCAACATGATCCTGTCATCATCAAAGTTGTGCGCTATACGCAGTTATTCAAACTATCCACATCAGCCAGGTTTTCTTGAAAGCAGAAATGACATACGCAACAAAAGTACAAGAGCCTCTGACAGTGGCGTAAGTTTAGTGCGTCCTATTATTAGAATGAATGATAGGTAGGTCCAGGGTTACCTTAGAGATCTTTATGACAAGGTGACCAACCTTGTCTACAGTCATAAAACGCAGGATCTGTGAAAGAACTGAAAAAAGGGGTCAATCAAGGACTAAGGTACGAGCCTAGATGATAGATTTAGCGTGGAAAACAATCATTTATAAAGGAAGTTTCGTTTTATGCTTACCTCCTCCATACGGTGCCTTGATTTTTGTTTCTCCCACCTATGGCCTTCTCTACAAGTGTTCGTCACCTTTGCTAAGGTTTCATTCTCACACAGCCCCTTCGTTCGCCTCAGGCCTATAACCTTCCAGCACAGTTCTGGCTAAAGAGTTTTCCACTATATTGCACATTTTGATTTTCGAATAAGACGAATCCATTTGATGTGGCTGGGCAGACCTAGACCACTTTCGCCAGACGGAACTGACACATTAAAATTCAAGAATTTTGCCCTTGTTTGCCGCCAGTTTTTGAGTGAATCCATATATTCAGTGTTTACAGAGATAGCCATTATCCTAGTAGCCGCGAGGATGCAAGTGTTGATTTTAATGGAGGTTTTTACGTTTGGAGATCGAGTTGGAAATGGGCTAAAATAAGTATGTTCTTCTAGCATCTGGAGAGAGACCAACGACTTGTGCTATCCCCCAATATCACCAGGATGTTAGGACTGAAATTGCCAGGTCGGTTTTGGTAATTTCACTTCATTTCAGATAATGAAAGGATGGATTAGAATGCGATTATAATTCCGGAAGAGTATGAGAATCTTGTTTGAGGAACACCTACGTCGACTCGACAGGTCAGCTATCCACTCGAGGTATATAGTCGAATAAGCAATCGCCTGTGGACTCCACCCCTGAAATACCTTCGATTCTAGTCCATGATCGTAGCCCAGCTCGTAAATCCGGTGCATTTTAATTGAAGACCAAAAACTAAACCAAAATTTCCAATCGATGTGATACCAAAGTTTGTTAGGCTCATTAACTAAACTCATTGGCCGACTTGCGTAAAACGGCTGGTCGTTTCAAAAACAGCCTGAAACCCTCTTATTCCTCAGTCCCATTCAATTATTAGGGCAACAATGCCAGAGAACAGTGCAGAGTTGAGAATTTGACTGAAATAGAAGCTTGTTTTATTAAGGCGATAATTTTATGACTTAAAAAGCCCATTCGAGCAGCTGCATATGCTCAATGTGGGAAGGCATGGGAAACACTATTCCACTATTACACGTTATGCTGTTGCAAGGAAACCCCTTAGAGAGAAGGATGAAGTTAAATATAAGTATCTCGAGCTTTTCGTCCGCAGACTTCTCGACCTAAGTGGTTATCATTGAAACGGTAAACACGTATCCTGTATCGAACGGATGTAGTCTCTTCACCTCGAGAACTAAGAATAAGTTCAGCCAGGGATCAGCGATAATATGTTAGTTAGTAGTCGTGGCATAAACAACCCAGCAGTGAGTGATCTATCAAAATAAAAGGACCATCTCCTCAAAAAGTTAAAGGTTGTGCTAGTGCAGGTGGGGTTTTTAGATAAGATTTCTAACTTGCAAATTAGTAGATGATTGCAAAGATTCAAGCAAAAAGGAATTTGGAATACGACTTTAATATTCTTTGGACTTATTGTCTGAAAAGGACAAATGTAGTGAATATTCCATTCAGCTAAGCATATATTAAATTTGAAAATTAGAACGAGCGCATTGCGAATTAGAAGAATTTTATACTCGCTGATAACAGATTTGATATCGCTATAGCAAATTTAACGTTCACTTCCAAAGAGCACAATCTCTTCGCATTCAGAGATGGAGATTGGTATGGTAAAGTGCTTCAGCTAATATTGATGGTTATTGTATCAAGTTTCAATATGGCTATAAATTGATCATTCTCTCTTTAAAGACCGTTTGGAATAGATCATAAGACACTTTAAACAGGATGATTAATGGCTTCCTGTCTGCATTAATTCTTGACTCACGCCAAGGCGTTATAGATGGAACTCAAAGTAACAGGCAATTCATGGACTAAGTATGTATATTTTTCAGTACAGGCGCTCATGTTACTGTCTATGAAAATTTACTTAGCTTACTCAAAGATTGCATGCAAGAGGTCGATTTTGCTGACTATCGCAACTGATGGATTGATACTCCTTTGAAAACGTATTGGTTCGAAGATAGAGCTCAAACATTACAGCAAGGGGTCGTAAGTTCGAGTATTATTGCCAGAGACGATGCTACGCCAGAGAAGAGATCAGACAGCCAAAGAGGTCAACAAACGTTTTTACTGTGTTCTGTGTTAACTGTTGTGCTAACTTTTTGTAAAGGCTATTTGTACTTTTGTTGTACCCCCAATAAGTCCTTGGGACTTGCCCCAATGGGTGAGGAAAACCACGGTAGATTAGTTAGACACAGGGTGAAATGGCGGGCTCCTGACAAAGGGCTATGGATGAAAAGCCGCTATAATTGAGGTGAACGTCGGTTTCAGAGTAATTTAGATGGAGCGAATTCTTTCGTGAATTTCAGCACTAACTGCGAATAGACATGGCACTGCCAGTTGCTGCTATTTGTCAACCAAAGGACGTTCTTCTCACTTAAGGTTATTAGCTAGGTTCTTTTTTTTCTTTTTTCTGCTCTGCCAACTTATTTTTCAAATAGATCAGCTTTAGGGCAATTTCAATTATTTATAAATAAACGGAAATAAATGCCAAACTGGAAGGTTTGCAGCGATTGGAGAAACTTTTGGGGAATTGCTGCTGAGAAAGAAAAGTGAATCAGCCATAACAGCAAAGATAATGGCGAAAACAGAATTGGCGCGTTTTTTAAAGTTCGTACCCATTCGTAACAGCGGAAGTAAGGTAATAATAGGACCTGAGTTACTGATACATTCAATTTTTGGTAATTGTAGATGATTTCTGTAAGATTAGAGACTGAAGTGACCCAAAGGGATATCCAAATGGCATATTCAATAGTGAATCTCTATTGAAATTCCAGAGTGAAATTGGCCTTTTCGGTGGACCGTTTTTTGACGTTATGAGACCTATTCATCTTGTTCTCTCATTTACAGTCACAAATAACTTAAATGGAAAGTTCCCGATTTTCCTGCTGATTTATTTGCGTACTACAGATCACCCTCCCACTCTTACATTCATATCTTAAAATTTGCACAACACGACAAATTAGTATCTAGTTCGCACATCATCTGTACAGAAAGGACATTATCAGTTAGTTCCACTAAGTGAAAGTTTGTGAGGTGCGTTCACCAGCCTTCAATGATTTTTCTGATTTGGATTCCTACCTTACCGGTCCGATTTCCGCAGGTAAACATAGACTTAGTGTTTTTATGAGTAAAGAGGCCCTTGGAGTGAGATATTTGATGTGCCATGGTTGGGTGTCCGCTAAGTTATACGGGTGTCGGCTGCATGAACTTACACAATTTCACGATCACGCGGGAAGCGAAACCGCTAATAATCTGATTGCATTGCACTTTTTTGAAATAATGGCGATATTGTAATGTTAATGGAATCCAAACAAATGTATGGAATCGAATCAAATCACTTTTATTTAGCAAAGTGGATGAAATCTGCGTATGTGGGGGAATGGAATGAGTATGTGCATGTCCTAGAATTCTAATTGTCAAAGTGAAAAGTGGTGTAGGCACAAGTGTATAAACACAAATAAACAGTGGTACTTTCAAAACACCGCGCCTATCACAATCATCGAAAGACAGAGTACTTCCTTTGAAATTGGAAACCTTCAAGACAACGTTAAGTTATGGAATCCGAGTCAAAACTGTTGAATGTATTAGGCAATTTGTTAAATATTCTTGTAACTGTCAGTGGCTGGTATTTCAAGCCTTTTAGAATCGGAAATCGTTATTTTTTTACACAAGAGCCATTCGTTTCGCAAATGTATTCCTTCCCAATTATAAAGCAATGGGTCCCCGATGCTGATAGTTTTACTGTTTGAAAGCCTGGGGAGGTGAATATTTGAAATTGTATTCGAATGCGCAACTACAAGCTGCTCTATTGATGTCCGTGCTTTTTAAAAGGCTAATTAACTACTGTAGGTTTTCGTGTAATCCCAGTCGAAAAAAACGGGTAAGCCTGGATTGTCCCGAGCGCAAAAAAGGTTTGAGTTAAAAAATAAGATGCAAAATTTTTTTTTGTACCTATAATTGGTGCAATACCTGCAGGTATTGTAATCATAACGATTTGAAGTACGTACACAGATTACTAAACTCAGTTGCTTTTAAAGGGAACGCATGTAGATTGATTACATCAATGGTCGTGGTAAAACATTCTTTTCCAATCAACTAATTGGGGTACTAGTTTACCCACTCTTCATCTATGCGTCTGACTTATTCTTTATTATCGACACAGCTTCTATCTAACTAATGAATCAGTCGTGCTTTCCTCGCGAGGTGCCTTTCCACGCACTCATGAGCTACAGTAGTCATGGAATTCAAGCTCAACTCTGAACTAATGGAAATAAATGGCAGTAGGTATTCATCAAATGTTTCCTATTAGAGGAAATTTATTCAAACTGGATTGTCGAAAAAGTATTCCTTTCGACATAATGACTGGATGTAAGGTAGGTCCTATTCGGGAGATACAATTCACCAAATCGCAGTTTTTAACCCAGTCTTAATCGCAACAACTGGCTCAACCAACCGCATCTTCATATAGATTGGCCCAAAGGCTGGGGGAGGGGGGAATTGAGAGCGGACGGAGTAGTTAAGTTCCCGGGTGCAAACTTGGAAACCCAAATTAGGAGGAAATGACTCACCTTTTAAAGGTTCACTGTGAACCTAACTTGTTGTAATAGCGACATGATTTCCTAACTCTTTGCCAAGACGGGTAAAAGCGGAAGCACAACCACCGTATAGAGAACAAAAGCAAATAATCAACATTCGTTATATTTCAGAATTGATCAGTTACTTGCAACAATCATTAAAGACGGCCAACTTGGAGTCCTACGCATTGAGCAGGGGGCGTAACGCCTACAGATTCACAGAACAAGAAAATGAAAGTAAAACGACTAAGAAGCTTAAAAACGCACTTAACCGCTATTATTAAGGGCTGTGTCCAATGAAGCACATGAAGCATATTAATTTCAATAGCTCCAGCTAGCAATTAGCAGTTCAACGATCTAGCGCTGCGGTTGAATGCGAAGTTAGTCATCGATCAGACGTTCCAAGTTAACGGCGTATGGGACAGTGACAATATCCAAGAACTTAGGACCTCAAACTTTGTTTCCTTGTAGTCCAGCAGCAGTAAAATAGGTTTCGCAAATGTCATAGAGGCTGGCAAATAACGAAGGCTCTTTGTAGCCTTTGAAATGGTCATCCATTTCTCGGCAGCCGGCCGACTCTGAAATTGCGTCGGCCTGACTAATCTGAGAACCTTTTAATCATCTATGAGGAACAGTCGAAAATGACCATTCGAAAATGAAGCTTCATCGAGGATTAAGGAAAATTTACCTTCGTTGGATAAAATACACTTTTTTTTTCGAATCATTTAAAGCAACAAGCAATGCTATGAAAGACTGAAATAGAACTGAAGCCGGTACAAAATATAAAGGTAAAACCAGTAATCTTATCTTTTGAAGAAATTTTCTCATGCAACAAAATGCATTCCACATACACCGCAATCTTAGGACACCTAAAGAATTCAGAAGAGAAAAGTAATGGGAACAACACGGGAGTTGTTTTAAAAATTGAAAATATTGGGGTAAGCAGAAGTAAGGTTATACGGAGATGAAAAACAGGCTTTATTAAGGACTCCAAACTTTACTAAGTCGTCGCAGTGACGAATTGAAAAAAAGGAGATAAAAAAATTGTAAGAAAATTGTTATGGATTCGACCGACAAAAGGTGGAAACGTCAACTACCTCAAGATGTCCAACAGAGGGCGACAAGGACTCGTCCAACGTGACTAGCAAGTCTCAATAACTCGATAACACCGACTTCGGAGATATGCAGGTAAGATGTGAAGAACGCGACGTGCAACCTTTAATTATATCTTTCGGAATCAACAACGAAGTAGAAACAGTACATACTGGAGAAGAGCAACAGCGTTTGGTTGAAGATTTGTGCGTACCTTATTTTGACAATCAAACCAAATCTTAGGATCATTCCAAAATCGTTCTGATCCACTTACTGTCAACTTGCGATAAAAGTGAGATGAACTCATTGCGGGAATTCGAAAACGCAGTTACCAGAAAATCGGTCATATACTTCGTTACATTTTAGGGAGGAGCGAGTTGAATCACAGCCAGTAGGAACCCCCTTTCTCGATTGGTTTTATTGAACCTCTTCGAAGTTACCCCTCACATTCAGAGAAAATAGAGTTACATAGGTTAACCAAGATCGAATGATTCTCGAAGGTCAGTTCGGTCAGCAGAAAACAAACAGTGGTTTCGGAGACTTGGGCGAAACAACCACTTAAAAAAAACTAAAATGCGGTTATACACCCACCTACTAATGGGTTCACAAATGATAAAAATATGAACTAGTCCTCCTCCAGCTGAAAATTCAAAATCGACACTGAACAATGCTGCAGATTGGTGGATGAAATGGATGGACCTCTACTGAGGATCAAAGGGACTGAACTAACATTTGGATGCACTTTGAGGATGCATTTAGAAGAGAATGGCACAACGGGATTATTCTGAGGTGAATCAATTACCGGAGAGCAACCGAAGGATATGCGTAGATTCGAAGAAAAGTCCACCTAAACTTCTGCTCTTTTATAACCAGAATTTTCTTGCACACAGCTTCATTCATGAAAAATGCTGCAGCTGATCGTAAACAAGTTAAGGAAGCATTACATAGACACACTGGAAAAGAATGCCACATTCCAAAATGTGCACCAACAAATAAATTCAAGTAAGAAATCAGGAAACCGAAAATGCCGCGAAAAACCGAAATACCAGAAAAAAGTGAGAAACCCCCATTCATTCTAGTTGTATGACTGAAATTCATACCACATTTGGGTGCTTTACTGAACGAATGTTTCATATCTTTATTACCTGAATTATATGGGAGAGTAAATTCAATTTAGCAGACTAGGATCATGGAAAGCAAATAAATATTGGTGATAATGGGGATCAGCAATTAATGGTCTGATGAGCACAGAGAAACTTTTAGCCTTATATCAAACACTTGGCTCCACAGGTGCAACAATCAGGCCTAAGAATGGACATCACTAGTTGTGAAAACCTAAAACAACGCGAATTCAAACGAGAAACGATGTGCATTAATCACGCCTGAAAGTGAGAAGATAAGCTGGCAAAATGATCGTCTTGGATCAGTGACATACTGAAATCTAATGGATGAAGGAATGAATTTATTCTGGGGATCTGAGGGCCAGATTCGATCTGCAAATTTAAGTTTATTCCTATTACTTTTGAGAATTATGAAATTAAAAATATTTTCAAAACTCCAAAGACAAAAAACAATTACAAAATTTGTACATTAGCGCAGAGAAACATCGAAATGCATATTGCCAGGCCGCCAACTGCCCTGCAGAGGCTTTGAAGGATAAGCCGAGGTCTTGGACAACGGATCACGATTTCGCTAAAACTTCCAATAGTCAAAAAAGGCGGTCTAGTAAATATATTAATAACTCTAGTCTAAGTGCGCCCAAAGGTTTCTTCAATTAATGTCTAAGAGGAAAAAGTTAAATTCAAATTCAAACTGCTAAGATTAGTTGAGATGCCGCCAAGGAGATCAAGTGGAAGGTTGGTGTTCTATAGTTAGTGAAGATATTTTCAACTACAGACGTTTGAGATCTAACGAACGGAAAAGTTGCAAGCCGAATCAGGCAACTTGCGGCAATGCGGATTCAAAATGTAAGCCATGCCTACTCCTCCTGCTTTAGGAAGTCATTTAGTCTAAATTGCAGCCGCGAAAAAAGATGTTAGGCCGCAAAGCAAGCAATAAATTTGACAAATGTGACTAAGCAACTCACATCTTCGTAGCACTTGGGTAGAGAAAAAGCTGCCCTGTGGACGTCTTTCGAGTAAAACTTGCAATTTACCGGAGGGTCACGAATTGCATCTCGCAAATTCGCATTCTAAAAGTGAAATAAAGGCACCGGTACTGTCATTGACCGCATGGTAACATGGGCGATTCGAAGCAGCGCAGACGATTTCATTGAAGAATGTTTGACTAGAACGGATATTTCCCACAAAATCGTAGCGCTTGAGCGCCTTCAACGATCGATTATCCCTGTTTGCCTTATAGATTCTAGCGGAAAAGGCAGATGCAACAGCTCCTGTGTGTAAATGATGCTTGTGAATTTGGTTCATCGGAAAACGTGGTTTGGAAACAAAGAGACGTGCATCCGGTAGTTGAAATGACCACTCACACTCGCAACCAGCAAAGTACTAAGGAGACTTTCCTCTCCTCAGGGTAAGGAGATGAATAACACTGTTTGCAACATAGGCTCGGGTTTCTGTTATTGTACAGCATGCAATACTACTTATAAAAAAGCCCTACTTAATTTAAAAGTTTGATAGACAGAAGAGACAGGTGACTTGCCTTTTTCTTGGAAGCAATAACATATCCAAGATGTCCACAAGTGTATGTTGGAATGATATTGTAGGCATAGCCGACGGTCGGGAAAACCTCCTTGCAAAAATTAATCAACCGTTGGATCACGAGAATATCCAAGAAGAGTGTCTCACCTAGTAGAAGACAAAGCTTTGAATGAAACAAATTTGCCTCGAAGACAAGCTTCAAAAACAACAGGTGCTCCATTCAGTTGTTGCGATAATTGCTGGATATTTTGAAAGCGCATGCCAGAGAAATCTAAATTCAGACATTTCAACCGAGAGTTGAACTGAAAACTTGGCTATGCTCAAAAGGCAGCTATTCAAGAAAAAGTCTTTCTCGCAACGAGTAAGACAATCCTCCTATAAGGTCCGTATGGACACTGAAAACATGTGTCCATATCTAAGGCTGGAGCAAAAGAATCCACGAGCCAAAACAGGATGTGTGAATCAAAGATCCAGTGATTACTTTGCATCGGTCACAGATGAAAAGTCCACGCAAGAGGGAAGTGAACCATCCAGGTACAATAACCGCACAATGGAGCAAACTGCCAATAGATAGGGACACATGAGGTAATCATTCTAGGAGGCAACGAGCAGTATAAGTAATTGAAGTTATGAAGACTGACATTTCATTTGGACATTTCGTGGTTTCACTCTGATTTTAATAATTTCGGATTGACCAGGTAGATTCTCAGGACTTGCATTGTTAATGAACTAATTTTACAAATATTTCTTTTATAAAAGTTTAGCTGAGAATATTAACTGGACATCAGAAAGCGGACTACTAATTTATTAAAAAGTGGTATTTAAACCGAGAGGGATATACAAGTTCGGTTGAACCCGGATCAATATTTGGAATGGAAGAGAAAAGTAAACCACTCCAATAACTAGAGTACAGATTAACTCCATGGTAAAGAATATTCCTTTACAAGCAGAGATTTTAACCCAATATTCTTCTTTTAAGATCACGCGACATACTCTAAATGTGAGCTAAAGAAAAGCGTAATCATAAAGTGAAAGCCAAGAGGAAATTCTGAATCTGCACAGAACTCCTCACCTCCCAAATCCATAAATATCAAAAAGTATTAATCATACTAAAGTTATTCCCTAACCTCATTGATCAACAACACTCACGATCAGGATTCGAGACTATACAAATGAGCATCAGTGAGTATTGTCCACAAGGCATCCACCGACTTGGCTAATGTCCCTCATGAGTAAATGATCCAAGCATTATGACAACTATTGCATTTACGAGCGTCAGTGATAGCCAATGGATTTAAAGTAATATATGTACCACCACTACCATCTCGCCCCACCCTCAATCAATTAACTCGTACCATGAAACGCTGAGGAACTATAAAAGAAGATGATAATGGCTAGGAGAGGGTTTAAATCTGACGCCCATGTAAATGCATTGAAAAGACAGTGCTATATCTGTTAAGAGGTTACTTACAAAAAACAGAAAGGTCAAATTTGGGAATAAACAACATGCTAATCTGATGAGCGGAATAACGGCCCATAGACAAAGTTGCGCTCTATATGGGAATACCGAATTACAAAAATTGCGCCGTCGATCCTGTTGAGAGAAGGCCATTCCAAAGAGAAAGATAACAGATTATCTTTTGAAAATAAGCCAAGGAAATTATTGCAATAAAAGAACGGGATAGAAGGTACTGCGTGATTCTCGATCACATTGATCTCCTGCCCCTCACGCCTAACCATCTGAGACAGTTACTTCACTTCGAAAAGGCAAATACTGCCTATGTATTTGCTGCTATAATGACATGACAAGTATTAGCGACAAAATACTGAGTGAAAGGCTATCCCATCAGAGGCGGTGGAGTTTTAAATCGTCCAGCGGAAAAATTCGAGAATGAAAAGAATTTACGACCTAAATTCATGACGGTTTAAAGGCTCACACTGGAGGCACAGTAATTCGCTAGTTTATCTCAGTGTTGAACTTTAAACTAGAAGCGAATTAAATTATGAATAATCCTATGACGAAATAGCTTACCCAACGCTTAAAGAACTCTCAAATTTAGACCATACAACCGTGAAGGAGATGAGAAAAACGCATATACCCTACTGTCCTATCCGCCACAGAGAGAAGTAATGCCAAGTCCTACAACAAATCTAACAGTTCCATTCTTTCGGTCCTACGCTGGTAATGTCAGCCCCTTAATAGGGTGAAAATGACCAACCATCCCTTGATAGGCTAATAATGCGACGATCCTGTGGGTTCGACTAACCTCGTGGCTATCTAATTTAAAACACTTGGTCAATTGGAGGAAGAGCGGTCTACGCACGGCATGATGATACACAGTGGCCGATTAAGTGGACACTCGAAGATGTAGCTGCTGTACGATCAGTGAGGAATCCATCAACTCTAAAGTGAGTGAAAAAAGATGCATTGAAAGGGACGATGTTTTCCTATGCTTGATCCCTGAATTCTTCCCCTTTTTAATCTCCCCAATTATTACGGCTGTTTACAACGCTTTAATCTTAATCTTTATATTTTTGGTCAATAAACCCTTATGCCGCTACTCCAAACCTTGCGTCCCTGTGGTGCTGTGGTGGCAACATTATTTAATGGGCTGGCAACTAATGAAGGCACCGGAGAGAACTATGAATGACTACTCATTATCTACTAGTCATTCAAGGGGATCTGACCAACCTGAGAGATGAGAGGTACTTAAGTAAAGGGACACTAGATCCATGAGTTTGCTGCTTGAAGATGGGGTTCCGACAGAGTCACCGAGGGATCCCCAAGGATGTCGTTTACTGCGCGAGAAGCGTGTTCAAAAGACTGGAATTTCTAGCTTTCCGATTAAAAGGCTATAAAAAGAGTAGATAGAGCTGAACCGAACGATCTCATTCCTAAGGGGTTTCGCTTTCAATATGCTCTGTTAGCATCGCCTAATGGTAATAGGAATTAACAAATCATTACTGCTGCTACATGAGAGAATGGGTGAGCAGACATCCGCTATCGCGCCATTCCGATGTCACAGTCTGTTGGAGTACATGAATTTGCCAACTGAAGGTAAATGAAGAAGAATGAGAGTCCGGAGAGGGACTTTAAAATCAAGTAAGCAGTGGAAGAATTTACAAGGTTTAGATAAAGTAAGAAAGACCCGCCTTGAATACCTAGAAAACTTGATTCATACGTACACCGAAGCAAAAGCAAGCGCGCAAGAAATACATGATTATTTTTTAAAACGTTTATTCTTAAATTACCTTGGTTGCAGATAACTCCGTCCTCATTTAGCGCTTGGCTCAGCATTTGGAAGTACTCCTTGTTGAAGAGAGGTGTAGATGGACCTACTCGAGAGAAAATGAAAGCAATTTATTTTGTGAAATTAGGCTATTAAGAGTAGGACTGAGTTCCGAGATGATTGCAGCTAGAAATGTTGAACAATAATAATCGAATTAGAGATCTTCAAGCAGAATACAGGGCTTCCTTTCTCGATACTTAAGAAAATTTTCACTCTGGCCCTAATGAACGTCGGACCACCTGAGGCAAAAAGAGTAGTATTTACAAAAACATCAAGTTAACGGAATAGGCAAGTAGAATGCTTGCGCATCTGCTCACATTTATCCTATTGGTTGTAGGATGGAGTTGAGGTCATGGGTGTTTATTGCGATTAGTTAATTTTCGACAGTTGACGCAATGGATACCAACAAAATGGGCAATGTGCGGTTCAGGATTGCAGCACATTTAAATAGACCTAAACCCTTGACTTGCTTATCTCGATTGTAAGCCGAATATGTATGCTCTTAGCCTCTGTAATTTGAAATCTGAGACAGGAAACCTTAAAAGTACTGTGTAGAAGCCTCGGAAACAGTAACTGTTCGCAGAATTTAAAAAGTCAAAAAACCAATAAGGTTTCTCTCACTTTTTTAGACTTTCAAGCTTGTCATTTAGTAGTATAAATGAAGCACGAGATTAGTTGAGGAAAAACCAAACTGAAGACAATAGGTTTGACGACGTGGTGGGACTACGCCCAATCGTCTGCTCGAGCGTGCGAATGTACATCAAGAGAAAATCGGTTAGCAGGTTACCGGTTACGTCATTCGTAAAGCAGTTAAAAAAGGAAAAATCTGGAATCAAGAGCTAGGTATGTGGTGCAAATCATTATTGATAGCTGCATCTTGTTCAATTTCGGAATTTTAGCATATTTACGCAGCCAAAGCCAGTCATTAGTAAAAAAACGAAGATTGTGATTAAATGAAGTATTCCAATAAAATGAATATGAAATAGTACCCTTGGGCACCTTCATGTTTTTAAAATGTATCCTCGTCACATAACAATCAAATTTGTCACTAGCGAAATTTTCACGAAACATCAATGAACTCCATTTTCAGAGGAGACGAAAAATTGCTCTAATGTCTTAATTAAATAATTGCAGATATGCCTCTGTGCGAACTTTGAAGGGAACTTAAAATAACGAAAGGGCAGAAAGATTAAGAGGTACATTGCGCGAATTTGAAAGAACACAACACACAGGTTTTAATATAAAATGGTGCTGAAAAAATGATTAATAAAAGGAAGAACAACAAACTAATAAAAGGATTGTCAAATCCGAGTATAGCTTGGCGTATACTATTGAAATTATTTGAGGATGGGCCTGATAATATATCGCGTCTAATTAACAGGCAAAGAATTCAAAATTGAACAAATTTGCGATATTCAACATACCACCAGGGTCAGTCGAATCGGTAATTATGACATCATACTTTTCACCCATAGCGACGTGTTTTTTTAAGAAAGCAAAGCCATCGTCAACGTGAATAGAGACCTTGGGATCATCTAAACCAGAGGCCGTAAAGGGTAGATACTCTCGAGACAGTTTGAGAACCATTTCGTCGATTTCGACAAGGTCTATACGCTCGACGGATGGATGTCTAGCAACTTCCCTGGCAACACCACCATCGCCACCACCGACAATCAAAACCCGGCGAGGGTTGGGGTGAATATTCATTGGAATGTAAGCGATCATCTCTTGATAGAAGGACTCGTCCAGCTCAGTCAGTTGAATACGGCCATCAAGTACGAGAACACGGCCGAAGCCCTCACTGAAAACATAAATGGGGCTAAAACCCCTACTAACAACGTGTGAGTAAAACGAGGAGAGAAGATTAACAATGAACCTTTCAAAGATGGTGATCTTCTGAAAATCTGATTGCCCGTCGAAGAGTACCTGCTTTACCTTCAGACTGAAGGCCTGTCCCGGAAATTCGGGTGATACCTCGGAGAACCAGCCATTCATTATTGTGTCCATAAAGTCTTTAAAATGAGTGGATTAAAAACACGCAAAGTTAAGAGTAAAACACATAAACAATGCCAAAAGTGAAGTTTGGCTTCATTTACATTTAGTAGCAATTCGTACAAGCCATGTAATAAGCAAGCTTTCATTTCAAAGACGACTTCGCTGGCAATGACTCTTGTAGAATCGAATCCGAATATATTTAATTGAGCCAGGTACATTTTTAGAATGGCGGACGAACAAGCGCAGTAAAGTTATATTACAGAACAGTATGGACCATTATTAAAGTGCATACAAAAGCTCCAATACCGAAACAAGACAGTCTTTATTTTTAATACAGATAAATTCTTAGATGGATACAACGAGCACGCTAGGAGCACAAACGCCGAAGGACGAGGCTAAAAAGATGTTCAAGGTCGAAAGTCAATTCTTAGCTTAGCGCAACTATCCATTTGGATCTTTCGATCTGAAACTACGCTTAAACTCTAGTATGTATTGAAGAACACATTTTTCAATTGTCATGAAGTTCAGCTTGGTCAATTCGATTAGTGAATCTGGATTTCGATTCTTTAGGTTTTGAAGCTCTAAACGTACGGATTGTTTAGAACTCTCCACTACTAAGAAAGGGTAAGAAGATTACGCTGCATTATTTTTTATTATATTTCGTGATCCGATTTGTTTTCTTTAAATTGACTCGTTTTGGCCAGGAAAATTTATTGCTTTTCATTTGGTGTCAAATTGTCGGACTGTTTAGTCTCGATACGGTTATACGTTGTGAAAACGTACTAAATATACCCTTTTATGTTGCTCAATTTAAATCGGCGTAGTTGCAGATTTTTCTTGGTTTTAACACCTTGTTCCACCCAACTAGAGTCAGCTATTCTTTAATTATTGCAATCAGTTATGACATAAAAATTAAAGAGATATTTTCCTACTTGTATTTCAATTCACAACCTTAATCCTATGGTATTTTTGAACAAGATCATCTCGACACCCAGTTTCGTACGTTTTGAAATAAAAATAACTGATTAGAATTTCACTAGATTTTCACAAGAACTCAATTGGATTTATCTGTGGCAGCTAAATTTTTCTTAGCCACCTCATAAGCTTTGGAGCCAGCCAAAAATATTTATATGTACTGTAGTAAGTGAAAGCGTTCTTGCGTGGCAAACTTGTTTTCATTAACACAAAAAGTAAATAAATAATTTTTTTTCTTTAATAAAGTCACGCGAAATCGCAACAGTGCTTTACAAATGTTTCATGTTCAAAAAGTCTTCGCTAGTAGAAGCTCCGCGAGCTTTGAAAGTCTACTCGATTTCTGAATGAAAAGACTTTCTTAAGATGCAATAAATGACTATATAATTCCGGTTTATGTTCGAGGAGGTAGTGAAATTACTCTAGTTACGATAACTATCAACGGTATGGAATGTTTGTTAAGTACAAATGGCTTAATGAGAGATTCTCCCACCGAAAGGCACCAATTTTGGATTTGTGGTCGAAACAATAGTAATTGGCTTCGAGGGAACGGGAGAAGTAGGCATGAAGAGAGGTGTTTCGGCAAGTATTCCTCCAAACAGAAACCTGATTTTCATCAAAAGAGTTGGTAAAATTTATGATTGATTGATGAAACATTTTACAGGCACGTAATTTATCGGTGGAGGTGTGCACCATAAGGCTTAAACTCATTGTAACTTTTCAGTATATTCGTAAAGGGGAACATCCGGATCATTTAATTCCCCACGGGTCTGGCTGAACGCCCTACATCCCAAACAGAAAGAGGCTTATCTATAGTAAGTGCCTTGAACACCGATTGATGAAGAGTTAAAACTAACAGTATTTATCCTTGCTGTATTCCTTATCTCACAGCTCATGTCTTTTAATGGTATTTTTCTGTGCTTGCCTTCGTTTAGAACTTATTTGATGGTCCTCTAACCAGATAAGGTCCTGCATTTGGCATACGAATGCAGGGGCTGAACTAAGCTGAATCAACATTTCCAGCTTTTCCTTCTTGGAACAGGGGCTTAGAGGGCTCAGGGAGAATCCGAAATAGCCTAGGCTACCAGTTCTCATTTTCGTTGTAACCGTGAGGTCTGAAGCCTGTCCCGTCAGCTGATCGTAAGATTTACTTTGATCCATTTAATTTAGCCTCGTCAATGTGGCTGCTGTCTGTGAGAACTAGAGGAACCCTTTAACGATCAATTTGATTGATGGCAAATAAAATTGAATTTTGCCGCTCGGTTAGGCTCGAAGCATGACTTCCACTGCAGTTCCGTCCCTTGAGCATTAGGACATCTATGGTGTCTTGCGATGCTTACTACAAAGCTGGAGTTGAATAACCTTACCGGCTTCTCATTGTAAACTAAGTGCCATATTGCTTGGTATGATCTTCAGTCACTAAGAGTGACTGATCAAACTGACTCTCCATTTCCAAACCCTTTTGATCTGCATTTTGCTTTGACCTGATCACTTAAGACACCTTTTGGTAGGCGTTCACTCTGCTTAACTTTGAGAGACCATGAATTTCAGGCGGTGGTTGTAAGTGTCTTTGTCCATTATTAAGAACGATATCATTTAGGCATTCCACGCAGACATCATATATCCTAGCAAACTGAAGATGTCATAAATGGATGTAATTTGAATGAAGCCGTTGTAAACAATGTAGAGCCATGTTCCCATTTTCGTTAATTAACGCGTTGAAGCTGGTGATGGGTAAGTAGCAAGAATTACTAGAGAGAAGTCAGTTTATATTAATTGGTCAAGGCTTCTAGACCCATCATTGTTCTAGGAGAGTTCATCAATGCGCACATTTAATGACTATTTTCAACAATAGTGGAATCGATTTCAGTAGCCATCGCGTTCTGAGGAATAAAAAAAAATTATAAAATCCAAGTGTTCGTGCTAATGTGAGTCTTACGGAACAGTCTCGCTCAAATCGTTCCACGATGGAGCCAAGATTTTGAACATGTATCAAATGAAGAGCAAACCCCGGAAGATGCATGAGAACAACTGATTATTTGTCAATACTGGTTCAAGTTCTAATTGATCAAACAGAGCTGCACGCTCTTGGCTGTGAGCAGTTGCACCCAGCTATAATGAGTGGAATCCCCGCAGGCTTAGTTCTCATCTATAACTGGCGAGACAACAGTGGTTATGGAAACCACTCCTTAAAAGGTGTATAACCGTAGGGCGTTCATTCATCCGATTCCTTCTTCGATAACGTCCGACTACCCAGCGTGCAGGTACAAAGTTGTCAAGGGTACCTTGAAAGCTGAGTGCCTGTTGTGTTTTTATTAGAAGCTTGTATGGAATTTACGATAATAAGTTGATGAGGTCTTGCGAGCACTTCAAAACTGACGCAATGCTTGAGTGACTTTTATACCACCACGACTACTTTGCGTCATGTCAGCCGCACGCGAAGAAGTCAGCTGCCGCATACAACGCCATCATCGTTATCGCACGTTACATTAGGCACTGACGCAGTTGAGTTTTGATGCAGAATGGTAATATGCACCAAAAGCCTAACATTTGAGCCGCTAATGCTAACCGATAGAGGTTAACTTGATCAACTACCCCAAACCGGTAAGAAGCCGCATACTGAATCATGCGTTTTAAAAACCACGCCGGGCATGAAGGGAATCGTCGGGGGGATCAGTTGATCTTGGTTTTGAAAACAGCTTTGGGCTGCAAAGTCGAATCTCAAGAGGGTATCAACCAAGACATTGAAAAGCAATAGGGGTGACCTTATGAAATTTTCCCATACATGGAAAATCTCGGACATTTAAGATGATATCGAAACGAATGAAATAAGACGAATTCTAACTAGTTCTATTGCTCGTCGCTATATGTTTAAAATCATACAAAAGAGGTTAATAGTTAAAGTTTCATCCTCAATTTTGGAGCAATAAGGATCCGATACAATCTCTCTCAGGAGCCTCTCAATGGACCTCCACCCTTGACTTAGTCGGAGAGCACTGGTTCATTGTTGTTACCAGCACCTCGATCACTTTCATTGTTACGAGACTATGCTGAGAAAATCAAATTTAATCCGAATTTTACGGACTTCTTCCTAAATAAACTCGAAATAATGTTGAACGCCACATCCTCTTCCAGCTTGATTAGATCCCTCGTGTATTAGCTTTCACTGACCAAAATGAAGATGGATTGACAGCCAATTAATCAAGTTTGAATGGTTTATGTAGTTTTTTTATTTTTATTTTTTTAATTTTATTTACTCCCCACCCATTTGGGCAAGTTTCAAGGACTTGTTGGTGTCCAACAGAAGTACAAATAGCCTTTATAACAAGTAAGCACAACAGTTAATACAGAACACAGTAAAAACGCTTGTTGACGTCTTCGTTTGTCTGGTCGCTTCTCTGGCATGGTCGTACAGGTAGCAGTTCAGCTTCGTCTTGGCACCTCGTCTGTTCTCGCCCGTCTTCATGTCTCCTACCAGAAATCTTTCAACATTCTGGCTGAGACTTCGTTCATTGCTACATGCACGTTTATTCCACAGTCCAGTTTGAGACCACGAATGAGGTTATTTATGTCGTGCCTCGTGCACCAAGCTGTAAGAAGTTGTACTTCTGCTGGCATAATCTAATTTTATACGTCTGGTGGGTGATTAGTCCTAACCGGCCGCCCCTCTCATTAGCCCCCAGAGTTGCCCCTGGGGTTACCGGTGGTCATCGCGAGGAGGTTGAGATTAGGTTTGATCACAATTCGGAAGCGAGGTTCAAATAAATTGCCGGTCAAATATGAGGACGGCCATAATGAATGGAAATATGTCACCGAATGAAACTTGATGTTTCTAATTACCCTGCGTATTTTCAAGTCATTTATTTCGACGACTAAATTAGACTTTAAGGAAATGTGAGGTCCCGATTGAATATGCAAAAATAAATTTGAAATTATTTGATTTGCAATAGTTTGAAAATCCGGAGTAAGCTCAATTACAATTTCAAGTTCATGAGGAAAAAAGCGGCCGATGGTTGCAAAGCCGGGGTTGAAATCTCTCATTCTCCTTACACGTCTCAATCAGTGCAATCAGGCAATTCTGGCTCGCAGAGCATCCATTGTAGACATTGGCCTTCCGAACAAAGGAGGAATGATCTGGCTGGCAGAATGAAGTTTAAGCACTTGTCTGGCAGGCCCTTGAAATCAGCACAGGGCACTACTTCTTTAAAGCCGCGTGGAAGACCTAGGTAAAGAGTATGATGTCACTCGAATTCCAGGTACGAAATCGTTAGTTGTCCTTAAAATTTTTATCTTCTCCTCAAACTCCTTATTAAATAAACGCTTGAGTGGGAATAGTTCCGTATTTCAACATATTCTAGAATGAGTAAGTCATTTGAACGAGAAGGTTAGAACAAAATGCGATGCGAAATCATCTGCCTGTGATAAATGAGAGTTGCTGATAATATTGAAACTCTCATTGTATTCTTTTAATGGTATTCAGGTGATCAACGCATCATCTTTTAAACGGTATCGAGTGGTGTGGCGTCTTTGACGAGAACTGTACGTGAGGTAAGGTGGTTAAGTGTTGGCGCAAGCATGTTGCCAACAAGTGAAGTGGATTCAATGCCCATCGGTGTCCATGCAGAGGTCTGAATGGCCACCATGATGAGGAACTCTGGTTTACCAAAGGCCAGCTTCAAACACAGAGTCATCTAACTAAACATTTAAGCGAACAATCCTTCCTCTGGTGATTTGAGAGGTTTTTCTCACCGGCACTTAGAGTGAAACACATCTTTATTTCCTTTTCACCATATCTATTAATCCGATGATGTTAATTGTGCACTATTTTCGTCTAATACATGTTAAATTCACGTCCTTAAATAGCTTCTGCTTAAATAGCGTTTCGTTCCAAAAATAGACGTGGTGAGAGTTTTTCTAGACAACCATCCGTCGTATCAGATCTGCTTTACGTTAAATCACCTTTGACAACAGAAATTTAGTCTGCCTGAAATTTAAAACTAACGAAAACTCGGTTTAACATCTTCTTAGGATTCAATACTAAACGCATGCTTCTCGGCCCTAAAGGGTAGGTGAAAAGTCTCTGACATCACTAAGAGCGATTTAGGTACTTCTTCGCCTCGATTCAGCTAGTTAGTCTTATCATTCTAGGTTCGCCAAAACCTCCGGTACAAATGACTGAGAAGCCAATCATGTCATCTTCCGGTATATAAACTGTAGACCTCCTTTTCAGATGATCAGCTTAGCGATTTCTGCAAGGACTGTTCATCTCATGACTGTTGAGCCATTATTTTGTAACGCAGAGAACCGGGAAGGGAGAGAGCAAAATAAGTCGCTTATAAAGAGCTTGGTCATCTCTAAGGGGGGGGGGAGTATTAAGTTCCCCTGAAGGACTTCGTGCCCATTTGCCCTGCTCAGAATTCAAGCTAATCGGATTTCACCTGCGATGGATCTGCCAACGACAGGAGGCAGTTGTAGTTTGAGCACACAGGCGTATTGTCGGCGTTGAAGCGGTGAGTGCATTCGCTTCATAATTATCCGACAAACCGAGTCTTCTGTTCTGAGTTCACCCTGTAATCATCCATCGCTTAATAATCTGTCAATAACAACTTTTTAACAGGGTGATGAGTTTCTTCGTCCAGAATATTACAATTTCGGCAGCTAATTTTAATAATAAAGATTTTAAATACATGAAAACCATGGGAATGATTGAGAATCTCTATATAAATCGGTTAAATCTTATTTGCTACCATAATTTCCAGGGTATTAAAATAACTCAGAATGGCTGATTTCAATGCTGTCGGGGATGACGGTGGGAGTCTACAAAGCATAACTCATCCGGGTTGACAACTTGAAAGCACTCGACTGAATGCTGGGAATGAGATATTCGTACTTACATAATGGATATTAATGCGTCTATTTGTGTAGGTTATAAAAGTGACTGTCGTAAAAGATTTATGATTCTCTCTACCCATACATTCTTCATTAAGCGCATCTTTCTCTTCTTCATTTGGATTTTTCGCTGCTGAATGGGACTCAACAATGAATGTGCAAGCAATGGCATAATCAGAAGACAAAATTTTAAAGCAATTTTTTTAAGGGTCTTGCTTTTTAAAAAATACTCTAGAGTATACACCTTTAGAAAAAGAAATAGCATTCAGGTGCTGGTGATCACCATGTTTCTTATAGCTAATCCGACCTCTGCAAATAATATATGGAAACTTATAAATCCGGTTGAAATGGACTGAAATAGGATTGTAATAATTTTCTGCAGATTCCCTCAACACTCATAAATCTCTGCGGGAACTTACAAAAAAATTTAAGAATTGTACCTAAACTAGGGAATCGGATTCTACGCTGCTACCATCCCGTATGGAAACTGCATGGCAAAAGAAGAATTTACATCTCAAGCCTAGTTGATATATCTTTGTATGAATCAATGCTTTTTCCCTTCTTGGTATTTAAGATCACGACATTTAAAGTCTAACCAAGTAGTTCGTCAAGACTTGTTTTAAAATTAGCCAAAGTGTACTACAACACTTTTTTTCAACAAAGGTGACTGAGTGGGCAGTAAATAGGACTAGAAACGGAAGGTAATATGGGAATAAAATAGGTTTTCCTTATTATAATTTCACTCAGGTTGTCTTTTAATTAACGTAATTTTGAAGTCCCTCTCTCATAACACTTCCCCAGTTTTAAGTCCGTGTCTTCTTTGAGATTCTTAGGTCCTTGAAAGGGGGCGTATTTTTGACGCGTTACTTCGAAAGGTCTCAGGACATCAAGATTCCAAAAATCTGAAAAGAATTCAGTAACTTCAATGTGCAAGGATTAAAATCTAGAGGTTTCTTTTTAGAAATCTACTGAAGCATCGTTGAGGTGCTACCTTTACACTGATTGCATGAAGAAACAATCAAGAAGGAATCTAGGAATCAACCCTTTCTTTAATAGCGTGCTTTAATTCATCCACTGATTAAATAATAATAATAAACTAGAAACATGACTTAGAGAAAGTGAAGCAGCTTTGATAATAGAGCTCAAATAAACGAAAACGCTCAAAAGCATGACTAATTTTTAATTATCGTAGGTCATTATTTTCACATTCCTTTCAATTTATGCAGATTGTGAATTTTCGATCTCACAGATTGGAGTTTCGGGAGTGGGCCATGTCAGTCAGTGGCATTGTGCGTGGATGAATTTTGATTTTGTTCACTCTTATTATTCACTGGTGATCCTATAGAAATGTGCATAGTTGACTTCCGAGTCATGCGCCTTGGGAAGCAGAACCAAGTTTGTCGCCTTTTCCTGGCGAAAGTATTCTGAAGTTCATCAGTATAAGTTCCACCTATTATAGGACAATTTTATACTTTCTTAGAGGTTTTTCCGCGGCCTCTAAAGCAGCCCCACAACTTTACGTGCTGAAATGGCGTTTCAAAATTTCTTACTTTTCTCATTTTTATTTGCGGAATTTGCGGTAAAACGACCGAGATGCTAGTCTGATTTGTTAAACTTTCGATTGATGGCTGAATGCTGTCGATTTCCCCGTTGGAAGTTGTGGGAACTAACTGGAATACCCCAAACATCCAGTCTAGTTGAGGTTTAGTTCTTTCGGAAACATGAAACTAGTTTGAGTCAGCCAATGACCTCTTCTCTTCACTAAAAGCTACTCTCAGAAGTGATGTCTATCTAAAAGGGTGACCTGTTATTAGAATATGAATCTACCAAAACATGGCTCCTGTGAGATTAACATCCATATTGGCCTTCTCTTCCGTAAAGCAGGTAGAAGATAGAGATCAACGTATATTGCAACTGGTCTATGGACTTCCCTAAAATATTCCTTGTTTCTCTGCGCCAAAATTTGCTCTTTAAACCTAATTCTCCAAAAAGGACGGAAAGTGGTTTTGGTGACACTTATGTTATGAGGAAGGCGACGACTAAGGGGAAGTAAGAGCACCTCGGACAGACAGTAGACAGGTCTTTTGGCACTAATGAATCGCACTAAATAGTAGTGCGGACTGCCATTTTGCACGACTTTTTGGTCATTTAGATTCAGACGATTTCTTTTTTTCAGCACTCGTGCCTACGATAAGTGGCTGTACAACTAAGAACGATGTGAAGCCTGTTCTTTTTTATTAAATTTATAATTCTTTATTGTTAAATCAAGCATCTAGACAGTTGGATAGCTACATGCAATAACACTTTCGAAATTGAACAACATCATGCTGTCGAAGTTCGCTAGTCGGAATCTTAAACATCGATTCCCAAAAACAACAGTCCGAATACTCTTAAATCTTAAACTCAATGGAAACATCGCCGATCGCGCAGACAACAGCTGTAACTTAGCCCCTGAACAAACGATTCTCCTAACCCTTTCACTTATTCTCAATCGTAATAGTAAACATAACAACAGAGTTCTTCTGCACTGGTGTCTCTACCCAGCAATTTGACCTTGGTGGTCCTCCGATTACCAACCTACCATTAGACTTTTCCCGCTTAGCTTTGAAAAATTATACAACGCTATTATCTTTGCTACTTGATTTAAAGTTTTTCGCTTACAAACTTCCAGACATCTGGTTTAAAAAAGCAGACCACCATACTCCACCACCAAATGTAGTAAGTGCCTCTTTGTTGGGGTAGTTTTGATCAGAATATATGCAATGAGGAACAATCAATGTCAGAGTTTCACCCGATGTCACTCGATAAGACTGGCAATGAAGCACCAAATATCAAGCCACATGAATTGGCAATTATTTTTTTATTTTTAGTTTCTCCCTACCCATTAGGGCAAGTCTCAAGGACTTATTGGGAGTACAACAGAAGTACAAATAGCTTTTACAACAATTAAGCACAACAGTTAACACAGAACAGAGTGAAAACGTTTGTTGACGTATTCGGCTGTCTGGTCTCTTCTCTGGCATGGTCGTACAGGTCGTACAGGTAGCCATTTAGCTTCGTAGTTTCACCTCGTCCGTCCTCACCCGTCTTCAATATCCTCCAGAGATCACATCTTCAACATTCTGGAGGAGATTCCGTTCATTGCTAAGTGCACGTGCACTCCCGGCTATTTATGTCGTGCCTCCTTGATCAAGCTGTAAGAAATTGTACTTCTGCTGAAATGATCTAATTTTATTCGTCCGGTGGGTGATTAGTCCTAATCGGCAATACTGTCTTTCACTTTTTATCCAATCTTAAGAAGCGATCAGTTTTATCCACTGGGTTCATTAGGCCCAGTTTTCATAATACGCAGCTGTCACAGAATCGCGAAAGTACGAAGGTTAACTAAACTATCTCGCTATTCATTCAGCGGTAAGCCATTCCTCGTTCCAAAAGAAACATGCTTGATTTATTACAATCATTTGGCGTAATTTTTCCCCTCTCCGTCAGATCCAGATCACCATCACCTTGATCTTCAGGGTAGGACAATGACCGGTATGGTTTAAGCGCCCAATCATTTCACTTGGCCAACTGAAGCAAATGTCTTGATGTGAGACCCCTTGTTTAAATCAAACATCATGACTAAAGTAAAGCTTTAGTGGGTCCATGAACAAACAAAATTAACCCTAATCTTTCCTCCAACCAGTGCTAATTTCACGATTTTTCAAGGAGTAGTAATGCATCAAAGTTGGAAATGAACTGAAAGAAAAGTTAAAATACCACAACCGTATATCACATACTACTTCTTTTCACACTTCATTCTGCGGCAATCGCTCCATTGAAAAGGAAAATTTATTTATTTTAAATGCAAATTTAATTCACTAGAACCTCGATATGTTGGCTTATAATAAAACTGATCAAAAGCTAACTTGAAAATATTGCTTTTTATAAAGCAAAAGCTTTACCTAAGTGGCAGAAGCAGAAAGTATAAGTTATTTCAGGGTGCCAAAAGAGGCTATCAATTACATCACAAGCAAATTCACTTATTTAAGCACAGCACGCACACCTGATTTTGAATGTGCGAGGCTTGAGTGCCTCTCAATGGACCAATCAACTCTGAACCTAGATCCATTTTCATATGTGTTCAGTTGCGCTACCGAGAATGCCACCTTTGTGTGCATTTCGAGCAGGCAAGCCTTGATGCTCAGGCATGCTGGCAATGAAAGAAGGCTCCTTGGTTTGGGCTCTCAATAAAGATGTTGTAGGTATCCCCTGATTTACCGTTTTTCTCTTTCTCTTCCCCTGTCTCTAATCCCTTTGAAATGATCTCTTCTAACAAAACTTCAAAATATTTTGATGAAAAGCCTCTTTCTTTTCTTTAGACACTGGTGCAGAAGACTTACGGTGTGCTGTTGCCGCAAATGCTTTTGCTCTATAGTAACGAGGAGGACTTCCATTTGAATGGAGAGAAACCGACCAAATACTTTGACCTTCAACGGTGTCTGGCTATCCACCCCACAGACGAATATCCTGATTTTTTTGGAATTATGCTCATGGTAAGCAACGTCATAAATAAATAATGTTCACTTATTTTAGACGCATTTCTATTACCTTTATTGAAATAATAGGCGAAATTTAATTCTGGTCCATTTTTTCAAAAAGAATCAATTTTTGGAATAGTTGTCGCAGCTTGCGAAGCATTATTTACCAGAAAAATAAATAAGACATTTAACTTAACAAAAGTTAGGCGTTTCAGAGATTAAAAATATCCAAAAATTAAATTATATATTCAGATAGTTCCTGGCGGGGTAGACCTACTGGGGTGCTGCACGGAGACTGAGCGCCGTGAATGGATGGATGGACTTAACAACGCCATAGACACCAAAATCGAGTCTTCAGAGCTTCATAACTTCATCGATGCAATCCTAAACCGAAGCAAAGTTCCCACTGGGATTGCTGACAGCTACTGGAGCAACAGTAATGCTGTTTACAACTTGCATCAATCTCCCAATTATCACAATCCTAATTCCACCTCCGAGTCCTTTCTATCGCCCAAGGGGGCTCAGAATATTTCCGCAATATCGAACGTCCCTCGATCCAACGAAGTCATCACCTTTTCTTCCCCTCCCTTGAATCCTCTCGAATTACCACGTCCTGATACTCTGACCGACTTCTCTAATAAGAGCAAGGCGGAGTGTTGTCCAAAAAATTGTTTAAATGAGGTCTCAGAAATTCTAGATAGGGTACATCCCACCCTATTCAACAATACAGAAGGCAAAAATAAAGGATCTTTATTCCAGGTAGGTTTATTTAACGTCATTCTCAAAACAGTCAACAACATTTTCATGTTTCCCTAGTGATGCTCCATTATATTTTTCACACCTGCATGTGGCGAAATCTACTGACTTTACTTATGAACAGCATTCTAACAGCCTTGTATTATAAAAGATATTTTCCAAATCACTGAATCTAATATCCACACTTAAGGAGAAAATCATAAATGGATATTCAAATGAATCGCCTAAGGAAGGGAATAAGACTGCAAGCGAAGAAAATATTATCGGTCAACTCACATCACTTAACAAAATGGTCAGTTTGCCTATTTATTTTCTATTTAATAAATCACTCCCTTGAAAGCAAAAAAATATTTCAATCTTGTTTCAGCTTATTTCCCAGGAAGCAGCAAATGCAATTTTAAAAGAAAGCTGTGATAAACTAAAAGATACGCTTAGTATCCTTTATGATCGCCTCCGTTTGAGGGGCATCAATGTGGAGCCTGCATTTCAAAATAGTATGTTAACTTATTTATCAGTTTTGATGGTATTCATATCATGATAACATTAATTGTAAAAAAACGATTGGACTCATCATGACGCCGCGCACCATTCTGCTTCTCCCTGCTTGTCCCTGTAGGCGATAGCACTCTCTTGTCACTTTCACGAAAACTAACTTCATTATTTCATCTGGGTACTAAAACGTCTTATTCCAGGATGAAGACAACATGAATTCAATTAGTGAAACCATTTGCCTTATTGACCTATGGTTTATAGCTATATCGATTTTGATAAACGAAGCATCGAATCGAATTTAATGTTGTAAATTGATTTCATCAATTTTTTTAAGCAGGTACTAGAGTTCCAATCCGACAGCAATCCAGTGGAAGGTAAGACAAGACCCCTACTTTAAAATACTCGAAAATGGTCTCATACTTTCATCTTAATACGTCACAAGCCCTACGCCTTATTTTAATTTATTGGCACCACATGTAATTTTCTAGTGTCCCGATTCAAATGGCTCCGTGCCCTTTGAGTTCCCATGAAAGTTTTGATACCATCTCAGTGAAACGACTCAAAAAAAAATACCATCGACAACCCGATAAAACGGCTTCCCTCAATATATCTGAGGATGAAGATGAAGACTTCGACTCATCAACGGAAAATTCCAGTTTCTTAGGATCAGGGGCTAGTTCTATGCTAACTTTGGTGGCACCAAACGCAAGAACCCATTCTCCGCTAACAAAATCTAGTAATCAAAAGGTCTGTGCGCAGTGTCTCAAAATCGTCACCACAGGAATTTTGGAAGTGTCTATGAATATAATCACTTCTCAAGCTCCTTCTAGTCTTCGAACCATTCAGCAAGTTCATAACCTCACAAAAATCTTGCATTCATACTTAGTTGGTTACATTAGTGCAATAAGGAGTCGCACAGGGCTCCCTAATAATGTATTAATAACTGGATTGTCAAAAATTGCGTTGAACAATCCGAATTCTCCCGCCATTGTACGAATGCTGGTCGAGAGTGCTTCTGCCGAGGTATGCGGAAGGATCCTGGAGGATCTTGGCTTGCTGAATGGTAAAAAGGAGGAGAATACAATCCATTTCGCTAAAGGACTTGCTTCCGATTGGTTCAACTCCATTCCAGAAAAAGTTGACATTCAGTGGATGCTTCCTGGATACATGACCTCATGTCTTTTGCTCTATCGATTAATAGAGAATAGAGGTAATACGGCGAATGAATTTGATAGATCACTGAAGGCGATAGTGACCAACGAAAATTCTTCTGAAAGTCAAATTGAAGACGGACTGGAGGCACTTTCTGCCACTCTTATTCATGATATTTGTCAGGTCATCAACAACAATTCCATAGAAAGGTGAGTGGCTGATCAATTTTTTAAATTTAACTGATTCGCAGTCAATCCTAAAATGCGTATTTAATTCATATCTTCAATTACGAAATATATAATGGACATAGGTAAAATCGCCTACTGGAACTCAGCAATTTCGACTTGGGGAAAGGGCAGATAAAAGACAACCAGTAACTGAAATGGATATGTTTTGATACTTAATTCTTTGATGATCCAACAATGTTGCCAGTTTTCAGCTGTTTAAATCAGCTGATTTTTTTATGGAAGCTGAATTTTAGCAACTGAAATGATTGTACATCGTACTGCCGAATTTCAGGTGGATAATAGGACTGATCTGGTGACCTTGAGTGTACATTTGGATCGCATTCGCCAAATTGTGCTATTTATTTATGTCATGGTAGCGAGAAACTCTCCTATCTTAGATTGAGAAAATTTTTACTCTATATTCCAAAGTAGCAAATCCGAGGATTTGGAAAACTAATACAAATCTCTCCACTTACCAGTGATCCGAAACTTCAGCTTGGACAGATGTTTGAGTCGATGTTTTGTGAACTTCTAATGAAGAAATTCGATAAAAATGCGCTAGAAGTGATTATGCCGGAGGTCACCGATAACATACCCATCAATCCTGAAAAGTAATTATTTGCATTAATGATTTATCACTTTTCCGAACACTACCCAAGAATTTATTAGTGAATACAATTGTTTCAGACTCTTCCGAAGCAAACTTCGAAGTCAGGGCGAAATGGTACTTACTTACATTAATTATATTCTAAAGAAAATAAACTGCCAGCCATACGTATACGCTAACCGTCTGACCCGATAGGCGACTTCAGAAGAACATCATCCCTCGCACACTCGCGGCAACGAGAATGACAACTCCTTTAAGTAAGTTCACCTCTTTTTAAACCATGCCAAATGCAAAGTTACATTTGCCGTTCGAATTCACTGATTTTAAAACTCTCTTGGCTATCCAAGCTGTGGCATTGGAGATCGATTCATTTGTTTTGATAAGATGATTCAGTGCGCAAAGGATCGATATAAAGTGCATGGCTGATTAGTCATTGCAGCAATTACTGATTGTATTATCTCTCGTGTAAATCACCAACTAAAGGCGTGAAAAGAGGAAACGCTCAGTCCAAAAAAAATTTCGAATTTCTCATTAATAGACTTAGAAACCTTGCAAAGAGCTGTTTCCGTCTTTAATTCCTTTCGGGAAACGAGGATCGTAATGAGCCTAAAAATCATTGTAAAAACATAAATATGTGATTCTTTGTAACTTAAATTCCATTTCTTAACATCTAAGTATTCCAAGGTATTATTGATTCTTCATTTCTGACCTCATGAACAGCTTATATCACCGAGTTATGCATGTGGTAGTTAGTCGATACGGAGCTTTCTTATGGAAAAATGGGAGGTTATTTGTTTATTTTTGAAAATTAACCATGAAATTGGTTGAATTTTGAAGTATCGGCTTGCAACTGCTATAGGTTTGAATAACAATTGATAATTATCATGCAAAGCTTATTATTTATTCCTTTACGATTTTAAGTGAAGCTGTTCTTAGGGATGTTCCCATCGCCTCTCTGGGCTTTCATCTATCGAATAAAAGAATCGTATTGATTGACATGGTAAAAAATAACGTAGTGTTGAGTTTGAAGTGGACCTTTTGAACTTTATCCGGCTTTGAAAGTGCGATCAACACAAGCTCTCAACTGAAACGCTCTTTGGCACACGATCGCAAAATTGTGCGCGCCTAACGCGATTGCAAACACCAACAGTGGGTATCGAATGTTGCAAATTACGCCAAAATCTACGACTGAATGCAGTCAATCGCGACGTCAAATGATTTGTTTTTATCGATTTCGGCGTCCAAAATTTTTGTACTCGATTTCCTAAACTCACAACTTGGTTTATTCGAACAACTAAAATAGTCTGTCTGCGTCATAAATTGCCACCAAGACACCGAGGAAATGTATTAAAGTCGCTAAATTTAGACATCCCGAGGCAAGACTAAACAGTGGCAAAGACGGAAAAAAGACGGATCGAGACTAGCCCTCCTTCGCGCGACTAGCGGAATTTGAAAACAAAAAAAATTAATTAATTTCGTAACGAAATATCATTTGTTAAATCGATAGTTGGTGCTACTTCAGGCGAAAACGTTTACTCCAAATCTAGTGACACTTGAGAAGAATAAGATACGCCTAATCTTATATAGACTGGCATTTGCATGTGCCGTCACTAGGTGGAATCGAGGTAGAAATGACAACTTTGGTGTATTTTTTTTTCATTTGTCTGAAACACAAAACTGAGCCGAGCACTTTTCTGGCGTATATTCATGGTAGATGTCTATTCGATTTGATTAACACAGCAAAACAATACGAGAGTTGACGCTCATCTTTCTAAAATTAGGGCACAGGTAAGTTGAAATTGTTGAAATAGCTGCTTGTTATTCCATCATTCAACCCAAATTTCGTTTCACATTAGTTGATCTACTTGCCCTATCCTAAATTTTTGGTATGATTTGGCTTTCAAACCATTGTTAAGCGGATGACGTTTCTCAGTTGACTTTATTATATTTCTTGAATCGACAATTGAAAAGGCTTATTTCTTCCAGAGACCGTTTCGTTTACCCCAAATTCGACTAATTCAACACCATTTCTGTAAAGCTAAGTATCATCTGAGACGTCTTTTCCAATTGCCTAGAAATTCTTTTTTGATTAATTCAAACCTTTTGGATCCAGTGTCTGTTGCAAAAGAACCTCAAAACTTATGCCATTCCTTTGTACCATGGAGGTCAGATTTCAAGAAGAATATTTCGACTCCAAGACCTATAGTGCTTGACCTTCTTCGAATAATCCATCTACTTGTATTATGGATGGTGCATTTCGGCCTCATAGTTAGCAGACATGAAAGGTGACAAGGCGACTTCATTTACCATCGATGACACCTCTTATCATGTGTTCAATCAGACACCAGGTACTATGTATTTCCCAAGTACACTCCCGCTTAATTGATTTCTCTGAGCATTGAGTTGCCAAGTGAGAAAATACTGAATGGCTAATAAATTTGTTTAGTAAATTCTCATATCGAGTGAGTGTGTGCGCGTTGTTATGTTCATATTTGTGTGCGAATTGATAAATTGCCATGATTTTCAATTTCGATTGAGCATAATTGGCAAGAATTCATCGGGATTGTCATGAAAAGAAAAGCGAAATACGAAATAAGAAATTAGAATTATTTGATCTATTTGCGACTACGAATTCATTTTGCTCTAAATCCTCCTTTGAGATGATAAAGTTCAGAGAGCTACATCCACATTATAGAGAGGCCTTAATTCGATCTAGAATCATCGCTATAGGAGGGCTTTTTTCTTTTCGAGACACGAATCCGAAAGCTACACAATGATTGTCTCTAGTTAAGCTCGTTATTAGAAAGTTACAGGGCTGATCTGAACGTAAGGTGCTGGTTAAGTTGAAAGAAGCACTTGCTGAGGGGCCAGAGATATCAAGAGCGCATAAAGCCTTTCAAAGCTTAACTGCGAGCATGCATAAATGTGCATCTGATTTGCACCTTGCAGATGAACTCTTCCACAATTTTTCCTCTTTCTGTAGAGTCTTTTGCGAAAAGATTGACGATCTAGATGTGATCCCTGGTATCTCCTGAGGGCCTCTCATGCGGTTTTCCTTATGATCAATATTAGTGGCCCTTTAAATCAGTGGATGAGCTTTAGGTGATTTAATTCTTCAAAGCGAATGCACAGGAGCAGTCCAATTGAGAATTATGGACAATTTGTACTTAGCACCTACCATTTATGTCATTTTTACGCTGTTCATTACTTAGCAAATCTAGAAAGGAGCACTCACTAACTCCCTGCGAGAACAACGCATTGGATGAACTGGAGGAACTACCAGCTCAAATGCTTGAGAATTGTGGGAATTCTCACGATCGCGTTCAGGAGAACCATGAAACGCTAGCAACTGAGGAGGTCAATCGGGAGTCCAACTATTCTACTAACGGCACCACCGCGTCGAAGACACGGTATGAGGAGGAGTCGCAGAAGCTATTTCAGGACATTAAGCAAAATGAATTCCACCGAAACTGCTATGATGCTTGCGCCACTGAATCCATGTGCGTTTATCAGAATTTCTCAACAGTGCTTTGGAACCAGATTTCAAATAGACAATGATGTGTTAAGGTACAATAATCGTAATGCATAGAGGCTCTATAACGAGGACTAGAAAACATCTGGGTGGTAACATGGTTCCTTGTATTGGGCCAGTTTAAGGGGCAGTTGGGGACTGAAATGCCGACCTCGAGTACTGAAAACGGAGAGTAAGAAACCTCGTGATTAAATGCAACAGGTCTGGAAACCGAATGACTGAATCAGCTTAGGACGCCCATGAAGCTTTATAGACCCAAGCTGCATCCTTCATCTGATTGCTTTCTTAGTAATATTTCTATTTGGATAAGCAGAGCATGTTAATTCCTACTAAGACTCTAACGGAACCATAAATCGACTATTAGCCTGACACCTTAAAAACCTAGGAAACATTCTTTGAGTGCTCAAAAAGGTCGAGAACGATAGAGACTTTTGACTGACCTGGAAGTTAGCTGAAGACCCTGACACTTTTAATCAAGGATGTTGTTAGGAACGATACCAAAGAATCTCGTTATAATTCAGGTTCTGTTTTCTTTTTGAAACTGTATTTTAAAACGGGCGTTCCACATACTGTTCAATAGTGAGAAAGTGGCTTATCGATGTCCAGTGTACGACTTCGTCTTGATTAATAAAATGATAAGAAGGCAAGACAATGAAATCCTCGAGGTAAATGAAGATTGCATCAAAGAAGGGACTAGTCATAAAGCATAAATCCTCTTGGTGCCCTCTCAATTCTTCTGTACTGTTAACCTCGTTAACCACATCCTCACTTCACGACCTTTATGACATCGTCTTCATGTTACCACCCGACTTTCAACTTAATCTTCAAAACGAGCACTTCTTTGTTCGTTGTCTCCATTGAGTAACCAGGCACTATCTTATCAGTTCGGATTAATGTCGGACAAGATTGGCTGGTCAAAATTAATTTATTGTCAACTCCTTTTGAAATATCCTGAATTTGTTTCCCTGGAGCGATTGGAGAAATGTTTTTTTTTTTTTGATTTGCTGATGACTCTGGTGAAAATCGATCATCAATTTCATTTACCAATAAAAAAACAAGGGGTCTACGATCCTGATTCTGCTCTTAACTGAACTACACATTCTATATAAGAGCTTTAGCCAGGGAGATGGTTACTCAACACCCATTTGGAAGGGAACAAAGGAATTTCCTATAGTTAATGCGGTCTTTCTTGCTGATTCAGCATTTTCCAATCCAACATATTTTTGCGATAGGGGATGCAGTTTGCACTGTATGAAGCTGAAGTTTATTCAGAATGAGCTGTTGCAATGGTTGTCAGTACGATAATTACCCACCCACAACACTATCACTCATTGGTTACGCAAGTATCTAGTCATCAGTTAGATGGTTCGTTTGTTTTGAAGAATGGCGTGATCACGTCTTATTCACCCAAATTTCAGGTTACTTACGAAAGATCCACATTCGCAACTCAATCGATCTTGTCCTACTAGGGCCAGCAACGGTAATAACGATGGAACTTCGAATTATTCCAAGCTGCTGCTAGCTGATGCGCAGGAAACCATCCATGATCAGTGAGTCCTTGTTATGATTATTTCGATCCCTTTGAGAATGGAATGTCACATCAAGGATGCAAATGAGATAAATTAATCTCCAAGATAGTCTTATTTCGTCTTACACATATTACCATATTTTAGGCCTCCGATTTCAATAGAATCCTCAAGTTTTCCAATCATCTTTTAATAGTTGCGCTTGTTTTGATTCGTTCTATCATAATGAGATGGAAACCAAGCTTGCAATACTTAAGAAAGTGTACACGATTGATTGATTTAACCGTAAGCAATTGAGAGACATCCTCACTAAATGCCTGAATGATTCACTGATCTGTTCACAAATGCATTCCGATGGTACTGGAAAAGAAATGGCTTGATTAAACACGAAGGCTGATTTGAGGAAATCAGAAACTTCCTGTTCATTTCACTATAGTAACCGATATTCATGGGCGACGTATGCCTCGATGTAATGCACCCTTCTGGTGCTTAGTTCAGGAGACATTTGTTTCCAAAATTAACTTTCCTCATCTCGTTCACCATATCAGACCTGGTGTGACCCACATCCTTGTATAAACATATAAAGCAGCCTGACACTCAAGTCGAAGTTCTTCGTTCTCTATAGCTCTAAGCCTCCCCGTAAAACTTGAAAAACCTGATTTCTCCCTAAATTCCAGAATCATTCTTCTCTCTACATTTCAAATATCTGTAAAGCCTTTTGCTATGGTAAACCGAACTACAGTAAATTTTTTTCCAAGAGGTTGAATTTTCCGCGAGTTGGGAATGAGATCTGATCAGCATCATCTGAAAGGGATCAGCTGCCCTTTTGCCTTTGAAAAAACTAAAGCATTTTAATTTGTCTGGGCGAAGGTGCCATTCACAGTACCTAGTCCTTCGTGTCCGCCCTAATGCATACCTTGTCAATGCTATCGAGTGATTGGAAAAGTTTCTCCCCATCTCAACATACCATGATGAGACGGTGTTCATTCAAGCATGTAAACAAAAGTCAGACTGTTTACAATTATAAAAATTAGTTTTTGGAGATAAATTTTACTCAACCTGATCAACCTCTAAGTCATTTTTCCATTAAAACTTTTTGTGCAATATTTTAACCATACCACAACAACATATCAATATTTTAGTAGATCAAATAAAAACCTCAGGATTTAAGACTTTATTTGTTTGACTACATTCCATCGCTTTTGAAGTTCCACTGCGTTTTCAAGATTATTAGATGAACATTTATACTAAAGATGAGGCATTACGTACCTGAACATACTAGAGAAGATTGTTGACTAGCACTAGTTTTCATTCTACGAGGAATTTATTACTGTGGATTGTACATATTTATGGAGGTTTCGTGGCTCTCTGAAAATTTTTGCGGAGGGCAAGTCATTTTGACTTAGATGGAACTTTTTCTAA
Organism: Moniezia expansa; assembly: GCA_019097775.1. NCBI lineage: Eukaryota > Metazoa > Platyhelminthes > Cestoda > Cyclophyllidea > Anoplocephalidae > Moniezia > Moniezia expansa. Next base: position 2,113,929 of record JADFDV010000097.1, read on the forward strand.
AATGACCTTCCCATTTTGAGATTGATTAACTCTTGGAAAAATTCGCTTGAAATTCTGGTTCCTACTAGTGATTATTTGATGTGTTGAACTATCGTTTGCTTAAGCGACAAACGGGTGGATTTCGAGCCTTGGCAACTTTGTATTAGTCCAGATTGAGACGGATGCTTTAACTTCGAAAAGCACAGATTTACCTAGCCCATCACTCTGCACTTTAATAGTTACAATTTTCAAGAATTCAAGAATTTTACTTAACCTAGAATTTGAGATCAGGGATTCCTGCTTTGATTAAAAAATAAACTTGCCAGTAGAAGACCGCATCCCACTGTCCTCACCAAAATTTGATCGAAAGCAGCATTCACAAAGATCTCATCTTCCTTCGGTATTATTTTTTTATCCTGTGAAAGGATTGACCAGTTTGTCTGGCGGATCCCTATCCTCCAAGGCGCATCTGTTCCCTCTAATTGCCACTTGCGCTACACGATCTCTTCAGAGAAATTCTATCTTTGTTACTAAATACTGATTTATGAGCAGTTTTTTTAGCTACAGTTTGAAATAAAATGATGGCAATGCAAATAACCCTTTGTGCTCAGTTCGACGGCTAGCTGGCAATTGCAGAGTCCCCAAATAATAAGGTCTCAAACAGAGGAGGAGTCACAATATCAGACAATGAGCTCCGGAAAAAAATAGACAAGCTTAGCTGTAGCATTTACGCAAAAAAATAGTTTTGATTTAAGGCTTAATTCGAATGGACAAAAATCGAAATTACGGATTCAAAACAATTCAGACTACTTAACAGTTTTCCGGAACTATGAATGAATTTTTCAATTCCAAGAAGTTCCCGAAGCGGTCTTAGAAAATGGGCAAATTATAAAGCCTCGAGTGGCTTAAATAGTATAAACTTAAGAGATGTGACAATAGTATGTAAAGTCCAACATGATTTTCCATCTTGATGCTGATGATGCTGATACGATCTTCAGAAGTTCTACCATAATATTGCCCCAATGTTAAGTCTTACGCAAATATTCTCGATAACTGGAATTAAAAGTAATTTTAACAATCCTTTTTTTTGTACCACCAGGTTATCATTTAACGCGAAATAGTTTTGAAGTATCTCCGGATTTCATCGATTTTAAATAACTTTTCAGTTACTTGGTTTTGTTGGATCTCGTCGAAAACGCCACTGACACTTTCACCAAATTTATTAACATTACTGTGGATCGCCAAATGGATCTAGATGATGAGATAGATGGGACCGATTTCAATGAGACCGTCGCTCGCGTGCCGGAAGCCTTAGCGGGATTGAAGACTGTGGTAAATTATCTTCGTGCACGTCTTTTCTGTGATATGGATGGCGAAGGGAACTTTGTGGATGGTGAGGGAACCAGTCATGAAGCGAATTTGTTGTCATCAGAATTTGGTAGACTTTTGAGTCCCCAGAAAACGTCACCGTCTCCTTTGGGCTTTACAATCACTCTGCTGGAGGCAGAGGATCCTGATGAGGCCAGCGAAAGCGAAATTTGACAATGATGGCTTCTGTGATGTATCAATGGCCTCCTACAGCGGCAGCGGTTGAACAAGCAGCGTGATGAAAACTTTCGAGGAATAGGTTACTTTGCTCGCGTTGTGCATTTGAAACCAACATTTTCCGTAAATGGACTTTGTGCTTCTTAATAATTTAGGACAATAAGACAGAAGAAAAGGGAACCTGTAATTATTATACCATATTTGACCATAGTTCCGTTAATATCCTCTTTCAAACACTTGAAGCCTTATTTGGGGCATCTAGTATGAGATTTATCAATATTTAATGAGTGCTGGTTTTTGCGCTTGAATAATGTATAGTTTATTGAACTACAAGTAAGTTGATTCTAATAACAAAAAATAAATTAAAATAGCTGCAATTTGAGAAAAGTAAGACATGTCTAAGCTAAGGACAAAAACTGAATTCCTGCATTTTAAAGTTTGACTCTCGAATCAATGCGATAGAAAACTCAAAAAGGATTCGTTTTGGAAGCCAGCTGTCTACGATTTCTTTTATTTTGACATTAGTTTAAATGAAAATAATTCAAAACTGAATTGTGTCCAAAAAGGAACGTATTTGTAAATGTCTGGCTATTTTAATAGCCGATAGAATTAAGAGTTTTAATTAAAATTCGTCACTAAGGTGATTTCTTGGTGGTGAAGTGAGCCATGTGCCCTACCCATTCTGTATAAAAAAACCGAAACAATCCGAGCAATTCAATTACAAATTCGGGCACCTGCTGGCTACCAATAAATTAAGTTTACTTTGATCGAAACCATTTGAAAAATTTCTTAAATGAACTTAATTACCAATGCTAAGAAACGGCTTTTAACTGGATGCGTCCTATTTATTCTGATATCACTGAGAATATTATTTTGTTATGCATTTGTTTTGTAATTTAAAATTGGAAACCATAAACTGGATTCAGAGTTCGATGCACTAATTATGATTTGATTGAATCACTTTTGGAAGGAAAAACAAGGAAAAGTTTCGTAACTGTTCACTTAGAGAAGGACTGGTCACCCACTGGCAGATTATTTTAATGCACCAAGCTAAGCCTAGCCAGAACCATGAATATGGACTGTTTTGATTTGAATACCCCGGTCCTGTTTCTTTGATCCCAACCGATCCCGAGAATTGTGGCAAAGTACATCTATCCGTCGGAATGTAAGCATTGCGATAGTTGCTAATTTTTCAACTGGATTCCTGAATTCTCCATTTAGGTGTTGGCGCTAAATCTCTGTAAAGCTTTTTCATGAATATATAGGCCTAATAGTTACGGCATCCTACTTCACATGCTGTTTACAAATTGCCAGAAGGCTGTTAATTTTCGTCTTCACATGTGTTCGGTTAGGTACCTGTTTAAAAATCAAGCACCTTTAAAAGTAAAAGATAGATATTTATGATCTTTTAACTTTTAAACCTTGTATAGACTTACTGGTGCATTAATGCGTACAGCCTCATAGGTAACATATACCTTTTCGACGTGTTGCATAGTGTATCAAATAAATAGATGACTTTTTCAGTTAGCCTGAGTACTTTTCGAGACCAGAAAGTGCGTTTACATCTCATATTAGTATTTTTAAGCTAAACAGCCGATGAGAGGCCTAACCTAAGGATTGCATAGGCGTAAACCTGATAAAAATAATTTAGGTTGCAATTGAACATTACAAATTCTCGGTCTAAACCAAAGGCTAGGAAACGGTAGCCTCCATTTAAAAACGTTTAAGAGATGGTTTGAGCCACTCATACGCATCCAGAATGCTAAAATTACCATTGTATTCTGTGGAAACAGAGGTAAGAAATAGGCCCCAGTGTTTCCAAAGGAAATCTTTTCGGAAAAGACATGGCATAAGACATGGAAATATTATCTAGACATTGAATAATGTTGCCAAAGCAACGAAGACATGTCACGGTACCTGTCTTCACGCTCTTGCACTAAAAACACAGTTAAGCGCAACTCATGGTAATATTAAATATTTTAACCAAAACCCATGCGGCTAAATCTACTAATCAGATACATATCATGTGCCAACGATCCATAAGCAACACGCTGCCTTTTTTTCGAATGTACCTCACCAAATTCTGCAGCGATAGCTCTTTCAAGGTTAAGGGCTATATAAATCGAAGGGCGTTGAAAATAAAAATAATTAGACTAAAATATATTTATGGTGCGGTTCATAAGATAGATGGATACAGCAAGTAAAAAGCACTCATGATTGTGGTACAAATGGATTTTCATAATTTACTCGCAAAAACTGAGTTGATGGATATGAGAAAAAGCGTAAATTGAAGGTTCCAATCATTTTTCCTACATCTCAAACAAATAATCTGATATTCTGACAATGCAAACACATGCTTTTATACAAATAAGTGTGGTTTTACAAACATTATATCATCCATTCCATTTACAAGCGTCACCTAGCGCGCTGTATAGTTGGGTGTGCTTCCGACTTTTCACTTGTTGGAGCCTTATTTATTAAAAATGGTGAGCGCATACGGCCTAGATGGAGTAATTACTGTTGGGTTACTTTTTATATGTGCCTGTGCTTACATGAGAAGGGTGCCGAAACTTCGAAACTGGATTTTCTCTGAAAACAAAGGGTTTTGGGGCATATTATATAAGTCCGCTGTTGTTGGCATTCGCTTGCATATGTTGGTCTCGTTTTCCTGTTTTGCAATGGCTTGTTATCTCCTGTTCTTCCGCTGACTGTCTTGAAAATATAACTTACCTTACTCTACAATCGTGTTTTCTATAATGCGTATTCATGCGACTTAATTCAACCCATTATTGTCGGATTTCAGGTGATGAATGATGGAGTCGAAGTTGATACTCAACTTCTTGATCAAAAGATTGAGATTGAGAAGCTTATTCAAATTTTGCTATTATCATCTGATATACCGAGCTCAGTCTCTTCGGATCCTCAGTTTGTTGAATCTGTCGGGAAGCTCTCCCAGTTAAGACTATACGAACTAACTTCGATTCCACAACGTATTCAGAAGGATGAGGACAATCTCCGACACAAGATGGAGCAACTTGCTATTGAAAATTATCCAATTTTTCTCACCAATGCAAAAACGAGTCGGGAGGTCCATAGGGAATTCTTGTCCATTTCCGACTCGAACAACAATTTGCTCTCGAGTATCGCCAAAGTATCTAGTGTAGCACAGACTATTTTCGATAATATCGGAAAGAATGCTTCAGGTTTCCGAACTTCCGCCAAGTCTGCTCAAAAATATACCCAGGTTGGTTATTCCTTTCAATTCCCTAAATCCGATCTTAGATATCGGAATTCTTGGAATTACCACAATTAATGGAGACTTGCATCCATAATGGATATTATCAAGACGCTCTGAATATTTTGAATCACACCAAAAAAATGGCAAAGAAGTACGGTCGGACGATCCCGATTGCTCGGATGGTGGGTCTTCAGGCTCAAGATATCAGCGGACAACTCTTCAGTCAGCTCTGTAAACAACTTAGGCAGCCGATCACCCTCCCTGCCTGCCTTAAGGTGGGACATTTGATTTTTTGATTAATTTATTTCAATAATTTAGGTAGTGATTTATTTGCGCCAGTTGGAAGCTTTTTCGGAACATGAATTACGGTTACATTTCCTCCAATCTCGAGGCGTTTGCATTAAAGATCAGATAGAATTTGCTCTTGCAAAACCAATCGGAATTTCGAATTTCGATCCCAAATTGGCACATCTATCGGACTATCAACAGTCTGATTACAACGCCTTCATTCGGACCATACGTCGAATTGAGGTAACACGCGTTCAACTCTTCGACAGTATTACCCAATACCGGTGAGTTATATACCGCTAATTTTATCGATTTACAGCCTAAAAAACGTTTAAATGCCACCTATAAACCCTATTTTAGCGCTGTCTTTGCAGATGAGGAAGGCTACGCGAACAAACTACCGGATCAGCATCAGCAACGCGTTCTTGCTGACATTTCACCTCTTCATCTAGACGAGGCAGCTCGAACTTTACACTATGTAGCGGCCAACCAAATCAATGACCTTGGATTCTGCAATGAAGCAAGTCTCTTCCATGCCTGGTTAGTTCGTCAAATCGGCATATTCTTGGATGGTCTTTCCGAGGATCTCAGCACCCTACTGAATCTCCCACGTTTGACGCCCTCCGAAATCAGCGACAGGATTCAATTGGCGATGGCAAACGACGCAATAAGCCTTGACAATGTCGATGCCTCAGCGGCTTTCCAGCAGATCCATTCAGTCATGACCCAGGCATTCTACTTCGGTCGATCGTTTGCCCGTATCGGATGTGATTTTCGGGCTCATCTGGGAACTATCTTCTCTAGGCACATCCTTACTTACTTTGAGGTAAATCTCGCAACATTGTTCTCTCTATTTCCTAGACTTGTTTGAGAAATGCGTTGACGGAACTAAGTGTTGTAATTGATCTCTGGCCGCGGGAATTAGTGGAACCACCCTTCTTGGCCAGCCAGTCGGTGGAGATAAATCCGGGTGAATTACAAGCCCCTCTAGCGATCGCTCGTTATCCCGCTATTGCTTTCTTCTGCAATCGAATTCTCTCCGCATTCAATGGACTCCGAATTTGCTGCCCTGTTGCTCTCCGCGATGGGTATGACTTTTAATTACACCATAAAATCCGAATCTATCGTTCTTCGCTTGGTTGGTCTCGGATGTAACTGTTTATCATAATAATCTACCATCTTTTCAAGTTTACTTATTTCATGGCTACCTTTTTCTGCATTACTTCTTAAATGTTATTCACTTTCTCGGTTGCTGTTTGCAAGTAGAGTAGTTCGATGATTGAATCATGGTGAACCCAGGGGACTAGTGGGGATTCTTATCAGGATTATGTTCAGCTCCCATATCTCTTCTCGGTCAGCTGTTTCTCTTCCGTAGTCTTCCACTATTCAGCCATTATCCAAGAAATGTTTATTTTAGAACCACCGTTAAGTTGTGATCCATCGTCCTCCCCTTTGGACGACAATTCGGCGATTACGTTTGATTGGCTTCCCATGATTATTTCCATCCCGTAATAACTTTTATCAAGGGATACAGGATAAAATTAGTCTCCTCCAAGAAAGCTATTTAGTTCCATAAGTAAGTGGAGGCTGGAAGTACTGTGTGTCTCCTGAAGGGGACACTATTATTCAAGTGTCGGGCATAAGGCTAACTTAATTTGGCCGGTAGTTAATCAAAGTATCTATGGGTTACGTATGTGACCTTTCACATCATTTCAATCGCTCTTTTATTTGCAGGTCGTTCATATTCTGTATCCATTGCATTTGGTTCTGGAACACGTTTTAAATCATTATCATTCTTATCATCTCCAGTTACTGTTTACTAAACCGACATTTCGATACCATTTCAGGGTGAGTTTGATGCATATTTCGTGACCTTGTATTTTCAATTTTTAAATTAATCTTTATATGTCGGTGTTGGAACTTGTCGTTTAAACAAATACTGTCTGTTGTTGCATTGCCTTGATAATGTCTCACGACTTTTTGGAGGATCAATTATGCTAGGAATCGATTTATCCTGAAACCTTCTATTTTAGTTTTTACTTGGAAGGACTGGGTGTACTTTCCGTCTTAGTGGTGTCCCAGGTTTCAAACATGAAGCACTGGCTTTCCTTTAACACATGCCATTGCACGCCATGATCAAAGGAATGCATTCACAGCCTGCGGAAAATTTGTGTTCCTAGTAATCTAAAATCTGTGTGAGCATCCTGATTGAAATGGCACAAGAGCGATAAAAACGTCAATAATCTGATAGATAGTTAGGCGTTTGTTCTTTTCTATTGAACAATGCGTCGATTTGCATGCCTTTGAAGTTTTGGCTGGATGATTCATGTTTCATCTCTGGCGAACTGCTTTGGAAGATTCTGTGCTGGAGTAAGTAGTTAGGAGGTTAAACAAGTCCAGCAGTTAATTTTCAGCTCATTTTTGTCCTTGCGAATCGTAAAGCAATCTTCTTTTTGTCCTACGATGACAACTAGACCTCGAAATTCTTTTCAAATATCTGCCCGCCTTTGCAGCAAATAATTTAAACAGTTTCAGTCATGGCAGTCCACATGGCGAGGTAGCACTGGGGTTTTCAACCTTGTGACACCCCTTCTATTCATTTGAGATTTTTTTTTCTCGTCTGATTAAACTTACAAACGTAATGGGTGGTCAGTTTTGGATTATTTCTAAGGTCATTTGGGAAGAAGTTATGTAGAAACTCAGGGAGGATAAATCTATTGGGGGGACCCTCGAAATTCATATTTCTTCAACTTCTCAGACCTGTGACCATCCTTCCAGTCCTGTTCTGGACGCCCATAAGATGTTTATAGTCCACTGGACGAAAGACTTCTTGATTCGCTTGCGATCACTTTATTTCTTATCTTTTTGTCAAAGCCTAGCGAACGTGTTTTAATATTTGACTCGCTTTTATTATAAACGTGTTTATGACTCGCGATTGATCTTGATCAATAAATTTACCATTATACCATTTTTCTTTCAAAATCTTCCTACCAGGATACTCTCCGTCTGTACCCGAACTCTAAGCGACGCTGCCAGTACCATCGTCTTGGCAAACAGGACCCAGCAATTGGATAGTCCCTCAACTCGTGCTCAAAATGTCCGACTGGCCTCGATTTTCGCTCACGTCGCTACTCCACATCTGCTCACCTGCCTGCTGGAACACATCTTTGGTGGAGATGCCGCGTCCCACCTCTGGCAGCTTCATCAGGATAATGGCGAAGATGACGAGATACTAACCACCTCCCAGTACATCTCTCGTATTTCCACAGAAGTTTGTACACCGATATTTGCCGTCTGGGGTCAGTTGACACACGGTCCTTTACCGGAAGATCAATCAGTTGAACCTGATCCAGATAATAGGCGATATGAACTACCCTCAGAGAGAACGAAGGAACGGAAACCAAAGGTATTGGAGCAAACTATAGAGGCAAAATTACCGGAAACTCTAGCGAGAACAGAAAGTCATCAAATGGCATCGGAAGCTCCATTGGTAGATTCTCCATGCAGTGACAAACTCGAAAAAGAAGGATTGATGTCGTTTAAGCAGCCCACACCTAAGGCGGCTATTCCGAATGAAGACCAAGCCGCGATAGCTGAATCGACAAGTACCGAACAGAAATTGGTAGGGAATGAAAACGAGCCTCCCAACTCGCCTATTGTTACGGCTGTTCAACCATTCACCGTTCACGAAGATACTGATGAAATCTTGAAAGAACAAAAAGTGTCTACGGAAGGGAAAATACGGGCGTTGTCTCGCGGGAATGAAGAATTCAACAAGGTGATGGACTTCACAGTTTCTGAAGAAACTGATCAATCATTGAAACTAAAAGGTGACCCGATTTCGCTTGAAATGAACAAACATACTGGCTCTCTAAAAAGCGGATCCGTGGATTCTGTTCATTTGGCTGATGAAAACCTTGAAAAGGCTGTGGTTTCTGCGTTAAGTTCCGCAGAGTTACCATCTGAATATGAAGGAAAAACTGCAGAGCTGCTTTGTAAAGCTGGCTCTACCGCAATCGTTCCTTCGGATGCCGAAAAGACAACTCTGTTTACTAACGAGAGTCGAGCGTTACCAGAAGTGATGATTCCTGATCTCAAAGATGATCACCACCACAAAAAACTGAAAGCTCATGAAGGCTCTGAATCCATAAACCTTAACAATCGCTTATCCGATGAAAATTTTTCATCAAACTTCTTTCAAATAAAAGACGACCAGGAAGTCGAAGATGAAAATATTCAACAGGATCAGATACCCACTTTATCCCTGCCTCCTGATGATAGCAATCTGGCTAAATTTAATGTTGCTAAAGTGGAACCAGAGTTATCAGATAACGAAGAAATTACCTCTGACGTACAATTTATTGGTCTCTTAGCAGGCGAGGGTATGCCAGCAACAAGTGGAGAGCATTTCATTAACGCTACAGGTGGAAACGCTTTCTCCACGCATATTCAAAAATGCCTACCAGATATGCAATATCCCAAACCTTTTTCTCCTACGAGATCAGAAACAGTGAATTTCGATTCATGTGCTGATACTCAGAAAACTGACGATAGGCCATCCATTAGAAGTGACAAAATTATTGCCGATCCGAATATTGGCCCTATAAATGCATTAAATGTTGCAATGAATTCTGCCGAAGACTTCAAATCTAATGATTGGGAAGGCAAACCTGAGGCAGGGAATGACGAGGAATTTGGCGGTGTTCTGTCTGCCGATGCGGTGAAGAATACATCTAGTGCCATTACTTCCAAGACAGGATTATTCGAACTGGAGGAACTCAAAACCGAAGATTCTCTCGCTAAAGTGATTGAAGAGCACCTAAAACAAACGGAAACAGCTTTTGCTTCTCAAAAGGATCCTATCGAAATGGAACTAGTTCAGGGCTATATTAAGGAAGGGGTAACGCATTCGGAGCCAGACGCTAGGGAAGCAGATAATAGGTCGTCAAATTTATCCGAAGTTCTCCTTGAAGCGATCATGACTGACAAGCACGATTTTAATGATGGCTTATCTAATGTTAATTGGAAATCTGAACCACCAGAAACTTCTAAGATAGAGGAGGGACTCAAATCTCCACTAGGACAATGTCGTGCTGAAGTCCCCAAAAAAGACGAGGATACCTGGGCAATGAATGACGATGGCGCCTGGAATAAGGTTGCAGATAGTGACGGTGAACGCGACGAAAATGAGAAGGTTGCCAGTTCTCAAAGCTTTGTCGATAATTGTTTTAAGGCTTATCAGTGTAATCCGCTAGTTGGAGGCGACGAATCTTCAGATTTAGTTGAATCTTCTGGAATTACACCCGAGCTAGACGAATCTGTGGTTATTCGTAAAAAAAACCCAACTAAATCTCTAACGGAAACATTTTCTCCAATTGAAATGCTGGAACAAAGGCCTTCGAAAGCAAATGATGTTTCCGATTCGCCTGGCAAAACTGGCTTCACTTTGCAGGACCTTGATACCATCGGTGCTACCGTGATTCCGATACAGATTCTGGAGCCACAACATCAAAAATCTAATTCCAATTTGAGTACGAACAACTCGAGCGTAATAAAGGCGAAAAAGGGACCTTCTGACGATATTGCGGGGTCGGCGACGTGGACACAATCTTCAGGTTTCTTTAAAGAGGTCGACTCGTCAAATTTGGTAAACGAACAGTCTATATATATTGATAGTGAGTGGATAGATAACCATGTAATCGATGCTGCAGTAGTTAAGGATAGTGAGGAAGCAAAGTTTGACATTGAACCAAATATGAAAATCCTTCGTTCTACTGGTTATCGACACATTGATACTGTCGAAACGACGACCAGGGTCCTCTCAGATAAGCAGAACTTCAAGACAGAAGGTCCAAAATATCAGGTGACATCGGAGTTAAGCTTGCCTTCCAGCTTTTCTTCCACAAAGAAGTCGCATTCTGAAGACCAAATAGAGCTGATAGTGCCAATGAAGGTTCCAGCGGGAGAAACCGAAGTGGACACAGAAGATTCTGAGGCCGAGAAAAACTTGGGCATCGTGGAGACTGAAGAATTTAAAGTTAATACTAACATAGTAGAACCTAAAGAGTCAGAAGGAGACAGGGAGCACCCTAGTTCAATGATTCTAACGATTCCTGATACTGTTGAGAAACAGAACGTCAAGATAGAAGCTCCGGATTATCGTATGACATCCGAGCTCATTGAATCATCCAGCTTCTCTCCTTCAAAGTGTCGGCATTCTGAAGTAGACGAAAAATCAGTTGTGCGGGAAAATTCGACAGAAGCTTATGTTTTCCGGGGTGAGGGCGAAACTGGATGGATTGAAGGTACCGACATTGACAATGGCGACCTTGAGGCTATGAAAACCATTGACTTTGTTGAAACTGGAGAAGCAACTGATGATTTTAGAGTGCATGCAGGATCCCACAGATTTTCCAGTCCAACATATCTTGATACAGCCAAAACGTCCACAGAAACTTTTTTAGAGGTCCAAGACTTTAAATTAGATAGCATAGATGATAGAACAAATTCCGAACACATTGAATTTACCGTTAGTTCAGTTTCAGAAGAACATTTTGGCGAGTCGGAAAATCCGAGTCTACAATCGAGTTATCCGCCCGAACCTGTTAGTACTTGGACTAATGACAATGTGCTAAAAGACGAAGGTTCAAGTTTCAAGCATGTTGGTCCAGCTCTTGAGGATATCCAGGTGCATCCTGCACCTGACATGCTTTCAGATTGGGAATCACATTCCTCCGATGTCGATGCTGGATGTATAGTACTTGAAGGCTCGGCTAGAGACAAAGATTGTTCCTCCGGTAAATATCAACATGAAAGTGAACCAGATTTACAAGAGTCAGGTTCGATTCCTCAAAATCCTGCTGGGAATAACATTGTGGAAAGGTCAAAACTTCGTGCCTTCAAGCGCTTAAAGAGAGATACTGACGAAGAGGCAAAAGATCCCATAGACAGTTATGGCTGTGGAGAAAATGAAGATGCTTGGGGTGGCGATGCTGAGTTGCCACTTGGTGAAATTGAGCTCGGGCAATCTATTCTCGGTCATGTTCCGCCTGAATCTGGTGATCTTGTAATATCTGATATTGTCAGTACCAGTGTGTTTTCTAAGGCTGAATTTGAAGATGGACATCCCAAAGATAATTTTAAATTACTAGCTGACTCAGAAGCTACTTCAACTAGCCCTGGTCTGAATCCCACTGAAATTAGAGACGTCTTGATGGAACCGCCGAAAGTAGGAAAACTGGATTAACTACAGGATGGTGGCTTGAAATCCTTATTCATTTTGTACTTTTACATCGGTCTTTCAGTATAATAAATTATATATTTTTACCTTGATACATTTCGAAAATGAATATCATCGATATACATCCTAGACATAGGATTATGTTTTTAGGTGGATTCGTCAGATCGAATGAGAACTAGGCGTGATGTAATTAGACTTGAGTCGTTGTGTGCTTTATAATATGGTCCTAGCCAAGGTCCACGATTATAAACAGTAGAATCTTCCGTTGGTTCAAAAAGGATAGGGAATCAATCTGGTTCTCACTTTATGATTACATGGTAGTAATTCAACAAATCCTACCCTTAGTAGAAATACATCTGTTGTTATGTCTGGTAAACTCAGAAACCAGCTAGAATAGACCTTGTCCTGTCGGCTAGATTTTAACCTTAAATAGCACCCGAGGTTTCGGTTCTTTCTTGGTGCCTGAACATACTTCGTCTACAGGCGTATTTTTCTGTAACCTCAGAGTTCTGTGCTTACTTTATCAACTGTTAGCCGCTTCTTGTAATGGAAGCCGTTAATTATTAAATGTAAGGCTTAGAATCTCCCGTTAAAACAGAGTGACTAGCTTTTTTAGAAGTATTCTTGTTCATTAATCGTGTTGCGTTTTGAAGGGATAACAATGGAAACCCAAACTAAGCAATGCCATAATATGAGCCGATATGGTCTTTATAAGGGGATTATCGTAGGGGACGTCACTATGTTCCAACGTTAGTTTCTCCTTTAGACCACATTTATGCTTCACCAAGTTGTTATCGAAATCCATTCCGGGAAACCGCTTAACAATCCGCAAACATGTGGACACACTCCTAGCAGATAGCTTTACTTACGCGATGAGCCTATTAGAGTATCCTCTTCTAGAGTCAGTTAATAGTTCAAGCTAAGGGATTCAATGTGTGTGCTAGTATTGGAAGCTAAATACTTACAAATATGATTATGCAACAGCATTCTCTGAGGCAAACAAAGCCACACAGCTAGAAAAAAAACTGACCTGCCACAAAACCCAAAGTACGACTACTTGTATAACCCCAACTTCAAAGCCATTAGTGAAAATTCAATAACCCTACCTGGCTTTTTGTAAGGAGTTGATGCAATGCACATGAGGCTGAATGTAGGTTTAGATCTACGCAAAATTAATTTACGATTAAAATAATTTCACAAAGGCAAGATCACATTTTATAATAAGCTGCTAATACTGCCATTTATGTCTTTTAGCTCAAAATATTTTTTAACACATTCAAGCTGTGCGACAATATGACAAAAATTGCGGAAAACTGGCTGACCAATCAGATTCCAGCATTCTTACTATTACAAAAATGTTTAATTCAACTTCGAAAAATTGAGCTTCGCGATTCGTTGTCAAATTGACAAGAAAGTGCATATTCAAACTTGTAGCACCGAAATAAAGCTGCTTGGTTTCGTAATTTATGTTTCGGCATCGTTGTCAAAAGTGTCTCAACATTCTTGATTTAGCAACAATGCTTCCTGCTTTTTTTTCTATCACCAAAAGTTTCTTAGAAAACGAATTATGTCTCCCCATTCGATATTATTTTCAAGTAAGGCCTATTAAAAGACTTTGTTAAATATAAATAGGCAAGAGGAATTCGTTCCGATTAAGGCAGCTTATTACAAACAATAAGTGAAAACTTTACTTAGCACTAATGGATTCTAGTAGGTAACTGGATCGGTGGTAAAATATAAATTTTAAAGCACAATGAAGCCATTTTCTTGACCTTTTCAAATGGAGTATATATCATTTATTTTACCCACATATTGCATGCTTGCTCGATGATTTGAACTTTTTGACCCTCCTATTAACCATGTCCATAGATTAATCGGCCTCATCGAATGACTCAGTTTTATTAGAATCTTGGAAGTCGGTCTGATCGCTGCGTAAGCACCTTGGTATTCTGAGTATGCCCAGTTATTTGCTTCCGCGGATCCACCCTGCATGTGAGGGCTCCTTTGACTTGAAAACCTACACTTTGAGTCGGCTACAGTCCTGCTCATCGCGCCTGAAGAGATAGACAGCTGGATTAAGAAACTAAATTATTTTTGACTAAATATAATCGAATAGGATAAAAGACAGACAGAAAGATAGATAGTCCTCATTTCTTGATGTTTTTCCCTTAGTCTTTCACGTTCCTTTTCATTGTCTTTTAACATTAAATTGAGTTATTTTCCTAGGTCGTGCTTCTCTTAGTAGTGCTCGCATACACTAGAAACCGTGAGAATAGAAGAGGTTACTATGTGTTCTGTCAAGCAGTCAATTTATAGAAGAAACTCACTTCACGACTCTTCGTGTCTTGGGGGTGAGAAAGGGCATTAATGGCGATATTTTGCCTTCCAATTTGTTCTCGTATTCTTTGGATTGCTACCTCTCTAATTGTCCTATGTTAGACCATTTATCTATTTGGGAACGAACGCCTCTAGTATAGTTTTCCCTCTAATTTCCTTCTAGACAAATTTGTGCCCATACGACCCTTCATTGGTAGATCGTCATTTTAGCAATATCAGTGGTAGTATGGAAGCGATTGAAGTGACGTTTAAATGCAAATCATAAGCAGCCAATCCATGGTGATGGGGACTCAGCCAGATTGGCATACAAGCCTCGATAATGTCCGATTTAAAAGATACTGATGATGGTAATGTGTAACTACCACTGGAAAGCTTTTGCGCAAATACTTATTACTGTCATGTCGATGACAAAATCTGCGTGGTTTTGGCACTGCCTACCACACGTCTTGAAGGAGAAGAGACCTGATTTTTGAATCGCCGGTCTATTTTTCAACAAGAAACTGCTGATAAAGTAAGATCAGCCTCGTACTTCAAAGTAACTGTTGGCAGAAGTTGACCTGTCATCTCATATCACGGTATTGGTCAAATCGGTCATAGATCTTATTCAAGCAATAAGATTATGACAGACCTCTTTAAAAAACTCGTAAATTTAAAGAGATACCGAGTCCGATGTCTGAGCATTGAAAATATATCCAGAAGGAAGCATTTGGAACGAAACTCCCTAGCTCTGACTGTGCTAGTTCCGCCTTGATAGCACTGCAGCCCTCTTCTTGTAAGCCAGATTTCTTATAAGCTGATCTATATTAAAACAGCCAGTAAATTCAAATGTCTGCTTCCAGAACTCAATCGCTTCATCTGCGCAAAACTGTCAAGCAGGCATGGTCAAAAAGCAGGTTATATCATGCATCATTGAGATGAAAGGGCCTTGTAGGATGCCACTGGCACCCTAATCGGACATAATTGCTTCTCGGTCGGAAATTGGTCGGATGTAGACGAAAACAGCAAGACAAATCGCTCGCCAGAAACAAAGCTCTACGCTTTCCTGAAACGATCACACTTAGAGGTAGGTGCGCTCATTCTACTAAGTGTGCATAAGTGCGTCCGTGATTGCTATTATGTAACCAATTAGGGCGCTGCGATGCAGACATTGGCTGATGGTTTCGACGCCGCATCCACAGTCGTGAGTCAGTTTCACTTTGCTTTTACTATCTATTCTTGATACTCACGTTCGCTGCGCCCTGCTCAATTGTTTCATTCACTGCGAAGCTGTATTATTATGTTCCACTTTTATTTGATTATTCTTTCGAGTTTGTCCATGTACTACTCCAGTGCTCAGGTTTCACCTCAAAACGAATGTCGTCAGCGCAAAACCGTTCTCATTTGTGATGGTAAAGTACCAAGTAGCGACGACCTTGACAATCCCGAAATTCAAACCCTCGTGATGTCACAACTTTCCGAAGGTTCTTGGCTCTCACTGAATGTGTCTCAGCCTTTATCAAATGAAATCCAACAAATTCAAATCCAACGATCTTTTATCAGCAAAGTGGACGCTGGCTTCTTCGCTAGTGTCAGCCGAAAGAATAAGCTGAAGCGGTTGACCTTCCGAAATGTTGATGGCCCGGTAGTTGTGGATAGGAACATGCTTCAGGGGTTAGAGAAGTCTTTGAACTACTTGACTGTAATCAGTGGGTTGGCGGTAAATATCGCTGATCTAACGGCTATGGAACACTTGACAAGTTTGGAATTGTTGAGTACCTCGATTTTGGGGACATCGGCTGACTTTAAGGTGCTACTACCTCGACTTCGGTCATTGAAAATTAGAAACAGCAACATTAGCCAATTACCTTGGGAAGACCTAGCCAATTGGATTACCAAAGACGATTCCAGACGACTAAAAATTAATGACAATGAATGGATTTGTGATTGCTCAATGATGAAGCTTAAAAGACTTCAGCCAAATGTCCTGGAGAGGTGGGTTCAGTATTTATTTCCTGGAGAAAAACTTAATCTAAAGGCACTCCTCACAGTACTGCTTGATGTTAAAAAATTTGAGACCTCGAAAAAGCAAACAGATTTTAGGAATTGATAAAGTAAATGGAATTGATTAAGACTTCTTTACCAAGAACTAAATAATGCCAAAAGATGTTGAGACATTGTCTTTTGTTTTGTGATCCATCGAAGTATAGCACCCTAACAAATCCATTGCGACTGACTTCGGCAAAATCCAAAATAAACTATCCTACGATTAAAATCTGCATCAGGAAAGCATAATATCAAATTCTAATTGACCGTAACGCCCAGAACACTTTGTCCTAACAGAAATGTGGCATGGTAATTTCCTCTCCCTTTTCCTCTATATCTTATCGTTTTTCTAGTTTATTTATCTTCGAGTTCCTTTTAACACCTTAGTCTTAATGCATCCTTGATTGGCACTTTTATCAGTAGTATATGTGCTCAATGAGAGTCCCTTCATTTGGATTTATCCAATTGAGGAAGGTCAGCTTAAGCGTTTTTAAGCTAAGGCTACACCTCCTACTGCAAATAGCAGCACTCAATCAAAGCCTCAACCCAAAGGCAAAATCAGTTCTTTTGCTAATAAGGGTGTACTTTTGTATAACTAGAGTATGCTAAGAGTTGTTTTCTCTGTAAGTCACTCGTCTTCACACACTGGTTACGTTCTTGGTGTTGTTGGGGTGTGTATTTTTTTCGGAACGAATTTTGTTCCTCTGAGGTCAAGATTATGAGAGCAGGAACACGAGAAAACGAGATCGTCTCATGCGTCCGCGGTGGCTCGAAAAGTCTACTCGACCTTGACCTGATCCGCCCAACTGCGGTCATTATTTTATTGGATTTGGTGAATTAATTTTCTGCCTTTTTTGAAATGGCATTCGAATAGCATAAAAACACAGATTGTTCAGATGTATCATTATTTTGTTTTTATTTAGAAAAATTCTCACCTTATTCTAACTAAACAGGCAGAGCAGCAAATAGATTTTTTTATTGTTACATGTATTTACCCTCAGCTTTCACAGATCAAATGGTTCACCCCTATAAGAATGTTAGTGCATTTTTTGCACTGGATTCTGCGTCAGAACTTCGTTATGGAAATATCTCCTTCTCTAGATATGTGACCAAATAAAATTTCATGCTCAAGTGGCTCTTTTATTGGCATGGCATCCAGAAACCGGCAATTAAATAAACCATTTCAATTTTTCTGATAACATTGTCCTGCATTTTTAAAATCGCTGAAAGGTTCCTTATTATGGAAAAGAGATTCTCCCTAATCAACCCAGTATTAAATGCATATAAAGTTATTTTGAGGCCCTTTCATACATGTTTTCAGGAGTTGAGAGATAGGCGCAGGGACTATCAGAAGGCGTTGCCCGAAATGCCCAGTGATTCACCTCTCGCTTGCGCTTTAGAGCGATATGGCTACTACTGCTCTGAGCTAAGAACTCAAAGACGCGGACGTGCCATTGCATGGGCGTCAACCCATAACATAATTTTGGAAAAGAAAAAGACCTAGCCGAAACTTTTTATTTGCAAGATCTTCGAAAAAGAGTTGAATTCAGTCAGAAGTCATAATCAGCACTTTAGAGCTAAATTACTGGTTGTTTGGTACGGATTTGATGTTCAAAAGACTTCCGTCAACCATTGATTGTTTGCAAGTTCTTGATTGGTTCGATTGCAAAAAGGCTATCGAATTCTAGCTTGACTTTTTCCGCTTATGGATACTCGAAAATGATCACAGACATTTTAAGGTTTCCTTTAGTTATGTTCATTCCTCTTGGCAAAAGCTGTCTTTTATAAAAATAGGATGAGCACTGCCAGTCTAACTTAAAGGGATCATATAAAAAATAAAAATAGTAACTCTTCCTTAACAACTTTTTCGCTAAAAAAAGTACCTGATTACTCTAATTTAAAGTCTATTGTTATCCGGATGAGAAGGTCGAACATAACGAATTTCACCCAGGGTCCTCAAAAATGAACTGTGTCAAAAAAGCTGTCAATGAAGAAGATGTTAAATTCTAGCTTGCTACGTTTCCAGAAAATGGAAGATGGTCACGTAAGGACCAGCTCTCTCGTATACACAAGTCACATATTGGTCTGATCCCAACTGTCAAATTCATATTATCTTTAATACCGTGCCACCATCGAGCGTGCATTATGCACACCGACAGAAATGAAGATTTCTAATCAATTTTGCTATCAAGCCGTGAAAATTAAATATACAAAGCCGACAGCCTTTTCTGCTACATTTTACACATTCTGATTAATGAATCTTCATGATTCGCAGATCGTGTTAATCGGGAGCCCTGAATTTTTCACAATTATAGACAACAAACTCTGTCTGAATTGGTCGGGCATCGTTATTTGCCAGATATTCGATTTTAAAAATTGCATCGCCGAAGGAAATCCCAACTGAGCACAGATACGAGTTTTTCCACTTCATAAAGGTCGACTAAGTTCTCAGAATTTATTCACCATTAACTTGTTTATCATCCTCCGAATTTGTGGGAGAAAAGAAAAACTCATACATTAATTTTGAATGGAATAATGCAATTAAACCTGTTCACCACAGAGGCTGTATTTTGATCTGCCAAACCGTTGAATGCAAGTCAACAAAATAGATTTCATTCACTTACAAGTATGTTTTCGATTCTTGAAGTTGGGCAGTTTTGAAAAAGGTCTTGATATTTTAAAATTATTGGTAAATTCGTTTTGCTTTTTCTGTAAATAACCACTGCATTCAAGAAACAGTGACCAAATCTCGTATTTTCCCGTAATTTAGTGAGCTCCAGAAACTCAAGTGTGCAGAACCAGAGAACCTCAGGGGGAAATACTTATCTGAGCTAACCGAGAAAGATCTTTGTCCAGCTGGTGAGATAGGTTTGAAGAAAGGCACAGGTGAGGGCACCTTAGAAGCCTCCGGAAGTACCATCGGTGACGGCCATGGACGAAGTAGTTTCGGTGATTCAAATATGATTGGTAGCAAATCAGATGAGATCGCTGGTTCGAGCAATGATAATTTGAAAGTTGGAACACAAACAAAAGCCTCTGGTGTCCGTACGGAAGTTATTATCGCCGGCTCCATCGTCGGCGTCCTCGTACTGGCCTTTATCGTATTCCTCATCATCTACAAATGCCGACTATTCCCTAAGGGCAAGTCCAGAGAAGAGCGGACCAGTCGAACGCACCAGAATAAGAGATATGTGTATGTTGACATTGTGTACTATCTTTCATATTCATATTTTTATCAACTTTCAGATTTATTCAAATTCGAGAATACTTTTGACTCTGCATGTTATCACCTACTTGTAATGAACACTCAATTCTGCTCTATTTTTACAATTTAATTTGGTTGGTTTGGCATAAATAATGACCTTGCATTAAATTGGAATTATTTTCTTGATTGGCCTTTTTTAATCCATAACTTTGTCAAGCAACTATCACATTAAGCGCACTTTATCTCAATTTCAGTAACGTAATAGAAGAGCCTCCACTGCAGCAATTCGGAACAAACGGTCGTGTAAAGGAGAACGGTAAGTTCCCAGAAGGAGCGCCAGTTTAGCCCAATGGGGCGCAAGCAAACAGGAGTAAGCACCCAATTAAAACAACCGACAAAATCCACCAACCGGCGATATGCGTAGGACAAAAACAATCCAGCCCAGCACACACCGGTCCCGTTTACAAGTATGAAAGATGCATTCAAAAATTCGACAAGGATCTTCCAATCCTGTCACTGGTCCTAAATTCACTTTCTCCCTGCTATTCACCCTCAGGATTGTTTGACCTTTGACAGTTCCGACCCCTAGATCTCCAGCACTTTTTGTACAGATTACTCCTTGATACGCTCTTTTCATCCGAATGCAGATTTTACTGTAATGGCAGATGCTCTCTGCAACCTGTATTTATCCATGAGATCAAGTCAACCGGATACACTTTGAGTCCTACCACCCGATCGTCTCGTCCTTCATCTCATCACCGCAATTTAACGAATTTTCGACCTGCTTCGTTGCTTATCCTTCGCCTTCCTTCATTGACCCATTGCGGTCATGTCCACAGTATTCTGTTTTCTTCTGTTTTGCAATGTTAAAGCTCATAAAGAGAAATGGGATCGTTTTGATTTGCACTTAATGCTCTTCTTCTTCTGTTCCCGATAGCGAGGACTGACGAAAAGTAAGTGATCAATGCAGGATTGCAATGGATGGCGTGGAATTGAAAATTGCTGGTTGTTCTTATTCATTAATCACACAGGTGGTTCAGTAATGGCCCAAATACTTATGAAATATATTTTAACCTACTAGGATAATAGGATCAGGATGAGGAAACCTGTTTAGCCAACAACTGATGTCTATGGACTCACTGTTCATGCATGCGACAAACTTGGTCCCGACAAGCTTAACGCATTTGTAAACCAGATTTGGATTTGACACTCTAGTCGACTTCGTCTATCCACCTGCAAAGGGAATCCGAAACTGGACCGGCCAATCCCACTAATTGTAAAACGTTTTCATTTGGGATACCAATGCAGTTTTCATTTCAGTGAGTGACAAAGAATTCGAGTTCGGTGATTTTTCCTACTTACACTTCACCTAATTCTCTAATAAGCAGGCTAGCTCTTGAAATAGTAATGAATTAAATTTGTGAAAATTCGAACCTGAGCAGGTCTTTCTTGCAGTGAAAAATACCTTACTAGATACAATAGCAACAGAATAGGCCGTATATTTCATGATGGCGTGCCCTTAAGACAGTAGAATCTTCCCAGAAGAAAGCATGTCGTAAAGCTCTTGGCCTGAAGTTATGGTGTTTAAGTGTGCCGATTAGGACAGAGTCTGAGACCATCCATTCTTTGCCTTTGTAGATGGTAAAACTCCATAGTTCTCTATCCTGTTGCGGCAATTTGTAGAGTAGTATAGAGAAGCCTTCCAGCCACATAGTCACGAAGTCGATTAAAGGCTTAGACTTCATTTTACCAAGCCCTTAAATGAATCCGGGACCCATTATTGAATGCCAACGTTCCTAAACGCGTTGTGGTAATAACAAGATGTGTGAACTCACCCAGAACACTCAAACTGACACCCGCGCTAACATGCCAGCTTGCCAAAAGCGTGTGAATGTGCTAAGTGCCGAAGAACCCATCACCAAGTGACTTATTGCTTTTCTTGTTGGTATTTATTGTGCTGGTCGAGGTTGCTGCATTCGATAACTTTTTTTGGTATCAAACATTATTTGATGAGCTACGAAGCTCTAAAATAATGACCAATTTAAGTTATGAAGTACTCAAGCATCAAGCCGAGAGTAAAATTGTTCAAAAATTACTTTTAAATCAAAGTACACGATCGATTGATCAAACTGACGCAGGTTGCAGTAGGCCTCGCAAATCTGAGATCCATTCATCGATCGAAACACGAGTCCCTATTTCGCTACAAAGCCGATATTCGCTGCACAACGGCCATACTATGAAAAGCACTCCTATGTGGAAACTCTACCTGAGTGCTTGAAATACTAGCACCATTCTTTAACGGCAAGTTTTTTTTTTAAATTTAAATCATTTCACGCAAAAACCAAGATTTTATTTAGCTCGTGAAATTGGAGACTGCTTAAGTCCGAAGGCATTTAGCAAACTAAAATATGGAAAATTACCATAGATCTCATAGAGGTTGGACCTAAATAATACTCTATGAGTAATGGGCATCATTCACTGAGTCAGAATTGTCGTTTTTCGAATCAACAAAGTAAGTTGTTAGAGTTATGAGCCTTGAAACAAAAATTGAAAATTCAACCTAAAGTGTCTTCAAGCCTTCCCTTAGCGTCTTCAAGCAGAAGACTTGTATTAGATGTCATCCATTGGTCGTAGCCAGGCACGTGTTCAACGGCAGTGTTTGATCAGATTTTGCCTTTTACCTAGAGCATCATTAGATGCTATCCTCAGACATACCGACGAGACCTTCGAGCGTAAAAATGTTAAAAGGCAGCAAATAATTTCTCGTCAAAGTCGAATATGTGATTGCAATGGATGGAATGTACTTAGTAAACTGTTTAAAAAAATATTTGGTCCATTCATTAATAAAGAGGAAAGGCATGCGAACGTCAAAAGAGAACACGCCAAAGAGGAATGGAAGCAATCGTGCGGTGAGTAAGACATGGAATCAAACAAACCATGAGTTTAATTGTTCAACGCACTATCGACGCGGATTCAAATACTTCTAGTTACCTTTCAATCATCCCTGATCTTAATACTACCTTTTTCATAATAATTGTGTCATTTCTCGACAGTCATTTCACCTTCTCATATTATCAAAAGGCTGAAATTTCTACCAGTTTCGATTTCATGTTTGGATACACCACAACAATTTTCTCGAATAAACCCTTCAACTACATAATCACTCGTTTCAGCCATATGTCAGCGTATGCTCCGAGGAATTTTGGAAATAAGCGTCGCATCCATTCGCGCCTTACTATAGTCGAGAATCATTGACCTTCCAAGCCGATAAGCGGCCAAGCTCTCTAGACCCCCCAAACTTTTGCATTCACTAAATCTTTTCAAGTTGAGGTGATGTACCAAATTCTTTTTAAAATTATTCTTTTTATCATTGAAATTTTTTTAATCAATTTGCCGTTTGGCAATCCAGTTACTTGTATTTTGAGATACGAATACGAATTGCACTACATGTCGTCCATGCAATTATTTTATAGCAGCGTGAATTTAAAAAAAAATGAAAAGGCATGTTCATCAACTTTAAAAATCACATAAACCTTTCATGTCTTGTTGGGTTCATCTCAAAAGTTCCTATTCCCGATGTACTCACATAGATTTCTTTAAATTCTACCACATAAATGCGGATTTGATACCTAGGTTAAAGTTCTTTCTAGTTGAAATTGCGAAATGCTGACATTTTTTCGTTCAGTCAAACTTTCGTAAGAAAAAGAATCATGGTATTTGTTTGACAATCTAAAAAAGAAATTTATTACTCTGAGAACTTCGAGGAGTCAGGCGATACGAACCACAATGGGACAAAGATTGGCGGTTATCTTGGATGCCTCCAGGAATGGACAATTTACAACTTTAAACCTTGATACACTAATGGGTACATTGCATCATTTCCCATATATTGGTTCATTTTCCGGCTGAATAGTCTTGGCTGATTAAACTATACCTGATTTGGGTAACTTCACCTCAGTTCAGTATTATTGAAGACGCAGTTGACACTCACTGTCGCGACCAGTTGGATTTTTTGCAAGGGTACTACTTTTATGGAGCGACGCCTTCAGCTTGATTCTTATAAAGGAGTCGGTCTAATGGACACATAAATGTCAAGCATGAACCGTCAACCTGGAACTACAAGGACTAGCCAGTGTGACTGGCAAGCCTTGAAATTCTGATATCGATCGGAGTCGGAGACTCTGGTGCACCAGGGCAGATATTACTACCTCGCCAATAACTCTGAACTGTTTCAACGCATGAATGACGTAATTTTCAAATCTGGGTCTGATTTTCATCACGAATTCGGGCTCAAAAGTGAGATCAAACCATCTTATGACGGTGGTAAAATCAACAATCTAGATTCACACCATTTTGAAGGCTGGAGAGCATAACTGAGGTTAACTCAAGAGCCTGGGTTTTATAGGCTTATTATTTCTTGTTAGATAAGAAATAGGATAAGCAGAGTTCGGACAATTAGGAAAACGAACATCGGAATTCGAAAGCGAGTTGAATAACTGAACACTAAAGCATTTAGAAAAAAATTAACTAATTATGCGATTTAGTAAAAGAGACTGCTTGCTTCAGGGTTCATTGGGTATTTAGAGCAATTATTCCGTCCGCAATAGCCTTTTTGACGTAGAGACGATCCGAGATTCCTGGCCAGCTCATCAAATGTAATTTAATCCTCTTCCATGCAGGGGAACATTTTTTGTCAGTTAATTAATTAGGAGTGTAATCTTTTATAACCATGAAATGCCGGGCATAAATCATCTTCAGTAATTCTGGAATAAATCTGCATTTTGACTGATCTGTTCAAATTCAAAGTAAAGGCTATTCCATTGTGCACTTGGTAAAAAAATCAAAAATTCTACTAATGCACTGATACTGCTTCTACCAACAAAAGTAAACTATAGATTGTGTGGTAATGCATTCGTTGCGTTCCATAAAATGTGGGATCTAAATTAATTTTTTTACTAATGTTCTAAAATATTTTCTGATAAGATAAAGTCGTATTAAAATTGAAGAGGCCTCTGATACATAATTCCTCTATTATGAATGAACAGTGATTGACCAAGGTTTTCAATTTTTTAATTGTTTGTAAAAAGTCAGGCATAAAATCCACCGGAGGGGGACAAATCAGGTGGCGAAATTGACCTCAAGGTACATGTGGGCCCATATTTCGATGGTATTGTAAGTGGCCATCCTCTTCGTTTGCTCCGGCAATCCACTCATATGCCCGTTAGAATCTCAGATAGTCTTTCCAGTTCAAGTGTTTGCTTGATGAATTTGACTGGTCCATTTTAATGAAGACGCAATACACAAGCTTGTGGAAGAAGATGGCTTTCGTAGAAGGCCAAAAATTAACAATATTTAAAGTTCCGTTTTCAGTTATTACAATACAGCTTAGGTGCCTACTTTTGTGTAAGGAAACTTCTTTCTGAAATCAACAGTTGGTGCCGTCTTCCTTTTCATTCTGTCCACCTCTTTGTACTCCAGTATCTTTTCGACAGAGAACCTTGCCATATCGATGTCATTTTGACAGTATTAATCAGGTACGAGCTAGTCGTGGACAGAGAGGTCTGTTTTTACCTAAAGCGGGATAAATTATCTAAAAACATAGACTTACTTGTAGCACTGGGATCTAGCCTCGCCAAGATTGCATTACGGGATACCTTCCCCAGCGCTTTTCGATTCCTCCGTAAAATCACGGTTATATTTATTCCGATCATCACTGCCCTATTTTCGAATGTTTTCCTACGGTTGACTTTGCAGAGAAATCAATGTTTTTATATCTACAAGTAAAGACAACTTTTGTGGTCTTTGTCATTATCAATTTCACGCTATTCTTCACTTCAGCAACAATAGAATTTCAATATGAAATACACTTTATTTTGAAAATATCTGCATACGTTTAGCATAATTCGAACAAGGAAAGGTGAAACTTTACAGCACCTCCTTTGCTTCTACGATAACGCTTTAAGTGCTGTATTTCAACCACTCAAGTGATCCACAGGGAAAATCTAGGAAGCCACCGCCGGTCAGAGGTTCTACTCCTGCGCATTTCTTCATACGAACATCAACCTTTTGATGGAGAATGTTTGCACAAGCTGCCGGTTTTCTGGAAAGTCACACGAGCTTATCTCGTTATCGCACAATGCTGTGCAAGAAAGCGGAACATATGGGAATTTTGAACCTCGGCTGATCTCACTACCACCACCACATGCTAAACTTTCACTAAACTGCGCAAATGCCTGTTTCGCTGGTTTTGTGTGCGTGCGAGGAGTGGCACAGGGTCGGTGCTGTACCCACTCGTTCCCTACCCACATAGGTTCCAAGATCAACCCTAAAACCAAGTGCCGACCGAAATTCCTACTTGGCAACATGTCATTTAACTTGGCAGCTGCAATAAAGCTCTCGTCCGTTCCTTCAAGCGAGCATATGAACGGTTCTTAACGAAATGTGTGGAGATTACTTTGTGCGCATTTACAGGAGTAAATGAACACCATTTCTAATCGATGTAGTGCAATATCTAATAGGTCGTTGGTGAAGAATACACGGTAAACCTAACGCTAGAATTCTCCTGATGTTGTAGTGCCGTAATTCTTCGCATTGTATCGAAGGCTGTAGGTGAAGAACGTTATAGACATACTTGGTTAAGCATTCATAACCTATGCTTGTGTAGATGATCAAGCACTTTGAAATCATAACAGCAGTATGACGGGTCTCGTCAAACTGAGGGTCCTTATTTTGATTAAGCTCGAATTACGTTTGTGCGTGAGAGTACATTAAGCTTCCCAACCGTAATGTTCAACAAGTGACGACTTTTGTGTGCTCTCTTTCGTAATGGAGATCGTCAACACGCCACATGCACTCCATTCACTAGTTGTCAACTCGAGGTAATAAGGATCCAGCTAATGCGATGCACAAGCCTCCGCAGCAGTGTAACACCGGCCTTGGGGAAGCGGATATCGACGCGCGCGTGCCGTCAATCGGACAGAAGCGACAGCCTGTGACTGAAAGCTATTGTATAATGACCTTGTTGATTCGAAAGCAAAATAAGGCCATCTTGGGACCATTTCTGAAGAACTATAAATATACCATTGAATTCGGCTTCTTAACCGCTTTCCAACACTTATGAACCCTTAGTCCCAATAACAATGCTTTGACAAACAGTGAGAAGAACGCCGACATCTAAATTGGAGGAGTTAACGATCCATTGTTCCTTATTTTCAAATAATTATGTATTTAATATTTAAACGTAATTTACTAGTGCTATTATTGAGTAATTATCGTTATTGTTATTGAGACAGGCTACACAAAAGCAATGAAAGGGTCCGCAACAAATATGCGCCGGGGTTCGTCGATCGATCAAAGCAAAGTGGTCGCGCCATTTCAAATTTGATTCATCAAAACCTAAGCAGACTTAGAGCATTTCCATAAAATTTGTGGGCTTGCTTGAAATGATAAATTTCGGGTCCAAATTCCATTTACAAAAGGTGATATCTAGGCTAGTCAACGTCAGCTCCAAAGATAATTTCAAGTGATCCAACTACCGGCCGCAAAACGACAAGGGCGAAAGCCGAAAGTGAATAAGTCCCAAGTTCTTTTAGCATCGACGATGTAAGAAGAAACCATATACATTTGTGAAAAATAGTCAACATGGTGCATTTTCCCGTAATTCGATCGAGCACTACCAAACAATGATAGTAGAAGCCCTATGCAAAGAAAACTTGCGTGATTCAAATAGATTAAGGACGCTTTGATCAAACCCAAGTCACTAACCTTTGAAATTGACGCTTTTTATTTAACTGGGTTAAGCACACCGTCAGACACTTTTCGGCCCTATATAACGATCAAAAGTAGAGCGAGCGATTTTCCTATTTCTTTGAGAGACGAATAGTTTTACCATTCGGAACTAGCTGCTCGGATAGCGCGAGAAAGTTAGATTTTCCCCCGAAGATAAATGATTTGGCATAAATTGCAGATACGCCTACTAAAAAGACCGCAAAATGAACCGGCTCACTATTTGTGGAATGGATAACCATAGACCCTATTAAACTATTTAGTGACTATGGCATTTTTGAGGCAATGCACGTCTGTAAGCCAAGTACTTGGACGTCGGGGGACATAAATGACTTATCATTCGAACCTCGACCGCTCAGAAGTGTCAAAGATGTTTTAAGAGATGGTGATGTGGATGGCCAGCAGCACACACTGGTGTATAAAGGGTGGCCGTAAAGGAAGCACACCAAAGTACGCACGCTAAGTAAATGCATCAGTTGAGAGCCCTGTAGTAGCCATGATTGATCCAGGTGCAGGAGTTACGAGCATGTGCGTTACACAGGCAGCCTAAAGGCATTGGTTTGCATTAATTTTCTGATTCTCCCATTCTTCTGTATGATTCTGTGCTCAGCCTTATATCCACATAATCGTGTCTTCGAAAGCATACAATGCGACTAGCTCCAATCCTATTCAAAACCCCTCTGATGCATTCCCAATAAACTGCAGAATCCAGAAGATGGATGTCAGACAAAAACGTGACAAAATGTATTCTATTGGCTTATTACCATGCATGACCCTCGGCCATGTATCCCCTACTGTAGATGTAGGCAAAAGTTTGGCTATTTACCACTACCATTGAACATTGGGACTCTTACCTCCAACAGCAACACCAAGCTTTCCGAACTAATAAAACGGCAAAATGCATTTCAATAAGCCAAATGATGCAGTCTCGGAAAAATACAAAATACCATGGTAACGGAACAATATTACCAAATGGGAAATTAATAAAACGAGAATCGATATTAAAAGCGCTCAGCAAAAAGTTACAATAGTATCAAAGAACACTTATGCACTATGGTAACAAGACACTAAGACATAATTCAAATTAAATAATGTTAATAATAAACTCATCTAAGGAATATAGCCTTATTCCTCAATCTTGTGGCTGCTCGAGCATGGTAATTCCTTCTCGAAGATCTGGATTTTCACAGATTTCCTCCAAACTGCTAAGAAATCAACCATATGATAATTGGAGCCCCCGTACTTTTGCGGTTATACACTGTTCCCGCCAATTTACCTACTGAATATGAATTCGCGGCTAACGGGAAGTCAAGTTAAGATCATAAAATACCTAGCAATCTCAGCTTTTGACATAACTTTGGTTAAATAGTCTCAACCATATATTAAGTGGATGAAAGAAAGAAGTCTACAGTGGGAGCAGAAGCCGAAAAACAAGTGACAGATGGATGTATGAATCATGAGGTTCGTCGAAGTCTTCAAAGGATGGCGGGAGGACCAACAAGACGTAAGGATTGAATCCTTTTCGCAGAAACTCCTGCTTTAATTACTGGCCTCTTATTTTAGCCTCTTTTCTTTACCATGCCCAGATCAATAAAAGCACAGTTGAAAACAAGATACCTGGCTCCACAGATTTAATGTTAAAATTGTACCTATTTTTGAAGAAGAGAACTTCATTGCAAGTAAATCAAAAGGGAACGACAAGAGACTCGAGCGTTTGACTACCCCTCTGTGCTTAACACAAATGAAAGATCAAACAGGTACAAGCTGATGTGAATGAGTGACTCCGGATGGAAAATGTTAAACTCATCTTTCATTAAATAGAGGCCACATCAGCAAAAATGATCAGCTGAGACCCAACTGCACAGGACTATTCGAAAAGCGGTGCATACCGGTACAGCCGAATTCACTTCAAACCTCGTTTACTCAAAAAGTAGTCGATCTTGCGCTAATTATGATTATAGTTATGTTGAAATCAACATAGATTATCAAAGCTTTCGGAGAGATGAAAAAGCTAGCAGTTTAAAGAGGAAGATTAACACAGCAACGTAGGGACTATTTTGCGAAAAAAAACAGAGGGGGAGAGAAATTTGGGCCTATTTAAAAAGGAAGTCCTTGTTTAAGGTGAAAGAGGTGAGAGAAATAGGGAATGTCATTCGGTAAGAGAAAGACCTAGGAATTTAAATTCCACAAACATCTTCACTTTTTGGTACCTCCATCCTCATCGTTTTGCATCCAGCTTGTTCAACAATTCATTCAGCTAAAAGAACACGAAAAAATATGACGAAAAAACAAAAATGGTCGAGACAGAACTGATTAAGATATTCCATCTTCACAACCTTTATTGGAAAAGGAATGCGCATGTTTAAATAAAAAGCGGGAAAAGCTTTGACGACCTCTACGAGAACTTTCCAACGGTCAGAAGGGAAATAGTACAGAAGGATATAAAGAAATCTCCACGAAGGTCAAATACAATCGCATTTCATTGAGGATTGAGATATGAATCCTTCTACCGACCAGCTAACTTCCGCGGATATCCAGGCTTCAGACACCACAGCAGCAATGAGAAACCTAAAAGTCTGGTTCAATTACGAACCTTGAGGTTTGTAACCATTGAAGGGCAGAGTAAGTTCCCCTCAATTCCCGCCTTTTCAAGTAAGATCATTTCCATATTGCAAGACTAGAAGCAGAATGGAACTATCGAGCCAAACATTTTAAAACCAGGCTTGAATAGCTGAAGGAAATGAGATAGGAAGGTGGTAACCAAGATCTGAACGGCAACATGGATAGAGGAAAAATCTAGAAAATTTATTTTAAATTCCAGCTGGACACCAGAGGAGCCAATGCTGATGAAATGTGACCAAAACTGAGCAACACTTATTGTTGTAATAACTAGCATTCTTGCTTCTATGACTCTGCACTCACTTCTGACCATCGTAACAAGCCTTCTTTGATCAGCAAATGAAAAATAGATTAGGAGCCATCAAATATTAATAGGAGAAATGCTTACCTGGGTTTGATAGGCCTCTTTTGCCTCTCGCAGATCTAATTTAAGTTCATTGTTTTCCTCTAATTTTTGACCGTAGAGTTGTAGGAGAACCTCGTATCGTTGAACCAAGCTTTCACCTTCCACGCCAGTGTTGGAATGAATTGAGGAAAGCCCACTGTCCACCTTTTCCGATTGCTCAGAGAGCTCCGCTAATAGACGCTCGTGTTTTTCATTAAGACGGGCCACTTCCCGTCGCAGTTGACCTATCTCACCCTCACGTTGTCGTAAAAGGCTCTGATAAGGAATTAGAAGATTAAGAATAAACATAAGACTTCAGATACTTAGTTAGTCTACGGCAAAAAAAGTTAAGGTTCAACCTGCTATTGTTACACAATTTACAAAGACATCACATTACCAAACTAGACAAATGATCTATAGGTCCTATTACATTCTGAAGAAAGCCAGTCATTAGGAAGTGAGCTACTGAAAATTTGCAGTAACATGGACAATGGAAAAGGAAAAAAGAGGGGAAAAGTTAATTGTCAAAGCTCTTGATTGTTGCTATGTGGCAGTTTGGGTTACCGTTCTTCTAGATGACAATTTAGGGGAGCAGTTCTCGGGGCAGTTTACTAGTGGAATTAACAATTTCTTAGAACTGAAACGTTTCATGATCTTCCATTCAGGGACGTCCACTTTCACCAATGCACACCAACACGAATTTGCTGAACCCAGAATTCATTGTAAGCGTAACGAAGGCATCACACACTCAAGTTGTTGGCTGCTTCCTATTACTTTCCATGAGAGTTTTTCGGTTTATATCCAGATGCCTGGCGCATGAAACTTCTTCAGTGAATAGTCAGTCCCATAGGTCACTAATGTCAAGTTATAAAACTTCCGGTCCAGTGAAATTGTCTACTACACAATCATGTTGTCCTGACTACCAGTACCCAAGCTTCAGCTCTCCTCTACTCAAATAGCCGATTATTTATTAATTCCAAGTAAGCCCTATCAGTTGAGTCAAGGGACATTTCAAGTTCGAAAACTCAATGTTTGCATTATTCATATGGCTGAGTGGTCGAAATCGCAGCGATTTTTACAAGTGAACACCAGCGATGAATGCCTAAGTGCTATATGGAAAAAGGAAAACACGTGATTGGAATGACACGACTTGGTCAATAAGGGGAAGACCCGATGAGAGGTCCAGTTCTAGGATTAACCTACCCTTTGGGACGCATTTCAGAAAAAAAGATTGCGTGAGAAGAGGTCTAGGGGACGGTCCCGTGGACAAATCTTAATATGAGAGCAAGATGCTGGACAAAAATTAGCCAGTCGCCCACTCCTATATTCAGTAAAGTAAGGGATTAACAAATTATTTCCATCTCAATCGGAGTGCAAATTGGTGCCACAAGGTTCCAAGTCGTACTAATAGGCTGAAACATAATTTCCCGCACTGTTTGGTAGGGATGAATAACTGCTAGAAACTGACAAATAGGCAAATAGACTCATAAGAAGGTTCAATAGCTGAGGAGTAATTGCAGTGAAATATCATAGAAAGGC
The DNA here is from genome assembly GCA_019097775.1 of Moniezia expansa. Lineage (NCBI taxonomy): Eukaryota > Metazoa > Platyhelminthes > Cestoda > Cyclophyllidea > Anoplocephalidae > Moniezia > Moniezia expansa. The sequence goes on from JADFDV010000097.1 coordinate 2,146,111, forward strand.
AAGGGGGGCATGATGACGAGGTAACTACTTAATCGCCTGGTTAAGTGTTGCGCTTAACCTGTGCATCCTTTTAGAGATAAGACAGATGGAGAAAAAAAGGTTTTGCAAACGTTCTCACGCTCCATAATGAAACATTAAAAAAAACGATCAATGAGCGACTGAGGCATAGATAAATTACTCTCCGATCGAGAAGGTGAATGGTGGGCGTAGAGGGTGTTCAGGCCCCCTTGAAGCCTCGTGGGAACGTGACTCACTGCATTCGAGTATAGGCAGGCACATCGATCAGAGATGGAATGTAATGGAATCGAAGAGTAAAGAACCATAACTACTGCTACGAATCGACAAACGGTTTTTGAATTCCTCGCAACTTGGATTCTAAATTCGATTCCCCTCTTAACAATAATCCCTTTTAGATTTTTTGGACGTTTGGCTATCCGATAATCAAACCATTTATCTATAAACCTGAAGAATCGATGCTTGAATGATAGGAAACCTCTAATTCGACTTTCAAGATCGAAAACCGGAACTCATCAAAAGTATTGCTATCTTTTTCGAATAAGCTGGACGAATGTATACTGCACTGTAGCTATTCAGTCTTCCTAAACGTAGGTAGCCGACTCTGACTTATTGCCTCGATCCGTCTCAGTAACTACTTGAATCAAACCACACGATTGCTGCAAACGCATATTTCTCTGCACTGCAAAATTTTTACAGGCAGAACTCGACCCTTGCCTTCTGAAGCATTATAAAAGCGTTGAAGGGGAATGTGAACTTTATTAGTGTTGAGGAGACAATCCAACGTATTTAAAATGCCTTCGATTTCAAAACGCCGAACCGCAAAATCGTTTCCGATTTCTGATCAGTGACTCTCCTTAACAGCTACGATGAAACGCAGTCATCCCACAAATTAAATTTGAGGGAGCTTATCATAAGAAGCCCAAATAATCCTGTCAATCATTCAGGCAGGAGTCATGGAGACAGCACGCAATAGCAAAAACAGGATTAACGATAAACACTAATAAAGGGAATAGATGAATAAATAAATAAATTAATTGACCTTCCTGTGCGAAAGCAAACCAAAGACTGCTGGAGTGAGAGAAGCAGATTTGACTACGTCGATATCACGGGATTCGCGTTTCCATGGTTAGTGTGAGAGCGTGGAATAATTTGACTCTATTCTCCCAGAATGTAAATGTTTAGATGGGTATTTGAGCACGTGAGACAGTATGTGAGCAATTTGGCAAGAAAGAGCAAAGCTAGTAGCCATGCTTGGAGCCCTGATCCTTGTACAACCTTAACTACCTTTGTGCTATGAACTCGAATTGATATAGACACTTAGAGCTCCTATTTAGGGAGAACATAATAAAATTCTAACGCTTCAGAAGCAAATCCAACTATCATCTTCTTGCAGTACTAAGAAGTCGCACTAGTTAGGCAATTGAAATGATATTGATTAGCAGATTGAAGTGAAGCTGATCGGAGGGGTCATCGTTTCAAGGAACACCAAAATTCCCCTGCTAGGAAAACAATGAATCGCAGTCCCTTTCTCTAAGCCCATAAGGTTGGCGGATTGAGTTTCCGGGGACGCGTGCCCATTTGCACTTTCGATACAACGCCGTCTGCATTAGAAAAGAACAAAAGCATTAAGGTACATACTGGGGTGCTTTTTAAGAACCTATCTGGAGAATCCGAACCGTTAAGAGGATACTATCCAACCCTGTTTAATGGCAACCAACTCTAATTATTCCAGTTGAGGAAATATATGAAACTTGTAGATCTTGAAGTAATCTTCCACCTTACATACTAAAGAAGTCACCACTTGTAATTCACTCTTCCGAAATGTCTGCTTATTTTCTCCACTTCAATAGTATTTTGTCCAGATTAATATAGGCAGATCGTATATCTGAAGTAGACCCGGAGTCCTTCGCTCAGAAGAATTGTCCCTCATGAGCTAAGTATTTTACATCAGATTTAAGTTCTGCTTTTGAGAGCACTTTAAACTCTACTTAGCTATTCAATTCAATCCCGAGTGGATAATGGAGACAAACAAAAGAGCAGTGGAATCTAAGTGTGTTAGCCTTATGACTGATTAACAGCTGAATAGAAAAAATGAAAACATGCTCTTTTATATGGTAATGAAAGAATTATTTTAAATTAAGCAAATATACTTTCAAATGTACTTAGAGCCCTCAAAACAGAAGCGGCAATGAAACAAAGAGTGGGATTTAAAGAAAACAAATTCAGAAAACATAACGCCATATCAATTTGTGAGATGTCCAACCAATCCCTCCAAATATCCATTAGTTACACTTCTTGAGTACTTAAACGCATCACTGATCAAAGATTAGTTTTTAGGATGGATCCGATGGCATGAAACTGCTATCCAGTTACTTAGATAACCTGAGGACGACTCGATAGCTCGCGTGTAAGATTTCTAACGTTTAGTCGAGGGCAAAGCAATTTGAGAGATCTTCTCTCGAAGAAAACGAAGAGGGAAGAGATCTTGATTATAAAGGCAACCGAATTTGGTTATCTAGAGCAGGAGAATAGATTCAGAGAAAAGCAAGCAATGCTTCAATTAATTACTACCATGACTTTCTCCCCATTTCCAATCTCATTGTTAATCAAAAAATTTTCTCTTTCAGGATAAAACCCTTTCATTTGCGGAAAAAAAGTTGTTCTAGATACTGCTGACACTTATGATGCAATTCTGGAATGAAGAAGAAAGTACTACTAGAATGTACCTTAAAAGGTTTCGATCGATACCAGCGAGGTCAAAAATCTGAGTGAGTATCAAAAGTGCAGTCTTTTAGAGTACACGCAACGATAAGGTGGCCAAAGGTCATCTGCAGCGTTACCTTGTCCTCAGATGAAGATGTGGCTTCACTCATCTACTTCAGCATGGGTGAGTGGATTGTCTTGCAGCTTTCAGAAAAATCAAACCACTTAGCTTAAAAATAGTTGAACCCTATAATGGAACCAGAAGCGTTGATCTAACTGAGTTAGAGGAGAAAACCAGAAGTCTAAGTCAGAGCATCTTAAATTTAGGCGCACCTGTCCAATCAAGACTTACCTGAAGGAACGACAAACTACTAGCGAAATGGCCAGTCGGCATTGGCAAAGGCCGTGGGACCGATGGTGAAGAAGGGGATGGCTGTGCTGCCAATGTATCCGCGGATATGTCCGGAGTGGAACTCTATGAGGCAAGGCAATACTACATCAAAATTAAATGGACTGCTAGAACCTATCTCCCGAAACTCACAACAGGCAGAAGTGTCAAGGGTCTTTGTTTAGAATCACATCTGGAAGAGATAGAACTTGATGTTGCAGTGATAGTGGATGTCAGGGAAGACGAACTCGACACAGCCCGAGCCAGCTCTGCTTTGGTCTTCATTAACTCTGCACGAAGATTGGCCACCACTTCACGCTCAGCACTCAGCGCGGAGGAGGCAGAATCACGGGAATCCTTCAAGGAGCCAATTTGCTGATTAAGTGAATCCAATTCAGAGTGCAATCTGGAGGAAGAGTGTAGATAAAGTAGAGTAAAGTCGCATTTCTACTTTAGGAGGCCAAGTTGGGAGAGAGATTTTTACATCTAAACTGAGTCGACTCTCCGAAATACTGGAAGATTTGGGGTAAACGGTCACTTCCAACCACGAACCACTGAATTATAAACACTACTATTGGTGGTGGTATAAAGTCGTAGAGGTAACAAAATGGTGAATTTATAAGCAGTGACGTAGCGACGATTTGTAAGGAAGAGGGGGAAGTTGGATCTTAAAAAATTAAATTAAATTAGGAAGATATCAAACTCGAGATATCCCAGAATGACTTCTTCTGAGCAGAGGAAAAGCCTATGCAAAGGAGAGGGTATCTATCATTTTATGCGTTTGTGAACTTCTCTAAGTGCTCTTGACGTGATGCCAGCATACTCCAAACATAGTGTCACTATTTTTGTTTGATAAATGGAAAGTAAAGCTCTAAAATATCAGGTGGCAGAACAAATTGGTCTGACTTTAATTCAAGCCAAATAAGCAGTGTTGCAATAGTGGCAAATCTGCTACCGAAATATCCTAAATAGGGTCTCTGTGGTTTTGTAAAACTCCTAATCACGAAAGCTTTGTGTTATGTGATCATACACGCACGATTCAATCCCTTCCAACACACAATTTCCACCTACGTACAAAGTATACATGCTCATTCATGAGATTCTCACTATCCACCATAGAATTGTCGATTAAATAATAACGATATGCGGGAAGATTCTCTTCTCGACCCTTCAACATAGAGTTTTGTTAGAAACTAAATGTACTGTCGTTTGAACCACATTAAGTAGCAATAGCATATCCAGTCGACCATTTCTCAAAGGCTTATGCATTTTTGTAGCTCCAATTTTTTTAATAGAACCGGACCGCTAGAATATGACTCATCTCCGCTTTTGTTCTAGGTTTTGGCGTCTTTTTTTTGCAACGCCTTACATATTTGTGTGGCCATCTGGTCATTGGAGGGCGACATCTAGCGTTTGGGTCAGGATTCAGTTATTCAGTTTGACATTCTTAAAAAAGATCTTGATGCAGAACATGGGACTGACTGTTGCTTAACAAGTTGGAGTGTTATATGAACTCGCTGAGATCGGTTCGGAGAAGAGAACTGAACCACCTTCTAATCTATTCTCATACTTAGAAGACAAGTAAGATACAAGCTCAGGTTTAAAATCGACAAGTCGCCTTCCTGTAAAGCCACGGTAACGCTGCTATTTCTACGAGTTTAATGGAAGCCATTAAATCAAAGGGCATAGTAGATAAAGCCAGATACATACACCCAGTCAATCAAATAAACAACGAGCTTCAATCAGTCCATTTTTAATGATGTAGAAAAAGCAGAATTAAGAGCTGAAGAGGTGAACAAAAAAGATGGGATTCAATTACTGAGGGCGGCTCCACATATCACATTAGCGCATAGGGCAATTCGGTAACCATAGATATGATTATTTAGATAGCCACTATTAGAATGGAATAGGATTTATTTCAAATGTTTTGGCGAACTTGTAAACTTCAGAATTGATTAACAAAGCCGCTCAAAACCTAGATCATATGTAGAAAAACTGATCTTGGTGACCTATCTGGAGACTTCAAATGGTCAGAAGGGAGATAGTACGGAAGAGATAAGCATCTGCCAAACCTGTTTTCATTCATTCAACTCTTCGTTTTCTTTTATTATGACATAGACACGCAGAATACTACCTAGCTTCACTGTTCCATTTGAAGAGACATACCATGGAAGGAGTTTCTAGGTCTTGAAGCAGCTTTCCAGAGATCATTTAATGTGTCCGTTTATTTGTGCACCTGTTTTGAGCTCCAACAATTTGGAGCCTGACAGATATCCTCTGCTGTTCAGACAAAACAATTCATGAAAATCCAACCAGCTGTTTGCACCAAAATAGGTGGATTAAACACTGATATAACGAAAATGATATCATTGTTCTACCAGTATTAGAGGGTTACAACATTAATGGAATATATTTATTCTGTGTGGACAGGTCAAATTAAATACAACGCCGGCGTAAATAAAGTACCGTGAAGCGATTAATCAACTTTTCCGGGAAAAAAAGATAAGGTGCTACATTTCGAAGTGAATGATAAAAAGGCGGCCATAGTAATTCGGCAGTCCGATTCTCGAATTAACAAGGAAGGAAGTCACCTATCAGAACATGAAAGAGCTGATAGCTGACATCCATGGTAAGAACGCCAAAATTTCCAGCTCATTTGGGTAGCAGGTCAGTCAACAAGACTGTAGCTACTGTTCACTGGGACAATCAAAACAATGGTAATGCCAACGTGAATAGCCCATCTTAATCAAATATTTGCCTAAGAAATGCTTTGTTTCGAATTCGGAATAAATAGTCACAATAATTCACCGATCAGGGTCTCAAATCAACAAGGATAAACTAAATTGGTAAAGTCGGTAATCACGAAAAACTGGCCATAGTAACTACACTCGTAGTTTGCGCTTTCATAATGTTCTAAGAAAATGGCTAATTAGACCGCCACCATCGCAGCCAATCATTCACTGCTTCTATTCACGGGAAACAAATTTTGCATCCATAAACAAATAAAGATAACAGTTTTTAATCGAACGACAGGGAAGTTCGCATAGTTGGAGACTTCCGTGAAGGTAGATTTCAGTGAAGATGGGAGGTGAATTCTTCTACCGACTTTGACTTACCACAATAGCAGGACACTATGTAAAATCCTAGCTTGATTTTAGATCCTGGATTCTTCCGGGAGCTTTTAACGAAGTTTGCAAGCACTGAAAGACAGATTGATTATTCCAACCTCTATTTTTTCCTAGAATATTTGTCACATATGGCTAAATTAGGCCAAGGTGTACTCTGCCCGATTGTTCTGTTTGGTTAAAGGAATAGACAGAAGAGCCCCTTAACCTAAAAAAAAGCCTTGTGGACCTTTTTCATTAAACTACTTTTCAATGATTGCCCACCTTGTCGATTACATCGATACAGATCAGATCCTGATAGACCCTAGTGCTCATGTTCTAAATCTTCAATTTCGACAGATAATATTCATTTATCCAAGTTTTCTGCAAAGAAGTAAACTTTGTGTTACTGCCTTTCCGTCGCCTTTGACCCATCAAAACCAATATTGTGTGAGAGCAACGAAAAATTTGCGTTCGAGCTTCAGGATATTTCTCATTATTTTTTCTGCACCAGAGCTTGCTATCACAGCGATGTCAAGAGTTTAAGTTTTATATCCATCATTTTATTTCAATTCGTCTTGTTTGTAAAAAGAACGATTTCAAGCCAATGCGACTGGTGCTTCGGCGATTTTCTGAACTCAAAAATCAGGTAAATGAAAGTCCGCATGCAAGGGAAGGACTGGAAGGTTCAAAAAGACATCTTTATTAAACAACTCAATGCAGTACTCAATACAAGAAGCATCCATCCAACTTTCGTTTTTGATTCACTGCCTATTAAAGCAATTAAAGCGGGATATCTTATGTGTTCTATCTCACCACCAAGTAACCGAGTTCACATTCAATCGGGTCTGAAAAGTCAATTCAGTCCAATATAATGCTGGTTATAGAGTCCACCAGCACAACACATGCACGTCAATCAAAACCGCAGAAGTAAGGGTTCATTAGATGTAATTTAAATGGTGACGATTTCGACGAACTTAAGAGATGTTAATGGGGGATGTAGATAGCAAAGTACAACCACAGAACACTTCTTAAGGAACCAAGCACAGTATTGTATGCAATTGCATTGATCTTTTAACAGGAGAGTGCTATAGAATAATGGCTTGAATGACGTGACTTCCTCGGGTCTGGTCCGTATTATTTCGAGGTAAAAATCGATCATTTATCTCAGGATGCGAAGAGATAGCAAAAATAGATCAGAATCGTCGAAACTGATATTCACGTTTGCTAATCTATGCAATCAGGTCAAGGGGCAGTTAGTGCTCTCGTGACGAATGCATCAGGGGACTAAGCTCTGGGACTACTATTCAAGCAAGAGCCTTCAGTTCCAACGTACTGCATAGCAATTGAACGAGGCCTTATCAATGAGAGACTTTTCAAAGAATCAAGAATTCAAAACTCACTTTTCGAGTTGAATCTTGTTGGTAGAAGCCTGGAGATTATACTGGAAGAGTTTATCTTGCAATCTACCTGAATTCTCACGTTCGAGAGCAAGCTCCTCTCTAAGAGCGTCAGCAGCTGTTTTTGTTTCGTTGATACGATCTTGAAATTGACGATCGCTTCGCTCTGCAGTTTCTAAACGCTTTTTGAGATCGGCTGAAACGAAACATTATCGGCAAATATGGACATTGACAGAGATAATCACGGGCATGAAAAAATCACTCACTGATTTGAGCAAGAAGGCCCTGTTCGGTGCTTTCAAAGGTCTTGCACTGATCGGACAATTTCGAGTGAAGGGACCGAATTTGTTGAAGCAAAGGCTTGGCCACTGAAGTAGCGGTTTCACCAAGGGACTCGAAACGTGATTCGGATTCCGCTAATTGCTCCTAAAACAATAAAATCAAAATGACTCACGCTCTTGTCCTCTGAATGTAATTCTCTCTTATCGAAGAAGTCTCACCTTAAAAATTGTTCGTGGGCCATTGATAAACAGTGCGAATGACCACCCTAAGCACAGAATAACCTTCTAACTCGTACCAAAATCGTATATTAGTACCTCAAAATCTAGACTCAACCAGTGTGCATTAGCGAGTGACAGGAATGAAAGCATTCATGAAACTTTATCGATTTGACAGATTCTTGAGTGTTGAATTTCTGAAATTAATCAATTCAATTTTCAAAGAAACTCCAATAATCAATAACCTTTCAAATACATTAAAATATACTAAAGTACATTTATTCCATGCGTAATAAGCCAAGGAGACAAATCATTTGAAGCTCTATAAGCAATAGTTTCTCAAAGATATTTAGCCTACCATGTTAACCGAAGACTTATGGTATGGGCAAAATTTTATAAATAAAAAATCGTCTTAAAAAAATGAATGATCCAGACATCTGAGCCTGATTATCCAAGTCGATCTGAAGTAAAACTAAAGCAGTGAGGGGTCACTAGGTCGTTCGGTTGGATGTGAAATGATTAAAAGCTAACATTGTGAAATGAACATAGGCATTGTTTGGAATGCAAATGATGGCAACCCTGAAAAGTATTCAGGCTCATTCATCCTGAAATTTCCTAGAGACAAACGACTTTATTTAATATTTCCCATACAGATCATTTTCGTTTTATGTTGGGTCTAAAAAGAAGTCACAACGGAATGCAACCGACGTCCCAAAAGATACTATTGATAAGTAGATGAGGATATTAGCTCACTCGATAATGTTCAACTTCTTGTCGAACTTGTTGGAGTCGTTGTTCAGTCTCGATTTTCTGGCGAACAGCGGCCATTCGAGACTCCTCCAATTGAGATCGAAGTGTGCTCACTTCATCCCGGAGGCTTTGTTGTTCTTCCTCAACATCATGAATCGCCTCTCCACGGGTTTGCGCCTCGCTCAGGGCTGCGTGAGCAGATGCCAGATTTTCCGCAGTCTCTGAAAGCTTGCTTAAAAAGAAAGGGTTGCTTCCATGAGAGCCGTAATTAAAGGCAGATTAGTACGTTGAAATTTAAACGTAATTTTTAATTATTGACCGTTTTTGAAATTTGATTACATACATAATAGCAAGCGACGAAAAATTTACAATCTGGGCAGACACGCACGTGGCAACCCTAACAGCAACAAAGAATCTGACCTCTATCAACTTCGAATATGCTGATGAATGAAAGTTGGAGTTGAGGAGCGACATCAAGTATGGTAAAGTGTTCAGCAGTCGTTTTGGGAGTGCGTAATTATAATCGACGTCATTGTTTGATGAATGGAAAAAGCATACATGAAACATATCCTCGGTTTGAAGAAAAACCGGACCCGAAATTTAGACACCAAACACAACGAGCAGACGAAGTTGTCTTTTAAATACGAACACTGCAAGAAATAAGTAACCAGAAAATGTCAAGAAGGGTTGTCAAACAAGACTCAATATTTCTAACATATTATCTCAACTTGAGACTTTCACTTTCAACCAATACATGAGATACGTGAAAATCGACCTGGAAGTACTTGGAATTAGCAACAATCATCCTGAAAGAAATGCCCTCTATACGTTTTTCCACGCTAACCTTGAGTTAGAATTTATAGAATGATCCCTTCATTTAGAAAGCCTTCACTTGCAGTTTATAACGAGTCTCACTGTCATCTATAACAGACGCAGCTTGATTCGAAACGACTGAAAGGCCATATGTAGAACTTCAATGAGGAAGCATGTATGATGTTTTACAAATTCCGTCTGAATTCGCACGTGGCCCAACAGTTAACTTTCTAAGGTTTTAGTCGGGTTTAGTGAGTGATTTTAAGAACTAATAAAACGGCTTTTTTATATCAAGCTTGGCTTTACTGTCGGTTTGCGAGTTTTGGGAAAAAAATCAGCGACATGAGCCTGGAATTCGTGCAACTCAACAAGACCCTCAAAATTCGATTTAAAACCGAAGCGCAAAAAACCAAAGGAACTGAAAAATAATGCTGGGAGAAGGTGACTAAATAGTGCAAGATCGATTTTGAACTGGGCAAATCAAGACCCAGGGGACAAAACTGCTTTCACCAATCTGCATGACATGCGCAGCACTTTGGGGTTTATACACGGAAGAGGATGTGACGAACGGACACGGATGGACACCACGGAGAAGTTGCGATTTCTGTGCTTTCCATCATTAAATACGCAGAAATGAACCGAGAACTCGGTTCTCCAGATCTCTAACAAGTTTCGGGACAAAGAAGAGAACTGAGTTGACTTGAGGACATTGGAGCAGGGGACAGTCAAAAGAGAAGCCAGAAAGGAGGCTGGTTCACAACATGACACTAAATACCAATTTCTTAAACTTTTAATGCTACCAATATTCCAAAATCACAAGTCTTGTATGATTTCTCCAATAGAGAGCGGGAAAAATCAGCCAAATTAAATTACAACAACCACTTAATGACCAGCAGCACCACGGGACTCGAATACACCTATTCGAACCATGTAGATGATCATTTCAAACTCTTGCGCATACGCTGATGGAATTCGAACAGGCGTTGTCTGACAATTTAAAGGCAGAAAAACAGTTTTTAGTTACTTCTATCAACCAATGCACCGCCTTTTTAATAATTCAAATGATTAACTTTCAAAAAAGTCGAAAATATTTATAATCACAAACCCAATGCAAACTCACCTCTCCAGTTCTAAGCGCATTCTGTTCAGGCCCTCAGTTTTCGCCTTTGAGGCTTCCAACTCCATCTGTTTCAAGGCAAATGAAATTATTACGCAGATTTTATAATTTTTTGGAAAAAGAATTAAGAAAAACAGGCTTCCATGGAGGCAAAGTGGGAACTAACCCGCAAGGCCGAGGTATCCTTCTCCAATTTCAAATTTTTGCGAGTAATTTGATTTAAAGATTCTGTTGATGCACAGATATAAACAATGGCATAAAATTACTGTGAAATTAGCCAAACTCCATAAACTTTTTCACTAACATTCACCTTGGAGTTTGCTTTCGTTGCTTTGAAGGACTGAGACGTTCGATTTTAGGCTCTCGATTTCCATTTGTGCCTTAGTGAGATTATTACTGGAATAAACAGAAAACGAATCAATAATACATGTAACTTCAGAGAAAGAGGCGCAAAATATGCGCCTACTTAATTTTCTGCTTATCCGACTCTAGCGCTTTGCATTTCGAACGCAAAGTTTTCACGAAATTGTTTGCCTTCAGTTGTTCTTGAGCCATTCTATTTCCCTCTGAGAGAAGATCTGTCAATTGGGCTTCCTTCTCCGCAAGAGCGTTTTCCAACCGAATGCACCTTGACCTAAAGCAATACCATAACTTCAAAAATATTTATACTTAGTAAACATAAGTAGACCGGTTGGTGCAGGTAAACTGTACTTGAGAGACTTTTCTTGTTCAAGGTAAGTGCGATTGAGGTTGAATTCGGTTGGTCTAATGGCGGAGGCCAATTGATTTCGAAGCTGATCTCGTTCACGAGTGGCTGCCTGAAGTTTTTTCTCAGCAGCTGCTAAACGTTCAGTGAATTCATCTGTCAAAGATTGGAGATCTGCTGTATTGAAGTCGTGGGGAAGTCCGGCTTCCTCTAGTTTACTAGAGTAACAAATCGATAGGCTGAAATCACAAGCGAAATACAAGTATGAAAGTTTAAATAAATGAACGTACGTATGAAGAAATTCATTAACTTCTTGAAGTGAGAGATTGGTTCGACAGATCTCCACCAGCTTTGCTTCTCGAGCTTCGAGAAGTTTGGTTGCCTCAGCAAGTTTCTCCCGACATGAAAAAAAAAATCAAATTAAAAGTGCTTTTAAAGAACGTATGATCTAAAGTCTAGAAAGATAAACCGTTCGACTTATTTTCACAAACAACAAAAACAAGTGAATCAACCAGGCTAATATACTAACCTGGTATAGGACATCTAGATGAGTAGATTCTAAAAGCAGCAAACACAAGTTCATTATTAGACGAAGTTTTTTAGGCTAATCAATGGTTCAAAACATGTTACAGTCAAACTCATTATGCCGATTAAGGAAACATGAGATGTTGTTTAGAATGTTTCTGATCGAATTCGGTTTCCATAACCCCAAAAGCCATGTTCGACTCTGCCCATGAAATAATTCGCTTCTTAAAAGTTTTCTGGAAACCGCTTCTCCAAAGCTTAATCACTTCTCCCCTAGTGAAACTAGGACACTTGCAGTTTTAATTTCATACATTGATATTACTCCAGTGTAGCAGCTGAAAGTAAAGATGTAGTCTTAAGATCTTCCACCCATGGATACGAACATAGTGACCAATCGAACATTCAGGCTTTAAAACGCCACTCGCAGTTCGAGTTACTTCATTCAGTGAAGGCGCTATTAGAAACAAAGAGTGAATATGCCTAAACAAGTAGCAGGACAAGTCTTGAAGATGCGCTTGGATACCTCAAAAAGTCAGAACGATGTAGCTTAGAAGCATAAACAATTCAGTTGTAGTATGAGCGTAGCTATTGAATTCTTCAAGTTTTTGCCGAAATTTGCAAACAATGGAGAACAATGATAGGTGATCTGTGCTCTTCATTTCAGGGTATTCATCTCAACCATCTGTGTTTTCCGAGTCACTTCTTATCTAGCTAGAGGAATCGAACATTTATTGAAGGATGTTTGAAGATAAAAGCATCTTCTGAAGCATATTTTCAGCGAAGAGAAGAGCTCAAAAAGGATTGTCAATTTCTCATTGAAAGATTGATTCAAGAGCAGACGTGGCTTTGAGTTAGTTAAAATATATCTTTCGACTGATCGGAAGTGAGATGGTGCCCATTGATATTGAAATTGGAAGACGGGGCTATTTCACAACTACATAAATACATGTGTATATCCAACCAAAAGTATCAAAGCTGATCTTATCGATTACAGCGACCTCGGTTACTACTAACTGTTTATACTAATGAAGGGAAGACCAAAAAAACACATAAACTCTCCTGAAGGAAGCAGAAGTATTGATGGTTCTAAGAATCCCTCAAAGTAAAACAAAACAACAACAAGTCAACTAAATAGACTGATTGAAACGAACGAAAAAAACGAGTTCAAATAAAATAAACGGTTTCCAAATGTAAGACTACAGCTGCTAGATAACCACAAAAACACGCTTATTTACGGTTCAGAAGTCGGCTTAAATAAGTATCTCATAAGCGTTAAACAAAAACAGAACGCAGGTCTAAGCCAATAGCACATCAAGTACAGTCAACCCATCAGTGATTATCAAACGGTTAGAAGTAGTAGACAATGACAAATGTAGGCTTTTGTGAAGGTCGATGTCAATGAAATTTCAGCTAGGACTGAGATACGCATTCTGTTACTAACTGTTTGACTTGCACACCCAAAACCCAAAACCCTGATATGGACACGGATTTCGAACAGTTCTGTGAAGTTTTTTTAAAACTGCAAAGCAGATCGATAGATTAGTTTGACCTTTCATTTCACCCAAAGCTAAGACCGAAAGAAGTACCGAGACCCAGAAGCACGTAGTTTACTTACTATAGACATAAATTCAAAGGCGAATGCCATACGCGTACGTTTTAATACCCCAAACAAAACATGAAAATTGAAATATAATCAGTCAGAGGTATTTCACACAGATTTGTGAACCGATTAACCATCGACCATAAGTAAATAGCGAATAAACTGGTATAATGAAAGAGCAGGCGGGAGAGGTTTCGTAAATGCCAGTTTTTTTCCTATTTTTGAATGCTCTGCGAAATTATGAAACTGCAAGAGAACTCTCCTAACATTAATAGTTTTACTTTTAACCACGCAGTGTACCCGCGCATTAGAAATTCAAATTTGGTTTCAAAACGAAACAATCAAAGCAATATAAGTTTTTAGGGCTGATTTCGAAAAGAAAGCGTCCCAGTGAATGCCTAAACAGTCTAAAAAGACTCTTCCAGCGGAAACACTTTAAACATACACATTTCACGATGCTAGAGATTAGTTGCTAGACTTGAGGGTTTTTTAGCTCAATTTGTGACCTTCATAATCGATAATTTAGCGATGAGACTAGAATGCAATGTTATTGATGTAGTAATAAGGACTCCAATTCAAATGTTGAGACTAACAAAATATTTTTGAATTAAGCAGATGATAAAATAAAAAATCGATAAACCTTACTGAAAATAAATAAGTAAAAGACCAGTTTAATTTTTTGCAGAGGCACTACTTATTGAATTTATCTTCGTGGGAAAAATTGATGACATTGAAATTGACTAACCTGAAGGGCCAATACTAAAGTAGCCACGAGGAAGAGCCCTGCAAAATAAAAACAGCAGGAAAATCCCCTATTAAAGGAGTCTTCAATGTAACCTTAAAAAAGGCAAATATTTAGGTAGGACTACAAAACGAAATACGAGAAAAGAAAACGCCTCAAGAAGAGAGACTGCGTTCATAGCCTGAGACTAATTTAAAGATTGAAATCGGATCTTACGCAGCATTAATCTGAAAATGAAAATAAAAAGAACCGAATGTCCTAGAAAATTCGCAACAATATTTATTATAACAAAAGTTTGTCACTTAGTTGAACCAATTCGACACCATTTATTTCGAATAAACTGTTTATATACATAAATTTACTGTTTTCCTACCCCAAGCTCGATGCTGAACAGACATTCAATGCACATCAATAAAGACTGTGCGCCCATAGTATCTGTCGTCAAATCATGAGCTACCGTTAAGGGCTGCTCGATTCTTATCGATTTAGGGCTTCCAGTGGTGAAAGTTGAACATTGAAATATGAAAGCGGTCTTAGGTCACTTAGATAACGCGTATTAGTCACAGCTTACACATTTTGATGCGGCACCAAATCATCGTATACAGAAGTGCAATTGGAGATCACTTCGATCTCCGAGCTGGTTGTTGTTCCAACGGATTCATCATCAACACGCGGTTTCACCAGACTGGAAGATACAACAGCAGTCGTTACATTAGGGATATTTTCATTGAAGCTTTCAACTTCTTTTTTGATGCCTTCATTCTTTTCCTCAACCTCCTTCGGAGTGATTTCGTCTTCTGTCATTGAAGAAAGATCCTGACGAGGCGGAGCTTCTGCAGCTAGGGTTCCAGAAGTACTCATGTCCATGGAATAATGCTCATCTCTTTCTGCTAGAGGACTTGGTGATCCTGCGGCAGCGCTAGACAATCTCTCCTAAAACAAGGAAAATTTGTATGCTAAGCTATGGTAGGCTTAGAAATAGAAATAGGTAATATTCAAGGGTTTGTGAAGCTGAAAAAGCATGGAATTTTAGCTTTAAATGGCGAAAACGCCCTCCCATGAATTCCTTCTAACTCTCTATGCAGCCCCAGTAGAGGGTTGGTGGAATACTTGCAAATCTTATGATTACGAAAAATTATACAAAACGATCGTCATCCACTTCATCAAATGGAAATCGGATATCAGTCAACATAGCTCAGCAGAACAAAAACTCCGAAAGGAAGAGGATGTGAAAACTGCCACTATATAGATTCGTCAGGGCATTATTTGCCTTCCTGCTGTAAAATCGACGAATAGGCAACCAGGACTTGTCAGGCCATTAGATAAGGAATGCGTTCCCTTTATTATGATATGAATAAAGGGGTCATACAAGGACTAAGCAAACACAAATTGAATCTGATTCAGAACAGCCCAATTGGTAGCCGAAATATTTATCCCAAATAACGCTTAAATAAGTGCCTGATTATCAAAAAAAAAGGCCTAGTTATTTGGCCTCAAAGGCTTTATAGCAGCTTGTCAAAGAAACGGATCATAGTCAATATATTTAACACTGACATCTGAACCATCCTAGGATTGAATTATCAACATTTTCTATCAGCAACTCAGCCTCGACGACTGCCTGCCGTTTGCCGATTTAGATTATACTGACGGATTGTTTTCTTGGCGCTTACAAAAGTAAAAGCGAATTCATAAATCGCTCAAGTTGGCGCGAAATTTTTCTAAGCATGCCTAAACTTCAAAGTTGTTGAATGGTAGGCAGAATAATTATCAAATCCTTTCTGGTAGAAGCAGAGGAGTCTACTCAGACAGAGCCTTTGAGGTCTCGATCCACTGCCGTAGTTTAACTAAATAATTCTGTTCGGTCTGATTTAGACACCTTTCTAGACTGAAATACGGATAAGTTGTCCACAAAAATATTTGTATTTCGTCTTTGATCTTCTTTATAAATGATTGGGCAATTTCATATAGTCAATGAGGAATGAAAATCAGGTATTTGGAAATTTCGCTCAACTATAGATGATGGAAAACCAGTTCCGCTAATGATTAGGCTATATTAAATCAACGGAAAATTCCCCAAATGCGCATTAACAAGAGTGGACTGCGTTACAGCGTTTACTTTTAAAATTTCGGAACTGTTCAAGTTGGAGCAAATGTCAAGCGACTTTCGGACAATTTTCCAAGAGAAATCGTTATTTAATGAGGAAGGCGATGAAATTAAATAGTAAAACGACCAGAGTTGAAAAGCAGAAAGGAGAATGCTTGAAAGTAAGGCAAAAGATTAATTGAAGTCTTAAGAGAAGAAGCTAGAAGAGTGATAATCTTGCTGTTGCTGCTACTCTGAAGTTAAATGATAAGACTATGATTTCGGCCAATTTAGATTTAGACGCCTAGCGCGAGTTTTAAATAGGTTAATTTTAGGGAATTATATACTGACGAGACAAACTTAAATTGCGCATTTAAATCATTTTAAGTGGGAGAGAAGAAATTTTAATATCGTTAATTGATAAGCAACTTCAAAGTGGGTTTCGAGATATGAAGGAATGTAAAAACGGAGAAACGCCTCAATGGTTACAAACTTCGATTGAGATGCCCATTTTATCCTGCGCTATATCTTCTTTAACCGTTTGAAGTCTACAGAGAAGCAGTTATGATCTTTCAAGCTATTGGATTGGGCGTGAATGCAATTTCTCCTACAATAACCAGAAAGCCCCAACGGAATTAGTGAGTGTTACTTTAGTGAAGATAACCATATCCGATTCGCAAGACTGTTCTGCACGGGTACTGTTATATATGTTAATAGCAGCGATGTAGCAGAAGATACTATAAGTGAAGACCTATCCCACCTCCGTTAGTACTAAGTTTATTAATAATGATGATCAGGTATAGAAAAAGAATTCGAAAGTTTGGAATACAATCTGTTTGCATAAATAAATAATTGATAATAAATAATTGAACGACCAAAGTTAATCCACTTTAAGTACACTATCAAGCTGTTTCTACTTCGTATCTAAGGACAAACATGTATTGAAAAGATTTTCTAACCTTCTTCTCGGAGTCGCAATGATTGGTAATCCAGTCAGTTGTTATATGAATGTAATATAAACTTAAACTCCTAACAAAGTAAGTCTTAAATATATCTGTAAGTACGGGTATCAGTCGCATTTCAATGAAGACTGCCATATGGTTTTTCCCACCATAAGTTGACCTGCGTGGTTATTTAGAGACGGACAGTCCAAATACTCAGATTAAAAAATGCCCGTTTGAAGTTTCTAAGGCGTTTTTTCAGATTTCCCTAACCACTTAAAGGCAGTGTTGAGTCATTTCGTCTGCTTTTCAAAATCAAAGTTCCTATCCCAGCCAAGCCTAAGACAAAGCTATGATAACCTTTTTTGATTACTCTTTTGCAGATCAATATTTTACGATTACTGGTGGCCGTTTCAGTCAATAGTTGGGCCCCACCGGATCCCAAACTATGTCACCTAATGAACTGAATAGTGCACACTTAATCAGTCGCATTTTTCCAAGATTCGTCGCGTGGCTATTTATTTGACCAGGCCATATCACTTCAAAGCGTTTAAATATCCGCGAAGACTGACGAGTGTAAAATACTACACAAATATTACGACTCTATTCTTATAGTTCAACACCTGGACTTACTAACCACACTGGTTAAATGTTGCTCTAAAACGACTCCTAAGTCTGAAAAGCACATCATTCAAGATAGATCGAGGCTAGCATTCATAGGGACTGGAAATAGTGGTAATACTCTTGGGAAAGAAGACAGTATTCCTGAAGAAGTCAAGAGAAGTTACCTTTTAAACACTGTCCTCAACTCCATAACGAAAAGTATATTAAATTGAAAAAAACACCATAGGGATAAAATTTAGTTGCTTTAGACGATCTATTTAATAATATTCAATCGACAAAAGATTACGGGACGGAATGGAAGGTCCAAGGGTGATTTAACATAACCACTCGCCCGGTTCTGTGAAAAACGAAAATGGTCTAGTGTATTCCATAAAAAATTAAAAAAAAATGTAAGGCCGCCGAATTCAAAGAAGGCATAGATCTAAACAAGAGCGGAGATTAATTTAGACTATTTATCGAAAACTCTCCCAAAGCGATCTAACTGGTTCTTTGGACAGATGACTATTTAACCAGGTTAGAGCAGAGTGACAGCCATTTCTCCTGGCATAACTTTGTCAACCACGTAGATCAGAAAGGGGTTTCAGCTCACCTGATCGTGAAGGGCCGATTCAGAGGAACCCTCGGTAATCTCCGACTCGGGCATAGGACCAGAAGAAAGGGAAGATGAAATATGGCGGTCGCGCACTGGTGTAGCAACTTTCACTGACTCGGTGACGTCAGTGACCGTCATTATTTGGTAGGCTTCGGAAGGTAGGAAACGATTCCCGTCGAAATCGAGAAAAGTTTGAGAGCGTGAGGGAGCTATATATTGAGAAAACAAGATCAAATCAAATCTAAGAAAGCGAGTTGGATAGACTATTAAAACACGAATAAAACGATATACCGGGAATAGGTACGCTTCCAATGACTTACCAAGTAAGATGAAAAAAGACCGATAAAAGAATAAAATTGTACAGTAAAATACTGAAGCTAGATGTACCACATTGTGAATTGCTAACAACGGGTGGAGGAATCTTTGATTTAAATGACACTTGTATAAAAAAGCGCTCACACGATCTGCGAAATGAGCTCTTCATTTTAAGGCATAAAAAAGACGAAACACTGAAGCACACAGCGACACAAATAAATACAGAAACAACCGGAGGGAGTTTCATGACAAAGAACAGAAAGATAGGCTAACGGGAATATAAAAATGCAAAAAAAACCAAAGCAGCAAGCGATGTCCTATGTTTTACGATGCAACTTAAAAAAGCAGGACTGAAATTCGGACAGAGAGACCTTGGCAAGAGAAACCTGCTCATGATAAGTTTGCGAAAAGAACCACGGTGTTACTGCTCATCAGTTTATCAAGTGAACCTTACGCTGATCACCGACTTGGGGTAGGTCTTCGTGTATATCAAGAACCTTGTCTAGTTTTCGCTGTGCCTCTTTAAGAGCTGAAGTTGCTAGCTTGGAAACGCTAGTGACGGAAGACCAAAAAGCCATTTCGGAGACTATACAATGCCCATTGTGAACAGTGAGGTTAAATGGAAAATAGCCCATCAGCCATGTTCTGAAGGCATTATTAAGTGGCTTTTGCATAATATATACCAAAATGGTGACCACAATTCGTGGTAGATCATTTATCTGTTAAAGGTGGCTACTGAGCAAAAATCAATCCAAAACTGTCATCGACGTTTCCGATTCAAGTACGGTTACCTTCTAACCGTTGCTATTACGATTACCTAGTAAAACTAAATTCATGCACCTCAGATATAGCTGATATGAGGTGTGTGGTTATGAAGCCCATGATGCGTTTGTTTTCTAGAAAAAAAGAGACCAAATTTAACCGTAGTTTCAATTTGCTAATCGATGACCACCCACAAATCATATATATATAGTTGACCCAATCAGAAAAAAAGTGCAAACGTTGTGACCCTGGTGCGCTGTTTTAACTTTGACGATTTTGTCGATATCTTTGCAGTTCATGCTGTCATCTGCTTCACTATTTCAAGCAGATGAACCGCGTCCAGTACGCTATAACCTATAAGCCTTTATAACGATTTGTGTCGTGTCAACCAAAATGAATGTCTATTCACGCGACTTTTTCAGCAGTCTGAGCCCATCAGAACGATTGAAGACATATTATACTGTCTGAAATAAAAGCCTTTTTTCGTCTATAGCTTAAGGGAACTCTGTTCGTTTGTTCTCATGTTTAATTCCTAATGGGATTTTCAATATGGTATTTTCAGACCGACATCTTAGATCAATGCCATGCGTTTGACAAAGTAGAGGAAATAATGTCAATAAATCGCGTTCAATAAGCTTTAATATTCCCGTAAACAGCGACAAATCACCAAAATATTCGAGTGTTCTTAGTAGCTTCGCTTGGAAATCCTTAATTTTGAAACTGCACAATCGAAAAGATTTTGCGCATTCTGTTCAAAGAATGAATTCGTGCTATTAGTTTTGAGCAGAGAATCAAGCGAATCCATCCAATATACATACATTCAGTAACTTAGTAATTTTGCATGTTTTAATAAGCCTTTCACAAGGCGCTTTCGAGCAATCACTGCGGGCAGAGATTAGTCTTTTAGCTTAGTTATGGTGGATGATGTGCCTAAGGATCGTGTCAAGGAGCTTCGGTATTTTTTTTGTTAGCTAACAAGTTTAGGCAGGAAACAGTGCTTTGCCGGGTCAAATACCATAACAATCTGCCGGAACTACCCTTTGATCCCAAGTTTTTGGCATATCCATTTGAATCGACTAGATTTGTGCAGTATGCTGCGACATCTCTCGAGAGAAACCATAAGCATGAATTACTCTGTGAATCAAATGTTGGAGTAGATGTTGATCTTATTGACCCGGATGCGTTCAAAATTGATCGCAATGGTAGTAGTTAGTTGTAAATCTGTTTATTTTATAGTTCCTATGCACCCCGATGATGAAAAGTTACTGGAAGACGATGACCCCAATGCAATCAATGATAGGAGGTATTGTTTTCTATCAATTTTTCATTTAATAGATCTCGTCATCGCCGTTCCGTGGCATGGTTGCGCAAAACGGAATATCTATCTACGGAGCATTATAACAAGTGGAATAAGTCTGAAAAAATTGAAACGAAACTTGGTCACAGCGTTAAGCAACGTTTTTCTGAAGAGATTGTGTATCGAGACAAAGATAGTCAAATTAGAGCTATTGAGAGTACGTTTACTGCGGCTAAGAAACCAATTACTCGACATTACAGCAAACGGGACGTTCATGCTGTTGAAGTTTTGCCCATTCTCCCTGATTTCGTCTTATGGAAGTATCCCTGTGCTCAGGTTTGTCCGTTTTTATCCCGCTTTACACATTCAGGTTATTTTCGACGACGACCCGACTCGCTCTACCGAACACCCCGAGGAAGTCAATGAAGCTGTCATTAGGTATGTCTTCAGTTTGAGTCACCTGTCATGTCTTCATTATCTTCTTTGATTTTAGAGGCATGGTGGATAACATGGGTGATCATTTTGTCGTATACTTTTTGCCCTCTGAGGAGACCAAGGAACAACGTCGTAGAGATGCCGAAAATCATGTTGCCTACGTAGAAGACATGTTATATGAATATGAAAAAGCTCGAGAATACAACTGGAACGTAAAAAACAAGACTATGGCGAATTATGAGGAGAGTTACTTCTTTGTCTTTCGTGATGCGAGCGAAGGTACGCCGGGCTCTGATGCTTTTCAGTTTCTTAGTGGATGTGTGGCCTATTATATTCGTTTCCCTTTCCAAAAGAATATCCTGCTGGTGTGTTCTATAATGAGCTGGAAACACGTGTCCGTCTCAGTAAGCGGCGCAAGGTTCACTCGGCATTTGGTGGCTCACAGCCCATTCGAGCAGACACAGGTAAAGTACGACTAATGGTAAAGCACCGCGAAACTAACTACCAAGAAACCCAAGCTCAATTGGCACGTTTGGACATGCTCAAGCATGAATCAGAGTTGGAGGAAGTAGAGGACGGTATTGAGACTACTCTGGGAGAAAGTGAAAAATTCGAAACGGTTCAGGAAGCTGGTGGTGATGGGGAAGCGCAGGGCGACAATTCCTCCATAAACTCTTCCATTTCTTCACCTGTGGGTAGGTTCCCTTCTATTTTAAAATACCCCAACAGCCCATATTTTTCTTCGTTATTGATGTTGTTTATGTTATATGTTAAGCTGGGACCTCGGGAAGACGTTCAAGCATCCACAGATCTGAGGATGATGACGGAGCCGATCGTAGTAGTTCGGAGGAAGATAACAATGACTCTGAAAAGGCAGCTGACCGAAGTTGCCGACGAACCGTCAATGTCTTTTCTTCTTCAGATGAGGACGACGATAATCATCAAGAGACCCAGGTGCAAGTCCAGCACAACCCCCATCAACAGTCGGACTCCTCTGACCTATCCAATGATAGCTCTCCTAAACACGCTCTCTTTTCATCTAACCGAATCGGTCACAAGCGACCATCTCCTGAGGGTAAACAAGCTTTGGCTTTCTTGGACTTTTGATTCTTAATGTCAAATGCTGTCACTGGTTCTATGTAATCCCATTCTTATTGAATTAGAAGACAGCGAAAGTGAAGGAGAGAATTCACTATCGCCTCCTTCTAAGAATCGCCGACGTCAGGGCTTTAGCCCTTCGCGTACCCCTTCTGGCGCCTCCGTTTCTAGGAGAGCTGCGCTTAGTGAGAGCGAAGATGACTTGAGCAGCCTCTCTGACTAGGGTCAACTCTAGCGAGCACGATACGAAACATGACTTTTAATCCGTTTCCTTTTGTAAATATGCAACAAATGTGTGTTTTAATGTTTATTGAAAGTAAAGTGATGTTGCTTTTCTGCGCTGATCTCTCAGAACTGAATAGATTGAAAGCTGCTAAGCCATCAATATAGCTATTTCCTTGCGGTATATTCGTTGGCCTTAGGCCGATTCTACTAGTTTGGATGAATTAGCTGCTACACTTAATCAACTTTGCTGCTTTGCTGGAATCGCTTTAATCCCTGATCTCACCCTTTAAACTATCCGTGCCTACTCGTGCACTTATGGGGTGTATAGAAAGATCTGGACTGATTCTAGGCCATGTTTCACTTTCAGTTTCCATTTTTTCGATGGGGGAAAGGTACGAAATCTGAATTTTAGTACGTCCTCCGTTTGTCTAAATTACGGTGCGAAGAAAATTAAGTTTTAGATTTTCCGGTGGTAGTTATGCCTTTGATAATGGTCCAACCCTCACTTTGCGGCCCAGCAAGACTCTGGAGAAGAGTGGAAATTACCAGCCTTCCCACGCCAGCGGATTAGTACGTCATTCCAGAAGACTTGAGCAGTCTCGTAACCAGCTATCTACGAGGGCGAACAATAATCGTGAGACGGCAAGCGGGACGGTAATTTGCACGCAGACGAGGTCGAGGTGATTGCGCGGTTAACAATAACGTTTATGCAAAATGCCTTACTGACCAGCCACAAACAACGCTGATTGGCCGATTCAAAGGAGAAATATATAAAAAAAGCCCCTACTTTCTGACGAGTGATGCATTATTCGATTGTTTGATGTTGCCGACTTCGTGAATAAAGGAGTTATTTGTGAGATGTCTAAGTCAGAGACCCAGACACCGTAACATCACGATACGAATCGAAATGGGGATACCGACTGGCCAAGACGAAGAAGACAGAATTTTACAGAAAGCCTAAGCAGATAGTTCATCAGTACTCAATTGGCTGATGGTCTCTAATCTTTGTTTCTAAATAGTAATGTCGTCAACAGCGACTTAACGTTATCTTACTGGTATGGTAAGCAATCAGAAGCGGAAGTTGCTTTGGTGTCCAGTTCTATATATTGTGAACTGTTTTCGCCATAAGTTTATGCGCCCAAGATATAGGCAGCCACTCAAAAGAACGAATGTCGGTTCTTTCTTTTCACCGAAGATTGCTAACTGAGGAAGGAAAAAGAAAGAAGTGTTTGGAATCATGCGCCGTTCAGGTCCATAATCCTCTTCTCTGAACAGAGAGCAGCACATGCAGTTCCACTAACCATATCCGACTCGACTGAACGCAGTTGGGTACGTGAAAGTCTTTGACTTAGTAGTTCGACCTCTTTCGGTTGAATTAATCTCTCATTCGTCGCACAATATCGCCTCATAGTCATAGCTGAGCCTCGAATGGTGTACAAGGATGATTTGAATGTGAGGCACCTATTCAGGAGCTGCGCGAATCCTGCATGGCGTCCAGACTTGTCATCGAATTCCACTTCGATAGTGCGATGGTTAACCGGACATAAGCGCGCTCTGGGATCATCTGGACGCAAAATCGTGATCTTGCAATTTCCCCATTGCTCAAGGCGTCGTAATCTAGGATCCTTATTATACGAGGACACTATAACATCGAATTCAACCGGGACGTAGATAATCTGTTTTGAGACATCGTAAGCTTTGAGTTTCTATATATCGATGAATGTTAGTATATATTGTCTGCTTACCCGCAAATGAGTATGAATCTTCTGAACCGCTAGAGCAAAGTCTATCGGAAGAAATACTTCTCGCAACAAGCCACCAAATTCATGAATACAAAAGGTTATATCGACTAGCCTGACGTAGATGAGTGCCGGAATCTCATTTATATACTCAATGATTTTGCTCAACTGATCAATTAGTTCAGTTATTTCATGAATATAGGGACTATAGGCTAGAACTTGCGAAATATTTGTCATGACTTCATGAATTTCCTTGACTTTACAAACCAGTTTAGGACAGTTTTCGAAATCAAATTTGTCAATTTTACAGGGACACCTTTTCAACGCTTCAAAAAAGTTATCTATCAGGTTGTAAAGTTTGTTGATATACTTTTTGGCTTCACCTGTTTTCTTTTCATTAGCTGGTTGAGCACCAACGTCACCCTTGGGTAGACCAATCGAACTTGCTTTGGACATGAATGTTCGCCACTTTGCCTGTCGACGGCGAGCGTTTCCAGCTCGGAACTCTTCGGGCATACACTCCTCACACTCCACGACTTCAGGACTTTCAAAGTCATCACTTTCCTGGACGGCTTTTTTTTCTGGAACCGAACAACTCTCCCTGGAAATCTCTGATTTGAGCTTGCAGTCACTTTTCATTTGAGTATCTTTTGCCTGAACACACTTAGGCTGATTATAGATCTTAATCGAGGCTCTGCAACAACTCATGAGTGAAATTGAGACTCTGAAACAGCAAACACGAAATTTCTATATACAAAGCCGTTTTGAAGATCGAGAAAGTGAATGAAAGTGCTGCGAACTAATCAATTGATTCCTCGGGCACGTGAGTTGAATGGCACGTGATATTCCAGAAGGTATCAGCAACGAATTCAATCTGTCGAGTCAAAGGTAAAACTTGTTGCCAATCCAACTTCAGTGGTAAACCTAAAGAGTGCGGCTCCTTCACTTTACGTATACACGAGGAAATCGGTATTCTAGTCGTCACTTGGCTGTCCCTTGAGCAAACGTCTGCCATAAGGTATTGCAAATCGCCACCATTTTGATGAATTGCATTCAGTTTGTCCGATCTAAAACTTCTAAATAATTTCTATTTGGCTCTTTAATTTAAGAATTCGAAGCTTTGCGGGTGATGATGTGAGATAATTCATATTGTCGTGTCATATCATCGCTACACATGACTTCATAGGAAGCGATTAGTTTCGCAACTTATTGGGTGGCGTTCGGCCATTACTTTACACTCCATCTCGCAACTGTAGTCTTTTCGGTAATGGCACCAAGCCATATCGCGAGTCGAGGCATCTCTATCACTAAGAAACACCTCGAAAGCTTTCTCTTGGTCCAGTTTAGTTTAATCAGGACAAAACTGGCGATTTAGTGTCGCCCAAAATTTGATGAATTAAGATGGTGTCTAATTTGACCTTGATTATTATCGCAGATTTCCCATGAAACTCTTAATATGCATAACATTATCTGCGAATCGTTATTCAAATACAATCACCGTGCCCTATTAGTTACATGGGAAGGTTCATAATGCTTCACTATTTTTCACTAAAAGAAGATTTTCAGGACTGTAATTTGTCGTCCATCCGCAATAGCTAAAAGAAGGTAAACAGTTACTGCTTCAGAACTTTTAAGTTTCATGCACAACCAGCCAGACACAGGTAAAAATATAAACAATGTAAACTTTCTGTCTTGAAAATAAGTTAATGGATCCCGCCGCGACCACAACCCCCTCTTCCCGATAATTAGACTATCTCGAACTATTTTTATTTTATTTTATTTTCTCCCCACCCATTAGGGCAAGTCCCAAGGACTTATTGGGGGTACAACAGAAGTACAAATAGCTTTTATAGCAATTAAGCACAACAGTTAACACAGAACAGTTGAAACGCTTGTTGACGTCTTCGTTTGTCTGGTCGCTTCTTTGGCATGGTTTCATCGTACAGGTAGCAGTTCAGCTTCGTCGTGGCACCTCGTCCGTTCTCGTCCGTCTTCATGTCTCCTACTAGAAATCTTTCGAAATTCTAACGGAGACTGCATTCATTGCTACATGCACGTGCTTTCCACATTGCAGTTTGAGAACATGAATCCGGTTATTTACATCGTGCCGCGTGTTCCAAACTGTAAGAAGTTGTACTTCTGCTGGCATAATCTCATTTTATACATCCGGAGGGTGGTTAGTCCTAACCGGCCACCTCGATGTAGATGAATGTGCAACCGTTTGGTCCACACTTCACGTCCAAGCAGATTTTGATAACTAGTAATAGTGCGAATATGTAAGCTCGTTACTTAGTGAGGTATGTTAGAGGAAAATCGCCTCTCAACTGAAGTAGATAAAAATGAAATGAATAAGACGTTCTGCTCAATATCGGGATTTCTCCATGTTTTCCTGCGAGATCTGTACTCCTCTGGTAGGCCTCAAAGCACCATCTCGGGAATTCGTATCTAGTAAGTGACCAGCCTCATCTTTATGAGCAGACCTTGATCTTTACAGAGTTTCTGTTAGCGGTCGAAAGCTAACGATCCCCTAGTTTTCTATCATTTACGCTTTGAAAAATAATTCTTCATGGAATTAGTAACTCTGGGATTATAAAACACCATAGCGGCTATAATTCAGTCATTTAGTCATCTTGCCACCGAACCAACATCTTAGATTGCATATTCGTTGATGGGATGGGGCTCAGGGTCCGTTCATGTCGATTCGCCGTCAAAGTAAAGGAAATGACATCGAATGGCTCCGACTTTACTCAGGGTAAATTAAAACCCCTTCATGGATAAATGTTATGACTCTGTGAAATTATCATTCAGACAGTCGCAGGATCAAAGATGAAAACCGGTGCAAGATACATTAATGAAAATTAAGAAAATCATTTAACAGCCTCTGTCTGATGTCAGAGATGTTGAAACTGGCCTACTTGACGGTATTCTCAAATACTGCTCAAACATTGCCATTAAACCATGCCATAGAGGGTTGAATGAGACTGAATTTGGGTAGGAAAGCATTAAATATCCAAAACAAC
This sequence comes from Moniezia expansa, assembly GCA_019097775.1. Lineage (NCBI taxonomy): Eukaryota > Metazoa > Platyhelminthes > Cestoda > Cyclophyllidea > Anoplocephalidae > Moniezia > Moniezia expansa. The sequence goes on from JADFDV010000097.1 coordinate 2,173,605, forward strand.
AAATACAGTTTACTATCAAAGCTTGACATACTAAAGTCAATTGATCCCCCCCCCCCCCCCCCCGAAATAGGCAACAATTTTATCATATGTACTCATGGCACTCAGTCCGCCACGAAGGCAATGAATTGGATGCCCTTTCAAACGACGATTTTCGTAAGCAGGGTCAGTCCAATTGCGGCCTCAGGATTGTATAAGCAAATGCGACTGGTCAAAGTACAGAATTTTGCTCGAAAAAACGTTTAACTACCAGCGTGGGTATTCCAAGTCGATTAAAGATAAGGAAGTGAGGTCTGTGTTGGTAGCAGTAGATAACCATATTCTGCCAGATTAAATGAGTTATTTGAGTCCTTAGAATAGGTATACAGCTATGCTTCCCACAGAGTCATGATTTGTCAACCTGTTATGGTCAGGGACCCATCCATCTCGATGCACTATATTTGAGGAAAACATCCTATAGGAAACGCTCTCATTCTTTGAACAACCGTCCAAATTTGCTATTAAGCACTCCAACTCATTCAGCTTCTACACCGACATGATACCTCGAATGAGCGTGGGTCATTAGCCATAACAAAATTTAGCACCCATGTGAAAAATTGTCTCACTTTCAGATCCGAATCAAAAGGGCCGAAGTCAGTATTACCTGAGTTGGAGTGTGCTTCTTGAGAGTTCAAAATGGCAAGCAAAGATGTATATCACTCATCTTAGGACTCGATATTCTTTGATGAAGTGATCTCAATAATCTCGGTTTATCTGAGCGATTTGCATCAAAGATTGTGGCATTCAGCAAAAGGGATCGTCTTTTGGATTGAACTCCATAGTTGAGCTCTTTAAATGGTCATTGGATCACTCTTCAAGGAACATGGTTTGGATTTAAAAAGAAGCTTGATGAATGAAAGGTACATTACCTACACTAGGAGCTACGCCAAATGCGCTATTCAAGGACTTGGCTTGACAAATGCCTCAACGCAACAAAATATAATTTTTGAATTTATTTTACTACTCGTCAAAGCTTTGATGTATGATGTTGACCTGCATTGTACCACAGGCTTGATAAACTTCTCATACTACCACTGCCGACCACATGCGGCTCTTTCCAAAATTTCAAATGTCGATTGTAATTTTCAGGAACATCAGAGGAATTTATGAAGGAATTTCAGACAGGCCAATCGAAGACGAAGTCGATCGTTGCGCTAGATCTATGGCATCATTAATGTCATCGACAACTTGTGCGGGTGCAACTGAGGGCTCAGGGCAACTCAGGGCGTTCCTGTTGTATGCTTTTTACCCAAAGACGGGAATGTTTTTAAATCTTCAGCTATTAATTACCGTCGTCAATACGGAATTGATATCGCCATCTAGGGTACAGACCCTTATCTCTATTGATTCTGGCTCCAATCTGCAGTATGACTTGTTTGCAAGTTTCCTCGGTATTTAAGGTGTGAATAAATAGAAGGCCGATAAATGAACCGACGCGGATGATAGCTGACTGCTTTCATTTGTATCCGTACCTGCCGCTTCCACTTTGGGCGCCTACTCCAAAAACTGGGCGTTGCAGCTTTATCGCCCTTATATATACCCCGTTTGTCACCTCTTAAATGCATGACTTCTTAGCAGCATAAGCGTCACAACTCATCACTTTAGCTTACCGATGAGTACGCACTTTCGATTTCTAGACACTCTTACCACTCCCATGCTTGTGTACTTACTTCGCGTATCACCGCATTTAGACGAACTTGGCATTTTTTCACTCCCTAAAGTTACGAAATCTTGACAGAGCTGGTAAATAATAGAGAAAAAAATCACCAGGAGGCCAGTTCGCTTTGGTCTAATTGTCATACAAAAGTAATAGATAAGTTTTTTTAGCGTACCTACAAGCACCATAAGTCTGCACCAGCAAATGGAGTTGAGAAGCAGTGAGAAACCCTTGGCAACCCAGAGTTTCGCTTTCACGAGCTTTATGCTTCCGTGTAGCGTAAAATAGGCTATAAGATCGGGAGCTATACCTTGGATTTTAAAATCATGTTCTAGTGTAATAAATGGGTGCGTTTATATGACTGACTATCTTCTAAAGGATGACTTTCGACAATTAAATCTTAAAAGTCAGCGTAGAGAATCGGTGCACCCATTATAGGGAAATAGGTAAACACATCGAGCCATCAGGAGAAGATTAATTTTCAGGAAGATTACTTCGATATCAATGAGGTGCTTCCCGATCCTCATGAATTCGCTCAATCGAAGGATTAGAAAACTGCCTCTCTCGGCGGAACAAGCAATGTAAAGTAAATCATGAGAAAGACAGGAACAAATCGAGGGAAAACGTCTTAAGCGGATACCTCATTTACTTGCGTTATTGGTCTTCTACATATCAAAGTACTGAACTTACGTCTCGGCATCATATCATGCATGATACACACCAGTTTAGCAGTTTCTGTTCAGGAAAACAGTTCATTTGTTGTCGTACCTGATGGGAAATCAGAGAGATTAGAACATTTGTGCAATTTTTATTTGGCAAGAGGAGTTGGACACGATTGAGGTCATACAACATGCTGGGTGATGAAGCATTTAATTGGAGTGGCTAACCAGAGGCAACTGCCGAGTGTCCTAATGCTTTACATTGGCTGCTTAACAAACGTCATCGCATAGTTGGTCGTAGTAATATCGGAATCGTAGATACCAACCTTTTCAGAATATTTTATTTATTTACTTTCAGTGGAAGCCAAAGGCTACTTAGTCTGCATAGAATGCATAGCTCATGGGAAGAAGCAAAAAAAAGACGAATACTGCTTGAGTAGAGCAAGTACTAGCAGAATCTTCGGTGCGTATGTTGGAGGATACATGATTAACGATGTATGTGAAACTTAATCTCAATTTCAAGAGCAAATCACCAATTTCCAACCATTGCCTTCAGGTAAGCTCAACACTAACACATAATTTTTACTAGAGACCGTATCTCTGATTAACATCTTTGGTTATTTCCTGCTCACTTTAAATAGTCATTCAGTGACGGACCAAATGGGTTAGTTTCTCCATTTCCCAGAACGATTATCAGAGGACAGTCGATTCTGTGCCTACTGAACTAAACCTCTTCCCAAGTAAACAAATGCCTCCTTCTTGCCAGAGCTTTAGATCGCTCTGTATTATGAACCTCTCGTTTCTCAACCAGCAAGGCAAAATCTGTACCTGTGGAGTGTACCTTTTTGGAACGATTGAGTGCACGAGTCGATGAGTAATTCATGTGCTGCTCGCTAAATCAAACACCGGATCCAGCTAGCTAACATGTCACCGATCTTCGCATTTGTTTGAAAATTGGGCAAAATATTGGACTGCCCTCGCAAACAGTCCAAACAAACATAGTACGTATTTGGCTCCTATGCGACAGGCTGCATATTACAGAACCAGTTGAAATGTAATGTGAGTTCTGTTTTATCTGTATTATCTTAGCGATATTTCTTCTCTGTGTGGTTATTTAGTCTACTCCAATTTTGCGCTGGTAGCAGACTGCCGAGCGCGAAATTGGAACTAGTCGTAAGAACCGAAAATGACAGGACAGTCAGTCAAAATCAGGATCCCGACTGTCTAATTTTCAAATATTTAACTGTAAGTATTGTTCAATCAACTGGTTGCCGATTGTAAATGCCATCATTTTGACCATATTGTCCTCCAAATAAACATCCACAGAGTTTGATCGATGCCCAAATGCTGAAATGCAAGACCGCGAATGTCAACTTGTATCAGTAGTTGTACTTGGTACACGATGACGACGAGGAACGCTCAACTTCTAATGAGAGCATATCAGATTGGACTCTGCGTCTCATGCATTTATTGCTCCAAATAAGAGGCTTAGAAGATGAGGTGTCAAGAAGCCTAAACCTCTTTGTCTACCGACTTTGCAAGTCCATAGAGCTTCAGTTGAAGAATGGCATTGATATTGCCTTTGCGCTTATTCGTCCCTCGTGCATGGGCCTGACTAACTCACGCCTTACCGGTTATTTCTCAATCAGTTAGGAGCAAACACATTTTGATTCTTACCGTAGGTAAATACGAAATGCTTTTGATTTCATTCTACATGTTCGTTTTCATTCAATTAAAAACAGCTGTGGAGGCCGCAGATGGTATGAAGTCTTGGAGAACAGTGGAATATTTGATGAATCGGACTGCAGACCCGCTTGAATGCCTTTCAGTCCTTTATCCGGGAAGTTGGTTTCTTGAAAATTTCACCTTCATCTTACTTATTCTGGCTTCTTAATAAAAAAATGCATGTATTTTGAAATGGTTTTAGACAAGATCAGTGTTGGATATGGCTACTTTCTGTCGAAAGTCTGGCTGACTGTGGCTGAATGATTGTATTTCCCTCTTGGTTCCTTTCTCAAACCGTATACACAAAATACTTTGCAAACCAACGTTTCCGACAAAGATGAAAAATGAATGCTATCTACATCGCCCATTATTTGAGCATTGGAAATTAAAACCAATAGCGTACTTTTCGAAAATTGACTATGGACCTATTTTCGAGCAATAATTACCGATGCGCTTACTGAAGAAGGCGACGAAATTTAAAAAACATTAAATTTAATTTTTTAAACAAAAGATAACTGCAACAAATCACTTACCAAATATATTTTCGTGGATTTGATTATTTTCTTTGACGCTACCACTTTAAGGCCAATCTTTGTTTTCCCTTGAATTCCATTGGTCAGCCGTTCGGTGTGCGCTAGTTGCGCAATTCAAGTAAGTCGAAGTTTGAAACGGTCTTTCCAGCTTGTCGAGTAATTTCTTGTGCTCGTCATCCTAAAACAAATAAAAATAGCATCTTTCGTTTACAGCTTGATGGAATTTTTTGTTATAGGTCTGGGTATGCTATCGCAGCCCCCTACGAATTCACAATTACCAAGCTATAAGACAAGTACCCTTGGGAGACAAAGTATTCAACGCACCTCCTCTGTATCAAGTCTTCTTTTCGTACGCCGTCCCTCGACGGCAAGCTCGTTGGCTGGGGTGTCAAACCAAATTTCCCCACTCCATCAACGTGTTTCGCATCGAGTAGACCCCTATTTTTGCTCTACCTCTACCACAGACCTGGATCACTGTTTCGGCGGTAGTGGTGGTTGTAGCACACGGCGTTCGAGAGATGGACAGCGAAACGCTGTCCATGATCTTTATGACTTTCTGAAGGCAGCTGATCTGGAAGAGTACTACACTGTTTTCAGCAAACACCTTAAGGTGCCAAATTTTCATGCATAACTGTTAAATTTGTGCATTTTTTTCTACATTTGAGCGGTTTTTCAACATTGAAAGATGAATTGAACGGTTGGTGCCTTTGCTAAATATTCAAGTCTATCCCTGTTAAATTTTTCTAATTAAGCATAGAAATTGGCATCATTATATTTCAGGCAAGTGAGTTATTGGTGGTGTTTTATCACTTGTATCAATTGTACATTTGAATACTTTTGAGATTTACGCAAATTTCTAAGTGTTATTTGTTTTTCTTGCTACCTCTGTCCCGTTTTAGTAAATCCTTCGAATAAGTTGCTCATATACTTGAGTGATTTTTGTGCATAACTTGCAAAAATTTAAGATCAGCACTTGTTCACCTCTGGTTTATTTTTATTTTTTGAGCTTGTCCTCGAAGAAACTTTTCTGATTCGCAGTCATTTTTTGTTGCTGGTTGTTCAATAGGATTAGTTGCGACAAGCCGTTTACCTGAATCCACTGGGTTGTTTTCTCTTTTGCCAATTTGCCTGACTTCAGCATCTGCCTTCGATTTAATATGGATGACTCTGACCGCGTTCACAATAGTCTTTTCCCCAATAATGACCTTGAAAACCATTCGTTCGTGTGCCTTGGACACTTAGACACCTGTGAAACAGCACACACCTTTCTATCGAAAGACGGAAACTGTCTTAATGTCTCCCAGTTATGTGTCCATAGTTCTGCCATCTCTTAATTGAACAGCGCTAGTAACTGGAGCGATCATTTACTGACAGCCTTCCTTGCGGTGTCCACTTCGTCACACTCTGGCTTTCTCTTACTCTGAAGCAGATTCTTATACATTTTGGGTTTTCGCTTTTGGGCGATGCAACTTTTTCATTGGCTTTGCCATCTATGCGCGCCCTTTTCACCAGTACATGTATTAATCTTATTCAGCATTTGATACGGACATAAAAAGCTTGAAAGCGCCAAATGTTCAAGTTGTGAAGGTTTTTCCAATTATGAAAAAATATATTAGCCTAGATTCTCTTCAAATCTTCTCTGCGGCCTTACAAGGAGTCTACGTTTAGCTAAAGTAGTTAGTCATGACTAATTCACTAATAAAAACGGATAATTTCTATTTCAAGAACTTATTGATATCATCGTACTCATATATATATATATATATATATATATATTGGTATTCTGTGCCTTTGCTGCTGCTTCTTGTTTCATTGGTATTGTGACAGATAATGAGATGATTCATCATAAGAGAGTTAGTCATTGATTGATGCTTATTTGGTAGGCTGAAGAGTACTTTGATATCGTCTAAGCTATCACTATTCGCCCGAATAACAGGCCTCCCTTTTGGGCGTAATCCGGTAACGCTCATTGGCTATTGTTTGTCACCTAATCAGGCAACTAACTTGCCCGAGATGGGTGAGTCAGCCTCAACAAATTTGACCGACTGCTCATTTACTCACTCAGCCCACTGACCAGTCTGATTTTTGTGTCGCAGAGGCCGAGTCATTGTATAGCACTGACTAGTGCCTTGCGCAAGACTGTTTCTCGGAGTCGCTAAACAGTCCGTTCTATTTGAGTCAAGTCATATTATTGTTAGTTTACTTTGCATTCTTTTCACCTGCACACTTTGACTAGGCTTCAGAATATTCTCAAAGTATCGTCTCTAGCCAATGCTCCTCAGTTCCTGGGGAATGTAACTCTTCTCAGACTATGAGATTTTTATTATTAAGAACGTTCGAATTATGCCACTCTGAGAACCGCTTCGCAGTTGTCTGTTCTACTAAATAGGCGCAGATATATTAGCCTGATACCATAAAAAAAGTTTTTGATTGCGTACCAAATTATAGGTGCGGTGAGGCGACACCGATTGGAGGAATGATTTGTACCAATCGAACCTAAAAGGTCAATACATTGTAGATGTTTTCTGCCAGAAAAAATCCTTGCAAGGCTTTGCTACGGTACAATAAATGATCGGCTGAAAATTCATTGTCAAAACACGGACCACTTTGTGGGTTAATTAAAAGGCTGTTTCAAGACCTTTGTGAAAATAGTTAAGCTGTAGCTTAGATTCATGAAGAGTTTTATGAATGTTAATCGTACTGCAGTAAAGAATGAGATATGTATTTTTAGCTGGTCAGTTGGACCATTCAGTGCCCACACATCGAAGTAGGTTCCTTCTCATACTTTTGTTGCGGTTTATACCCACCCAAAAGTATGACGAAGAGTTATTTCAACGTTTGTGCTCTTCGAAGTTCGCGTATATCTGCCTCAACCAAAGCTGAGCCATAGCTGTCAAGCCTCGGAACTGTTAGTTATTCAACCTCTATTTAGGACAGGTTTTCACGTTTTCACTTTCTTAAACTAAACTTGTACTGTTGGAAAGCGTATTTCAAATCTTAATTTGGTAGACAGGAAATGTATCTTGTTGAGTATTTAGCCAGCATGGGTGAAAACTCCACCCTGATGCTTCAGACGCTTAACCACCGTTTTAGATTTCTTGTCTTGGAGAGACGAAAGGGTACTAGAGTTACTCTCTTATGGTGATGGTACTCAGGACCATTTTCAATTGCGCACAATTATGGTATTGTTTTTGAGGCGTCATCTCTCATGATGATATCTAAATGTGATAAGGGCAAATAATTGGTTGCTTGGTAGTTCATGCACTATTCATTCGGAAAGGCTCTTTCTCAACGTCTAAGAGTTCTTTTTTTACCAAGTTGAAATTGACGAATTCAAGTATTATTTTACTCCTCTCTAGCTAGCGACTGCTTCAAATTATTGAAAAGACGGCATCAGCCTTAGAAGGCTTTACGCACTACCATTGGTATACATGAATCTGCAACTCGTAAAATTGCTTCTGTATAGGTTTACGAGAGTCCTCTAACGAATGTTATCGAATTTGGAGGTAAATAAATAAGAAAACTCGTTGAACGGCTAACGAAAGCAAGCTCACTAGTTGCCCTGTCCTGATTACTGGCAATATGTCATTCCAATAGACAAAACTTGTACCGTTTTCCGTTCAGTGTAGCTTTCGAAAGTAGGAGGCTGGTATTGTCACCAATCTGGCGGTATAAATTGGATTTTCGTTTCATATTGTTCCCCTTCTCTCTGTGTCATCCTCGGCCATACTGTTCATCTCGGTTCGCGAATGCAGTACGTCGCTCAGCCTTAGGTCCTGAGATGAAGGCACACTGATGGCGCCTTCTTCGGATGAGCTCGAGACGAGCCTTGTAAGACCATTGCCTAAGATCAAATTCCTAGAATGATAGGTCAGTGATGTTATTTTAAATAATCTTTAGAGATCAATCTTTTCCAAACAAATCGGTATCCGATAGCTTACTCTTGAATGGTGTGTTGTAAATCGCTATCTAAGGTGATGTTCACAAATTCAGTAGTCATTGAATGCCCTGATCTACTTCAACTGAGAACGCAGCAGAGTAGTTTGGAAGTATAAACTAGCTTCGAATCAAGGGCGGTGTTCGGGGTAAACAGAAACCACTGCTGAGGAGTATATTAATAAGAAAATTGCTAATTTCAACATTTCGCTCCCTTTAATCTTCCACTTAGTAGTATCTTTAATTTGTTTTTTTTTTGTATTTGCAAATTTACGGTCCGACCTGTCAAACATCAGTATGATGAATTTAACTCTACAACCTTTTGATCGAATATTGTGCTGTTAAAAGGTCCTTTGTTGTCTTCAGAAAGCGCTTCACCAAAACCTAATAAATTCGTCAAATGCCAAAGGATCTGCTTCTAATAAGGTCAATGGATGATGGAACTTTCTTGCAGACTTTATAATTCATCTTGCAGCGACAATCGCCTGTCTTATCAAATGTCACTTGGTTGCAGTAGATTGAAATTATCCAGCGGTTTTCACTAATGCCAGTTGGTTGCCTTGGTTCCTCTCCACTTAAAAACAATATCTGGCGTTTAGATTATAACAACTTGGAAGGCTTATTTAGGATTCCCAATCTCTGATATCTAGAAGGGGAATAGTCATTGGAAACGTAGGAGTAGTATTCGACATTCTCCTTTGAATCACTGGCCATTGTCACAGCTCTCTCTGAAGTTTCCTCTAAACGATCAGCTCGTTATCTTGGTATTTTTGACATCGTACTTGCTTGCAGTTCGCTGCTCAGGTCTCGAATCTGGTGCTCTTTCAGACGTGAGATCCCTCATTTTTTCATCCTTTCAGATAATTGATGAAACGTTTAGATGGTTCGTCAATTCGGCTATCATGGAGTATATACTTCAACGTAAACCCAAGCCCTTAATTGAAGGAAAGCACTTTCTGAACGAGAAATTCTTCCTGGCTACCCTCTAATTAATCTAGCCTTTGAGACCGGGATGTAGCCAGTATGGTTCATCTTTCACGTCATTGGATTCACCAATAAATTTTTAGACTTCGTTCATATGATGAGCCTAACGCGTAAATGTCCATTACACCACTGAAGCAAACCAAATCAAATCTAATTCATGGCCTTCTCAGCCACCAGCTTTTGATATCCTCTTCGTTTTCCAGATTCCTTTGGCCTACTTTTGACATGTCCATGGGCTGAAGTTCAAAGCACGGACCCTAAATAGAGGATTTTTTTCTCAGTCCGAATTAATCGCGGAATTGTGATCTAGGTGACTAGCTTCTGACCGGAGTCCGTAGATGGGAATATCGAATTGCCTTCCCTTTCAGTAATTTGTTGTGCTTCAAACTTTCCTAATGGCAGCTTAACCGTGTTCACATAATGACACTTTATGTTAGTTCATACAGCGAAAGATTATCCTGCTTACTTGAAACAGGAATTTGTCTTAACCAATTGGCGACTTGCTCCTCTGTTGAATCATCTGAACGGAAGAATTTTTGCTTTTGCTTGCCTTTACCGTTAGGTAATTTTGTTGTTTTATCGCAGGATTTCCACAGAATAGGGATTTATGTTGCCTCGGTTGCAGCTGGCTCTTGCAACCATCATCGCTGCCTGCTGAACTTTTTCGTACAAGCGGTTCTGAGAAATGACAGTTTTTAGTTGAAAAAGCCTAACCGCTATCCCACCTAAAATCCAAAGATTCTGACTACCCAGAAAGCCTTTCATGTAATGTAGCGTCAGGACCACAAACTTCATATTCGTTTCTCCCATACCTTTCCATTATAAAAACATCAACTATGTACGCTCCCGGCAAGCGACTGGAAGGGCACTGAAGTGCATTCTACTTCGTTTTCGTTTTTTGAGTGACATTCCTATTTAATCTTGCTGTTTGGTAGTCTGTTGTGTGTTCCCTGTAGTACGCACTTGTTGGTACCGAAAATGAGACGAGGTTGGAAAACCAAGTCATTCAAGGTGGTTTCAAGACTACCCTAAATTCTTTATCAAAATAACAAACTGTTTCTACAATAACCTCGAACAAAAAACATTTCGCTTTTCGTTGGACTTTATTGTATTGTCAAGGCTTGCTAGCCTGGGACCTTATTGTCAGGTTAAAAAAATCATGATTGATGTCACGTAGACTGGCTCCATTATGCGGTCAGCTTCCATGTCTCTAACTGATGGCAAGGATCGCACCCGGCAGTCAATCTAGATTTTTGTAACACCTGAGCGCTTGAAGCATTTCCATTTGACTTGGGAATAAATTCGTGTCCTCACAGTCCTCTTAGGTTGCCTTCCTAGGACTTCATTTATTTACCAGTTCTTTGGTTTCAGCTTGGACCCATCGTTCTATCTCCACATGTTTTTGAAACCCTATCATATATGACTATTTATACTTCAATTTGTCGCTGTAATTACTATAGCAGTACTTCAGTCCTCTCATGTGGAGAGGTAAGGCTTCTAGCATCTCTGATTGCGAACATATTGATTAGTATTAACCAATCACTGGATCTACGCAGATGAGTTTCGAACTCTAATCCAAGTGAGCAAGCGATCGATATATCGATTTATGAAATGTTTTTTTAGGGTCTTAAATATATGTGGCTACAATCTTTTAAAATAGAGGTAAATAATCCGTGGCAAGGCATTCAAGGCAGTATTTTATTGAGAATTCAGACGAGATCATTCCTCCGTGTCTCTATTCACCCATCTCCCCATTACCGTCTGCATTGTTTGAATTCCACACTACAAGATAAATGGAACTGCTAGCGCTCTCAAAATGTGTTCAGGCGCTATCGATCTGGATGCCTTTTCTACCGAATTCGACTTTTTAGGTTGCATTTCAAGGAGTAAAAAAAGAATTTGAAGGTTTTTTGAAAAACTGAGGAACTTCAGTTTTCGTTCTCCAGTTATTCAGACTGAGGCTTTTCAGAAAAGTCGTTGGTATTCTACAAAATCGAATTCTGATTCTGACGGCTAATAGCTATTTCCACTCTTTTTTTAATGCTCGAACTTCTTTATATTTTTTATGTAGTCTAACAGTTCTCTTGGCGAGATCAGCATACAAGCAGTGCTTACTTTTCAAGTCGATTAACTGGTTCATTAAATTTTCATTGCTTTAAATTTTGCTGATAAAAACAAACTTCACTCTTTATTTGTCTAAATTAGTTCTTTGCGATCAAATTTTTCGCTTTAACAATTTTTGCGAGACAAAAGGTTAAAGTCAAATGTCCTAATTTTAAAACCGTTGAAAAACTATGAAATAGTGTATCCTTTTTCGAAATCTTTGTTTTGACTTTTCAACATTGCAGTAATGTTGTTTTTCCATGAGTCACTCAGAGAAATAGTTTTTCTGTTAGCACGAATCGCACGTATACATTAAACTCTCATTTATTCGCAGTTCCTTCTCATGAGGAAAGTGTCTTCCCATCCCTCATTCTGTAGAGAGGTAAAGGCATCAAAATTTGCCAGACTGGGGTTATCTCATTCGACCTGGCTCTTGTAGAATGACAGCGATCCCAATGTTTGATCATTTCAACCACCGAACGTTCATTTTTTGGCTTCTAACCCTTTTCGCCAAATGAATCAGATGTGTACGTAAAAGCTGTGTCATCGATACACATCCGCATCCATATAGTCTTCCAGTGCATCAAATTAAAAGATACCTTTTTACCACAAGATTGCCGGCTTGGAGGCCCTAGCAACGTCTAAACCACTCTGCTTTTAGTTTTAATTTGGTCTATTTAGATATAGCCACACTCTTTAACCTGATACGATAGGGCTTGATTGCTGTACTAGTTGAAATTATGATTGTTATGACATTTAATCCATTTCTCTATCACGCAATACAGAATGCAAGTTTTTTTCTTGGTTACAATCAAGTTTGAGCCAAATTGCTTTCAATTAAACAAACCTGATATTCTGTTGCCTTCGTTACAGATCAGGACGGTGAATCAATTGAAATATGTGACGGACGTCGAACTAGCCGAGATGGGTATGAGCCGTCCAGAAGTTCGATGTCTTCGAAAACACTTCGAGAAAGAGTGTCCTCAAACCACTATGGGAAAACTAAAGAAGGTAACCCCTTTCATTACTCGGGGCGCATTCTCTGGCCGGAGAATTAATTAGCGTTCCTCCTATCTTATCCAGAAACTGGCTCGCTCGACGAGTGCTCGACCGACTTCTTCGCGCCATCAACGCGCATTCACAGAGCCTCCAAGAAATGACAGAGCAAACGTTTTCGGAGATTCGACTGGAAGTGGGGAAGATAGCAAACACATCACTGGATACAGAATTATCCCAGTCTGCGAACTTGAGCTGACCAGTCCACTGGGACAGGGCGAATTTGGCCGTGTTCATCAGGTACGTCTCTTGGAAAGTGGTTTTCGGCAAAAATGACGTCGTATCGTGCTTTAATTATAGTTTCACGCTATAGTTAGGTCTTTAATCCAAATATTCACAATCATTCGCAGAAATGCATGTTTCTTATTTCTTCATTCATTGTAGCCCTTACTGGAAATGAACATACATGCTAAAACCAACAGTAGGACGAATTATGGTGGTTCATCTTGGGAATTCAACCTCTCAGAGGGAAATACTGCTCTGTGTAGGTGGTTTCGATTGTGGATCAATGGGGACTGAGTCAGTTGAATGGCATGGTTATTCACTTTTCACCCATAAAAGGCGGATCGAAGCCTACCGTTTCAGTTGTTGTTAACTTTGGTTGAGTTCTTTTGTGTTTTTTGTTGGTTTTACTAGTTGTTGAATTGTACGAAATGATTGGTCCTAGTAATCAAGGGGCTTTCCGCCTCGTCTAAACCAAGTCAAATTAATCCTGTCAAAATTTTCAGTCTTCTTCCATTTATCTTTGCGTCTAGATATACTTTACACCTACTCTTGGCTTTTCTGTCATTACAATCCTCTTCAGTCAAAGAAAAACTTTTTTCCTTCCGGATGGAAAAAATGTAAGTATCAGAACGACACGACTGCTTTCCACTAGCAGTTCCAAGCGGAAAAATATCTAAATTACTGACGCTTAAAGTGTATTTATTTTCAATCTCCCTTATCATAACAAAACTTCTGCAACTTAATAGTCATAGAGCACTAGGACAACAGTGCGGGGTACGCGCTTAGGTTTTCGTGGTCTTTTCGACTAAATTAAAAAAAAACATAACTTCTTTAGCTCAGCAAATATTAAGACAGCTAAATATTTTGAAAAATTGGACGTACAAATTCTCTATCGGTTAGATTTGATGAAAGGCCTAACTTCATCAGTATCAAACATTTCTGACTTCTGGGCAATGTTCTTCTCATCCGGTTTCCAGTCTCTGGTTCTAACCCTTTGTCTTTTGATAAACAGAGAACATCCTCAGTAATCACAGCCAGAGTTCTCGTTCGATCCATTATGGCCAGTTCATTCGTCTCGTATTTGTCTTCTTGGACGCTTTGTAAATCCATTAGCTTTCTTTCATTGATCACATCCAGAGTTTCTATACCGGGGTACTAATGAACCGGGCTGAATATTCGGTATATCCTCTTTGATTCACACCGGATTGCATTTCCCTTGTAGTAGATGGTTTCGTCAGGGATGGACGGGTGGTTTCACTGAAGAGAACATTTGTACTGTTAGCCGTCGCGTACACTCGCAACCCACTTAATGGATCTGGGTTCATCATTCCTTTAGAAATGAACCAGGCGTTGGAGACTGGAATGTCACGAAGTCGAGGAAGTGAAGGCTGGATTCCTTTGTGTTGAGAGATGAATCCATAAGTGTTTGACCTTTGAGATCTCATTTGTTCACATCAATGATGAAGGCGATATTAAGGTATCTTAAAGGCATACTTCATCAAACTTCCTAGAAGAAAGAGCTAATCCATCACTTGGGAGCTATTGATTGAGAGTATGATTCTTCCCCAAAATCGTTCCATCTCCCAGCCGTTGTCGCTTTAGACACCGCGCAATCATGTTCGATAGCCGGATGTCTGTCTTGGACTTAATCTGGGGATTTTGGTGTAGGTTTGATTAATGACTTTCAATCAAGGTTCCTCTAAATAATGCCTTGATTAAGAATTGCATCGGATTGTCTCTTATATTTCACGTTTACAATAACGGAGGTTGAATATTTCAAATGTAAAATGAGATACTTGATCTTATCTTCTCACCAAGAAACATAAAGCAAATGATTTCATTCCTCGAGAATGCAGGTCTTGAGGTATATATTTGTATTTTTATCCTCGGTTTTGAAGTGAATTGATTCGAATCGATCCTCTCAAAGTCTCACGTAGATTCTTTGTTTGCAGTACTCATTCAAAATGCCCTGCTCGTGTGATCTTGCTGTTAGAACGCTGGATCTGCGATAACTCTACGCAGGCTGTCTGCTCTGTATTTTCGCATATATCCTCGTTCAATGCCACAAATAGACTAGGTGTTGATCTCCTGTTCAGAACCTTTTAGTGCCACTTTCCTGAAGACTTTTATAACGCCACAGGTAGATAAGTGTTTGCTATGTTGTATGTCATCCTCTTTGTAAAGGCTTGATTAATGTTGATTTCAGTACCTGAAGACATCAATTTCATCTTGCATTTGCCTTTCTTGTTGATGGTCTTTACTAAACTATAATTTATCAAATAAAGGTATATCCACCTGGTATTACATTCTTTAATAACACTTTCTTCCTCTCTCCTCGGGGCTACTATACGCATCTTCTTTACTCCCTTATGAAAGTGACTATGCCTGTAGGTCAATTGACTCGACTCTTTTTATACTATTGCCCGGCTAACGCCAATGCCCAACACTGGGCATTTGCTATCTATCTCTAAGAGGCGTTGATGCTAAATTGTGGTTTGGCTTATTAATTTTTTTTATTCATTTTCTCCCCACCCATTAGGGCAAGTCCCAAGGACTTATTGGGGGTACAACAGAAGTACAAATAGCTTTTATAGCAATTAAGCACAACAGTTAACACAGAACAGTTGAAACGCTTGTTGACGTCTTCGTTTGTCTGGTCGCTTCTTTGGCATGGTTTCATCGTACAGGTAGCAGTTCAGCTTCGTCGTGGCACCTCGTCCGTCCTCGTCCGTCTTCATGTCTCCTACCAGAAATCTTTCGAAATTCTAACGGAGACTGCATTCATTGCTACATGCACGTGCTTTCCACATTGCAGTTTGAGAACATGAATCCGGTTATTTACATCGTGCCGCGTGTTCCAAACTGTAAGAAGTTGTACCTCTGCTGGCATAATCTCATTTTATACATCCGGAGGGTGGTTAGTCCTAACCGGCCGCCCCTCTCATTAGCCCCCAAAGTTGCCCCACGAGGAGGTTGAGAGTAGGCTTGACCACCTGGCCTATTAATGTCTCTTTTGGTGTTATCTTGGACTTATTTATTCAGCAGCCATTTTCAACTTTTTTCCAAGTAGTGGTACAACTGAAATATCATTTCAATTCCAAGGCGCAGTTTTAACCGATTTTTATTTGAGCGTTATAAATCAGATCACCTTCGCCGTCGATGCCTAGGTGTTGTAGCAGTGTCTCCAACGAAACGATGGCTATTGTCATTTGTCAAGACGTGCTTATTGCCAAACTGAGTCATCTAAGATGTTGGCTTAATGAGGTGGCCATATACAGTGATATATTGACGTCATATAGGTGGACAATGAAATGTTCGGTTAGAAAAGACTATTTTGGTGGCTACTGTAGTTATTCTTCCCATTTCTCTTGATCGGATGCCAGTTATATTGATAGATTTGCCTTTGTTCTGTATATAGAACATTAGTGACGTGCCAAAGCTATTTAGATGCTCAGGCCATATTCTGATCAGATATAAAAAAGGGAGTCTGGGAGAACCGCTATTTGTGGTTTTAGCCCACATCCATCGGTTAAAAAGAAATTCACGATAGTCAAGCATGAATTACACAGAGCTAAAAGGGAACAGGGTCCACCTTTAGGATTTCCTTTCGTTATTATCTTCTGTCAAAGGACTATTGAGTGGGGCTAACTTACACTAATCGCAAGTCTGAAAATCTTAACAGGCTCAATCTTCTGTAACCGTTCCAGTCCTCGTTGGATAGATTTCGTATTTTGGAAAAGCTACCTACCGCGATGAAATGAACTATCCTTCTAGAGACCCCGGTATTTTTCCGTCTTTCGCTTTAGCCCCCTTGTTGTCCGATAAAACTCTTCCGATACTTTGTTCTGGAGATGCCACAACATGTACTTCAGCACCTATGTCCAGCTCTTGAATCCGTTGCTTTGATTAAACTGATGCCCTTTCACTCTTACGACTGATCAACGATTTTGATGCGAGTGGTCTGAACTTCATGAGCCCCCTTATCTAACCACTAGTCTCTGATGAACGACTACTAGTAGGCAGTAGAAACGCCGGTGGTCATTTGCTTGTCTTTAACCGCTGCAACAGGATAGCCCAAAGTAGAGTTTGGTGGACGACGGTCTTAACATCTGCGCCAATGGAGAATTCATCTTTCTTCAAATACAACTACCTACTTGAATGTGCTTTGAATGGAAAATGCCTTCTCTGCAGCCTTAGTTTCTCAAGTCCGCTGGCATCCTTCAATCGTCTCCCTTAAGTAGAGAAGAAGGCGATTTTCTCTTATCCTTATTGTCTGTGAAGAGAAACTGTCCATCTTTACCTCGTTTTTCTAAGCGCATTTCTTTTGCACAAAAATGGGTCGGATATCTCATGTTCAGAAGAGCTTGGCAGCCATAATCAAAGCGATGCAACGATTTTTGGCTGAGAAGGTCGGTTTTCGGGATTGGCGACACATTGCCGAGAGTCTCTGGTGTTTACATCTTTAAGTTAGGCCAGTGAATAATCCAAGAGGGGATGAATTTCATGCTTTAGTGACTCAGCTCTTTACATGAAATGGTCGTATTTTTGCTTTTTCTACGCTTAACAGATCTGATCCTTAATCTGCCGGACTTTAGTTTGAAATAGAAATTATTCTGGTTGTGATGATCTTCCAATTCAACTTCACCTTCCATGGTCAATACCATCCATCCCTTCAACCAGAATAATGGAATTTGATTGAAAGTGACACCTCTTAGATTGTCAATCACTAAAGAATAGCAGTAATCTAAGCCCAATTTGAAAAAAAGGCCTTCTGACTCTCGTCATAAAACGGGAGTGGCTACTCTCGTCGAGGTGGTCTAATTTGGCCATCTCTTTGCGAATAGATATTTATCCAGTGCGGATCGTCTTTCCAGCTATTGCATGCCGATGAGTTTCGAACCCATTGCCATCTGATAACTCAGACATTTTCACTACTGCTATGTTACCAGCGCACCGATCGCTAATGGCTCAAACTTTCAATATGGCATTTTTATCTATATTGCAGACAAGATCTTTGGTGTCGTTGATAAGCGTTTCAATCAAATCCTTAGTTTCCCTTGGTCGAATTTTTGGTCCGTGTGTTTTGTGTGAATGCGTACGTAAGCAAGTTTTAATCTACTAAGAGATTTTGTGTGAATGTATGTATTTGTGTTTTGGATAGTATAGTTCATTTCTTTTCACATTATCACCTGAAGGTTTCATTTTTTCCTTCACATATTCAGATTTTATGAAAAAAAATGACTATTTGATGTTAGTTACATCGCTGCACAATTGATTTTTGAAAGGCGAGTTCGATGCTTAATCAGTGTATCCTCGAGGTTTGATTCTATTTCGTCTAGCGTTATTAGAAGATCTTTCAAGGAGACTTCAAGTTAAGAGGCGAACAAAAAGCATTCTTGAAAAGTAGATCCGTAAATGATATTTGGCGCCTTTAAGTTCTCATCGAATTGGAGTAGGGCAAAACTTATCTTCGGTCGATAATTTTAGATCCAACTCAACAAAGAACTAACGCTTTAATACTTAAGACACTTTCAAGGGGTTGAATAAGCACAATAATTAGTAGAAACCTAGATACATGCGCCTTCTACCACGAGTTTCGACTATTTAGATTTGGAGAAGTTGAAATTTGTACGGCTAACGGCATAGCTCATCTTGGTAACCCAACGATTGACCATGACAAGATTGTGGCCAATGCCTTTAGCGAAATGTCGTTTTATGCATTTTATTCAACTTACCGATGAGTGCACGCGGTCTTGTTGATTGATATTCACTTTCCATTCTTCTAGTTGATGTGAAATGTCCTTTTAACTGACCCCAAATTTGGTTGTGCTGGCTGAAAGCGGAGGAATTCCCTCTCAGTGAGTCGTTCTTTCGTTGATCATGTCAATTTTTGACCATTTCTCAACTGCATCAAAGCTTTATAGACTGTGGGTCTTAAAAGATCACTCTATCTTCCCCATTTAGTTGTGGCTTATGCCTTATGAAATGCTTCGCGTATCATACAGGTTCCTCTTTATCGTTTATGCCTTTTGTGTCCTCTGAGATGTATCTGATCCAGCATTTGATTTGAATACGAAATTATTTTATCCACTTTCGTTATGCCTCCTTATATTTCTCTCAGCTTTCGTGCTACCATGTTGAATTTGCGTTATCATGCGTATAGTTTTATCCACAAGGTGCAGCCTCATAACGCCGTAATGCCAGTGGGAATGACTGACCTTACCTAAAGCGACGTGTTTAGTATCATCATTTTCGGCCTAAAATGGCGACATTTATCTGTCGAGAAAGTCGAGCTTCGGTTCCGTCTCATTGCTAACAGCTGCCCATTGAGCCCAAATATCTAATCGTCCAGATGGCAGGCAACCGATCTTAACTCGTATTGCCTAGGTTCATTTGGTAGAGCTGCTAATTTCGCGCTTCCGGATCCCTCCGCTTTCATTCATTGTTTCCTCGTTTCCACTGCCTGTTCTTTATTTCCCGCCTTGAATGTCCTATTTCCTCATTGTCCTTAAGTTTGCGTCACCGATTTGTTTCAGCCAATCAGAGTTCAATTTTACTCCCATGCTCTCGCGAATCTTTGTGCTTAGCTCGAGGCTCAATGTTGACCTAGCATGCATCTGGGGCTAGGCCCCGTATTTCTGCTTACTTATCGGATGCTTTTGCCCCAGGAAAGCGACGACCTCTTTCTAGGCGATGTTTTAGGATCAAAATTGTTTTTACACTAAGAACACATGAGAACGGCCACCCGCACTGAAGTATCTTCCCTCCCCTGAGAATTGGAAGACCTTTCCAGCGTAGACTTGGGTATTGCTATTAGAATTGATGAGTCGAAAGAACGACTCTTCAAACAAATTTCTGATGCTTTAGTATCTAGTCCTCATTTATCTGAAAGCCTTTAAGTACTCGTCTAAGGGTTTTCCTCTCTTTCGACCGCTATACGATCGAGAATAACCTCAGAAAGGGTAAAATAGTATGTAATCTGATCGGTGAATACTTCAGATTATATCTGGCATTTATAGTAACCCTGGTAATCGGAGTCGAATGGGAGCTCCTGAAAAGAATGAGTTCTATAATACCCAAGCAACCTCCTCGTAGACTAGCAGTGTCAGCGGCTTTACTATCACTGAGCGCACACCAATGAACCTGGAACCCACTTCGTCTGTTAGGTTAATTGTGAATGTAGCTATTCTACCACTGATGTGTACCAGTTTATTAATTGCTCATGCAAAGTGATTTTTTTTAATCTAAGGTATTGGAGAAGGAGGCGAAAAACGCTAATTATTTCAACTATTTAACTGTCTGACGAATGCCTAAATTACGGGGTGTTGATTACCCGCGAATTCGATGGTCTCCTGGTACATGCAACGTGAGTTTCCACAACACTCGAAAGGTCATGGGATTCACTATACGTGAGGATTCCGACGAAAATTGATAAATAGCAATCTGAATTCCGGGTACTATATGAAGTAGACCATAACTGGGGGAAAAAACACAGGCCATTGCCCTATTTGAATTTGATGCTGTCCATTCCATTATTGATTTATTAGGGCGTAAAAATGTGTTTAATAAAATGCTGATGCTACTGTTCAGTTGACGGTATATTTGATGCAGGAGGAATATTCTGTGTTTGTGCATTACTTTCCACATATATATCTTCGAAATTGGTCGATATCTCGTTGACGAGGCCTGAGCCGTATTGGATGGGTGCTTACTGCTCTGCGTTTGGTGTTGCGCGATCGCGCTCATGTTAGCGGCCTCCGTAGCAAAGCGCATTACTGCTCTGTTGGATTCGATGGATTCTGATTTATACTGCAGAATCCTTTGGTGATGGAATGTGAAATCCTTCCAGTAAATGACTTGAACTAGCTAAATTTGGATAGTTCCTTCAAGGTCCACAAAAGGCAGTGTTGATTGAAGAGATGCCCAAGGTTCTTTCCATTTCTTCAACCTTAAGAGATGGAATGGAAGCTAACACGGAAAAAACACATCTTAACGGGCATCTCACTTGACTTCTGCACCTTAAGTCGCCTTCGGCTTCTCGCTGGGATGTTCGTTCTGTGTTAAAGGTTTGGAAGAATGCATGAATAAGATCTAGAGATTGCCGTATGTGTATGTCTCTTTTTATCACTGCTTGCTCTAAGCATGATCGTTTATAAGTCAGGCGACTTTCGTTTCGCCTAGCCTCCTCAACAAAACTCCGTACAGATCGTTTGTTTTGCATCCGCATTTACCGCTTTTATTATTTCGTTAGAAGGGAACTTCTTGGATGTTCCAACGCGAAAACACCTGCGTCTGTTTATCGAATGGCTGTTATGCTGCTGAAAATGGTTTTGTATATTTTTGATATTGACCGGCGAAGTCAGTCATTTGTTGACTTTTTAGACGTGGATGAGGTGGCAAAGAGGTAGTCTCAGCATTTACCACCTAGAAACTTTGCACACGCTTCTCCCAATATAGTTAGTTATCTAATCGCCTCTTACCACAAGTGCCCGTTCCCCTGACAAGTGCAACCAGATATGGGTGTCAGCCATAGCGCCGACGTGCCAGTTACCGTAACTTCATTTACTTTAGGGCCATTTTGATGGCGATTAGTCATCAGACAAATAGATTGGTGCGATCGTATTCCACTTGGTTCACTGTCGACCCCAACAGTTGTCTTTGTTTCTGTGTTATAATGCTTATTGCTTTCAACTGACTTTCATGGGTCTTTAATAACAGAATCAGGCGAGATACTACTCTTTAGAGGGGATCGAGTCTAAGCTTCTTTGATGACCGTCAGATCGGTAATTTTCGATGCCTCTGGATGTTGGGCGAGTTTCCACCTGAAATATCCTCTAGTGATCGTCGCCACATCGGAAAGATGTGAACATTTTTAAATGCGTGGTTCTTATCTCTCTTAGTGGTATTGAGAATTGAAGATTGGATTCTTACAAGTTGCGGGATAATAATAGTAAACTTCATTGTGGAGTTTCTGGCATGACTGGCTTCACTACTTCGCCGGTTGATATGAAGTGGTTCACGTTCGGGGAGAGAATAGTCAAGTTACCATTTTAATGCGAATAATTGGCGGTAATCCTATGAACACCCAGCCTTCGTTGTTAGTATGTTTAGGTGTTTGAAAATAAAGTCTTCTCTCACTACTGTCCAAATGGTGGTGTCTGCATCGCAGCAATCTCCGAAAGAAATGCCGCTAACCACAACCCTGCGTTTGCATCTTCAAAGTTGAATGGTATCGCGCTGCCATGAAAAGTTGTCATACTGTTCTTCATAAAAAAAAAATGGAAGTCCCCATCAACAGAGCCTTTAAAGAATATCGCTCCAAAAACAGTGCTGTGCTTCAGTCCCCTTGTAGCTGTATTGGATTGTGTGTATATTGTTTTCCAGTACAGTTCTGTGTTTGAACCTCTTAGAGCACAATCGGCTATTTTACTTTTGAACCGGCGCGTATTTTTTAGTGCGACTATCGATTCTAGCTGTCATGAGAACAGCTTGGTGAATAAATCGCCCATCAAGTTTGTTATTGAAATCACGTTTTAGTTGACGGATCATTCACTTTTCAGACCAGTTAGAAATTGCTATTTGTGATCTCTACTTCTGCCGCAGTGCATATCGTATTGTTCTACTGACACTGATCAGTAGCGCATCTCAACCTCACCCTTGCAACAAAGTGCGAAACACTTAATGTTCTTTTTGCAGGGATCGTGGAGACCGGCATCACTGGGACGGCAGATCCAGGTCGCTGTGAAGGTCCTCGATTTGGATCGTTTTCCAACCAAGATGGATGACTTCCTCAAAGAGGCTGCTATCATCAATGAACTAGACCATCCAGACATTGTCCGATTGTACGGGATCTGTGTAGCTCCAAAGTGCCTTCGACTGGTAAATACGAATTTTTATCCTGGGTCACCTATTCTGTGGCCTTGAAAATAACCGATTCCGGTGATTTGTGTCGCTCAGGTAACCGAGTTGGCTCCCCTCCGCTCGCTTTTGGAATGTCTACGTGAACCGGATCTCCGAACTTCATTTCCAGTGTCTACGCTTCACTCATTTGCCATCCAGATTGCTCGTGGAATGGCCTACCTTGAGGAAGAGAGGCTGGTTCATCGGGATCTTGCCGCTCGGAATGTTCTCGTCTTTGATAAAGACAGGGTTTGTCTTTTTCTTTATGCGCCAAAAAAGCAATTGAGGAGAGTGATCTAAACAATTAAAAGGGCTCTGCTTCACATCTGAATTCTCTTGGATGCGCCCTTTGGTGATGTAGCGTTAAGTATCACACTTTGAAGACTGGCATGACTTCAAGCGTCTTCACGACTGGTCTACTCCCTTGGAAACGTACTACGACTCCCCTCCAATGCTCGGGATAGAGCCCAGAGAGGATGTTTCACTTTCTAGTCTTCATTGTCTTCTTGAAATAGAAGAACTTTTGGTACACAAGGTCTTCATGGAGTCTTTAATGTTCTACTCAAATAGAAAGGAAACTCCTCCACTACGCCACCATTCCGTTATATTTTCGTGCTCTAGTCCTTAGTACCTCGCATTGCTAATGTTGTTTATTTGCCAAAGTCAGGGTATTTAATCTGCCAACTTACGACAAATCTCAAGCTGTCTTACTTTGTTCCTAAAATTTTTGTTCCGATGATTCATTCTTCTGGGGTATTTTGTGAGTTTTCAAGCTAGTTCATTCAATTTGTTTATACTTTTGATCGAAATGGAGCGCTTTAACGGGCTAGTGCCTCCATTCACTCGGACATTTGATGCTTCTTGTCCTTCTAGAGGAATGATAATATACTTACTTCTATTCAGTGGAGAGACCTCACTGATAGTAACATTGACCCTGGTACAACCCTCTTGATTGATTATTGGTGAATTCAACGATTATCTATAGGTAACTGATGACGTAAGCTATCCTTCCTTGGCATGCGATGTGAAATGGAATGGCTCACCCGCTTCTACTGAAGCGAGATAGCCGGTCTCACTTTCACAGGTAGTTGATAGCATGAAAGTCGGGTCACACTTATGTTCTATCTATACAAATAACGCGACTTCCATCTAGTCAACATCACACTAACTTCTTCAAAGTTGAGTGAGGTATATTGACCGATGTTGAATCGCTCAAAGTTGATAAGCTCTGATTTACGTCGTGTTGACGGGCTCCATAATACCATCGCCAAGACGTATTTTGGGAAGCAGGAAAGGTTATCAAAGAAAAAGAATCGGTCTTTTCAATTCGAAGGCTTCCTTCGGTGCTCTATTCTGCGTTCCGGTAGATTTTCATCGCCCTTTTCGGAAGATTATTTCCCATCTTTCAGACGATCACTTCTGTCTTTTCTCCTGAATGACCACTTTTCAATGTTTTGGAATATAGCGCTGATATGACTATAGTTGAAGTCCCACTATTTGGCTTTTTTTATTGGGCTCACTTAACATAATTTCAAAACATCCCATTGCGTACAAATGGGATGTGAAGTTTAAAAATATGGGAACTTTCTACCCTCAGGTCCACCCATAGCTAGATCTCGGCTATGGCGCTATGTTTGAAATGCTTCCTGCTCCCCATTTCCTCAGTGCTCGGGTAGCCTATAGGAAATTATTGTCTATTTTTGTATACTCATGGTCCACCGTTCAAACCCCTCCTGTACGTGACTTAGAAAATGTACGAAGGGAGCTCGTCCACTCTCCAGTAAACTTAGGTACTTTTCTCCCATTTTGTTGCAGGTGAAAATCGGGGACTTTGGCCTAAGTCGCGCACTTCAGCTTGGAAAATCTTATTATCAAACAAATTTTAATGCAAATCTTCGTTTACCGATCGCCTGGTGTGCGCTAGAAGCCATCCATGAGTTGCGTTTCACCAGCGCCAGCGACGTTTGGTCCTACGGTGTAACTTTGTGGGAGATGTTCACCTACGGTTTCGTACCCTGGGCTGGTCTATCCGGTCGACAGATCTTGGAAGCTGTTGACGTGCCAAATTGCCAGCGTTTGACTCAACCGGACGCTTGTCCAGACGCTGTATTTGACGCCATTATGCGAGCCTGTTGGAACCATGAGCCCACTTCCAGGCCAACCTTTGCCCAACTCACCGGTTAGTTTAGACTTGCCATTTGATTTTTCTATTATCGCCTACCTAAAATCTTTCGAAGAGATCGATCGCTGGAAGTCCAGCCAATCCAAACCTCTCGGGATCTTGATGGATTTAGTGGATTTGAATTCATTTGAACCAGAATGGATCCTTTGCAAAAGCAATTTTAAAAAAGCATGAAAGAGGTCTTTATTTTGGCTAGTCGATCTCGACTGCAAAATCCCTCCTAAATCATCTCGGCTTTATTAGCTAAAAGGCCAAACCTCAAAAGATTGCATGCAAAACAGTAAAATTTATTAGTACTGATTGCATGCGGTTATTCATTAAAAAAACGAAAAATTCTGTCAACGTATTACGACTCCCGACAAATTCAGGCTCTACCTCTGGATGTTTCAAATAGTGCATAAGAGAGGGTGCTTTAAACGCCTTGGCTAATCAGGGTGCAGAGCAATCTTCCGAGGAACTTCTAGGTCAGCTGCGTCGGATCTCAACATAGTGTATTAGGGCACTGACAAAGGAGAAAACTTTGAATAGCCACTGCATAAAAATCATAATTTGTCCTTAAAGGAATCTCCTAAAAGTAGTAGGGCAGGTAGACAGTCAAGCTGAAGAACCAGATTCTGTGGCGAAAACCAACAGCGCAGGGGGCAAACCTGCCCCTTCGTACTTGTTGCATTACTCCAAGTAGAAATGTTGAAAAGGATATTGAAGCACTTGTCAGTTTCAGTCATTTTATTGTTTTCGTTGTTTTGGAGAGATAGTCTATCTGACCCTACTGATTGACACTGCTTCATTATCGTGGTTGAATGAATTATGGTAATTATTTTACACCTGCTTGTTAATCCCGTGGAATTTATTTCTTAAGAATAAGGTAGTCCTACGATTCCTCTTCTGGAAACGCCATCCATCCAGTTGACAAAGAATATTAGCGACATTTCATCCTCAACTTAGCAACTGAAACAAAGTTGCAAATCACCGCTATCTATTACGTTGACATCGAGTTTCTCCTGAGATTTGCATATTCATTTGGGCAAGTGTTAAGCTCTGCATGAGGTGTCCGATCAAATGTCCAGGCCTATGTAGCGCAACCCCAGTGGTGCTTTGGTTGCTATAGCGAACGTTTGCTATTTGGTTCCCGGAAATGTCTGGGAGGGATTGTGAATTAAACACGAATAAAAATCCACCCATGGGATTTCGTAAGAAATATATTAGTCAAAAAATGCTGTGTCTGGACTTTCGGCTGATTGGCAAATCGCCCAATGCTATGACCTTTCGAACAGAAAGATGTCTTGCCGTCGGTGCAGGCTTGAGGAGGACGAATCTGGACGAGCTAGGGGTGACTGGCGTTTATGGCTGGTTAAATCACTGTCTTCCCTTTTAAACCTGCTTTGACGCTACTGTCGGGGATCATAAACGATGCCTGCCCTCATACTTCCGATTATTCTAATGATTGATGCATGCTGAGGTGACATCTGCTTCTCTGAATAAAATGCTTCTTTCTGCACTCATGAAATTCCACTCTTGTTTTGCATTGGACGGCTCAAATTTCCATTTGAAGCAATCAGCCTAGCCGAAATGCGCTGCTAAATGAATCATCACAAACAAAATTTGCTAAACAAGTTGAGGCTCCTCCTCTCCCCCTTCTCCCTCCCTCCACCTTCGCCACGACTTTTGGGCGCTCCAGATACTTTGAAACCTGCTTTGTCCGATGCTTTTTGTTGCTTTTGGCTTAGCAGGCACTTCATTCCTACTTGGCGAAAATGGAATTCACTTAATACATTTCTTCTTGCTGTTCGAGAGGCAGCATTAGGATTTGATTGGTTTTTCGGTCATGATCAAATTATTAACTGGGCACCACTGTCGAAACCGACGTTGACAACGGTAGTGTATGGCACCTGCATGTTTAGCTGACCTTGTATGAGTGGGTGCGCCAATGGTAGAAGAGCATGAAGCTCGTATTCGTGGGGTCGGGCTTTACTGATTACTGAATAATCCTGGGTGAAACATTTTGGATTTGGAATTTCGCACCGAGTCTACACTTGAGGGATATTGATCGAACTATTTCAGAATAGCCCAATCAATTGGCGTGATTGCCATCGCGCATGCTGCACTTTTGTCGCCACATTCAAGCAGCCCGGACATAGCTCCCGGTTCTGGAGTAAACAGGATTGTCCTGTGCTTTGTGAAATGCCAACCCCCAACTGAAACTGAGACTTCTTGCTGTAGTGTGAAGCGATTAGGCAAGTTGGGGGAGAAGATCTGAACGCCTTTAAGAAATGCATTTTTTCATATGCCAACGCGGATGATTTGGAAGTACTCCTTCACTCAGTTAGGTGAATGGAAGCCATCTACCGATAAAAAGAATCAACGTGTTTTATTGCTTCTAAAGAACTTACAAGACGACAGGGTTTGCATCCAAGGCTTGAAATGGTAGGCAATCCTAATCGTCACTGGCTCACGGAGAGAAGGTCAAATAAGTGTGTCAATCGTCCAATGGTCAGAGTTGGACGATGTCTTTCGTTTTAAGCTTGAGCTTAAACGTTGAAGGTTGATGCATTATTTAGGTTGATCTACGATATGTGCTTCTCCTTGTTTCCACCTATCAGTATTAAATCGTGCGGTATTAATCGGTAACGGACTTCCATTGGTTTGGATGTCTCGATTGCTCAATTACTAATGCATGAATGCCAAGATTTCTTTTGGGATGCAGTGGAAAGATACAGAGGCATATACTATTTGGTTGTTTTGCTCTTCAGAAATGTTGCCGCACTTGAGTCCACAAGCCTGGTTAGTGCTGGAAGACAGCGGCCAGCTTTTGGAGAACGAATCTGCCATTCCACGAACTGTTGACGATATTCGAAGTCTTTTGACTGGGAATCGAAAAAACAACATTCAAAGCATCTCAAATGTCAGTATTGAGGGTGGTAACAAGACCCTTCTGCGCGTTCGGAGTGGCGAGACTGTCTATGTCTTGAGCAAGAAGTATGATACTCTCTGAAATCAGTTTGTTTTTAAATCAACACCTTCTTTCTAATTGTCGTCCTTTGTCAGAGATCCTGAGTTCTGGAAGGTGGTATCCCACTCATCCTGTCAAGTAGGATATGTATCTCCAGAAAATCTGCGAATAGCACCAACAGAAAGCTCCGCTTTACGGTCCACTGGAGTGAGCCAGAATCAGAGTTCAACCATCCATCATGGTGGTACACTCTCCCGAATGCGTCTTCGATTCAGTCGCCGAGGTAAGCTTTTCGGCCTCTCGATTTGGTCTGGATTTTTATTAAGTGTTTCCCGAACAATCGTTTCTGAAGTTATATATCCAAGTGAATCGGTGATGAATTTGTAGCCTCAGTAGGACCCGAAATTTGTCCTCATGACTTTGGACGTGAGTTCGCATGCTATAACTATTAATCTCATCCCGTTCTTTGAAAATGCATGAACGTTAGCCCTGCTCAAAGTCATCAGCGGGTCCGGATTGTGCTTGCAGAAGAAGAGGAAATGGAATGATTTGATTTGTACACCGCTTATTGCTTTCGCTCATATCCTCCCCGTCCCACTAATCACGGACTAACTTGGTTTAACTAGAGTGCCGTTATTTTGCAATAAAGATGTTCGTTTTATTAGATTGAGACTCATATCATGTCATGGCCGTGGTACTATCAAATCTCCTGTTGGCCTCGTCATCGGATACTAAAAAATCTAAAATAATTGAAATAGATGGAAGCACGTGGTCTGAGAGACTCGAGACCTCTTCAAGACCAATGAAATTCTGGATCGGTTAGGGCGTACCTTAGAGGGTTATCTGTTCATTGATCTGGCTGCTTATTTGCATGGTCCGATGAAACGGCATTCCAACAAAGAGCTAATCTCCTTCTAAGCATTCATTTAGTTGAGTTCCAGCATTTCGTTGGTCACGCAAAGGACGAAGTTAATATCTTGTTCCTTCACCTGTAGCCAGGACCTTTGTGCAACTTCAGATCTCCCTTGAAAGCGCTGTACCTCCAATATTTTTCACCCTGATCGTTTGAGTGTTCTATTATATTTACGCCTTTTCGGTTGGATGACGATGTTCGCTGTTTGGTAAGTGATCGGTAAAATAATTCGGTCTATTGTCCTTGAGTCCGGACGTTTTTTTCTTCCAGATTACTTCACTTCACTTCACTATTGCTGAACGTTCAAAGCATTTAAGATAGTAGTTCCTAGCGCAGACTAAAAATCTTAATCAATGAGTTAATTGGAAATTTTTCTTAATTGAGCTCGGTTTGGCTTGATTTTTCATTTATTTACTCTCCACCCATTAGGGCAAGTCTCAAGGGCTCATTGGAGGTACAACAGAAGTACAAATAACTTTTACAACAAGTAGCGCACAACAGTTAACACAGAAGACAGTTTGGCTTGATATTTATTTGATCACCTCTCGATATGATCTTGAAATTGAAATCAACTCTTAACTTTGAATCAACCTTCTCATCCTCTTGTTTCCGCTTAAACAGCTCGCCTATTTTGGAAAATGAAATCATTTAACCACATCAATATGCTTCAGTTCACTGAAAGTAGGAACCTTTCGCCTTACTGATTCCCTTGTTTGGCAATTCGGCGTGCTTTCAATGTTTTTCAGTTTTCATCTGGTGTATTTTCTGTAGAATCCAATCGCAATTCACCGAAGGGAAGCAAAAAACTCAATCGGGATTTGATTTCCCTACCACAGAATGATTTTCGACACGTTGGGCACGTAGGTGTCGATGGAACCATCTTTGGTGAGGTTGGTTTTTCGTTGGACAATGCCGATGAAGACGATAGGGGTAAGTCGAAAGAAAGTGGATATTCGATGCGAGAGGTTGGGGATTGTCAGATTTTTCTCTCCCTATGGATACCTCAGATAATGCTGTTATTACTGTGCTATAAAGCTACACTTAACCATAATCACACCAGTGCATTTCTCACTCTAGGAGGTTATTCAGCATTTTTCTGGTTTTAAATCTATCCATTGTTCATTAAGCAGCGACAGATTTAGTAGGAGTTAAAATGTGAATGATTTTAACATTTTTCTGAATACCGTATCCAAGTTTTCTTGGATATTTTCTGTTATCTTGTCCTCAAGACGTCCTATTCTACCCTTGGGTTTGAGTATCTCATCTTAAACTTGAGCAGGAGCAAATTGTCTGATGATGAACGATATTCATTTTTGATGAATTTGGTTGCCTTATGTATAAAGTTTTGGTTTCAGAAGAAAGTTTTGCTCACACATAGTAGTCACTTCTAATTTTCTTTAATTTTAGGTCTGAGTCCGACTAACAGCTGCATGACAATTGAAAGCGCATCGGATAAGGAGAATCCTTGTCCCTCGGATGCCACCATTGGCGAGGTAATCCGACTTATTTTGCCTCCATTTTCACGGAAACGGCAATATCATAGTTTTTTAACAGTGCATTAAGCGTAGAGTAGTTTGTGAATAGCTCCAGTTCGTAAGCGGCATAAATGAAGTAGTACATTTAACCAACTATGCTGTTGAATTCAGCAAGGCGTTGATTTACTACGACGAAATCTCGAATTGGTTGCTTCAATATCAAGAAGGCGTAAATTAAACTGGCAGGGTGAAACAGTGAATCTAGCCTTTAGATCAGTGAAGTCAATGCTAGGTCACCTAAGGCGACATCTCTTTACCCCATTGGTATGTGAAGGTCGGACATCCCTACCGGCACCAGAAACGGCCTGATTGGTTGATGAGATGCCCAAGTATGTTCAATGTGTGCACATGAATTTCTGTTAAAATTAACGTATGCCACGACACTAACACTTGCAGCTTGTCGTGTATCCTGTCTAGTGAATCACCGGCCCATTTAGCTTCTCACTCCGGCGCATCACCCGTTAGATCATAGATTTCATACCCACTTTCAGTGTTCAAGTCGACGATCTTCAACTGGAACTAAGGCGATGGCTCCCTCACGGACTATTACTCCTGCCATCGATAGTAACAACGCGATTCCAGCACCTCTGACCTCGCCATTAGATAGTATTCGACCGGCTTCCTCCACTGCTCCATCGAACCCCCTAGCACCCGCTCCTCTTCCTGTTAATTCAAGCATGGGTAATAACTCCCGCTTCATTCCCACGTCAACAGCTGTTGCTAGAACCGAAGAGCTTGAATCCTCGGTTCGTTCTTCACTTCATATCTTTTATGTCAATTTTATTCAATTTAAGTGGTTAATATAAACAGTAAGTTTATAAATTCTGTTGAAAATCGATTTTTCGGGCCAATTTTAATTCGTTGAATTTAGCCCTGTTGATTGTATCCAGAAAACTGAAGTCACTCAAGCGCCTTATAGCCTGATTTGCTCACTCCATCTGCTCTGTCCGCTGGTTCCAGGATCACATAAAATTAGCCAAGGGTTTTGTATACGTTTATTCCTGCCCTGATTTCATAAGTGAGCCCTATATTTCTTCCTTATTTTGTCGGAGTCGGCGGTCCAAGAGATCACCATTTTGTCTCAGTCTGAGAGGAGAGAAAAAGATAGAGAAATCATGTTCGGGCATTTTGGTGTGCGCGCAAGAAAGTAATAATAATGAAACTGCTGAGTGTTTTCGCAGTGCAACAGCTATCGGCTACTTTGTTCAGACATTGGACGTTTTTCCCTCATGTAGGTAGCTCAAAATAGATTCCTGGCAAGGGTTTGAGTGTGGTCATTTTCGCGTTACATTATTGCCTACAATGTTCCGGTTTGGATAAGTAGCAAACATACCTAATGAGAAATTGTCTAAATGAAATGCTTGTCCATACTACTTTTTTTCTGTATCTTTCCGCAAGGGGTGCTCCTCCCGACCGATCCGGCTTGTACGTCAGCTTTTTTCTGGTTGAAAGGGGTTTTGCAGATCTTGAATCAACCTGTTGTTTGACCCATGAGTGGATTCAATTTTTGCGTCCTCGGACATTCTTTTACATGCCTTCGTTCTCCAAAAAGTCATGCACATTTTGGGACTTAATAGATTTGGTTTCATTCATTGACCCTCTTTCGTAGTTATAATGTTCCAGGCTTTTCCGCTTCTTCAATATTTTCTAGCGAGGACGCCCAAGGTACCATCCTAATGTTTGCTGAAGAGCCACAGCTACACCGATTGGTTTGATTTTAGACTGCACGTGTTGCCTGCCTTTCTAACTCATCAAACTCACTCTGGCATTATCGATGGGCTCCCCTCGTCTGCCATAAAGAAATGACAAGACAGGTTCACGTGGCTTCTTCTCTTCTTCCTCTTACTCTTCCCATTAAGTCAGTATAGTTGGATATCCACTATCTATAAACTGAACAGTTTCATCTTGGTCATTGTTCTTGTTCATCAAAGAAAAAGCAAATATCCGATGATCGCCAAACAACATTACTATGGGTATTCTCTGTACCCCTTCTAGTCCACTGCTTTCCCAATAAAGGTCTGCTCCAGAACGTATTTTCCTCAACAATCTTCTTTCTAACAACCACAACGGATTTCAGCGTCTCCCAAATTAAGATTCTCTCTATTTTGCTTCCCTTCAAAGCTCAAGCACCAGGCAAGTTCAGTTTATCAGGAATGGCTGACCCAAAACAGTCTCCTCCCCAGTGAACTTTGCCGTCAGACTTGGTGTTAGCCCGACAATCAAGTCAACATAACCTATTGCTAAGTCGTCTTTTTCCTGCACTAAGAATTTTTTTACTCTGAGAGGGTTTCTGATCTCCAAAATTCGATGACTAATCGCTGTTTAGGGCTCCTGTCTATATGTGGGTGCCAAAAGTAGTGGTGTGCATCTGGGGCAACAGGCTGTCATTCAACTACAACCAGTATGACTCAACCGCTCCGTTCTCCCACCCTTGATAGCTATCCAAAAGCATGAACGTGTGAGATTTGCATCAGCGGAAGAAGGCTGACTAATCCAGCTACCAAAATTGGAAATATCCCATGGATTTAGCGTTATTGTAATATTTTCATCTTTAAGATTCTCGATATGGGCTCCTCCTTTATGGAAGAGATCTTCCAATGCCTCTCCGCCAAGACCGATAGCTTGGATCTCCTTGAAACCATCTCACTCTCTTCCACCACCAAGATGAAGACAAATCACATTCCCCGCAACGCTGAATCTACTGTTATTCCAGAATTAGCATCGAAACCGCAACCTCCAATCATGCCTAAGACAGAATTTGGACCGATGTCACCCCTACGTTCTACACTTCCGAAGCCTACTCTAAGTCGTGAGATTTCCCCTTTTGAAGAATCCAACTGCAGTTCCAATGGTACCGATTCCACTAAACGTTTCAATCTTGATCGGATTAATGGGTGAGTTCCATCTTCTTTCCTATTCTGTTATTTCTCTGGATGAATTTTCAAACCAACCCATTAACATAGCTAGAGATGTGATGCCCGACTGTTTTATGGAATTTCACAGAACTTATATAACCAAGTCGAAGTTCGACTCTTTCTCGATACTCATTCATGATTCTCGCTCTGGCACCGTACATCCTCCAAAATCCTGAAAACCGACTTTCTTTGATTTCCAGTTGAATGACAGTGAAATCGCGTATGTAACATTGATCTGGAATCGGCTTCCGTTATTAAGGCTCACTTTGAATTGCGAAAGCATGCTCCGGCATATAGGTACTGTTCCAGATTGGCGAGCCTATTTTGACCTTCGTTTTGCACTTGAAACAGGATTGTACAACGGTCGACTTCATCTATAGTCACCTTACGTAACCTTGTCACCGACGGCGAAGGCCAAGTCTCAAAATATAACACTCTCTAACCAAACGTGGTAGTAGTTAACATCTGGTTAGTGATGGGTAAAAATGTGCTATAGGTGCGTACTGGCATTTATAGCTATCTGTCGATGTGCTAGAGGTCTCTGAATTTGTTTCTCCATCCATTTTGACGGAATACTTCAAGTAATAACAACAATGTGGTTTCAGCTATGATTTGCTCGTCGAAGAGTCTGTTAAGCGCGAATCTGCTACTGGTGTTTCAAGTCTTGAAAGGAAGCAAAATGACAGTTTATGTCTTTTATTTCGTCCTTTTTTTCTGTAGGCATAAGTACTTTCAACTTATTTCCCTGACTTCTAGCCAGTTTTCATTTTCTCGGTTGAAGGGGCAGATTAAAATGTATAGGTGTCATTTCGGCCGTTTTTGGAGCCTGTATATCTCGAAGCAGCCTGCCAATCGCTATACAGAAGAAATGGTTTTTTGACCCTTCACCTTTCTGCATTGACTACCACGCGATTAGTACTATGCGATTTCATCATTAAGATGGACTTCCGGCGTTAAAGTTCCCTATCGAGAGCAAGTTGGAGGTGTTTTGTCACCTGTAGCCTTCTCTCTTTAAATTACTAACTTAAAAATTTGAGTATAAATGTGCTAACCTAATCCAAAAAGATGTGTTTTTATGTCTCCATCCTGCAGTCTATCAAACTAGCTATAGCTTTTGATTAATACTCATTGAAGTTGTTCCTTTATCGAGTGAGGGACGATTTTTTAACCAATCAACTGGAAACAAAACTTGAAGGCAATCACGTCAACAAAACCACTTAAGTGAGACTAACGAGCATCCAAATGCAACTGCATAACACGCTTATTTTTCTTTTCTCACTGTTAGTAATCACTATGATCGCTCATCCTCTATTGGAGTCAACGGTAGTACTACGGACAGTCGTACCTCTCTAGTTGACGCTGCTTCGTCTCTCCATCTGAGTCGAGCTGGCGTTGATAGCTCAAATGACAATGAAAGTAGCAACGACAGTGGTGGAAATAATACTGGTGGCAGCGTCTTCATGAATGCGACGAGCACTCTAACTCGTGCATTCCGTAAGTCCAGCGCCTCACTCTCCCGTCGACTTCCGACAACCGACAAAGCTCCTTCGGCCCTCTCCCTCGAACGCCCTTCCTCACATCACTCCTCGACAAGTCAGATGCCGCTGATCAGAGGACGTCTTGAAGTTGGAAGCGGCAGATATAAACGTCCTGTCATCAGTGGACCGGTAATGATCAGTAACCCCATACTCGGTACGTGATTGATTCCAGAACTGGGTTTTAAATCTGTGAAATGTTCAATGTCGATTCTGTTTCAGTAACCGGTGCTTCCGTGACTTCGGTTCTCTCCGAAGGCACAACAACCTGTGCTGTTTCCACGCCACCATCCTCATTATCCCCGTCACTTCGTGGAACTAGTCAAAGTTCCTCCATCACAGCTGTCTCCTCACCTCTCTCATTAGGGCATGGATCAGGAACTCTTGGGAGACCGATGACTCCTGCTACCACCTCCACGACGACGCCTTCTATATCTCCAGCACCGTCTAATTCCTCGCTGGCTACGTCGAGCACTTCATCTTCAAACCCTGTGCCACACCATCCTCCAGGTGGACGGGTCTATGGAATTAATGGCGTTAGTGGACTCCGAGCGTTAAGGGACCGTGGAGACCTGGGTTTTCGGGCTCCGGCAACTGCTGGAGTCACAGGTGGAGCAACTAGACGAACGAGAGCCATTCAAATAGCTTCTGGAGGTGGAGAATATCAGCCCAAGTGAGCGAGAACTTTAAAATTAGTAATGCTAATATTTTTATTATTGGTGTTAGCCACGTTTTTGTTGGAAGAAAAACAATTTGAACTGGAGCAGCCAGTCATTTCATTGGCACACCTAATGTCTCAATTCAATGTAGAGCTCCGCACGTTTCCAGATCTGCTCTTGTGGAGTGTATATTTAGGACAGTCCCCTCCGTCCAATCAATGTTTTAACTCCCTCTTAAAGCTGCATTTTTGGTCCTCCTCCTCAGCAGCTTTCATTTTCAAATCCTCCTCAAAGGTCGTCTATGTTAATTTTGACTTTAATTTAGAGCATTTCCGTTTTGGACCGTACAATGACTTATCTCTTAGAGTTGTCATAGCTTCTAGGCGAATATGCTTGAGCTACCAAGTTGAAGACCGTAAGCGATTTCCATTTCCAGGTTTAGCCACAGCTAGAGAACGGAAGCACATCTCGAATCATTCCCAAAAATCATGTCTAGGGTACGAATAGAGTTGCCGGAATGCCTTTTCAAGCCCTGCAATTGGGCCTATTTTTATACTCGTGCGCGCCTTCCAGTTTCAACCCAATTACCCGTGATACTATGATCAAGGTCACAAACGCGTCAAACGGAACAAGGGCATGAAATTCAGTTCTTGACTGCTTTTTCGCTGTCTTTTCCTCATATTGTTTGTTGCCTAGATGTATTGGTATTACTACTGGCGGCACGCTGGATCGAAGAATCCGACCCCAACTGCCTATCTGTCCAGCAACGGTTACTCTGCCGCGCCGTGCAAACTATTTTGGGTTTGTTTGATAATTTGAGTGCGTATGTGTGTTTGAGTACTTGGTTTCTCATTGGTGCACGTGGGCGTGTGATAACGCGTTTACTCAGCTAATCTCATGCGTTTATTCGCTCGTCCTTGTGCGCACGTGCATGTGGTTGCTTGTGATTGGCTTGCTAATGTATCCACGTGCGTGCACTCATACCCTATGTCCACACGTTTTTCCACAAGCTTGACAAACTGGCGTTCTCCCTGCTGCTAAGTAGCTTCGAGGTTCTTATTTCTGCGCAGCGCTCCGGGTTGCTCTGCTTTTGAGCTGACTCACATCGCCTTTCTCGCTTTGATGGACCGCCCTCTCAGTGAAAACAATGCACTTCCCCAAAATAACTACTCTAAATAAAGATTCAAACGGCGTATTTAGCTGGCGAATATTTCGCGACTTAAAATATGATCGAACTCCTTCCGGAAACTTGAAGCCCACTTAATTAGTTTTGTGCAGCTCTGTTATCCAGTCTCTATGTATCATTTTTTTAGTTTACAGGATCGAAATAGTGTGGATGGGACCGAAACCAGTAGCAAATCATCTCGAGTGAGTTCGTACTCAACTCGAGAACCTGCTATCAACCAGAACGAAGGTAGCCCCATTTCGTCTGCCCTGATTACTCCAACGGCCCAGGATTATTCCTTCACTGCTCCTCCGACAAAAAGTCAAGAGGCGCCTTCTTCGGTGTTTGAAGGTCAGATTCGGCCCAACTTGAGCCTTCTTTCTCCAGTAAATGCTTGACTGGACTCTTTCTTTCTTCTTAGATGGAACTCCGGCTGAACTGACAACCTCCCCGGGTGGTGGTTTGTCAGAGGAATTTCTTAGCTTCTGGGGCTCTGATTTTGTCAATTTACTCGGTGGGAGTGCTTCTAAAACGTCATAGGTCGATGTTTCGGCGGTTAATTTGAGTCAGTTGGAGCAGTCATAATTGATTTCTTGAGTGCACTGGTTAAGAATCCTTAACGAATCTAATCTTACTGTAAAACTACCACTACATTTTAAACTGGTTTTACGAGATGACCGAACCACGTAGAGGGGACCGAGAAAAATCACTCATGAACGGTTTTGAGTTGGCGTATAAACATAGAAGTCTAAGAGGCGACTTTTGGCCGAATTGGCACCAATCGTTTCGATGAGGCGGCACTTTCCGCAAGTTCCCACTGAAACCCTTCATATCCAATTATTGATAGAATCTGCTCCCGCCTGGATGTTACCTCCCCAGTCGATGCACCTGCACAGGTGCACTTGCTTGTTGGGGGACTAGTGTGAAATCGGACAAATTTCACGGGAGTGGTTATCATTGAAATATAAATAATCTGGTGTTTCATGTTAGTCATCCTCGAAATGGCTCAGGAGCCTGATTACGTCAAGCTGAATTCGTCAAAAGATAATAGCATTGATGGACTGTGCTTCAAAGCAACTTTCATAGTTCTGACAAAGCTGGTCTTCTACATCTCATGCAATGAGATTTGGACATTTGAAGGAACCAGTTTAATCAATCCTGACCTCCTAGAAAAATTCGAGGCGGGAAGATTCACCTAACGTTGGTTGCTTGTCCAGCACTCTCGTTATTAGTCCATTTATGGGATCACTGCGGTCTTTGATGAAGGAGTCATAGCTTTCACTGCTTTGGGGTCTGATAGAAATTGGTCTGCTCTTAATACTCGTTACACTGGTTTGTTTGTCCACAGGTTATGTTTGGTAGTATACGTCTGCTTTTTTGCTTTTTTGAGTAATAATTGGTGATGCTTTTCCTCGACCTCAGCATTCGGTCTGCTATCAGACTGTTTGTATACATCCTTTCAACTGAAGGCTGAACTTTAGCGAACTGGTAAAATTGGCTGCTTGACAAGGTCTTGAATGTTGAAATACCATAGTGAAGTTGAAATATTCGTCTCCTGCCTTCTGATAATGCCAGTAGTTGTCTGAAAGTAACTATTCCTTGAGCACCAACTAACATTTGGGGTAAGTGTCGGTAGTTTGAATTTGCTAAGTTCTGATGCCCTTCAAAAGCGCAGTCCCATCGTATTAATTTGCTTTGTTGTACTCGCGTTCAGCTGAAAATAAATAAAGGAGGCCACGAGATAACCCGAATGAACAGACCTTTGTAAACGCTCGTTGGATATATTTGGCGAATGGGCCTTCAGATTTTATGATTTTACTTTTTTTTGGTAATCGATGGCATGAAGTTTTCGGTTTGGCTCCTGAGTCACTCCCCTTGCTCTGGCTCTTCTCAAGTCGATGTGGATTACTGCTTGAATGGTTTACAAAGGCACTTAACATCGCCAATTATTGAGATAAGGTTAATGCATTGCTTTCATGATTCTCGTGCCTTCCCATGGCAATGAACTGCAAGCCATTTGAAAATTTTTCTCATGAGTTCTACATTATTCCAGTTTCTCTTTTAGATCTGTTGTGAAACCTGTCCACGAAGAACTATACCTAGACGCGTGTACCTACCGGATTATGCTGTTTGAAATCGCTCTTCATTATTATTCTCCCTTTATTTCCCTCCCGCCTTATGTAACTTCTCTCTACTTTGTTTCGTCGCCAAATCAGCCCTGAATTCTGATTTTTCGAACATCCTCCTAAACCCTTTAGGCTACTTTTCATCCCCTATACTCATCCATAGCATGTGCGCATCGCTTGCATTTCAAATGTTAGTAAAGTATTTTCTCTATTCTTTTCCGATTTGAGACGCGTTTGGAAGCTATTGATGAGAATGCGAAAATAAATTATCACTTGCTTTTTTATTACGACGTGGCTAGACAATGACTAAAGGCTAAACAGCTTGACGGCCAAAATAGCACTTAATAAACCTGTAGAATCCGAAAGGTGATAGAGTGAGTCGCGATTTGTTGATAATCATCAGAGTTTGTACTTTTGGTTATGCTAATGAAAAGCCGTCGATCTACTGTTAGTTGAAGTATAGCTGTATTAAGTTGGCACAAGCGATTGCTGCAGCGTCAATAACTCGGATTCGTTCTTGCATTTGGTGTGCTTCTCAGATCATGATAAAAGACTTCGAGAGACTTGGCAAATTTATGTTCTAGTGTCCATCTTATCAGCAATCTTGTCCTCTTCTGCTCTTGCACTGAACTCATCGTGTTTGTCATTCGCCTTGCATTTGATGGCCCTAGTAACTGCCTGGCGACTCCACTGGGAGTTTACCCTCGAACGACCCACTCATCAGCCGCGCCTAGTGTAACTGTCAACAGTCCCTCGTGGTCTTGTTTTGTCAGCTCACATGCTTCGTCAACAATCTAACAGATTCGTGTATCCGATCCCCTTTTTATTAAAAGTTATTATCTCCAGAGCATGATTGGTCCGGACGGGATTAAAAGAGATCTCTGCGCAAGGAGGAAATCAGGTACTAGAAACATCGAGTCTAGTTCCTTTTCTAGCATTGAACCCTGGCGAAATATTGTCATATTTGACTCGCCATCCTCTCAGATCTTGGAATAGGTAGTCCTTCACGTATTATATTTTTCTAATTGGCGTTTCACCTCAGATACCAAAGGAAGGATGATGGTACGGTGGGTTTCTCAAGCATTTTGAATCGGTGGTTCTTCCAACAGGTGGGCTCTTTTATTTTTTCATGAAAACTTTTTGGGGAGGCTGCGTGTCCATGGGCTCAGAGTCATTTGCCATCTTACGTACTCAACTTTAGTCAGTCGAGCAAGTGGCGGTCAAAAGAGGATGGATAGATAGCCGAAAAATCGATAATCTGCCCTGAGTTCAATCACATT
Organism: Moniezia expansa; assembly: GCA_019097775.1. NCBI lineage: Eukaryota > Metazoa > Platyhelminthes > Cestoda > Cyclophyllidea > Anoplocephalidae > Moniezia > Moniezia expansa. The sequence goes on from JADFDV010000097.1 coordinate 2,213,679, forward strand.
TCGCTACCGCTTGGAGTCAAGTTGAATGCCGTAGATCGAGTAGTCATTTGTATTAAATATAACTTGGAATCATAACAATTGCAAATTATTCACAGTTCCAATGCTGCACAATATCTTACCCTTGCCTAAGGCTTAAACCACTATTTATTATGTGAAACATTCTACCCAGAGTTGAGAAGGTTACTGCTGCAGCAAAAGTCCTACTAAAGGTCACAGTATTTAAAAATCAAATATTTCTGCTGGATATGTCTAAAAATGCGTGTTTTATCATATTTTTGCGATCTCGTGACCTACTTTAATTTCGCCATGGTCCGAAAGGTCAAAAGCCAGACTACTTGGTCAGCTTAAACGATTCGGAGGCGATCTCAAGGCCACCCTTCTCATTTTCGAAATAGACTTTTGGTTGAATAAAGTAAGTCCCGTTCGGTCAGTAATACATTTCAGTCATGACTGCTTCCGGAAGAAGAACTCCCTAACTGCGCATTAGTGTCCACACAACACTTCAAAAGTTGAACGACGTTGTGATGTTAGGGCTTGTGTATCACTGGCTGGATCCTTTTCACTTCAAATTTGCTTACCTTGCGCTTGCCAGCTTCGTAGAAAAGCTCGCTATTCAAACGTTTAAATGTAACAGTTCTTCCTCATGGATCAGTCTATGGCAGCCTCGGCAGAGTACAGGGGGTTGGTAATCAAAATGACCCCATCTGATTTGCAATTCTTGTAGACACTAATGGCTTGACAAACCGTTTAAATGTCATTGACAGGATGCGCTGGACAGAGCGAAAATTGCGGCAATTTCGGAAGAATGTTTGCCTGTTTAAGACTTCCGGTGATAGTGAAAAATATTTTTCAATGATTAAGTCGCATATCAAACTCGAATTTCCATTATTATTTAAGGAGCACCTTTTGACGACTTGTGCAACGATTGCTGGACAGAAACTTACCGGAAAAACTAACCTCCATCTCACCATGATGGACCGATGCCAGTCTACCTCCTTAAAGAAAATAAATGGATCCGCCACGGCAGCCTACATCGATGAAATGTCAGAACCGCATAACAGGATAGATCAAGGATAATGATCTTGAGCAGCATAATAAGATCAGTGCTTAGCTAAGCTACACATGAGGTGATTAAATAAGTAATCGCTTGAAGGGGAAGCTCCAGTAGAGTCTCTAGGCAATAGCGGAGGAAGACATGCGTAGCGAGAGAATGGAACTAACCAAAGAGCATCTGCATTACAATGATCGTCTACGAGAACCTTCGACCATTCCGATTCTAATCTTTGAAAATTTCTGGCAATTCAGTCAATGAAAAAACGTTTTGAACTAAAGCTTCTAGAAGGACTGGAATTTTATAGGCAAAGTCCAAGAACTAAAAGTACCAGGTATATCCTTTACTTTTAATGTTTTTTTTTTTAATTTTTTTGGTACAACTTAACCTTAATTAATTACGTTTATCTATGAATTTCATCATTTCCCTAACGAACCTGTTTGCTCAGTACTCTCAGACTTGGTAACACATCAGGTTTATTAGAAAAATGAACATTCCTTTTTTGATAAAGTATATTTAAATGGCGAAACCAAGTAAGCAAACCAAAGTCGGAAGGTTGGCTTGTGTCCAAAATATTAAGTTCCCTAGATCAACTAACTCTTGATGCAAAATAAATTACTGGTCATAAAAGGCCCGAACCCGATTAGTTTCCATACCTAATTTAACAATAATTTCAGTTGTGGAGGTCGAGGAACTTTCGTAATCAGAAGGGACTGGCTTTATCACTTTTAAATAATGTCTAACAGCCGTGTTCTCATATTTTTATGAATCTGAATGATCTCCAGCCACTGGACAGGTAGAATACTCTCATTGTTGACCCTAGATGCTTGAAGTTTTAGAAAATGTTGTGATTACAGAAAACAAATTTAGATGTCTAACAGAGCACGAAGCGAAGAAACGAACTAAATGGATAAAACTCGTAGGCTAAAGATTGGCTACTCCCATTTCAATCCTATATCCGTGAAAGTGCACACTCTATTCCTGAGAGGTCTTCTGTTGTGTATGCGGTGGAGCTCTGGCCACTCGGCCTCTGGTGAGTAGGTTGCATAGCCTTGGGGTGTCTTAAGTAATGTTCTTCAAGAGTGATCTTTATCTATAATCCCTACTCCTGTACTAAATCAATGCACGTCAATCTCCCCAAGAAGCACTTTTCCGACTATTTCCCCAACCAAAATTTTACTTTATTAAGTCCTCATTCTTTGATGACTTCAGCATCTAAAGACGGTGTACACTGCAAGCAGGGACAAGCAGGACTTCGATGATATGTGGAAATGCTTCTCGCACCTCCACGTTAGGATTTCGCACATTCGAAACAGCTATCCAACTGAGTGAGAAGGAATTACTCCCCTGAAATTATTCCCTCAAGAAATCGTTCCAACGCTTCGAACTGTGGGAAAGTTGTGATCAAGAAGAGAGCTTGTCTGATTAATCTCATTAAAAATAACCAACAAACCAGAACTTATTTCTAAATCTGAATTGAAGAAAGATGAAATTCTGTAGTAAAATCCGAGAATGATAAAGCACTAAGTGCCAAAAACCCTTTTATCTTATATTTCAAAACTGAAGGTTATCTGTCTATCGCCTAATCAGTATTTATACCGGCTGATGCTGATTAGAACGACCTGAGTCATTCACTACTTCCACGGTTGAAATATCAACTTTCGCACACCACCCCTATGAATCTTTCAAACCTGTGTAAAAGGGCTATTTTCCTGAAAGTGAAGTCTTTGATCTTCCTCAAAGAGGCCTTGTCTATGCTCACTTAATAGGCACCTTGCCTCGTCTCGCATCATTCGTCAAATTTATGTTCTCTTTGGAATTTTTCGCGTAATCTTTGGGCACTTTGGGAATGTCAGCCCCTATCCTGCCTGAGAATGAATTATTTGCCATCATATTTTTTTCTTATTCATCCCCGCCCATTGAGCAAGTTCCAAGGACCTATTGGGGTACAACAGAAATACAAAAAGCTTGTACAACAGCTAGACATACACACACATAGCATAAAACAGTTAAATTGACGTCGTTGGTACCCTTGTCCTTCCTCGGCATGGTTTCGTCGTGCAGTAACAACTCATTCTTTAGTTAGAATTCTCTTCGACACCCCGTCCAATTCATGTCGTTCATGGTCGATGGGACTTTGTCGTCCTCGTCTGTTTGTTTTTATCCAGGTATTCTTTTCTAGTAGGCGACCTTTTATGCAGATAATCGTTGTTTGCAGCCGGGATGGAGCAGTTTGTGTAGTTCATCCTGCTGGGTATTCTTTTCCTCGTGGTCGTTTCTCGTGCCTCACACTCTGTCTTTTTCCTTCATCGTGTCCTGCTCTTCCACTTTCTCTACTGCATCGATTTGTCCTTTTCTCTTCTCTGCTGGCTTCTCACTTTCTGCAATTGCAACCTGAGGTTACCGGTGGTCACCACGAAGAGGTAGGGAGCAGAACTGACCGCCATGATGATAAAATACCTCAACAGACACAATGAATATCGTGTTTTTTTTCATTTAACCCAGAATCGATGAAGACAAACCTGAAGATAATATGGAGATTAGTTTCGATGAACCTTGGCTGAATAAAATCGTCTAACGGGAGAGTTTGTAAAATCAACCTATTTTTACAAACAGTAGCCTAGATTTTATCTCGAATCGACGCCCCAGGCGAGAATGGTTCACAGCATCTGCAACAGATTTGAGTTGATTTGAAGCTGGACTAACGATTAGGAAGGAAACAAGATCGAAAGGTATTCAAACTCTTTAAAACGCTTTCTGTACTAGCATCCATTTAATAGGTAATCTGTCAGAATCATGAAACCCGCACATTGATAGGGACGCCGCCTACACTGCCCATGCAGCGCTGAATCCCACAACTGCTTTGTAGTCGTTGATTATGTCGTTAACTACTGACCTCTTAAAGGACTGAAAAATCGCACTTTGCTATTTTTCGCTGGCGATTTCCTTTGATGCTGGGATGGGGCACACGTTAACGCAATTTATGATCAGTTCTAACACCAAACTTCCTTTCTTGATGGTGTTGTGACGAGCTTGTTATTTATAAACAATGTAAAACGTAAATTTAGTTGCTAATATAGATAATGAGATTTGCCTTGCCCATTCTCTAGACAGTCCGGAAAGCAGCAATATTCGTGGCGTCATTTAGGACTAATAAATTCAGCACCCGATACAATTTCAATGGTATATTCAAGAGACGTACAAAGGTCAAAAGTCTGTATGTTCGTTGCGATTGATTTTAGGTGCCTACACGCCGAGGTTACAGAAATTCCGACCATTTAGGATTAAAGTCGAAAAGGCGAAATCAGGCTGCAAGTACAATATACGGGAAAGAAAGGTACAAGGTAAAAAAACAACGGTACTAAAAATGATGACGATGATAATAAGAAAGCTGGCAAATATGGCAATGAACTGCGATTCTGGCAGTTGACAAAATGAATAAAATACAGTGAGCCGAACCAAGTAACAACATAAACCAAGGGAATTTTATAAATGGAAAAATCCATGAAAAAGTAAGAGATGAATCAAGAACACGGGGACAGTAATATTCCTCATGCACTCTTAAGTCGATGAATTGTTGGCGTTATCTGCCGAAGCGTTGTTGGCATCGCAGGGGGTTATTGAAGACGTGGTCTTCTTCGGTCGGCCAGCGCCCTTCTTGTGAACCCTCCGAGTTGTTACTACTACAGGAGCCGGATGTTTGCGCAACTGACGGGGAGAGTTTACTTCCGCTAGACCACTGTTACCAAGCAACAATTTAGCTACAAGAAAAAGTCTATATCTTCAGAATATTTCTGCAACAGACCTTGCTGCAGTTAGGTGGCGACATATTTACTATTGAATATATATATATGGAGAAGTGGTGACATACCTTCCTCAATAGTGCGTTTGATAGACTGGCCCACGCGCATAGTGCTTTTTCTGGTGGAGCGTTTGGCCTGACTGTTGAGGCAAGTGTCATCGGGTTTTTCATCATCGATGAATTCCTTGCTAGCCTTAAAAATGCAAGAGCAATACAAGAAAAGGAATTAAGAAGTCAATATCAAAAGCAAACGCAAAATGCATTTGACTAGTCCAGGCTAATATGGCGAATCGATATAAAAGTGCACGAGTTACTCAAAGACGCAGATTTGCAATCTTAAGAAAAAAACTAATCAGAGGGGGGGGGGGTAGTCAGAGCCACAATTATTCTTTGCTTAAAAGGTAACATAAATATTGAATCGAATGACATCTAGCAACAAGTAATAATGAGAATGCAAATTTAAAGGAGCTTGCAGACGTTTCGGAAAAATCGCGGTAAAATCAATGAATCTGCTGAAGTTTTATGAAAAAAAATGTACAAACCGTATGTATATGATATACATATAAAAGTACTTATTGCGAAGTGAATAGAATTAAAAAATGAATAAAATTATAACGATAAAGTGCTTTTAAAGCTACAAATCTTGACCTTTATCAAGAAGAGCGCATGGCTAGGCGAAAAAGGAAAAGAAACAAAAATAATAAAATATGGTGGATCTATAGTAAGTATGAAAAGGTTGAGCAACTAATTACAATATTGCATTTAATACGATAAATGTCTTTACTTTGACAACCGCGGTCAAATCTAGTTCTAGCTGTGACTTATTAGACATCCCTTGTCTAATATCCCAGGCAATTAGAAGTCGATGTCGAAAAGAGCGCGCTTATAGATGAGTCAGTGACGACCTTGAATATAGGGTAGGTCTAACGCAGATAGTATTGTGTTTTACACTACTATACGTTATATCGTTTAACAGCTAAAGTATACGAAATCAAATAAATATTTGAACGTAATGATTTTCAGTTTCCTATGAGGTATAGTATTTTTTGAAGTTTATTGAAAGCACTCTAATTGTAATCTTATTAAATGCTGAGGGCCTATTCTTTGTATTTATGAGGTCAGGTAAGCTTTTCAGTTGTTGGCTACCGAAAAAGACTTATTTTCATTGGCTTTCGCACAGTCACTCGAAGTCATTTAAACCTGCATTTTTAAATTTATTTGAATAAAGGGATCCCCCAGCTATCAGGAAGTGAATACGAAAGTTCGGCCCCTTTCTGAACAATTACTTCTAAGACTTCCAACGGTTGACATGTTGGCTGCCATAAGGGGCAAACTTTCAGCCACGCAAGTGATATGATTTAAATTTTTCAACTTCAGCTATCGACCTGTTTCTATTTCTGAGACGTTTGAGCGTTTCAGATTCCTGTGTCGCATTCTTACGTGTACCATAGGCGAACCGGAAATAGAGTTTGAGCTTTGCAACCTTGATTTTAATAAGTTCATACAGGAATAGTATAACCTGTTTCATAGACGCATCATATTTTAATCCCATTATTTAATAAATAAGACCATACTGATGCGATTTGGTGCTGAATTTTGACTATTCTTCCCCTTTATTCACTGATAATATGTTAAAAACCGTTAAAAAGCGATATCTTAAAGGTGCAAATCTCAACTAAAAATTTACAAACTGTCATTGATAGATACGATGAAACTTATCTGAGTGAAAATGAAACAAAGCTAATGTTGGTTCTACATTACATTTTTGTGTAATTACTTATAAACAGGCAGCATATTATTAATCCATGTGAGCTGTAGCCTGAGACTCTATTCCTCCACCTACTATTTTTTTAGCAATTGTAGTTTGGGGTGCATTCATTTCCCTACTACCATCCTAGACAAGCATTCGGTCGGCCGGTCAGTACATGTGCAATCACTAATAGTACAGGCATCTATATTCATTTCGTCATTTAGCGAATATTAAAATTAGGCGAAACGACATTAATAAGAGCGAGCTCCTAATAGTTCACTACTCCTTTTCTAATAGCAAGATGTCTTAGATTGCATTTGGAGATTTTGAGCTGTGAATAAACTAGTCTCTTGTTAGTTGCTTCATGACTTAACCTGAACAATGGTGCTGGTAGCAACGTTTAATTAGATGAATAAACTATTCAACCGCGTGTTATGCAACTGATGAGGAGAGTCTACTTCTCTAACCCTTCAATTCAGGTCATCACCATAGATCCCCTTAAAATTTTTTAAATTCAGCCTAATGAGATGGAGTTTCCAATTATTTTTTTATTAATCCCACCCATTTGGCAGGTCCCAAGGACTTATTGGGGGCGCAACAGAAATACGAAGAGCTTGTACAACAATTAGACACTTCTACACAGCATAGGACAGTTAAATTGACGTCTTCGGTTCCCTGGTCCTTCCTCGGGCAAGGTTTCATCTGTTACACTTCCTTGCGGCACCTTGTCCATCCTCAACACGACATTTTGGTGTCGTTTATGGCCGATGGGCCTTTGTTGTGGGTAAGCGTTATTCGCAGCCGAGATAGTGCAGTCGTGTAGTTCATCCTGCTGCATACTCTTATCTTCGTAGTCGTTTTGCGTGCCTCCCATTCTACCTTCTTCTTCCATCATGTTCAATTCTTCTACTTTCTCTACTGCATCGTTTGATCCTATTCGCCTCTCTGTTGGATTTTCATTGTCTGTGGTTTCGAACTATATGTCTTCTTAGCCACTCTTGAGCCTTTTATTTTCCAAGGCCGTCTTCAACAGAACATATAAGCCTACCCTCCAGTACCTCTTCAATTATGTGTAGTCTTGCGTGTCCTTTGTTGTGGCGAAACATCTGTGGCAATTTTCATTAGAACAGACAATATTCCATTGCCTTTCTCCTACCAATCAAGGTGTATAATTATCACCTCGACCTTTTGAGGGTATTATTAAGAACGATTGAGCGCAGGAATGGTCGTAGTCGTGTTTGTTACGTTTCTGTCCTGACTAGCTTTGCTTTTATTGCTCTCTCTGGCTCACTGGTGTCTTGGATTACAGAGCCAAGGTATTCGAGGAGCGTTTGATCCTCACCGCAGCAATTCTCATTCCGTATTTAGCAACGTCATCCCCAGCTTCAATGCCCTTTTTGACCAGAAAGGTGACCCCACAGTTAGGTCTAGAGCTTTCACTGTGTCCAGAGTTAAAGAAAGCCTAGTTATCTATGTGTAAGGAGCAGGAATTCATTCGATTTTCCGTTAGGACAACAATCTCTATTCGCCTATCAGAAGTCTCTTCAGCTATCTGGCGGAGTTTCCATTCAATGCCACATGCACGCACGTTCCACAATCCAAGTTTAAGACCATGAGTGGTACCTTGATAAAGATGCTCTTGGTTGACTTAGGCTGTACTTCTGCTGGCATAATAATATATTTGTACGTCCACTGACCTATCAGTCCTATCCAGCGGCCCTCTCTTTAGCACTCAGGGATGCCCTGAGACTACCGGTGGCCACTAGGTAGAGGTAGAGAGTAAAAATCGACCACCTATATTGCTACCTCTCTTATTAATCTTTCTCTTTGGGCTGAAGCCTAGCCCTCAAAGACAAAGCATCCCCAATTTTGAGCTCGAAATTCTCATGGCTTCGAGTAGCATGACACCAGTGAAATCGATGAATACACATTGCTTTCAAAATTGTAGTTTCGAGTAAAATGCAGCGGTAGAAACGAATATCGGCTTACTTCTGAATTGGTCGGTACCGTCTACAACTCAAACTAGAGGTAAGAGTTGGTACGAGCATTTCATGAAGAACGTGGGATCAGAATAAACAAACAAGTGGCAATGACAAAACTTTCGAATCTGATTTCTTATAAACAGAAATTCATATTTTATACAAGGTTCTGGACTAGTTGGGAATTTGAAATTCCTCAATTGACTGAACTTGAGTCAAAGTTCCCTTGCGGCGAACCCCTAGAGAAGGCCGTTTCAAGTTGGTCCACGCTTTGTGGTCCGTTTCCACTGTCCCCTTCTAACTCTTCATCCATGTTCCAATGAATTGGATTGATTTATTATGTTATATTAGTATATTTCCTGCATACATGATATATTTCAATACAGGCAGTATTGTTATGCCGGTTTGTTTAACTTTCAAAGTGAATAACTCTCAGTTTGACAAGTGAAAATAACCACATAATCAAGAAGCATTAGAAATCGCTGTCAGTTCAGTTAGTAAATTATAGACAATTTATAAACGAAAATTTACAAAAAATAAAAAAAAATATTGAAATTAAATCTTCGGTGTAGGTGTAAATGCCCAATCCATTCAATCTTGAAAGATTAATAAAGCCCTGGGTGGTACAAATTTTGACGCTGAATTGTAATTTTTAAATCATTTCGCACATTATTTTGTGAACTTAATAGAATCCGAGAAAGTTAATAAAAATGCTGCTGAAGGATCGCTATGAATACCGGCTATTGAGGCCAACAGCAGTAATGTCTAATTTGGTAAAAAAAAAACACTCACTTACCAAAATTACTGATTAATTTCACTTAACCTTTCTGTTCTGCAAATTTTTTTAAATATAAAGGGCATTCGTTAAGATTCATAATCTTTTCCTGTGCGTAGTAGACTCGGTGTGGCTTATGTCCACCCAGAAGAATGATCCTAGGGAAGAGAGGTCGATAGGTCCAAGCGAGTGCAACCGAACTATGAGGTAACGAAGGAGGTGACTTCTGGGTGGAAAAGCCTGTACTATTTCACTTCCAGGAAATCATTCCATCAAGCTAAATTAACAATGCCAACGCGATAGAATCGTTATCGGACGGATGGATAAGAAACAATGAATCGGAAATGATTTGCAAGGAAGGAAATATTTCGCTAGTAAGTTGGAAGGAGGCATCCAATATTTTTATCTTTTTCTACTATTATGGGAATAGAATAGGGTCCAATGTTTGCATTAATCTGAAAGAATGGCTGAACAAAAGAATGAATACGGTTTGAACCCGTCTTTTGTTCCTCTGTCCTATTCCCCTTCTAATTAACCAAAGTCCCAAATAGACCGTCAAGAATTTTCATTCTGCTTGTTTAAACACTTAGAACCTTTTCTAATGGAGAGATAAGTGGGATTTATAATTGAGAAAGCAGATATCTCTGCAGAATTGTGGCATTTAGTCCAGGCTTCCTACCCAAGAGAACTAATGCTTGCACAATGCTCGACAAAAATACATCGCCAAGCCATCTTTGCAAGAGATAAAGTGCTTCACCTTCCTTCGATTTCATCCGCGATTTTAATATACTTCATCAGAAATTTTATCGATGTATTGAGAAAAGTTGATTTTTATGAATTCTAGATCACACATACTGTATTTCGTCTGATAATCAATCTACAACAACAGACTCTGCTAAGGCCGAGTCTAATCGGATTTAATGGAGAGGAAAAAGGGATAGTACCGGCAGATCAACTGACAATCACAAACCTGATTTTCCAGTCACTCATTTTATTGTCACAGAAGGGACCTCATCAGCAGATGTCCTTTGGTTACATCTTCTATCATTCAGGCTATCAGACGCTCTTCATCCAATCGTTGAAATTTTCAGGTCATGCTGGTCCTCTATCATGATTACCGGACTTGAATTTGCGTATAATCATAGTCGACGATTAAATACCTGGTCAGTAATACCTCATTGAGAAAAATACGCCCCTCCATCCCAGTAAAATTTCTTCACGCATGAAGGAATAGCACTGCTCTATCGGTTATAAATCCGTCCAACTACTGAGAGTTAAGAATAGCACATGGAAAGTCTAAGACGGTAATTTGAAATTGAAAAATTTGGTTTTGTTTGGCCTAGTGGTCTCAAACCTGTAATGGATTGGCTTTTTTTCGAGATTGGTGGTCAGCTCAACGACAGCCAGCAAGCCTCGTTGATGCTCTAGACAATCACTTCGTCAGCCATCTCAGTCTCATCGGCTCCTGCTCGCCGATCGGTTCGTGGAAAGGGCCTCTCTTTGATTGACAGACTCTTACCTTTGTCTCCCGCTCGGAGATGAACCAAACGTTGCAAAATGAAGGTCTCATAATTTGGTCAAGTCTACCGAATCATCACTTTGGCCGCCTTAAAGAGAATGAAGCATCGTTTTTAGCCACGTTCAGTACCGTCATAGGTCGCCAGCTCCAAAGCATTCTGGAGGCCACCAATACAGCCCCAGAATCATGAGATGAGGACTGAGTGCTCCGCTAAAGTGATTTCGTAATCGCTTATCAAAAACCACAATCACTCCTCCAAACCATAGGTTTGCCGACTTTAGGTTACAGCGACCAAGAAACGAGTTAGATTTCATCATTGATAAGACCACTCAGCCGTGTTAATTACGGATGTTTGGGTGCATAGAACCCTCATCCACCGTTAAGTCTGTTCTTGGCCATCGTCCTTTTCGAGTGCAGTGAAAATTATCATACGTGGCGGATAATACCTTTCTGAAATCACTTGATCTTAAAAGTACTTGACCTTTACATTTGATTAGTGTATTTTTGCCCATTTCTTACATTAAGGGTAATTTTACTAACCAGACATATGGTTGCGGTCCGTAGAGACGTCTTAATCGCCCATTTTTCTAGCACATTTTGACCCCAGTCCAGTCGATTATCTTTGAATTCAATGTTCATTCAAAGGCTGTAGTCAGTATAGTTATAATTTATCGTTCGTTTGCATGCTTCTATGAGGTTTGTCTTCACTGGTGTCAGTTCTGCTATATTTCTCAGATGGTCCAATAATGAATTCGACTTTAGACCCTCAACGTATGGACTAGATGCTCTGGCTCATTTAATGAGGCCCCAGTGTTAGTCTTTTATTTTCCAATTAATTAGAGAACAGTCTATTCAACCGATAACTTTGTACTTTCTTCGAGAACGGATTTCTCGCTACTCATCGAAAACAGATTTAAATACTTAGGCAAACCTATTTTTGCACAAGTCCCAGTCGTTCACTCATTCATGTGACGGAGTCCGTGATAAACTAGGGTGAGGTCAGTGATCTGCATCTGGGTCCAATTTATCAAACATCTCATTTGACTATCGACAGCCAACTTTTCAATGGGGCCCAACATCGGCATTTCTGATTAGCCAACTGATGTGAATTCACTGTCTGCCGGTTCGCCTGCATCCATATGGAATGTGAGCTCAGTGTACGATTTAGCCCCTCAAAATAGGTCCAGTCGATGGCATTGTCACAAAGCGCCTTAACCGGTTTCCTTTGCATGTAGTTTCCTGTAGTTTCTATTGAAAAATTCACTTTACTTCTGTTCATCAATAAACCGAGTTGTAATTAGGGCTTGCTTCCATATTCCTCATCCCCGAGGCAATCTCGTTTTATTTCATTGGGGAGGCGGTCCCATTCCCATTTGTGATCTTATTTAATGTTTAGCAAATATAGCTAGTCGTTTGCGAGTTGCTAAGTTAAAAGCGGGAAAATTAAGCGGTAAATAACGGCATAACCCTAAATTATTGCCGATTACAAACAGTAAATAAATCAGAGTGGGCTGGTTCTGATGTTATCTCGGCTAAAACTGGCTTCCCTCACATTCAAACTAACTGGAATTTGGGTGGAATTCAGGGCGACTATCACCAAAATTACTCAATCTACCCAAATAGAATTTCAAGTTTAGAAAATGGAATGGTTCACTCTTAGTGTAAATCCGTCATTATATTCGTTGTGCACTCACCCATTGAGAAGTGGGTCAAATTACAAAGGTACATACAAAATTAAGAGATTAGGGATCATATGGGATTGGACAGGGGAAGCAAATGGTCAGAAGAAGTCCTCTAAATCAAAGAAATCTTCCCATACTCCGCGCCAGTGCCCTTGCTAGAAGAGCATCTGACTACGGTGTCTCGCTTTGAATCACTATTTCGTGAAGAGGACTCTTGATTGTGCAGGGACTTACATCCACTGGAGCGCCTAACAGGTAGTTGTGGAGTTGGTACTGATATTAATTGAGCTCGTGTCTGGAATGGTATCTCCTCATCTCCATTGTCGCCTCCTAGAGTACTGAGTGAGGAAAGTCCATCTCCGGATCCTAGAAGAACTTTATAACCTCTAGATGGAATCGGTGAATGGCTAGCGAAATGATCTTCACCACTGAAACCGGCAAAAGGTGGTGATCTAAATGTGGAATGATTAGCTTTTGAAGTTCGGAAGTGACCAGGTGGTTTCTCCACCGTACATCTATCATAGAAAACTAGAGGATCATCCGTTTCTGTGGTAACCGGTCCCACTTTTGATGAATGTAGACCTTTACCTCTTCTTGAAATTCCGAGTGCTACGGATGTTCGTTTGCCTTGGGATGAAGAAATACGTTGCATTTCGACAAAATTGGAGCAAGTTTTCCTTGCAACGCGCTCTTTTGTTGGAGGACTAGTTTTCCTGAAGAGTCTCAAGATACTGGAGACCGATTCTCCACCATCCGATTCACTAGGTTTTCGAGCTTGAGTCTTCTGGTCTTCTGTAACCTTACCAATAACCTCGTAAAGCTTCAACAAATGATCATCAATCATATCGATTCGTCGATTCACCGCCGTTATCTCATTCATCATTGTAGTTTGCATTAAACCAATTGCGTCCAGTACTACTTGAATCTTCTTTTCCACCATAAGGGAAAGCAAATCGGTCCTGACCGCTTTAGTTACGCTGGCTGCCTCATCTTCCTCTGCTATCGTTTGAGACTGAAGGGTTCGTTTGATCTGAAGTGCAGGCTTTGCTGCCACTGTAGGTGGGTTGATATGAGTAAGATTTTCCGGGTGTGTTTCGACGGGGGTATCGTTTTTTTTACCACCGCTAGTTCCTGCAGTTCCTCCACCAGACATTAATTGAGCCCATTTGCTGACCGGTTTTGCAGGAGGAGGTTCAGGAAGTGTATCAGAGGAAAGTTCAAGTCCACCGATCGATTTTCGTCTTTGAGGAGCGACGATAACGCCCGGAACAAGGCTAGAGCTTGTTGAACGGTCTTCCCCTGTCCCTGCGCTACCTTCGCCATCGCCGCTCGTGCCCGCAGTGGAAGATGCTGCCGCATTGACATTGGCGGTGCCAATTTTTCGGAAGCGGTGAATCATTCGTCGAACGGGGTGGTCCGCGGTCAATTCGGAAAGATAATTTTCATTCGTCCGATGCTCCGCTAACTCGCGTTCTCGTCTCACATCCTCCAGTTTGCGGAATATGAGCTAGCGAGAAGAAAAGAACAGACAAGAATAATTTTTACCGTTCGGTCGGGTGTTTAATTATCCATGATGCAGATAGCTACATCCTTGTTAATCCATCTCGTGAGATAATCCAGTTTAGTACGAAGTGCTAATACTGAAGATTCTCGCGAACGATAGTGAGACGAGAAAATACAGACGAAATAATCATCATGAAATGACGGAACATGAGTAAACTGGCAAAGCTCCCAACCCCGGCGCAAATAAAATTGGGTCCAAATGGCTGTATGAAGATGCAAACTAGGAATTCAGTAGAGAAAAACTTAGACAATCCCTCAATTGTCATGTTCATCCAGAAACCCCATTTTGAAAGGTGAGTGTTAATAGAAGTTCTCTGAGTGCCAACGACTGTTTGGTCATGAATGTAAAATGATGAAGCACCGGCAGACTGATGATCCTAATTTGAAGGGAGACTAATCGGTGAAGAGACTGGTTGGATACTGCCTGACATAAAATGGAAAATAAGGTTGCTACACCAAACAGGATCATACCAAGGAAAAACATCTGTTAAAATAATTGGTACTTCTCCAACTGATTAATGTGACATCCTTCATAGATAACCCACTATCTCGTCTAGTGACTGCTACTCTGCCTAGCTCTTTGATTGCACGAGATCCATTAAACCATCCTTTGGAAGGAGATTCCTTCTCGTCCTACCGATTCTCCTCTGCTAGAATCCAATCAGGAAAAACTGAGGAGTGAAAATTCAAGTGTATGGAATGCCACTAGAAAAGATTACTACCAAATTAGCCAATATTCTCAAATAAGACGAAAAATTCTTCATGGATAGCAGATAGCAAAATAAACAACACCCAGAATCTGATGAACAAGGCTTTTCAGGCCCGCATTGGCAATACAACCATTTCTATGTTGTGACGGTTTCCCAATAAAATAAAATTGAGATTCTGTCGCTGAGGAGAGTGCAAATAACTGCTATTACGCTTCAATTCAGTTTTGACAAATTTTGAAATTGCTTCTCTTTACCGCTAGTTATCAGACTCGGAATATCTTTAAACTTTGGATGTTACTTACTCTGAAAAGAAGGTAAATCCATGTTATTTTAAACATTTTTAAGCGGGTCTTTTTTTCTCTCTTTTCCCTAACCAAAAACTCTGTACACCTGACAGAGTAAATATAACTTCCTTCGCTAGAACGTCTTTTTGTTAATGCTTGAAGTTTTAAAGCCATTATTTAAAGTCAAACATTGTTTTAGCCACAATTATTCAATTACGAAACAATTATTTCTTAGAATTTGACGAAATGGGATCTGCTTCCAAAATGATCGTTCATCTGTACCCAATCAGTAATCGCCCCTGCGGGTGATTATCTTTGTAGGTCCACTTCTAGATCTGGGTCAGAAACAGTTCGTGAATTTGGACTTAACCGTTTGTGAGAACACTCGCTATATGTCAGTCTACATTGAGAATGATACATAAACTGCCGACAGTCAGACAAAATCAGAAAAGAGAGGACTTCGAATTCGATCTTGATGAGGAGATGGATTAGAGGGAGGCTGCGGGATATTACGGCAGGACTTTTGGAACTCGGATCCATGTTCATCATGAAGGAAACAATTTATGTTCAAATGATTGGCTATCCACCATGGTTAAGAAGTGCTCTCTGAAAATGCAAATCAGTGCAACTAGAAAGAAAATCTGAGGGTTTGACGGTTAGAGTGAGGAGCAACTGCGTTCGCTCCAATTCGGATACTTTTGCATTCATTCATTCACATTTCAGACTCGTATCGGTGTTTAAACTAAGATTTTTATACTGGGTTTTTTGTAATAATTGACTGTCTCTTTACCTATACGTACCTTTTGAATAAATTATTTTTCACTTTGATGTACCAAACATGTTCCCACTAAGGAGTCTAGAGCACGGCAATTTTTGCTCCATGACCGCGTTGTCCATGTCTGTCTTATGAATTCAACTGCTTCTTAGAACAAGAGTATTCTCTTCTTGTTTCCGTTTTAAAGGAGGAGAGAACTCCGTAAATGAACAATTCACTCAAAACATCAATTCGCAGCTTCCTGAATCGGAAAGTCTCCTACGGTAGTTAAGTGATCCGGAAGCTAGTCCCCATTCCAGGGGACTGCCTTAAAGAATCGGCGAATGAAATTAGGTTAGGTCTTTTCCTATTGTTCGGCACCTGAATTCGGACCTAATACTTTAACACCAAAGAAATATTTTTTTTGAAAAAATTATAAATTCCAACAAGAAAGCAAATAACAAATCCTGATAATGTTACGATGTGGATTTTAGAGGAAAATAGTTGAAATAAAATCTGATGCAAAGGATAGTGGAATGAGGTCACTAAAAAGATAGCTACTGGTGACTGCGTGAAGTCGAATTTCTCTTGAACATTTTAGGTTTTTTTCGTCATCTCTGGAAATTCTGCTATTTATGCCGCTTCCCTAGAACTGAAATCTGCATAATCAACTTTTCCGGATGGTTATTTAGCAAAGCCTCAAACATAAAACCAGATTCTGCTTGTGAGCCAACATGCTCAACCAAGATTCGCCAAAAAACTTAACCCACTCAAATAATTTCAGCTGATTTTCCTCATAATTATGTTTATGCAAAAGCCTGAGTTGCGCGTCTCCAAAACACCGTAATATCCTTGGCGTGAAAATTTCTTTTAAGCAGTAGTTAGGTGTAAATGAAGTCCTCTTCTTCTATAATTCTCTTTTAAACTGCGCCCAAGTAACCTAGTTGAATTTAACTAGTGCAAAGCTTTAATAATCACATCATCTTTTGAAGTTGAGGTTTTGCTCAGCACAAGACCGCTATTCTCGTTCAGATGAGGTAGAGGTGAATTATTTTGGGTGAAAAGTACAAGTTTGAGTGGCGTAACTGGGACTGAATAGCTCACCCGTGTCTTGAGATCGTATGAGAGGACGAGGTTTCGAGCGAAACTATTCGCGAATGCTGTATAGAAGTCGAGGACGTGTAAGAGACGATCTTTCTTGATGTAATGCAGATCACAGTAGGTCAGGGCACGAACCGTGGCAGAAGAATGACTCATACGGTTCGGATCCTTCCAAAAGGGCTCACCGAACACGTCTCCTCGACCTGAGAAAGATGGCAAAAGCTGCATAGTAAAACTTCTGCAATCTACCCATCCCGTCAATAGAAAATTAAAACTAATAAAGGTGACAAATGATTCGACCAAAGAGTTCAACTTGGTATCACTCTTCTTTATACGTTAGACCGATTTCAATTTGTTCTAGTTTATATCAGAAATAGAACTTTGATGCTTAAGCTAATAGCGGTCAAATCTAGCAGACCTTTCTAAAGATTTCTCTCAGTAGGGAGGGTAAGAGCGCAAATTAAAATCCGTCCTTACTAACACAGCACTTTGTTCCAGTTTAAGTCATCCGTGGACCTCACAAACCTGGAAGCCATCTTTCATTTGAAATAGAGAGCGTTTAATTTCTTGATAATCACTTTTCAGTCTATCAGTTTCAGTTTGATTGTCTATAAGTTGGGTCCCAGCAGATAACGTATCCTTAGCTGTGGCCCTCCAAGTTATGTTGGTGCTAGTCAGTTTTTGGAACTAAGCCTACCGTGCGACGTCCTCTTTCATAACTTTGGTGAAAGATTAGCGAGATGTTAAGCACACTAGTTTCAGACTGCTTCTCACTTCTGATGACGTTACAAATTATATCCAAGAACTTGCACCTTTCGACACTATACCAGGGTGGCTGAACTTCCTAAAGGATCTTGGCAAAAAAATTGTTGAAGCTTTCATAACTTCTCATACCTAGAATAATCCGCCCAACAGAGTTCTGGGCAATCGGGAGATTCCTGATTGAGTTTCTCAAGTCTTTAAACAGCCTTCCACTTGGCATGTAGAGGGCATTATTTCCTGATTGTTTTGTCAATGAGTGTGTTTTCTTCCTGAAGTTTAGGTGCCTACCAAGATAACATTTTGGATGTGTCCGGTGTAATCGACTTATGCCAAGCGATATAACCCTAGGGTTTTTTTGATGAAGCCTCCTGACCGTTATTTCTATGTGATGTTGTGAAGAAGAATATTAGAAGCCGTGATCGCAGGGTCACTGCACAGAAGAATCGATGTGACTAATCATTCCAAAGTCGCCTCAGGTCGTTCCACTGGAACACATCTAGCAAAAGTCTTCATTTTGAAAGGCAGTAAACTCTGAGGTCTAAATGATGCTGTAAGGACTGGTGAATGCAGGACGAGATGATATGTGGGTGAGAGTTTGACGAGGCATGACGCTCCAACGTATGTCCTACTTGGACTTTTACTTATTGCGACCATTGCGTGGTATGGTAAACAGTACATGGAGATTAGTTACTGAATATTTTATGCATAAACCAGGTTCAAAATATGCAACTCAATTAACGGTTGCCATAATAGAAATTTCGATACATCTATCCGACGAGTTTAATCACCATCATTTCCATTCTCTGCATGGACGGCAGAGATCAGAGGACTCAGTGATGATGATTGTTTTTCCTTTAAATTCGTCCCCTATGACTACACGTATGCATATCTGATCTTTCAAATGTATGATGTCTATTTGTGTCCAAATTTAGCAGATCGGAGCAAATTACCAAAAATTCATATTTCGACTTTCCGCTGATTTCTCCCTGTCCAAGTGGATAGCCGCTACAATTTGAGTTGATGCTATTAAAACAACGATAGAATCCGTTCCCACGGATCAGCTTTGACAGTGGAACCAGAGATCTTTTCCAAAGATTGCAACAAAATTACACGAACACAGAGAAAAGACCGAGAAGAAAAACTCTACGTACTTAGCCGGGCAGCAGATTAAATTGTGAGCAATTATCAGCGCAACTCAAAGAGCAAAATCGAATGGCTGAGTGGACAGAAAATCCTCGGCGGTTTTCTCTCATTTAAGCCATTTATTTTTCGTTTTTAGTAGGTTAGGTTGGCATTCATACCAGGCGGATAGGTGAAATGGCGTTGAAGGCGGTCAAACAGCAGCAAAGCTTTTGGGGTCTAACAAGCACTGAAGAGAGTCGCAGAACTCACTTTTGATGAATTATTTCTGTCCTTATATTTGATTTACCAAAGAAGACCGCTTCATATGTGGTTCTCTCGTTCACCTTCAATCCATTTCCACGTTAATGTACCTCTAAAGAGCTCTAACTACATTTGTAAATGCCATATTCTGGTTCTCAGAATTGATTTTAGCATCAAAAATTTAATAAAAATTCCTATAAATGTCAGGAACATGCTATACGTGTTTCCGTTTTCGATCTCCAGCACCTTCAGCAATTAAACATTGACAGCTGTCGCAAACTTCTACTAATGGATGAAATTCAAGAGGATTTGACCGTTTCTGAAACATTGTGAAAACCATCTGAAGGGTTAATAAAATTGCTTCAAAAGGTTTACAAGATGTCGGTGAACAGTTTACTTCTTTAAGGGAAAGTTGTGGTGCTTTTCCTGGTTAATTTCAATAATGTATAAAGAATATTTTCTTTTAAATGCAGAAACGCAGTTTAATTTAGTTCTTTTGCGGATGTATTATAGAGATTCGATATAAAGAGTAGATGCTCTCACACTGAAAGAGTTAAAAAGAAGGCTGGATGATTTAAATAAAAACAGATGATGTGAGGTTGACCTTGTCATGGTCACAGGTTAGAGAAAGCAAGAGGATCCTGAAAAGAGCTGCAGCGTTTTAGGTCCCGATCGCGTCAATAAAAGCATAAATTCAGCAAAACTAATTAATGGAAACGAAATCAAATTATATGAAAGAGGAACTCATGATTACTTGTTTTCCATTTTCATTGGTTTAATCAAAAAGCCCTGAAAATCAAATTAATCATTTTTCAAATCCGATTTGCTACTAAAATGGTTAATTCAAATTCCATAATTTGTAATCAACGTGGCTAATTAGTTGGATCGATTAGGAAGACGTTCAGTTTGTGGTATTAACGCTTTATAAATTGCTCAATCCAATGCGCAGTGGCTGATTTGACTATCGAAACCGTTGAGATGAGGATCGAAACTGGAGTCGCAGCTCCCACCGAATTATGCGTTGAGTTATGCGATGGGCACATCCGTATTCTCAGCTCTCGGAATGAGACTTTTAGCTGCATAAAGTATAGCCACATTAGCGGTTAGAAGGTTAGCACTGAATTGAGTGGAAAATGTCATTGAACAAATGTGGATGCCGTATGAATCGAAAAGGATTCCAAAATAAGAAACAAATAGTGTGTGGTCAGATAAATGGGATTGGGGTGAATTGCTCCATTTGGGATTATTGCGTACTACCTTGGGAATTCGAAGTGCATGAGGGTTATTCTGATTGACCTCGTTTTTAGGCGAAAGCAGTGATCCCAAGTGCGTTATCTAGCTACGGTGTTGCGAGCATCTCATTTAGCGTGAAATTCGGGACAGACTGGTCATTATTTTACAACTATTTGGTTATTCAAATCAGCGTTTAGTTATGGCGTCAAAACTTGTTGTTTCCTACAATTTTAAATATCCGGCTAATGCATAGATGGCGGATTGTAAGTCAATGACCGTGGCACTTCCGGGATAAACAGGCTTTAACTAAAAATAATGAAGGAAATAATTTCTTTATTTTCAGACTTTAAGGGCCTGAGAATAATCGTTTGGTGTAAGTCAGCAATTTTTTTTCTGTTTTTTGAGGTTTTACGACAGGCAAAGTGTTCGAGAGCCCTAGATGGTAAGGAGGAGGCTGAGCAACATTTGAAGTAACTAGCCATCCATTGGAAGCAGATCCACTCATGGTGTGATTAGCTAATCAGGCGGGAGCGATAAAGGTGTAGATCCTCAGCTAAACTCTTACCCACTATACCAATCGGAAGGATGTGTTGGAGCAAGGGTGGAAGAAGGCTAAGCAGTGGGAGATTTTGCAATGAAGCAACTTAAAGGAACCCCGATAGGAGCATGACACAGCAGCGTTCCCAATCATTCCCTTAATACTCTCTACATGGGTTCTGTGCTATCGCAAATTTTTCCCGTTATGAGCAAATGAAAACTAATAAGCCTTAAAAATTGATATTGGCTGAGGACTGCACTATTCAGTAGAGTGAAAGACCAAATGCTTCTTGGGTCATCTTTCAGACAGGTCAAATAGCTCCGTATTCAAAAAAGCCTTCATGCTTTCAACGGCTCTCCGCATTTTCTAATTAAGATAAAAACACTACAATTTTCTGTATCGAATGACTTTAAGCTAGTTTTTTTTTGCTGATCGGCAGTTTAGTTGTCAAGCAAATTTATACTGCGATGGCATGTGTTTACCTTTAACTACCACCAATGTCTAAATGTAAAACGGACTGTTGTCAGTCTGTATTATTCTTAAATGCCGGAGGTGTTCAAGAAAGGGGTGATGGACATGCGGAACTTACCAAGGATGGCGACAATTTCATCATCCTGAATGACTTCTAAGGACCCAGTGACCACGAAGCAGAGCTGATCAATGCTCTCGCCTTGATGAAAAATCAAATCACCTGGGGCCGTGTGGAGGGTATTGAAATTCACAGCCAGTGATCGTAAACACCCATCCGACGCAAGGCGGAAGGCTGGATGCTCATTAAACACCATCCGATTCAGATGAATGCACAAGTCTGCTTTCATATCCTTCGGACAGTAGTTCAGCACCTAAAGGATATACAAAAAGCACTTTCTTATTTTGATTTCGGACTTTTAAGTCCAGTGGAATACACGGTCTAAATGGAATAAGACGTCTTTGTCGGATTAGCTTGCCGCTATATAAACCAAAAATGAGGAGTCACTCAAGTCTTACAATGGTTGATTGCCCATGCCTTTTTAGCTCGATTGGCAGTCTCATCACAACGTTAAGTTTTCGATCTCGTAATTATATGAAACCTTCAAGAATTCCTCACCCAGAAGTCCTTAATGTTCGCTGTTGCTGCATTGAAGTGCACTGAAGTGTTGAGTAGGGAATCCATTCAACCAATGAAACGATGATCTACATCTGATTTCACCCATTCAAGCAGTGCAGGCTATTCGAGAAATCCAACTAATTCGTATATTTTAGTAATCAAATGTTTGCTCAACTCAACTGACACAGCTCCCAACATGAATGTGATAATGGTTTAGAAACAATTCTATAAGTTTCTAAGCGACAGCAATTAATTCTGTTACAAGTGTCTGTAAAAGGGTCCTTTTCAACGTCTAGCCGGCCGATTTAAGACATGGAAGAAAATAATTTTATAACTGCTATAACGTTGTTGGGTAGAGAGTGTCCACATACTGACGGTAAATCTGAGAATCAAATCTCCAAGGAAAAACATTCTAATGTGAGTGATCCAACAAGGTCAGATCTGCCTGAAATTGTGTTCTATAATCAACAATCTCCGACTCGAAGAAAGAGCTGCAGTCTATTCTCAACGAATTGCTTTGCAAATTAGATCATTAGCTAACACGAAGAAATCGGAGGTGAAATGGAGCTGAGAAATAATATTCTAGGAAACAGTACAATAAGAATGTTATTGGAGCATCAATTTCATAGCATCATCTTTTTCCTGAATTCGCATTACGACCAAATTATTAGACCCTATTGTTCTCGCATGAAATGCTGGATTAATGAGTTTAGGGTGATGTAAAGAGAACTCGAAGGAGGAATAACTCGGTTCTACCACACTTCTTTGAAGTAACTCGAATGAGCCAAACCCGGAGGGCCAACAGGGGTAAGGCTTTTGCTGCAATGGAAGAAATGAACAGCTACTGGTTAAACGAGCGCTAGTGGAAATGAATTCATGCCAAGGGGAATATTATATTAAGACCTATAAGAATAGATGTGTCTAGCCAATCAGCAAAGGCAGATGGGGACACCGATTCCTGTAAAACAATTACCTTAGAAGTGCTGCTTAACTTCATTCCTTTTTTGATATCGACCAAAAGCGGTTCACCTGAGCCGAAGTATAATTCATTCAAACAGAATCTAGATGGTATAAAAGATGATAAATTGTTCAATGCAAAGGAGTAATTATTTGACGGCTTCTTGAATACTCAGTGCTATATTGATCAGATATGGTGTGCAGAACTTGTATCAATATGAATACATACAAACAAAGGACACTCTCACAGGCGCGTAGAGTTCTAGTACTTCAAGCTCATAATCCGGATCTATGGCCTCTAATAAACCATGAAAATGCCTAAAAACCACGTCTAAACCGGTAAAACTTCTCACATCGGAGTCCCTTTATACGATATGCTCTACTATCGGAAAATCTCGCAGCATAGCATTGTAAAAAAATTATCCAAGCTCAGTTCATTGTGACGAGTTCAGCTTGATGAAAATCGGTTGCAACTGAACGAAAAGAATCATGACAAAGGCCACAAAAGCTAAATAATTAACCAATTTCAAATCTGGAGTATTTCACAGACAGTTTCCAAATCGAATTCGTTTCGAACAACCATTTCAACAATATCAATTAATCTTCTGAAGTGAAACGATAAGAAGAAAGTCATCAGTGGAAGAGACATTCATTGCGGGAAAACGAAAGTGAATCACATCGAAGAAAATAGTAAAACAGGCAGTTGCGATCACAAGGAATCAAGGACACTGAAAACTATAATTCACAGAAGAAGCCCAAAGGATCAACACGAGATGGATTTGAGGAAGGAACGGATCAAAAGTAATGACCTTCGCTTACAAACAAAATCAAATAAGGCACTCGACCAAAGAAAAATGTAAGGAAATAAATATTTAAAACTAAAATTTTACGGGATCATCACATTTTCTATTGCCCTTTAGGTGCGCTGCAACCAGATTAAGTGCGAAAATACTTTCTGATAAAGCTTGGAACTTCTCATCAAAGCAAGAAATTGTCTACCAAACATGCGATGAGCTAAAAATATACCGAGCAATCCAAGTAACTAAATGGTTTCGCAAATGGTTGGAGTGAAATTTCACCACGTTGACTGAGTGAATGTAGCCTATTTAGGTCACTAATAAGCTCAATGCGGGATGGAAATACACTCTCGTTAATACCTGGCCAGGATTAACAACATTAGAACAGACTCTTGAAGACCCCTCGGACGAATTCCCTTTAACATAAGCTGTTTTTTGGCCATCATAGAGTTGCCAAGTTTTTGCCGCAGTTTATTTTTAGAAACATCCGCTCCGAATGTGGGATAAACGGTTCGCCGGAACGGGCATTCTAACCGACCTATGAATGCACTGTTTAAACACTAGCAACTTAATATATTGAAGCTTTTAATGTTAGCGGTCACATTTTTGGTCTGAGAGATGATAAGAGGAGGAGAAAATAGTAAAAAATCGGCACAATTTTCTATCAAACTCCTCAAATTTTTGAAATAGTGAATGATAATGCGGTTGGAGGTATGAAAGAATGGCTATTCGAACAGCAAATTATCTTACAGTAAAAAAGTCTTATGAAATCGCATTTTCAAAAAGAGATTCCAGCATATCTCTGATGAAAATAAAGAATTGCACAAAAGGTATTGACGATTAAAGCGTACCATTTCAAGCATCTACGGCAATCCTCATTTCAAGAACCACTCATATAGGTTCCTATGGGCTCAAACGAAATATAAGTACAAGAAATGGCTTAACCATTCGGAACATGAATCTGAACTCTTAAGCTCCATAGACTTTCTCTCCCTAATCGCCTCATTGGATGCTTCTTGACTTACTACGAGAAAAGTGAATTTGTCTTGGAGATGATCTGACCTGTATGATTCAGCTGCTTGGAGATCCAAAAGCAGAAAAAGTACGCAATCTCTAGCCGGAGATCTAGTGCAGATGCAATCTGGAGGATCAAACTAACTCATCGATATAGGGCTAGTATCAGGGCAACTGTCAACACCGGCCTAGTTGGGGAGAACTTATTGGAGATGCTCAGGCAGAGAGATACGATACCACATTCTACCAATAAGTGTTAAGGCAGAGTTCAATAAAAGATCGCACTGAAGGGTTAGTCTGGAGGTAGTTGCCAACGGTGAACGATAGGAGTGGCTTTTCCAAGGGTAAACCTGAGAACACCATCTTCAAGAGACATTATCGAGTATAAGTGAGCCAGGATTGAAATAAGAACGAGTGCAGTGTTAAGAGAACAAAACTTTTAACACGACGTCTAACCATGTGATCAAAGTGCATTTCCATTTTCTGGATCATTCTGGTTCAATGACCTTAACGTTCTCCCTCCATTCATCAAAAATATTCTTTAATAATTTGGATAGCATTTAGACATGGATTAACGCCTACATACCGCCATAGCTGTACTAGTATGAAGGCCAAGATCAAAGTGTATTTGACGGGGTAATCACGGCCCACGTAGTGAAGAAAGGTACCTTCCAATTCATGTCTTGAGAACAGGGTAAGGGCCCTCGCTGTTCATTCCACTCGCTGAGTGCGTCGAAACTGTCAACTTTTCAACCATTTACCTTAATTTTGTATCGATGCAAGATCTTGTTAACTTTCATTATCATGGGCAATGCACAAAATGTTTGATTGGCTAAAAATTGGTGCTTTGAGGCGATAAGTTAACTACTTTGGCATTTCAATAGCGGTCTTCAAATTCAACAAAAGTTCATTAGATAATTATAACACTTTCATTAATGCCTCCAATCATATGAGATTGACCTTTCATTGACGAGTAATTGATGCTTCCAAAGATCTATTAAAAATACTTCAGGACTAATTGGCAGAACATGAGACAGGATTATTCTGCGTGTCATTGGAGCAAGGACCACGTATTTCCATCCGGAAGTGTTTTCCACACAGCTAATTCAGACCTACTGACGGCCACCCAAAGATTATTTCCTGCTTAAGCAGAACCCATTAAGAGCTGTACCGCACTCACTTCAAACATTTAGGTAAACAAAGTTCCGGGAACTTAAATAAAGTTTTGATTAGAAATGAAGGAATACATGTTTTACAACAGTGTTAGGGCAAATCGACTGTTTTTAATTCTCTTTGAAATGATTGTCCACAGCAGCCAGATGGAAGGAATGGATGATACTGTTTAGGATGAGAGAGAACTCATTTATCCAATGTCCCTTTTCCTGTGTTCGCTAGTCTCTGTTTATTTCGCATGATCCGTTAACATTTCAGGTACGACTGTTGAAAAGTAGATTTTCGACATGAGGTAGTCCTCACACTCGGTACTCTAAGACGTCTCCCTTGATAGTCTAAGATATCTTTCCGTCAGCATTGGTCTGGGCGCAGTATCTAGGGTTGCTACCTTTTTTGATTCTATTAACTCAACTTTATAATTGGTCTCCGTAACCCACTTCCGGATAGATTTGTTATTTAAGGTCAGCTTATTAGCATTTGGTATCTGATTGAATGATTAAATCCTAATGGACAAGATGGGAGTCACACCCTAATAAATAATCAGAGGGCTTGAGATCAGCAAGAGGTCTAAGTACGACTGGAAATTATCACTAATTTCATGCCATCAAGATCAGCCTAGTGGTTTGGATGGTCCGAAAAATTTTGAGGTCACGAGTTTGCGACATATAATTTGTCTAGAAGACGAAGATGAGAATAAGAAGTCCATGGCTTTAGTTCTGCAAAGAGGATGTTGAAGAGGAAAAATGTGATTGAATACGTGTTCACTCGGAGATCAAGAGTTAATAGGGTTCCTAGACAATAACTGTCGAAGCTATATATTTCTGGAGGAATGCTGTTATACGAGTGCTATCTAATAACTGATTGCTATCTGGTTAATCTCGTCCTTTGACTTGACTGACTGACACCAGCTTAGCATTAATTACTAACTAATCAAGGACAGGCTATTGTTGAAGCATCCGAGAGACTGAAGAAGTATGTTAAATTCATCGTAAGTTGATGGCGAATTGCAGAATAATGGAGCCATTGCTCTCGGAAAGCAATGTCAGCCAAAGGTAGGAATAGATATATAAGCATCGTATCCAGCCAAATACTCAAGGAGCAAGCTGAAGGAAAAGATTTTCATTCCACTGTCCAACAGAATTCAAAGCAATAGGATGACTAGGTGATTAAATTTCGGAGACGACATTTGTTTGAAGTAGTCATCTGATGAAAAACCTCTGACAAGGAAGTGAACTGCTGTTGGGAAGACAATATACAAGATTAGAACCTTCCAGGACGAGACAGTAGATGTCGAAACAAGGCTTTTGTTATTTGACAGACCACCCAGAATTCTTCTCTTTTAACATATATACCCTTGGGGTTGTTTTAATTTGTTTGTTTTGAAAATACTACTGCGTGTAGAGGCTACTTCAAGACTGCATAACTGCCGCCCCTGTTTCGTAACTAATAATGGCGATTATAATATTTTTTAGGAAAGAAATAAGTAGCGAGTAACCAATAATTGGCTAGATTCTCATATTTCCCTCAAGTGTCTCAAATGTGGTACTTTGATTGCACTTATTTAAAGAAGAATGATCGAAACCGAAACCGACAAATTCCGCAGACTATACAACCTAAATTTAACTTTTTAAGTCACTTTGGCCAAAGTATCTTAGTGAAATACGGTCCCTTGGCCAGTTTACAGGCAGTTGGGCCAATTTAGCTTATAATTAGTGGAGTGGAACGTTCGTTCTCAATGTGATGCGGCCGGCTGACATCACAAGCGCACGCCGATCACGAGTTTTTGAAACCAGGACGATATTATGGATACCACGTCATGTTTTAGCTACAGGCTGACTGTTAGTGGATCAGCTCAGAATAAAATGGTTTTCTGAAAGATGCAAGCACTTGATTGGCTACTGAGTGTCCTCTTTAGTCAAGGGAATACCATTGACTAAAGATGGAATTGACAATGGTTCCAGAGGAAGAGGATTTGAAAAGAAACCGAAGGAAAATATGCAGGAAACAGGTAGGAATGAAGTGGTTTAGGGAGAAGGGTGGCTGATGTAATCAACAAGAAGGACAGGTCCTGCAGAAAACGGGACAGAAAATAAGGCCAATCATTCTGTGCTCCAGCTACCGATCATTTACTTTTCCACGGTTAAGATTTGCCATATTCTTTCACTCTAAACATGGCCATTAATAATAATTTCGTCTGGTAACCTGTCTCGTATATTAACTTAGTGAATTGTTGATTTCATTCCTACAAAACATTGCATTAAAGTAGGAGCTTGTACTGGCCGAGCACAAGCTATGCGCAAGAAGAACCAATGTTTGGAGAAAAAAATAAAAGCAAACAGCAAAACAAATGTTTTCCAGCAGATCCAGCTCACGCCTTCTTCATAAAATAGCAGAATGATTTGAAATATTCTGCATTTTATTAGAAAATAAACTGTTAATTAAACAAAATCTGTTGATACTTAAGGCGATTTCCAATTTTCTCTGAATATATCTTACCAGTAAGCAAACTAACTAAATCTAAGTGAAATTTGAAGTTTTTTTCACAAACTATATGGAAAAACGACCCTCTTGTACTACGTGAGGCAAAGTAGAGGTTATTTTAAGTAAAGACTATAAAGATCAAACTAAAAAAGCACCGAGAAACTGAAGTTCTTTAGTCTTTTTATTGAATAATAGGAAATACTGGCACCAGTGCATCGAGATAAAAGGCTCTGCGCAGAATGATTTCAATATGTTCAATTATTAATACTTTTCCAATCGAAGTTTTAGAATCTGACTGAAGAAGCTGAATCAGTACAAGCAATGAATTTGTCAAAAAAGTTAATGTTCACATAGACTCATAAAATTTGTTCAAGTAACTTCAATCGACTTGAAGAAAAATGGTTTGCTTGTGTATTCTTTTATGAAACGACTACCAAATTGACGTGTAAATGTTAGCGGTAATAATAATCTAACCCCATATTTGAAGAAACTATAGTCCAGTTTTAATTACTGGAAAAAAAAGCATCTTCGAACTTGTATGTTTAAAGGTCCCACAAGTGACTTTCCCATTGTAGATCGGGATTGATTGAAGAATATTCATTTTGATCTCAAGATGCTCAAGGATGGACCTCGAATCGATGCCATTTGGCGAATCAGATATGCATGCGAAAATAACATTGACGGTCCATTAAAACGCTGACGTTCATGTTTCGCAGCTTCTGTGCAGTTCTATAACTGAAATAATGTCACCCGCAATCCTCTCATTATCAGAATCAAGCAGAATTTTCCACCCAGCTAACTACCAGCGAAGTTACCTAATTTTTGTCTACGTTTACCAGTTTTCACTATTCGGAAAGGGACAATAAATAAGTTTACCACAAAGACGGAACTGGCAAACTACAATGATAATAGATATGGGATCGTGAGCATGAATCTTGTCTTTTGTTTCACTTACTAAAGATCGTGCACTTAATAAAGGAGCAAATCACTCTTGGAAGGAGTACATCTGCATGTTTCTTGGCTATATTGCTTTCATTTCCATTTCAAGCTATTGATTGGCACTCAGCTTTAGTTCTTCTGGATTAACGAATGATTGGTACTGACTTATGTAATTCTAAATCTCGATCCTCATGTTTAAGGGCTTTTCTCTGGTATTCATTTCCACACTATGGCATTATTCAACTTAGTAAAGCAGCGAACCCTTCTCGGATCATGCATCGGTAGACTGAATTCAGGGGTAGCGGAGCAAATTCAATGACTCCAATGCGTTTCTCATAGACATTCAAGTAGTCGGATTTCAAAAACAGAGTACTTTTGGATAATAGCGACTTGTGTTGACTACATCTCAACATCTCAAGAGCCGCGATCCATGGGAGCTCTATTTAAGTGGATACTGCAATCAAGAAAAAGTCTGAGTAATTACAAATTTCACAAAATCTTAAGAAAGTACTCATCAGCCATTCCCGACCCAGGATTTCTGAAAATTGGTCTTATTCTGATAGACTGGAGACGTAAATTTGTGTTCAACACCCAGCAATTAGATTAAGTTATACCCCAAACCCTTGAATTATGATTGAAATAAAATTTCATAGAGATCCCTTCCTCTTCCACTGTGCTGTTTTTATCAAACCATTTGAAGCCCCAGATTAGCTGCAATTAATGAAAAGTGTGAGAAAGATGGATTTCAGCAAAAGCCATTCACCATCAGATCCTGAATTAAGAGAATTTTTCTCAAGCTGACATCTTAGTACCCACCGGCTTTGCCGGAACTTTTGGTATGGTTTAAATGGAGGAAACCTTCTTGATGATCAAAATATAATGTTGATGTCAAAGATTTGTGCATTTAAGAGCAAATGTGAAGACATGAACACCTTATACGATTCGAAAACTCAAATGAGCTATCAAAATACTGTACGAAAAAGATACATATCTGCCACGAGTGAAACAATGGAATTTTTCAGTTAATAAGTAACACATCATCATTGAAATAATTGACAGATGCCCTCATAACGGTGGTTAAATTCACTTTCGCGAAAGAGATGTAAAAGGATCTACGAAACAAACATTGGATTAGGAAAAACTATATCGTCCCTGATAGAGGGATGCTAACTTTCACTAAATAAAGTGGGATGGCTGGACAGACAATTGAACTCGCTTCATTCTGAGGTTATGTAAGGAGAGATACTCAACTTCCTAAGATTGCAAAGAACAGTTAAAATATATTCTCTGGAAGTACAGTAACAGAATAGAAGGGGTTACTATGAAAATGTTAAAGCAACTGGGAAAGTCTGAAACAAGAGTAACAGGAAGGAAACTGGATAGTGGTCTGATGAGCCAGATACCCTATCATCCTCTTTTTTACTGCAAACCTAAAAACTATCCGATGAATTTCCGTATTGCCTGTGCTGCCTTCTTGGGATGAAAATCTGCGAAAATTTAATTGACATACTACGATTCAGGTGAACAATCCGCACTTTTAATACCCATTTACAGCATCTACTGTTAAACCAACGCTTGACAATGTCACGTTGCCATACTTAAAAAAGCCATAATGCCATAGCTCTTGGCACATACTTGGAAGGCAAGTGCAATAGTTGATCTAATCTAAATCTAGCTCGATGATTTTTGAAAAAAAAAGAGGCCAAAATTAATGGGCCAGTTTGGTCAACTAAATAATGTATTCCTTCGCAAAGCCAAGAAAAATCAGACTGAACATGATTGGTACCTTCAGACAAGAAAATATCAACAG
Organism: Moniezia expansa; assembly: GCA_019097775.1. Taxonomy (NCBI): domain Eukaryota; kingdom Metazoa; phylum Platyhelminthes; class Cestoda; order Cyclophyllidea; family Anoplocephalidae; genus Moniezia; species Moniezia expansa. The sequence continues at coordinate 2,244,823 of JADFDV010000097.1, forward strand.
CTCTATGATAATACCCAGCAGAAAACCACTGGATTCTTCATCGAGTACACAATACTTAAAATGGTGTCTATCTCCAAAGGGTAGAACTTTCTGTAAAATCTTTAGTATAGTTCGACATATTTAAATGAATTGTGTTGGTTAAAACTTGATAGTTCGGACTCTAATCCACTAATTGGTCCTTCAATGAACACTTTGACGAAATTCACAGATGGATTGAAGATCGTAATCAAACTAAAATTATGGACTGCACCTTCCAATTTCAATTTGTAGAAACATTTCGCTTGTGCGAGTCAACTAATCAGTCTCATTTCTCACCGAAATACGACAGAACTCTACCTTCATTGTGATCTTGTGTCTCTCTTTCCCTCTTCCCTTCTACCATTCACTTAGATAAATCATGTACATTCTTTTTCTAACAAAGGCTGAAATGAACCAACGAAATGAGAAGAATCTTCAAATTTTGCTATTTGGCTCAAGTCTTTCAATTTTAGTAGCTCGAACTTCCAATTCGTAGCTTAACGGTACATAAATCGACCTAAAAATGTAAGGTCTTTATAGATACACATAGTACATGCTTTTTTCCACATAAATATTTAAAAATTTTAGCTGCTAGTTTTCTGTTCATGTCATCGATGTCAGTTGCAGGCCAAATAGTTTGTGCCCTAACAAGGGTAAAAAGGTTCAAAACTATTCTCAAGGAGTAACTCAGCGCAAAGCAAGACCCCGAGTCAATTCCTTAAACAAGGATTTTTTAATAAAATTTTCTTGAGCATTTTTTGAAGTGTTGTTAGGACAATAGCAATTCTTTCAGCGTTCTCCGGACAGGAAATTAGAATGACGAGCTATTCTAATGATAATATACCCAACTAACATTGCTGCTACCATTGTGTTACAATCGGAATGAGAGATGGATACGGCATTTAAGAAGATACCGGATGGTAAGATTATGTATGAACGGCGCTTCAATGCAGACTTCTGGCAGTCGTTGAAGAAGCCCATTTGAGAGAAGCGACTGGATGAGACGCGTCAAGGAAAAATAATGAATGAAGTTGATCCCGATGAGCCTCTTTGACTTAATCTTTATTTAATCAAGTTATGTTCCCTCATCTATTTATTAACTGGGAAGTATAAGACTACAGTTAAATAACCTGGTAAGTCGTCACCCAGAGCATATTAGACAGCCGTAAATTCAAAGGTCTGCTTTAAAGGCGAAAATACGTTCTTTTAAATGAGTTGCTGCCTAACCAAATACGTCGAATTTCCCAGAATAGAATGAATGACTCCAAATGCAAAAGATTTTTTCGAGAGGCAGATGAGTGAAAAAAATAGGGCCTGAAATTATTCTGTTTCTTTAACCGAGAGGAGAATGGATCGCGATTACAGAGTTTCAGATTACAAAATAAGTGAATCTCCATTACTATAGAGCAAAAGTGTTCAAAGTCACCTGAGCTTGGCGCGTTCCAATCATACAAATATTCAACGAATGGACAGTGGGGTTAGATTGATGACTACGTTTATCCGATCGCAGACCAGAAATGACATCCCATAGCAGTTTAAAATGTTGGCTACAAAGGTAAGATCAAGTTGAGACCATACTCTACGAGTTCTTTTCTTCTTGATGACCGATAGAGTCCCTGATGACGATCTCAAAAAAATTATATTTTGGCCAATAAGCAAAATCGTTGTGGCCTTCCCGATTCCAATTTCTTCTCCGTGTTGGAGTGCCGACCAACAAGACAGTGTTTTTATTCACGAATCGCCATGCCTAAATCGATGAGACTCCAACCAGTGCGACTCGCATGCCTAGGTAGTACTAGATAACCCGACTTTGAAGATGTCATCTGTAACGAGCGAATCTAGATTAGTTCTTCGGGAGTCAACTGTAACAGGGAAACACAATCGATTGGACAAGAAAGATGTCACGTGGCTAAGGGCTTTATGTATTTACTTCAATATTTTGATACTAATACTGGTGCCGCCGTAGTAAAGAAAAGGACAAACCTTAGCAGTATCGATGCCCTTGGTGATGGCCCACGTTGAAGTGACGTAGTCTATGACCCTCTCGGCTAGATCTCGTGGTACATTGTGAGTTTTCACAAAGTCTTTTACCGATCCCATCATGTCGTGGTATCTTGAGCGAGCTGCGTACATTCCCTGAAATATTGTTGTGATCTGACCAAAAATAGTGGCGTAACAGAAGGCTAAAAAAGGAACAAATAAATGAAGTTGATTTGCTTTCTTAATTAGTTACCTTATCTGATTTACTTTTTTCTTAGCGTTATCTGAAAACCGAAGGAATATCGAGTGCAATTTTTACAAAAATCGTCTTTGATGCGCACAACTGTTGTTTATCTAAATTTTGCGCATTTTCATCCAAGCTGTGGTCCAAATAACTGTGGAAATAATGAGTACCACTATTTAAATGCCTAATGACGTTAACTTGGTGACGCCCACCTACTCTTCGTAAAATTGGCCAAAGTCTTTCATTAAATTCTAAATATTTGCGCTCTTTAGGTCGAAGCATCTCGGCGTTTCATTTGTGAATAATCATGAAGAGGGCTGATTTACTATACGCATATTGGATTGCAATCTTTGCAGACATGCCGATCATAATGACGTCCAAAAATGGGCAGAATTCATGTTCTAAAGTGTTAAACATTAAATGCAAATTAGCTCAACAGGAGGCTCCGTTCCTTTATCTCAACCGGACAAGTGAATTGATTCCCAAGCATTCAGAGCCTGAAAATCTGTGGAAATGGGTATATCGAATGAAAAGATTCAATTACATCTAGTGCAATTCTATGGTTGAAGTTAAAAAAATTTATTTGTATCATTCAAATTTCAAATTCCGCTGAATTAGGTATCCACAAAATGTATCGTCAGGTAATCTGACTCACCGCCGATAAGCATGAACACAACCGAAACAATTTTCTCGAAAAACGTGTTTGCAGAGACATTGCCGAACCCGATACTGGTGATTAGGGAGAGAGTGTAGTACAAGGCTGTTATGTAGGTCATCTCTCGTTCCACCGGGTTATTCTAAAGGATGGAAAAACCGGCGCATTAGCACTGACGAGGCAGAAAACGGCTAGTTTGCAGAACCTTTCGACTTGCACTGATCCAGTCAAACTAAACGGAGAAAGACGATTTTATAGTGGAGTGCTTAGGAGTGGGATTATCAATGAAGACTCACGACGTTGTGGTTGTGTTGTTGTACTAAAAAGAATATTGCGAAACGACCACCAGTATGCGAAGGGTGCAATGGCGAGGGGGTAAGAAAGCCAATCTCTGGAATCTTTCCTACCTGATGAAGTCCATTTGGAGGCTTATTCTCACCCTAGGATGGATCCCTCAGACCTCCACATCAGAAATTAACCAAACACATTAGTTAAAACAATTTATGAAGACTCCATAGTACCTTACGACGCAGTACCCCATCTAACGTCAACGGCTCCACAAAGTCGAATTTATAACTAATCTTACAATTAAAAGGCATGTTATTAATATTGACTAATTAGTAAGCATTTCAAAAAAAAGTAAACGAAAATTAGGCTTTTCATTCATAAAATACATCAATTATAGTGAAAGTTCTCATTTGAACTAAAAACCAATGTAAACTGATGTACTTCAAACCTCAATTAACAACCCTCTTTTAGTAATAATTTAAAATTTGCATAAATTTAAGTTTTATGGAACGTTTTGCCATAAAATGTTGACAAATGTGTTTAATATGAAATGTATTTCTCTCCTGTCTCCCATAGAATGTTCCGACTGCATAAGTACAAAAGTCATTGATCCATCAATCGCCCCATAAAACAACTCATAAACTCGCGATCAAGCGAAAGACGTGTGGACAATTAATCCCCATCAAAAAGCATTTCACCCCCAAATTTCTCAAATCCCAAACGGTTCACTTTATCACTCAGTAGGGAAAAGAGACTAGGCCAAGTTGAAAGGCCTCCAAGACCCGGGATACACATAAAAGCTGAATTGTGAGGGCGCGTGAAGTCAGAAATCCTTCAAAATCCTGCTGATGATGAGATTAGTGTGTCCACTTACTCGTAACCATGCACACTTGAAAAACATTCATGGGAGTGCTATCTAGGCGATTCTCAAAATCCTTTTAATTCGTAACTTCCATCAGTCTAGTGCAGAACTCACTTGTAGATAAGGAAAATCATTCACTTTGTGAGGAACAATAAGCTATTATCGTAAGTGGTGCCTATAGGGCAGACAGTCTCTGAGATTTCAGATGAGGAAGGCAGGAGCTTGGTGAAAGTTTCTTAAGAAATGTCATAGAAAGTTTCAAAAATGAAAAAAAATGATGAAAGGATATGAGATTTATGCGCAAGATTCAACCTGTTCTTCCTCATAGTACTAAGAAGCAACGGTTAGGAGGCTGAAGAGCGCCACTCAGTGCACCTGAATACAAACTATAGCGGCTCACAGATCATTCAGCTATGATGGCTTTTTCATCAGATGTGGAATACGGCGCTCATGAGGGCAAGACACAGGAGTGAACAAAATAGATATCTCGCCTGGACGGTTAGGAATTTATGTAGATTACCATGACACTTTAATATTAATGGGAATATTTTTGGCATCGTTTTCGATTCATCGCTTCGGTGGCATCATTCAGTCGATGAGAAAGATCAGTATTAAAACCACTAACCGATGCCATTGACGAAACACAATTTCATGAGTCCGAGCTCGAGCAGCGAACAGACTTTAGGACCAGAAAATGGAGAGCAGAGTATGTGTCATTTAATTTCTCATTAGAGAGAAGTGCCAAATTATTACGGGATTTACAGGGTGTTAAAACTTCTGAGATATCCGGTTTCGCATGAATTTCTTACTCACCAGATGACGAGGCCAATGTCAATGTATTAGAAACAGGATTCACAGGCTAAATTTTTGCCGTAGTCAAAGAGGATGAAAAAAAGTGTTTTTTGTTCTCTAGAAGAGGGAAAATCTCATAGACTCTTGAAGTAGATGGCATCCAATTCACTCACATTTTCGTTCCTCCTCCCAAGATGAGAGTTATAAGATAAGTATTCGAATCGGCTAACTGGGAAAGAAGCATTAGTCTGTGAAATACTGCAACTGCTTCGAACAGGAATCGATCTCTTAAATCTGCTCCAATATGGTTGGCATTTTTCGGAAAATCCACCTAGTACAGTGTTAAAGTTCAAGCTCACCTTTTCCTCCAACCTCCCAATGTGCAGTGAACAGCTACCATTACCATTTACCATGTTTTATTTCCGCAGCAGTATAGATCACCTATCTATTACCCTAAAACTCCGACATTATCTTACGTCGCATTGACAATCGTGAGGGCTTTTAGGTCTCTTCGACAACAGTCAGTTAGCACCACCTTTGACAGTAGACAGTTTAGCCACCACCGCTTAAGCTGTCGTCGTCTTCCACTCCTCATTATATATACATTTTACTATGAACCAAGTAATGAACCACGCTAGGTCACGCTGCTTCACTTCGAATGGACCAATCATATCAAGCAACTCCAGCGTCAAAATCTAGCTGGATGATTTTGACCTAGTTTACTAGAATGGCAATTGCGTTTGTCATCTTGATCCCCTAATGGCGACATTTTGTAAAAATTCTTACTTGATGTCATATCTAACCATTCAAATAATAAAAACAGTGAATTTCTGCTAAGTCGCACTATTCAAATGGAATTTCGAAGAGGATAAATGAGGTTGACACTTTGGAAGCTAACCAGAGGCAAATACAGGGCGAATTCACGTCTTTACTGATGTGGTTCCCTCCAAAAAGTGCCCTACCAAAAAAATTCGGAAATGATTTCTATTTTCCGCAGATTTCTATAATCTCATTTGGCCTTAGTTAGTCTTGGAATTGTGCGTCCTACAAAGGGGTTAGTTGGGAGATTTTACTCTTGAGAAGTATCGAAATATGGCCCAGAATCGTATCCCAACTTTTACTCAATCCGCAGTCGGTAAAACTAGATTGGCAGCTATTAGAACCAAATGAAAGCGGACAACCACCATTATTCCACCTCTTTGTGAGATGTAAGCTTGTCCAAACCTGGGGTAATATGGACAGAGATAACGTGATTCATGATCGTTGACAACAAGATTTCATTCGGCTCTAGAGATGCAAATGCCAAGATGCAAACAGCAACGTACAATCACGAATCTCGTCTTCCTTTGTCAATCAAGATGCGGACCGCCATCGCTAGGTAGATATAGTAGCATTAATGTTTGGTTTACGGAAAGCACAGAGCATTATTGGTTAGGCGGATAAAGCGATCTTAGGTAGATCTTCGAGCCGCTTCAACTACATGGGCTTCTTGATTTCCATCCCTTTTTCTCCAGGATCTCGTCTGATATAGTAACACTTGGATAAGTACAGTGATTGGCACTTAAGAGTCAAATCCCGAGTTTTTGCGAGAAATTTGCTAAAAATTGTTTATTTAGAGAGAAGTTGTTTAGAAATTCAACTCACTTTGGCGTCGAAGTGACTTAAATTTTTGCTAGTACGGCCGATATCGTAGGAGAGACGGGGAATCCAGCCGTAGTAGTTACCGTTTTCCAGATCGGTCACACCGATGCTATACCATATGCATGCAAGCCAATGCGCTAGCAGCACAAATCCAAAGATCATGAGGAAAAGACTGGCTGCCATGTACTCCAAGTATTGGTCTAATTTTCTTGTTACTCGACCGATCCGCAGAAGGCGAACGACCTTCAGAGCACTGAAGAGTGAACTAATGGTGCTCTACAATGAAATAAAAGGATATCTGGTTATACAATGTTGAGTTTATCTGCCACCTCGAGGTGGTGCAGGGCCTTAGTAACCTCTTAGAGAATCGGTAGTTAGTCTGAAGTAATAATACCTAAGAGCTAGTCTCATAAGTTAGTCTACGTGTGCCATTGGGTAGAGCAGACTAAATTAGGAACCGAAGATCTTTAAATTAAGCAGAAGGCTGAAAGAGACCTTCCAAAGACTGACCTACTGAAGAGCAGCCTTCAGCTCATCGACTTTGAAGCCATTTATTCTACAGTTATTTGAAATCTCTTGAAGCCAAAGGCCTCTAAGGGCCACGCTTTTAGATGGAAAATCCTAATGTGGACAGCAGGTAGTCATAAATTCAAGCTTTGAATGGCAGGGAAGTTCACAATTCGGATAAAAACCCCAAAAGCTCGTACATTATTAGCTGAAACTGCGAGAACAGGCATTTTAGAAGGCCTTTTAGCAAGACTCGGATTAACCTTCCGCTTCTGTTCTAGATGGTATTAATGTGTCCGAAACGTATGTGAGTCGCCATAATCGATCTTGAGAGACGAGTAGCATGTACCTTAACCCATTTTTTCGATTTCATTAATGTCAATGCCGTAAATATTGCAAATCTGAACAGAATTTATACTTTTTTGAAGAAGAAACTTGTGAAACATATAAAGGTAAATAGAAGGCAAGCGATAAATGCCCACAAGTAAACTATAAAACGAACATTAAATAACAATAACACGCATAATAAGACTTAATAAAAATAAATGCCCATTACACTTGTGTTCGTCATTAAACTCTCCTTTAAAATTAGATATTGTCGCTTTTATTCCTTTTTAATACAACTGAATCCTTTTTTATGAACAATCACCTCTACATCAAAATGGGAAAATCGAGGCACCTCCATCTGATAATACTTTCCTTTCAGTGCGTCTACTTTAAAATTTGAAAACGAGTAAATATTGAACTGTAATTGAAAACTTTTTTCTTTAACTCCCAGCAGAAATTAACTTTTGTTTACAGTGCGCCTAGAATTCAGCGAAACGGCCATGCGCGATTCCGCGATGTCGAAAGATAATGAGCTGCTATTGAAGTCAAGCTTGAACGCCTCGGCGCCTTGAACTAACCATGGCAAGTAACTATTTAAATATCGGGACCATTTACTTCTGAACATATTGATCTAGCTACGCCCTTACGGACTCAATCACTCTCGAAGCATAAAGTTTCACGGGAGACTTAATCCACGCAGACGGATGTTTCGTAGAGCTTTAGACTAGGTCGGATTGCTTTTACTCATCATTCGATTCAGGTCCAGGATGGCTGCCAAAATTGATGGAGGATGCAAACTAGGCGTGTCTCATGAGCTATACGCTTGTCCCTTTACTTTCATAAACTGTACGGTATCTGTCGGATAAAACTAAAATGATTTCATTGTAGTGGTGGCTGGTCGTATTGTAAAGGAGCCTACTATTTTAATCAACTTAGCCTTAGAATGCTCTATGAAGTGAGGAAGACTCCAGCAGTAACGTGGAAAACGGAACAGCTTGCAGGAGGACTTAGATTCACGCACAAACGCTCGTACAACGAGCCAGTCAAAGTAGCGAACAGTCAATAAGGCGAAGAAATGGACAAACGTGCGTAGGTGGGCGGCATCGGTGACGCAGACATAAACATGGTACTGGGCCGTGACTGGATTGATGACGCATTTGGACGCACAAGATAGTTATAGCCGACGCGTACTTTACCATGCTCCACTGTGTCACTTGACCAGGTTGGTAAACCATTTTACACAAATCAACACGGATCTTTAATAAAACAATAGTGCTGCTGGGACAGCAATCTTTCCTAGCATTGCAAAGATGGGGAACTGCCCTCACTTACAAAGAAATCTGTTAGGATTGCTGTACTGTCTCTCGCTGCTAGAGGCGAAATCGGACAGATCTTATTAAGAACTCTTTGATGTTGCAGTTCATTAAACTCAGTGTTACCAACCGAAAACCCAGAATGTCTTATTACGATCCAAACTGAGGGTCCAAGAAAATGACTTCCACTAGCGAAAGATGAAAATTTCATGTACGCTGAATGTAATATCGTGGATTCAAGGTGGATTTAAAGTGAAGTTGTTTCAGGACCTGCAAATCATTGAATTGTTGAAAAAGTTCTTGAAGCTGTCATTCATCCATTCAACCTAAAGAAGTACAACTGGCTGTCAATAAACAGGGTCAAATGAGAAAGCGGAGATCAAATGCTACCGCTCCAGGACGTAACATGCTGTAAGCTGGGATGAGAAATCTAAATCAGCCCAAAATGGCTTTGGAACAGCATGCGCTAATCAATCAGTTTATGTGTACTTTTATTGCTAAGAAAAGTTAATCCGCACCGACAACAAACCGCTTAACAAAGATTTTCCGTTGTTGGATCCAAACTGTAGCGGAATGAACTTCTTCAAAGGATCAGGAAAATATATCAATAAAAATTATCATTCTTGTGATCTACAAAGTGAATTCAAAATCTGAAAAGCGGAATCGCAAACATTCCAAGCATCTCGGGCGCATTTAATTTGTTTATGAAACTTTATGTCGTTTGCGGAAGGCAGTTTCCGCCAATGGATTACTAGCCTTACCACTGAATAAGAAACAAGTCGTTATTGTTTTGTTACAAGGTGGAAATCTGCTTGGTAAGTTAAGCGGTACCATGCCAGACATGTCCAGTGCAGTTCAAAAGGAAGAACCCTCATCTTATGCTCATTTGAGTTGATCCTTTCTTGGTCTAGGAAAGGTATTAAATCACCAATTTATCCTAATAGCTAATAATACTTTTAAATCCAAGTCTTTTCAAGAGAAAACCGACTTTTTATCGCTATCTCTCAGATCTATCACGAATAGGTACAAGAGCAGTAGATCGGAACATTTCCCTAAAAAAATCCCCAAAAAGTGTCTTGTAACAAACCAAAATATTAAGTTGCATACCGTAAATTCTCAAAAACAATAAAACGCAAGTGAATCCAAAAAATCTGTGTACAACGCATCAAGGTAGACAAAAGCATGTACCAATCCGGAATAAAAGAGTTTATGGTTAAAATCAAGAAATAAAGGTGTAATAATCATTGTCAATCCGAATGGTTTCGGCATTTAAGTCACTAAAATATCATGCCTATAATAGCGGACTATTGGCTTAATGAATCAGTCATTTTTTTAATAATTTGATACCTACAGAAAGTCAGCTAGAGCTGTCCCTCATTGCTGCCACTATTCAGAGGACAGTGTTTCATGTCCGTTAGTATTAAGTATTAAACACACCAATTATTGTGAGAAGGCTAGTTTGTAATCAGTACACTGAATTGTCAGTGAGGATAATAGAAAATGAGATACCTCATAATAATATGAATTGACAAACATGAAGTTGGCAGTAAGCTAACCTGAGTAGCTTCGGGTTGAAAGGCATTGAAAACATCATAAGGTAGACAGGAAAGAAGATCCACGATGAACCAGCTCTTGAGGTAGTTGATTCGGATCACAGTGGCATCTGAGATTACCTCGCCCTGGGGTCCCACAAAAGTAGTATGAAAGTTGAGAACTATATCGATGAAGAAGATGACATCTACAATGCTGTCTATCACCAAGAAGATCACATCGTCAATGCTTTTGCTGCGAAAGGCTGCGTTGTAGGGTACCATTACTGCAGTATAACCGGTGAGGAAGAGGATCATCCAATCCCAAGCCGTCTTGAAGGCCACATAGTGAAGAATCACGTGGGGTGGGGTTTTTGGAGCTTCCTGTTTGTACGGTGGCACCACATCCATCCAGGATGCAAAAGTCTAGAAAAGTTAACGTTTCACTACATCAACCCCATTTTTTTATGAAACTGTATTCCCATTTGTTATTTGTCTTTCCAGTGGAACTGATGATAACATCCTTTCTTAATACCTATATTACTCTGAGCTCTTGATCTTCTTGGTTAAACTAAACGAATAACCTCCAGACATCTGTTAACAGATTTGGAAGGCTCTCCTGAAATAAATAAGAGATGATTAACCCAAAGATTGTGCGTTTTGAGTTATCCAAATGCGAGTTCATTAAAAAAGTTCTTGAAAGATAGGGAAGAATGTTATAGGTGGTAAAATCCAAGAAATGTCTCTGTCCTAAGAAGCAACTGATCGCAAAAAAGATGAAGTCTGCGACGCAACTTACTTCGTTGAAGCATGAACAGGCAATTTGTGAACCATCGCTAGTAGAAAACTTCTAAAAGTTACAATGAATTTGCAAACTAATTCTATTTATGACTTTAACCGAAAAAATTGAAACTTGATTGCAAAGGTTCAGATTGAAAATCAACCACCCTATATAACTTTTCGAGATTGGTTCTACAATTAGATTATTTATGACCTTTAAAGGAACATTATGAAGTTGAAAATGTTTTATCCGCAAGGGGCGGACCTAAAGGACTTGTGGAGGGACATAGGTTTGCCAAATAGTGCAACTGTAAATGCTAAAACAAAAAAATTGTAGACCACGTGCCTTCTGAACCTCATTTTGGAGAGCCGATTATACCTTGGGAAACCCTTATCTCTTATGATCCAGTGTGCTTATATATCTCAATGGTTTTCAAGTCTATTGAGCTTAATAAATTGAATGCGTGACGATAAACACCAATTTTTGAGGAATGTCAATGGAACAGACTGCGCAATAGGGATTTACTATCCTTTGGAGAACCCTCAGCGCTAAGTTTCAGTTGCAGTGGAAAATTAAAACCGTTTATTCCGACGTTTTGCGCATGGCATTGAATTCTGCGCTTTGAAGATATACCAATTTCAAATTACTTGGATTGTAATCTATTCATGGATTGCGCCGTACCTCCGTAGTGGAATAATCTGCATAACTAAAGTCTGGTGATCTTCAAAGGGGATCCAAAGATACTATTCTTACTATTCTTGATTGGATCAAGCAGCTTGCATTTTATCACAAAAAGTGAGAGCAGAGACCTATCAGTTTTGAAAATAAATTACGGTTGTGATAGCGATGGAAAATTCGTTAATGTTACTCTTGTTACAAACTGAACAGCTACTAAAGCAGTTTTGGTGCTAAGCAGGGAATCAATCTTACTAGATAAACCGCTATTTTGCAATGACATCAAGGACTAGCAAATGTTGTAGGCTGTTTGGCGACAGGCTGGGAGGGCTTGGAAGGGTCGGAATAGAAATCAAACATTTCAAACATTTTCTGGCTATATTCCACTTGCAGTGAATTCTCACAGTTCTCAACCTTCACTGTTTTATTGGGGAGTGAGAGGTTCTTGAAAAAAGCACTTGCTTTGAATGGATATTATGTTTAATCCCACCATTACCAGTGATAATAAGTACGATTGCACTTTAGATACCTAGGTAATATGCGCACTAGTTTCCAGACGTTTCTTGCCGAAGACTGTATAATAGTTCACCACCAAAGAAGAAAGGTCAGCAATTATTTACAATGTGGGCACCCACGAATGTTACAAAACCTCGACAGACAAGCAGTGGTCGCCTTTTTTTTATCGACTTGACGTAGTTGGAATTCAAAATCATTTTCAAATGCACTTCAATCTATCTGCAATGGTCATATCCTCTAGCAACAATTTCTATCTGGCTTATAACCCATGGATCCCGATGGCCTGCCAGCCAGCTTCTTTGTTGCTGAATCGTCTACTTTACAGTTTATTCCTATCCCATTCCATCAATAAATGCCAATCCTAACCCTAAATTCTAAATATTAGGCCCGAGAGTCCTATTATACTTTTATGCACAAACATTTTACTTATTTCGCAATTGCAGCTTTAACAGTGACGCGTAAAATTTAGACTTTTACGCAGTTATGTTCTGCATCGTTCATTCAGTGCCTGTCTCATTTATTATTATCAGTGAAATATTACACTCCTGATTTTGAGTGGGGAACGTCATTACCACAATTCTTCTATCTTTGTTAAAATCGTATTTCAATTGTTTTACTTTATTTTTGCAAATTTAAAATCAACTTGAATAAAACTTTGTCCTTGTCAAACAAACTCAAATTTTGCTGGATAACTGCCGAATAACAATTTCTGGTTCCATGCACCAAACAAAAGACCATCAAATTTAAACAATATTACTACTTATAATTAGTTTATAAACGGATTTTTTGTTTATTCAAAAACGCGCAGATTTGTAGCAATTAGGCCTCAGCAAAATAATGTTTATCAGCTCAATAGAAGGCCGACGTCATTAAGGTACACAAAGGTAGCTGATTATGTGTCTAATCAACGAAAGGAAGACCAAATGAGATATCTTGAATCAGGAGGATGAAGAAAATTATTTCAATGGTTCTGTTGATTAGAACTACGGAGGAAGAGTTTTGGGAATATGTCGCAGTAAAGCAGGAGAGTGAAATTGACTTGTCAGGATAGCTCCATCGTACTCGCTAGCTTCATACGAGAGAAGCCTTGGCGATAAACAGAATGGCGCATAAAAATGAACACTTTCTTCACATATTTATTTACAGTACAACTAAAACAGGGCAACAGAAGTGAGTGAATGAGCGACATGTGTAAATATGGCATCTGACACAAAAAGCAAAAGACTCGTTATGTAGTTAAGCGTACTGGTATATTTAAGTACACAAAGGAACCTATGCATGGCAGATGGGTGGAAAGGTGAACAGTCGAAAGGAAAGCAAGTAAATAACTTCTTTTACTTTCACATTGCATTTTTTTGCAAAAAATGAAATCAAACACATCAATTCATCAAATGCGAGGTGGTGGAGAAACGTAAAATCGGTAACTCTCATCAGGAGCCTACCAATACCGCCACCGTCAACCATGTAAACAATATCTATCAACAGACCAGTATGTTTTTATTAAATCCAAATACTTGCCGCTAACTCACAGTTTAAGTTGGGCCAATCTAAAACTACTATCGTACAGTCAATGCTTAAATTAATGATAGCCCCGTAAAATTACCAAGGGGCACTGACCAGATAACAAGTGGTATCAACCGATGTGGTTCAAATAAGTAATGATAGGTTGATTTATAAGACTGGCCTTATTTATTAATCATTATTCGAATATAAAAATACAAAGTATGTTATAATATAGATGCATGGATCTAATTTTAATATTTTTAAGGCCTCGTGGAACAAAATCAATCACTTTTGGGGATGGTTATCATAATATACCATGGAGAACTAAGTGTTCAAAAGTAGTAATGAGATCAGAATATGTAAGTCGACTAGAAAGCCGGGATCAGGTCGGTTATATGATAATTTCAGTGGATAAAAGAAGGTCCTATATAAATCCTTCTAGGACAATATAATATAAATCCTTACATGATCATTCATGGTCCTGCTTCGAGATTTTATTTGAAATCGGAACTGTTCTTAATACCTCGAATAAGATAAGAGCTGTATGAAATATTGTCAATCTAATAGTTACTTAGCGTAATCAACTAATGAGGAGCCTCGGAATGCACAAGTTACACCCAGCCCGATCTCTCTCACCGTCATCTTCGAGGCTTTGCTCATCGACAGTGTGAGAGTACAATGTAGGTTTTGAATACTCAGGTTTTCGGTCACTCTCTGAGGACCGTTTACCCCTCGATTGACAATTATATGCGCTTCATACAATAGAAAAATTTTTTTGGCAACTTACGGCAGCACCCTTTTCCAGGTCGGCTTGAGCTTTTGGAGTGGGTGAAAGAATACTCTGTTCATCTCCCGGATTTGGAGATGGAGTTCGAGACGTCGAGGAACCTCCAGATGATCGTCCTGTGTTTCGAGAGTCTGCCATTTCGGGACTCAGGAGGTTCCAATCTGGCGTGGTTCCAGATGTCGGCTGAGGGGTGGGAGTTGCACTGGCCATTTGCTGTAGCATGGTCCGATTTCGAGTAACTGAACGCGCTAGCCTAGCGAATTTGTTCAGTCCCGCTGTTCAAATAATGGACTTGGGCCACTAGAGTTATTCCATGCATGTTAAGCACTGTATTGAAGTGACTGTGGTTAAAGCCAAGCAATGTATATTTTGCACTGAGAAGTAGGAAATGAAATAGATTCCGTTTTTCATTAGCTCCATTCGATAAATTACATCAGTTAGGTTTTCAGCAATCGAGAGAGTATATTAGATACATGTCAAATGGTTCTGACCAGTATTTCTCCTTCCGAGCACTAACTCATGATTTAGAGTTAACTCTAATCAATGGAAAATGATCTACGATGGTTAGCTACAGATTTATCTATCTTTAAACAAAGATTTTTGGCAGCATCGTCTTAGTCACTGGATTAACGAAAGTGATATTGGAACTTAATTACTGAATGAAAATATATTAAATTTGATTTAGACGTCTTCGCCTACCTTTGTTTGAATCGTCATCTTCGAGAGGTGTTTTTAGTGCTGTAATATCTCGAAATGTGAGGAGCATCAAGACGGTTTCCGCCCTTTCATTCACCACCGGAGCGATGTAGACCATAAGCCAAAGGGGTGTCCCTAAATTGTAAAAGAAAACCACCTGAAATTTTAAAAGACCTCATCTCTTCTGTTACTAGGCCTGCTTAGTTTAAAGTTCGCAAATAGTGATGGATTTTGCGGGACTACAAGCAAGAAAGAACTGCTTCTCTTCAGAGGAACTGGCTTTAAGCGAAAAACTCACGGTTCTTCTTGTAGAGAAGGATCTCGAGTTGTTCCTTGGTTTGACTTTCCAAGACTTGCATTAAACGGTCTTTCATGTCCTGAGTAGTTTGATCACCATAGAGGTAGGAGCAATTTCCGCTCTTCTGCATTATATCCACCCGACTATATCCGGTCATTTTAGCGAATCCCTCATTGCAGTAGACGATGGGGTAGTCTACTATCCGTGCGTTAGTTAGAAGGAAACTCTGGACTAAAATAATCACCAAAAGATGCCAGATGGGTTTAGTTAGGGCACTGACAATCGTCGATTTGATAACTAAGCATTTAAAAAATAAGTTTATGCTTCCCGCATGCAAAGTAAGTATATTCGAGGTCTGGCCTCTACTTCAGGGTCTGTATGTGTGCGTTTCTTATGGAGAAGATGGAGACCCAAATGAGAATCGAACAATTTCAGAATTTTTCATCGGGCGTATACTTCAGGACTTGGAAGGAATATGGACATTAGAAAGCGTCGATTGGATTGCTATGTGTTCATCATAACTAGTGCAAGTTCAACGAGGTGGAATTTCACTTTCACTGTATTTCCAAATACAAGCGCAAAACATATAGAGTAAAATATTGCTGCCGAAAGCTTTTAGAAGCACTGATTAAAACAATATGCATTAGTAGTGCAGTGGTCGTGTGTGGCCGACTGAAAATCCAAATGTGTTTGAAATCCAGCGGCGCAAACTGAGTAACGGGAATGACTATTCACAGTGGCTGAATGTCCATTCTCAGAGTAGGCTAAATTGAGGTACCTATTCAGATATGCCTCGTAGTTCACGAATAGATCGACTCTTTCGTTCAGAAGGCTCAATTTTTATTTGATAAAAGCGATCATGACAAACGCCTTTCAGAACCCAGGATTTCCGTGCTCACATGGTGACCTCAAGGGGTTTTCTCTGCCATTCATTTTGTTAGGGCATTTTTTTCAACAAAGCTTTATTACAATGACCAACAAATTCTTCAGTCATGTTCATGTAGGTAAAATTACATCTCATATATGAAGAGTCGTCGTTATTCAATTCTGGCATGTCGAGTAAGGCGTCCGAAGAATAGGATTAACCGAAAATTCACCGAATAACTTAAAAATGAACACCTCCAAAGGAAGAGAATGAACCCACTTAGATACTGTTTTTAAATACCTCTTTTCTTATTAATTAGGACTGATATAACTTCTTCATGAAAGAATAAAGAAACTCCAGCACCATGTTATTAAATAAATAATTCGGGGAATGTTAATACTTAAGGAGAGGAAAACGAACATAAAATTCGCTGAATGTTACTGCTGTAAGAAGGAAAACTATCCGAACTGAGTCAATTTCTGATCTGTACAATACAATTTTACAAAAGTCGGCAACTTGCTGAGTTTGATTCTCTGAGAAGCTCTAAGCATGTTAGCTGAAATTAAACTCCCCAAAATTTATTAAATAACTGAAGATGCGTTAATAGTTACCTGATAGCGAATTTATTACGAAACAAAAAGGCAACTTCAATTGGCTAAGTCTATCCATCAGAAGTGCATATTTCTCTGCTTCTGCTGTTAGGTTCCAGAACAAATTTAGTACTTAATTTTAACTCCTCGTTTGCCTGTCCTCCATTTAGACGATTGACTCAGTACCTATCGTAGACGGAATAATTTATCTCTTCCAGTTCAATTCCACCCGTTAATGTGAACAGTCACCTCAACGGAGAAAAGAATTTGTGAATTTTCAAAAAGCCTTTATCTTCCTTGGTTCTCTATGTGCTACATAAATTGGATATTGCTAACCATCTATTTCATTCATGATTCCATGAAAAAGTTATTTTTCAGTATCAAGGATCTTTGTACCATCTTCCATGGGGACCACCTGCTTTCTTGAAGTAAAGAATTATTTTTCAATCTCAAACTCAACCATTAATCTCTATAACCTAAAGAAAATTCATATTCCACCTTGAAAATTATTTAACCTCCCGAAAAAGATTTGCCTTACAAATGAATAACTTTCATACGATATAGGCTCAAATCCATAGTCTTCTATGCGATGTGGGTTTTGTGGAGCTCATTTTTGTCTTTTGATCAAATGAGTGCATGATGATCTTAGTTATCAAAAGAGTGCAGTGATTTTCCATTTTCATTTCTAAAATATAACTTTCATCAAATGCTTCTTTGTAATGAACACTTTGCAAGTGTTTACTCATTTCTTGTACGGTAACAAAGAGCGTAAAGCATTGCCTGTCTTGGTGGTTCATGCAATTTTTCCACTAAGCACAAACTATCCCAATTCAAGGAGTCTCCATTGGAGTACATTTTCTCAAAAGATTTCTTCAGCTTAGGAGTCGCTTGATGTAAGTGTAATAGACGGCCAAATATTCAAGTTTCATGTTGCCTTCCATTATTTTCAAACAAAAGACGTCACTAGTTTCTAAAAACTGCTTTCAATTCAGCTTAAACCTTTAATCAGATGAAGGGGTAATTTTAATTTCAGGTGTCCATCTCCTCATTGCTTGAAACATTTAGCAGGTGGCTATGGCCTTATAGGACTGAGACTGTGAATCTTAATGTTATCCATCGCCAAATCGTCTCCAGACTTTCTTCTTTGAGCTCGTGAAAGGCACAGATAACCCCATCAAGTCTAGAGAATATAACGGTAAGAGCAAGCATAGTAATTCTTAGAGGAGCCAGTTGGAGGAAAGCGAAATCTCATGATGAAAACCGGGAGCAAAAATCCCCGATTCCTTGAATACCCCTCTCAAAAACCCCAATACTGATAGCTTAACATTCTCCGCCAAAATAACTTCAAAGGAAATCGCTTTAGCGAGACCTGAACGTTTTGAAAACGGTTCTTTAAAAATGATTTCATAAGATGTTGAACTTTGGTTAAAGGGCAGCAGACTTTCCCATTACTAACATGATTTATCGCTCAATGAAACAAGACGGAGAACTTAATCTTCAAAAATTGGAGGTATCAAGCAATAGGTTATTGAATTACTATAAATTATAGGTTCAACTTCTCTAGAGTGTGTTAACTTTGTCTACGGGACTAAATGTAACTCTCTGTGAATGGCACGAGGACAAATGAATTCCATGGTCTCCTTCAAATTTTTAATTTGCCGGTTATTATTTCTTTTTAATATTAATTGCGCCATTAGTAGGACGAAAATTTAACCACGGTCATGTGTATTCGTCTTTAAAGGTTTTATCCGCAGAAGTCTACTAGTAGAATTGTTCGATTTTGTCGGGAATTTTAGTTGGAAGAGAGACTCAAAAATTAGACTAAGGGACTTCTGTATAATTTGAATTTAAGAATCTGGAAAAGCTGCAGCTGAAGTCTAAAATATTCAATGACTTTATCCACAATGACAGTATCGTTCCTTCAGTGAATTAGAAAACAAGTACTGTGGGTTCTTGTAGACCTTCTATTTGTACACCACCTTTTAAGCATAAACGACTTCATTATTGGGGGTTTCACGAATAAGATTGAATGTGGTATTAAGTCTGATCTCAATTCCTACCATGAGCTGAATAATCAGTTCAACTGCTGACTCCGACAGTAGAATTCTTTTCTGTGTTGAGAGAAACTGAGCGGAACAATTTGGGAGGAAATACCAAGCGAGATTGATTTCACATCTATATCTGTTCTTCATTATTCTCAGTATGGAGCGAGCATGGTTCGTGTGCATAGACGTCAAAAATTTATCCAACATCGTAGATGCTGTTACGAGATTGAAGATAATTATACTATCAAAATGCATATTTTCTATAGCCAACTTCAGTGCGCGAATATCTCGAAGTATGTTTTGTCACAGACTAAATGTTAAAATATCTTGAAAAATAAAAAAAAACAAAAGTCAAGAGGTCCTAGTATCAAATTTAATTTGTTCTGGTGATCCAGGTTTACTCTACACGTGCCTGATTCACTTCCTGTCAGCGCATTATAGACCTTCCACTGCCATTACCATTCCAAATCCTCTAATTTTGATTTTCGAATGATATTGTCGTTGGAGCTAATATAATGTTCTATCCTTTTGTGGTCGACAACACAAAACTGTTGACTGTAGAAGTACGAATAGCAGAAGCGATTAGCCTCCATTTGGGAAAATCTAGACACGCTAATTATCGTGACCTCGACTTATGAACATGCATTCCAGGTGCCAAAATGCACTTTTTCACGGGAACTCAATTTAGAGAAACGAAAAAGTAATGAAACCATAGGAGATACTTCAAAAAATATTGCCAGGAATAAAACTAATCCTTCTATTCTAAGGATGATATCTTTAGTAGCCATTAAGGGCTAGTTGGCCAAACGTGTCGGCCAGTTTTTGAACCTGCTCTGCATTTAATAGTTCATGCAGACAACTTTGGAAGTGGCAAAGAAGCTCTGCAAATTATATAGTAGTCTAAGTGACCACCAAAACTAGTTTTAGGCTCCAGTTATAGTCAGTGTTCTCAACGAGTGAGACTTTGGTTGAGATAGACTCGGGAAGAAAACAATTGAAAAGAACGAGATGTTAGAGGCTGAGAGGAGCAATCATTCAAGGGGGACGACCGTGAAAGAGCACTGCTCAGAGATCGAGTTGTTAACTGATAACTCTTAGTAAACTACTTCAGAACAACAGCACCACTTGCTAACTTTGAGATGAGGCCTATCCTTGCCTTGACAAAAGGAGCAATCAGCAAATTCTCTTCCTAAGATCTCCAGGTAAACCCATTTTCATCCAACAATTCAATCAGTTTTATAGAGACTAATTTGACACGCTTAAACCGATAGCACGGCTAAATTTAGTGACTTGGACTTCAATTGAACAGAAGGGAAATAGTGGAGAAAAATAAAAAAAGTCCTCTAATAAGATGGGTTTCCATCGTACGTCAGTGAAGCTTGAAATATGCGTTCTTCAGCTGACCAGTTGACTCAGATATTCATGAGGTAGTCGCACACGTTCGTACTGAAAATTTCGTTCAGTAAAGGCCAAGCCAATAAGTCATTTTAATCGCTGTTGAGTCCTATAAATAGCTTTCTTTATTTACAGGCATATTCCCTAAAATATAATACAAAATATTTTTTTTAAATAATATTAATCATATTCTGGTTCGTATACTATATTGCCGTATAACTGAACGACAGTTAAAATAATTTCAACATATCTGTGTTGAGTTTTAGGAAAAGTTAATGGAAAATAATAATTTAGCCTGATTGCTGAAAGTAGAATTGGGGAATCGTTGCTGACCTCGCTGATCAGACCTTCGAAGTCAGTGCGGCTGTATGTCAAATCGTAAGCTTAGAAAATGAAATAGGGATAACGAAATACGGTAAATATCATTCATAATGAACAAATTTGATAAGTTAAAGGATCTTCCTATGTAAAGAAAAAGGTCAAAGACAAACTGAAGTAAAATCAAATGTACCGCTACTTATCAGCCCTTTTTTTAAAGAAAATAGCACAAACGTGACCATGTGCATCAAAACATTGTGTGAAGTTACTGACGTGTTGCACGCAATTTCTTCATTTCTTCTAAAAACTTTGAGTTATTTACCTCTCACCTACAAAAATTTGAGATTTTCATTCAAAGTCGTAAATTTAAAAAAAAATTTCAAAAGGCCCTGTCCATTGTAGAAAAATGACATTGGTGAATAAAATTTTAAGTTGCGAAAATCAGTGCATATAGTACTTTAATCATAAATAAAGTAATAAAGCTGGTCTTGAGGGATGAAAGTAAAAGTGCTGGAGCAACGCGATCATTTAAATCCGGTTCATTAAGTCATTGATTTCCATAAAAAGAAGGAAATCACCATAGGGACGCGGTGAGTCTTAACCTGCAGCCCAGTCGAAATACTCTGAATAATTTAACTCTCGTTAATTTCTTTAATCGGGACGATTTGGACCAAGATCAAGTTTAGATTAGGTAAATCCCATCTCCTTCTCAGGTGTTGTGAGGTCGTATCTACCTTCTGAGATGCGAACTGCAAAAAGAGTTTTCGCCAAGATATCGATAAGATTTCTTATTTCTTCCAGATTTATCTGGATTTAGTGACAAACGAAAAGGATTAGCTGCAGTTCTAGCACCATATCAACTAGGATGAAGTTCTCAAACCATGGACTGCCTGGTTCCACTAAGACGTTCTGACGACAAGATTTTTGAAGGAGACAAATGAAATATTTCTTTAATAGCGTTTATCCCGTCCATAACATGGGGTACTAATTTTTAGTAAACAAGGGACATAAAGCAGGATAAAAGATTGTACATTTACACGAAACAAACCTCTTTTTTAAAATACCTTTTCCATTTATTAATTTATCTAATCCTTCCAGGTTTTGATTGGATTATGGGTAAGCTTCGATGAATCATGTAAGGGGATAAAAGGGACCTCTGTGGCGGATTTCAGTCAAATCTTAATGAGGACTGAGTAATGCATTTGGCTATTGGCCACTTTAATTCTTATGGTCACTCAATTACCCCTCACCTTAGTAGGGAAGACAATACAAAGTCACACTTTGAGCAGTTCTTGAATTTTCTGCTGGTTTTTTGGCTGTTGATGAACATTAAAAAGACAACTCTCTCTCTTTCCCTCTTTGTGCAGTTAAGAGTATTTTTCTACTTCTAGTAAAGGGTATTTAGTCAAGGAAATTATTGAGAGGGTCCAGTATTTCATTGATGAGATGCCTTTAAAGATGTTAAACTAACAAAAGTTGCTAAAATTGGACTTTTCTGACGTGACCACAAAACATATGGACTTAAATCCTTAAATAGGGCCAAAAACTATTCACGAGGTTTGAAATTCAGTTCTTCGGCAGAACAGCCTTACAAGTTAGAAAGCTTCACACACTTCTGTTAGAAACGATTTCACTTTTTCCAGTTGCTAGCTGGGATAATAAGCTTGGCAATTTTTGCGTACATCGACGGCAAAGATACCATTGGCGTCATCAGAGTCAAGTCGAGAGAGGAAATATTTATTTATTTATTTCAATTGATGAAAATTGCTGTGTCAATGCCATACTTAGGAATACTATAAGGGTGATTTGAGACCAAACGCTTCCCTCAAAACATTTGCCTTGGTCTTAAAACCATCCCTAAAAGCAACTCACAGAATAGTTAAACTCCTAGCAAATATTTATTTGGATACACAATTTTTTTATACAATAATCTAAGCGGCTTATTGGAGTTCATGAGCCTACTTCAAAATCGTCTGTAAAACATCAAATTTTTCCCTTAATTCAATCTTTATTTACTCTAAGCTGCTGCGTTACTCGGTGCTCGACCCTGTCTCCATGATGAAGCATGTTGCGATTCCCGTAAAACGAAGGTACTATCAGAGTGGTAATAATGAATAATGAAAATGGGATAATCCAATGTTTCCAGCATTTAATAATGCAGAGATCTGGCGTTTATTACCGATGATTGCTGTTGGCAATTTTGGCGTCTGTATTATTAACACACAGAGCTTGGCCATTACGGCCATTTTTCGCCGACAAAATAGAAAATACATAAAGAAATTCAACTGACAAGGTATTAATCTTCAGTAAGGGACCATGTTATTTACTAAAAGCAAATACACAGGTAACAAAAGTTAGCTTATCCGCAAACTCCTTAAGAAAGGTATTTAAAGCTTTAATAAAAGCAATCGAAGTACTCCATTTAAAAACACACCCGAATGCTTTAATTTCAAATTCTCAGAAAATGTCGTTATGGTGATTAAATATGTTGAAATCCTTGGATGTTTGCAAGGGAGACTTAACATTCCGTCGAAACCGGCTAAATAATGGAACAATTGCATACGTATTGCGAATATATCCATCAATACATAGGCATTGAATGAAAAACCTCAAGAAAAGTGTTTAAATTTTACAATTATTCATTAACTTTAAATTGAATGGCTGTAAAATCTATCAACTAACACTTATTCATTCATTTCATCTCATCTCATAAATAAGATCATTTTCCAAACTGAATTTAACTTTTCCAAATATATCATTTATTAATTGAACTCATATATCTGTTTAAGTTCACTGCCTCAGCAGTGTAGCCTTATGATCTCTTTTGAACATTATTTTTTATGATGAACCGCCATTGTCGCCTTTGTTCAGATGATCCAGACTGTAATACTTCTGTTTGTTCTTGTAGGAGTCGGCGAATCTACTGATAACGCATGGGTTCGGATGGCCTACTGAACGGATTCTAATCAATGATGCGAATGTGCAATAGGAAATTTCTTAAAATATATGCTTCTGACTAATCAGATGGCACCAGTTCGAGGCCCTCCACCAAGCATTCAACGACTGGAATGGTCAAACGCACTTGGGATGACGGTAAGTGCCTCGGAACCCTAACAGAAAGAGAGACATTTTGAAGCATCGTCTATTCACCGTTTATTAACACAATATCACAATGCTATGCTTAAAAGCATTTGAATACTAAACATAGGGAGCTTTTTTATATCAGGAAATAGTTTGACCGTCAACGACGTAAAGATAAAAGTAATTGGCAATGGCATTGCTGAAGATATTTTCTTGGCCTTATTTCCAATCTGGACAGTTTGTGTCAAAAACATAGGCGTACCCGTAGAACGGTCTCGAAGATAGAAGTTTTATCTTAACTACAATTTTAGGCAGATATTGCGTTTAAAATAAATCCTCAGCTGATATAGTCCATGACGGTGTCTCCGATTTCATTTGTGCTCGTGCTTATGAGCCGCCGGTTTGACAGCGTTTCGCTGATTTAAACCGAATACAGAAGTGCGAAAGGATCGAAGTGCAAGTTTTGAACTCATGAAAAAAAAAACCTATTCACCATTCTAGAGAAGCCGTGCTCAGCTGATCTACAGAAATGCTGAAGCTATTTTATTTTTAGCTATGTCAGCAATAAAACATTCCCAAGTTTGAGCGTGAAGATTATGGCGGCAACCTCTTCCATAAAGCTCAATAAAAACGTGCAAATTTAAACGGTACGGACACCGTTTTTATCGGAGGCAAAATGACTCATCGTCACTCAAATGCAATCGGCGGCGTCAGCACATTACTTCCTTGAATGCTTCTGTCAGAGCCAAACTGTTTGTATTTATTCATCTAATTAAATATTAACGCATATAATTGTAAATAAACGCCAGAAAATGACTTGACTGCAATTTCGCCAAATAAAAATGACTAACAGTGTTGCCGAATCCTCTAAAACATGCTTGTTTACTAAAGAAATTGTTTGCTTATAATATTTCTGCAGACAGTGATTGCCATAAATATGAGTGAAGTTGTACGTAGAACCTTAAGACTATTAGCACATTTTAAAGGGCGCCTTTTTGAAAAGGTTTCATTAATTTTCCTCTTTCTGCACCAACTCATTAAAAGTTTGACCCTTATCAGTGTAAAAAATAAAATTATTTACAGTTTTCTGGTCACACTGCATTAATTCCAAATGAAATTTACCGTTTTTTTCGAAAAATGTTATCTTTTGAGTAAACTATTTGGTTGCCTAGATGACAGGGCAAGTTTCGGATTCCTATCCTTTAAATTATTACAAGTTCACTTTCAAAACTGACAGCATTTGATTGTTAATTAATTATCAGTTCAACAAATTAGTAATGAAGATACCATTTATTGGCGTGATGTCAAAGATTTTTCAATGCCCCTTCCGTAGGATCAGAGGTGTCAGCTATTCATATTCATTGTCCTTAAAGCTTCGATTTCATATGATAATTTTTTTCCAAAATCATTTTTTCCCATAAAGTGGGAATAAAGCGGTTAAACAGGCTATTGTGACTGACATTGACAAGAAAAGTTTCGTCTTTCGAACACTTATTTTTTGCATGCAAATCATGCCTGTATCGTCTCTAACATTTAGCATCTGCAGCTATGGCACTCCGCCACTCAAAATAGAGGCCACTTCAGTCCCCAAAACGAAATGAAAATGGTCGGTTTGAGGTGCAATCATTTCCAACCACATTGATTTATTGATTCTTCAGAGAGCTTTTTGCGAGTCGAGAGCCAATCGCACGTGAACTACACGCAAACCGATTTGTGAGGTTTGCTTGATTTTAAAATTACGCCGGCATTTTTAATAAGAAATATATTTAAAGTCTATAGTTTCAGAAAATAATCAATACTATTGGTGTTGAATAGAATATTCAATTAAAGGCAACTCTCTTCCATTGCAATCATTAGTAACCTTCGGCAGAAAATGACATCAGCCTATGAACATGCGGGCTCTTTTAGATTTAAAGACTGAAAAACCGCGTCAAAAAATACACACAGCATTAAGCAAAAGGAGCATATTTTCAGGTAAGAGTGATGGTACTCACACTGACCATTGCATCGACGAATGATCTTCTCCAAGAAGGTGTTCTGGGGCGCAACTAACCCACGTCTGGTTCCACTCATTCTGCAATCACTTCCGGGGAGATTTCAGTTAGCATGATATGTTTGGGAGTAGTAATAATCCATGCAAAAACGATCGGCAAACCTTACATCAGTAGTTGAGAGGGGTACACTCACGCATGCAAAAATATAGACGGCGTCGACGAAAGAGAAGCAATCATCAGCGTTTCGTGTCTATGTTGTCATGGTGATGATGGGCTCAACGGAACTGGTGGAGTGCGGTGCACACCAATCAGCGCGTGGGTTTGAGGCACGCCGCACCAATTGGGATTGGACAGCGGCGCTAGTGGACAACTGGGAGGCGCGCCCAGTTTGTTAGTGTGTGGCTGGCTGCTTGGCTGACTGGTGTGCGCCTGGGCTTGATAGCATGCCTCCGCATTCTCCCGCTTGCATGTGGCTGTGGAGGAGAAGGACCGGTTAACCTCCACGGAGCTCTATTCACGCCCATGCCACCCAGCATATACCTCATCATCATTATTATCGTCAGTGGATGTTGGCCATTCATGTATTTATATGTGTCCACTCGTAGTCATAGAATCTGGCTAACTGCCAAATCCATGACTTGACTGTTATTTCTTCCCTTCTGCACTTCATCCAACCCCTTTTTCAATAGTTATTCAGTTGCTCATCAATTAGAATTAATAATGTTAATTTGACATTTATTATTTTTACAAACCCAAGTATTATTATGAATGCATATCCCAAATGGCTATTCTTTTATAAATAATGGGGTAACCAGTAATAATTTTTCGACTATATACCTGAATGAATGATGATAGAATAGTGCTCTACTTCATCAAGTTTATTATGATTTTGATATAGTTCAATGACGAAGCTCGGTATTCTTGATTTAAGGTAAATCTAAAATACAAAGGTGACTTTTGCATTGTTTTCCTATTTATCTAATGAAATTTACCAGGAAAACAATGTTTTTTAGTCAAGTAGTTCAAGTAATTCAATATTTATGAAACAAAGCGCTGGATTGGCTTTCTCTGCACGTGGTTCTGGGCGTACTGACACGTTTTCAGTATGAACGCTTATTCGGACGGTCCTCTTTTTTGCAATTATCTGCCGCTAAATGGACATCACTTTGCGCTAGGCTACTAAGATTCTGTGTTAGCTTTGCGATATGAAGCGGCTCGGATTTGGAGAGGAGTCTAATCATTCTTCTAGTTAGAATGACTTAGAAGCGGTACTTAGGACCACTCGGTCGGGTTATAAAAATGAAAATACATTTATGCACGCCGTTAATCAAACGCTGTTAATCCTGTCCATCCAGCGGTGTCAGTCGTGTTCGATATCAAAACACTCCTTTGTTGGGCAGTGTGAGCCCAAAAAAGCAGGTCTTATTGCTTTGGGTTAAGCTATCTCAGGATTAATGTGTGTGATTCGTGTTGTAAAATTCGATTTGGCGCGGTTAATCAGTTACGAATACGCAAGTGGAAGCAAATGGCCACATCGACATCCATCCTCGAAAAGACTACTGCCACTACTCAGAGTTGACGTTGAAATACAACGATAGCTTATCGGACGAGGTTCGTTTGATGGGTTATTTTTGTTATTTACTTACCTCCCATCCATTAGGGCAAGTCGCAAGGACTTATTGGGGGTACAACAGAAGTACAACTAGCTTTTACAACAAGTAGCACACAACAGTTAACACAGAAGACAATAAAAGCGCTTATCGACATCTTCGGTTCTCTGGCCCCTTCTCTGACGTGGTTTCATCGTACGGGTAGGAGTTCAATTTCGTATTGGTACCTCGTCCACCCTCGACACAGTTAAGGGCAGAAAATCTCCATACCTCTTCCAGAAGTCTTCTCAACTTTCTGGCGGAGGTTCCATTCATTACTTTCCATAGTCCACTTTGAGACCATGAATCCGGTTATTCACATCGTGCCTTGTTTACCAGGTTGTAGGAAGTTGTACTTCTGTTGGCATAATCTAATTTTATACGTCCGGTGGGTGATTAGTCCTAACCGGCCGCCCCTCTCATTAGCCCCCAGAGTTGCCCTGGGGTTACCGGTGGTCACCATGAGAAGGTTTAGAGAAGGTTTGACCACCTTGATTGGTTATACTAAACTTGACTGTCTTAATTAATGTTCTTCGTGCATAACCTCTTTACCAAAAACCTATTCCTCAATATTTGCAGATTGTGCTGCACTCTACTCAGTATATAATCCTTTCGGCCCAACCCCGAAGCGCTTTGGCGTCTAACAATGTGAAAATGAATTTTCCTAATATCTCAATGCTGTTATTTAAAAAAGAAATCAAGCCAACGGTACCAAAGATAGTGTTCACTTCAGTCATTCCACATGTCGTTTGATCTCACTAATCCTAGGAACAGCAATTAATTGATAAATTATCTTTAATCCAAGTTGCTGGACCATTTTTTCGCTAATGTAATGAAAAAGTATTAAATAAAAGAACCTCTTTTAACTGTTGCATATTCTGGTTGTGTCGGTTTAAATTTCAATCGTAGCATACCGCTTTCCAATTGCAAGAACGTAGCCCTTCCTCCTCCTGCTCCAGTGAAATGATTGAACGTTTCCAGCTAACAGTTACTGCAATTTTTCTGAGCTATAATCAGTGAGCTAAGATGGTTATTTTTTGGCTGATAGCGATCTAGATGTCTACAGTCGCGGATGGTACTGCATTGTCCAGTTTGAAGGAAACAAAACTGCTCTTGGATGAATTTACCTAAAAGCATCGAAAAACCTCGTTCTTTGTTTGATAATAGTATTATAATCATACATCTGATATTACTGGGTGTCCGATGGAGACCTGAAAAGTGGTACTATTCCTTGTCATCAACTAATGTGATTTCAACAGGGCTACTCAAATGTGCAGTGTCTAGAAAGAACAACTGATTGAAGAAGAATCGCAGATTTTTAAAGCCTGGAAGATGATAAGCAAGGTGGTCAGACGCACCGAGTCCTAAGGGAAGCATAAAGTGCACAAAAACAACACCATTGCTCTCAGTTGACTGATTTTTCTATATACACTCCTCATCCGCTTTATTAAAAGCTATAAAAAGAATTATGATTTTTAACAGAATATTATGATTATGAATCGAAATTCTAATGACTTTTGTAATAAACAGTAGAACTTGTTCACCATCAATCCAATCCCACTCATCTTCGTTAAACTTAGTAGCGGTGGCTAGGAGGCTTGTTGATCAAACATTTCTGCCGATATAATTTGTGTCAAATGAGGTTGCTGATCTTACCTCTGTCAGCAGTTGGCGTGAGGCTAAATGTCCTACCTTATCTCCATGGGCAGTTGTTATGAGGACAATCGGACAGATTAAAAATTTCAAGTCACACCGAAGTTCATACGGTTCCAAGTTAATCGCAAGACTTTATTATGTAATTAATGAAGTACTGTACTCGGTTCTTTCAAAACAATTAGGACTCTTACATATTCGACATTTGAAATTTTGTCAAGACTCGGAGAGATACCTCGTGAGTTTCATGGCTGCGTCGAGGTTACTAGCTCCTTAGCTACCACCTACTGTAGTAATGATCGCAAAAATATTTTCACAGCATTGAAGAGGATCTTATAGGCCATTAGGGTTAGTCATCGGAATGCCAGAATGTAGCGATCTCAGTGTGTAGATATCCACATTTGGGTTTTAGTAGATGACAATGAAAGAGGTAGTTCGAACAAGTATTCCGAGTTGAGACGAAGTTTTGCGCTTCAAAAAAGACATCCATCTAGAAACTATTCTATTGCCGACTCTTTGCCAAATAAACAAGAAAATGAAACCAAACTTAACCCATTGATATGCAATCACTCAACCCTACGGCTTCTTACTATTTAATGTTATTTATGAAAGTCATTATTATTAGTATTTCGGTTTTAATGTTTGCTTCCAATGCATTCAGAGAAGGACCACCATGAGTTGACGCATCCTTCTGTTTTCGAATTCTTCATATCGGAGGGCACAATATAAAAAATAACGGAGTTTGTCATTTACTAAACTGTTGTGTGCTTATGGAATTTAAGAACGCAGAGGGTTGTTCAAGTTTTGCCTGCGACTTTTTTTGTGTCCTCGGGGGCTGCGTGATGATTATACCGAAACTTCATTTCCGAACGATGTTAATCAGGAGTGAAATTACTCTGAGATAATAAGGATAGTCTCACAGGTAAAAGGTTATTTGGGCGGCTAAAGAAAATGATCAACTGCAAGTTAATGAGACGTGATCCTCCGAGCCTGGCAGCAATCTGAGCGAGGGGCGGATCGAATGAGGAGAAGCAGCTAGGATTGGATGGCTAATCAGGCGTGCATTAGAAAACGTAGCTTCTGCAATATCGTCTTTTAATGAGCACTGCGGAGGCCATTTGTGCAACTTGACCTTCATAGTTGAGCGAAGCAGTGGTCAAGAAAATCAGGCCGTTAGAACTATGTAGAGGAGATGGCTCGTCCCTAGAACAATAATATACTTGAAGTTGTATTAAAGGGAGTAAATTTAATAACATTAAGACAAAAGGGATAGTTTGTGAAATTTATCCCTAAGAGCACACATTGTCTGGTAGTATACCTTTTTAGACCAGTATATAACAAGGTCTAATGGGTTCTGCCCTCGAGTTTCTACGTGCTTGGATAGTAGGGAGCAAGGGAAGTTCAACACCCTGCATTCTCTGAGTGGCACAGAAACTTTATGGTTTGATGGTGCAAGATCTCTTCTCGGATCCTCTTCCACCAGCCTCATTTATGCCTCTTGGCGTTTGCAGTTAGGACAGGCAGTTTTTCATCTTGATTAGCATGTTTTGTATCATTACTCTATTCTCGTTAGTATATTTATATCTACGAGTAGTCAAATGGTGCCTGTCATTAACTATTCAAGTGGCTTGATAACAAACGCGCGCCGAAAGGTCTGTCAATCCTACTGATGCATAACCTTTTGATTGAGATCTACCAAAGGAGTTTGAGAAATTGAAGAATGAAAATCGTTGAACTTTATCAACTGACCGTCTGAAACAATTTAATTCCAAATCAAGTTTTACCAATTTATCAAGTCATTTATCCAGAAGATTAGAATAGCTATGTGCGTGAGGCAGCGAATTCTTAGAGATCAACTTGGGAGTTCTTATTTTTGATGCCACTCCATCACGCAACCTCAGAAACGAATGACAACGTTGGGGTGGGAAACATTTCATGTATGTGATAGAAAATGTTTCCAAATGTAACGGTTTAGCAGATCTGGTCAAACCCCCAGAAAATATTCAATTACAAGTATATTAGCTCTTTGGCCCTGGGAACCGTCTGAGCATGGCAAGAAGTTAAGGAGGCTATAAAATCACAGTCTATGATGCATAGAGAGAGAAATGCGTTCTGACAATTAACCACCTCTCCTCGTACTCTTTCTTTTAGTTCAGGCTATTAGTATCTCTTAATGGTCCCAACTAAACTCATTAAATGATGATTTAATAATTATAAGGGTAAGGGAACTAACAAACCATTAAGGTTCAACCCTCCCACCAATCCGGGAAGACACGGGTAAAAAGTGGACTAAGGAATTGGTGGCGTGTGCAGGTCAGCCAGCCTGCTGGAGGTTTGAGAACAGAAACATGCAGTCCGTGTGGTTAAATTGGATTTAAAATGTGATACTTTGTGTTGAATGACCTTTAAAAGCTCTAGGCGAGGAAGGAAGATCGTGCTGAAGAGCATGGCCAAACCAAGTTTTGCCAAAGAGACGAGCTGCATCTAGTGAATGACTGATCTCACTTTTAGAAACAAATAAGAGAAGTAAAGTTCGTTCGCTTTCAACAGACCTGAGGAAGCTGCTTTTAAGATACGCAGGACAGGTGACTACCTAAGACGTGAGACCTAGAGTGTAGCTGCTTGCTTAGAATTGAGTACCATGTTCTCTGCCTATTCAGCTCTATTTATTGAGGTAGGTACTGTGCGCATATTTCACTGATGTGGCCTTCTCATATTTGAATGACGGCCCTCGAAAAGCTCTGTGATGGTCCGACTGCGAAGACGCGGTTATGGTGTTTTGTTTAAAGGCTTGTGTGCAACGGCCCTTAAGTTCTGATGGTAAATTCAAGGCGGTCTGGTGTCCGGAGCTTCATTTTCGGACTATTACCTCATTTGGCAAACCTGTCTAATAGTCGGAATGAAACCTGCTATCGAACTGGGTTTTGCGACGTCATTATCCATAGGTTCCAGACTGCTGTAATGGCAAGGTGAAATTGGCATGAGACTAATTTGTAATAAACGCAGTTGATATTTTTTTAAATCATGAATAACTAAGCAAATAAATGAATATCTATAAATATACAGGTATGCGCTTTGAAGCTTATTGCCGCAACCGAGTCTAAAACAGTTTTGACGACTTGTTACTTTAAACAGCATGCCTATTGATGAATTAAAATACAAAAACGTAATTTCGATTTCGAGTTTCTATTATAGTTCCTTGTTCATGTAAAGGGTTTCTGTAGCAACCGTAATTAGACGACAAACCTCTCTTTTTAATATTCTATAGGCTATTTCAAGACAAATTTCCATTTGAAATTGGATTCATTAACCTTCAATGGACTTCTAATTAGGATGTCATAGCCGTCAACCATATCGGTCAAATAGCATAAGTTGATCAACTAGTTTATTCCTCAAAGCGAAATGAAAATTATTGCTTCTTAACAACTGAACCAATACATTTTAGTCACAATAGTCAGAAGTATGCAGAGAAATCTTTTATGTGTCTGGTTACAAAATGGCATTAACCCATACTTCAATCACGGATCATCCGAGGCTAGATCGATGGATACTCAGCCAGCCTGACTCAGATGTGAAGGCATCCAATGTATAATCTGGATGGGTATTTGTAAGCTTTCAAGAAAGGAAGTAAATCAGTCCCTAAAGTGGGGAAAAAAGTGTGAGAATCCAATTATTGCGCAGTTTAACACAGAAGACAGTAAAAGCGTTTATGGACGTCTTCGGTTCTCTGGTCACTTCGACATTGTCGAGGGCGGACAATATTCAAAGCTCTTCCAGAGGTCTTTTCAACCTCCTGGTGGTGATTCCACGCACTTTCCACAGTCCAGTTTGAGACCATGAATCCAGATATTTACGTCGTGCCTCGTTGGCCAGACTTTGCGAAGTTGTACTTTTGCTGGCATGATCTAATTTAACACGTCCGGTGGTTAATTAGTCCTATCCGACCGCCCCTCTCATTAGCCCCCAGAGTTGCCCTTGGGGTTACCGGTGGTAACCACGAGGAGGTTGAGAGTAGGTTTGACCACCTGCGTGTGCAATAACTATCTGACCGCCATTGTTTAACAACTAAACTCGTAAGTATTTGAATTCTCTTTATAAACATAGATGGTTTAGCATTATTTTTATTAAATTTTGGACCATTCAGGTGCAGCGGATGAGAAAAAGCTCTCAGATAAACTGTGAAGTAAGGAGGATGAAATATGTCAAGATTGTCGCCGCAAAGGAGAAATACGGACAGAAAAATCCAAGTAAAAGATTTTCTGAAGTCAACAGAATCTAGACTGTAATCTATTCCATAACCTTTTCGAATCAACATGAGTAATACTTCAAGGAGGAAGAAAAATTAAATAGCATAGTTGGAACCGACACCCTGTCCCGAATTTTCTGGGTGTACTTCCAACCGATATTCTGTTGAGCCCTTCACATAGGACCCCAATACTCAACCTACCTTCTTGATAAGTTTAAATTATTTTTTTCAAATGAAATCTACATTTCCTATGGAGCGCCGGTGCAAGACATGAGCTTTAATTCGCAATGTTGACGAGCAGAGCAACGAGGATTCAGCTTGGATGACCCACTGCCCTCCAAACTGATAACGTTTATGAGGGAGGGAGCCAACGGTAACTTGTACAATAGAGCGTTATACCCGGAGTCATTCATGACAAAGATACACCGATGATCAGACAAAGTGAACAGCATTGGTTAAAGTCATGAATATTAGGGCCTTCTCTACATCTTTATGACAACAGGATCGAATAATATTTTCTCTCCAGATATGACCTGGCTTCCCACCAGATGAGACTGCCGAAGTTAAGATCGGAAGCGTCTATCGTTGAATATGAGTCTGTCCTGTTCCAAAAAAAGTTCATTTTCAGTCTTTCAGACTTACCTTGTCTGTCCCATAATGGAAAATTTCATTAATACCTCTGTATCAGAATCAAATCATTTCTTCGTCAAAAGGTAATCGAGGCTCATTATCATTGATACAAAAAATAAAATATGTGTTAAAGGCCAATCATGCGTTGGAGTAGTCGGCAACGAAAGTTGAGACTAAGGTCTGCCAAAACAAGGTCAGATTTGCAAATTATACCATTGAACTATTACTTATTAACCTCTTTTTTTGAACTTTTTTCATGAACAAACAAGCACGAATGCTGCATTTATTCATCTGCATGAGGCAAATGAAGACTTCTTTCAAGGAAGATGGTTCGTCATCACCAGAGCATGTTTTCAAGTGACGCGAAGTGACTGATCGCACTATTCCTTCAAAAAAGCAATTTTTTCAAATCGTAAAAAAGAAGACTCGATGAGGTCGTAGAATAGTGAGGTTACTTGCCATCATGTGATACCTCTTGGAAAAATTCCTGAAACTCCTGATTCATGCGGAATTAACAATGAGGGGTCCATATATGCAAGCCTCAGCTTTCCATGAACTGCGGTAATGTCCGTCCATTAGCCAAAATTGCTTCGTTACCAGACAAAAATAGGCAAATCTTTTTGCTTAAGATGAAAATAGGATCCGAGAGATGTTTTTTGGACAGCGTAAGAAAGGTGACAAAGGCGAGGATGGGCGTCACCGACAATCTCGTAGACGCGCAAATATTTTAAAAGTCAGTCCGAAGGAAGTTGAAATATCATAATGTCAAGAATGAAAATTGCCAAAAATCATAAATTATCTGAACTAATTAGTACTCCCGTGTGCTGACTTTAATAGCTGTAATAATTTATTAAATGAGAAACTGGCTATTTAACCGCAAGGACTTTACAGGGGAGGTAGGACAAGCAGTTGATGGTCAAAGGGTTTTATTCAATGACAAAACTTAGGCGACATTTCCGAGCAGACGCTGGGACAAATAATGCGAGGTTAATAACTGGCTTTGAACGGGACTTTGATATGTTCACTGATTGATTTCTTCCTCGAATTTCACCATTCAGCACCTCTGCGTCCACCTTTCCTAGGGGAACATATGAGGGAAGAATTGGGATTACATCGTAGGAGACTATAACTGTCTACCTGAATGGCTATTGAAACTATTCAACTAAATCATTGATTTGAATGCAATTTAACAAATCAAAATCTTACAACGATCAGCTCCGTGCTGCAAACATTTTTACTCTACCTATTCCAATGCATGGGAGCTAAAGGTATTTGAACCAGCGGACCTATAAATTGACTAACCCAAACATCTGTACAGAAAGGTGAAGTCTTGTCTTAACTGACTTGTCAACTAGTGGAGGATTCTGAATAGGAACCCGATATATTTTCGACATTAGAGTGGTTTTCTTCAAAGGACTTTAGAGCCTGATAAGAGACCAATAAGAACTAACGAGTTACTTCAGATAGAAAATACTTAGATAACTGAAAGAATCTCTAGTTTTCTAAAGTAGAAGACCGTATTTTGGCCTCCTTCTTTCCATTTGAGGGCATAAATTGTATGACCTATATATTCAGATGACTTTCGTTTTCACTGAATAGCGGCAATCAATTCAGTAAGTCCAGTTTGACACCTGAAGAACAGCATTCCAAAGTTAATTGGTAAGAACAAACGGTAGTTGAAATGGCCAGTGAACCATTAATGCAAAGTAATAAGTAGAATGTCGGGAGGTGTTGTTAGGAAAAAAGGATAATATTTTGTTCCTGTGCGATTTAAAACTGGACAATGTATAGTGCTAGCTATGAAATAGCTGTCTATCTGACCCTTGTACATGGTATTTACCTAGCTGACAACAGGGCACAGGTAACTTAGAATTTTATTAAATACTATATTTTGAGAAGAATCAGGAATTTGATACAACGAGCAGCTTACCTTGGTAACTTAATTTATCTCTTGCTTACTTATCCAGTGCTTCAGCTTGAAGCTTCGACCTTGAAACACTAATTAATCTTCCCAATCCCCTTCCTAGAGTCACCTTTGGCGCTCCAGAATAGCTCACCAATCAGGCTACCAACTGATGATGCTGGTATAATCAACCATTTAGGGCGCTCTTCATTGACGATCCCTGATATCACTTCTAGCAGTGACGATCACTCACCATCAGACAAGTGTTCCGAAAGCTCCTCTATTCTGCATTCTGTCCATAACTCACTTCAAAACCTTGCACATGCCTTTCCATTTTAAAACGACCATTGTTTGTAGTCCTGTAACTATGGCTTGGACGAAAGCTCTCAAACAATCTCAATTTCGTCCATCAAAAGCACCAATTCAATATCACACACTTTCGTTCTCATATGGGCCTTAAAGGCTCCAGGCCGTCGGCTAGTGCCTGAAGGCTATTAACCTCGAGAGTAACAGTTGCGAGAGCAAAATCAAATGCATAATTTTCAAAACATCAAATATATAATTATACACAAACCCAAATATCCATTGGATTGTCCGTATTTGCGGTACCACAAAGCATCTAGAAGCCTGAAAACTAGATTCATTCTGAACAAGTCGAGAGTTCAGCCCATCTACTGGCGCGTTAGCTACTAACTTTGAACAGATGGAATGTGATTAAGCTTGGCATTGTGGCTTCGTCTTGAAAAAGGACATTGCAGTGCAATTTCACGGATTTTGCCCATTTTTCCGCTAGGAAGCCTAATTACCCCCTGAGCTAAGGCCGAGCCTGGGACCTGTGTCCAAAATCCAGTTACCTAGTGACCGGAATCAAAGACAGCTCATGAAGAAGCTACACTTAAGTTTTCACCAACTACTTTTCTGTGGCATTCATCTGCATATGCAAAATAAATCATTTGGTTTCGCGAAAAGAATAGTCAAAAATATGTCCCTAAGATCTTCATTTAGCGATCATGGAGGCATATTTCCACTAGGGTGGGGTTTACTTACTTTAAATCGGTCGAGGGATAGGAATTGTATGCAGAGATCACTCGTGAAGAATATTTGTGCCATCAATTGGCCCCAGTCCCAGAGTCAAAGATCCCATTACATATACCACAGATATTAAGTATGGTTCATTAGATCTATTGTTGCACTAAACTAAGAGCCAAAACTCCAATGATTTAGGGAGGCCAAATTAGGCCTGTGAGCCTGACACCGCGACTACTTGAATGGAGATAAAGACAAGAGCTGTACTTTCAGCTAGTAGAAGTTTCGTGCTAAAAGTTTATATTTTGAGCTACCTGCTGCATTTGTGCTTATTTTGACCATCATCGGGGATGAATAAGGCCTCATACCACACCCCTCTTCTGTTGACCTCTTCAGCCTCAAAAGAAATAGATATGTATTTTGCCTTATTATTGGAAAGCTAAGCAATATTCTCAGTCTGATGGGCTGTATCACTAAATTAGGCATCAAGGAAAACCTTCAATCATACGAGTCTTGAGGGTTTCATTAAAAGAGAAGAGTTATCGGAAACGCATTGACATGGTTGAGATGTACTGCAGTTATAAGAAGTAGGCCATAACCTTCTTTAATCTCTTAGGTTGCGTCGACTTACCTTTTACGAAGTGGTGAGGAAATCTAAGTTGATCCAATTCCCCGTGTCCGAATCTTGAAATGATTTACAAAGACTTACCTCTCAATAGCGAAGTGAATTGGTGTTTCAACAAGAGATCTTGAGCGGAACAGGGAGGACATCCCAAGTTTTCATCCCCAGATTTTCTTTCATTCTTTGCGGATTTACAATGGCAACCAAATACCTGAAGTTAGGGCAAACCTGGAATTTTTTCAGCGGTTAATTCCCAGTTTTTATTCTATATGGATTCACATGATCATGACAGCCTATCAGACAAATTTAAATACTTTGAAGGAAAATGGCGAGCAAATAAAATGAGATCTCTGAGAAGTTGAATTCAAATCTAATTTCAGTGCAGTTTGGGGCGAACTTTCTTTTGCTGGCCGGTTGACCTCTATAGACACGCCGTTCAGCCGTATCACAACAGAACTTCATAATCCAAAAGTATAGTTTGATGGCAATTCTTTGAACCTTCGATTGTCTGTTGGATTTCAAGCCCATTTTGATTCTTTAAATCTCTGCATTCCTAAATTAAAGTGTTCTCTCAACCGAGATCCAAAATTGGTATTCGATCAAACCTCTTTCAGTTTATGCTCTTCTCCAGTTCGTTAATTTGACTTCATCATATTTATTTGAAATTCAAAACGCTTTATCCAAGGAAAATGATTCAAAATGGCCGATATTTGATCACCACGATAAACAATCCATAGGCATTCTCTCCTCGACCCATTTGCTTAGTTTTTATTCCATTTACGATTTATTCCATCAGTGAAAGCATTGGGCTTTGAAGGAACAGATCTGTAAATTTCAGGAAATCCTACACTTGGCACTCATTATGGAATTTTATTTTTCTTCAGCTTCCTGTTGCCATTATTGAGGGAAGCTGGTTAAGATGAACCAAACATAGTCGTCACACCAGTTCTAGTTCTTACTGAAGGCCTATAGAGAGGCAAGTTAAATTATATTCTGGTTATCAAATGGTTGCGAGTGGTAGTCTGAGATGCGACTTGCGGATCACCTCCCTCTCTAGAGGACTTGAAACGTTCAGGGAAAGACGATGCTGGAGACTTTCCTTATTCTTAGCAAGTATTTCAATGCAGTCAGCATTGCCACAACTCATGGCTTTTTATGATCGAAACCCGTTTGTTTGCATTTCATTTACTCATGTTTCACTTACTCTAAATGCCTATTAGTAGCCACTATATCTCATAAATATTCCAGCCTTCGGAGCAGTCTTACAAATAAGAAGACAAATGGTCGGCTTTCTATAAAATTTAAACCGATAGTCCTTAAGGAGACACACCGTTCTTCATATTCAAAGACATGAAGACGAAAGGAACCTAGTGGAACATGGATTTAAGCATACCCTTTGATAGACAACGCCACCCGTGACATTCCTCTCTGATGATGATCGCTAGACAGAGGGCGAGTGAGTGAGTAGCGGCCGAAATGGTAGCGTAAAAGAGTTGGCTTCTCCTACCCTCGTATTTACAATTCATTGATGCAAGCTGGTGGGAGACTGCATTTGTTGACACAGAGTCGAAGTTAGTTTGGGTTAGGGGTTTTATGACTTAACCCATCGACGGTAGTTATAAATGTGGCGTGAAATAGGCTTTATCAGAAGCTTTTTTTGATAAGTCACAGTACCCAGAGCTGTTGAAAAACTTAAAATTTCAGAGGAGTACATGATTTCCGTGACATATTTTGACTTTCAACTTATGCGAATTCATACTTAACTCGTAGCAGTCGAACTTGCTTCGGGGAAATCGGATTTCATCTACATTAAAAATCTGTCAGAATGACTGCATAGAAATACCAAAAAGGGAGGGATTTGGGTGAACAAGATATCAAATCTCACTTGCAACGTACGAGTGAGAGGTCTTAGTGAATCTTCGTTGGCGAAGGTAGTTGATATAATGGTATAGCGCTGCACGGTTGGAATAAGTACTATGGTTCAGTAGAAGGTAAACCGAAAAACAGGCGTCTCCGATGTTGTCACCGAAGTAGAATGGACGAAGAATGTAAAACCACATGATTCTTGGATTGGCAAAAAGGAACCCTGTCTGTTCTTTGGTGACCAAAGGGTCACTATTACTGTAAGAAAATGAGATCAAAATGCAGAATGGATCAGGGGTTCAAAAGATGCGGGATCATCCCGAAGTTAAGTGACTTTTGGCGCCGTCGAGGCATATCAAGTACAATGAAACGGTCCTCTAATAAAAATTTAGTTAAATAAAGCTGTAAGTTCTACTACTAAGAAAATGTCTTAGCCTCAACAGTAAAACCGCTTAATCACACCCAAAGACATTTTGGTCCCGAGAAAATTAACCAACAGTAAACGAACCTTGCCAGCGAGTAACCATACGATCGATCCAACTGCGTAGATTTGAAGTTCATTGGCTAAAAGGATCATCATTATGGAGACCTCTTTGTACGAGTTCGCTTGGCAGATTTGCCTAAAAATACCTTTTGTCAAATAGATGAGCTCAGTAATATAATGAGTATTCATATCATTTATTTAACCCGTTAAATTCGTTGTTCGTCACTTATCATCCAGAATCACTGTAAATAAGACGGTTAAGATTTTCTCTAACCTGGAATATTTTAGAATTTAAAAAACAACTAATGTTTTGAATGAAATTTTCCTAAAAACAGTGTTTTAATGAGGAATTTATCTTTAGAAATAAACTCAGATTTAATGCTATAGGGAATTTTGACACTTTGGTTCTACTTGAAACATTCAGTTGACGAATCCTGCCGCTGTGATGATGAATTTGTGGAAAAAAGGTGGGAAATGATGCTCAATGATTCTGCTAGATCGAGCTTATAAAATGAAACCAACAAAAAGAATTGTTTTATGGGATTCATTAGGAGAAATTGTATTTTAAAACATTTCTACTAAATTATTTGAGTGCTTTTAGACTCCAATTCATGTGCATATTAGATGGACAGTTCATCAGCCAGATTCGTCTTGTCAATTTGCACAGAAAAAAGCCTGGATTTGTCCTTGAAACTTCGCTCAAAATTAGACCTGCCGACCGCCAATAAAAAGGGCAACTTTTAAAAAGTTGTTTTGAGGCTTAACAGAGCAAAGCACATGCAATAATTCCACGCCTGTAGCTCGAGCCACAGATCCGCATCCGATGCAGCTTTCACTGGTGATTGGGGCTTTCACAAGGATAGCATGTGATTGAAGGTTTGCCAGTTTGAGTGAACTAACAAAAGTTGTTATTTATCCAACTAACCACGTTTGAAGGGGGTCTGCTTATGACTTTTAGCTAGTGTTATGAGACCAGTGATCATATGATTGCCGATGTATATCTACATCCAACCGTGGAGTACCCTTTGCGAAAAAAAACCCGACTGAAATACCAAAGATCCAAATTCTGTCGACAAACACCGAAGCTTGGGAAAATTCATCCGACCATATTGATATAATGCTAATGAAAAAAGGGCCTACCAAGTGAAAGTTGCTTGGTCCAGGCAGCATCAAATTCAACAATAGGGATCCACGCTATGGAAAAGGATTGAAAAGCTACAATTCGTAAAAGATCGTGGCGTTGATCGCCTCCTTATAAAGATATATTTGGTAAGACGCGCAAGCAGTGCATTGTATTGAAAACAAAAGGTGTTTTCAACTTCAATTTTAACTGCCTTACTAACTTCTCTTCTCCACTTTAAAATAATGTCCTTTCGGTCAAGATGAGGTCAAAATAATGTTAATAACAGGGATTATTCAACATTTATGTGCTATCAACGTTATAAAAGTTGACTTTGAAACAGCTTATCACCCTTTAGCAGAAAACTTAGTGGACATCCAAGAATCGAGCTGAAACCAAGGTTTTCTAACTAGAATGTTTGTGAACTCCGTAACTGAACGAATCAGCTGACCAGAATTAATATCTTCATCTCAACTGTAGTACAACTGTAATCCTCACATAAAGAGGTCTCTTATCCCTCTGTGCTATATTGGGACGCCTTTTTTGGAAACAAATTTTTGTGGGGTGAAGAGAAAAACTTGCGAAGCCATTTGAGCACTCGACCTATTCTGAAGCCTGTTATTATAGCTTAAGATGAATTCTTAGGAAAAGAAGCCGGCAATTATTACGGTCATTAGTGCCATTATTATTAAGGTTCACTCCAATGGCTTATCCTGCCTTCGTCTAGGAAAAATTATTCATCATGACTGTGTTGGAATAACTGCTTCTACACATAGGCGTAAGCTTAATAATGACCGGCAAATTTGCTACGTGATCGGTCAAGGAACTGAATTATTTTTACTAGGAAATCACATGGTGGCTAGATCATTCAAAACTATCGGGAACGCAGTTCAAGAGGTGGAAGGGCTAAAGACAGTTGAGTGGGGCAGAAAAAAAGTGGGCAATCAGTCCCTTAGCCTGGAGATCTTGTCCTAATTTTCTCCCAAAATTGCGCCTGATTTGCTTGTGGTTGGAAAATCAGTTAGTGAGAATTATTTTCGCATCCTATTTCCAAGTCCTGCTTAACTATTCAGCTCATGGACATTGGCACTTCGTTAAATTTTTACTTTCCGAAGAGCTTCCAGTGAGATTGATCATTCCGTGTTTGAACGCCAGCAGTTATAGCCTCTTCTGACAAAGACGGTCATTTGCTCACAAAGTCTATATTACTACTGTAGCTGGAATTTGAGCTGTCAACAGCTCCCAACTCCTTTTAGAAATTGATTCCGACCGCAGATACCTTTCGAGTCATGATAGCTCACATCCAAGACCAAAGAAGGGCAGCAGTAGACCAAAAGACATGAGTATTTCCACCTAAGGATTCCGTCATGAACTGTTTCCAAAGCCGGATTAAAAAGCCTTATATGCAATAGGGAAGGAAGCAAAATTACTCATAAATTACAGTGTGCAAGGCTAACGATGCGCTTTAAGTTGAAAGCGGAATAGAGCAGTGAGTTAGAGAACTGCTGGTTAAAGGGAAGTCGCAGCGTACGTATTTGGGGCTCCATATGTGAAAATAGGAATAAAATTGCTTTAAATACATCATAAATTTTCATGCAGGAATCCCATAAGCTGGTAATGTTAAAATCATCTGATTACCAATATTGCTATTAGAAAATTTCCCGACGTGTAAGTTAGAGAAGCTTATTTTCAGTCAGGTTGGGATCAAACATAGAGTACTACCCTGATGAAGGTTTCTGGACTTTTATTTGCATCTCCAACACCCATGTTGGAAGAAAAGAGATCAGCGAGGATGATGTTTTCAGACTTTACAAATCAGCAAACTTCATAACTACGCTAACACTTTACATGTCCAGCTATTCGAATTTTCGAACGAACCTCATAAAACTTCAAAAAAACGTTAAACCATATCCACTGACTCAAAATAGCATGGGACGAAAATTATTCCCAAATGAGAATTTCATGGAATACCTTGGATTTCACAAATAATTTTGGGCCATTTAAGTAGACCCTGACACATTTGGCGGTGAATCAAAGGCAACATTTAGTAAGATTATAATATTTCACATAAAGCCTTTCAATGAGGCATAATTCCTATTATTTAGACAAAAGATAATAGATATCATTTCCAGTAAGGCAACAAAGTTAATAGACAAATAAATTTTGAGGAAACATACCTCAATTAAATATTGGCAAATGATTGCATGTTTGTCAACA
This sequence comes from Moniezia expansa, assembly GCA_019097775.1. Lineage (NCBI taxonomy): Eukaryota > Metazoa > Platyhelminthes > Cestoda > Cyclophyllidea > Anoplocephalidae > Moniezia > Moniezia expansa. The sequence continues at coordinate 2,287,936 of JADFDV010000097.1, forward strand.
TTTTCTTTTGAGAATCAATAGGCACTCAAGAATTGTTTTGTATGCCCTACATCCGTGCGCGCGTGACCTTCAACGAAATAGTTTTGGTGAATTGCGGTCAGCATGAGCGCGCTGTCTAGAATTCCGAGAACCTTGTTGCGTACAAGTTTAGGTTCTTTTACTAAAGCAGCTACTGCTAATTATCACGAGAAGGTTATTGATCACTATGAGAACCCCAGGAATGTCGGGACGCTTGATAAAAACAAGAAAAATGTTGGCACTGGACTTGTGGGTGCTCCTGCCTGTGGTGATGTGATGAGAATGCAGATTCAGGCAAGCAGTTATTGATTTTTCTAAGCCTTCTTGTTTGTGTTTTTTTGTACAGGTTGATGAAGAAGGTCGCATACAAGACGCTAAGTTCAAAACTTTTGGCTGCGGCTCTGCTATTGCCTCCAGTTCTCTCGCTACTGAATGGGTTAAGGGGAAAACCATAGAAGAGGCCTCCGCTATTAAAAATACGGATATTGCTAAGGAACTCCGTCTTCCCCCCGTGAAGCTCCACTGTTCGAGTAAGTTTTGGACTTATTTATTCAATTGCAAAGGCTTTAATGGAAGGGCCGAGTGAAGTTTTCAGATATTAGGCTGCATGGTTTTTTTGGTTAAATGTTTTGATTGGTCCAAATTGCAAGTTTTCTCGGCTGGATCCGCCCTTTTCTTTCTGCGTCTTACTTTAGTCCCACCTAGTCGTAAATTACTAGGGCTTAAACAAAATTATTCACTTAGTACCAATCATCACATTTAATTTTCAAACCGTCTTCGCCGATTCTTTGGCCATTTTGCCTGTTAACCTGAATGGCTATTAATTGCAGATTATTTTCGAGGTCAGTCACATGTTTGAAGGGTTAATCGTCATGTTTTCATGTCAAGTAGGGAATCGCCTTATGTTTTCTTCAAATAAGGTCATAGCATCACGCTAACATATCCACCTTACTATAGCAACGGTGAATCCGATGGAAATTTCCATTTCGTCTTTTTTAAGTAGTGTCGGGGATGTTTTAGAATGACTTGCCTTTATCGTTTTTTGCACGGTTATCCAGTCAACCCACGTCTAATAACTACTTTACCATTATTCGATCACCTTTTTTACAAAAAGAAACATGCGCCTTTTTAGGCTATCTGGTGGCCTTGAATATTATAATTTTATTTATATCTATTGAAGCATTGAGTTCCTTTTGTGTTAAACCTTCAGGTATAGCTTGAAGGAGGGGTAATGTTGTTATTTACTGCCCTTCGCTTAATAGTCATACTAAATAAAGTACCTGCTGCCATTTAAAAATGGAACATGTCCATTGGCACGAGTCAATCACCATTTTCAAAGGTGGTGGGTAGTTGAGTTTTTAGTTGACCTGCAGGCCATAGTTTTCAGCTTGAGACAACTAGTTTGATTAGCCAGGCGGTATTAGTACCTTAGGGCTTGATTGTTCTCTTTTTTTCAGTGTTGGCTCAGGATGCCATCAAGGCGGCAATTTCGGACTTTTTAGCGAAGCAGGAGAAAAAGGATTGCCAGAGCCCACCTCAAGTTAAATCGAAGAGTGAGGCCACGGTGATCAAGTAGACGGCATCATTTCCCCCTTTCCCCAGGCTTTTTCAGAGAAACAGAAAAATATTTACGCTACTGAAATGATCTTAATAGTAAATCCATCTGATCAAAGACTTTTATCGTTAATCCCCGTTTTCATCAGCAATCTGACCGCTTGTTTTGAATCAACTTTCGCTTCCTGAATCGTCGTTATCGGTATGAGCTATCCATACGAGTTGCTGGTCTTTTTCTATAATTTTCTCTACATGCCTAAATAAGCATTTCGGCAAAAGTTTCGGCGAACTTGTACTCCATGGTACTTGAAATTTCTGTTTAATTAATAGAAGTGGTAAAAGAGTCCTACTGCTGCTCCATTAAAGCCTGATCGATTGGCTTGCGGTGAGCTGACCCGCTGGGTTTGAGCAGATTAGCACCCTAGTAAAAGTTAACTCCAAACAGTCTTCACCCGCTATGATCAGTCAAAATTCAAACTCTAAAAAATTAGAATAATGGATAAATTGGTGGAGATTATAACACCAATGGGTCGTCACAATGCTTAACTTGAGTTCAGGAAATTTAAGATGGGTACTTGAAGTATAAAGGAACACAGTATTTCAATACTTTTGATAAAAGTGCGCGGAAGACGTAAAAAATCTTTAGATAGCGACCCCAGTACGACGATGTACTATGTAGATACGTTTATAACACCATGCAACAATTTGCCAGCCGCCCAAAAATTTAAGTGCCGTGACTGGTTAAACATTGATTTATTAAACGGATGGAGATGAAACTTAAGGAGACGTAAGCCCGTGAGATACCAGATTTCTTAGAGCTCGGCTCCTGGGTTTGAGCAATGAGGAATCGAATGTTTGAGCCTGGCTCCTCGCCTAGAAGACTGACTATTAAGAGGTCCTCCAATAAACGAATACAAGTTCCAAGGACTTATTAAGGGTACAACAGAACTGCAAAGGGCTTGTAAAACAGCTAGACAGTTAAATATAGCATAGAAGAGTTAGATTGACGTCTTTGGCTCCGTAGTCGTTCCTTGGCATGGTTTTATCTATTACACTTCTTTGCGGCACCCCATCCGTCCTCGACACGACATTTTGATGTCATTTATAATCGATGGGCCTTTGCTGTCCTCGTCTGGTTGTCCTTACCCAGGCGAGCAGCCGAGATAGAGCAGCTGTGTAGTTCATCCTGCTGCATACTCTTTTCTTCATAGTCGATTTTTGTGCCTTCCATTCTATCTCTTTCCTCCATCATGTTCTTTTCTTCTACTTTCTCTACTGCATCGTTTCATCCTTTTCTCCTTTCTGTTAACTTTGCATTTTCTGTGATGTTGAACGAAGGGTGACAATCCCTGCTATGTCTCTTTAGCCACCCTTGAGTCTTGTATTTTTCAAGGCAGTCTTCAACAGAACATATAAGCTTACGCTCCAGTATCTCTTCAGTTGTGTGTCCTTATTCTTCATGATCTTGTCTTGTATGTCTTCGCATCTTCTTTGGTGTGACGAAACATCTGCGGCAATTTGTATTAGAACAGACAATATTCTGTTGTCTTTCTTATACTAGTCAAGGTGTATAACTATCATCTCGACCTTCGAGGCTTCCCTTTGGATCAATCATCCATGATTCGGATTTTCCTTGACATATTTCTTTATTTACTTGAAGCACCCAATTCCTTCCATGTGAGGCTTTCTTAGTTTCCCCGTTTTCAAAGTTACCTTCAAGTATGGAGAGTATCAGCCAATCTTTGTCCACTTTCAAATTCTTCAGTAGGTCTAACCTCCTTACCCGTATAAGACTTGCCAAGTTAACCATCGGCAGCTCCTTTCGCAGTTATTCTACAGTTCTGTCTCCGCGAGAACATTCCAAGAATCATACTTTGAGCCCTATTCTGAGTTCTTTGCAGTCGAAGCAATTGTTGATAGTTCACAAATGGCCGCAGGATCGACAAAAATACCCACCAAAGTTGCTTTCAGGGTATTATTGAAACGCATTGAGCCACGTTTCTGTCCTGACTAGTTTTGCTTTTATTGCTCTGTTTGGCTCAGCGGTGTCTTGAATTATGGAGCCAAGATATCTGAAGTTTGAGGCACGTCGGAATGGCACTCCTGCTGCTTCGGGAGGCGTATGACCCTAGCCGGGACCAACTTAAAGCCAGAGGGTCTTGTCCTCTGCAATTTGCATTCCGTATTTATGCATCGTTATCGCCAGATGCTCTATTGAACTGACATCTTGGCGCAATAAGACATAGGCCATCCGCGTATTCTAAATGATTTACCTGCTATCTCTTGCCCGAGTGATCAGTCATCTGAACCGCACTGACATTGAGTGAGAAGAGGGCTCTATCCAATATGGGTTGGAAGGTTATGTTGAAATGAAGTGGTACTTCTGTTCTGTAGTTTTAGTCAGTCTCCATTGAAATACAGGAGTCTCTTGGTGGGAGATCATAGTTTTTAATTTCTTCGGTGGTTCGGCGGTTCGATTTTACTATTATCCTTGCACGGTTTTCTTTCCATGAGGAGTTTTCCTTCATTATGCCCTTCAACAGCATGAAGGATTTTCGATGTTCTTTCTCTGCGAGGTATACTGGAAAGCAAGGAGTTCTCTGTCGCCCTTATCGCGTATAGCTGTCTACCATTCGTTTTTCTTTCGCTCAGTTTTTTGCTCGCAGTTTTGGCAGCAGCTTTTTCTATAGAATTCGGGGTATCCTGGTGTTCCTAGTACGTTTCCTTCGATTTTCTTATTTGTTCGAGGCTTTTGACTCCTTATGCTCTCTCTCAAAGTTATATTCTTTCGTTTTCCTAAGCGTTTTCTAATATGTGATTTGGGCGTGAGGATTTTTTTATTATTTTTTTTCTCCCCACTCTTTAGGACAAGTCTCAAGGACTTATTGGAAGTACAAGAGAAATACAATAAAGTTACATATTATAGCATAGAGCAGTTATTTGACGTATATGGACCCGCTTGTCTTTTCTCGGCATGGTTACGTGGCGCGACAACATTCAGTTCTTCTGCTGCTTCTCATGGAGCACCTGGGATGGAATTCTTCGCAGCCTTGACGGAGCAGATGTGTATTTCATCTTGCCTGTTAGATTTTTCTTCGCAGTCTTTTTCCCTGTCGTCCACTCTATCGTTTTTCTCATTCGCATTCAGCTTTTCTGCTTTTTCGACTTCAATTGGATTCTTTCCTCTCCTTCTATTGTTTTTTTCCTTTCTCTGATTTCGACCGAAAGGTGACAGTCCCTAATATGTCCTTCTAGCCAACCTTGAATCTTGTATCTTTTAAGGCAGTCTGTAAGAGGGCACTTTAGTCTACGGTCCAATGTCTCTTCAGTTGTAAGTTTTTCTTCTTCGTGATCTTGTCTTGCGTGCATTCGCATATCCCTTAATCTGGCGAAGGATCTTTGGCAGTTTGCGTTAGTACAGACAATATCACGTTGCCTTTCTCCTATCATTCTAGGTGTATAATTTTCGTCTCGATCTTTATGGCTTTCCTTTGGATCTAGTAGCCACGAATCTGAGTGCTCTTGCCATATTTCTTTCGCATCCTTAATTAGTTGAAGCATCCAATTCCTTGTCAAGTATGGAGAGTATCAGGCTATCTTTGTCCATTTTCAAGCTCTTCAATAGGTTCAACCTCTTTGACTGTATAAGACTTGCCAAGTTACGCATTGGCAGTTCCTTTCGGAGTTCCTCGACAATCCAAGTATTATACGTCGAGCCGTATTCTGCATTGCTCTTAGTCGATTGTTATCTTTTACTCTCAAGACAATAGGTGATTGCAGGATCGACAAAAATTCTCACCAGATATGCTTTTAGGGTGTTTTTTGAGACTTCTTGAGCGCAGAAATGGTCGTAGTCGTATTAGGTGCCTTTTTGCTCCGTATAAGTTTGCTGTTATTGCTCTGTCTGGCTCACCAGTGTCTTGAATTACGGAACCAAGATATTTGAAGTGTGAGGCACGTCGGAATGACATTTCAGCTGCCTCAAGAGGCGTTTGGTCCTCACCGTCACCAATTTGCATTCCATATTTATGCATCGTTTTCGGCGTATTCTAAATAATTTAGCTGCCATCTTTTACCCGAGTGATCGATCAGTTGTACTGCACTGTCCTTGAGTGAGGAGAAGGCTCCGTCTAATACGAGTTGGAAGGTTAAGTTGAAGAGAAGTGGCCCTTCTTTTGAGCCTTGTCTCACACCACGTTTCATCACAAAGTAGTCCGTTGTTCCCCTCAGTTTAGCCTTCGGTGCGTCCATCAAGGACTTTACTGAGTGAATCATTTGCCAAGAGCAGCCTAGGTCTATCATTCGGTTGACAATTGCAGCTGTAGGCAGCGAGTCAAAGGCCTTTTCCAGGTCGACAAACACTAGCACTATTTTCTGCTTCTGGTCCACGGCTTTCTGTATAATGGTTCTTACTCCAAGTATAGCCTGTTCGGTTGATCTTCCTTCACAGAATCCAAATTGGGTTCTTGAGGGTAGTTCCTCAAGATGGTGCTTTAAACGTTGGCACAGAATAGATGCATGTAACTTACATAATGCACCTAGAAGGAAGATTGGTCTACAGTTTGCAGGATCTGTCTGCGAACCTTTCCGCTTGTAGATATTTACAACTTCAGCATCGATCCAAGCTCGAGGTATAGGAGTGGTCCCATTGTAAAAGTCATTGAACACTTTTAGTAGGTAGGCATTTAGACACTGGCTGTCCCATTTCAGTAGTTCGGATCTAATTCCATTTTCGCCGCAACTTTTATGTAGTTATAATCTATTTTCAGCTATCTCGATCTTCTCCATCGAGATAGAGGAGTCTCTTGGTAGATGAGCATAGTTTTTAATTTCTTCAGTGGTTCTTTCCTTGAACAGTTTCCGGTAGTGTGCGACCAGATCTTTTGGTTTAACTAGTGTCCTTGCAGTTTGTGTATTCCATGAGGAGTTTTCCTTCATTATGTCCTTCAGCAACCTGAAGGCTTTGCGAGGTTGTTTCTCTGCGAGATGCACAGGAATGTTGGTTAATCTCTCTTCTTGATATGCTTTTTTCCAGTTTCGTATCAGGTTGTTCACCTTGTTTCTCTGCTCTTTGTACCTCATAAATGTTTTCTGAGATGGATGGATTTGAGAGCCAGTTTGCTCTCAACTGCTTTTGTAGCTGTAGTTCTCTATTTTCCTGCTCGCAGATAGCTGGATACCATCCAATTTTCTTTCGTTCAGTTGTTTGCTTTGTTGTTTTGGCAGCTGCATTTTCTATAGATTTCAAGATATCTTCGTATGTAGTAGTCAAAGGGTCCTGAGGTATTTCCCTTTTGAGATGTTCCTGGTATGGTTCCTTCGATTGTCTTATTTGTTCTATGCCTTTAGGCAGTTGCCATCGTTGCTGTTGACTGTTTATGTCCTCCTTCAGAGTTCTGCTGCTCTTAGTTTTTCCTGAGCGTTTTATAAGCTGTGATTTGAGCTTGAGGATTACTGTTAGTAAGCAGTGATCAGAGTTTGCGTCTGCCTTTCTAGAAGGTCGTATATCACTTATTAGGAATAGATTTGATCTTCTCATCAGAATAAGGTCGGGAGTAGCACCTTTCCCTGTAGGATGGTACCAGGTCAATCTTCGAGTCGTTGTTTTCCGAAAGAAAGTATTCATCACGTGAAGTTTATGTTCTTGGCATAGTCCTAGCAGCCTTAGAACGTTTTCTATAGCGTCTTTTTTGATCAGTAAAGGGACTGATTAGTTTGGCAGCAACGTTACGGGCATCAGATCCCAATCTGCAATTGAAATCGCCAAGGATAATTATTTGTGTGCAGTTAGAAAAGAGTAGCTTGTAGGTTTTGGCCACAAGTTTGTAGAAGGATTCTCTAACCATTACGTCCTCCGTACACTCGGTCGGAGCATAGCACCCCATCAGTCTAACTTTGACTCGTCCACTCTGGAGTGTCAGCGTTGCGATTCTGTTTGAGATAGGCTTAAATTCAGTTTCTATGTTCTTTTTGACCAAAAAGGCGACCCTACCATTTGGTCTAGGGCTTTCATTGTGTCCAGAGTTGAGAAAGCGTAATTATCGATAGTTAAGGAGCAGGATTTTATTCGAGTTTCCGTTAAGGCAACAATTTCAATACCTCTACCAGAAGTCTCTTCAGCTATCTGGCGGAGTTTCCGATCATTGTTACAGCCGCGCACGTTCCATAATCCGAGTTTCAGACCATGGATCCAGGTAGTATGTCGTATCTTTTTTAAGGGGCTGTTCGTGGACTCTGATTGGATTTCCGTTGGCATAATAATGAATTTGTACGTTTGGTGGTTTATTAGTTTTCTCTGACCGCCCCTCTCTTTAGCCCTCTGGGTTGTCCCAGAGGTTACCAGTGGTCACCACGTGGAGGTAAAGAGTAGATTTGACCACCTACTGAGGATGATTGTTTGTAGGCAGTGATCAGAATTTGCATCTGCCTTTCTAGAAGCTCGCATATCGCTTCCGTTTAAGATGGTACCAAGTCAATCTTTGAAAAGTTAGTTTCTGGAAGAAAGCATTCATCACGTTTAAATTAAACTCTTGGCATAGGCCTAGTAGCCTCGATTAGTGAATGGAACGATTGGTCTGGCGCCAATGTTACGGCATCAGAGCCTAATCTGCAAATGAAATCGTCAAGAATAATTATTTGCGTACATATAGAGATAATAGAAGTCTGCAGGTTTTGGCCACTAGTTTGTAGAAGGATTCTTTAACCATTGTATCCTCCGTGGACTCGGTAGGAGCGTAACGTTCCATCAGTCCAACTTTTACTCCTCCAGTTTGGCGGCTTAGAATGGCGAATCTATTTGATACTGGCTTAAATTAAGCTTCTATATCTTTTTTTACCAAAAAAGCGACCCCACCATTCGGTCTAGAGCTTTGAATGTGTACAGAGTTAAAGAAAGCATTTTTCTCTATGTGTAAGGAGCAGGACTTCATTTGAGTTTTTTTTAGCCCAACACACCCCTACCAGAAGTCTCTTCAACTATCTGGTGGGTTTCCATTCATTGCTACATGCACGCACGTTCCATAATCCAAATTCAAGACCATGAATCCAGTTGTTACGCCGCACCTTGATTAAGATGCTCTTGGTGGACTCAGACTGTACCTCCGCTGCCATGATAACGTGTTCATACGTCCGGTGGGTGATTAGTCCTATCCAGCCGCCCCTCTTTTTAGCCCTCAGGGTTACTCCTGGAGGTAGGGTGTAGGACCTCGCTATTGACTCTTTTCCCTCATGATCCACGCCACTAGTCGATTTACTAACAACGAATCTTAACAGTTGTATTAACTTAAAATCAGTGAGAGCTGATATTACTAGGGCGGTGAATAAAAATGGAGACGAATGCGAGAAATAATCTTTCTTAGGAACGGAGTTATATTACAACTTATAGATGTGCTTCTTTATCTGCTTTGGAATGATATTGTATTGTTAACAGATCGGTGTGGTGATAAAAAGGATGTAAAATAATTTTATTCGAGATTGAAAGTGGTCAATCCTCTTCGTGGTGACCATCGGCAACCCCAAGAGCAACTCTCCTGGGGGCTAATGAGGGGTGGCCGGGTAGGACTAATCACCCACTGGACGTATAAAATTAGATTTTACCAGCAACGTACAACGTAAATACTCGGATTCATGATCTAAAATGGACTGTGGAAAGTGCGTGCACGTAGCAATGAATGGAATCTCCGCCGGAAGGTTGAAAATAATTCTGGAAGAAGCATGAAGATTGTCTGCCCTTAGCATTGTCGAGGACGGACGAGGTGCCACTAAGAAGTGGAACTGCTATCTGTACGACGAAACTAGGTCGGAGAAGTGACCAGGGAACCGACGACGTCGATAATAGCTTTTAAATGTGTTCTGTACACTACGGCGAAACTGCGCGGTGGGTGCTCATGCATCTGAAATCGTGATATTATAATGTCAGAATTAAGGGGTCGAAGATTGGATGCGAGACCGAGCTAGTCGGAATGTCAGAACCTCCGCAAAAGAGGATGCAATTTGATTTTAGGAAAGGCTCTCAAAGACTGAAAAAGTCACGAGAATGCTTTCATGCAAAGGATTGAAATAAATCGGCAGGCCAATTGTAAGTCATAACACTTCAAATGAAATTAAATGTTCAAATAAGTAGTTTAAATGAGCTCTTGGAGTTATAAGCTTTAATCTGACACATCTATCAGTATACCTATCAGTTATTTTGACAATAAGTGTCGGTGTTTTAAAACGCTGATATGATTCCAAAATTTTAATGTTTATCACATATTTCTACATAATTTTAAATATTCAGCTAGAACTAAAAATGAATGTAGCTAAGGCATTGAGTAATAAGTTGGTGATAGTGCCAACAAAGTGAGTTTCAAAATATACTGATAAAGTTCTGATGATCACCATTCAAATCTAAAGTTACAAAATTGTACTTTGATTGAATGCGTTGCCTGAATTCTTTGAGAGCCACTGAGATGCGCCATCAGAATATGCGCTGCTTTTCAGTAGTATTCTTAACGATGAGCCAAATTTGATGTCTTTAAACGAAGAGGCTCTAAAACTCAGTGCAAATAGAATCAAGGGAAACTGCGATTCGAGGCAGAAACCTCAGCACAAAATCTATTTCCATTTTTAAACGCATTTAACCTATCTGGTTTCGACCTCCCTCTTGAAAATAGCACAATCTATTTGTGTACGTCTTACACAACCATTTTAAAGTTATCCTGACTTTTCTACACGAAAGTTTTTTTTAAAGCAGCGTTAATGCGGCACAATCCCTAAACATGGAATTTTTTTCTAAACATCGCTCAAGTGCACTCAAATCAAACGCAAGCTCTCTTTAACACTTAAATAATGAGTCTCTGCACCTCGAAGATGAAATTCCACCTTATTTGTTCTGATGAAAATGTCAAAGTCACCAATGGCATTCATTAATAAAGGCAACCTTAGGCGTTAGTCCCTAGTTTTCCATTAATTAATGTTCATTGTTTTTAATGATTCTTCTTCGTATCTAGTGCCATCAGCTTCACTTAGAAGTTTGATAGAACTACAAAAGAAATACAAATTGGAGGAATTCGAGATTTTAGTCGACTAAAGCGGCTCTTTCCGTTTTCATAGATCTCAATAAATCTCGTTCTCAAATGAACACGTCGTCAAATACGTCCAAATTTCAGACCCCGAAGGCTAGGATTAATTCTGATGAGGAGGGGAATTTCAAGCTTTAAGGCGCTTGACTTGGTGATACTCGGTATCTCCTCATCTTGATTTAAGATCTCGCAAGGGGCTGCAAAATGAACAAATTTTGCAAGCCCCCTTTAGACTAATGACTTTATTATAAGGGAAGCGTTCAATTAAACCTTGCAGAGAGTGTAGGCAATAAAATAATAACAATAATAATAATAATAAATGAATAGTAATATACATACATATATATATATATATATATATACAGTTAGTGATAATATGTGGATAACGGTGCCATTCTTTCTAAAGCAGGGAAGAAATTGCTAAGTCAGTTTAAGGCCTTTATTTGCAATTCAAATTCAAACTTATCTGGAATGAAAATAAGTTGAAATTGAGTGTTATATTCAACTTACCCTGAGCCATAGCCAAGAAGTAAGAATAACACGCCATTGCACGGGTTCTTATTCAATGCAGTATCTACGAATAAAGATGGCTAACTTTCATGTTAAATGTTCAGCTCACTGACAAAGATAGAAAATTCTACTAGTCCACAGGGTGTACTGGATGGAGATGGATTGCTAGGGATATGGCCTGTCATTCAATGTTTTTTGACTCTCTTTGCCCGGAGGCACCCCCCCCCCCTCCTGGGTGCAACTCCCAGTCCCGTCAAACAGAGACTGCTTTCTAGTATCTCTTAATGCAGGTAGAGAGAAATGAGATCGTGGTGGTAGTAGTTGAAAAAACTATGGATTTTGGAAAATAGGACGATGTCTCACCTCTTAATCTTGAGAATGAGTTGAAGAAACATAGATTCCTCTTTCATGAATGCCAAAATCAATTGAAAATAGCGTCTGGAACTATGCCCTCTGTTCGAACAATCCTTCTGTGGTCTTAAAATCTAGCAGCGCCTTTCCTTTGGTGGCAGAAGAGAAGGACTAGACTTAGTTTTTTGTTTCCTAATGCGCAAAAGATCGTACTTGGAAAACTAGGCTGTTTTATTTTCTAGAAAGTGTTTTGGCCTTTATTGTGGTCCCAAGGCAATAGTTCTCAATCATAACACTTTAACTCCTTGCTATTCAATGTGTCACATAATGGCCATATTTTGTCTTATACCCACCAAATTATTCTGAAATGTTTGCGTGAAAAGCAGTTTGAACTTTCAGTATATCCTTCATAATGCCTCGAATTTCATTTCGCCCTTACAAATATCTTTTTGAAATTCCGCTTCTCACATTCTATTTTGTCAGTTCCTCTGCCACCTTGTGCACCGAAATTGTCTCCAGTTAGATATTCCCCCAAAAAGCAGAATTAAATGCAGGCCCAGCTCAGCAGAAATGTAACATTGTGCCCAAGGGAATACGTGCAATCACCTAAGCAACCGCTGAGTTGAATGAAAGCAGACGACTTACGGCACCACCAGTTGGTGGGTGGTAATAACGAACCAACCGAGGCACTGAAATAAAGTGGACCTAGAACTGTACCGCTGTATGTTCATACACCAGCCACTTCGGAAAACGTTAAACCAACGACCATGTCTATTCTATTTGCCGCTGGCAAGAAGAGTGCTGCGATTGTGAAGGGTCAGGATGATGATTCCAGAAAGCCAAAAGCACAGAAAAGTTTTGAAAGCAATAGGTAAACTGATGTTTTTTAAGTTATTCCAGTTCAAACGATGTCTATTTTGCAAAGTTTTCGTATTCCTTTTAAAGCAATCTTGAAAAATAACTAAAGAATACAAACAACTGTTTAAAAAGATGTCCATTTTCAAATAATGGACTAAATGCCCTTATCTGCAAATCACAGCAGAAAAACAAAAATAATAAGTGATTATATTGTATCACTCAAATGTCAACTCAATGAAAGTTTGACAAGTTGATTCAAGTAAATTTTATTTGAAATATTAATAAACCGAGTTAAAACTTTAAGTGAATATAACCAAAAGTGTTTACGAGGGATTCAGGCTGAGGCAAACTACTAAATACTGATGCAAATATATAAAAAAAGTCAGCATCGTAAATAAATACTAATTTCCGAGGCTTGACCATCTCAAATAGATCAATTAAAATGTTACATTAAATGAAAATACTTATATATTTAGGCAGCTTAATTTAGTGAGAGGAATTGGATAAAAGTTCCATCTTCAAAGAGGTCCAATGTCCATTTTTTGTTGAGGACGCTGGAACGGGTCTGCTTTGAAGTGTGCAAGTACCAAATTCCTATTGTCCCTTAGCAACAAAAGACTTTATTTTTAACAAAAATGGAAGTTTGTTCTTATACCAAACAAAGCCAGCACAAAAACTGAGCCCTTGAACTGAAGAACCGACTTTATTCCCCCTCAAAGTCAAACTTTCTGCTTTCTTCGACCGTAGCATCTTCCCTCATTCTAAATGGATGCCTTAGAAAGAACAGACTATCAAATAGGCTTAAATAAGAAAACCTGCTCAAATTGTGCATTTTTTCTGTTTTTTTTTTATAGTTGAGCCGGTATTGTATTTTGTTTGGTAAATAAAAGTGGTGGTTTTCGTGGTTCCGTCCAAAGTAAATCAAATTTTAATGCTTTAGATGCTTGAGAAAAAGTACCACCAAAAGTAGAGTCCGGTACTTCTACCAAAATTGTAGCTAATTTTTCCATTTAGTTCTCAACAGCACCTTCGTTCCTCGTTATCAGAAATCATCCACTTCACCCCGCAAATAGCAAGGTAATATGAGCTCAAAATTTACAATTTTTGATCATAATCAGGCTATTAAGTACCAGGAAAATGATTATAGTTTTGTTTTGGGTAACGAATGCCTTGTGACTAAAAGTATCCAGTGATAGTTTCATTAATAAAGTGTAACATTTCTGGACAATATAGTTCTGTGTGCGTTTATAAGCCAACCGACGATACAATTGTTTGGAATCCAAAAATTGACGGCAAAGAACAGAGCCTGGCTTTTCATAAGTCTGTTGAAGCATTAAGGCTCCACTCTGACCTGAGTACGTCATTAGGTCAGTTTTAAATATACATGTTCAATGCTTATTGATTTTTGCTTCTTCCTCCAGGAAAATGTTCCAACGAGTTATGGTTCGGAGATGAGCGGCTCGAATACTTTGTAGGTTTTTTGCAATAACCATTCAAGTTAATTGTTACTTAACGATACTTAACTACTTAGTACTAGCAAGTAAGGTTTAAATTTTATTTTCAATTTATCAAAGATGCTTTCTAATCATCAAATGGGCGCAAACGCGTTTTCGTCGCCAAATTCAAAAAGCCGTACAATTTCTACACAGAAGACGTATGTAGTTTAACCGTTGAAACTGACAAAAATGGCTTTAGCGTTTTAGGGTGAAATTCTTTTTCTATTATTAAAGAAATTTGATTGCTTTTTGAAGTTCTCCAAAGCTCTTGAATTATGATTAAAGCAGCACCCCCATTGTTAAGATTTATGGCTTTCGACTTCATTCAAGTGCAGGATTATCGATTTACGGATCGAAATGTGATTTGATTGAATAATCAATCACCCTATATCGATCTGATAAGCTTTTCTCTGATTGGATATTTAACAGATTTAATTTGCAACAGAAAGATCTTCAATCAATTTATCCTCTAATCTTATTCAACATCATACAGTCTTTTCCTCTCTATTTCAAGGCCTCGACTGACAAAGAGGCTTCGAGGATAAACTTTCTGTTAATGGGCAAAAAGGCCGTTATAATAAACCATCTGAAATCTTTTGAGCTGCAGATCGAAGGTGATGCGATTCCACAGGTGGCAATGCCTTCTGAACCAGAGAACTAAACAGCGTCAATTCGTCATCAGATTCTATCTTTAATATGCAAAACTCTTTTACACTTCACTACTTCCGCTCTAACGCACTATCATTGGCTCACACTTATGCATTTAATGTGCAAAATCTCGATCACTTAATGGAAAAACATTGAATTATTCATTAACCGTGATCAAATACAGACCAAGCTTGTATGCTGCTTTCAAAGCTTTTAGATCTGTGAAAGCTTATTCTCCTTTAATCATGGCCATGAACCCAGTTTATGATGTAAATATCTAACCGATCTAGTGGCCTGAGGTGAATGTTTGCGCGATACAAAGTTTTTGTATTATCAGGATTGATCCTGTGAATTAACTCAGATTGGAGGTGGTCCCAAGACTCCTATTTAAATACTACACATAAGTTTGTAGACATTTGGCCACGCGTCCACATCGTGACTGGGACCATGAAAGACTCCGTCGAGCTACTGCACCTTCAAATATAAATGCTGTTATACTATCGAACAAAAGTTGATGGATGTTTATGATTCCGTAAATAACGTGAGCAACCCTCATTGAAAGCTCTATGGTAAGCGAAACAGCATAGTTTTGTCAGTGAAGGTTTTTGTGGATTGTAAAATAAAGGTCATATGAAGTTTGGTTTATTTTCCCGGACAAATCACTTCGGAAGGTTTTCGATCTTTTCAACTATGATTAATCTCTTAATGACTGTCGATTCACTAGGTCTTGATAATCTCGAAAGACTGTGAAGACAAAGGGCTCTTAAGAGCCTAAGATGATAAATAGAGTGCAGACTAGTCTTGGCTTGGCTATTTTGGCGTCAAGTTTGAGTTGGGGAGTTTTTGCAAGGAACATTAGCATTACGAAGACTCAGGGTCTTTTTTGAACATGCAAAGGTACTTGTTTGCTGGCGAAAAAAGTTTGTTCTCTGGCGCTCACAGCGAGTATCATGAGTGACAGTGAAAGTTTGAAGAAAGCAGCTTATAAAATCATTTTTTAATATCAAGATTAGATAGTATAGCGTCTAAGCCACACTGACCTGAGTCTAACTTCAGAAGAATTAAGAAGACTGTGATGAAAGGCAAGCTTATTGAGATTAGGAATGCATTTTTACGTGTAATTAGCTTAATCTTAAGAAGCAGTTAGCATAGTAAAAAGTTGGGATATTCTCCATTTCTTGTTTAAGAAGTCAAATGTAAAACTACGTTCACTCCTCCTAAAAACATAGGCATTTCATTAAAAATTTGGTTTGCCACGACGCTTTTAACAGTGTCAGTTGCCTCAAACTCACAAACTTCTTTCTCCACTCCGTGCCGCTACTTGTGGTCTCCAAAGTGAATTGCCACACAGTCCTATGACCGTAAGCACGGAATATGTTTTAATATGGTTAAGCAGTTTTAAGGATAGTGTATCGCCACCATTGGTATAGGATTATTTAGCATTCTGATGAAGACGACTCAAAGCCATGCAGGAAACGTTTGTGCTGATGGATAATTTACGTGCTTGAGTTCATAAACTAGTACGCATCCGAGAGAAATTGCTGCAAAGTATGTTGGAAAATTCCAAACAAACAAACAAACAAACCAAGTTAACTAACTTCAAGAGTGCTTTGAATGAAATTTCTGAAAAAAGCTCTTCTGAGTGAGACTGGTTATACTAAAGCTGAGTCCACAATGATTCACATATTCGTGGAACATCAAATCAAAGGATTATTAAATAGTAGAAATGATGGTTACCTTCTGGAATGGAAGAAGTCTGCTCACTCACCTTCTAAAATTTTCATTCCTAATTTCCATTAGTTCACGCACGATATCGTTCCATCTAGGATCTTCAAATTGGTCGTATGAAAACTGGGTTTATCTGAGGCATTACGCATAAATTAAGAGGTTTCCCAAGAATGTCATGAAAAAGTGTACTGAAATAAAAGAATGTAATTGCCTCATAGATGAGATCTCATTGACTCAGGGATCATTTGTCCCACTGTATGCAAATTTTTTTTGTTCCTCCCCACCGTGGCGCGACAACATTCATTCTTCTGCTGCATATCATGCAGCACTTCGGCAAGGTTTACCGCAGCCGTGATGGAGCAGATGTGTATTTCATCTTGCCTGTTAGATTTTTCTTCGCAGTCTTTTTCCCTGTCGTCCACTCTATCGTTTTTCTCATTCGCATTCAGCTTTTCTGCTTTTTCGACTTCAATTGGATTCTTTCCTCTCCTTCTATTGTTTTTTTCCTTTCTCTGATTTCGACCGAAAGGTGACAGTCCCTAATATGTCCTTCTAGCCAACCTTGAATCTTGTATCTTTTAAGGCAGTCTGTAAGAGGGCACTTTAGTCTACGGTCCAATGTCTCTTCAGTTGTAAGTTTTTCTTCTTCGTGATCTTGTCTTGCGTGCATTCGCATATCCCTTAATCTGGCGAAGGATCTTTGGCAGTTTGCGTTAGTACAGACAATATCACGTTGCCTTTCTCCTATCATTCTAGGTGTATAATTTTCGTCTCGATCTTTATGGCTTTCCTTTGGATCTAGTAGCCACGAATCTGAGTGCTCTTGCCATATTTCTTTCGCATCCTTAATTAGTTGAAGCATCCAATTCCTTGTCAAGTATGGAGAGTATCAGGCTATCTTTGTCCATTTTCAAGCTCTTCAATAGGTTCAACCTCTTTGACTGTATAAGACTTGCCAAGTTACGCATTGGCAGTTCCTTTCGGAGTTCCTCGACAGTTTTGGATCTTCGCGAATACAGTACTGTATGCAAATTTATTTATTTATTTTATTTTCTTCCCACCCATTAGGGCAAGTCCCAAGGACTTTTTGGGGGTACAACAGAAGCACAAATAGCTTTTAAAGCAGTTAAGCACAACAGTTAACACAGAAGACAGTAAAAACGTTTTTCGACGTCTTCGGCTGTCTGGTCTCTTCTCTGGCGTGGCTTCATCGTACAGGTAGCAGTTCAGCTTCGTCGTGGCACCTCGTCCGTCCTCGTCCGTCTTCATGTCTCCTACCAGAAATCTTTCAACATTCTGGAGGAGACTCTATTAATTGCCACATGCACGTGCATTCCAAAGTCCAGTTTGAGACCATGAATCCGGTTAATTACAGCGTGCCTCGTGTTCAAAGCTGTAAGAAATTGTACTTCTGCTGGCATAATCTAATTTTATACGTCTGGTGGGTGATTAGTCCTAACCGGCCGCCCCTCTCATCAGCTCCTGGGGTTACCGGTGGTCACCACGAGAAGGTTGAGAGTAGGTTTGACCACTCTGTATGCAAAATACCCTTTTTCTGGCTCTTTCAAATCTTAAAATAGGGAAGGATAGCCTTGCAGTTGCATTTTGTTCAATTTCAAGACATGATCGAATGCAGTTCCCTCTCCGACAGGAAAGCAGAAAAGCTTTCTAGTTTATCATGGAATTCGATGGTTCGAGAGAAGCGTTGTCCTGGCCTTCCTTGTTGAAACATTTCCATGCGGCAAGCCCTCTGCATTTCATAGCTCTGGGAAATAATAGCTTTAAAATTAGACTTTGGTCGTGTTTAAGAAAATAGTAAGCCTGTTGTAACCAAATACCGTTGGAGCAATTGCTCAGAACCTGGAGAAAAGGATCTGCTTTACAATGGATCCAATTAGCCTGCTCTTAACTCTGAAAGCTCACTGCATATCTTTCATCATAAGTGGCAGCTCGGCGTCAGAAACTGAGTCATCTACGTTAATCTGATCCCAGATAAGAAAGTGTACTATTTTCGAATATTGACCTTCAGACTTGCAACTATTCTGAGTCCGTTTCTCCTGCTACACAAATGTAGGCCATTCTATAAGCAGTTATCAGCATTTTTTGTTCTTTTAAGACCTACGTTCAGTCATCTAACAACCCCTCTACAGTAATGAAATCATCATCAATATGATCGGTGTGCCCTACAGTCCATTTCCCCCTTCAATTCTACTGGCACTTCGTTCATTTGTCCATTCATCCATGCTGAATCACTCAGACGATATGTAAACATTCATAAAAGTACCGGAGCAAATAAATGTCCAACTTTTTTATTCCAACCACTAAGCTCATATCTTATTCTATCAGAATCAGGGTCAACAAATATAAGCAAGTAAATGTTTACAGGTAGGTTAGTACACTTAATGTTCCCTATTTTTCCTATTCTAACGGGAAGCTTTCTATAAATTTAATCTGAAACGAAAACAAAAAATGGCAGGCAAGAAATAATTCCATGCTCTGTGTTCTGAAGAAATACTGGGTGCCACTTTCCTCTTCAGAAAAACCATTCAAACCTTGGAAAACAAGTTTACTAACCTGTAGGTCCTAAAATCCTTTGATAGACAAGCATCTAACCCGTAAAATAAGCCACCCCAGTTGCTCTGATTACAATCAAGAAGGTAAAGTTTTCATAAATAGATGGAAGTCCTTATCTTGGTTGTCACCCCTATTGGGACTAATGTTATCATACAGTCCTAATGTGTTTAAATTCGAATTGAACAGCTTACAGTAATAGGCCTACTCGAAACTTTATAGTAGTATCTGTAATTAATGGCGACCATTCATGTTTTACTCTATGCTAAGCCACAACAATCTAGATTAATATCACTCAATTATTAATAATTATTCGGAAAGCACAAAGGTTAGCCTTCGATAGCTGAAATTGACCGTAGTAATTACATTCGAATTTCTAATACACGCTTTCAGATCCCCTTCTATTTAAGCCCTAACTGCTGATTTTATAAAAATGGAACCAAAAATAGGCCAACTCTTTCACGCAGCACGTGTGGTTTGATTTAAAACCATTTACTTAATTCAGCTCGATTCCGTTGATTTTCTATTCAAAGAAAGTCAGTTCCACTTATAACTATTAATTATTAATAAGTAAGTCGATAAAATGCAGTACAATGCATCATAAAGTTATTTCTAACTAAATGCCCAATTTTTTAATGACTAATTGCAAACTATGGATATGCAAGCTGTTGTTCAAGTCTGAATGGAACAACTATTTGCGACAAATTGTTCCGCCTTCTTCCCTGCCAATCAGTGAAGAGGAAATTCTCCTTGTAAAATTATTTCACCTTTTCGTGGTAAGTCAGACTTCATTTTTTGTCCCTTTGAAATATGTCCTTATTTTTCAAAATCGCTCTCATAAAAGCGGTCTAAAAAGGCTAAATGGCTAGGCTGTGTGCGACAAAAGATAGATCATTGGAGTCCATCCAATTAAACCATTCTTAATCGAAAAATAACTAGTTCGCAAGAGACTATAGATGAGTGGGCAGGGCTTTACAAGAGACGCTTCAAACAGGAAATCCCACCTGGCTTTTTTCATTTTGCGTTCCAGTCATTTCATCATCTGCTTCGCAGTAGACTGTCAATGTCCACTCTCATTATCTATCCCAGCACGCTTCAGTATTTCACTCAAATGGTCAAATAAAATGTCAGCATTCTAAATGAACAATCGGAATATATGTCACTCCTAAAACCTTACACTGGATACTCTTTTTCATAAACTTACGCTGCTTTATTGTAGCATCTTTGTTTAGAAATCATTATATCTGCCTTGACCTTTTGCCCGATTTGTAATGCTCAAAGCAAAAGTTGGCACCATTCTCTTGGTATTCAGCTCCGCGCAAAATTTGGGGACAGTGCTCCTTAAAAGTTTTAACCACATGCATTAAATAGCGGTGAAGTAGTTCCAGAAGAGGACTCAATGCTCTGAGTTAATAATGACAGTGACTTTATGCCTGATGACCTAATGCGGGATCGTCAGACAAGTGCAGGCGAACGCAGCCATTTTGGACTCTTGCTGAAGGGTCATTGAGAAGAAATCACCCTGAGATCGATGGTTCAAATGTTTTCAATCAAGAACCTGTCTGGTGGACACACAAGGTGTCTTTTTATCAACATTCTCAACCACTGCCGTTCCAGTTAAAGTTGAAAGTACTGTTTTTAGAGTTTTTGTTTTTTGGTGGATTTCATCATGTTGAGAAAGTGAGTCTTTTCTAAGCAATGTTTTCCACTTTAAGCGAAGGCAATTTCAGCAAAAAGCAACCACAACCTTCTCGCGATGTTAACGGGAAACTTCTATGCCTGTTAAGGTGACGAGTAGTTAATTTAGAATCAAGATTCTAGGATCATGATTTGATGTTCCTATCGTTACAAATTTGGGTCATTGAATACTATCTACAACCTTTCAAAGGTGCTTTCTGATGACCTCATCGAACAGAAGAGTTACGTCTCTTTGATTAAGACAAAGAGATGAAAGAGCAACCCCTCAGAGTCAACTAAGCATTCATTTTTCTCCCATAAGACTCTGGAAGGACTGATATCATAACAAGGAAAATAGCTCCGTTGAGGACCTTATCAAGAATATAATTAAGTCAGCTTCTCCAGCACTTAGTCTTATCAAATCTCGAGCACATATGTAGTCGGAAAAGCAACCAGAAAATTAGAGAAAGTGGGGTGAAAGAGGTGGGTCGGTAGGATAGAGGGGCGTACACCCTCCAAAATTATGGGTTAGCAAACGTCCTCCCATTCACGTGGGGGACATTGAAACTTAGAATGAAACTTGA
The DNA here is from genome assembly GCA_019097775.1 of Moniezia expansa. Lineage (NCBI taxonomy): Eukaryota > Metazoa > Platyhelminthes > Cestoda > Cyclophyllidea > Anoplocephalidae > Moniezia > Moniezia expansa. Next base: position 2,308,993 of record JADFDV010000097.1, read on the forward strand.
ATTAGTGTCGGTATCAACGTGGAACGAAGTGTTCTAGGCCTTATCACACTGAAAAGGTAGAAGAATATATGCACCAGCATTACACTGCAATAGGAGTTGAGGCAGAAGCTAATAAAGCTCTCCACATATCCGATGCCTAAATGGAAAAGATATCTCAATTTGTGACGTACAGTGGCATCGTTATTAGAGTTAGGCCGTCTCAATATAAGCTGCAGATCTCAAAGTACCTTTTATAGGGTGGCAAATGGCCAAAGGATCTTTTACATAACACGCTCATTCAATATGATGGTAAATTTTCAACTTAAGAATGACAGAGTTGCTCACTTCAAAAATTTTCAAACTATTTGTTTTGAATATTTCTCAAGTCCAACAAATTGAAGTTTTCGTGTTCATTCATTACTTTCAATTCAGAAGTTATACCATGTTTAACTTTGTGTATTTTGCATGCAAACAGTTATTTTAAACAAAAAACTTATTCGTAATCTTGAAATGACACCATAATTGGTCTGGAGATTTCTCTACTGCTTTGTACCAAGCTATTGTAGAAAAATTCTTTACTGGGCTGAGTTAGTCACAGAATTTGATAACAACAACCCAGTACTAACTCAGGCATGATATATTTTGACAAAGACTGCCTTACATGGAATATAATTAAAATTATTTTTTAACTAAAATCTAGCCCTGACTAAGTAAGCAGTCGATTTTTAGTATTTCGCGCGAGTTGAATAGCAACTTGGAGACGAATGAACCTTTGAATAGTGGAATGATTGCCCAAGCCTCAAGTCCCCCGAGCGACATGAGCTGCCCTACGCTCAATTCTAAGAAAAACATCGGTATCCCAGTCACGATGACGCTTGCAAATTAAGGAATCAGAAACACATCTAAAATGTGAGGGAATAAATAAGATTCTTAATTTAGTTTTTTCACCACATTAAATTTTTGAGTAATTTAATCTAAAATCATTATATGTACACTTTGACGAGTTTTCCAACTTCTACCCATGTGCATCTCTGACCGGAAGAAAATACCTGGTCTGCATCTAAATAAGTGGGCTTTCACTCAGCGGTTGAGCGTCGATGGGTTTCAGACCCGTGTCATTCGGGTACAATAAGTACTTCACCATTGTACTTACTTCCAGCATCATTCAACTTTCTTCGCAGTATCAAATCATGAAGTATTTACTTATATTAGCGAATACAGTCGGATCGACCTATCCCTCTGGTGTTTAAGAGAATTCATGATCTTTAAGGCACATGTGAGCTACCACTTTTGCCAAAACACCAAGGTTCTTTTGGACCACGCTTGATTCTCTCCGCGGTTTTTTCGACAATCGCAGTCTTAATCTCTTCTCAAGTAATATAAAATAATTACGGACCCTTGCCATTTCACAAAGTGGTATCAACAATGCGAATTTGGCAAAGCGATCCGTCCACCTGACCGGTTCTGTCAGTTCAAAACTGCGGCTTTCTTTCTTTACTCAAACATTTTATAATGCACATGAATATCTGATGGAAGTACATCAATTAATTCCTATCCACAGAACTCTCAAGGAGAACTTGAAAATCATAGGTTGATTAAGGCTACCTTCCCTTATTTTACTTAGAAAAAATATAAATTAACAAACCAGTATCGACGCTTAGTGGACTTATCTAATTTGCTCTGCTTGAATTCACGGTTTTTGTTATAGAAATATCTGAAGGGATTAAAATAATACCCCATTCCTAATTGATTAAATTACTTGCCATGCAGTAAAACAGAACTACCATTAAAAGTAACTTGCCAAATTTGGTTGAAAAGGATGAGGAAAATGAATGCTAGGCTTAAATAGACTGACAAGTCACCGCTATTTTTGAAGAAAAGGTACGGAAACCGCCAGACATTTTTGAACTCGACAGAGAATCCCATACATGCAAGAAAATGTTTATCTCGTCTTTACCTTCCTCGGGGTTTCGGCTCAGTGCTGACCATCTCGGGATCAATGGTTTTCGGTTCGCCTTCTACGGGTTCCGCTCTGTTCTCCGATTCGGTTTATCGTCACGGGTGACAGTTCCTAATATGTCTTTCTAGCCACCCTTAGACACTGGTTGTCCCATTTCAGTAGTTCGGATCTAAATTTCAATTTTCGCCGGGACTTTTATGTAGTTTTAATCTATTTTCAGCTATCTCGATCTTCTCCATCGAGATAGAGGAGTCTCTTGGTAGATGAGCATAGATTTTAATTTCTTCAGTGGTTCTTTCCTTGAACAGTTTCCGGTAGTGTGCGACCAGATCTTTTGGTTTAACTAGTGTCCTTGCAGTTTGTGTATTCCATGAGGAGTTTTCCTTCATTATGTCCTTCAGCAACCTGAAGGCTTTGCGAGGTTGTTTCTCTGCGAGATGCACAGGAATGTTGGTTAATCTCTCTTCTTGATATGCTTTTTTCCAGTTTCGTATCAGGTTGTTCACCTTGTTTCTCTGCTCTTTGTACCTCATAAATGTTTTCTGAGATGGATGGATTTGAGAGCCAGTTTGCTCTCAACTGCTTTTGTAGCTGTAGTTCTCTATTTTCCTGCTCGCAGATAGCTGGATACCATCCAATTTTCTTTCGTTCAGTTGTTTGCTTTGTTGTTTTGGCAGCTGCATTTTCTATAGATTTCAAGATATCTTCGTATGTAGTAGTCAAAGGGTCCTGAGGTATTTCCCTTTTGAGATGTTCCTGGTATGGTTCCTTCGATTGTCTTATTTGTTCTATGCCTTTAGGCAGTTGCCATCGTTGCTGTTGACTGTTTATGTCCTCCTTCAGGGTTCTGCTGCTCTTAGTTTTTCCTGGGCGTTTTATAAGCTGTGATTTGAGCTTGAGGATTACTGTTAGTAAGCAGTGATCAGAGTTTGCGTCTGCCTTTCTAGAAGGTCGTATATCACTTATTAGGAATAGATTTGATCTTCTTATCAGAACAAGGTCGGGAGTAGCGCCTTTCCCTGTAGGATGGTACCAGGTCAATCTTCGAGTCGTTGTTTTCCGAAAGAAAGTATTCATCACGTGAAGTTTATGTTCTTGGCATAGTCCTAGCAGCCTTAGAACGTTTTCTATAGCGTCTTCTTGATCAGTAAAGGAACTGATTAGTTTGGCAGCAATGTTACGGGCATCAGATCCCAATCTGCGATTGAAATCGCCAAGGATAATTATTTGTGTGCAGTTAGAAAAGAGTAGCTTGTAGGTTTTGGCCACAAGTTTGTAGAAGGATTCTCTAACCATTGCGTCCTCCGTACACTCGGTCGGAGCATAGCATCCCATCAGTCTAACTTTGACTCGTCCAATTCGGAGTGTCAGCGTTGCGATTCTGTTTGGGATAGGCTTAAATTCAGTTTCTATGTTCTTTTTGACCAAAAAGGCGACCCTACCATTTGGTCTAGGGCTTTCATTGTGTCCAGAGTTGAGAAAGCGTAATTATCGATAGTTAAGGAGCAGGATTTTATTCGAGTTTCCGTTAAGGCAACGATTTCCATACCTCTACCAGAAGTCTCTTCAGCTATCTGGCGGAGTTTCCGATCATTGTTACAGCCGCGCACGTTCCATAATCCGAGTTTCAGACCATGGATCCAGGTAGTATGTCGTATCTTTTTTAAGGGGCTGTTCGTGGACTCTGATTGGATTTCCGTTGGCATAATAATGAATTTGTACGTTCGGTGGTTTATTAGTCCTCTCCGACCGCCCCTCTCTTTAGCCCTCTGGGTTGCCCCAGAGGTTACCAGTGGTCACCACGTGGAGGTAAAGAGTAGGTTTGACCACCTACCAAGTTTATAAGCCAAATGTTTGCTCTTTCAATATTTGAGTGAAGTTCACATTTGATCACATACAAGGCTACGCTGTACTCATATGGAGATGTTCAATGAGATCTTTCTTTTTGATAAAATTTTTCTTTCTCCTTTTTATGGAAACTTCTCCGTCTCCACCTTTTCATTGAGAGAACCAACCCGAATTGTTCACGTGGATATTTTAGGAAACCACAAGGAAAGCGCACTCTGATAGCGAAACAAGTGAATCCTGGTCTCTCTTTCATCTCATTTTATTTGGCATTTTGGCCTCCCAAATTACATTCATCTGCTTAATGCCCAAGCATTGTTATCGTTGTGGTTGCAAATGCCCTTCTGTTGGCAATAAGAGTTGAGTTTTGTTGGCCAATGCGGCTCCACAATAGTATCTCGGACTTAATGCGAATGGATCGGCCCAGGGTTTGCACCAAGGTTAAAAGTTGGCAATACTAACTTTTCAAAAAAATGAGAGTAATTGAAATTTGATTTATCCTAAAATAGGATTATATTACTTAATCAACCAGATGATTTAAAATCAAATAACCCTGCTTTGTCAGAAATATATTCACTTATTAATTGCTAGATCTTACCAGAGAGGGCATCATCCGGTACCGAGGTTAATTCATTCAACCTTTGCTACGCGTTCAACGTAGTCTCAGACCCTATAATATCACACCGATCTAAATAACTAAATGAGGGTAAGAAAAAATAAAGTGGAATGTTTTTAAAAAAAATTAAGATCACTTTCTACGTATGCTGGTTTATTGGGGATAAGAAGATTTGTTTAACGGACTAACTATTAGGACTTAAGTATCCCAACTGATGCTTCGATGCACACCTAGACCAAATCTAAAGACCATTGTACTTCCGTTTCTCATAATCATTTTTTGCAAATATGTGCACCGCGGTGCCTCTGAATGAGGACCTTTCATGCCTCATGTAGATGCTCAGTTCAATGGCTCCAACATCTAGAGTTACACAATATTTAGAGGAGAGAAATTAGATTCTGCACCAAATCAGAATAAGTTGCCTTTTGCATGAGCTCGTCCTTTTTAACTAATCCCGGTTTGTAGGTGGGCGGAAATACGTTTGCTTTGCTAGATAGGACTAATCACCCACCGGATGTGTAAAAACAGATTATGCCAGCAGCCTGGTACAACCTTATACAGCCTTGTAAATAAGGTACGATGTGAATACCTAGATTCATGGTCTTAACCTGGACTATGGAAAGTGCGTGCATGTAGCAATGAATGGAATCGACGCCAGGAAGTTGAAGACATCTGTGGAGTTATGAAGATTGTTTGCCCTTAATAGTGTCCAGGACGGACGCGATGCCATTTCGAATATGCACTGAAATGGAGTAAATGGTCGATTTTTAAATGTATGCCGAATGGCGATGCTGCATCGTTACTTCAAAAATAATTATTTGAAATTCCTAAAATAGAAAAAAAATTGACAATTTTTTTAACTTATTTGTCAAAATGCCAAGCCAAGAAGCGCAATGATAAATTTCGTTATAATTTATGTCTTTCTGTTTTTGGCAGCTACAACTGACCACGCTCATTGACAGTATTTCAATTATTTCAATACACTGAGCAGTATTCAAATATCTGGATTTTCTTCTGATCTGGCAAGGTATATGAGTCCAGGCGGAAGATTTACGTCGCTCCCCTTTGTTAAAGCAGTTGCTTAATGTAGCGAACGAAAAGGGGTTCACAATCAAACTGAAATATTGAATTAGTTCTTTAGTTAGCCCGTAAGAATCAAGCGAAAAGTGTAAAAATGGAGCACATTTGGCTGTTGCCAAAATTTAGGCCATATTGGAAATAATTGCAAACGGCTTATTTTAATATTTCCGTTGAGACGTTAAAGAGAATATATAACGAAACTCAGAAACAAACTTATCTGAAAATTTGACATTCAGAATGAATATTTCCAATTTCATCTTCGTTTGCTTATATCACTGAGAATCACCCATTTTGAATTAGTGTATTTGGGCCGTTTGGTATTGCGCTTTGTTCGTCCCTATAGTTTGATTTGGGGTATTCATGAAAACTAGCATAATCACATTTGTAAATTAGATTCAAAATGAATCCTGATGGTCTGCAACGCAAATCTCCTAGTCCTCGTTCATGTACTGAAGTTATATCTTTACAAAAGAATAAAAACCGGAATCGAGAAGGTTTGATCTTTTTATTTAAGCATGATTTCCTAGCTCTTGAACGAGGCCTCCTATGCCGACGACCTGTTAAAGAGCTTATAAATCAAGGAATTTTGCTCAATCGTAAAATCTTATTTTTGATGTTATGCTTTAGCTACTATATGCAATCCACTAAAGGTCAAGGAACTACAGAGGGCTAAGGTATTGCACTCACCTTTAAATATGATTCTCGTAGACTGCTGATTTTTTAAAGCGCAAAATTGAAAAACGACCAGACAAGCAAGTCTTAATAAACCGGCGGATTCTAAAATGTAATTATTATAACTTTGCATTAAATTTCATCACCAGCGAGTGAGTCGGGTGCTTCACCGTTCATTCAAGAGCGCTGTAATGCTATCGCGAAAAATCAGTTGTGCGAATCACTGAATAGTAAACTTGAACGGCGACCTGGAAGTTTAGAGTTGGTTGAAAAGGGTGTACTTCAGGTGAGCTACGTGATTTGTTATAACGACATTTGCTGGATCATAGGTTGATCCGGGGGTGGCAAATCTGATTCGCTGTGGTTCGATTTCTTATCCTCGGGTTTCCTCTTCATCGCCATCCCAGTTATTTACAGTCCCCGAAAACGAACCCATAACACAACCGCCTCCCCCACCTCCACCCCCGGAGATTTCTAAAACACAATCGAAGGGCACTGGGAGCAGGTCGAGAACTCCCAGTCGGTCCCTCAAAGATGAAACTGTTATTAGCAGGTATGGTTCCCTCGTCTTTCACAACTATCGGCCTTCATCTGCGGCCTCTTCAAACTCCCCTAGCCTGAGACCTGATGCAATATCTGTGGAACGGCTTCCAAAGCACCGAGCTCGAGAGTTTCAGCAAGCGGAGTTATTGCATCTTGAGGATGCGGCTCAAGTTCACGGGCGCCTAGAACAAGAGATTTGCCAGCTAAAGGAGTGTCCGCCCCATAAGACTGCTCAAACTTCAATCGAACAACATCCACAACAAACTTTCAGCCAGCATCAACTTCTTAGTCCGATTATGGCGGCTGCTCAATCCCAAACTCCTCACCCCCAACATCATTGCTTTGTCATTTCGAAACCGGCAGTTCACACTCCTACTCAGCAGACATCAGTGCCAGTTACTATGGCATTGTCTCCCCAATCTCCGCCTACCTCGGCCCATCGTGCTCCTCCCACTCATCTGAAATTCTCTCAAATATTCTCAACTCAAACAATTTTCGGTGAGTTAAACTAAAATTAAAGTTTCGTCGTTGCTAGAGCATTTAAAATGATTGAATTGGTTTAAAGGCCTTCTAGATTTCTAGATATCACAGTGTTCGTTGAAGCTTTTTATTTGATGATGCACGCTGTTGGATCAACCAGCGATTTGTGTATTGGATGGTGTGGGTTCAGTCTGAATCGCGAGGAATCTGCTTTCTTTGTATCCGTTTCTTGATTGTGTGCATATTTACATGTAAATTGAGCTAGCCTCTTTTGTGCTTGTCGCTCACGGCAGATAATTCTTTGCTTTTTCGACATTTCAAGGGATGCTTGATTGTTTTTGTGCTCTTGACGACCTTAATCTTCCATTACCTTGTCAATATTGTTTCCCAACCAAATCAACAAGATGTAGCCTTTTAGACGTCGACTGTTAGCATGTTTATACCTCTAGTAACAGAACTTCAAAAGGTGCAATTTAATTTATAGCATGGTAAAATCAAATGAGTTAAGGGACTGCATTCTTGGTGCCCTATTCTAGCACTTTTTCTGCCCTTTTTATAAGTGAACCGTCATATCTCGAATTATCAGTGCTGGATGTCTTTTCCTCTGTCATTAGTATCAATTAATGCCTAGTTGAAGCCTTCATTTGGTATCTTCTGATTCAAATATCACTAACTTCCTTACAATTTCATTCAATTTGTTGATCAGGTTGGTTGTTAAGGCGTCTAAATTCTAAAGTATGCCTGATGTAAGGCAACTTTGTTCCAATAGATAAGTTCATGGGTCAAATTCTGAATTAACCTTTCTCTCCATTCATATTTCATCCTTTTAAGTAGCTCATTGTAGTACTATTTATTTCTCCAATTAGAGTTCTTTAGAGTATAATCTCCCTCTTGTATTGGCTCCCTGCTAAAGAAAAAGGCCCTCAACTGTTTCATTAACCATAGGCACTGATAAAAGTCTTGGTAAAGACCTCTTTCCACACTGGGTACGCAGAACATTTCATGCAAGGGCCTTGTGGATTCCTGTTTGCAAGCATATATTTGTTGGGCTTACTATGACCCAGTAAGTGGGCTAAGGGTCTCATCTCATTGGATGATCCGATTGCGTCCTGGTCGCCTCCCCCCATATGCGGCTGGTTGTATTGGGTGTTTAGGGCGTGCGGTAGCGTCACTGCCTGATCCAAACTATTACAATCTTCCAAGTGGCTCTTCTGCCCGTAATAAAGGTAGTTTGGTATGTTGGGTCCACTTTCTAGACCAATACGCTTATCGATTGAATAAAATCAGTAAATTGACCTGTCTAGAGTCTTTCCGAAAATCTTATCTTAGTGTACGAGTTTCTTTGGCGTTCCTTACCTTCTCTCTAAAGCTACAATTTAGCTCGTCAAATTACCCCTTCATTCACTTGAGGTTGTTAGCAGTAGCAATGACTGTTATGTGTCGGTCCCGTAGTGCTTATGTACATGTCTGAATTATTAGATGATATTGATTCTCGGACCTCGGTCTACGGATAGGTCATCAATCATAGGAGCCTCTCCCCAAGACTGGAGTTGGAAGACCCTTTCCCTTAATTTAGAGACTTGGGATCATGGTATGCGGGTTCGTAAGATGCATCTTCCATCAGAAAACTAACTCATCTGACCATGATGTGCCACATTTTGGAGGCTACTAGTAGTTAGCACACCTATTGAATTTTTTTTTATCTTCGTAAGTGAGCAAAAACTTACAGCATCGTCGAGGATAGATTAGTTTGGATCCGGGAAATAAGGGAGTCAAAAGCTCGATTAACCGCTGTTGGGAAGGCATGGTTTTTTTCATCTTAACCAATGCTGCTAAAGTGGTGAGGGAAAGTAGGAATACTTTTTGAAATTGAATTCGGTAGAAGATGGATGTCCAATTTCTAAGGCACCTAAAACCACATCCCCGTATATTCAGTACCAGCTACTTTCTTTAATCATCATAACAATCTAATAACTATCATACTGTTGCGGAGAGCAATATAGGAATGTGGCTTTGTGGGACCTTCGATCTACATTTCTGTTTGTGCAGTTCGCATACCGTATCTTTGTAATTGCACTCTCCCTCACTATATTAGAAAAGGTTATCCCCTGGATACCGTTGAAGATTGCTGAAACGGAACAAGGCGATTTATTTACCGGAGTTTAAGTCAAGTTTTTATAGAATAAGTCTTAGTGGTCTTCTGTCTGCAGAAAAGAAATCAATTAGAAAGAGCTCAATTTTTAAGGCAGTAAGATAACCGTTTGTACTTTTATTATGAGTTCCGAACCTCCAATAAGTTTATCAAGCTTCGTCTAGACGGAGGATGTAAAAATGGAGGAACGAATTCGGTAAGCAGCACAGACGATCACCGTCACCTGTTGTGTAGAGTGTTTCTCGTGTTAGCTCGCGTTCTGTCAGGTTTGGTCGGTCTGATTGGGTTGTATTTTGATTTTGATCGGTCTACCGAGATTTCCTCAACCACCTTCGATTATAAGTATCCAAGTATATAAGAAATTTTTTTTATTCGAATCAGCTTGAGATCAGTTTCTTAATTTCGCCTCTAAGTGAAACTCCGTTCAGCATACTTTTGTTTGTTTGATCAGAACGTCAAGCCAAGTCAAACTGTTTCGAACTCATTATGACCAACTACAACAACGGCCAGCAAAGCCTCCATTTGCCGCTAACTTACAGTGCCATTTATCGGCGGAGGTGTATGCTTTAATTTGCGTTTATCAAGATCATTTTTCAAAGAAAGTCTCTTACTGCTCTTATCTTGGGGAGAGGGAGGGAGAAAGGATTGAGGCCTTCTTTTTCGGAACGAATTCTTCCTAGTTCCCTGACGATTTCTCAGATCCAGCTTGTGTATTTTTTTGGTTTTGGCCTTGGAATTTTCATACAGACCTTTTGTTTATGCCGGTATCTAACAAAGTGGATAAATAGTTCTACCAAGCTGAGCAGACGTCTTGTGCTTAGAGAGAGTTCATGCTATGCAGATCTATGTTTTGTTTTCGATGACTACAGTTATAAGTTATTTCTGAGCATAATCTGGCGTTAACGCAATGCACATTCAATGGAAATCTCACTTCTCATCTCAAGGCACTATTACTGGGTGGAACCAACCTTCATTTGAAGTATTAATTTCATATCTTATGAGTCAGATCTTTAATCAGTATTGGCGGGTGCTAACTAACAGAATATCACCGGGTTGGCTCGCTCTTGTTTTGTTCCTTGGTGCGGGTGAACTTTGATCACTTATAAGTGTGGGGGTAGGTCAGTAGACGTGCGTTTAGGTCGATTGTGTGCAAAACCGTATCGTTTTTGTCGATGTTTTGGCTGCGCAGAAAAGCTGCCTAGGTTTAATTCCATTTCTACATGTGACTGTGCACATCCGAAAGATGGCTTTCTGACTTGGTTTGCAGACATCTGTTCTCATTGCACATATTCTATCTTCTAGCAGTAGATCCCTCAGGATTGAATCCTAGTCATATATCAACTCTCCACGTCTTTATTATCATCAGTATCTTTCACTCATTCGTTTTAGCTTTGCAAAAGAGTACATACACTTTGAACTTGGTTGAGATTGATACTCTTAGTTTGGAAAGCAGAAATTGAAATAGCTTATTCTTCTGACCTTCAGTGACTAGCAACCAGGACTTTGGCGGGTCAGTAGTGTTGAGACGTGCCTCAAATGGTCAGTAGCAGCATATGTAACTCAGTCTACCTCATAGAGATCCCTTTTCATTTTCCTCATTTTCCTGAAGTTCTCAGGCTTTTGTTTATTAGTTTATGCTACTAGTGAATCCGGGATGAATGAGTAAAGAAGTGACTGAATCCATTTGTTTAGCCTTTACGTCTAGAGTAATCCGTGAGTCAGATCAAGACTATCACACGTGATAGCTAAGTCACGTCACAAGAAGCAGAATCCTAACGTTTTTATTTTTCAGGTTTGGTTGTTACTCCTTGAAATGCGACTACCAGGATGTCAACTGTCCAAACTTGCGATCACTAATCACTTATCGATAGTTTTTTTTTGTATTTTATATTCTCCCCACCCATTAAGGTAAGTCCCAAGGACTTCTTGGGGGTACAACAGAAGCACAAATAGTATTACAGCAAGTTAGCACAACAGTTAACACAGAATAGAGTAAAAACTTTGTTGACGTCTTCGTTTGTCTGGTCTCTTTTGTATGGCTTTGTCGTACAGGTAGCGGTTTAGCTTCGTCGTGGCACCTCGTCCGTCTTCATGTCTCCTACCAGAAATCTTTCAACATTCTGGAGGAGACTATTAATTGCCATATGCACGTGCATTCCAAAGTCCAGTTTGAGACCATGAATCCGGTTATTTACATCGTGCCTCGTGTACCAACCTGTAAGACGTTGCACTTCTGCTGGCATAATCTAATTTTATACGTCCGGAGGATGATTAGTCCTAACCGGCCGCCCCTCTCATTAGCCCCCAGAGTTGCCCCTGGGGTTACCGGTGGTCACCACGAGGAGGTTGAGAGTAGGTTTGACTACCTATATCGGTAGTATATCATTTTGGTAAGCAATGGCTATGGCCTGTTTTACAAATCCGCGTTTGCAAATTGCTTAAAAATCACCAACTAGCCACTTTAGTTTTTTTTGAATTTTAAAGAGGAAGAAGTGATTTATTGTTGACATTGGCAAGTGTCTAAATTGATAGCGTGAAATGTCTTTGGAATTGTGGAGGTGATTTCTGTGTATGGAATCATAAGCTGCAAATTTTTATGCCTGAAAGCTGCAAAGAATTATTTTAAGTAAAATGAGCTCCTGAAACTTTTAGGCGATGAAAAGACCTATCCTTTTATAGGTTGTTCCTGCTTTCTCTTTCCATACGTTAAGAACTTTACAGACTTATCCTGAGCACTTTATGACCTTTGCTCTATGCATTTGTCTTTTTGCATATCCGGTAGTACGAAATTCAAATCCAAAGAATCTACTCTTCGTAGAACCTCTCCTAAATGCTAAGGGAACTAGTATGATCAAGTTGCTTCAGCTCCGAGTTATTTTTATCTAACGGATTTCAGCCTATATTGACTGAATCGGCGGCTTACCGAATTTGAAAATTTATATAGCATCACTACTTATTCATTTTAGACGATGGTAGTGGTACTTTTGTGAGCTTAAACAATGGCCATCAAAAACCCCAAGTTCAACAACAACATCAGATTTTGAACTTAACTGCGTCGCCCGCTTCAGCGGAGTCGACGGCACAGAAGGTGCCCTCTTTGGAGCAGATAGAGACTGTCTGGTTGAATCTACGACGGCTCCAGCAGGAGATTACTGAGGTACGTTCTTTGTGGATGTTTTTTCACACTTTCACTTAACGGGTCAAGCTGAATTTTATCATGTTATTTAATTAAATTAAAAATTAAATTCCTACTTTGCCTTGACACGAGTTGCTGATTCACTGCCGAGATTACTCACCTTTATCGCCGTTAGGCTTTGTTGTGCCTTCTGTCAGTCATGATGAAGGCAGAATTTTTGGCAACTTGGCAATGTTATTTGCCAAAAACACACAGGAGGAATGTGCTAATTATATCTACAGATGATCTTCTAGAAAGGCTAGTTCTTTTTTTTAAGATTCAATCATTAAGTCTTTCCAGTTTTTATTGGGAGAGAAGAATGTCGCGGCTGTGGAGGGAAATGAAATAAGTGGAACTTTTGAAGGTCGATTTCACCGGGGACTGAGACATGCATTCTTCTATTGGCCATTTGGCTCGCAAAATCTTGTAGTTTCTGCGCACCACGATGCCATCGTTCGAGTATTCCCTTAGCTTTGTAGCCATTTGATGATAGAGTGGTAAAGAGTTCCAGTCTCTGTTTTTTTGAATTTGAGCCTTCGCCTAACCGCCTGGCTGGAAAGCTGCCCAGTAAAGTAATTAATTAGTAGTTAAGTCCACAAGTCGTTGAATTAAGCAAAAAACATGCATGTCCACTTTTTAATTCGCCTAATGGGCAGCCAAGCCAAAATTAATACTGCACATTCTAAACTTTCTTTTGTTGCAATTGTGAGGCTGCTCTGCTACGCCATATTCCGCCGAAAGCGATGTTTACGACCGTCTTTTTTCCACTTCTCTTTTCTGCTTTTCAGTGTTATTGAAGGTACTACCAATGTGGTTTGCATGCCTTGCTATCCTTTTTACTGTTGGTCTTATTTGTCCTTCTACCAACCAGTGATCAGTGAACGGTATTTAACGCCAACTCGGTTGACTAATTTGCTTTATCTCAATCAAGTTGTCAGCAGATAGGATGCGTAAACCAGCGGATTCAAATCAATGTTAGGGTGAAACCACTGGGTGATCGGCGTCTTCTAAATTCAACAGTGTGTTTTACTGCGAATTTTAAATAGCGAATCTGCCATCCGAGGACCCTTCCATCTACATCATCAAATGCCTGATAATCATATCTTGCTTTCGGCGGTCTGCACATTTTATTGCATTTCATCCTAATTTTTGGGCCCGTGATCTATCAAAATAACCATCTCTACTTTGTTTTATCGCTGAAGATTCTAAGTTATCGGTTTCTTGTGTTCTTTTGGCATCCCCTTATTGTCATAGGTGCTGGTTTTCATCGATAGCCCGTTGAAGTATTTCTCTGTTTGCATTTTACATCTGATCCTCCCAACACTTAATATAACTATGAGGATCAAAGGATAGTACACAGGGGTAATAATGAGGAAAATTAAATGGGAAAGAGGTTTTAAGAGCTTTAAAGAGAATAAATCTTTTAATCACAAAGTCGCCATAGTCCCCTTTATCTCCGCAGACCCTCTAAAGCTTTAAATCTGACTGATAATCTCATCAAATACCTCTTTTTAAGTCAGTTCCCTCTTCGGTTTTTGCCCAAATGCGAATTGCTTTCCATCTCTCGGAGGTATATCGTGATTTGTGAACTGGGTTTTTCAATGTCGTTCAGACATTGTGAACCACTCTATTGGCTGGGTAACAGAACGGTTGATCATTTCCAATCCTGTCCAGTGCCCGCATTAGTCATTCAATTGGCGGGTTCAGCATTGCCACCGCAATATCGCGAGGTAATGGAATTTTAGTTTCTCCTCAACTTATCTTCTCATGGTTTTTCTTTACGACGTATCTTAATACCTACGCTGTCACTTTGTCCAGTTATAAAATAAATAAAAACGGCCTTTAGAGGGCTATTTCATTTCCTCGTGTTCAACACTCTTCGCCGCGACTCCTTGAGCCTTCACTGATATGTCCTCTTGTGCATTCTCTTTCACGACAAGATCTAGAATCTGGATGTTAGCATAATTGGTAGTCTAAATCTGTCTGTTTTTCAATAAAATATTCACCGCTGTCTCTGTGCAGCAGTTTTAGCATCTAAGATAGGAAATCATCTGCACTTTGGGTCCGAAAAGTAAGGCTCTTTGTGGGCCTACGTTGAAACAGACAATTTGACCTAAAAAGGTGCTCATCAGTTTCTACGAACTTCGATCAAATACCTGCAAGTTACTCCAAGATCCACGCCCAAGTTAAGACTGCATTGTGCACTCTGCCATGACTTAACTAGTCAGTGGAAGAATGCATGTCTCCTCAATGCTTAATGGAATGCGATTGATGTATTCCTTCATAGAGTAGTCTCTTTGTTGCACTATGATATTTCTTTTCTAACTGCTTGAAATACGCCGGCTGGTCCTGCTGTCTTCAGTTTAAGCATGTAAATTATTTCCCCAATAAATGCTTGGGTGAAAGAATTAATTAATGTCTGCGGCTTTGGTTTAGGAAATTACTGTGAAACCTAGCTTTCCTGGTTCGACAAGGCTGATTCAAGCTCTGGAAATATATAAATAGGGGTTTTTCTTAAGACGAGTATTTTTGTTCACCCGAAAGCGTCGGAGCTCAACGGCTCTTTATACAACTATTGAAGAACAGTTTTAAGCTGATGCAAATAACTCTTAGATAACTCTGGATGATGAATGTTGCGTCTGCCTCGCTTAGAATAAATGCTGACGTTGTGGTAGTCTATATTGTTGCAGTGAATGTCAGTGGACTGAAGGAACTATCACTGGCAGAATTTCCCAGAAATGAATTGCGTCCCAGACCAAACTAAACTATCCAATCAACCAAAAGATGGGAAGCTAACTGCCAATCTGTGGGTTCCAATGGGTTTGTAACTCCAAAAGAAAAAAGAGAAAAAAAATTTTGATAATTCATTCTCAATTGTTTACCAAGTTTCTTCCTCTGAACTTATCATTTG
This sequence comes from Moniezia expansa, assembly GCA_019097775.1. Taxonomy (NCBI): domain Eukaryota; kingdom Metazoa; phylum Platyhelminthes; class Cestoda; order Cyclophyllidea; family Anoplocephalidae; genus Moniezia; species Moniezia expansa. The sequence continues at coordinate 2,324,406 of JADFDV010000097.1, forward strand.
TGTAGATTTAGCATTTAAGGTTCTCTCACTTTAATCTTTTAATCGCTCTCAAACCTGCATAGCTAGTTACACGAACGAATTCGATGTTTTGTCTTAAATTACTGTCAGCCAATGGAACTTTTAATCTATCAAAAATATATAGGTTATCATTCTATCCCATTTTTATATATTCGGCTGTTTAAATTTATTCTTCTGTTAGTGAAAGTCTACCTTCCTAGCATCCATGTTCCATCGTTCCTTTCAGGAGGCGTCACACTATGGCCTTAACATCATGTCTAGCGACGGTTTTCCGGGGGCCTTCTGTGTAGCAACTGCTAATGAAGGTGAAGTCAACTCGCCAGCCTATCAACGGCTACGCGATTTGAGTAACCAACACAATCGACTCTGCTCACTTGCTCGCCTTCTCATCTGCGACCGGTTAGACTACCTAGACAGAGTGGATCCATGTCTTCCATTGTAAGTGGCTTAAGTGGGTGGAAGATAACATTTGTTGCCTGCTTACATCCAATATAAGTAATGTATCCCGACCCTAAACAGTGGACAGGGGCATCGACTACACTTGCATTAAACGTTCCGGCCAGCGCCAGCTTAGTGACTAGTCTGACATTTATCGTTTTACCGTGTTTTTTGTTTACCACTTTTCTGGGTTACTATGTTCGTTCAATTATGTGTGTATGCGCGTTCAAAAGTGTCATTTTGTAACAACAGCGTCACACTTCTTGAATGGAACGTTTATCGACAGTAACCGAAAGCAAGTGTCTTCATCCGGCCGTGTATTAACCGTGTAGTCCTTAATTTCCCCAAATTCTTTGTTGATTTTTCGGATAAATCTCTGACAATCTGAGCAATTTTTCAGTTTGGAAACATTTTTTGCGTTCTATTAGCGGGTCATTAACCGTTCCTTAGTTTATTCTCGAATATTCACTTGGTTTCCTCTTTAACCTAGTCTTTAAATATATCTGGGATTTATCCAAGCCGCTCAAAACCACTTGAAAAATAAATTAGTCATAAAAAAATCTGGGGAGTCGATTCTACGAACGTTCGCCCCTCCCTTTCAATTTTTTCGGAATTGTAACCAATGTACAGTATTCAATAATTCATCCCAATTTCATCCGAAGTGTGTAACTTAGGAATAATCTCGACGACAAATCTAAAAGCTTCAGATTACCAGAGGATAAATATTAAAGATTAAAGAAGGGTGATCTCCTTAAGGATGAATTTTCTTCGTATTTCAATGACGGCTGTGATATGCATTGGGTCTTATGTATGTAATCGTGATGGTTGGATTTTCCTTTGCTGATGTGTTCACTGATAATGACTAAGGGGAGTGTCTTGGGAGAGCTGAATAAAGCTTTCATCTCCCTGTAATAGCTACTGATCATCTCCACAAATTGCCCTGGGGTAAATAATAGACGCAAGCCAGTCTCGTCTCCAATCGTTGTTCCTAAACAGGTGTCATCTTTTCTATTTTCTACCTCTATCTGGTAGCGGATTTTTTGCGTAGAGTGAACGTGTTAGCTACCCCCTTGGGATACTAGGTGTTCCCCTCCACAAATGACTTATTGGCAATATTCGTAAAGACAGTGCTATCTAAAGTTGACGTTTGAGCTTCCGCAGCGCCTTAGGCCCATCTTGAGCCTAACCATCGTCTATTTATAGAGTCGATGCACGTCTATGGCAATATTTTTTTTCTTTAGCATCCACTTTGAGAACTATCCCATCACTTATGATGCAGTAAGTTTTGCATTCTCTTCAGTAAGATAAGTGGATACCTTTTGAGGTTGTCAGAAGTGTATTTGTATCACTCTTCTGTTCAGAAGGTATTGATTTTATGGACTGGTCTCCCACCTAGAAATCCGAAAAAATGGAGTCCGACCGTTGGATGCCGTATGGAGAAGAATTGTGCTAGTAAGCTTATTTCTGGCGCAGACGGTCGATGGCATTGACAAAAATGCGGCTAATTAAACTGCTAACGAATTTCTAAAATACGACCCAAAGCAGGCTGAGACCCAGTGCTAGGCAAGTACATCAGCTCTTAAATTTCATCGGCTTGTATGCACTTTCGAACAGAGGTAGTATCACTTGTCAAACTATGGCCATTTTTTCACTGACATTCGCAATTGCTGCTTACGTTTTGGCCATTTTGAAGAAGCCCTTTTTTGCGACGCAGCAGAAATCGCTTGTCGATGTATCTGTAAGATCTATTTTGGATCGGTCAAATGTACTGTTGGTCTTATCCTCTATGCTGGAGACCTAGTTTCACCATTCGATTTGCAAGATAAATGCTACGGCCTTTGGATCCAGATCACATTCAATGACAAGAAATAGAGGAACCATTGAGATATAGTTGCTTCATTCCATTTTTATAAACTCGATCCACTAACAGTATGTTTCGAGAACTCATTTTCGAAAGTTAAGAGTAATGGAGCTGATTTTGGAGAGAAGTAGAAAAATTTAAGTCTAATTTTTTATGCCCATTGTCCTTTTTGGATACTTTTCTCACCTACCCCAATCGCTTGATACCACCAGTTTCAATTCTTCCGTTTGGGTCGTGTTTTTTACCAATTCAAGGTTTTGGGGTATCCGAAATCGCCTTTCACCTAGCATTGGAAGGATTTAATTCTTGGGAATCCTACGTTGATTGCATCTTTGGTGTCTGCAGCAACAAGCTTTGTTATTTTGGGGCCTCGACGTCTTATACTTTTCTCGGTTTTCATAATTTGGATTTCCTTTCACCACTTTTAAGGTTTTTTCTTCAAATTCTGTCCTGTCCGTTGAATTTAAGTGACCAGAAATCGCACTCTGAAGTGTGTTATCTATGTATTTTCGTTGTTCCCTAACCGAAAGAATATGTTGTAATTATTTCTTGCGGTAGTCGGAAAGAATTTGCAAATGTTAAAGGTCTTTCCCCTTCGAAGAGTGATTGGAATTTAAATTTAACTCAAATCAACTTTCCTGATTTTTCTTGCAGCATGATCCCTCAAGTGCTGTTTAACAGATTAATTGCGATCGTAAACTACAGCCTCTGTCTCCAAATCAGTCTCGGCTTATTGGCAATGCTTAGCGGTCGTTTTAACACTATAAAGCCAAAGTGTTGGTTCTAAGCTGCTTGTTCGAATCGCTACCTCTAGGAAAATAAGATTTCTTTTGTCCCAGACATATTTTTCGAAAATAAGCTCTACCACTTAATCACTTTTATGGACGAATTTCTAATTCGTCTACCCTCTGTAGTTGATGAAACTTGGATAGTCGTGGCCCGAATTTTCAGTCAAGATTTATTGGTCATATCAGAGCCTCCATTTGGCGTCCCAGTTGACCTGATTTTTTACGGGCTCTTGCATCTTTTTGCAGTCTTATCCATTTTTTTTAAAGCAGGAATGGCACTTGCCTGCTTTTAGATTACGTTTTTGACTTTTCGCGTATGATGGGAAATGCATATATAAGTATTGTAAATTTTCTCTTCAAGGTGTTTCATCACACATCAATCAAAAAGCCTATATCAATTATATAAAGCTCGGTGTGATTCTTCCTTTTTTCTCGGTACTTGAGAGATTCCTGTAGTTATCGATTTCACATTTTTATGCTCATCAGTTGTTCACCAATCAGTACTGACTTTTTCATCGATCCTGACCAAACATTTTGAATATTTGAACACCCTATCATATAAGCCCATGGCTTAATAGTTCCGCATTAATTTGACTGGTGATTGAAGTGCTTGGATGCTTAAAAGGATGCCAAACTGGAAACCGCAAATTTTGGGTTCAAGGACCTCTTTCCTCAATGTAAATTAGGGTGTTGATATTTAACATTCTATCTTTCAGTATATATAAGTGGGCACTTACTCTGATTCGATGGCTCGATCTGCTAAAATGCTGTACGGGTTTTTTGAGTTCCGAGCAATCAGTATGTTTTAGCAAGTAGTGTCACGGGGTGCCTTTTGGCAAGCTTCTAAACCCAAACTATTGAGATGGTCATGTGAGTTCTCTTAAGAACACTGGACCCCACCACAGTTTTACAGTAACTGGATTTTTTTCCTGCAGCAGCGGAGACACTTTCTCAGATGATCCTCCGAAGCAGGAGGGCTACAGCAGGAGCAGCTCTGAAGGTGGTTCTGATTTAGAAAGAGGTCTCCTCCAGTCATACCTTTCTCGCCTCGGTGGGAACTACCAACGTTTTGGAGCATCGCATCTCAGAAGGCCCCGACAAGCCTCCAGTTGCACCGGCAGTGGTGGCAGTACTGCTACTAACGGTGTTAGTCCGAGTACCTTACAAACCTTTTGGCGAAACAGCACCATCCTGCCGGCACACTCAGAGAGTGTCTTCTACCAGCAACAGATGCAATCGGAACAAAAGCGGCAAGAGCTCCAGCCATTTTTGGGGCAGAAAATGTAAGTCTGTTGAAAGTAGTTATTTTCAACCATGCTCCTGCTGAATTGATTAGGACTTACCTAACATGGTTATTTGTTTAAGAATTCATCCCAATCTAAGCCTTTGCTGGAAACAAGATTTGTGTTTAATGTGACAACAAATCGAGCTTTGAGGAATTGTTTGGTGGCTTTAATAGAAATAATGCGCACAGTTTCAAATGATCTCCTTTATTTTCGACCTTTTTTCGTCTAGAGTGAGGTTGCCATCTGGCTCTTGAATGGTAGTCGGTTCCCATTCTTCTAACTGAAGAAATGATCGGCAACTTGGACGGCACCTCTTTTGCCGCACCTTGTCTTTGTAGGTCCTGAAACGAGAGAACAGACAGCACGAAGGTATTTATTTCTCATAAGTCACTTTTTGCAAAGTTAGCAAAGTGTGGCTAATAGAGATTATTGGCAGTGAAATAATCTTAGGATCTTCCAATTGCAGACCCTTTACTTCATTGCCCAAGAGTTCCTGTCCATTAGTTAGGAATCCTCTTATAGTAAACGATTTTACTTATTCTCAAGACAAGCTTGATTTCTTGGAGGGCCATCATTCTAGTCGTTTTTTTTGAGCTGCTACAAGGCGTTTGAAGATCGATACTGAACTGCTATTGAGAATAGAATTGGTGAAGAGTTTCTACTTTTGTAGCACTCGCTAGCTAGGTCTAATTAACTTGTTTTTATGTCGAAATTCCGCAATCAGCTCGATTAGATTATTCATGCTGGGAAGGGCTTTATATTGGTTTTGGCAATAACTCTTGACTTTATCAGCAATGGAAGTTCAGTTGAGGTGCCTTCAAATGCTGTCTCCTGGATAAATCAGTTTTGTTCTCTCGCGGAGCTGCAGACGATATCATCAGCCGATCCTGTCCCTACTATGATAACGACATCTGTAGTAGGTGCTCCTCTCCTTCACACCACTTCCTCGATGCCCGCAAATCTCCATCTTGTCAATGCGACAACTGTTCCTGAATCTGCAGCTGGAACCATGATTTTGAGTCCTGCGGTTGCTGCTAATGCCTTTGCTGCAATTCCTAATGGTTCATCTTTTGACAATTCTGTCCATGTGAATATTGGTACCACCAAAGCTGGAGATTCATTTCTGCCATCTCCTGTTGGTGGAAGTTCCGGCAATTCTGGACCTGTTCTTACTGCTGAAAGTTCCTCCTGTTCTATTCCTGCTGCCACGTCTGCAAATGATCATCAGAAAGAGAATAACCTCATGTCGATGGAGGTGAGAGTGATATGGCAGTCATTATTTTAGTCTTATTATACCTTATTTTATTTCTTTTTTTAGTTTTCCCCTAGAATACCTTCACCCCCTCGTGGAGATGAAGGAAGTGCAAGTCCAGATCTCTCTGATGTGCAGGACTTCCTCAGTGCGCTTCCGTTTGATGACGATGGTGAAGACTTGATGGCTTCAATTGGTTTCGACTGCAATTCGAATGCTACTAATTCCGCCTTGACTGAAAATTCAACTGATCTGAAACTTCCTCCGGGGCCGCAGTTCTTTGTGCCTCCTGAGAACGACCCATCGTTCTGGGAGTTTTCGGGTCTTATGGATCTCTCCTAGACTGTGTGCCTTTGTTCGTGCCATTGTCTTTCATTGTCCCCACCGAAAGAACTCATACCAGTTCTCGTTCCTCCGTCTCTTCACACTGAGTTAACATTATCGATGTTTTATAACTGTAGGCTAGCGCGTGCCAGTGAGATGGTGGGTCAACAACAAGAACTCTCCCTCACCCTGGAGAAAAAGTTATGATGGACGGTTCTCCATCTTATCTTTATGTAAATTCTGGATAGAAAATATTGACCTTGATTAACCGATGTGTTCGATGAGCTGGTCGGGTCGAGCGGGCGCCTGGACCGATTTCTTGGCTGCATTAGTCCATGATCGTGTTCATTCACCTATGGTTTTTGTTGTAAAGTCCATTTTCAAACGTTCAGTTTCCAAACGTGGGTTCTAATTATCTGCCCGACGCTGAAAGTCTAATCGGTGGAAGTAGCTTTCTCGGTGCCGAGGTTGAAGGTAAACCAGAAAATTTGGGCATTTTTTAGTCATGATGAATCATTGTTCATTGGAGTGGAGTAATGATCATGCTAAATCGATGGATTACACCACAGTATTCATTACTGAGTATTTGTGTGCGCTGTAATCAGAATTCTAAAATAGAGTTCGTATCTGCTGCGGCTCCCACGAGGGGGTTGCTTTGTAACGTGCTCTCCGAATGGATTAAAACAAAAAAATCCTGATTTTATAAAGTTCGGAAACTAGACGCAAATGAAATCAACCACCACACACTCCGCGTAATAAGTAGCCTGAAGATTCTCCAGTAGGGGGAGTTTTTCTACGATGCTTTTCTTCATTTCGTACAAGTTTGTAGTGACGATGTTGCTGTACCCAGGGCGTCAATCAAACCATTGTAAGAAATCATCCGCTTGGGCAATGGGTTTGTTGCGGAGCGCAAAAGCCAAGCACGAATTGTCGACTCAGAGTGCTAGGGGGTCGACTGGTGTGAATGCAAAATGCAGGCGTTAACTGGAGATTGAAACTTGCTACCGTAGAGCACTTCTGGCCGTACCACAAAGTAGAATTACCGTTTGTTGGATGTGAGCGACAGTTTGACAGGAGGCTTCACAGATGTCTTTTGACCGCTTCCAAACCGGTTCAATGTGTAGGTAACTCGCTTTTTCTCCCCGAGTTTGGCCCATGCACTTGAATGCGTAGTCTGAAATTTCCGTAACTTCCACTTAATCAAAATCAGTAGCTCGTAATATACACTCTCAAAGAGACTGTTAAGGTTTTTATTTTCAAGCCGTCTCTAACGCTGCGGTGTCGATTAAAGCTAGAACGAAAAATGTGACTTAAGTTAATATAGGAAAGATCTTCAAAATTACCGTGAGAATGAAAGTGTGCAGGAAGCCACATCTCGTAATCTTGTTAACAATATTTTCCAAGTGCAAATCCGTTTCTATCATTAATGGAAGTAGGCCTCGAACACAAGGTCCGATTAAGTCAATCGATCTTGATGACCGAATCAAAGACGAGGAAAAATATGTAGGGCTTCTGACTTGGGCATTTAAATATGAAACTCAAATCAAGCAAACATCGAATTCTGGAGCTGTCAAAGGGGTAATAGGCTAGCAGACAGTTTTGTGGGAATAAAGTTTCGATGAAGCCTTTAAGAAGCCAATGAGAAGGCTACAAGATGCCGCATCAGGAAGGTACCAGCATCAGGCAGGTGTGTGAATGCAGTGGCTTGGAGACAATCCACAGTGTTCGATTAAAGACATATGCTTAAATATCTAATATTTTGATACTAAAATCGGATTTACCGTGGATGCATCCCAAACCCTTTTAGAACACGCGCGACTTAATTTTTCCCTCTGGTCATATCTACTTCAGTTAAACTTCTAAAAGGTTGAGTAGTAGGAGGCAAATGCCTGCCTTTCTGGTGACCAGTTTATTGAATTAGAATTCTTAATGTCAAGATTGCATGCTTGGTCGACATTTCTTCGAAATCAAGGCAAAGGATTTTTCACGGTATCATGAACACTCTTCAGTTGGCATTGTTGTGTTCTAGATGGGCCCATTCATCTCTTGATCAAATACGTTGAGCATCATCAAAAACGGCTTGATGAAACAGTATTTATAAGAGCGCCCTTTGAGTCGACTTTTAGTGGCCCAAATAAACTTTATTCCGGTCGAATCTCCTCTATATCTCTTGGCCGTAGAAGATGATACAAAGTTGAGGATGCATTTAAAAACGCCTTGATTATCAAGAAGAGTTTGTAAATTGAAAGAATATCGGATCTGAGAAGTGATAACTTGTAGATCGTAATGAGACCAATATTCGAGATTGAACGAGGTTGCAATAGAAATATCGAGCATTCAAACTTTACAAAACACACCTCCAAGTTATCCTTTACTAATTTAAAGTTGTCTTCAAAGTGGTGCCTTGTAGCTGGACAGGACAAAAACTGAAAAAAAACAAACCAATCGTCGTGGCTCTTTGTTTCATACGTGCGACACATTTTCAATTGAGTTCAAAAAAATCGATAATTTTAATGAAATTTACATTCCGCATTTAATGTCAGCTAAACTAGGTAAAAACATACTGGGCTATGAATTCACGAACATCCTCAACACTTCCGACGACGCGTCAAACAGCAGCGCATGGATTCGATTTCGACGTGGGATTGGGGACGCCGCCTATATATTGAAACTCCGGAGCTGCCTTCTCAACGAATTTTTTGAGCGTTTTAGTCTTCCTCTTACAAAACACTCCTTTCGTCGTGTTATGGTTTATCATAGCCTACTTCTAGCCGTTACTATGATAGGGGTGATCCCAAGTACACCCTATGGAGGCTATCAACTCAATGGGATTCCGCTTTACAGTGGATTCTTTTTAACTGGTGCCCTGTCGCTACTAACACTATTTCCCCTTTCAACCCGAACTTACACTTGGATATCAATCAGTTTTATATCCATGGTTGGACTATACATCATCATTCATTTTGGGAGTGTATCAGTAACTCTCCCTATGCAGTATACCATAGTATCGCTCTTCAGTTTTATTGTTTACACACACCTCCCGGTTCCATTATCCTTCTCAACAGCTTTGCATCTGCTGCTCTACTTTGGATTGATGATGATGGATACTTTCAAAGTGTTTCAGAGACCTGCACTTCTTGAGACAATCAACAGACGACATCAAAGGCACATCATTTCAGAGTTCGGATTTTATCTCATGATCGCCACGACATTTCTGGCGATCTACCTCAAGATATTCCAGTCGCTTCGGTTTAGGGCATCGTTTTTGCGTATCTCTCAGGCGGTCCACCTGAACACTCAGCGGAAGAAAACGATGGCACAACAGTCGACGTGGATTAATGCTGTCATGCCGAAGAAGATACGCATGACGTACTGGAAGATGTTGAAGGAAAATAACAAAATTGGTAATTCGAATTGGGTCTTCTGTGAGACCTACGACCCAGTCTCAATACTCTTCTCCGAAATCTCTGGGTTCATGAAGCTTCTAGAAGATATGTCGGCTTCTAAAGTTCTACTTCTGTTGAACTCGCTCTTCTCTAAATTTGATTATCTCTGCCGAAATTGCGGTTGTGAAAGGATTGGAACTCTAGGTCCCATTTACTACTGTGTCAGTGGATGCCCGACTCCCCGCGTAGACCATGCTGAATGCTGTGCAAATCTCGCACTTCTGATGGTGGATTCCATCAAGGGATTCAAACAAGAATTCTCGAGTGAACTTACTCTTAAAGTGGCCATCCATACCGGTAGTGTCAACGGTGCCATAGTTGGAATGGATCGGTTTAGATTTGACATTTATTCCTATAGTGTTCGCTTTGCTCAGAAACTGCTGAAAACTTGCGCTTCCGGTCAGATTCATTTATCAAGCGATGTCAGACAGCTTCTTCCTGATTCCTTCAAGACCTTTGCTGGTAAAGGACTTACTGAAAAGCGAGGTATTCCTTCTTTCAGTGAAGGGATGAAGGTAGATGTGCAAATTCCTACCTTTTACCTAGATCTAGAATCAGAGAGGCTTCTTTCCGTGAGCAATTTCAACCATAGGAATGATCCAAAAGTTGTTTTTCATCTCGATAAAAACAAGCTTATTGATGAGAGTTCGGAAGCCAATAAGAAACGTGCTTCTAAGTTCAGGAAATCATCCACACTGCGGCACAGATTGCGAAATTTAAAGAAATCGGAGTATTGGAACATTCGAAATGAACCCTATAACAGAATCGAACGTCCACCGAATTCATCCATATGGAACAGGGATTCCCTTCATCGTCGAAAGTCAATAGGCATCCAGGAATATCTATTCGGCACTCCAGCTGAGAATCAAGAAGCAAACCCACAATATGTCGAAACAAAAGAGACGAATCTGATCGATAATGAAGTCATTGATGAGCTCCATTCCGATTCTAGGAACCTCGCATTCCTAATAAACTTTCAGTTGCTCAATCCTATTACCCTACACTTCAAGGATTCAACACTTGAAAGCAAGTTTAAGGCAAGACGCAATGATAGGAGAAGGTCAGTTTATATTGACTCTCTGAAGTTAGCTCCTGCTTTCGATATGGTGATACTCTTCATGTACATTATCATACTCAACGCGGCGTACACCGTGGCCGCTTCAACTGAATCAATGCAAGGAGTATTAATGTCAATCGGAGCATTCGCTGCAGTTATTTTGATTGCTTTTCCATGCGTTGGTTTGATAACATATGCTGTTTTCACTCGATCCTCTGTGAGCACTCGACCGCTAATCAGCGGCCTAATCAAGTTAGGTCGAACAAGAGTGTTTATTGAACTGATCTCCCTAGCGATTGGTCTTATTCCCACAATAGAGATGCTATGCTACCTATGGTTAACGCATCAGAGTGAAATCCTTCGTCCAAGAGATGATTTTTTCATGTCATTTGCACCAGCGATCATCCTCATTCACTGTCTTCCAGTAGATTCACATTATTTATTTCGAGCTATATCCGCTGGGATTTCGACTGGAATTTCCATTGTGTCCATGGTGCTGTTTGGCGAATCGGAGACACCTAATAGATATGAGTACGCTTGGTTTTATGATAACAGTGTATTTCAGCCGCAAAAACTTGCCTCTTTCATAGCCATGGTCTTGGCATGGCTAATGGTCGTTTTTATAGCGAGACTCAACGAATCTACAAGTCGAATGAGGTTCTATATGATGTTGCAGGCGGAGGAGGCGGCAGAAGTTTCAATCCGAGCCATAGAAGAATGCAATACTTTCATATACAACGTCATTCCGAGACATGTGGTGCGTTTATTGCTAGCAGAAGGAGCTCGGACACTCAACACCAATATTGTTAATCAAGCAACTCTCGTTCCCCAAGTTGGAGTTGCTTTCATTCGAATAGCAAATTTTTTCGATGAGTATTACCGGGAGGACTATCAAACAGGAAAGCAGGTGATTGAATTATTGAACCAGATCATTTGCCTTTTTGATCGACGCCTCCAGAAGACAGAGTTTCAGTGTGTGGAAAAATTGCGGACCTATAACGATTCTTACATGGTTGCAGCGGGTTTAGATCTAGAGCAGAGGGAGAAGACTTCTGATTCCACGAAACACCTTATAAAACTGCTAAAATTTTGCTATGGCCTATTTAGAATTATCAAAAAGTTCAACAATGGGTTCATCTTGGGAAGTGACAAGCAATTCCAGTTGGCGATTGGTATGGATCTGGGAACTGTTTGCGCTGGTTTGATAGGCTCAGAGCATCCATACTATCATTTGGTTGGTCAGCCTGCCGACGTTGCCTACGCGCTGCACTTGACTTCATCTCCGGGGAAGATTGTCGTCACAGAAAATATGAGAGCAGCTCTGATCTCGCGATTCCAATTTGAACGAGCCGAATTGGAGGATATACCGAAGACTGGGCAAGCGTATTATTACTGGATTTAGAGTGTGCTAATTTTAAATGTGTTAATGTGACGTGGATGAGTACATCTTAAGAGCGATTTGCCTAGGCATTTTGTTTGTTCATTTATTTTAATCTGCTGGATAAGAAATATGTGTAAACTGAAACGAATAACGTGACAAAAGCTTTGGGATTTACCTGGAGATTTCAAGATGTGAAACTGATAGAAAATACAAAGTATGGATTTAGAATCTCATCATACTTTTCGCTCTTCCTTTTATGAGTGGGATTCATCTTGATTTTACTGAGTGGCAGATGGTTTCCAACCTTTTTGATGACTAAATCGATGACAACATTTCGAATTCGCTCTTCACTGACTCAGGAATTTGAAGATCTTGAAGCGGATTCCCGTTAGCTTGGCAAATAGTTCTTCCCCTTCTCTGCATTGTAGCAAGCAGCCTTGCACAATTAGACACTGACTTTTCGGATTCAAATGACAAATTTTTGAAGACTTCGGTTTTCTCGTCCGAGTATTTCGCATTTCTTCATCCATAAATCTCACCCTCATTAGATTAAAAACGTGTACAATTAAGCTGATAACAGAGTCATTCTTGAAAAAAAAATGGAGGAAAACTCTTCATGGAAAGCAAACCGTGCAAAGATACTAGTAAAACCGAAAGATCTGGCCGTACACTACCAGGAACTGTTTAAGGCCAGAACCGCCGAAGAAATTAAAAATTATGATATTCCACCCTAGAAATCCCTCTATTTCACTGGAGGAGATTGAGACAGCTAAATTTGATTAAAGCTATAAAAAGTTCAGGCGAAAATGGAATTAGATCTGAGTCACTGAACTGAGACGCTCAGTATCGAAACGTCTGCCTTCCAAAAGTTGTCAATGACTTCTACAATGGGGACACCCCTATACTTCGAACCTGGATTGATGCTGAAGTTGTATCTACAAACGTAGAGGTTTGCAGACAGATCCTGCAAACTATAGAGCGATCTCCCTTCTAGATACACTGGGTAGGTTACATGCATCTATTCTGTGCCAACGTCTGAAACAACACCTTGCTGACTTAAACTCAAGAGTCCAATTTGGATTCTGCGAAGGAAGAGCCACTGAACAAGCTAGGCTTGGAGTAAGAACCCTCATACAGGAAGCCGTGCTCCAGAAGCAAAAAATGGTGCTAGTGTTTGTTGACCTGAAAAAGGCATTTGACTCGCTGTTTAACGCTGTAATAATCAATCGAATGACCGGTCCGGGCTGCTCTTGGCAAATGGTCCATTCGGTAAAGTCCTTGATGGACTCACCGATTGGGAAATTGAGGGGAACAAAGGGCTACTTTGTGACGCAATGTAACGTGAGACCAGGCTCAACAGAAGTACCACTTCATTTCAACATAACCTTCCAACTCATATTGGATAAAGCCCTCTTCTCACTCAATGTCAGTGCGGTTCAGATGACTGATCACTCGGGCAAGAGATGGCAGGTAAATCATTTAGAATACGCGGATGGCCTATGTCTTATTGCGCCAAGATGTCAGTTCAATAGAGCATCTGGCGATAACGATGCATAAATACGGAATGCAAATTGCAGAGGACAAGACCCTCTGGCTCTAAGTTGGTCCCGGCTAGGGTCATACGCCTCCCGAAGCAGCAGGAGTGCCATTCCGACGTGCCTCAAACTTCAAATATCTTGGCTCCATAATTCAAGACACCGCTGAGCCAAACAGAGCAATAAAAGCAAAACTAGTCAGGACAGAAACGTGGCTCAATACGTTTCAATAATACCCTGAAAGCAACTTTGGTGGGTATTTTTGTCGATCTTGCGGCCATTTGTGAACTATCAACTATTGCCTTGAGAGTAAAAGATAACAATCGACTGCAAAGAACTCAGAATAGGGCTCAAAGTATGATTCTTGGAATGTTCTCGCGGAGACAGAACTGTAGAATAACTGCGAAAGGAGCTGCCGATGGTTAGCTTGGCAAGTCTTATACGGGTAAGGAGGTTAGACCTACTGAAGAATTTGAAAGTGGACAAAGATAGGCTAGTACTCTCAATACTTGAAGGTAACTTTGAAAACGGGGAAACTAAGAAAGCCTCACATGGAAGGAATTGGATGCTTCAAGTAAATAAAGAAATATGTCAAGGAAAATCCGAATCATGGATGATTGATCCAAAGGGAAGCCTCGAAGGTCGAGATGATAGTTATACACCTTGACTAGTATAAGAAAGACAACAGAATATTGTCTGTTCTAATACAAACTGCCGCAGATGTTTCGTCACACCAAAGAAGATGCGAAGACATACAAGACAAGATCATGAAGAATAAGGACATACAACTGAAGAGATACTGGAGCGTAAGCTTATATGTTCTGTTGAAGACTGCCTTGAAAAATACAAGACTCAAGGGTGGCTAAAGAGACATAGCAGGGATTGTCACCCTTCGTTCAACATCACAGAAAATGCAAAGCCAACAGAAAGGAGAAAAGGATGAAGCGATGCAGTAGAGAAAGTAGAAGAAAAGAACATGATGGAGGAAAGATATAGAATGGAAGGCACAAAAAGCGACTACGAAGAAAAGAATATGCAGCAGGATGAACTAAACAACTGCTCTATCTCGGCTGCGAATAATGCTTACCCACACTTGGTCGCTACTAGAAAAGAATACCTGGACAAGGTAAAAAAGACGAGGACAACAAAGGCCTATTGGCCATAAACGACGGACGAGGTGCAGCAAAGAAGTGTAACTGAAGAATGAACTGTTACTGCACGACGAAGGCATGGGGGGGAAGGACCAGGGTGCCCAAGACGTCAATTTAACTGTTGCACAAACTCTTTGTATTTCTGTTGTACCCCCAATTAGTCCTTGGGACTTGCCCAATGGGTAGACATGATTAAAAAACCAAAGTATGAAATACCGACCGAGCTAGTCCGAGTTTCTATCACATTTTTGTGAACTAAGATAATATTATCATCAAATGGTCAGCCATACACTTCGCCATACACTTTCTATGCGTCAAAAAAGGAATGTGATTTCAAATCTTATTCTGTGAGGCAATTTTTGAACTTTCTCTGAAATGTTTCGTCAAAGTTTGCAGCCGCCAAAGGTCAGAGTGCTGCCACGTATACATCTCAACCAAGGCCAGGGCTCTTAAGTACCAAAAATTTTCAGAGTAACATTTGACATGGGTTGCATTTCATTTAGCTTTAGCCGTGTTCTTGTGGAAGATTGACGATGCCGTTAGTGAGACTGATTAATTAAGCACATGTGTGAATGCTTTCCTTACTTCTGTCTTGTTACTGCAAGCGGTGACATTTCCAATTCCTAATATGCTTCTTCTTCCTATCTAATGGCCATCTATTTTTATTATTCTGATAAAATTAAAGAATACAAGCTTCTTAGTAGACCTTCAGGCAACCTTTGAATACTGCTTTATCTTATCAACGTATTTAAAAACTTTTTGTTAGCACGGCTAGGTGAAGTGTTGACGTACATTGTGTTCATACCTCGGCCTTTGGTTAAGTCTTTAAAGGGCCTATCGGTTTGGTCGTTCATCTCTTCGGCGAGCTGAATCTAAAAATTGCCTGAAGGCAGTTTGGATATAAGTTGATGGCTATAACCTCAGGATGTCGATAGTCTAGACTTCTCTTCAATTTCGCTAGGACAATTTATCTAAATTGGAAGTCCGTGTAATCTGGTGTGCACTATTGTTCAGAGCTAATGACAAATTTAGTCTAAAATGACAAACTTTAAATTAATAAAATAAAGGATACCTCAGTGTTCATTGTCTTGTCTGATAAAATTTAACATTTTTAGGGTTCGCACTCCCAACTATTGGAAACAAGTTAAGTTGAAGCGTGTTAGGCAGAAACGTTATTGGTAGCGTCACCCCTGTATTAATCCTGGGATCGGATATTGTGACTGCCTAGCTCCAGATGACGCTAACGTTTTCTCCAAACAAATCATTTTCTCTAACTTCTTCAGAAGAAATTTCTTCTCATGGCTCCTCTAGTGTCGTCGGCCCTAGCAATGACCCATGCTGGTCTATTTTAGACAGTAAGGTAATCGTTCCCACTGCTGATGAAATCAGGCTTAGCCCAGTTACAAAAATCATTTGAATACAAAATGGTCCTATTTACCCCTGAATAGATTCCCATGATAATGAGAGGATTAGCTTTGATGGTGTTTAAAACTTGTTCGGCAGTCCTGCTGATGCTGATACCTTCTGCACTTCATTATACAATGTGAATACGAATAACGAATGAAATCTGGATAGGGTCAGCACTTTGATTTCATTACAATCAGTCCCTTTCTGAAGAGCAGCAGTTAGGCTCGTCGAATGCAACGAATTGGTAAGCGAATTAAGATGCCCGCTCTTAGTTTACATTCGAATCTCCAATATAAGCTAAATTGTATTCGTGCATATTTGTTGATAGAGTTACTTCTAGACTCCAAATAAATGAAACCACTTGACCCAATTGCGGTGCATGTGCTTTTACAATCAGTAAGTTGGGACAATGATGTCCATCCTTGCAAATTGGCCTGTAACATGATCTGTCAATCAGTAATCTCCTGTGGATCAGTAACCAGGCTTTTGCATTTTCAACCATGCTATCTGCTTAGGTAGAAAAGTCGAGCATGTTTAAGCCTCTTCCTTTTGTGCTACTAAAGGTCTTAGACTGTTTTGCCGCTTTCTCTGCTCAGGAGGCAGGCTTGGAGACGGTTTATTGTATCATTTGAGTTTATGGTCCATTTATGAAAGTGGAGAGTGTAACTTATGAAAACGGACCAAGGAAGAAAATCAAATGTTCTAACGCATACCACGTCTATTTAGGTTACTTTTCGTGACAAAGAACATGCCCAGGAATTAAGTAACCAGATGCATTGCAGTTTTCACACATAAGCAGAGTTGAACTGAAAGAGATCCAACCATCACCTTTATCGTGGCAGTGAAGTAGTATCAGGCTCTAGTAGGTGATTTGGATTAATAATAGCCATAAATGGATTTATCCACTACATTAAATCTAGCGTTCAGTACATCTGATCGATGTATTAACTGCTAGTCCAAAGGTTTCGTCTGTTGCGGGGTATAATATACGAAGCCAAGTGATGTTTGGGAATGGACACAACTTGATAAACGCTAGATTCCTTCCTCAAAGATTGACTTCTTCGCATTCTTTTCCATCTTTTCTGCACCAACTGGGAAAAGTAGCCTGTTTAGCTGCTGCTTCCACCAGAACCCGACAGCATTTCAAATGCTCACATCGATTCCCTACACTTTGGAACGAAGCTGACCAGAGTGAAACAGCCTTTCATTTTGCCTTTCTTACGCGCACTAAAAATCTTATTGCCTTTTAAAATATTAAAACCGTTTTCAAGAAACCAACTGCTAATCCAATATACTGTAGGGCTTTTAAGCCCCTCCTCCCCCAAAACATGCCTAGCGACCTACAGGCCCATTTTTCGTAATTTTGTATCTATTATTATCTAATATTATCTAATATTATTCTAGTGCCTATTCTGAGTAAAATAATTCGCTTACCCAGCTCAAAAGGAAGGTTGATGATTTAAAACTGCCAGGAAAAGTTTGTCCCAACAAATGCCGTTCTATAAGATCTCTACGAAAACTAAAAATCAACACATTGAGGTCTTTGAACAATTTTTACGCAGCTGCTGAACCTCCTGGATGCGTTTGACCGGATATAGAAATACGTGATCATTTTTCAAAGTTAATGTAAGATTGATCGTAACAGAGGCATCGACCCCTAACAATAACAGACAGAAAGCATTTATTTACCGCGACTCCAACTGTTTATGGTCTTGTCCACGTGATCCTTTGCACATAAACACAGTGAACGCTGTCAAGCGACTTTTGATCAATCTCCCAACAGCGTTGACTAAAAGCCATAATGTAACTCTGACTTGCAGTAGCTACATCCAAGGCTACATCCAATCAATTGTACGCCCCATTGTCAAAGCTTTCGGCTAGTAGTTTATCTTGTTGTGTTATACTGCTTGGGTGAACTCCCCAAGTGCGCGGGCATGACATCCATTTATGCGTTTGTTCCGTTGTATGACATACTGGCACAAATCCAGTGACTAGAATGAAAACTTACAATGATTAAATATTAATCCACCAAGGGACAGTTATATAAGAGAAAGGAAGTGGTCAGTTTTACTGGAACCCTGATTTTATTAGGGTCGGATGGCGCCTACAGTGTGAGTACTGGCTGTATCTTTTTTTATTTATAAATAACCGTTTGTAGGTGCTGGGAAATTCTACCCTTTCACGCTGATAACTCTTACTCTATTCAGTCATTTAACCCTTGTGTTTAGATCATTCTGCGGTGGTCCCTAGACCACTCCAATCTCTATACACTGGCTCTCGAGATTATGCCTAGCCATCCACATAATATGACTCAAATTTCTAATGTCCGATATCATAGCGCCTCCAAGGCTAATGGGTAATATTAACTGGTTCCCAGGTCCTGGCTTGATCATTCAGATCTTCCTGAGGGACATGATTTCCCTATTAGTGCTACCTCTAACCATTTTGGATCCTTCTGAGTGTTCAATTACCGTCAGATCACATCGCTTGAAATCATGCATTGTCAAAGTCTCAGAAACCCAATAAATGGGTTTATTAATTCTTTGATTTTATTAAGTAAATGCAAAAATTTTTATAAAATAGTCACTTACATATATTGATAGTAATAAAAGTCCCGGGTACTTACCTAGGGAGCTCACGCTCTTAACGAGGAAGCCCTTACCCTTGGCGGTTCTGCTAGCAATCACCTTCAGATCCTCCCTTTGGAAGAATGGATATTAATCTTCAAGTCTTGCAAAAGACTTGCAAAAGGATTTATATCTTGGCAATTTTCTTTTTGGTAAGCATTTAACTATACTCAGTACATTTTTTTCTCTATGGCAAACAATTGTACCCAGTTCGAGCCTTCCATGTTCAGACGATCTAAGCCACCCTTAAGATATGAAGTAGCTACCTGAGCACCCTTACCTTTATGCGCTTGAAAAAATACTCATCAAAGTTAGCTTCTCAGTGATTTCTTTCAAAAGAGTTCTCATGTTCGTGACAGGAGGAAAACTAGATTAGTCAGGATTTCATAAATATTTTCATGCCCTTTTCGACTATTTGAGAGCTTTTTCGTGGTGATGTTGTGCTTGATGTGAACATACCAAGTAGTTAAACTCTCAAATTTTGGATCACCTCTTTTAACGTTTCATGTTGAGTTTCTACTTTTGATTTTCGACTAGGGAACTCATCAACATTTATTGTGGCGAGTTCAAATTCTTATAGGCTTCTGAGTTATGAGGAATTGGATTGTTTTCGTGTATGGTGGGCAAGTAAGTAGAGTAGTCGACTTAAGAGGTGATTGCGTATCTTTTTGAAGGTCTCTATCTTGTGACTTAAAATTGATACACTCTGCATACATTGCCATATTTTTTTATTGGAAGTACAATTTCACAAAATAGGAGAAATATCTAAGAAATTTCCGATGGAACTTAACTTAACAGAGCTAAAAGTCTATTCACAATTCTGGTGGAGGATGCTAAATGCCCTCCGAAACTTGAGTAAGCCACTAGCCTTTTAAGCACCGAAATTCAAGGAAATTATGTCTAGAATTCGGGTCCACTTTTAGGCTTAAGTCAACCGGGAGACTTCTAGTGCAATTTGATCACCTAAACTAAAGGCTCCATAAAAAGCAAGAAAAGCAGGTACATCTGATACTTGATCAGGAGAAAATCGAAATTTTTGGCCAAAGCTAGGTACGCGATTCCCCAAATTCTACAACATTGAAGGTCATGTATCTTTTGCCCAATTAGTGTCAATGTCTGCAAGCTGTAATTATGCGGATTCTCTGATGAATGTGCTACTGACTAATCGACCAACTGCGTATACCATCAGCCTATTTATATCAACAATCACATGCAGGGGCACACGATTTACCGAACTAGCCCTCCACTAAAGATTGAATTATAGAAAAGTTAGCAATGTATGTTAAATCATCATTTATAACGCGAAAGGGACTGACATGAGGAGTTTAAGACTGTCAAAGCGTGTGAAAAAGAAAGCAAAAAAGACCTTCAGTCTGTAGAACTCAACTGCATCTGCGCGTGCTATAAAAGTAAACTGTAATCTTCTGCCCCAACGGTTCAAAAATCCTATCGTTGCGGAAATTGCCTCAAAATAACTGGATACTATTTCTAATAAAAGGCTAGTTTATGTTGAAAAAATCAGCTGTTCTTGGCGTCCTACAAAAACATATTTCGGAAAATTGTTTACAATTTACGTGGAACAAGGTGTTTGGTCCGAGATATCAATCAGTAGCGGAACGTGCCTATCAAAACAACAGAAATAGTGCCGTCTGGAAAATCCGCTGAAGCGCCATTTACACGCGGCCTGTTTGTCCATCTTTTTTTTTCAACAACTACATCGATCCCACCGATCTCTCAGGCCTAGTGCCCTTTAAAATCAAGAACCTCACATCGCTGCTTCTCTTCGACGATGAAGCAAAAACGTTGGCATCGGTACTCAAGCAGATGACAAATGAATGATTAAACCATTTCATCTTCGACCGGAGCATCTGAAAACTTTTTCTTAAACACGACGAAATGGCTCTTTTTGGGTTATATTCTCACTGGGCCAAGGCTTACGATGAGAATGAGTGAAGTATTCTTGTGGGAAGCCTAGCCAGCAACGTTAAACGAAAAGCGTCTGGCATCTGAGTGACTCCTCATCAAAAGAAGAGCATATTCAGTCTTGCAATTTTGAAAAATCAGACAAGACGCGATCAAGACTTTGGTAGAGTTAGTTTGTTTTATTGGAAAACCCCACTAGGACTCTTCGTTTTCCATCAGCCGCAAAGCCGATCCTCAAACAATAATGAAATCCGGATCACGCAGACATTTTCCCTATAGGAGGAATCCCAACGAATCCAAAGTCCCTAAATGTATCAAATTCGATAAAGTAAAAGAATCTCATTTCCATATTTTCAAAGCCACGGGCAACAAGGATCCCGCGAAATCTCTTGAAAGAGCCCTAATGGGCCTCGACCATTGCAATATCTCGGACTACGAGAAGGGTAGCAAAATGAGCAGTGATGATAGCAACCACCGCTGTAAATGGCGTGGCTGGTCGCCTTCTCCAGCATTCCTCCATTGATAAGAGAATGAAAATGCATAACTCCTAACTAGAACAAATGAAATGATTTAATAAGTGAGTCAGTAACTATCCGTTGGTTAGCGGGAGCCACATTGAAAGACAAAGTAGCGTCATGTCTTTGCAATATGAACTGATATTACCTGAAGAGCTCTTCTGTGTTTCTGTTGTTTCAGACGTCCTGGTTTGAACAAGTTGGGGTCAATTGTCACAAACACATAGGAAAGAGGTAACGTCTAAACAGACAGACTGCTTGTCTGTGATATCGGAAAATGATCAAAATAGTTGGAAATTTTCTAATATTCGGAATTCAGGGCTATTCCATCACATCAGAATAGAACATGAATACCTTCGCCAAGATTAGTTCCTCAGATATAACCTTTAGAAAAGAAGGGTCGAATGAATCAAAAATTAAGCTGCTGCCTCAATCATCTGCGCTAGTTACCGCTCGAGGACTTGTAAAGATTTGAGGTGCTGTTAGCTTATGTACCTATATTGTCACTCAAATGAATTGTTGGAGAGTGAAGAAGGAAAACGATACAATTAAAATTTTGTTGCACAAGGATCACTTGAAACTCCATACATTGCTGATTAATATTACCCTATTTTAATAGATTAGTTTATTAGTTGGATGTCTTTTTCTGAACCAGACATGGTGAATCATAAATCGTAATACAGAGCTTGGGAACCGGCTGAACTGGCGCGCTTAAATTTGGAAATGTGGAGTTATTAAGGTTGATCTAACCAAACTCTCAACACCTTCACCAAAAATCCAAAAGCAAACCTTCTCCATGGCGATAAGGAAGGAGAAAGTGGCTATCAATCAATCAGATCCTTTTGGTTGCCTGAAAGTGACAAACAGATCGTTGTCTCTCCAACCCCTTTGTCTTTTCTCAAAAAGAGATATGAAAGCCAGAGATTTTCAACAATGGGAGTACTAATTACTTGCAGATGGGAAGAAACTCAAAATGGTTCCGGATAAGGAGGAGATGGCCAGCCAGATACCCATTCAAAACTTATCAATTTTTCGATCAACAAAGAAGAATTACATACAAAGACAAGGATTTCATCCTTATCTTATACGTGACCATTTGATTTAGCTTAATAAAACTTCATTGTGGTTCACAAAAGGATAAACCCTGTACAATTCAATCATCAATACTGTTCTCGAATATAAAGTATTGCTCTAGATATACACTTCAACGTGACTGTAAAACGGAAGAATCTATTCATTGAAAGATCGCACTGACTTTCTGCGTGTTCGTTACTTTTTCAATTTCACTTTTATACCTCCGCATTTTTTCGATATTACCACGAACATTTCATCATCCAACCCTTGGACCTAGTGTCTCCTCCTATGGAAGACTACTCTCTTTGTTGCTTCCTTTCAAGTGATAAAGCGAGACGTAAAAAATGGACATTTGCTATCCGCTCGTACCTATCCGACGGCCTCGACACAGTGCTTCATTACATGAAGAGATGGGAATGAGTTATTCCCAAAAGAATGGGAGACCATTCGGTTATTTGCATTCGGTTAAATCAAACACCCTAGCGACTGATCCTCTGGTATATATTATCTTATGAATGTCTTTGCTATTTCAGACGGATAGGAGACTTGAGTGTGTGACTATTCTTTTAATTCCAAGGACTAGTACTTGACTCATGCAGGAGAAATCCACAAATTGACCAGCTCCGGCTCTCGCATCGCATACGAGATTCATTGGGCTGGTGTTGGATGAAGTTAGGATTGTTTAGGATTGCTGAACTGACCCATGTTAGATTAGAACGAATTTAACGTCTTTTTAGTGGTAATGTTTCATTTAAAAACCCATAGCAGTGCCACGGCTGGTGCCAGCGCCCTAAGTTTAGAAAGAAACTCTCCTTTAGTGGACACTCCTAGTGGTAAATGCTCCCTTATTAATTATCAAAAAGCCAAGGTAAAAACCTTCATTCTGTAAAGCATAGTGGTCGATCCGGTCACAAAAACTGAGCTGGTTTTAGGGGCCTCAACAATTCCCTCTTGAAAGTGAGGAGAGAGCAGAAGATTTAAATGACTACACTTAAACATGCCAAAATATTCGACCATTTTCAACCATAGGGTCACCACAGCTCATAATAACTGCTTGGTCGACTGGTTTACTGCACCAAAGGTTATTAAAGAATGCATCTGAACCCACTTTCGCTTTTCTAAAGGTGGTGGCCGTTAAGAGGGTTATTAAGATATTAGCAGCGCCAATGTAGTAAATAGGTCACTTACTTATTTTTCGAGGGAGAGACGCAAGTGAGGGGTCCACAGTTAAAACGAGGCTAGAGGCCTTGTAATATGCTATTCAGAGCGTATATGCCTGATGGAAGATGATAAACACAAATTTGGACATTTTAAACTCAAATAGGCATCTGGTGTGTGACGACCTCCACTCCAGCACGTTCACCCTTCGAGCCCACAGTTAGCCTTAGTTGAACTGATCATTGCAGAAATGGCCCTGTTTCAAGGGGTCACAAGCACTGCAACAGCATTTCCAGTACTTCGTATATTAGTTGTTGAATCAGTCCTAATACCAAGGTCACTTGGTGGCATTACCTATGATTGGTGGCTCTTTTGCTTCGCACTGCACCAACTTTTTGTGGAGCAAATCTGCGGCTAAAACAGAACATCTCATCTTCACACTGACCAAATTACATAAATTGATGGTCCGATTCGCGCAGTTCAGAAAGCACATAATCGAAACTTCTAGGAACAAGTTATAATAACCAAAACGGACTTAGAGTAGGCCCCAAGTATACTGGAAAATATGGGCAGATGAAGGGGGGAAACCAGGAGCGGAGCATCATAAAACTGACTGATTGAAGAATCTTTTGAAAACATTAATAGCGTCTACCGATTCCGAACTGACAACACCGAGAACTCAATATTGTGTGGCAAAACCGTAATTTTAGCTTCACTGGTAGCAAATACCTTGAAGACAACAAGGTGATGTACTAGCCCGAAAGCTAGGTTGAGTTAGCTGAATTCACAAACCGACTACCGATCAAGCGATGAAAGTTCTGACTCGCACAATCACAACCATGCTGTGGACCGAAGCACACTGATAAACTAAAATTTCAATAATCAGACAGCGTGGCAACTACGGATGTCAAGATATCGGAAGGGAACAGATTAGAAATGCATTGAACACACCGCATTAGTAAAAATTACCACGTATTTAAAACGTGTTGACGAATTTAGAGCCTACAACCCTACTTTAGCTCGCATACTCATTCGGAAAATCAAGAGCAAAGAAGCCTATAGTATAGAAGACAAGATGGATGTTTTGTTTGAATCGAGCTATAAAAAATAGTATAGATTAGGGAGGCAAACATAAGGCTGGTTTACAGCATAAGACGAGAAGACAAGGTGAAAATGTGGGAGAGAAGGAAAGATGGAGGAACAAAGGTCACCAATGTCACGCTTGATTTTGCGTCGAGTTGGCTGCAGGAGCACGTTCAGAGGGATCGATCTCTTGAACTTGCTGTGCCTCCGTCATTTTTTTGGCTAAACTGCTTCCACGACGCTGCATTTCCTGCATCCATGGAGGAATGCCGGCAGCAGTCAACTTATCCCTTGCGGCCTTCTTTTTCAGGGCTGTCTCCCTCATCCACTCCGGAGCATCGGCTCCCTCGGTTTCGATTAACCGCTCCCATCGTCGCTCCACGTCCTTTGAGCGTTCGTTCTCTAATTTGCGTCGAAGAATTTCCTGCTTCCAAGTGGGGCTCTGTGACTGTTGTTCAGCCGTAGTCATGACGTTAAAGGCTGACAGGAGACCTCAGGACGCAACCGTAGGCGAGCAAAAGACCAAATTAAAGCCCCGTTTGCATACGCATTTCTCGTCCAGCATGCGTGCACCTGGTAGGGACCAATCAGAATATGCTTCATTGCCATTGGCTTACCAATAAGACGGTAGCCCTCAGCCAATCAAGCAGCGCCGACGTCAGTGTTCATTAATGCGCGACTGAGTAATTCCCTTTGAAGCTTCCCCTAAAAATTGGTTATCGACTTATTCGCTTTGTTTTCGTGCTCGAGCTTCAAATAGCCATGGTTTTGGAATTTCTAAAAATTGCCACAGAGTCTTCTCGAGTCACAAAAGCTTCTAACCAGTTAGACCTAAAGGAAATCGCTAATGGATTAAAAAGGTGTTCGATTGGCCAATTTTTAGATCAATTTTTAAGCTGAATCTCAGAAACCATTAAGATACTATGAGGACGGCTTTGTGAGATATAGTTTATGTGATAGTATATGGAATAAACACATTATTTTTTTAACTTAGAGCCAGTTTACATCGTTCACCTGATGAGACCTCATTGAGCCAGATCTACACAAGTGAATGAACTTTGATTACCGATATTCAAATAAAAACTTGATTCGTCATCGATTTTCAAACTGAACTACTAGTAATAGTGGTAAAATAACCAAGCACTATGAGATATCAAATGAGTAGATAATCATGCCAGTAAATACCATCTCTAAACTTGCATTGTCTCTATCGGTGACTTATCAAAGGATGTTATAAATAAGCGATATGCTTCGGATCGAATAATCGGATTCTGATCTTCTCACACTAACTCCCATACAAGAGGTGAGACAGAACGCAGAAGATTTAATGATAGGTTCCGATCTAACTGCCTTTATTGAGGCAGTCAGAACGACCATTCTCCCAAAAAGCAGAAACTTGAGCTCAAATATGCCAGAATAATGCCAAAAATTTGGTAATAAATAAACATATATGTTTACTGCTATGTAAGGTCCAAATGAGCGATCCACAGTCGAAAAGATACCAAGTATCATAACCTTATTAGACTTTCCTACTCAAAGGTTTCTTGGCCGGTGGCCTCACTGGGAAAGTTAGATTACCCAATTTAGTGGCTGATGCTAATATCTGCTAGACTTCTCCATTACCATAAGATTTTCCATAGATCAGCAAGACGTTGGCTGTATTTACGTTAATGCCCCAAGGCTAATCGCAGCATGATTTTTATGTTTATACCGTTATACTCGTTTAGCCCATTCTAACTTTTCCCAATCCTTAAATTTTGCTCTGCTGTGGCAATCACAAACCAGAATTCCTCGTATTTGAAAAACAATACCTAGAAGGCTTGAATCATCGTTGCGGGAATTTTTTCAACTTTTGCCGTGGAGAGGCAACATGGCCAGGTTGGCATTTGAGCCCACCAGTTTCAGAAAAGATGAATACTTTTTGTTCTGTTGGCTCGAATCATTCAAAAAAAGTGCAAATAGAAAATATGATGAATGATTTAGGTAATGATTGGCAGCCGAGCCGCCGTCCCACCCTGCCTCTCCTAAACACAACCATTCTGCTCCTAGATACCGTCGATTTCGATGGGCTGCTTTTCAGCCCCATCGCCTCTAACCCTCTATCTGGCTAACTGCTTATTCCTCTAGTTCGACGCTCAGTGGATTGACATTGCATTCAGTTGTCTTCCCTTTAGTAGGTCTTTAGGCAATAATCCTCAAAGCGTTTCCCTCGAGTTACCAGTCCTCAAATAGGTTGATGTGATCCCAAAAACTTGTGTTCTTTCATTTGCTTTCTCATCGGTAAGATCTCGTGGAGTCTCCGAAAAATAAATTCAATTAGATGTTTTCAAGGATTCTGATGTCGACTAATATTATCCCACTTGGAAGACTAAACTTGCTTTATTAAAATGACTTTTCACCTTTTTTTGTTTTACTAATTATGATGTAAGCAGCGAAAATAGTGGAATAACTATTTCAGCTTCATTTACCACTGACAGATCTAATATCTATAAATTAAAAGGCCTTGATATACGTTAATAAAATATTTAAATTTTTCTCTGGAATATTAATTAGCCTTTACATGAAAAAAGATAAAACATAGTACTAATTTAACTAATTTGGCTCAGGTCCAAACCTGATGATTGCTTTCACTCAAAATCCGTAGGAGCCTTTTAGAGTGGAAACGCAACGGCTGAGGTCCGTGGGAGTTCACCTGGGAGCTTCTCGAGAAAGAGACTGAACTGAATATGCGGTGTCTTAATTACCCTTTTCCTTTTCGAATTTGATGGCTCACTTATCTAACGCTAAAGTCAAGGCTGTCTGAAGAGGAAAGCTGTAGGTCAGTTTTATTTAATAGTGCCATAAATGGTCAGAGGAAATGAATGACACGACTAAACGCGCATTCTTTACCGTAATAAAGTCTTGAAAGGCAGCCATAGCGGCGTTATCAGGGTCATATGTTTAATTATGACTTCCGAGGTTAGCTGTCATGAGTAGGTTCCTCTATTACTCACTTTCCTGTTCTTCGTTGACATTTGAATTAACCAAGTAGTCTAAGTATATCGTCGTTTTGCTCCTACTAATGGTAACTGCATCAGTATGCGAATACTACCGTATGTATAAAAATATCATTGAAATATCAATTCCTCAGTCACAAGGATATTCCGCAATGTGGACGGCTCGTCTTACTGCCCACAGCGATGGCACAAATGTTCCCGCATTAAGTCTTGTTTTATATTTGTTAGAGAAATATTGACTGAAAGCAGATTAGGAGTGAACCATTGCGGAAAAAGGGATCAAAATGTTTATGATTGTGCAGATTACGAATCGGAAAGAAAGAGGATTTTTGTGAAATTTTGACTTTTTCAGGATCGCATGTATCCCATAAGTTATGGTACACGTTTATTAAGCAATTTCCGGTCCGATTGCCATGATATGATTTTGGAATTGTGGGATCCAGCCCTTACGATCTTTTGATGGTGTGCGACAAAGTAAATCACCTCCGATTTTATTCTTGATTAAAAAATCACATGTTGATCATTCATTTTGTTCCAGTCCAGAATGAAACTGACCCGGCGGAAATGACTCCAAACGTGAGCACCAAAGCAATCCCCTTTATTGGGTCAGTTAAATGCTTTCAAGGAAGAATAGTGCTGACTGCAGGCTGTTATTTTTGAGCAAAAAAGTCACGAGTTGACAGACCGATCAGTTTACATAATATGCTATCAAGATTTCCCCTAATATAGGGATGTTCGTCTTCTCTTTCTGGTTAAGATGGCATTGAACGGTAGAAATTAATGCCAAGACTAATTTTTCTGTCTTTTTAAGTAAATATGGTGCCTCTAAACACTCTCATTCGGCTTTTCAATGCCAGTATTCCATCATCGCCTTCAAATACTGCTAGATTATCGAAATTGGACTTCACACTGACTCATGGGAATCCTTTCAAAAAGGGTTGCAGTAGCTAATAATGGATCTAAAACGAGCCAATAAAAGGAAACGATACTTGAGGAAGAAAACACGACTTTTATTTGGTGACTTCCTCCTCCCCCACTATTTTCGACTTTATAAGTCCAATTTTAAGATATTCTGTTCCTGTCCCCGCGATCTTCGTGACCCTTCAGTGGATCATTGTGGCTGTTAGTTCTGCTCTTTATTACAAATTTGTGTTGACTGATCATTTTTACCAGAGAAGGGGAGGTCCTACATTTCAGCTGCAAAAGCTGCGAGTGTACAATGCTTTGTTTTGAAATAAAAGCTCAAGAAGCCATTTGTTAAAGCCTTAAGTTTTGCAATGTTCAGTAGTTTCAATCTAAATTTATCAAGTTACTTTGTTAATGAAACGCAGAAAATTATGAGATAATCATGTTTAGGGGAACATCATACAAAAGGATGAAAAGTGGATGAGATGCATCTTTAAATGGAAGGGTTATTTAGAACTAGATTGCAATCACCGCTCACAAAACTGTGCTTGAAATGGTAGTTAAAATATTGTCCTTTTGTTCGGTCCAGTTTAAGGGGGTGAGTTTACATAAACTTGATTCAGAATGTTAGTATGTGCTAATGTTTATCCTGATGAACTGTTAACGCTAATCTCTGACCCACTCACTAGGAATCTGGCGGTAACAACCGTTCAAGCTCCTCGATTTAACATGTCGTGTAAATTCGTGAAAACAATGAAATAACCTGTCAGAATGACCATCAGTGCTGGTTCTACGCAGTTCCACGAAGGGTAGTGCCATTGATAGAATCACGATTGACTGCTTCTGCCTTCAATAAAGCCACTGCTACTTCCACGACTATTAGAGAGATCTCTACTAACTGAAAACGGTAGAGGGGTAGCGTTTTCCTTTTCTAAAGTTGAAGCAGTCTGGACTGCCAGTGAGATTTACTCTGTCAATGAAAAAATTCATTCAGTGACGAAATCTGTTCATGACATATGGCACCTCAGGATTTCAAGGTAGTATCGGGGATGGCAGATTTTTTAAATGCCATTACCATTTTACTTGAAGTGTACAATAAAAATATGTTAGGCATTTACTTATTTCTTATTTCTTTATTTCAGGAGAAATAACTTCAAAAATTCCAATCATAGGTAGTGGAGATAAAGGAAAACCATCGTAATATCACCGGAATTGGATGATTGCTCTCATAAACCTTTTTTCATCCCCTTCTCTTCTACAATTCCTAGCCTTCTTATTCAGCAACCGAACTCATCTTCACTACCGGTGTTGCTCCGACCAAGAGGGCCTCTTGTGACTGTTCCATTGTTGACTACCACATGACTAACGCTAGTAGTCATTTAGATCAAATCGCATTCTTTTGAGATTACCAGAATGCACCTAAATGCATGTGCATTACCAACCAAGTTGAGTGCCATGGCTTAGTTTTTCGCTCTCGGGGTTCCGGACGTCAACGCTTCAAAATGACCCTGATTGCGGTTACTAATACTGATGAACCTATAGATAGGAGTCCTCCTTATCTAATATATTCTACATCTGGTAAACTTTTATTGAGATTAAGTCCCTATATTTCAAGTAAAATCTCTCTAGAGATACCATTAATTAGACACCTGCTCAGGATTTCCAGCAACTTCAAGAAATATGGCCCGTTGGAACCATCTTGCCTAACGTAGATAAACGCAAACAGATTCAGTAAACTTCTGAGATCGTAGTTCTAATGACTTGACCGGATGACCGATTCCAACACAAATCGATGGATAACACAGTATGAAACCCATCACATTTAATTACCTATATTCTTATGACCCCCGCAGGTTTCCATCTACCTCTCATGTCTAAATTTATTGTAATTTTCAATTTTGTTGCCAATAGTGGTGGAAAATAAATTAGCCATCAAAAAATCTTATATATTTTCACTATGTAATTCTTTGGGGGTTCGAATAGAAACAGATCACTTGAATATTCTGGACTGCCACTTCAATTAAAATTAATCAGCCAATCAGGTGGGAGGTGTCAGTTGCAGATTGTGTTAGCTAAAAAGAGGTGCTGCATACAACACTAAAATCACCACATTCGAGAGGGTATTGCCGTTTTCTAAACATATCTTTTCTATAAGTTCTAGAAGATTACGCCAATTTACATGTCTGAACACGAAAATGATCACATTAAAAATGACCTACTCTCGTTTCGTTTCTCTTCTTTTAAACAAAAGACTCATTATTGCATATTCTCAGCATTTGAGACACGAACGCAATTCTACTGGCAACAATGGTTAATTCCAACTCCAAAGTGCGATTTTGTTGGCAAATTTGGCAGAAACCTATTTAAGGATGGGGCAGCATAAACTGCCATAAGGTTATAAAGAAGTTAAAAAAATCACGTAAAATAGTGGGAAAATAAGCATCGGGAATCAGATTGATTCAGCAAATCATATTTTTTTCAGATTTTTGGTCTCATGGACATCCCGAAGAGCATCAAATCCACTTTATTATGGTTGTTGCACTTCCTAGACTGAATAACATTTTGGTTGGTATTTATGATACGGGAAGAGATTAATATGAAACATTAACAGAACTAAATAGCTACGGCTGTTTGCATCGGTATTTGTAACAGCTAAGTTTAAGAGGTATCATTTGTGATTCTTATCGGTGGGAAACGGACTTGGAATTAATCATTTGCGATAGAGCATTGTGGGGTTCAGTATTATTAAGGCAACCACGACCAAATTCCAATAATCACGACAAAAAAAATTTAGGATTCAACTTTCACGTAATTGCATGTTAACAAGGTACATAGATACACCAGAAACTACCGTTACTGTTTTCAAAACGGCTTTACCACCTGATTTCCCTCTTAGCCTGTCCTAATTGTGACTAAGACTTCCAGCCAGTAAAAATCTGCTCGAACGGCTTTTACACTGTTCAGTCTTGATTAAAGATAGGAGGTTAGGTATTTTATGAAATAGCCTGTATGCGAGGGTTCGCTGCAGAAACGGCAAGGCTCAGTGTTGTAAAAAAGATCACTGCAAAACATGCTCAGTGAATTCTAAATAAAAATGCCGCGTCTTTGGACATGTTGAAGACTACAAACGAGATCATTAGCTTGGACCTTGCATCCTTAACATTATTTCTATTGCCTTGGTAATTAACATCCAGTATTAAAACATTGCCCTAAAGAAACTTCCAAAAAAGCTTTGGCGGACCTCGACCTGGGAGAATAGGCGTTAAGTAATACTATGAGGAGAACTACCAGTTAATGACAAAAAAACCCAAACCAGCGAAACACAGCACGTACTATCGAGACGAAAATAGATTACAATATATAATGGAAAAAGGGCAAATATTCCGAGTTCCTCCTACCTTCCATCCAAAATCCTAAACGGTGTGATCTATCCAACTCCTGTCTCATTAGTGGCCATGTATACAGATTTCAAATAAATGGGTTGCTAATTGAATGAACGTGAGTACTGAAGACCTGAAGAAAGACGATGAACTAAACGATTCGGTGCCTCGAGAAAGTACCAAGGGTTGAGATAAAATAGCAAGCACATAGAAAGCTGGAAGCGTATGGAAGATTCGAGATCCAAATAAATATTCAAGTTCAGGAGGTGACCACTAAGATTGGTGAGATCGAATTCGAATATCCAGATGACTAGCAAAGGGAAAAGTTAGATAAAAACGAGTCTTTCTTGATGTATCTAGCCATCATGCACTTTTAAAATTAATTACGGATCGCTGGGCTCAAATAACAACCTTATTACTACTTCTTTCATAATACATATAATATATGTCAGCAACTATACTGCCACTGTTCCATTGATGAAAGTTTACGTTATCCCGTGAATTCTAAGTAGCTAGATGGACGAAAGCAATCGAACACACAAGCCTTTAAAAGAGGGCTTGCTCAATAGCAAGTTATTATTATCTGGTACATGGATCTGTTTCCAAAAGTCTCTTCATCTTTTCCACAGCCCTTCTTGTCCTCTCCCTTCTACAGGCTCGCACAGTCTTTACAACGATCGAAGCTTCCATATAGAGAGGTCCCAATTCATCTGCAGATTTCTTTAACATTTCCTCCGCGTCAAAACACCAGTAAACTAGCAGTGTTATTACAAATAGTCCGAACAGCACGCCCAGAAATACCCCAGAAAAGATCCACACTCTTGCTGCTTCTGGTAGGCCTTCAACCCACCGACCAAGAGGTTCATGTGCCTCTGTAAAGAAGTCTTGAAGCAGAATTCGATTACGACCTACACGAGGACAAACAAGCTCGATCCAGTCTCCACCTTCACCTCGTTGGTCACCGTAGAGAGGTGTGTTGTGAAAATCCGGACAGGGGAGGCAGTACGGTTGCCCTAGCATTTCAGTATAAGAGCCAGTAGGACAGGGTCGACAGATCACTGAATTCTCGTCGTTCGGCCACATCAAGGTTGCAGGATACTCCTGGTTGGGGTCTATGTTTCCATCATCAATTCTAATTCTGTGATCCGGTGGGGGAGGCATTGTGATTGCTAGTTCCGCAGCGGATCCGGTTGGGCAGATATCTAATATGAGATGAGGACAGATGTCACTAAATATTGATAAATGGATGAGAAGGTGAAGTGATTCCTGAACGTGACGCGAATTCCTGAGTTACCTCAAACATTGTATTTCTACAGTTTTTAATTAACGCTCTAGTTATTTCTAGTTAAAACTGGGTCAGAGGGGAATGATTTGACTCTTCGATGGAATCCCGACTTCGCTCATTGATACATTAACCATAAATCGTGCTATTGGGGCTGACATTCAGATAGCAGCCCAGGTTCCGCAATTGAAGAACCCTGAACTCTGAAGATTTGATGAGGAAAATCCCCCCAAGATAAATGATCCTGTCTTAGAAAATCAGTAATAAATCAGTGAAAAGATCTTAGAGAGCCTACCACATTCCGATTTTCCGCCTTTACTCAGTTTTCCAGAGACACCCAAGCATATTTTAACGATCCGATGCTGAATGTCCATTTGAAGTTCGATTGCTGATCGCGGGATTTTACCGAAACCCACTGACAATATCCTCCCTTTTGATAGCTCTACGGTGCCTTCTATCCTCGAAACTGTCTAAAAACCTTCAGTTCTCATAAGGAATGAGCCAAACCTGATTAATTTGTCCATCCACGTCAGTAGCATTCACTCCCAAAAAGAAACCCATCTCTACACTGTGCATTGTACTGAAATCGATTGAGTAGACACTTTGGTATCGGCCGGTATGGATGTAACATTCGAAGAAGTCCAAACTGACGCCAATGCAATCCAGGCGGCTTTCACATATGGTTCGAGCAGCTTCGAGAATTGCCGTCTTCTGAATAACTGCTTTACTCAAATCGACGTCAGGATTATCATTGGCTAAAATTGTTCCCCCATTTTCAGAATGGATGATGCAATTACTCATTTGACTGAAGTAAAAATCGTCCAGTAGTTTTTCGGTTTCAGTTGTGAGGGTTGCGTTCATTTCCACTGCAAAGACTACTTGGATGAAAGGGGACCCAACGAATTCAAGATGATGGATAAAAATACGAGAGATTGAGCCGCTCTGAAAGTGACACCAGAGGTAAATTTTTCTGGGAAGAATGTGATAAATCATTAGGGTCCCCAAATTATTCCATCGAGCTGAGATGAAGGGACTGTCTTTGTTGATCTTAAACCCGCGATGACTCCAGAATATCGTTGAGGTCTGATTGGTGGGGGCATCTTCAGGCTTAAAACAAGGGATGTGAACTGGCCGATTTATCAAGAGTCGATGTGTATAGGTTGTGGATTCGAAGGTTTTTTCGACGTCTTTGAAGAGTTTATGGGGATATCGCGCAAATGTTTGTATGAATCCTAGAGATATAAATGACAGGATTGTGAGTCGGACTAGCATTTCGATCGATTTAACGAAATCGTTAAATCGATATTTTCAGTAAATGAGCTTATTTGGCCATTAATTTAGGGTTTTGCTTCATTCGAATTAATAAATATCTTGTTTGTGCTTGTCTAAGAAAGTTACGGAAAATTTGAAGGTAAGCCATTAATTTGATAGAAATTGTAACGAGTATTCTAAAAATGAAATAGACATCCAAATTAAAAAGGAATAGTTGAAAGAACTGATGTTAAAATTTAATGAAACGGGTTGTCTTGAGGCAAATAATAGTATGATCGGCTACTCTTATTGGTTCGATCGTGAGTTTTGTATCATTCCTACGACCATCGGTGCTGGTTCTGAATAGAGAGACGTTAGGGAGTGACTTTCTGAAGATGAAGCCCTTGTCGTAATCTCTGGAAGGTGGGAAAGCCTAGGGGAAGGGAACTTGAGACAGCCGAGAAAGCAGAACTTTTATAGAGAACTGCTAGGTAGAGATTTTCTAATGATTTATGCCAGGATATTTAGCTTGATTTGGTTTTGGTTTCTGCAGCTCCTTTGGGGAAATGAAGCTTCACTTTTGAATGTTGCAGGGACATTGCAAATACTCAGCGGAGAGTTTGAGATTAGAGATTATGAACAATTAGGTCCATTAATGGAGATTCTTCTTCGTGGCACTCATGGCTAGAATTTCGGTCCGTTTCTCTTTACCGTCAGGTCTGGTTATCGTCGTTCTTCTATGACCGATTTCAGTATTTCGTCTGAGATGGTATCAGTTTGGCATGATTCCTGATATCTACACAGTCCCCCTTCTTCCGCGAATTTTTGCAATGCTGTGGTGCTACTCGACACGACTCATGCTCGTCAATCAGGAGTTGCCAACTTGCTGATGCGGCTACATCTGACTTCACAGGTGTAAGTGCGATGGTGAGGATATTGAATGGATTGAAGCTATTCCATTTTATTGAAAATTTCGCAAAAATCCATTGTCCTTTGATTAATCTTTCCTGGAATAACTTGCAAATCGTCTCACTGCACGAGTGACTTGACTTGTCAACCCTCGAGGCTAGTTTTCAGTATGGTCGACTTTCCATGAAGATAAAATCAACTCTCTTGCTCCATGCTAACTGCTGACAGTAGTATACGACATTTATGCTTTCTAACTTTGACGGGCAGAACAATAGGGAAGTTTAAAGTTCTTATTGGATCTTTATGTCACCAATATCTGCCCAAATTTTTCCAGAAAGCCTTTCCTCCTGTACCATATTGGCCACATGCACTGGTCTTGGCGACGATGTTTGGTTGAAACTTGTTTTTTTTAATAAAACGACTGAGACGTGCGGTTTCGTGACTGGCAAAAAGTGCTCTCATTAAACACCACGCAGGCGCTTAGACCCTTTTGGCACATGCCAAAGCAAGCCAATCAATGAGCAGGAACCCCGTTTCTGATCCAAACCGATAGAGGTCGAATTGCCCTCCTCTAGCTGAGTATTCCACCAGCAGGCAAGGAGAGATCTGAGATTATTATCATTGGAAGTTTTTCCTGAAAATAGATGTTTTATCGGTTGACAGAAAATATCTTTTAGACATTCCAAAAATTTTCTCCTCCGCCCATTGGTCGGGCTTCGCACAAGATGACCATTCAAGATTAGAGGTTTACATTTAAAGATCTTGATTAGTAATATCGTTGAAAACTTGCGAAGGACAACAAGATCCAGTAAAAGTAGATTTGTGGTATTTGCCTTGATCCTAAATAGTTACACCGTCAGGTGCCCTGAATTCGGTAATGTAGGAAATATTTAAAAAAGTTTATTAAACTTTTGATGAGATAAGATATAAAGAAACTTGGATTGAAAAAAAGAAGATAATCGACCTTATAATAAAAGAGCAGACTATATGGCCGTATAATGGAAGAGTCCATGCCACAGTTATAGGAGTTTCACGAAACGAACCATATCGAATAAATTTTGTCTCAGAACTAGACACGGATCATTGAAAGTGTGAGCCAGTCGTGCGTGTAGCGAGTTCATTTGAGCTTTGATACATTTACTTCTCTCGTGAATTCACCACCTGCATGAAATATAGAACCATTGTCTGGAGACTAGGAGTTCATGATGGTCGAAATGCTGTTCTCGGCACTCATGTTTATGTGACAAAACCCCCCAAAAATAAATATGAAACAATTCTCTAATGACGAAATACGAAGATGGAATTAGTCGACCACACGGGACTTATCATTTGACGGGCGGTGTAAATACAAATTGATTAAGGTAAACGTTTAGGTCTCGGAATCTTGGCGTTCATGTTTGAATGAACTATCGTGGATAATTCCACTGGCGGAATTAAGCAATAACTAGAGAGGGGTGCTCCTTTAAAGGTCTGTTAACTGTAAAGATTACTTCTTTCTGCAAGTAACCTTTTCCAGGCTCATTGATAGTTTCACCTACCTGAACCCTATATTTTCACTAAGATTCATGTCTCAACTAACCCTCAATGATGGGCACTTGCAGCATCTATAGCATTTACTTGATCCATTTGGCTGTTGACCCAGCTCATCGAATCTATATTTGCTTTCCATCCAGTCAGCATAAGTGAGTCGATTTAGCCAAATTCTCTTGAACCGCAACCTTCCATTCCATTTCCACCAAGAAAGCAAATATCGCTTCATGAAACGTAAATGTTTTTGTTAACTGCAAACTATCACAATTTTTTTCACCTTGATGGGCTGAATTTTCATTTGATATGTTGCAAGCAATGTGTTTCAAAGAAACTCCAAGGTTAACCTTATTGAAATTGTGTACTTACTTTAGAAGCACTCTTAAAGGGTGGAATCTGAATTAATAAAGACAAATTGAAAACAAGCACCACACCCAGACATCGATGCAATCAATGAAACGCCACTTTAATGTGCATTATTATAAATTAATTTGCTAATTTAATGTTATATAGAAAAAGATCCGGTTGGAAAGGTAGAGTCGAGGGCTGGGAGGTCTACTAGTTGAGGTCGTAGCCGGCCTTACGAGCATACCTTAGCAGGCTCTTGGCGTACAAATCAATTCTTTGCGTCATCTACAATTGAAATGAAATTTACAAACCCTGTTTTAGAACGGCACGCTCGTATACAGGATGCGCTAACGGCTATTATTTGCCCACTGAAGTACTGAGCATAAAGTGTAAACTCGCTTAGAGTGTATTTTCGGCTTAGGCTTGAACCTAAAGACCACACATCTAATGGCTGAGATGACTTCACTAGTCTGGGAAAATTTTCTAACTTTAAAACTGATACCGGTGTTCCTCACCATAATCATAGGAATCATTATTACTAGAACGCGACCCACTTACCCGGAAACCCCAATGATCACGAACTTGTCGGCAGAGGTTGAGGTCAACTTCGGCGACAAGAAGTCCATCAGAGACGCGATCGAGACCCTGAACAGTGTTTAAAAGTTTGAAATTAGGGTAATAAGGCGATCATAAATCTTATTTTATGAATAAAAGTGCCATATTCTTTCATCCTACTCAGCTTTTATTGAGTAGACTTAAAAATAAGTCTAAACAACTCAATATATTGTTGGAAAAGAACTGAATCGTTCAGGAAATCGAATAAACACTGAAGTTATATTTACATCTGCAGCCATTTATCTGAGGTCAGGTGCAATTCCTTATGTTGAAGGAACGCGGGTGATGTCCCTTTAGCTGAGTTGTTACCTAAAAGGAACTCTAGAAGTACGCCTTACGGTACAGCATCGATTCGACTCTCAAAGAGACAGAAGACTTGGTTATAAATATTTCAAGAACCGGCTAGTCTGTAGAATTTAGGATCGAATCAACGCCAAGTAACTTAAATCATACCCCATGATACCCTCCCAGTCTGTCTGCGGTTTTATTTGTGCCAAAAATTTTCACTGAGTCACGCTTTTCAACGCCTCAGTTTGCATCCTTGATGGCATTACATAATGTGTCAAATAAAAGTGCCTTATTATCACTTACAGAAAATTCGGAAAATTCCGTCAGAAAAGACAAGCTTGATATCCAAGACTGTCATTATTTCTCCATTTCCTGCTGGGGCCCATACGCAATTGCGTCACATAGTACACTCTTTGTCTCACACAAACACCGTAAATCTGATAGTAAACGATGTCTCTGTATCGAAACCTTCAACTCAGAAAGTGAGACACAAAATTCTCCTTTCGAACTTTAAATTAAATTTGTGTGGCTCAATGGGCTTCATTTCTTAGAAGCATGATACTAAATGATTGGCAAACTATCGACTGTACAGATCTAATGAGCTTCATTGATATGTAGAATGATTGTTCAAATTTTTAATTGAAATTGGATCATAGAGCGGCTATCCACTTAGATTTTCAGTAAAATTGAAAGTTTTTGATGGCGCTAATGTTGACAAAAGTATCTCCACCGATTATCCTTAAACGTTATTTATACTGAATCGGCCGATTCATTTCGTAGGAAGGTGTGAATAAAATCTGCAAAATGCCGTAGTTTTATAGGAGATAAGCGCATGAAAATTTGCTGAGCACATCTATGAAAGTTTTGATTAACAGGAAGCTTTGAAAAGAACCTCCTACGAGATAGCATTTATGGTAAGCAGGGTAATTGAAAATCACCAGGATGCCCGCTATTAACTGGAATGCTCAATAGTCCAACTTTGCACCACAAGGGGAACGAGTGAAACATTGGCAAAATAAAAGCCAGTAAATAAAATGCAAAGTGAAATTCACCTGAGTTCAACTATCATCAAATGAAAATAAGACATTTTAGAATGGATTAAATAGAAGTAGAAACCAAGCCACTCTAGCTATCGCCCTTGGGAATTGGTTGGCCATTAGATTAGAACTATTAAGTCCCTATTTTTTAAGAAGTCGAAATTGAATTGATAAATCTGGAAACCGAACATCAAATTGATAGACTATATGGCTAGTTAAAAAGATAAAACTTCAAAATCTGCAGTAGACACTGGTCTAATCGAACGTGCCGGGGTTCGAACTCCGTCAGGACCGGTGACGTAGGACGATCCAAAGAAGTGACCGAACGCCTTGTGGGCAGGTTTTCCATCACCACTTGTGAATTCGTTTGGGAAATCCTCCTGCAATATTGAGATGAAATTAAAATCTTTCGTCAAGGTAGGCCTTAAACTATCACAATTAAGCAAAAAAATCGATTCCAAGTGGACTAGAATATTGACTTTCACTTTAAACGGACTATTGAAGTTTATTTTTCAAGTTAATAAGTATGCCAATAAATTTTTAAACTGAAAGTTATGAGATCTCACTATTCTGCATAGATTGCAATATGTTCTGGTGGAATCAGTGCTTGATTTTATTTTAGTGCATTATCCATAAAATTTGAAACCTGAATTTTAAAATTAAAACATCGTGAAAACATGAACATACCGTCCCTACGCGGTTGATGGCGACGGTGAAGTAGCTATTGGCAATAGCCGCATTTCTTGCTTCGATCGGCCAAAGCGATTCACTAAGAAAGAAATTTGACAAAAATAATGATTTTAAACCATTCATTAACTGAGGGTCTCGTTAAAAACATAAATACAGAAAGCAAAAATGCTTAGTGGAATGTCGTGGAAAAGGCCCAGACATAAAAAACAAAACTGTAGATTTCCATTCAAAAAAGCCTGCCGCTTTCTCGAGAGCTCGCTAGGGGCCAGTAATAATGTCTTTAACAAATAACCAGCTTGTCTAATCCTGACATTCCATTTTCCAGTCGAATTGCAGAATCATTGTCTCTAAACAGATATCTCCACTTTCAAGCTCACTGAAGAAAATAGAGACAGTCAGTTTTTGCAGGCCTCTCATGATAAGACGGCTGGCTGATGGTCAAACCTACCCTCAACCTCCCCGTGGTGACCACCGGTAACCCCAGCGACAGCTCTGGGGGCTAATGAGAGGGGAGGCCGGTCAGGTGTATTAAATTAAATTGTGCCAGCAGAAATACAATCTCGTACAGCCTGGTCAACAAGGAACAACGTGAATACTTGGATTCATGGTCTCAAACTGGACTGTGGAAAGCGTGTGCATGAATTCTCCACCAGAAAGTTGAAAAGACTTCTGGAAGAGCTAAGAAGATTTTCTGCCTTGACAATGTCGAGGATGGAAGAGGTGTCACTACGCATAAGGAGATCGTTCAAGGGCGAAAGTTCTCCGCAGTCTCAAGTAAAGATCGCGACAACCCGAGTCGAGGGAAACGCTAAATGCGATTCGGCTCAATAGTATCATTAAAGCGAGTCTGAAGTAAAGGTAGAATTTGTAGGTTGACCGCTTCCAGATGTTTTAGATCCACGCTCAAATATGATCAATCAGGTGGATTGTGGCTAAATTTCATCGAAATATAATAGCATAAAGCATTGAAATGTACATTTTTACAAATATGTGACATCTATTTTAAATCCAAACACTGTTACTCCAGGCAACTGGTTATAGTTCAGGGGATTTGATTTGCTTTGAGCGTGTTCCTCTTAGATAAGCACGACACGAGGCGTTAGAATGAGAGATATGTAACATAGGGCTCTCAATTAGACATTTAGAAGTAATTCACTTTCGAACATCAGGACAAGGAGACAGAGAAGGTGGTTATCAGTACCTCAAACCGTCGATGGTAGCACTGGGATTAAAAACGATTTCAGCTCCGTTCAAACCATACATCATCCAGTTTTGTGGGTGATGCCGCCCGTAGCAAATGTTGATTGCGATTTTGCCTTAAGGGAAAAAAACTTGCTCAATTTCATATAAAAGGCCAAACAGGAAGAATAATTTTTTTTTGAAATTGAATAAAGCGTTACAAATAAGGTCTACTTTCTTTCGGCAATTTTAAATAACTTCTCCGTGATATCCAAAATAATATCTTATCATTTTCAGCGCATGTGGTGGTTGAAATAACAGATTTCCACCTTTCCAGTCAAAAGTAAAGGTCTTTCTACTGTTAAAATTAAGTGATTTCACAAAGAAATTATGGTAGAAATGTTCGTTTACTCGCCAATTTCGATCATGTTTAAATTTTGTAAAATTAAACCAAATATTATAAATAAATAAAAAAATGTATTATAATAATAATAACGACATATTTTGGTTGGTTATCTACATTTAAAACCTTGAAAGTGGCTTTTAGAAACAATACTGTGCTGATATTAACAACAATGTAATATCTCCAGAACGATACTTCGTAACTTACCATAGATAGTATCGAATACGGGATGGCCAAGATTGCTTTCCATGTAATAGGTTGACTAGAAATTTGTTTAGATTCTGCTTATTAAGCTTCTTATCCTACCTCATTAAAGTCTCCGACCCGTGGAATGTGGTTCTTCCTCGACTTTCCCAGAAATTTTCCCTTTTGATCAATCACAACTAGAGCCAATTTTGCGGATCAAAAGATTTCAATTACCAGCAGTGTTCCAAATGACCTCACTGAACTCAAGCTCTCTCTCCAGGATTGGAGAGACAATCACCATAGAATATTTCTTTGCGTATTGCGAGAGGAACTTGGTGGTCGGTCCGTTCTCTGCCGACTCCGCAAACTCACACCAAGGAATGCGTTCTCGAGTACAAAATGCAAAAGGCATCGCTGAAGAGAGAGGACTAGAACTATAATCAGAAACTTACTCCATGCCTCTTGCAGGCAGAGAACATTCACTCCACAAGCTCCTGCAGCGTCAATCATATCTCCGATCTTTTTATGCGCAGCGGCAATCTGATCTTTCACAGGAGCGCTGGGAGATAGAGCAATCTTGTGTTGAATGGCTCCAATCCGGACGATTTTGGGGGCTCGAAGTTGTTCTTCGGCTCTCTTGAAAGCATATCCTTCAACCTTCGCAATGCTCTCGCCAGCAGGGCACGTTTTGAAGGGCAGATCAAGGTTCCTACAAAGTTCCTAGAACGAAAAAATTGGACCTACCTCAACCATCCTCCATAGAGAATGCGCTGAACCTCATTCCTCGAGGCCTCATCGGTGATGTTCTTTTCAATAATCTCTTCAATGCTTGCCATTGTATTTGTCCACCTTTGGATGAGAGAATATGGCATAAAAAAGTCGCGTTTTTATACACCAGGATGGCATTTTAGAGTAAACAAAATTGAAGACGATACAGACAAGAAGAATGGTCATTTATCTTTATGAATCGTCAATAGATAAATTTATTGCATCTAAGTGCTGAATTTCGAAACCGTTCAGAATCTGGTTGGTTAGGAAGCCTCTTAAAATTGGCCGCTAAATTCAATGATTGGAATTTCGAAATCAGCTTGTCTTGACCACTTAGATGAACTGAAAGCAGACATCTGACAGCGCATGAGTGCCCAATCTCGTCACTCAAAAAATCATTCCGGAGCGCCACGGATCGGTTAAATGTCGATTGTCAGGCGATGACGAAGCTGATTTGGACGGTGTGATCAGTATCACCTGGTAAAATAGAAATCGTCACCCCTCATCGATGATAATGTTTAAGATATTGCTACTTGGAGCACTTAAATAGCGATGTTCCAATAAGCTCATTTGCAGTTCTTTCCGCAATATTTCAACCCTTAATAGTGGCCAACATTAAAGTCAGCCAAAATGAAGGCGGTTTTTTGCATGTTTTCTTGCATTTAAAGTGGTAAAGTTTTCGTTGTCATATTATTAGGCAGCTGAATAAAAAATAGATTATATTGAATGGGATGCCAGTTTGCGATTAAATGACCGCATCCCATGCCACTTTTCCAGCAACGTCAGTTCAATTTTCAGGTCTGCCTTTAAGAGGTAGGGTTCTTACATAGAACCAACCAGTTTACCAGTTTACCTTGTATTCACTTAAAGCCTAATGCTAAGAAACGATTGAAAAATAAAATTGTTCAAGATGCTCTATTACGAGGAATTTCCGTTTGACAAATGCAAGAGAGCGTTCAGAATGTTTGAACGTGAGGATAAATGGAGAAGAACTGCCTAAAAAGCTTAGAATGCAGTACGTAAGAATGAGACGACCATGGGAAAACCTGAAGCCTGAGAAAGAATTGCAACCTAAATTCCACCCTACAGGCGTGTGTAATGCATTTTTTTCATATTGAAAATGAGAGTGGCGGTACGTTCAAACAAATGAAGAATTCGGAAGAAAATTAAGTAGAACAAGTTTGTCAACATAACGCGGTTTGACTAAAAATCTGGCAGTAAAATAGCGCATTCCTTGTATTCATTAAAGGTGGAGGTGGGGGGTGGGGGTGGGGGCGGGGGAGAAACTAATCAGTTTTGACAGAGATACCCTCTTTAAAATCTGCGGTACATAGAGGTAAACAAGCACCGTCAATGAAAAGGTAGAGATAAAAGTGCAGGTCAGAGATGGCTTACCGTTGTGTTCCGCCGAATGCCAAGGTGGTTGTTCTGAGAGCTCTGCTTAGATCGCCGCACTGCCAGATCGCTGACAGGGCGGCAACTTGAAATCAGCCATTCAGCACCGGGAGGCCATGTGTGGGACAGACACGCGCTTGCACGCACACCCAAACGCACACAATGCACAAAATCGCAATCTCGGTACGCTGGCTTGGTTCATCACGCAAACTGTTGGCGAAGATATGCCAGTTGCAATTAGTTGACAATTGTCTCGTGGAAGATAACTAATAAGACGGTGAATGAGGCCATAAAGGGTACTTTCTTTTCCGGTTGGGTATCCTTAGCGTTATGGGCGCTGGTGTATCATGCTTAAACAGCGTCGTAATATCAGCCCCTTTAAGAATGATATTTAATAACTTGGATGAATTCTCTGCTTATGAACATGTGATGCACGGCGTAAGGATCATCTACATTGACTGAACTCAAGCTTACAAAATGCAGGAGTTGGATTAAAGGTAATGTAGAGGATAATTTAAGAAGAGGGCATTGATGGACACTGTCCTCCACGGAGGCAAATCTACCGCTATGTGAGTCGGTGTAGTAACGGAGACATTTGTATACCATTAAGGGCCCCTATCCCCGACCCGACCGACAAGGGCCAGGGTGATAAGACTCACACATGCCTTGATAACCCTATAATGTCCATCGCTTGGTGCTTTATTTTTATTACAAAACCAGAATAGCTTCTAGATCACTTGCAAGCGGCCTCTATGCACTGTTAATTCGACTTTTCTTTCTTAAGGTTGGGTCCACACCGCATTAATCGGAGATCGTGGAGC
This sequence comes from Moniezia expansa, assembly GCA_019097775.1. NCBI lineage: Eukaryota > Metazoa > Platyhelminthes > Cestoda > Cyclophyllidea > Anoplocephalidae > Moniezia > Moniezia expansa. The sequence continues at coordinate 2,368,711 of JADFDV010000097.1, forward strand.
TATTCATAGGCTATGATACTACCCCCTAATTCTACTTCTGTTTATGAGTACATATTAGTCTGAGTAATCTTTTAAGGGTTCAATCTTGGCTTTCCATACATGCACACAGTTGCCTGTAGCATTTTCATGCAGCCTACTTATTTTACCACACCCTTCTTTCAGTACCATTGATCATTTAGACTGAAAAACTTTTACAATCTTAGGTGGAAAACCAGGAACAAGGGAAACTTGTTTAGTAGAACACAGAGCGTCCAGCATCCAGCTGGACCTCCGGAATTCTCAGCAGGAGCTTCGTTTGTAGTTCCTCCTCTCTCACTTGACCTTCCATTTGTTGAACAGCCATATAGGCGGTGCTGGCGGAAGGAAGCTGCACACGCTCATGGCTACTTAGAAGTCAAAGCAATTGTGCAACTTCTTAATCGAACTTTCAGCACTCTGGTTTTGTCCTCTTCGTATTCGTTCATTTGGCCATTTGCGCTCCTGTAATCCACTACATACCAGCCACTTCATGACGGTGAGTTTTCAGTAGCAGTTTCCCTCCATAACATTGTCAAGGCATAGACCAAAATTAGCACTATGTTTTTTTCCAATATGGTATGACTAACCCTCCATTGTCGATTATAAGGCAATATAACCAAGACAATTTAGGGATAGCATGTTTTGATACTAAAAGGATGCACTTCTTCCTATATTAATCTCTGCCATTATTTGTATTGCCTTACTTTACTTTCCGAGTGATGACTCGCTGGCTTTATCTTAGAAACCACCTCATCGTCTGCACGCAGACCGCAGCCCTTGGGGATATACAAAGCATTGCAAGTTGGTGGTATTGAGATTGTTTTTTAGTTTTCTCTTGTGAAAATAATAGAAGGTTGCTGCGTCAATAAATCAAAGCAATTCCGTTAATGGTCTTTGGAAGGTCTAAAGGCAAAAGTGCTCGGTATGCTCCACTGACTAGCTATCTTCGTTGCAAAACCTTGAAACTCGACTTTGAATGACCACTCTACGACATTCCTCTTGAAGTTCGTTATCTGCCTCTTTGTTCTTCTGTCTCTTTAAAGTACAGGCCTCTAAACACATCATTCTGTCAAATTTGAGATTGTTCTTTGATGGTGCATTCTATTAAAGTAGTTCAAAATCAGTTTTGGAATAACAAAAATTTTCATTGTAACTTAAACACTCGGTTGTAGAAAACTTGATACCGTCTATGTAATTCCCATCATAAAATTAATGGGAAGTGAAATTCTAGATGCAGTGTTAAGAAGATGTTATACTCGCCACAAGGAGAATGGACCTAGGGAATGAAGAAGTCAATACATTAGAAAATACAAAGACAGCCTGGTTCTACTAAAAAGAAAGGCTTGGATGAATGCAGAAGCCCTAAAGAGATAATTGATTGAACGCGTTAAGACTCTCGAAGGAATTTGCGGCATATCTGTAATGAAACCACCTCCAGACAGTGCACAGTGCATTGTCCATATGCAGACAAAGCAGATTGAATCACACCATCTAGCGTCCTAACAGAAGGACGCGGATGAATAGAGTTTTTAAAAATGAACTGATTTTCATCAACATAACGTGCACAATACGCCTTAGCACTCAGCTCTCTGTACCGGCCCGTATGAAATGACGTGTTTGGTGGGCCCATGCTGACGGGTTTGGGTAGGCAAATGTTTCATCTGTTTTATGAATTCCCAGACTTTGAATGGCGCTAAAGCCACCCTCTATAAGTTTATCGAAAATTCTTAAATTTATAAAGGTCCAGGACTTAAAGTGTGTTTATTAAAGAGGTGATTAAATGAAGTGCATTATTATGTTTCAGTAAAAAGATTTCCTTGCAATTCCTTCGCTTGACAAATCTGAGACCACGCATCAGAATACACTTGTCCCAGACTCTTGTGATTAACGTGGATGCCCTATGAAGAATAGCTTTCGAAATATATATTAGCCTGAAAATGTAGCTTCACCTTCTTTGATTTCTGCAATCCCGAATCCCGAGATCGATTGATTGAACTACCTATCTAACTTTGAATTTCTATTTCCTGAGTAGAACAATTTACTTTCGAAAAACACTAACAGAACATATTTCAAAAAGTGCACATTAAAATTAATCATATTCTTGTTTATGTCGGTGTTTAACGTAAGCATTTCGATTTAATTTATTCCTTATTCTTCTACAATGTATAAACTTCAGCTTTGTTGTTTCAGAATTTAGCCGAAACAAAGTAATGGCTATGCCCACACAAAGCACGTTGAATAACGAAAGAAAAGGGAAATACAAACCGAAATCTGTAATCTCCATGCGTATGGAGAACTTGGTGATTAAATTTTTTTGCCAAGCTAAAGATTCCATCAAACAATTGTGGAAGAAGTTCACAGCCAAAATATGCTCGATCGACGTCAAAATGTTGGCCGAAAACAAATAAAACGACTGCCAAGTGGAAATTCATTGAAAAAAATATTCACCCTAAGAGGAAGATTGCTCCTGAGAATCCAAGTTACTGACGACAGTAAGCTATCAACTTAAAGACGGAAGGATGTTTGAACCCGCCTAAACGAAAACAATCTTGAAACACCATTCCGAGCACCCACCACTTATCTACAATACTGAATTGAAAAATTTTCCAATATTTTGTATTTTATAGTTCTTGAAATGACATGACCTTGAAATTCATCGTGCATATAGTGCTTTTAAAAGTAGGGGAATCTGTACAGGTTTTGTCTTGAAGCCAAATTTAGATCAGCGGAAATTAAAATTAATGAAGGCTGGCCTCTTATTAAGCATCCACAATTATTTCTTCTTGTTTCACTACTGTTTTTCCTTTTGAAAATGAACGATAAAGCCTATAAAATATTGCGAAAATGGAGGTACTAGGGAACATTAATGTCTCGCAAAACAATTAAAGTTAGACGCCAACTTCAGTTGGGAGAATTGAGCCTTGAATAGCGCCGTTGAAACGTTGAACATAAAAGTGACATTAATTTCAGTCATAGAGCTAACTTCCAAGACTGCCTTGGCAAATTTGTTTTGGACCCGTCTTATTAACTTTTTATGCTCATTGTTGAGTTACACCATAACGCTACCCAGGCTTTGCCCGTTTTTGCCGGCTTTTAACAAGTTGAATTTGTAATCGACTAGTTCATTTCGAAAAGAGTATTTGAAAAATCTTTGAGCAGTGTTATTCAAATACAAAACTCAGAAACAATCTAAAAAGTGGATAGGAACTGTCGGCATTTCCTTGTATGTAGAAAAGGCAGATCGAAGGAAAGTTTGATGTACTTGATGAAGTGCATTTTTATTCAAATACTTTCTATCTGCCATTTAAATCGCGTTTAAATGGTGAGTTTCGTGCTTTAGATGAGCTGACTAAAATAGAATTGGTCAAAGTGAGGGTTCGCAAATCAACTTTAGTGGAAGATTAGTATTTTGTTCGAGCACTCATTTTATTTGCTGACGTTTAAAGTAATTAAATGTAAAATAATCAGTACCACAATGCTAAACCCAGCCACCTCGGATATCCGAGTGAATGTTGTTATCACGATAAGGATAACACGAACAGGCGAAATCCTGGTTCGTGCATTATTGAATAGCTTATTCGGTTTATCACACATTCGTCCTTCATGCTCTTCAGTCAGCCCTCATGCACGGCCGAGAGCACGACTTTATCTTTGCTTCCAGTACTTTGCGTTTTGTTAACGTTCCCCCCTGCGTGCCACAAACGATTGCATAAGTTAACGATCCTCCAGCAAGTTAATCTGTTCAATACGATCTCATCTGTAGGTGTTACCATTCCTAACCGCCTAAACTAAGAGGTCACAATCCTGTCTACACATGTTTTGCCTTCACCCCTTCTCGCTAGCTTGTGTTAGCAGAAATTAAACTTGAAGGATGATTTTCTATGTTTTCCTCCTTGTATTTAAGTGTGATTGTTCAGTCTCCATTCCGTTTATTCAAGTCCTATATTATGAGGATAACTATGCTACTCTTCGAAGATTTCTCATACTGAAAACAAGATATGGCTCAATAACCAACAAAGAAACAATGTACGTTAGTTTCTTGATAATATACTTGAGAGCCACTAGAATTGCTGATGATTTATTCGAAATGATTGACATCAGCAAAATTACGGTTAGAAGATGCCGGCATTATACATTTAATTGTAAATTTTCAGGAATTGGAGAAATTGCTAATGTGCACCAGTAAGAAAGACGGGTGAAAAAGGTCAACAATACCAGTGAACGTATCTAACTATCTACATTATGGGCCAATTATGGCCAGATTTATGTGACTAAAAGCACGACGAGTACCTCAACTGGACTTTCACAAATCATGCTTTCTTGAGGCACAGAATATTTCAATTGGATAGGTCACGATTTAGAAGCAAGTAATATGCCTAAACTCAAACTTGCAATGCGAATCTGATGGCTAAGTATTGAGGTTACATGCGCTTTCTGATCAAGTTCTCTTGAAATCACGAAGTACAGCAAATAAGTAAGAGTATGAATTATAGTTTCGAGCGGACAGAAGGACCTTCCAATTGATCGAGTAGTCGTAGTATCGCATTGTCTGTGTAATGCTCCAGATAAAGCATATCTCTACGCACAATTTCTCTATTTGATTTTAAGTTCATTTAACACCTTTCAGTATAGTAAGTTAATCCAAACTCAAATTAGATTTGGGCTCTTAAATCCGTAAAATCCACACCCTAACGGCCTGCGTAAAAGGCCTTCATTAACAAATTCTTTGAAGAAATTTAGCCAAATACTGCATTTAAACATCAAAAAAGCCAGTTTTGCTACTAAAGAAGGAACATGTGTAATAAATGAAAAAAACCTTATTTATAATAGCAGATGACCTTAGTGTGTCTCAATTTGAAAATGTCTTCTCTTATCGCGCACTCTAATTTTCATTCTACTTTTACATTTGAGGAGTGCTCGAGATATGATGAGGAACATGAAAACGTAAACAAAATTTATTTCAAGGTGCATTTAGGTGTACATGGCCATAGCCTTTCAGGGATCTGTTTGTGGTACTGCTTTTTCTTCTCCGAACGGTGTCCTAAAATGTGTTCCCGATTTTCAGTTTAATCAAGACTATGCTGAAGTTTCTGCTAGTAATCGAGTATCTTTACTAATTCTTTAGTTATTTTAGAGATTAATCCATGTCTTATAATTGGAACGGAGAGTACTTTAGAAAATTTAAAAAACTTTGCAATCACAAATAAATGTATGATTTATTGTTGTTTCTATTCATTTTAGATAAAACATATGCGGTTCCCAGGAACCTAATGAGTAAGAATCCTGACAGTTTATAAAAAAATAGGTTATGATGCTTGTCTTCAACGCCTGCATCTTGTCAAACTTCCCTATGCCCCGACGTTTGTGGATGAGGGCGAAAATGCCAAATTTATAATGTCCATTTTGCCAAAAGACGCTCCACAAATGGTATTTACTTTGCCAGGATGTGCTCATTTTATCAAAGATTAAAGCTGCTGGTGCTCTCTTAGATTATTTAGCTAAACAAGTTTCACCAGTTGAAAATTGCCCTTTTCCGCGAGTTGAAAATATTCTTGACATACAACTCTACTTAAGGTCTGCCCTAGTAAACTTATTAACTGCGTGATTTTAGAAAACAATATGTCTATATTGACTGTGCTACTCTCATTCGTTTACAAATTTTCGATTCAACTGTTCAGGAGTCAGGTTCTAGGATCGTCTGTTCTAAGGGTTTTCAAAACACTTCCGATATTAATTTATTTGGTATGTTTGCTCAAATATAAATTTGTTAATCGATTTCATGTATTGTTCACCTTGAAACAGATTACTTCAATACCTGTTCCTCTAATCTGGGAAGTCGCCTTCTTGCAAAATGGTTGCGTTTTCCGCTGCGCGATAGCGAGGAACTTCAACGTCGCCAACATGCGGTTGAATTTCTTTCCAAATCTGCAAACAGAAGTCTGCACAAGTTGCTGATCGGTTGCATAAAACGTGTTGGCAATATCCAGGTTGTTCCAGCCCTTCCCCATGTCGTGCTCATTTTGTTTACTTGTGTGATTTAAGTAACACCTTATTTAATTAGCGCGTGCTTGCAAAAATGCACACTTCAGCTGCGTCGCCTAATGAATGGAAAGTTCTACTACAAACTCTTCAATCGTTGAAGGATATCATAAGCGCCTGCCGTTCTCACCCAGAAATAGGCTCAGGTTTTCAAACCGCTGGCAATTTTCGCTCTTTTTACCAAATCATCAATTCCCTGCTGGAGAAGGTCATTACGACTATTGATATGTCTTCCACCTCAGCACACATGCGTTTCATTGTTAGACAAGGCCATAATGCATGGCTGGATGAGTGTAAGTTACCATATTTTAAAACGCTGGGGCGCTACTTGAAATCGAATATTTTTTCGGTTTTAGGGAAGCAGATTTATCGATGCCTACCGGATATTCTCAGTCGTCTTGCTGAGCATGAATTGAACCATTTACGTGGCCATGTTGATGCCTGCGGACTTATCTATTTCCCTCTAGTATGATCTCAATTCTAAATATGCTCTCTCCGAAGAGGAAATTGGTTAATAGTTAATCTTTGCTTGCCACCATCTTTCATTTAGTATAAAATTGAAGTGATTTGGTAGAGCAGAAGATTTCATGTTAGGTACTTGATTTTGATTTGAGTCAATGTCATTTGGATAGCTCTGTTTATGTAGAGTTTGTTCATGTAATAACATTGACGTTTTTAGGAACTGAGACTGAACCGCAGTTAATCGCTTCTGTTTGATTATGTCAACGTTGATGAATTAGGTCGATGCCATGGTGAGAGGAATCTGTCTGACTAAGACCATTCTCTTCTGTGGAGAAAGGGATCTAAGCCTGTTCAGGATCATTAGAGATGCTCCATATCTGTAGTTTCTATATTTCTCGACAATAGCGGCGGTGAAACTTCTGTCAGTCAAAGATAAAGGCAATTTTTTGAAATCACCCATCATCCACAGATAGTGCATTTTATTCTGATAAAGAAAAGCAAACTATCTACTCAAAAAGGCTGTTCCTACCTCATTTCCACATTCTTCATGCCTCTCTCTTTTTACGAACAGTTGAGCCAATCCTCTCTCGTTTCGTAGTTTTGATTCCCTTCAGATATATCGTACTTTAAGTTAACCTTGTATAAGGCTTGGAGAATTAATCAGTTCTGTTGAAAAACTACTGATAATACTGAGGTCAATGAATTGCATTCATACGCTTAATTTTAAGATCAACCCAGCCTTTATAGAAAAAAAATGTCATATAACTTTGCTAACTCTTCTTATTTACTTTGGAAGTCAGTTCAATAAAAAATATGTTCTGTTTAGCAGTAACCTTCATCTAGATGAGCGATTCTGCCTTCCTCTTTCACATTACCTCTTTTAATTCTTCGAACGTCTCTTAACGAGAGCGCACACCTAGTTCGGTGTTCTACCGACTGAGGACTTATAATTCAGTATTTAGTTTATTGATTGTGTTATGGTTCGTACCAAAATTCTCGTTAAAGCCAAATCCCACAATAGCCAGTTGATATAGTGAATATCCTTTATGAGGCGAAAACAAACAAGTCGTGAGGTTGGAGCCGTTGGGAGACAGACCCAAGACCACATTACGTTGCTATCAGAACGAAACGGTATTTAAACGCCAACTTTTCACAAATACTAATATCCATGTCCGCTGGACACCGCATTCGCATCGTAGCCCTGCCTATTTCTGCCTTCAAACCTCCAAATATCAGACTAACAAGACCGCAGAAATAATTTGATATGTTGCAAAGCAAGCCTTTATTAACAGCAGGTCGGTAAATTTGACAGCTCGGTATGTGCCCTTCCCTTTATTGTGTACCAGGTCTGCCAAATTTAGCACGAATCAATGCAGGTTTCAGATACTTTAATGGGATTGAAGAAAAGACAATAGCCTGCTGTTAACCCATCAAGTTTGGCTATATATCTGTTGACGTTATTATATGGCATGGACGAGTGTCGGCATCCTGATTTCTGATTACTCAGACCAAATTTCAGGGAAATGAGAACAGACTCCCTTATGATGTTAAATACAAGTTATTGACCATTTTAGGTGGGTTACCTTCTACAAATTCCGTCTTCTCAGGTTTCAGAGGAGCTTCAAGAACTTGGATTACAGTACATGGTAATCCAACCTTCTTTTAAAAACTTACAAATCCTTAACAAAATTAACTTGACTACTATTTTTTTCCAAGTTTAAGAATGGAGATCTGACTTACTATCGAACTGAAACAACGAAAGGTAGGAACGTTTGTATTACACGACTCACGTCATGTTTTAGAACTAGATAAACGCTATGGCGATGTTATGTACGCAATTCTCGGTACGTGGTTCGTTTGCATAAAGTTTAACCACTTTTCTCATAATGCAATCTATAAGAATGAATATCATAAAGCCTAGCAGCAAATCTTGTAACTATGACAATTTCCTTCTCCAAGTCTTCAATGCCTCTCACCCTAATGTTATATCTGTTCGTTCGTTAAGCCTGTCATCGAACTGTATCTCATAGGGATCATCAGACTTAATGATTAAATGTATTTTAAATACTACATAGGGCATCGGTTTAATTAACTGAGAATAATTTCGATTCATTGATATATTAGGGGTTGTTACAGTTACTTCTTTCTGAAGTTTTCTTCTTTACGAGGTGCCTAGTTGTAACGAGACTATGGTGACATCATTCTGTGTCTGCACTCCACGGGCGCAGTTTTTTTCCTGAGGCTTAACCATCTCAAGCGTTGACCTAGCTTCTATGACGAGGTTGGAAACCAAATTCCATAATATTTTAAGGCAGGACATTTGAATAGTCAAATCAATTCCTTTGACCGCTCGATTTTATAATTGTTAGGAACGATGGCTGGTGCATTCTCATAGTAGGTCGCAGCCTTATTAGGCATAGACATTCTATATTTAATAGAAGCTTGTTTGAGGATTTCATTACTTTTTTCATTAGCTGCACATTCAAAGATTGTGCATAACTCGATCCTATTCCGCGGTGTATCCGGTGAACTATTTGGTTAGGACTTGGAGAATAGTCAGTAGCTACATTTAGCGCGTACACCTTGGTTTGCCACTAAGAAACAAGGCGATTTTGGTTGCATTCAGTCAAGCACAATGAACTTGAATACCGAGAACTTTATCAGCTAGCTCAACTTCATATTTAGTCTGAGGGTTTTTTTTCTATTGATAGTATTGTAGAGCAACCCCTTAAACAATTTCATCAAACTGAACCAACGACTTCCACCTACTGTCGAATCCTGTGTATGTGTGTGTGTGAGTGTAATGATAACCAGCCACCAGATTTAAACGAAGTTGACTAATTTGGAACTGTTGGAGCCTTCAATATATTGTCTCAAATATTTACTGAGACACATTGCCTCAGATCCTGGCTTATCTTTGTTTAGAACGTTCATGCTCTGCAAGGGAATACTGATTTGTCATAAAAGAATTACAGCTGTAAGAAAATGAAAACTGCTACTATTATAGGCCATATTTCTAATAAACAAATTATTAGCGTTCTGTTCATTAGATTGTTTTCAGTTTTTTGCCTCCAGATTATACGACACTGTTGCCTTTTGATCTTTAGACGCAAGGTGCATTTCGAACTGAGTTAAATTTTATCTAGATTAAGTGATCTTTCGTTCGAATAGTTGCGTTTGAATTTCTGACTTTGAACCCACGCTAAAACAGGGTTTTTTAAAAATATCAGTATTTATCTTTATCTTATTTGTGTAACTTCATTTTGAATATGGAAGACCATGAAACATCATCTTTACTACTCTATTCATAGCAGAAAAGTACCGGGAATCCCATACAATTAGAAGGGAAATTCAGCAAAGGAGAGTAGAATATCTATCTTCAGGTATAATAACTCATTTCATATTATTTTTGGAGCAAGGTTATCATCTAACTCTATTAGCTGGTGGCCAGTTTCTATTCTGCTGTTCATAGAAATGGTTGAAAATCTTTTGATTGCCTTCATAGCAGAGTGTTTTATATCTTGAGAGCCCGGTGATTATTCCTTACGTATGCTTATTTCCACTAATGTAATGGAAAAATCACATCTTATGCCGGTTTTTATAGATAATATTAATTTCTCGTAGACGAAATGTTTTCAGAATAGTCGACTCAGAGTTAACCTATCTCAACTTGGGCATATCGAATACAGTATTTGGGAGTGATTGACCTAATTTTCAAGTTCCAAGTTGTCTTAAGTGTAGAAAACCATGAAATATCGGTGGCTACAATCTTTTGCTTTGAAGAATTTCATTCGCCTTTTTTATTTGAAGATTTGTAAACTTACTGTTACTTTTAGTTGCTAAAATAGAAGGACGGAGAGTGTAAATCCTTTTCACTTAATCATTCTAAATTGAAGCATTTGTCGGAGCGGAATTTCCATTCAAGATGTCTATTCCGTTGGTAGGTAACTTTGGCAGCACAAAATCCTAAAAAGTTGTTTAAGTATCAGTGTTTTTTAATATTAAAGCAGGATGGGAAAGTGTCCCATGAAAAGTCAAATATTAACCTTAAAAGAGAAAAAAGTAGACCAAGCCTGAGAGGGAAGTTTCAAGTCACTTGAGCATGCGAGCATAAGACTGCCCCGTTTCATAGTTAGGCAGCTACAAATGAGACTCTAGCCGAGCTGTCTTTCCGACCTGATGGATCAGTTTTTGGTTCTGTTCTCTCCACATCTGTACTTGTACCCATATTGCTTAGGCGTGTGAGACAATTCGGAAAGCATGAATAGTAGTTTTCTGTAATTTTGCATTTTTGCCCATTTTATTCTTTACATTTCGTCCCACCAAAATCTGGTGAATTCCAGGCGGCTGATGTACATTCGGTTCATAAAGAAACTAAAAACGGAAAAGGTTGCTTAAAACGTTTGGAATGAACGAAAATATGCCGGGTGATTAATGAGCGACTAAAGGCAACCTTGATGTTTGATGTTAATTAAGTCCAATAGGGGAGATACTTATTTTTCCAGTAATGCTTAAAATATGTTTCCTATGTTACTTTATCAGATTCAAAACCATAATGTGAATTTATTTTGAAAATACTAATGGAAATACATTATTTCTTCTCATACAGCCCACTCGAGTGTTTGACTGTCTTCTCCTCTATCCGAACGTTCTTGCACATGTACTGTGTTCTGCGACTTTAAACTGTTTTGGTCAATTTATTCCGTTTGAATGCAATCAATTTATAACACTTTACTTTTTAAGTCGTTTTTTCGAGGAACTGCGCAATATTGTATTGTGTGCGTCTAACATTGTAATTCAGAATTTGCCTCCCCACCAATCACTTGTCGTGACTAAGCGCTAGAAATCAGTGAAATGTCCAGAATTTGGTGGATTTTATAAATAAAAGTCAATCTAAGGAAATGGTAGACTTCCGGAAATCACCCTTTATTTCATTTAACTTGAGATGGCTACTCCCGCCTCATCGATAATTGGTGTGAAAGAAGATGGCCAGTCTCACTTCCCTGGCTAGTATATCTAATGAAAACCAAGCCGAGATATTGAAAGCCAAGTCACTCATGCATTAAGGCGATTTTGAAGACTCTGTAATTAACCAGTCATCTTCGAAGTTTTAAAAGGCTACCAACACTACACATTAGCTTTCCCTGTCAGGCAACAGTCGAAGCAGTTAAATGCTTGGACGACTCAACGCAAATGGTCACTCAATCATTTTCCAACATTAGTCAATGACTCAAAAAAGCGTAACCGATCAGCCAGTTTGGATAACTCAAAGTATTTGTATGGTGCCGCAAATTACTTATTCTTATCGGAACTAATCGAATGTTCACAAATTTTGTGTGATTATTTATGATTTATTTGGACAGGTTATAATTCATTCAACGACTTTTGAAAAAATAGAATCGAAACGATTGTCTATGGTTCAAGCTGGTAATCTACACATTGTACAGTAGACGAATAATTACGGCAGATAAATAATGTGTCAATTTCTGAACTCAAACAAATATGGATCGATTCAGCTAGATGGTTCTGTTCTCGCCTAATATGTGCTTGAAAAATGGATGAAGTCTTTTTTATAAATGACAAGTTGGCAGAGTGACTGGCTAGTGTAGATGCAAGCGGTAGTTGATGTAACCCAGTTGCTCAAACTGCAAAATAAGATGCTGAAATCCTTTTCACGTATTTATTCCAAATCGAAGAATACTTCTTCTTGTGCAGCTTCCAACATAGACTAATTATGCTGTTTCACGCATGTGCTGTGTCAATCAAGAAGGAACGCGAACTGTTCTCCCAGTTAGTAGCTTCTTTCCTATCCTCACTGACACACCCAAATAATTACATAGAATTCCAACAGGAGAAGACAAAGATAAATCAATCCTGTGATTAAACAGGGACGCTTAGCTGGAAAAAAGACCATTTACATTGGCATAAGCCGTTATATTGGCAAACAAAAATATCGATTTAGGTACACCAGGGACCGAGGTTTCAAACTGGCATTTCGTGGTAAATGCTCCGGCTAATACCGTCTGCAGTACCTGATTCGACCCCTCTAGAGTCTTCTGGGACTTTATGTCAGATAACTTTCAATATTATCCTATCCCAGAGGAATATGATTATTTCCAACTAGTATTCGCATCGGCATATAGATTATGTTCACTTGATCTCTCCGAGGACCTTTCGAAATGAGGTTCTCCGAGATTTTTTAAAAAATTTTTTATTAATAACCAGATTTCTATTATAAAATAACTCATTTTTCATTTATATCTTTTGAGCTGAGCCATACTTGTCATTTTCTTAGACTTCCTTTATAAAATTAGTTTTGTTAAGCTCACCAACTTTATTATAACAATTACTTACTGGTTGATTCAATGCGAATAAAAGTTACCATTTGCGGGAAAAAGCTTACTAATCGACTTAGTAAAACTAATTCAATTTCTGAAATCGGTTTGAAAACTTATAGTGTTTATTTGAAGTCATGGCCTAGTTATTTCCCATCAAAATATCGCAATCATTAAAAACTGACTCCAAATATTTATTTTTGAATAAGTTTTCCTGATTTTAGGTCGTCTTGTGACCTTTGACAAGGCAGATGCTAATCAGCCGTATGCTATTTAAGCTCGTGATTTAAGGTTTGACGCTGAATGATTTAGACAGTTTTCGGTGAGGAGCTAATTTGGCATGGTATCTAATCTAAATATGGGTAGAATGGTTAACTTCTGCATCGAATAAGAATGGTCAGGTTTTCAACCAGTTTGACTGTAAAGAAAGAGCGCCAGTCCTGACAGTCAGAGGTACCAAATGAGTATAACCAACCATTCTGCTGTCAATAAAAGAGTTTCACACGCTGAAACAACGTCAACTTTGATAGCTAGGCCGCTGTCGAAGCGGGTACCGGAAGGTGGGGTAGTCGAAAGTGTACAACTAAATACGGCGATTGACGTACTCTTTGTTGCCCATTTTTTGGATTTGGAATACTCTATACTAGATGTCATCCTTTGACACTTCTAATTGCAGTTAGTGCCTAAGCCATTACGGTCAGCACTTCCTGATCTGGTACTTCTGGCATAATTCCCGAAATAGTTCATTATTAACACTTACTTGTATCACTTAGCAGATAACTTGTACCTCCAAGCAGTGTCTAAAAATGAATCATAAATCAGAGACTGTTTGATTAATTTATTCGAGAATCTTCTCCATATGTGAAATGATCTTGGATTTCTGTTGTTTTTTAACTACTTTACGTTACTCTATCCTGCTAAGAACCAAAAAAGCCGTGTTCGATTTTGTCCTCTTCAAATCCCATTTTTTTCAATGTAATGCAGATCGAACGGACTTTCTTCTCCCTGTTAGTCATGCAAACGTGCAAATTAGTTACCTTCTAAGGTTGGAATGTTAATAATTTCAACAGCTGTAGCCTACGGTGAAAAACAGGGAAGAGGAGAATTATGCTAGTGCCTCCCTGGTAGATGTGTAATTTAATCACCCGTGCAGACCGCGAATGAGCGGTCATTCAAATCATTAAATGTTCCAAACGCTATCGCCACATCACCAGCCCACAAGGAACCATCACCACGGAATATTTAGTTGGAGCAAGGGAGTTGTCATGATTGAAATTCGGAAAACCAATGCTCGTTGGATTATTAGACTGATTGTATTAAGGTTTATCGAAAAGCTTCCGAATACTCATTGCCGTCTGCGCTAGATTACGGGAGCAAAATATATATGACTTCGTGCCCTCGATAGTTCTCTTTGAACTGCTATTTCTAGCGCTATCTTCTATAACGCTATGCTCAGCCACCGTCTTTAGCATGACCATTTCAAGTGTTGGTCTTTTAGAGACTTTCTCTACTTCAACGTCGACCCAGCTTGTGAACTAGGTGTTTCTCAAAATGAGTATATCTCATTATACCTCATTGTAGACACCATTTACGCCTTTAGTATGTTTCCTTAGGATTGGCGCATTTTTTTGCAGTGGTCAGGATCATTTGCTGCAACGTGTCTTCTTTTCTAGACTGAGTTCAGGTAATGATTTCACAATTTTCGCTCAGAAATTCACCAGAAGATTCAAGCATAATTATTCATTTTAGTCAGTTCTTAGTCTTGTTATAAAAGTCAGAAACAAGTCTGAATCACAAATGAATATGCAAATGGGAAGCTATACTGGGGACAACCTTTTGACTTAGTCTTAATTTCCGAAATCTTGTACTATCTGCTAGGGTCGTACAAAACATGATTTCATTTAAGGCAGATGAACTTTTCGTCTCAAGAAAAAGAACTATTAGTATTCACTTTAGACCAGTGTAAATTTTACCAATCTGTGCACCATAGAGATCTCATTCGAACTGCCTGAAGTGAAGCCTGGAGATGCAATGCTAACCGATTCTCACGTAGCAGAATGAATTTCCTTTAGAACTGGATGTCAGAGTATTGGAGGAGATTCTACATAATCACTTTCACCTTTCCATTCAACGCCACGTCAAAGTGCTCTAGGTCTTGCCTTTGGCCTCCCTAGCCGATTTTAGTCTCGGAATCTCCGTTTCTCCCCACTCTTCTTCAGCGGTAGAGAATTAGTCATTTTGATTCGGATGGCACACTTCCAAACTTCAGGCAGCTACCCTCCCTACCTTCTTGTTGAAATTACTATTTCTCATTGTACTCAATAAAAAACCACTTGCTCACTATGGCGATCACTTTGCACCTAGAATCATTTATTATTCGATCATTTCAGGTCTTCTTCAGAGAATTGGCGCCTAGGTCTAGTGAGGCTATCAAATAAGTCAGATTGTTCAGTTTGTTTCTCATCTACAGGGAAATTTAACTGCCTTAACTTTACGAGTCCACAAATGCGTATCATGTTGCTTCGCCTAAGTGAAACACTCAAAATACTGAGTAGCAATGTAAGTCTCACAAGTGCCACTTCAAAATGGCAATTGTTGACGTTCTCTTCGAACAGGGTATCAAAGTCGAGGCCTGGAAGTGAGCGGCATTAACCGAACTATTAAATACATGAAATATGTACTATTTCTAAATTCCATTTGTCCTGTTGTTAAAAAAGTTAGCACCGTTTTACATATCTACCCTATTCTTGCAAAGTTTATTGCGCTTAGAGATAACATTTTGTTAAATTCTGAATATAGTCAGTAAAAATTCAAACACCCTCTGATGGTTAGTAGATTAGTCTGGATTCGGGACAGGCGCCGTACTAATCCAACTACGCATCACGTTCAAAAAATGGTTTAAGAACAACCTGAGGTTCCAGATGGTGCCTGGATTGCTACTCTTTACCAGGAGTATTGTCTTCATCGCTTCCGATCTGACTGTTTAAGAAAATTTAGTCATGCAAATCACGTTTTCAATCTCATGACTGTTGGCGGGATGCTAATTGATAGGCCTCCGATTCGACAATGCACACCAACACTGTCCAATCAGGGCCAGATTGGGTAGCAATTTATTGACACGCCTGGCTTAGTGTTGGCCATGCAGAGAAGAAAAAAAGAACCAGAGAGCACATTGCAGCATCCCTTAAAGAAGCACAATAAGTCCAGTTGCTTTCAGTTAGCTTGTGCTTATCGGTGCTATGCGAGTCGAATTTTCGCTTGCCATGTCTGCATTCGTCCCTAGCTGGACACACGTTTTCCTTAGACCATGCAGTACGCATGAGTGCCTATCATCATCGCAAGTATTTGAATGCGTATTTTGAGATCCCTTCCCTCTTTCAGGTGTGAATCGCTGAGAAAATACTTGTCGCAATAAGTATTACTCGAAGTTCCCTTATTTATTAATCGAGCTGTTCCTAAATACAAGTATCGAGAGTTTGGAACGTTACCAAAAGGTCTCTGCTTTTCATATTCGAGACTTAAACTCGTGTATATAGCGAACCGTACTCTGCCAAAATGGTACATAACAATCTTCTCAAGCCCACAAGTATTTTTACTCAATGGGTCCGGGTTTCGCTAGCACGTAAAAAGAGAACAAACAGCCGACCTGAAGACACTAACTCTAGTTACTTAGCCGATAGTTCGAACCAGATAAACAAACTAAGCACGAAAATAATTTAGGAATTGAGACTGTTTCCATGTTGTCTTTGAGCTGTCTCACCCCGAATTCGTGACTTGCAGAGACGCGTATTAAGAGACAGACGTGACTAAATCTGAAATTTCACTTCAGTAGTGAAAACCACGAAACGCTTCAGAGCCAATTGACATTTGCCATCAGAGGTCAGTTTGCTCGATCACACCTAAAGATACTCTCTCGACGCTCTAAAAAGTAATGAGACTGGGCAGGTATTCATTATACCCCCACATTAATTTTATCGAACTAATTGAAGGCAATTTGCCCGCCGGCTCAATGAACCAATCTGAACATGCTTTGACATTTGTGTATACACTCAATGTAGTTTAACGTTCAGCACCGCTTTATTTTCAAAGTCACACATAAAAGGAGCCCAAGGTTCGATTCAGCTGAGTCCCGGTCACAAGAGGATGCGATGTTACGCAGACCAACCCAGCTGATTAGGCATCGACGATTTCAAGTCCGGTGAACTACTGCGACTGACAGTAATCAATTATTGTTTCGCCAGTGGAGTAGTCAGCAATCTGTGCGACGTGAACCTTAACGTTATCATTTCAAGCGCTCTCACCCCCCCTGAATGACAAAACCAATGCAAACACCAATCATTTACTACATTACTATTCGTCCTGCCTAAATAGCCCTTAATTTGAAGGCAAAGGATTTCTAAACGTATACCGAAATATAACCGTTTCGAGCGTGACAAATCGAACATCAGATATAAAGACCATCTTAAATCTAGGAGGCAACCTGGGACATACGTGACTCCCAAATTAGACCAATTACTGACACTATTTATTCGGCTCTATTTAGTGACTGTAAAAAAAATAGACGCTGGAGATCGCTTACAAGCCGATTGATGTAACAAAATCACAGACACTGCACTTGCAAATATTGAAGCTTAATAAATGCGCTGATAGAGCCCGCTTGAAATCACTATTAGAAGCTGACTGACAGCTAACAGAACCGGTGGATATCCCAATTCAAAAACAGCGTTCTGTCCCTTAACTGCTTGAGAACTCCAGATAGGTCTTGCGATTAGCTCAAGCACAGTTTTTATTTCCTAGATGCTGAAACGTCGATCATGCATGAATTACAAGAAGAAATACTGAAGGTAGCGAAACCTCTTCTGGAAGTAGTGGACTACACGACCGAACTCGACTGGTAAGTACAAGCAAAATTAAAACAACTCGTAGTATCTGTGCTTTAGCCACTGCAGCAATAAAAATGAACGGAGTCAAACCGAGAATCGTGGAAGGAAATGTCATAAAAATAAAAAAGGGCAGACACGTTCTCTTTGAGACACTCCATCCGAACTATCGAACCAATTCGTTTGTCTCACCAACTGAGAGGGGCAACATCACGCTGATCACCGGACCCAACGCGAGTGGAAAAACAATGTATATTAAGCAGGTAGCGCGTGTTTGTAAAAGAAGCTATCTTGCAGATAGGTCTGATTGTTTACCTAGCCCATATAGGTAGTTTTGTGCCGGCCGACCATGTGGAGGTGTCCTTATTAGATGCAATTCTATCCCAAATGCCAGCGGACATAGAGCGGCAAAAAGAATCAGAACCCTTAGCAGACGCAAGCTGGCTGGCAACGACCCTGAGATATACCAGCAGAAACTCACTTCTGCTACTGGATGAATTCCCCTATATCAACGATAGAGATAGTCGAAAAGCGATGTTTCTAGGACTCCTGGAGTATCTAAGCCAAAAGGACTCACCCACAGTATTAATAACTGGACTTAACATGAGCTGGGTGAAAGAATTTCTAAAACCGCTGGCCCACAAAATAAACCTAAAAGTAAGAAATACTTGGAAAGATTGTAATAATGCAGAAATTGTGCGTGACAAATGATGCAAACGGGCCGATATTCCTTCATGAAGTAGTCGATGGCATAGCAGAAGCAAACTACGCGTTACAAGTGGCTCAAAGCGCTGGGGTGCCCCATGAAGTAATACAAATCGCCTCCAAGGTAAATAAGTTACATTATAAAGCCCGCTCCCCCCTAGGCTGGATGTAGGTCGTTAGGCGAACAGGAATCAGAACGAGCAGTAAGGTAAGAACAATTTACGTATACGCATGTACAATGATACAGCCGCATAAAAATAGTTAAGGAGCTGATCGGAATGGATCTGACCGAGTTCACAAACGAAACTAAGGCGTTTTTTACACAATCTCTTGAAATATAATGCATATTTACACATGTACTGTCTTATTGGAAAAGATGATGTTTAAGGGCTCTTTGGGGAGTAATTCGATCCTCCGGAATATATTTTAACATGGCCTTAACAAGGTCGTAGGCAGCACTTGCACAGAGATCTTGCGTAACAAGCCAGATTTCACCAAGTGATCGGACATTTCGTCGTACGTAGCGTCCATTAGAACTATCTTCGTCCCAATCCAAACGGCCATGCCTGAAGTACCTGCGCCTACGACTACATCGCACCATTTCCCTGGGTAGGGGACCGAGGAACCGTTCCATCATTGCCAAATGTTCAAGATTGTCATGAGTCATAAAGAGGCACTGTCCAGTAATTAATTCATAGATTATACAGCCGACAGACCAAACGTCGGCAGGGTAAGACCACCCACATTCGAGGATGACTTCAGGAGCCCGATAGTGCCTAGTTTGAATAGTGGTGGAATGCCTTTCACCTTCAGTCACTGCAGATCCAAAGTCGATAACCTTGATCTGAGGGTCTTTAGCAAGCCGAATGGTTCTAGTTCGGTCCGCAGACGGTACCTCGTAAAACTCGTGGGAAACGAACATGATATTTTCCGGTTTGAGATCTGTGTGACAAATCCCCAGCTGCTGCATGAAAACCATTGCCTCACAGAGCTGACGGGATATTGAAATTACATAGTCCATAGGATAGGGCTCATACTCGTTTTGTTCCAGCAGATTAAATACACTAATACTCAAGAGAGGAAACACTATAAAATACTGGTTATGCCACTCAAAAAAGTCGACGGTATCAATACAGTTGGAGCGACTGTAGCGATCAGCCTTAGAAATAGCATTAAGAACTTCCACCTCATGTTTAGCAGCCTCTTGGTAGTCCTCGAGCTTCTTTAATACCTTAACTGCCACGCGGGAATTTGTACTTTTATCAATACACTCGAGTACCTGGCCAAAACTGCCCTCTCCTAGGACCTTACGCACCTCGAAACGCTGTTTGATCACCTTCCCGAGAGGAACGACAGCCGCTACTTTGTCACGCTTGTGGTGATCGTGGCTCGCTTTCTGTTTGGCTCTCTCCTTGCTCCGACGCTGGCGTTTGCGCCTGTGACTGGAATGCGTTGGAGAATGATAATCGGAGCCAGAGTGCCGCCTTTTCCGTCCACGAGATTCGTGACTTAACATCCGATCGCGATCGTGAGGCCTCTCATTCACACCATGCGACCTTGGACCATCACCGTTAAGGAAAGCAATCGAGTGATTCTCATCAGGGAGGTGATTGTATCTGCCATTTCTAACCGATGCACCGGGAGGTCGGGACTTACGGTGAGATAAAGCGGGCGAGCTACGTTTGTGCCTGTACCAACAGGGACAAAAACCACAACATTTGAGAAAAAAAAATAAATGCTACCAGCAAGGGAACTAAATGCGAACTCTTCAAACCCCTGGATGAACCAGCTAGTACTTGCTGTCTACAGAAACCTGGTAAAGAGCAAATTAAGAAAAAAACAATCCAAGGCGGATTATTAATAAAAACTGTATTAGGAAAATACAAAGGCACATAAAATACCTTCGATCGCCACTTTCTAGACAAGTTTTCTTCGAGTGGGAACATCCATAGCCAGAAGAATATTTCTTGGAACCACCTGACAGTTTACTTTTTCTTGTGGATCTTCGGGATGAATACCGAGAGTGAGACTTAGAAGACTCGGATATTTCTTCTGTGGAACGGTTCCGATAACGATTATCGTAGCAACATCGATGATTACTGTTGGAACGGCAGCAATGACTACGCCTCATAATGAGCAGATAAGAAATGGGCGAAAACGAAATTCACGAGTGCAGACTAAAACAAAATTGGATTTCTGCAAGGGATGTCACCATTAATTGTATAAAAATTTAAAGCAAAAGCTTGTTTCGACGGCGTTTTTTTGCCTTTGAAGATTTCTTAAAATTTTTTAAATGCTCGTTGAATTGGAAGGTAAGCGCATTTGCGGATGAGAACGCACCAAATTTTAGACAGCCGCAGGATTATTTTATGATATTTGCAATTGAAAATTTAAGGATAGCTAGTTAATCATTAATTAAACTGTCTTCTACAAGAACAAACCGATGGAATAACTTTGGGTCATTTATTATTTTTTAACACTATCGTGTTCAAGATTACTTATGCCTCTTAGATTTTAAAAGCACAGAACCAGAGAAGAATTGAAAAATTTTACAGCTTGTCTGCTGTTATGATATCATACAATTATCGGTGTTTTGTCATAGGCCCATACGCTTTTTACTAGTCATTCAAGGTTATCAATTTAATTTAGCTATTTGTCAAAATTTTCCGTTCTACATAGATTTACGAATGCGGAAAGCTGGGCAATTAAATATTGTAGGTGCTCTACTCATCAAATAAATCAATATCTTGCTCTCTTTAGAACACTTGAACCCCCACGTATCTTTTGTTTTAAGTCAGTAAATCATGAATTACGGTCAGATTCACGTAGAAGAAACGCAACTCGTGGAGACCGCTTTAAATTGTTTTATTATGCCATTATCCAGTTTGCACGGGCTCCAGAGTAACCACTTTGTAAACAGACTTCGATATTAATGCTAGCCAATACATTTAGGTGAAAGCTTAAAAATCTCTAGTTGGATTCTCAAGCCTTTTTTAAGAATGTGAAACTTGGCGTTTTATTTATTATCCGATTTGTAAGCTGATTAGGTTGTATAGCAAATGGGATACTGGTGGAAAAGCCCTAAAAACAAGAACTAAGGTATACTAAGTGGCTGTAAACTTCATGTTAAATCGGCAGTAGTACCAATTACTTTCATTACGTGCTATCATGCACCTTTTTTGATATTTAGTTGCCAAACATCTATTGAGGCGTTTGGGTGTACAAATTTTTTTTATTCTGAGTCGATTAACCATTTTTAATGTAATATGATAATAGGTCAATCACCGTTTCTTTTCAATCAATTAACTGCGTTGACGCGATAGAACTATTTTGTTTAGCTTGCATATCGGTCTTCAAAATGCCTCGAGTTGAACAAACTCCTTCTCTTCATGGTACCGAGGACACGACAGTTTCTAGGGCGGGGTCAACGAGCTTCAACTACTATGTTGCAAAATCATGTCCGATTGAATCATCCAGAGCTAATTCTCCTCTCTATGGATTTTATCACTGTCAAATATGCAAGCTTCTTCTTACTGTTCCTTTGAGTCCTCGTCTCGCTGTTGTCTGTTCGAGGTGCCTCGAAGCGACGGTAACTCGTATCTCGGACTTTAACCTTTTGTACTTTCTACCTTTATCCTTATTTTATTATTTTTTTTTCAGCCGATAAGGAAATCACCTTCAGATAAATGTTTTTATCGGTGCATTTGCTACCGCCTTCTGCTTGTTCCTCGACATCGAAACATATTTGTTTGTCCTCGTAGTACTTGCTGCGCCGTACTTGTCACCGAAGTAGCCGCGAAGAATCCCCAATTGATCTCCAACTATATAGAGAATCACGTTGCGAGGTTAAAACACGCAGTTACTGCGGCAGATCTCATAGATATTCGCGATGACGATTCGACAAAGCCTATAGGTTTAAATAAAAACATGCTTCATGCATTCTCTTGCTAGAGCATATCGATTCTTCCACTTTTTTGCAGATTGGCGAACAGTATTTATAAGCTGTGGCTATTGCAAAAAACCATTCAAAGCCGATCCTGACCTAGACCTTACAGCCGAAATTGTCTGTCCAGAGTGTCAAAATATTTCCACATTGACGCCAAGTTTTCCTCGACGTATGAGTCGTCAGTACATTTTGATAAGCTTTCTTCTTATTGTAATTTCTTCAGCCGTGTCTGTAAGTTTCTTTTATGGATTTTCCAATCGCTTAAACCATTTTATTAATAAAATAAGTGGTCAAGTGGACTTTATAAAATTTACATTTCAAAAAGTCACTGCTCTCATGTCAAAAATAATATTTTTCCCCTTTTAATTAAGGTTACCCCATTTAATTGCGTGGATTGTTACTGCCTTTTTCCACTTTTATTTCAAGCTGGGGACATATACTCAACGTGATCGCAATAATGGCGTCTTCTGCATAACGATAGGTAGGTTGGACTCTTATGTAATTATTTATCTTAAGGTAGAGGAATTATCAGAAAACTTGAAATTTCAACCTAATACTCAGTAGATAAGCAATCCCAAGGGTCTGAATCTTCGGTTTCGTGGTGTCTCTTGGCCTAGCTAAAAATCATGGTTTGACGAAATAACCGCTTGGTCCCTTGTCATATAATTAATCCAGCTGTTGGGAATTGGGCTCACATTTCGATTTACGTGATCTTTATCCCAAGATATCATGCCAAACCGGTTGGTTCGTAAGATCGAGCTTCTTAAAGCCGTCTCGTCCCGTCTTATTCAGTTAAAAGGGCATTTTCTTACTGCTATTGGTTTATTAGTAGGGCTTCTATTATCAAAAGCTTTTCGTTTTGGTAGCACTCCACTGCCATCAGGCTTGATAATAAGGCATTCAATGTATTACTCCTTGCATAGTTCAAGTGATCTCCCGTGACGTAAGGAATGAAACGTATGTTAAAATGAGTCCTGTTGGAGCGCAATAAAATAGATTCCCTAGATCTTTCACGATGCACAGTAAGCAATGAAATCGGCCAATGAGGATTCCCTACAAAGCTAACAGACTAACAGGGATTCTCCGCTGAATTGAGACTCTGGATCTCTAAAAACTCAACCTTTCTTTTAGGACCTTTTATGATAGGAGCGGTGCTTCTGCTTCAGGCCCTACTTTATTACACCATGCCCATCAGCACCATCATATCAGGGGCTGCAGGAGTCGACTAATAACCCATTTCTCCCGGGTGCAATATCATTCTGTACAATCACTGATTGCAAAATATAACTAATGGGGAAAAAAAGGTACAAATTCGCCTATAGGTCCCTTTGAGAAGCCGGAAATTCGATACTTTCGGAGTTATGAAGGTCACTTTCGAATGGATAGTGGAAGCACGATAAAGGTTCGTTACAACGAGAACAATCATGTGGTACCTTCAGTCAATCAGTTACCTTACGGTGGTCTCATTCATAAGTCTACGCAATCAACACAGGGCGAAATATTAATTTTATTTAGCGGGAAGATCACTTCCTTCGCTTTCACAAATATCCGTCGCATAAGTTCGGCAAACTGTACATCACAATCACAAGTAGAAAAAAAGTTAAGGTAAGCAAAACGAGAAAAAACACAGACTGAAATTATTATAGAAAGACTTGACACAACACAGACATGGGGATAATGAATAAACGGGCAGTCAGTTGTGGTTTTCATCGAGGTTGGAAGAACTTGTTCAGAGATGAAACTGCTTTGGAAACGAGGGGCCGACTCTCTCCTACTTTGCCCCCTAGGATGGTATATTCATTTCTTGAAGATCCGACCTGACGGTCAGGGAGGTTAAACCCGAACATGGCATTCATCTTCTCATCGGAAAACTCTACTACCGGCTGCTCTGGTCCGAAAATCTGATCCACATCCATGTCATCCCGAACTAGGGAATTGGACGTGCCAAAAAATCACTATTTGAGATAAAGCAGCGCTGACAAAGGAATCTACACAAAACTTATGCGACTGTGAATTTACAGAAACAGGCGATCAATAATCAGCTCTTGACAGTTAGGGCTATGCACCTCAAAGGCCAACTGGGCCTCATAATCAAGACCAGAAAACACAAGCTGCTAAAAAAACTAGGTGACAAAGAATAATTAAAATCATAAATTCTCCTTACCAGCTGATCATAAGAGCTAGTTAAATAGGATTATTATAGTAGCTAGTACAAAATCCAAAGATACGAAAACGAGTGAATCCATACCTTTGAGATTCTGAAGAGTAGCTGATGGAGTACTGTGTGGTTGGAACACATCTCGACCAGGAGGAGTGTTCGAAGGCCCATCATTACCGCGTACTCGATGTCGA
The DNA here is from genome assembly GCA_019097775.1 of Moniezia expansa. Taxonomy (NCBI): domain Eukaryota; kingdom Metazoa; phylum Platyhelminthes; class Cestoda; order Cyclophyllidea; family Anoplocephalidae; genus Moniezia; species Moniezia expansa. Next base: position 2,393,448 of record JADFDV010000097.1, read on the forward strand.
GTCCTACCCAGAGTGCGTTCTGCAGAAGGGGACAAAAAAAAACTAAAACGTACCATAATTTTTAAGGTGCAATAATAACATCACTTGTTCGTGGCACTAACTTTAACTAAATAGGCATCCAAGTCGGAGAATTTATACATGTAAAGAGCGATAAAGATGTCCTCCATCTATAGGCACGAACAAGGAAGGTAACCTCGCTCTAATCTTGATGAACGCCAATTTAGAGATATTCAAGTTTTTGGGAGAGGTGACTTCCGAGAGAAGCACCAGAATTCCTATTTCTGGAAATATTGTGTCGGAACAGACAATCTAAATTGACTGATCTCATACTGCTTGAGGTTAACCATCGGCCCGCACATTTGCATCCAAAGCTCAGATAATACAGTAAACTATGATCCTGTTCAGATAGACCTTCTGACTAACCCTATGCAGTATCGTATCGGTTACTATGAAAAAAGGCAGATAAATATCGTAGTATGACCAACAGAATGAGAGACTGAAACATAACATTAACAATATTATGAATTCTCTAAGAGGACACACTTCAAAATACCAACCACAGCCCTCGAGTAACAAAGGTTTATTGAAGTCTTCCTTCCAAGAAGCTCCCAACGAAATGTCAGAGGTTCTCTGCCACAAAAAATTACCGGTTTGTCTTAAAAAATACCCCGGAAATTAGTTAAAGGAAAGCAGATACAGACCTCTGAGCTCGAGTTGAAGGAGGTTAAAAGTTCCAAATTTTCTTACATCTCTCTATCTCTCCAATGCTTGCATTTCCATTTAATTTATGTTTGCATGTACAATAGCTTTTAGTGAGCGGAACGATTTGACAAATCGGATGTCAAATAACTAGCTGAGCCATCCTTGCGTCACCAAAGGAAGACGACTAATGCCTTTTAAAATTAAGTAATATTAATGTTGAGCTGTTTGTAACTATTTTTTTAAAAGAGAACTTGCATCTACCTCGATAGAGAAGCATTCGCCCATCTTCAACTGCATCTTCAACGGGTGAACCTTCACCAGCAGGCAGATGCTTGTAAATGAAACTAGGTCCAAGGAGATGGGGCATTCCCAGACTAGCGAGAAGGCGACTGCCTATTCTGAAAAGCGTCACCAAACAGAGTAGGAGAACAATCATCGGGAAATAAATGTTGAAGCCATTGGCGATAAAGGAGATCACATCCAAGTGACCCATGAATTTGGTGAATGAAGTCTCATAAACTGCCGATCCGTTAATTGAACCACTGATGGTAGAGACAGTATCAGAGGAATTTGGAAGAATGGTGGGAGCGGAGGTGAGGTTTTGAAGAACGTGGCTGTCTAGGTGGGCTAAACAGAGGTAGTTGACGCAGAGGGAGGGTGCCAATCGACAGAGCATACTAAATTAAAAAAATACAATAAAATCAATACAACAACAATAAAGTCTACCAAAGTCAACGAGAGGGATTGAAATTACGAGCCGTAGAAGACGAGACTGATGGCGTCAGAATGGTGGTTGGGCACGAGGCGATAGTAGTTAAAGAACCGGAGACGGTAAGCGGTGAAGCACACGCAGTAACCCACATATCCCAGGAAGAGAAAGCACACAAACTATGGCAAGAAAAATAGGTTTATTAGGATATGCGTGCTTAGGAAAGTGGTGAGGCAAATTCTCTGGACTTAGGGTAAAGCAGTACAGAAATCAAATGAAACCTACACATTTTCGACCCTGTTAACCTTAAATCAATTTGTATTTTTCAACTTGTACATAGAAAAAGCATTTCAGTGTTTGAAAACAACACTTATTTAACAGGAAATCAAGGTATTAAAGGATCTAAATGTTAATTAATATGCCTTATTTCATTGACTATTAGCAACATGCCTTTATTCTTTTAATTGGAGAACTAGCCGACATTTGGTTAGGCCAATCCATAATCTGATGTAAATGTTGAAAAAAACATCCCCCGATAAGCAAAAGGACAAATAACTCTTGTATTTGCCTGTTTCCCGATTTTCACCCCGACTTGTAATGGCCTCTCAGGTGCCACTAAAAATATTTCTTGGACGAGACGTGCTCCTTTGCCGCCGAAGAGTTGCTTCAGTTTTGACCTATGTGATCAAGCAGTTTTTGTGGGTCACGAATTCAATAAAGTCTGCAGAACTGAAGGACTATACTCAAATTGGGACGTTGAATCGTGATGTGTAGAAAGTGATTATATGAGGTAAGTGACAAGTAGAATGATAAATAACTCAGTTCTTGTTGAAATCTTCCGTCAAAAAGACCTCCTTTTATTCTTCTGGATTATTTTTTCATATTGTTTCAGGTCCCCAAATAGATCGAGATACAAGCATTCTTTTTTTGACGAATAAATAAATAAGTATTCTCAAAGCTCACGGCAATCAAGTAGTAATTCAAGAGGGTGGGCCGGGAGTGAAGAATAGCGGCGATAATGGATAATCGAGGCCGACGCACAAAGAACGTGCATTCACTCCAGACAACGAGAAACGATGCCACTGCGAGGAGAACGGCCAGGATTTTGAGGAGCAAGGGTTGGAATCTGCACCGCCAGTACCATTCAAAACTACATGTACAGACCCCTGCAGCACCAGTAAGTCGCTCACAGAGGGAGCGCGGCTTAGGTGTGACCTCAGTGGATGCCAAAACGAATGGAGCGTGTCCGCGTTCAAAGACGCGAGAACTGAAAGACAATAGAGAAATTACATTCAGCAACAAGTCGTCTTTTGAAGATATAGAGGGTAAATTCAGATAATTTGAATTCAACTGAAGCTTCCATCCAAAAATCATTGCTGAAAAGTAATTTTTTATCAAAAATGTTTATATCTTGAGTCTAAAAAAGAGTAATCAGGATGCACTCTTTAGCTAAGGACACATGATTATGAAATCGACATACCTCGATGCGGTAGCCACTTTATCAACTCCAAACTTAATCAAAAGACAAGCAGTTTATTTTAAACCAGGTACAGTATTTAAATGAGATAATCGGCCAATGGGATGCAGACTTACCCATTATCGTGAAGCTTTTTACATTTCTGCTTTAAAAATATCCACAATCAAACTTTCTATTTGCCACTACCTAGCTTCTAGTAATGTTCACTTCGACTAAAAGTGTGAACTACAGTGTCCCTTTGTCTTTGCAGTGACAACCTCTCGGATCTCTATATTATCCTTTAGAGTTAATTTACCACTTTCAAGCTGTCAAGTGCAGGTGAAGAAGCAGTTTTTGTTCTCAGACGTCCAAGCCACTAGCACAGGCCCTAGACCGTTGTGCGTTGGCTAGTGCTTCATTTATCATTACTTCACTCCCACCATTTAAAAGCTAATATGCATGGCCACTACTAATTGGGCAGGAAACATTTGGCGTTCAGCGCTTCGAGATTTTGGAAGGAATACCTCTGAAACCCAAGGATTCCCACTATTTACGCCTATTTTTCAGCTCGATTTCGAAGATATGCCTGTTTTCGCACAACTATCAGTGCCATCAGTCAAAACTAACCACGCATTTCAAGGCAGTGGTTGGTAATGACTTTCTTCGAGTTCAGTGCCTTCCCATAGTCTAAGATAGGGTAGCAATTGAGGTACGTCCGTGGGAGCTTCTAGAGAAAGTGAAGGTAGTGCGCATAGATCTTCACTATAATGCAAGAACGTTTCCTTGTCAATCGTCATTTCGCATTTCATTTCACCTTCAAAATTGCTTTATGACTTGTGAAAATGGAGCAGCATCGGTCAGTTTTTCAAAACCTATTAAAAACTAGTTTATGTAAATTTCTTTGGGTTAAAAAGGAAAAAATCTATTGCCACTGTTATAATCAGCATGTCACAGCATTAATTACTGGATCCTACTTAAACTAGTAACCTAGTTTATAGGTGTGGAATTTTATTTGGATGCAAATAAGAGTGGCCGAATACGCAAATATGCACAAGTTTTTTTGAAATCCAACTATTCAAGAGACAATTTGCATAAATATTGAAACTCGAAAACCGTTAGAATAATGCGATTCATCGAGAACATTTGCTTTCTTAAACAATGGACCGAAAATACGAACCGCCTCAACTAGGTTGATCGGCTTACCTGTCTGCGATACAGTTGTTGAAGACATCTTCAGCAGAGGCAGCATGTCGAAGGGCCTCGAGCCAGAGGGCGTGGGCGCGACTGCGATGGTGGTAAGCACGTTTGAGACGCTTATGAAGCCTCACTAATCGCTTCGAAGTTAGTGTGGATGCGATAGCACCTGCTCCACTAGTGTCTAATAGATTTTCACGCTGATTCCAACGCACCACTCCATCGGCTTTGCCGAGAACCGCCGCCTATAGTTGGAAAGATGTTGGCTGGAAATTAGAATTGCTTAAAGTGGGTTTTTAAAGACTAACTATCCGTCAAGCAATTCGACGATGAGTGACCAAGAGGTTTCTGGGTGGAGGATATAGCCATTTCTACTAACAAAGCTAACCAGCCCTGTTCAGTGGAACTTATTAGCCACACTTCTGAAGAGACCTCAAGTTATTCCATAGGACATCAGTCAAAATAATCGCACGGGGGAAAACGGGACATTCACTAAGATAATTGATATACAGATTTTCGGTGCGGAAAGTGATAAGTTGTTTCCATCGATACTTGATAAACGTTAGCTGTTGAAAAAGGAATAGGTCGAAGAAGACATGCCAGAGATCGGGTCGTATTGAGCATACACAAGTCGTGGATCTACATTATTTGCATTCGCCGTTTTTTAAGCTCTCGATATTAAGGCGCAATGACGAAGAAAACGACCTTTCGATACGTAGATGAAATACGTGATCCAGTGATTAATCCACTAGTTATAAGTCGATTCACTCAGCTCAATTTAACTAATCATAGATGGGGACCACGATTTAAGTGCAAGAACATTAGACGGAAAGGACGAATGTTATTATTCGGCGTTATTCAATAATACTAGATACGCAAAGCTACATCGTACTACCGGCCAAAATATTGAATCAATAAAAGGGATAATAATCTTAAGGTGACAACTATGACAGCATAGGAATAAAAAATTAGGGATGTTCAGGCAACCCCGCATAGTCACTGATAAAACATGGTCGTCGTTGCGGAACAGTCGATCAGGTCGCTGTTCCTTTAACTTCGTTATAGAAGAATGCGATAATGAAAGAATTGCTGGCTAAATAAAACGTCCAAACAATTCAAAAAATCAACGGTCCAAAAGAAGAAGGACGCGCGAAATCGCAATGACCTTCATAAGTATAACACGGAAGCCGAAAAACACCCCAAAATACGGACGAACGAAGCTTCAGTGAAAATGGAAAACTGGAAATTGAATTTTCCCAGATCAAAGACTTTTTAATGAAGTAGCAGCATAATCTTCCGAGCACCCACTCTGACGAATTCATGACTAATCTTGTATCTAGAAGCAGTAGTTCCGTAACGGAACAAGTTCAACCAACAGGTGTTTATACATGCCAGCGGCATTAGAGGATGGATTAGTCATCGGCAAAAGTTGATACGGGAAGAAAAATAGCGGTCTGTGATGAAATGCTTGAGAGATGAAAAAATAAATAGCGATTATAAGAGATTCATTAAAAGATTAACCTTAATAACGACGATATTCAGCAGGGAGCGGAGAGAATGATCGGGAGCGATGTGGTAATCAAGGTCACGAACCTCCTAAAATCAATTAGACCTGTCAGATAAAAAATAAATAAACGACACTCAAAAGAGAGCTCACAGTAAGAACGTTTTTCATCTCTTCTTCATCCTCAATATACTCGAGGTAACGTTTACTCAAAGTGAAATACGCGAATCGCAGACGAGTGTCTGGCGACGCAAAAATAAGAATGGATCTTGGGACTTCGACCAGTCCGTAGCCCAAAAAGAGAATCACAAGGAAAAGACCCCAAGTATTACTTGTGGTGATTAAAAGGACTTTCAGAGCAGAGCTAAGAATTTGCACAAATTACAAATTTAGCCCTACGCATTAAATGAAATAGCCTTGTTGACAAAGAGATAGATCAAAACACAAATGAATATAGTAAAATAAGAACCATATATGATGGCATTATCTATTATCGCAGATCGAAATTTCCGCAAAACGGTGAACTCTCCGGAACCAGCATAAGATTCCATAATTGGAAGAACGATCCTAAAAAATTAACAACTTTAAGGAAATTAACTACCATGTAAGCAGCTGTGCAGTCCAATAAATGCAAATCCAAAATACATTTAGGATATGCATGTCGACAAAAATGATATAAGATGGGGCCAAGTCAAGCGACACATTATTGATCTCATTTTGGTAAGCGAATGTCTATACGCAAAGAAATATATTTACAAGGACAAAACAAAACCGAAGATATATCAATAGGAAGTACTCCGATGAAGAGGAAGGAAATTAACCAGCCCATCGTATATGATATTGTGCATAAAATTGGCTGTTTTTTCCATTGTCCATAGTAATATGATAAATAAATTGCAAATAAAGAACATGACATCAACACAAAAGCAAACAGAATGTAGGCCATCACTGGAGAGGAGGCTATGGCCAAATACTATCGTTTGAGGCGCAGTCAAGCAACAACTTTAAACAAATAAATGAGGAGGGCTCCTCTTAGAACTTATGAGTTGAAAAGTATCTAAAACTAATGAAAACCTTATACTTTAAATTTCGTCACGAAATCGGTTATCAGTTGCAACTCGATTCTAAATTTACAACTTGAAATGATAGTGCTGTAAAATCAGAGAGCTCTTTCATTTTTTCTATATTTTCCGCTGTTCAATCCTTAAAACAGTGTGGTGTGTAATTCGCTCCGAAGAAGAGCTTGGCGTTATCCGTGTAATTCAAATTTAATATACATAAACAGAACAGTAATTTGAAGTGATATGAGAAGCTGAAATCCTCTTTTATTAAAAAAGGCTGGGTAAAAAAGTTTTAGCTAACATCGGGCAAACATGTGGTGCTCGTTTAATTCAATATCAATTGGCTTTAAAAGAATTTTAGTTACACTGCAATATTAACAAAATTGTTTATATGGTGTTAGGTCTGCAAAGTGTGCGTGCCCATTTGGATCGTTCAGGTCGTGGTGGTTTTCGCATGCGGTCAACCATAACGCTTTTCTGTAATATAAGGTGATTATTAGTTGAAAAAACCATATTTAATAATTTAATTCTGTATTTTTCTCTTTTATTGATTCACATTCCCGGTATGTATCTGCATGTTCTTCAAAGCCATTTATTTAATTGATATTACATGTAAAACATTTGTTTTGATGACTCGAACGATTTTGTTATTGATTCCCTTTATGCACATTTGTAGCTTTATTTAAGTTGAATTTTTGAGATTATTATTCTTTCCACAACTTCACTATTTACCTTCAGTTAATCATTCCATACTTGTGGCAATGTTTTCGCTGGCCTCTTTTGCTTTTTCATAATGTTTAGTTTTTTTTATTTTAATGCGAGTATGTTTTACTTTTGTTTTGGCTATTTATTAATATTGGTTTACTGTTTGAAACACTCTTCTTTATTCTAACATGTTCACCTTTGTTTAAACCGCTGTTCTACACTCTTAATCAGTTACTTTAGCTCCACAGCCTTGCACATACCACGTCAATCTTACCGTACGTTATTTCTCAAGTTAAATGCATCTCTCTTCAAGGTATTGAGGAAATGGAAAATAGCACAGTCCTCATCTTCGGGCAGGATGTATCGCATTTACCTCGAAGTTGTATCTTCATGATTGGATCCCTTGGCACTTTTCTACTCTACGTTATCTACGGTGGAGCACAAGTGAGAAACTCTTCATTTCCCTGAATTTTTTTCTTACAATTCGCATTGACGTTAATCTTTTTTTTTCTTTAGGAATATCTTTTTAAAGCAACCGGTTTCAGTAATCACTTTCTAGCTCTTACCGCCTATCAGTTCTGTCTTTATTGCGTCATCTCGTATTTGGAAAGTAAATTAACGGGTGTTACGTATAGAAAAGAGTAGGCTATCCACCATTTTTCTACTGGTCTCATTTATGTAGCTTTCCCCTTTGGCTCTACTGTTCAACCGGATTAACAACGACTGGGACCATTCTTCTTTCAAATGCGGCCGTTACCTATCTCAATTATCCAACTCAGGTTGTTTTCAAATGCTGTAAACTCATCCCTGTTATGATTATCAGCGTCATACTTCAAGGTTGGTTCATATAGGTTTTTTAGTATAATATTAAATTGTTTTTCACCTGAACTTAAGAAAGATGCGTTGTGAAAATCGCCTAAAATGCGAAAAGAAATCCTATTGCTGCTTGAGTTGATGTGACTTTTAAAAAAATTATCTTGTCTATCAGGCGTAGGCTTGTGTTGATACAACTCCTAGAAATTAAAACGATCAAAAAATCTTTTTAATGCCGAGGCCTTGTAAATGTGTATGCATTTCACATGTGCGTCCTTATTTTCTTTTCAGGAAAACGGTACAAATTCATTGACTATGTAGCTGTGGCTTCAATGATCGTGGGACTAATATTTTTTACCCTCACCGACGTCAGCGTCCAGCTCAGTTTTGATGTTCGAGGTGGGAATTTCTCTCCTCATCTTATTTCCTTTACTCTGTCAACAGCTTAATTAAATTAACGAATGATTGCAACGCCTAAATCGTCCTATTGCCACGACCTTTAAGTTGTGGAAATAATCCATAGTGATCTAATCTTAAGCTAAAGCAATAACGATCCTAAGACTAAGGCTAAAGAGGAAGCTAACCGCTAGAAGGCATTCCAAGGCTTGTCAAATGTGAACCATTTTGTCTTTGGATGAATTTGAGTTTGTTATGACCAGTCAGTGAACTGCAATGTGGTTGGCTTTGGAAGAAATACTCTGGAATTGGTAGTTGCCACTCCTACATCGCGGCTGAACTTCGGATATAAGACGACACCACGTTGTTAGAGTATGCGGGTCACTTGGGATTTGAGAAACTCGTGATTGGCGGCTGCGCACCATGTCTTTTGCTTCCCTATTGCCAGTTCACTAGGCCTTGATTTATCATGCAAGGGCTTTTTTCCATTATTTCTTGGTTTAGATCAGGCTAAACATAATTCTACGCGGGTATTGACGAAGTAGCCGGGTAAAACTTGGAATAAAATGCTGCAAACGGCAATCGCTTCGCTGATGTTTGCTTTCTAAATCATTCATTTATTGCGATTAAAATAGAGAAGTTGGAACGAGTACGTAGTAATTGATTTAATCTATCCGTAAACTAGTTTGCTAACTCTCTAGGCGTACTGTTATGTTAGAGCATATATTAAGCTCTGCGTATATGAAAAACCGACAGATGCATGCTCCGGAAGCGACAGCAAATAATTGTATCAAATAAAAACAGCTTAAGGATTTGAAGTCAGAATTTTAGTTTAGTTTAATTGATGCGAGTACCCTTGGAAAAATTTCCTATCTCTTGGAGCTTTGGGCCTTGTGATTCGGGTTATCAATCATTATTCAATTTTAATCTAAATGCCAGCAATAACAACTTCTACCTGCCAAGTCCATCATTGGTGGTACGACTTCCGATACCGCAAAGAGGAACGTCTATTAGAGTCGTTCTGAGCGTGCCGTGTGTAAAAGAATTAACTGGTGGCTAATTGGTCGCTTGACTCCCATCGCTGCGTGAAGGCGATTTGGTTAAACTATGAGCAGAGACATCGGATTACCTGTGCATAATTTCTTGGAGGTGAGTTGGTTCCAGGGTCCTCCATCTAGAGACGCCTAAATTGCTAGTCATTTCGCATCAGCTTGGGCCTCCTTGATTAGCATTTGATTTTAAAGTAACGGATCTTCACATGCTCAAGTTACTAGCAGCTCTTTACTACCTTTATTTCAAGAAAGTTCTGCGTTTCAGAAAAGGCGCCTATATCCATAACCTCAGCTGTTTATTGAGGGCATATCGACTATAATGTCTGGCAAAATTTTTCGCAGCGTAGATTTTGCGAACAATCATGAAACTATTTTTTTGAGAATAACGATGCAATGGAAACCCTAAAACTTTTTTCTTTTTAACAGGTGTATTTGCAATCAGCATAGCGCTGATCTGTGATGGATACATCGGCAATCTGCAGGAGCTGGCACTGAAGTCATACCACATACCAGCCCTCCAAATTGTGCGTAGGCCATTTTATATCACCTAGTTACAACAAGAGCATAATTGTTAGTTGTCCGATCCTTATCTCAGGAAGGAGAAATATTTTACGAAACTCTGATTTGGGCTCCATCATTAAGCCGTCTCTCTATAGCTCGGTACTCATCAAGTATGGAGGATCCTTTTGATCATCCGTGCTTGACATTGGGTTACAAAAACCTTTCATCTGACTTATCAAACCGACTTATTTAGGTGATCTACGTTGCTTTCAGTTGCTGCTGAAATTCACTTCGTCTCTTTAGTTTACCGAACTCGAATAGTCGTACCTACCATTCGAGGCCGTGGCTTCGTTATTACTGCCATCAATGTACATCGATTACCTCTCCTTGGCTCTCACGCAAACTTGGGTGTTTAACCTTCAACTGTATTACTGCTTTATCCATTTCAGTTAACTTACTCCTATGCATTTGGCTGCGTTCTCATATTAATCATCATGCTCATATCTGGGGACCTTAGTTTCTCGGCGGTCTTCTTTATTGAGGTGAGGTTGCCTATTTATTTTTTAATTAACTGTGACTGATTCCTAAATGTTCTCCCTGCTTCTGCGCAGAACTTCAAGGATGTGATAGTTTGGAGTACGCTTTTCGTCATCTCCGGTTATTTTGGTCTGCAGTTTGTCCTCCTCCTTGTACATCACTTCGGTGTTCTCTTAGCAGCTCTTAGTAAGTTTCGAAAATCCTTATTCCAAGTCTGCGATAAATGATTAGACTTTAAATCTGTCATTTTCTTTTTCGAAAATCAGTTGTAAATGCGGGGTTTCAGACATTTTTCGCCCTTAGATAGATTGGTTGCGACTTATTTCTGTTATGGGACGAAAGAGGCAAGTACTCTTCAGAACACAAGAGTCTGGCTTGATATTCGCTTCGCCTTATTCAAGAATTGCTCGCGACCGCCTTTTTCGATGGCTTTACCTGCGGGCAGCTGTTTTTTGTCTTCCCTTAAGTGTTGCGGTCATAAAGATTGTCGTTATTATACTAAGGGTTAAAATTATAGTTGCATGAGCAGGGCGAGTTTCAACTCCCAAACCTTCGAGCAGCTGCTGCGCATTGTTGTGACGCAAAGAACTGGAGAAGGTGAGAAGCCAAGTCACTCGAAAATGGTTCATTCATTATAAACCAAATAAACTATATAAATGCGGAAGTCATTAAGGAGACACCAATCACCCAACTGGAGTAGAATTGTGACTGGTTCCGGCTGCATACTTTTGTCCCCAATTACAAATGACAGAATCAAAACAGATATAGCTTTTAACGCCGATCGACTTGTTCATGGTGGATAAGGCGACATTGAATTGTTCTAGAGAAAACATTCAGAATGAAATACCTCTTTGTGCTTGCTCATCACCTTGCTCCACCTTGTGGACTCAGTGTTCTTTTAGCTGAAGACTTGCCACCTTTATTTCCCGCCAGTCTCTATAGCTAGCAAGAAATGGCTGGTATTTTGATTCCTGTTCAGAGCTCCTGCAGCGGCTAGAAGACTAAACTAGTCATAGGAGAACTTCGAGAATGTGTGGTTTGGATTCCCTGATTATGGCTACACTATAGTGTATCCTCCCAAAGTTGGAAAATCGAGGCATATAATCTGGCGAATTTGCTTTCATTTGGCTTCAAGGTGAGTGGGATGTTTCATGGATCGCAGAGGGCTGCCAATTGTAAAAGGTATCGTTACAAATGCCACCGCTTTTTATCTCTCTCGATTCTGACACCTAGCTTATTTAGATTTGCTAGTTTTACTAATTTTTAATTAACATCACTTTGCCTAGCTTTTTCGTGTATTTTAGTGACAACACTACGAAAGACCGTGACCATTATCTTGTCGTTCCTCATCTTCCAGAAACCGTTCTCCTTTGAGTAGGTTTAAATGGTTGTCAGTATTCACTACCCAAACTTCCCCTTATTGATCCTAGCAATGATATTTTGGAAGAGGGTGCTGTCTCTGGAAAATGCAAATGTAGTTCTTAGTCTTATCATATATCGTCCTTTTCAGCTAACTTTGAAATTTTTTTCCTCATGGGGTCCATGTAGAGACTGCGAACGCTTCATAGTATTGAAATGAATATTGGCCCCTCCCAACTGTAGTATTCAGTGGTACTATCGGGTGGATCAAAAGTAGAGGGGAATTTAGATACGAGATCCGATATTGGACCATAGTCTCTTTCATTTTTTTTCCTGAATTTTAATAGAGAACTTCTCACGAAATCTCTCGGTGACAAACAAGGTGTTTCCGATTAAACAATCAGGAGATTAGTCGCCTACTAAATCGCTGCACTGATCGACTGGCAATGATTAGTTAGTCACCTAAAATCTTATCCGTTTTCTTATGAGACTGATAGACTGCATGAAGACGAATTAGATTCCCGAAACTTTTTTCAGATGACCACAAAAACCACTTTGTTATTCTGTTTGCCACTCGACTCCTCAAAATGGGGATTATCCTTTTTGCTTCCTTTTAGCTGAACGAGCAATGGTATCCGTCTTATTTGTCGAAGCGACTGTTGAAGAAAGACAACTTTCTGTCGTAACCCGAACGGTTCGGCGACTGCTCTAAGATTGCCCTCGCTCATTTTATAAAATACTTAGATATTTTTGCGCAGATTCTTAACTAAACGCCGCTTCTGAGTATGTAGTGCTTCCATATCGTGATTGAACGACCCATGATCGCTTTGTGTGCATCATATCCGTTAGAGGAAACTGCCTATAGCATAAACCAGGAGCGCCAGTGGACTCATTATAAAGTTTCCTGGTACGAGGGTATATTCATTCATTTCATTTCCACCTGGGCTTCGACAAAAAAATTTTTTTTGCTTGATTTAACAGTGAAGCATGTCTTGGGGGTTCCGCAATCTCGTAAAAGATAATTAGATGATTTAAATGCCAGTGTGAATTATTTTTTTGGAGTGGTACCCCTATTCTACCCAGTTGATTGAGAGTTTCTAGTTCCTCAGTTGAAGGCTAATTAGACATTTATCATGCGAGTACATTTGTCTTGGAATTATTCATTCTGGGGCTCATATCTCCAGCGTCTGCTCATTTACCCCCATCGCAGTAGCAATGAGTTCTGCATTTTTTAAGTCTTACTGGATAATCCCTCACTTTCGTGGCGTGTCGTATTGAATTTATAAGAGCGGTTTTCCACAAAAGATTGTTGTAGTTATCAACTAAATTTCAATATCGCGTAATGATTCTGCATTTGAGCTATTTATAACGTTGATTGAGACACTTGTAAAGTTGTGTGAATTTTTTAAATATGCTAGTAGGATCTTGCTCTTTGTTCGGAAGTGCGTTAGCTGGTTAGCCGAGTAAAAATTACTTGATACAAGTTGAAACCGAAACAGGCCACCAATCAATAAACTGTGCAATTTATTATTCTGTCATTGGCTACTTTGTTGACTCAACCTTCAATTATCTTTTAGGTACGTTTGGTCAGGTTCCTTGGTGGTAATTGGACTATTCCTGCACGCCTTCTCCAAGTCCAAGAGCTCTAAAGCCAGCAAGGTACAGCAGATGACGGAGATTGACGCCAAGAAAGATCCTCAAATTGTATAGTACTAATTTTCTTGATGCAGAAGATTTTATATCTTATCATCACAAGAATAAATACTTTGGCTTCCCACAGTTAGCAACTTTTGGCCGGATCTGACGTGGCTTTATGTTTAGTCTGTAAAGCCATGAGAATTTCTCGCATGGGGGAAGGGGATTTTAGAGGAAAAAACTGAGACATTAGCAATCCAATTGGTGATATCTACACCAGGAGACAGGAGGAATCAGTGTGCCGTTTAACCTCAAGTGGAGATGGTTGAAATCAGAGGATCTCCTTATTCAATTTGGGAGTTGCAATGCTATGTATATATTTGAAAGCTATTTTTTTATCATAATAAATAGTTGTATAAATGCAGCCACTAAATTTCCGAGCTACTAACTTATGGGGGGACTGACGTATGAAGCCGGTTTTCTCCTGTGAGCTTAACGTCGTCTATTCGAGCGCATTGTGATCGTGAATCTCTATAGCTGTCAGTCAATTTTTTTTTTTATTTACCAACTTCGAAAAATTTTTTTTCAGTTGGCGCTAGTAGCGTTTGATACGGGGGAGGAGAGGGGTGGGTGGTATTAATAGCTTTCGGCATTAAACCTAAAAGCCTCCGGCGGATATGTTTACTTATTGCATATATTTACGGACCGTGAGTGGACTTTTTCCCCTTGCACTTCTGTTAGAGGCCACATTCAATGACGCAAAAAAATTGTTGAGTCAAAAAGTAATTTTAATCCTACCCTTGCCAAAAAAGGAATGCAATATCTTTAGCTAATATTAAAATAGGTCTTGATGGCATATCTGAGGATCTCGAATAACTGGAAGAGGAGTTCAATAAATTTTTAGTAGGTACCACGTACTTTCTTCAACTAGTCCGCTGACCTACGTAGATGTGCAGTTGTCACGTATGAAAATGGACGTATATCCCAAAGTAACAATTTGAGCACAGCTCTTCGATCAGAATGCAAAGTTTCGGTGTTATGCCTAATAGTCCAAGGGAACGTAGAACAATTATTTTAAACTCAGTTTGTCAATCCATCAAGCCGTGGCTACTAAAATTTCCCATATGCTGTGTAGGTGGAGACCGCTGCAAAAAGCGTATAACACGAAGTACTAAATATTCTTTTCTCTGCTCGTATTATCAACTAGAAAAGTGAAGAACTACGTCTGTTGTCCGTAATTAATCCACAAAATTTTGCGCAAGTAAACCGACTAAGGTAGGGCTCTTTGAGTAAATGAACGGAGTCTGATTGGATCCCCATATAACACTTAAACGAAAAATAACACCTCTACTATCTCGATCCAACCAGTGCGATTCTGTTACCGGTGAGCGTTTTCAAGCGTTGCTCTGGTTCTTGACTTCAAAGCACCATTTTCCAACTCACCAACCCGCGTGTCAGCACTGCAAGATGCAAAGCTGCATGGATTCAACAACCTTTAAGTGAAAGTTTTATGCTAAATTAAGATTCTTCTGTTTGAATCGGCATTCTCGGAGGTTTCGACGTACTAAATGGCTTCGACTGATACATATTGAGGGAAGCTACTTCAGCTTACTGTTCTGTTAATCACTTACTATTAACAAATTAAATAGCCTCTTTACCTTAAAAGTAATCGATTGACAGAGCTTTATTTACGCCCATTCTATATAGATTTAGATCCCCCTAAAAGAAAGAAACGAACACCAAGCTTCTGGTTTTATCAAAACAAACGTTTCATGGTCAATGGCAACTTGATCTATTTAAACTACCAAGAAAGCTCTTTTTGACGTTTGAACAGTATGAATTAATTAATTAACTTATCATGAACAAATACTTTAAATTTTTTTGAAATAAACTGTTCGCTTTCAATATTTCGACCCACCTGAAGCAAGAAGTGCCAAAGCTTACTTGTTGCTACGCTAATTGGGACAGAAAGTCGCTAGTTATCATATTTAGGAAATTATCGAGCTCATTCGAGTGGACGCATACCCATTGCACTTGCCGTTCTCACTACCGGTTCTTTTAATAACTGCCGATTTATGTAAGCGTCATATGGCTTCATTTGTTGCCAAACACCATCTTGGACAAGGCTCAAAGGACCAGCTAAATAAATCGTCTAATATATGAAGCTCTTAGATTTACATCAATCAATGAGAAGAAGTGCAAACAGAGTAATCGCAATTCTTACAAGGGTTCCATTGCTGCAACCAGCCTGGAATCTCATGGAATCTTGGTATGCAAATGGCCCTTTTAAAATTAAGAAAAAGCAGCATTTCACAATCTGATGACATTGCTTTGCAACTGGAAAATATAACTGTCGCAATGCAGCTGTTTTTTGTTGTTGTATTTGAATGGAGAAGAGTCTGTTACTGGTTTCATTATACAATTGCAATTATTCTATTAAGTATCAAGAATGTCTCATGAATAAATTGCTTCTCCAGCAATCAACCTCTGAAAAGGTGGGTCTTAAAAGACAAACCCTTTTGGAAAGCTGAATTTTTATTTGAGGATCTGCTGTCTGGTTTCGATTGACCAATGCTTGAAAGATTACAAAATGAACAGCATTCCGCCATGGAACATGCTTTCTGCTGTCACCGACGACAACAAGAGCGGCTGGGATTTGAATTCTGTATGATCCATGTAGCACCATTGTTTCGTGGCAACCCTGAATTCCTTTATTAAAATATCACTAGAAACAATATTTTCAAGTAACTCTCAGCTGCGCATCGACCTGTGGCAAGACTAGAAAAAGGTCAAGGAGCTGTGAAATCTTACTGTTGTCGATTACCTTCAATGTTCCATTGGCTGGTCTCAAGGTCTGAGCAGTAATGAAGTTTCTTGACAACTTCTATCCTTTCTAGGGTACGAAAGCGAAAACCAACATTTCAGTTATTGTATTCCTTTTCAACTTAGAAGTCACTCAGTCCATAGCTTATGGAGAAGGTTGGGAAACATATAGGTCGTCAGTAATAAAGTTTTACGGCGTCATAACCCAATTGAGTCCGCGGATGGTGCTAGTGAATACTTAACACTGAAAATGCCTACTGAGGCTGAAAAAGTAGAATTATCTAATACAGTTGTGATAAAGGGAGCGCAGCAATGGAATGATAAATAGAGAGAAAAATCATCAATAAGAAGTGCTCAAGCTAAACTAGTCAATACGAATTGACAGAACGAGAATAAAAGCGATGATACTATCATCCCGCTAAAAGGCGGCGACATACCCGACGTCGATTTAAGCGCATTGAATATAACCGAGAAGGCTTTGTTTATGGCGGTTAAGCACAAGTAATCACATGCAGTATTAACGGTACACCATTCATTCAAGCATAATTCTTTTCCTGTTCCTCCCGCATTTTATTGATCGAATTGACCTTCCAAGGGGCACGATATCTTCGCGCAGACTCTTGCTTACGTAGATGTAAAAATGCAACCCTGTTGACTGAAAGCACAGAAGGTTGATTGTAAAATGCAAAAATTACACTTTGGCATGTCAAAGAAGGTGTTTTGCTGGGACCAAAGTACCTATTCTTCTCATCAACTAGCCGAGATATCGATTCTTACGGGTGCTGAGCGTAAATGGAAACGGGAGAGGGACAGTTGCAGCGGTAATAACAAAGAAATCATGCTGGGCTTGCGCTTCCAAACACAACCAGAGAAGCTTTATGTTAATTAAATCTTTATCGTGTAGATACGAGCAGTGTCCACAGAGAGTAAAACGAATCCAGAAGCATAAATTTGAAGCCCTGGAGCAAATTCACGAGCTCATTACCAGTCAAACCGGAAAAATGAGATCTTAATTTTTTAGCAGCTGATTCTGTCCTCCTATTCCCTCACTTTTACGACATGGAACACCAATCAAAGCTAAATGTCCAGCCCTAATTATTTTAAGTGATGAGCACATATAACCAGAGCCCTAACTGCCCCGGCTGAGTAGTTTAGGTATCATTTAAGCCATCCACCAGGAGATTTGTATCGTGAAAGCGATTTCTTCGATAATGACTGTTAATAAGCGGCAGGTGGTGATTCTGAGTTCTGTTGCACATTTTCTGCAATTATTGTTCGGTTGGAGATATCCACGTCGTGATTTTCGCCCCGGAAACCATGGCAGTTACATCTGAAGTTCGACACTGTAGGGACTTTTAAGCCATATTGGCTGGGATCCTGATTGCCCTGAGTTGGCAACCCATGACTGGCATGCGTACATCCTATCCGGCGGCTCCACAAAAAACAGTCGTAGTTCCAAGCTCGACAGATCACACCTTTCTTGCCACTAAATGTCAGGTTCAGGGAATGCAAGTCATATCTAGCCATCTAAGTTATCGGATGGACGCTTTTCTCTACTGCCCAAATTTTTTTTTAATTAACCAAGATTTCTACAGATGAAAAGCACTGAAATCGCAAAGGCACCCTACATTCTCCATCAAGGTTGCATAATGACGAAGCAATGCCTTGTTACGCACTCTTGTCAAGCTTTAGACTCCGAACTTATTACTATTACAAGTTCCGATGGCATTACTAAGCGGTGGATCAAAGTAGATGCTACGAAATTGTTTCAAAGGCGATTCATTTGGAATTGAACTGGTAAATTACATACCAAACTTTGGTTCTCTGATAATTTAAAGAAAATTGTTCTACGGTATAACTCTACAATTCAACGGTCTCAATTCCACGGTGCTGCTGTCCACTGTTATCAAAGTTCGGATAAACTTCCGCGAAGTCCTTCGCCGCACGCATCTGTTTCATCGATCGGCGGCTTGGTTTTATTGCTTCTGCGGTTAATTTCACCACTGTCGTAGCCTGAAACAAAATCTCCAATTCCTCCTTTACAGCTCCTGCAATCGCTCTGATCCGTTTGCCCTGGGCGCCAATTACATTCTTCTACGAGTTTGTAGAAAAACAATTAGCGATATATAACTATACCACCTACTAATTTAAATTAAGCACAAATTACAATTGCGCGTTCGTTGGGACAGCGAAGTCGAACATGCACATAGACTCGGTCGTCACCTTGGCTCAACTTCACGTGTTCACATTCATCGACAGTGACTACGATACCAAACGGAATCTCCTGCGGCAACTGGTCTAGACAATGAGCCCGAACACACATGCGAATGATCTCTGTGGGCTCGATGTCCGTTACCAGAGACGGAGAGAGAATCCATTGACTGGGTTTCGCCCGCTCTAGCAGGTACTTCTAAATAGAAAGGGTAGATTTGAAACACGTTAATTTCAAGGCACCATTTAAAATTTAATTAAACAAGACAAACTCTAAGTTTGTCAATGCCCTCTCCAGTAGCAGCAGAGACCATGAACACCTGACTAAAGCCTTCCCAATGCTTAACGCCTTGAAGCTTGACTCCAAGTTCGCGCCATTGCTGACGTCGCAAGGCCACTTCCTCTTTCGAAGCGGATTTGAGCATCATTTGAGTTTTAACTTGCTCCAACATGGCTTCCAGGCGTTCCTCTTCAATCGCTTGTATGGAAAGTAAGTTTGATTGGGAGGTTGTAATGGAGTTGTCGGTCACAGTTGGGGTGCCTTTAGAGGGCTTGAAGGTCTCAAAGAAATTATCAATAGCTTGGTGTTCGACTTCAGTGACACATCGTACAGCGAGAGCTTCATTAGAACCTACAATAAGGATTGCGATACTTGAATAATATCTGTATCAAGGCATAAAAGCTTGAAGCAGAAGATATCGAAGGCATGTTCCCTCACGAATGAAAATAGCAAGATTACCGTGTCAAATAAGGTCTTAGATTCCAATACTACCATAACTTAGGTGGAATGAAATACTCAATAAACAGATTTGAAGTGGCTTCACATACGGGATTCTTTAGAATCGATGGTCGAATCTGCGGAATCAGCTTGGTCAGGTGCATCATCCACTAACAATGAAAATAAAAAACAGACAAACGATTATGAATCTAAAACGATATGATGGACGCTTCACGTACCACACATTGTATCATCTAAAGGTGTTGACGGAACCGGTTCATCGATTACTGCAGGGTTAGAATTTGAGGAATCTACAGAATGAGAAAAGGATTCGCAATGAGGATCCATTGTAGTGTCGAAACTTCACACATTTCAATGGCAGACTATCGAAGCTTTGATTAGGACCAACTCTCGCATTGCAAAACTGTTCTAATCTCCATCAGCCATCTGAGGAAGTGAAAGGTTTAAACTTCATTACATAGGAAGATTAATTTACAAGTGGAGAATCGATGTACAATTAAGTACTGCGTAGCGACATCAAGTTCTTCAAGAATTGGTAGCTACCAGAGCTCTTGGAAAAAGGCTACTTGAGCGCCCATTTTATGACGTTAAAGATATGCGGCGGAGTTCGTAAGTGCAAGTGCATCAGAAACACCCGAATCGGTAGGTAGATCATCGGATTGGACGCTGGTCATCCGGAGTAGACGCCATAGGCGGGGACATGCAAAGCGTGATGAGATGTAAGAGCCATAGAAAGATATTCTTTAATTAGGTACCGATTTCTATCAATCTCCTATTCCTTCTTTCGACGAGACTAGCCTAAGGAAGGATATTGAACGGCTTAGAATTCTTGAATCTAAAGCTCTTAGTAAACCAAAAATGGACAATCAACAATTCAGTTGTTGGTCATGCTAATCGTGACCATGTAGACATGAAATATAGTTGCCTTTTTATACTAAATATTGCCCAGTCTTCCGGCAAGCGTCCTGTTGCAGTTTTAGTCTTAAAGATTAAAAATTCATAAAGTTTGTTTAAAACCCAAAAAGGAGCTCCCCTCCTCGAGCATTTAAGTTGAACTAAAAAAATGATGAGAGAATATACCTTTGTTATTAATTTGGTCAAGTATCTACAATTTGATAACTTACTGCAGTTGGAATTTTCATTACTTATTCGTGTTGAACTCCGTCCACCAAGATCAGGGGATGACAGCAAGTTTAAGTTACTGGATTCAAACAGAGCATATCCAGGCTCTAGACAGAACATAAAAATCATTGACCAAGAGATTCAAAGAATACAAAAATCATTTTCAATAAAATGAGGTATTTGTAGAAAAGCGAAAATTTTTCCAATGCAAATAAACAGCCTCAGAATATTCAACAAATAAGGTTTCTCAGCGGCAATGGGAATACACCTTGGTAACATCAAGTAACACCTCTGGAAAAGGGGTATAACATATTTATGGAGAATTAACGGGCTCTGGAGAATCAACTTAAATTTGAACTTAACTGAAGACAAGTTCTAAAGTATTTTTTTTTTCTCAATGTCGACTTTGAATGCGAAAAAATCGATGAGGCGATACAGAAGGCCAGAGATTATTGAGCAGAATAGATCAATGCGTTTTCGGTGGTTTGTTTATCAGTGTATTTACTCCAGGACTGTAACTCACACCGAATTTCTTGAACAGCAATGAACACTGCACGTAGATTAAATTGTAGAATGGTGGTGATGAAAATGAAGATATTGCAGTTGTCGACCATTTTGAGGGACTCTGGTTTTTAAGCTAAAGCAATCTACCTCTGCCGCGTTCTTGAATAATCGTGCACAGAACTTCGAAACAGAGTAGATTCGATTTATGGTGGTTTACGTGATCGTATTCCTAGTTTAATCTCAAAATGTCCTTTATTGGTATAGGTCCAAAATTGATCAATGGCACGGCAAGATCTAGCAAATCAGCCGCGTCAACTAAGGGTGCTGGCTTGCAACCAAATGGGGAATGCTGAACTCTACTAGAATTACAATGCTCTAAAGGCAGCGCCAGGCCATTTAGTGTCACTGAAGCTGCCAGTGAATGAGGATTCTAGATAGTAGTAGGACTGACCAACTGACAAGAGGCTGAAAGGGAAACAGTACATCAGTTTGAGTTAGGACAGGACATAATGACATAGAATACGAAGGGCTAAAGAGAACAAGAAGGAAAAAAAAATTAACTAGGACAGGACGACAACGACAAACGGATGAGACAGATTCTTCCATCGAAATTGTCTTTTTTTAAATTCCCAAAAAGCGCTGAAGTTGTCTTATTTCTAGGCTTTAAAAAAAGGCCGCAAAAGTACCATCTGCAATAAAAACTCAGCTTCATGGCAAAACAGTACAAATTGATAACAAAGGCTATTTTCAGTTCTCAACATGATTAAGAGGCTAACAACGATTACCACTTACCGTTGGGGATGTTCGACGTGGACGAGAGTAAACGAAGACATTTAACACCCCTTTCAGCCTTTGACTTTGATTTCAGCTTCAGCGTCGATTCGATCTGAATCGGAGGTGATATAAGGGCCGCAAGGCGTTTCAAATATTCTAATCTTGCCTGAGCTGCTTCATGAGCTTCCGGAGGCAACAAGGGTTGGATAATGGCCTCCACACTCAAATGGCTCTTGTTCCACAGTTCACCCAGTTCAGCACGTCGGATAAATTTGTTGGCAAATGAATCTAGATGGGGAAGGAGTTTGGAGCATCCATCTAAGGCACCGACTACTCCCCCCGTGAGACGTCGAGTCATGTCCAAGAGACGCGTACGGTCACCCTGAGACAAGTCAATCTTGTTCAAGACGAGGACTGACTCTTTGTTAGAAAAAAAGTGAAGAGCCTTCAGAAGTTCTGGATCCAAAGCTCTCCTTGCATACTTGTTGGAGGCATCGACCACTACGAGGACTGAAAAATATGACCTTAAAGCATATTAAAAGAGCTCACTTAAATCAGCATCGAAAATAGATGAATGTGGATCCCGAATGAATGTTTTTTCAAGTTTAAATCTAAAAAATAGCAATTAAGGGTTAGGTCAGGAGAGAACTACTGTCGAACTTGACGAGCAGAGACAAGGCCGGGGAGGTCGATGAAGGCTAACTGAATGTTATTTTTGGTAAAAACAACGGTCTGTTTAGAGCGAGTGGTATGAGCTTTACCGGAGACTGCACAGACTCTCCAATTTGCGAGCATGTTGACGAGAGAGGACTTGCCGGAGTTAGGAAAGCCAAGAACGGCGATTTTGAGTAGCCGACTATCAGGGGGACTTTGAGAAGGCATAAAGAGCATCTTTGCGAGGTACTCGACTAAAACAACATGATGCTGAACATATTGGGAGCCTACTTTTGGACCGAGCAACATGGTTAACAATACTACAATTATTTTCTGATGAAAATGCAGGAATGGTACTTGAAAAGCATCTATATTGGCCAATAGTGAACTTTGTTTTTCGAAACTGAATCAGCATATAGTGTAACATTCTTGGTCTAAAACCAAGAAATAAGTAGGCTAAAAGTTGTGAAAAGTAACACAGAAAGTGAATAACAACAAATCAATTTAGACACTAAACTGTAAAAAAAATACAAAACTAATGAAAAAGTAAGACAGGAGGAAGACCTAAATTTAACAGGATCTCAAAAACAGATTCGCACTAAACACACTTTAGATGGCCTCCTGATTGGCGCAGGAGGTTTTAGGTGAAGCCTTCTGCAGTAGGAAGGGCTTTAAAAATGCAATTAGTTTATACTTTTTATATTACTTTTAAATGGCAGGCCACAATGAATTCACCTATTTTTTATCGACTTGATGGACATTGCTTAAATTACATTATAAACCGATTTGAATGTTTTTAAAATTCAAGTGACATTCAGGTAATTATAATTGAATTATGTTTGTGAAAACATTCATTAATTGCATCTCAAATTCACCCTCGAACGTTAAATGTATCTGGTTATGAGCTAAGGCATGTTTCCTAAACCTGCTAAAAGTAAGGTCCATCTTCCTTGGCATGAACCTGAATTTGTAGACCGAGATGTTCAAAAAGAAGAACTGATGGTTCTTGCCATTTCGGAGATTATCTCCGAA
Source organism: Moniezia expansa (assembly GCA_019097775.1). Classification (NCBI taxonomy): domain Eukaryota; kingdom Metazoa; phylum Platyhelminthes; class Cestoda; order Cyclophyllidea; family Anoplocephalidae; genus Moniezia; species Moniezia expansa. The sequence goes on from JADFDV010000097.1 coordinate 2,416,931, forward strand.
TTACTTAGGGCAATTAGGGAATCTAAAGACATCAATCTCAATAAGTAAAGTCGTTGTTTAATGCTCGCATGTTAGGTTGAAAACGGCTATATCGCGAAAATATAAGCTTTCATCCCAACCTCGGCTTGTTGATATTATTGCAGCTGTACCGCCTCATCACAAGGATGTAAGAACTCCTTACCTCATTCCATGATGTTTTTCTAGTTACTAGTTCCTAAGCTGACCGCGAAACCGGTTCGTTCAGCAAGTGGAGTAAGATCTAATTTTGTAAGAGCTTAAATTTCTCCATAGATTGTTGTTGTGGCTGTGATGTGTAAGCCCCACCGATGTCCTCATATAGCTATGACAGGAAATGTTTGTGTGTAAGTCTCTTTTCCCCATATGTATTTATATTTTCAAATTGATTAGATATTGTCCCGGTGGTCCAGATTCTGAATTCGAATATTCAACTCAGTCCTACACAGGCAAGGAACCTACATCTATGAGGGCTATTCGGGCTAGGTACGACCCCTACGTACAAGTCCGAAATCGAATCGATCAGGTTTTTCTCTAGTCCCGAACTTCTTAAAACTTTGTTTATTTAGTTCAAGCAGCTCGGCCACCCCGCTGACAAGGTTGAGTTTATTGTTATGGGTGGAACCTTTATGTGTCTTCCAGAAGACTATCGGGATTATTTCATCAGAAATCTCCACGATGCTCTGTCGGGCCATCATTCTAAAAACGTGGCTGATGCTGTTTAGTAAGTAATCCAAATCATCGTTATTTCCCGCATAGCTATTCGGAAAGAAGTAAAACTAAATGTATTGGCATTACCATAGAGACTCGACCGGACTACTGTTTGAAGAAGCATTTGGGGTATATTACTTATTTTAATCTCGCTTCTCCCTTCAGAGAAATGTTAAATTATGGGTGTACGCGCTTAGAAATAGGTGTTCAGAGCGTTTACGAGGATGTTGCAAGGGATACCAATAGGTAAGTTAGGTATCCATTAATATTCTTGAATTTGGCTGTGAATACTGGGGACTTAGGGGCTAAGTAATGCATCTGCAACAAATTCTAATCCAGGAGGACAAATTATACCTGTAAAAAAATAGATAAACTCAAGAAAGAAAAAAGGTCTCGTTTTTTACTCTCCTACGTTTCTTCATTTCTGGTATGTTCACTTTTCCATTCAGCTCTTTGATTTGGAGTCTTCTCTCATCTGTAGCTAGGGTGGCTAGTCATATCAATTTCCGTATCTGGAGTTATTTTAACCTCTGGCATCATCTCATTACGGAGGTGATCTGATTGATTGGATGCTCTGAAGTTAGTTTGTTGGCTTTTCTCCGTCGGTAACTGATACAAAGTGATCTTGCCTGCATCTCCAATTGATGCAAAATGATGTGACCGAGGCCACATTTGTGGGCAGGTGCTGTAATTAAAACATTATCTGAGGATTGAAAACTTAAGTCACTCATGCTTTTAGGCTGTTAAAATGTTAATCAAGCAACACCACCACCTCATCGTCATAATAACACAGTATTTATACCCAAGCCCTTAATTACTTTTGCTGCAGCTCTCATCCAGTTGGAGATACCCTCTTCGTGGTTTACGCTGCTATCCGCAACTCCATCCCTGACACCGGATATTATCATGCTGTCAAAGTTAGCAAGTTATTCGATCTAGTCTTATATCGCAGCAGTGTAGGAACCATGGTTATTGTGATTTTTCGACAGGAGTAACCAGAACTGAAAGTGGCGTATCCATTGCCATTCATTATATTCTCTCAGCAAACATCATGAAACATGACGCACTTACTCTTAGCAAATTTCCGATCGCTGACATAACACAAAATTTCGTGAGCTGCAATTTTTAGTGTTTGCTTTGATAATAAATGTCATTTCATCCCCTTGAGCACTTAAACTCCTAGTTGACCTAGATTACTCTGCAGTTGTTTAACTTTGATTTCATTATATTTGAGCCCCAGTAGTTTCATCTGTTGTTCATGGGACGAATAAGTTAGTCATTAGAACACAATATGTCTCGTCTTCCGAACATTTCATCGCGTCCTGCCATTCTTATCCGGTATCCATTCGTTCATTCTCAGGGGTCACACAGTCAACGCGGTCTGCGAGTCCTTCCACCTTTCCAAGGACGCTGGATTTAAGGTGGTTGCGCACATGATGCCTGACCTGCCCAACGTGGGTTGGGAGCGCGATATAGCTCAATTCGCCGAGTACTTTGAGAATCCGGCTTTCCGTTCAGATGGTCTCAAGATCTACCCCACCTTGGTCATTTCCGGCACTGGACTCTACGAACTCTACAAAACCGGTCGATATAGGAGCTACCCTTCTAATACACTCATTGACCTAATTGCAAGAATATTAGCTCTGGTACCACCGTGGACACGTATTTACCGTATCCAGAGGTAAGTTTGTCTTTAAATAAATACATGATAGCTCAGAGTATCTAAATATTCACAATTTATGCCTTTTGGTATTTTCTTAAGATCTGATCCATTGGCCAGTCTTAGTCGATTTTGTGGTGGCGGATTCTTCTAGGTGCATATCCCCCCCCCCCCCCCCCCCCCCAATTTTCTCAACGTTAGTTAGTCAGTTAACTGTTCTAGAATTAGTAATGTTTGTTAGTATAGCTATGTACCATCTGGTTCTTCATTGTTTTATTCAAAGGCTGCTTATTCATTAGCATCAAAAACGCCGAAACTTATTAGCTCATTTTAACCTTTCTTGGAAAAACAATATAGGTACTTGAGTTAACAACAGAATAAATCCCGGAGACTTATTTGAGAACCTAAAACAATTAGAAGTGGTTGTAGGTTTTCATTCGAACCACTGGGAAGTGTGATAGTTTCGAGATCTTTTTCCCAAGCGCATCCTCCCAAATCGTTCAAGTTATTCTGGATTAACTGTCAATCTTTGGGTTGCTTTTCATGGTTTTTTGTACACGAGAGCTCCAATTTGTAAAGAGGCGTCTAGAGCACAAACCTATTTTGGTGAAACAGGGAAGTTAGATTTCTCTGTGGGATTCTGGCCATAAGAACATCAGGGCTAATATATTGATTTCGTTAGACTAAACTCATCAATGGGCATTAAATTAGCGCTTTCGCATTTGCCCCAGATGATAACTTTTTGGCTTTATTTTTTGCCTTGTTTCAGAGATATTCCGATGCCGCTGGTCAACAGTGGAGTCGAGAGAGGTAATATCCGCGAGTTAGCTTTGGCCCGAATGAAAGAACTCGGTGTCAAGTGTCGAGACGTCCGTACCCGAGAAGTTGGAATTCAGGCCATTCATCACAACATCCATCCCTCTCAGGTTAGTAGCCCATTTGAACTGGGATTTATAGCTTTCCCAATTTTGGAATTCGGGAGCCTTCATTCTCAATATATAATATGGATACTCGGTTCTCTACGACTTTAGTTCGGAAACATGAGCTCACTTTCTCTTAGCAATTTTTGCAGTTATCGGCGTTTCACAACAGTGCCTTTTGATGCCTCTCCTCAGTTTTATTGTCATCTCACGCCCAGTTGAGATTTTTCGAATCTTCGCTTGGAGCTCCTTGGGGGGCATCCTTCTTACTTCTTGCTTCTAACCTAGCAAAATGGCGATACTCATAGTTTTTTAGAAGTAAAATAGTTGTTCAGTTCTCAATCATGAAGAAACGGCACACATTAGAGATAATCTGTCATTAGACCAACGATCCTTCCTTTACATTCCAGTATCACTCATTTTCCATACCACCTACTATTCCTTTTCCAAAACGATGTCGACTTCGCCTATGAACTTTGCAGGTCAAACAGAGTAAGCAATTTCGGCTACCACTCCAGTCTCTGTTAACAACCAAATGCCTTTGAAATAAATTTGGCCGTATATTGTATTACGGCTCCGAGACCTTGAACCAGATTATCCCGCAATTAACACTTCCTTAGCTTCTTAGGTTGAGCTGGTACGTCGGGATTACGTGGCGAACGGAGGTTGGGAGACATTCTTAGCTTACGAGGACCCCCATCAAGACATTCTCGTTGGTCTTCTTCGTTTGCGCAAGTGTTCACCTGAAACCTTCCGACCGGAACTTCGCGTCTTCGTGGAAGGCGAAGACGAAAACTACCCTCGATGCTCTATTGTTCGAGAACTGCATGTCTATGGCAGTGCTGTGCCTATTTCGGCCAAGGATCCTACCAAATTCCAACATCAGGGATTTGGAGCTCTCCTTATGGAGGAAGCTGAGCGTATAGCTCGATATGAACATGGATCGCTGAAGATTGCGGTTATCTCAGGAGTTGGGACGCGGAACTACTACCGAAAATTAGGATATGAATTGGAGGGACCCTACATGGTGAAACTCCTCAGCTAGACGGCAATTATGCTTGAGCCTTTTTACTTTAAACTAATACTAAAATAAAAGTGATTGGCTTATTGTAATCAGTCCTTAACTCCCTCAGAGTCAGCAACAGTTATGAAGTAGTAAGAATGAAAGTACAGAATAGATTGTAGAAAAGCTTTTATTTATTTAGAAATGAAATATTTACACTTCGGGACCCTCACCACCGGGAACCATCATTGCAATATGATTGCCGTTGAGGAGAATGTGCGCGAGTTTTGTTATTCGCTTGCCCTGGGCAGTATATTCGAACTGAGTAACATCGGTTAAAACCATGTTGACGTAGCCGTCGAAGCCAGAAAGAGTTCCGACCATCTCTTTGTCATTCTTCATGATTATGTGTATGCGAGATCCAATACACTTGTCGATCAGTTCCAGTGGAAGTAGTTGGGATCCGCTGATAGTTGATTGCATTTTAGATTTATCTGGCCAGGAGTTCACCTAAAATCGGGCGTATTCGTGAACATTATATGACTACCTAGTTACGAGGTTCAAGAGTTAGACAAAATATAGAAACGAAATACAGTATCCGCTTAAAGGGGGGGGACGACGTGGACACTCGTGGTGGAGGTCGGCCGGTCAGAGCGTCGTCAATTTTGTGGGGGGCGCTGAAAAACAAGTTCGCTAAAACAAAATTGCGAAAATTTCAAGCCATTGGACCTTTTCTGAGATGACCTCTGTTGTTGAAGTTATTTTTATTGATTTAATATGAAAATTTCAATTTCTTCTAGCACAGTGCTTCAGGTTCTATAAGCCGACCTCGAATCTCTAAAGGAGATTTCTTGCCATATTGACAAATACACACCTCATATGAATGAATAAAACCCATAGTGAAATGCCAAAATATTTAGGAGTGGTTTAATATGGGCATGTACAAATAATCTACGTTTATTAATTTATTTCTATCCACTGCCTTTGCATTGAATTTTTTTCAGTGGGGAGAACTAATGCCGTCGAATTGGCCACAACATTTAATTTATTAAATCTAGCTCCAATGTAGCAATTATAACGCCAAAATTTTTTTCATACAAAAAATGTGAGGTCCCCGAGGTAAATATTTAATTCTTGGTGTTGGAGAAAGGAAATAGAAAGCAGCAGTTAAACGAGGTAGACCATCTTAAGCGAAAGAGCTTAACGCTGTAAATATGATGTCCGTTTTAAATTAAAATTAAATAGTGCTCTATTGGATAGCTGTTCCGGAGAGATGATCGATTTATTCAATCGATTGGTTGAACCAGAGGGTCGGTTTTTAGCCGTTCATTGGCGAATAGATGGCTATAATGACATAGCAATAAGGTGAGCGTGGACATTTGTCTGCCAGCCCTGTAAATAGTCTTATCATTTTATCCCAATAGAACTAATATCGAAAGGTGAAGCAAAGAGATAATTGCTTTAAACTACCGTGTTAAGCATTTTAGGCTATCCATCAAAATTCCTTTTACTGGGCTAATTCACCTCCTTCTTTCATGCCTGAGCTCGCTTTTTGTGCTTGCTGAGTTACATTATCGAATGTACCACTATGATACTGAGAGGATGGCGAAAGGAATGGTCCCAGTATTAGGTTTCCTGCTTCGACTGTTTGTCTTTTTTGGCTTGAATAAAAAATCAAGAGCTTCTTTTTAGCATGTCTCCTGAATTATGATTCGGTAAAATCTTTTGCAGCAATATCTTTGGGGAAGAATGTGCTGCGTCTTTTAAGTTCGTGGATGTCTAACTGGTGATGTAGACGAAATAAATGCTTCAAGAACTTCTTCGCAAATGTATAAGGATCGCAATCAAATTTTCAGAAATGTAGTATGGTTCGTAATTACTGAAAGAGATCACCCTTTCGTACCTGCCTTCTCGAAGTTCTTTAATTGCCTCTGGTTGATTGTGTTCATACTTGTCGTCGCTAGAGAACGTTTTTATCTTAGTTGTATTTTTTTAAAACAAGCAAACCCCTTCACTATTGTTAAAGGATGTCTTCCATGAGAAATCACCTGCAAACGGGCTGTGGAATCAAGGCCACTCATCTGGCGAGTCTATCCGACTATCTGTTTTTTTATGGTAGGCGCCTTGAAGTCAGTTTTCATCCATTAGCATTAGCATCGGCGAGCGGTAATGATACCTTTTTAAAAAGTAGGCCAAATTATTATTTGAAATTCGCCAGATTTTTACCATCCTGCATTCCTGACAACTGAAGGCTATGTCAACTATGCATTTACTCTAAAGGGGGCTGAGTGCAGGCATCATCCTTATCTTACGTCTAAGTAGTGACATCCTAGGTTTCTGAATCCAGCAAACGTAGAAGCGTGGTCGATTCACAAACAGGTGTCTCGAGATCTCTTACTTGTTGCTTATTTCACATAAATGGCGTTATTGTAATCTTGTTCAAACGAAGGTCATGTAACGAAGTTAGATGCAATATTGTAAAAGATGGTACGAGGCGAGGTTATTTGTTTTATTTGTTCGCTTACTCCCCATCCATTAGGGAAAGTTGTTGGGTACAACAGAAGTACAAACAACTTTTACAACAGGTAGCGGACAACATTTAACATAGAAGACAGTAAAGCGCTTATCAACGTCTTCGGTTCTCTGGCCACTTCTCTGGCATGGGTTCATCGTACTGGTAGCAGTTCAACTTCGAAGGGGCACCTTGTCTGTTCTCGACATTGTTAAGGGCAGATTATCTTCATACTTCTTCAAGAAGTCTTTTCAACTTTCTGGCAGAGATTGCATTCATTGGCACATGCACGCACTTTCCACAGTTCAATTTGAGACCATGAAACGTCGTGCCTAGTTTACCAGACTGTACTAAGTTGTACCTATGCTGACATAATCTAATTTTATACGTCCGATGGGTGATTAGTCCTATCCGGCCGCCCCTATCATTAGCCCCCAGAGTTGCCCTTGGAGTTACCGGTGGTCACCACGAGGAGGTTGAGGGTAGGTTTGACCACCTAGGTTAACCACAAAAATCCGAATCAACTACACCAAGTTAAGGTGTAGCCATCAAAGGCCAATAAAGGCCATCATTAAAGACCATTCGCAAAAGATTTAGAGCACATTATGCCTCCTTTACATGAACGCACCCCAAAAAACGCTAAATGGAATTGGTCAAATGGTCTCAAATATGCAGTCGCTGGGTGCCAAATCCAGTATTTTCAGTCGCCAGCGTAGTGCAAATCCTTCAGTTCAAACATTAATGCGTCGAAAAGTCCGTGGAAAGGTGTGCTCTCGCATGGGAAAAGGAATGGTCTAATTTTATTGCTCCATGATTGGGGATTTTGAGTCCTTATAACTTAGTGCAAGACAACGACACTATAGATTCAAAGGAGGGCTTCCTAATGGATGTTTCTATCTCAGAGGAGTATAAAATACCGTTATGGGCAAGTTTAATAAGAAATGAATTTCTTTAAACTTTTTAGTTGCGTTTCTTAATGCTGCTACTGAATAGAATCACATCATTTCCCTACTTAAATTCATTTCAGTGCAATTTTATTTGAGCTTGTGCATCGGAATGCCGCTGATCAACATGCCCTTTCGATAGGTTGTGTCAGCATCTGAATCATCTCGAACTGAAGGAGTTTTCCGGCGCACATCGTGGGTGTTAGGGCCCACATTAATTGGCAACCAATGAGCTATTCTCTTATATACTTCTATTAGAATGTTTCATTGGGTGGTGTGTCATTAAACCTAATTTGCAATAACAGATTCGAGCTCGAATTCGTGTTGACACAAGGTTTCACCGACTTTATCCGTTTACTAGTTCGGAGTTTTTCACATAAGGAGGGACCAAGTTATTCGTAGATGGTACTGTTTTGTCTGCCAAAGGAGACCGCATAGACCCGTAAGCATTTAGGAGATAATGTGTTGGCATCATGACAGAAGCCGGCAGCATCAAATGTTATCCTCAGACAGCATGCGTACGGCAAGTGCCGCTTCCGACTTGGAAACTAACAAGTTAAGTCATAGCGTGCTTGATTAATCAATGTCAACGGTTACGCATCGCAGTCACCCTTTCTCCTATTGGTTGAGCTCTAGCCAATAGTTGGTGTGCCTTTTGGTCTCCGTCTTCGAAGTATCTATACCAGCATACAAATTCAAACTAGAAAAAAAAAGCCCAAATTCACCAATTCTGACCCTGCTTTCTTTCAAGAATATGTTATTATGAGTGAACGTGGCAGAAGAGCACTACCCTGTATTCATTGTGAGAATTTTTATGCGTAACAGCACATTTTTCTCTTCTCATTCTGATGACATCCAAATATTTTAATCAATCCAACCTAGGATTGTTTGCGTCCATTTGCTTAGCATACTCCAAAATTTTAAATACTTGAGCAACCTTCAAACTTGTCATTAGAAGGAATTATTTACATCAACTTTCAAGTCTACTTCTATGCTGCATTCATGTCACTTCATGTAAACGCACCATCTTGTATTTCCATGCTAATCAGCGATTTAGCACCTGCCATCAATTTACGGCTTCGTTTGACTTGTATCTCCAGTTAGCGTGCCATTTTTACCCTCCGAAGATTGTTAATGGCTCTGTTTGCTCTCAACAAATCACTTCTTAGCTCTTCTCCCTCCTTGGCACTCTCAACCAGTATTTTTGACTTGCAGGTATCATTGACTTTTTCGAAGGAAAATGCAATGCTGAAGTTCAGAATCCTATAAATTTATGTCTCAAACTCCTTCTGTCAGGTTTATTCAATGACCCAACACGTAATGCTCTGTTTAATGACTGCCGTAGTTACATTCCCTTTTTTTCATTTTACAGTGAGAACTTTGCAGAAGTTTTAATATTCTTCCATCCAAGTGGTGTTGTTAAAGTTGATCAATATTAAGTCAGTCAGACATGCTCGAAACGTGAACTTGAATTTGTTGAAGTCGTTGAGTAGCGTATCAGAATATCTTACTAAGGCTGGACTAGTTGACTGTCTGCCCCTGCTTCAGTCGAAGCATTCAAGCAAGCAAGCCAGCAAGTAAGTTAATATAGAGAACTTTTATGAGTAAGAAGATAAAGGTAGGTCCGTCGTTGTCTCTACGTCAGTTTTTAGCCTTAGGGACTCCTTTTAATTACGGTAAGAAATCGTACACTTTAGATTCTTTAGGTGGAAGCTAAGGAGCCTTAATTTATTTTCTGGCATTTCTTCAGGGTTTACGAATTTGTCTACGAGAGCCGAGGGACCATCTTGTGACTAGCGTACCAACCAGCGGTAATAGTCCCTCGAAAGAAAAACCCTTGAATTCTTCAAATGGATGGATGAGCTCTGGATAGAGCTTCTTCTTCTCTGATAGAGATTCTAAACACTCCGTGGTTGAGTGACAGCCGAGGAAATCAAAGCTGACATATTCAGCCACGAAAATGAGGGATATTAATCTGTTCCTTTTCTCATGAAATTTGATGATTATAATTATCAGAAAGTTGATGAGAAGTGCAACATTTTACTTGGTCCTTTATATTACACGCTTGTCTGAGTAACAAATCACATAATACAATGCACCGATGGATAGATACACCAAATATGCATCTTATCTTCACCATGGGGAGCTCACTGACACTCAGGCTACCTTTTTGTTCCACATCATTCCGCAGATAGACTGCAGGGGTATCCGACGGCACGGCCGCTAGTTTACAGGAACACTAGAGGAATAGTACCTTCGATAACTGATTCAAAAGCACAATTATCGAGAAAACAGCTTTAGATTGCAATTTGAACTGCTATTTGTAAAACTATCAAAATGTCAACGCCGAAATATTCGGATCAGTTAATTAGGACGGACATCACACTGTGCTGAATTAAACTGTCTAACAACTCTTCTCGTTCGTCTGCGCTATTGTCACTGATTTGCAATGTCTATTAGCTGCTGAAACCCAGCCATTGAAAGCGGTTCATATGGAATACCTCTTCGAAATAGTTTATTTATTATTCACAAATACTATTTGATTCCTCATAGAGGGTGAATCATTTTGAGTCTTGTGGATAGCATAGTTCAAGATTTAATAACACTCTATAGGAATTTGTATCAACATGACATACTGGGATTTCTCAGCTCTGTTAAGCAGTTAAGTAATATGAATAAACTTATTATAACTTGCAAGGCACTCGTATTTTGATTCAGAGAATTTAATTCGCTCTTTTAGCAGCCTTATTTTTACTTCTCTTTGGTGCGTTTATCTTGACAGTTTGTCTGCAGACTGGGTTCTGCGGATCTTGGCAACTTTCCTCCGGTCACTTCCGTGGGTGATCCTCCATTTCTTTCCTTACCCGCAGACCACCCTCGACTTCCAACTTCCAAAAACATCACAAAGAAATGGGAGCTGTAGTCGGTAATTCAAAAATTACATGAAGGGATGACTGTAGAATGGTCAGCTTGCAGAGGAACTCAGGAAAAAAAACTTATGGCAGAAGGGGTCTTGGGAACTTATCAGCGAAAAAAGCCTGAAGAAGGACTTATCAGCTTACATTGAATGCAGCATCTTCGCCCTTCAATCTCTCCCTTCTTTTGAGTGGCCCTTGGTCCAACTTATTTCAACTAAATTAACGGAAGGAGAATTTGCTACTTCAAAACCCTTTTCTCATCAGTCTTTATCTTCAGAGAGAAATAATTGTGTCAGAGTGGTAGATCCACGGTATTCCACTCAAGGAGTTCCTCATTCTACGTCTTAGAGCCCTTCAAAATTGCTTTCATATGACACATCTTACACTTGGATTGAGAGCAGCGCGCTGACGAGCGTTTGAGTCCTGCTGTTTCCTCTACTTTTCTACAGTGTATGCAGCGACAAACAAACCTTGAGTCATCATTTTAGAGAGCTTTCCCATTTATTAAGAAACACTCATTTCAGAATATTTCTAGGATTTAAGACGACGAAAATTGGGTTTCTTTGGTATAAAGATAAGGTCCACTGTAATTTGAAAGAGAAATTTCCCACTTGAGGCACGTACTTGGACTAAATAAAATGGCTCGGAAAACGCGACTGCTAACCCAACAAACAGCCGTTCCTCTTCAGATGACCAACTATCACTGATGGCATAGTAGCTATTTCGTTTTGAATGCAACAGGCAGAAGGAGCTGTACCATTATTAATATCGAATGCAGTAGGATATGGACTACTAAATGTGTACTGGCACTCGTGCACTCACAGGGTCAAACAAAAACACTCGACTTTGCTGGGTCAATACGTAGGGACGTGATAGGGCGTAAGACATGATGGTGGAAACCGACTATCAATTCGCTAGGAGTTTTGATGAAACTTGAATTCCCTGCAAACTTTTTCCTTCCAAACCTGTTCATGAATATGGGGCACTTATGAGTTAGAGGCATCAAACCTGATCATAGAGTAATCGTAGCCATATATATCCGATTTCGTAACTTGCAAAGGCACATTACGAGCACGGTACCCCCTTTAATGATGATATAATCCAGGGCGGCCCAGTGAGTGGGTGTAGACACTGGGTCGGCCTTGGAACTGAGCGTCAAAAAAACACCATAAATGTGGTTCGACTGTTAGATCAGACTCTGAAGAACGACGTAATTATGTGTGACGTTTTTCACAATCGTGATGTCAGTGAAAATGAATAAAGATTGAATCTCTATTAGAGAAAGTGACCCATAAATTCCCAGCATGTGAAATACAGTCGTATCATGGGTCCATTTGTGCACTACCTTAAATAATTTATTTTGACTCTTGGCTGCGCTACTTTAACCTTCAACGCGTCTGTTGAGAATTATGCTGCCATCTAGCACGGAAATGGCATTCTGCATCAGGCTAACGATCTCACCTTTTCCGAAATCCCCCTCTTTCAGACAGCCATTGCTCGTAGTCTCGAAGGCTTAGCGAAAGGAACTTCAGCACGCAGTCCCACCCTTGTGCGTGCAATACCTCTCTCATGGTCTCATTTAGATCTTGTGACCTGAGGTACTTAGGTCACCCCACCAACTACCATCACTCTCCTAAACTTCTGATTAGTACCTAAATTTTTGAAATTTTACCCGCCATCTCATTGAAAAAAGTGTTTCAAGGCAGTATCGGGAGATGAACTGAAAAATTAATTTCGGCACGAAGATGATTTTGCATTCAACTCCATAAACCTCATCTCCGTTATCGCCTTTTATATTAAGTATCCTTCAAGACCGGGATCCAAGCAAGCTAGATTCGTAATTAAGGTTCACTTTGATGAAAAGTCATAGATTTCATGAAATGACCGAGAACTAGATTAGGTGAGTGCCAAAACTGATGGTATCCAAATCGCCTTTTGTGAGCTTGACTACCTCAATTATGGAATGGAAAATTTGGAATATTCATTCCACGAAATGCAGCAAATCTGAAAACCTAGTTCGCATATAGTTCCAAAGTAGTAGGATGAGTGGTTAATGGGCTGTCTGTTCTAGAACGAAATCTTGTGGAGCGTTCTGGTGAGCACCGGAAACCGGCAGGAATCGAAAAAGAGTAATCGAAAAGAGCTAAACGTTTCTAACAATTGATTTTTCCCGCTGAAGAAGTTCCACGTTGAGTTCCATGTTTGAGCTTAACCATAAACTCCCGTTATGGAATTCCATTTCCTTCTTTGTATTCAAGGCTGGTTTGCCTTTTTAAGAAAAAAAAGCACTCTTTTCAACAAACTAACCTGTTGCAAGACACTGGTCTTTCTCGGTGAAAGAGATTATCGGTATCTGGCGGTGAATGCCTATATGTAGTTTCGATCTACAAGGCGAGGTCATTCTTTAAAGAGACGCTAGGGTACACAATATTTGATTGATGAAGAGTCACTTTAGGAGAGGATTTGAGAAGAGATGTGCTGCTTTTAACAAAAATACATTCCTCACCTCCTTCCCATCCAGCCATGCACCTTTAAGAGATAATAAGCTCTCATTCTTATCAAAGCATTGTTAAATAGGAAAAGACCAGAAAAATGCGTTCAGATATATTGGTTGTCAGTGTCACCTTTATTATTGTTTCCTATGACACCTCGGTCAACGTATTTTCACCATTGATGTAATAATAAATTCTACCTTTTCTCTTCCTATAAAATATCATGAAATAAACTGCTCAAGCCATAGAACCTTCTTTGAATGGCTACGTTAATTTAGTGTCGTCAGAACTTGGTTGTTTGGTCATAAGGGTAGTGTCTGATTGGGCGTCTCAAGTAATACAACGGGGAGGGGGATCTTCCAGTGTCATGCAATCGGTTCTGAGAAGAGGTCAACAAGCTACATTCGGGCACGACGTCTAACGCCTAAATAGATGAGGAATGGGTGGATTTCAAGTGGCACTCATTGTTTTGAATAGTCGGTTTTTTTAAAGGTTAATCAAGGGATGTACAGCGAGAACTGGGCCTTCATTAGAGTGAAAAGTTTGGCATTCAAGCAGCCTGATTCAAATCACCATCTCTATGATTTTGCACAATATTTACGAACTAGATTTCACCAAGTCGGCAATCCAATCCGTTTACTTCAAGCAACGATGAAGATAGTAGTTCATTTTTTTGTTATTATCTATAAAATAAAATAAGTTAAAACACGACTAACAGAAAAAGTTCCACACAATTATATTATGGAAAAATCAGTTTTAAGGAGAGTTTCGTGTTGATTAAATACAAGTAATTAATATTTAAAAACGTGAATTTAAATTGATCTTCACTACATTCCTAGAATTAAACCCACATTTTATATCAAATGAAAGCCAATGGACCAATAAGTCAAAGATTATTCAACGCAGCTTTTACTACTGTGGACTTCCTACTCTACTTCCAGAAAATATTTATTAATTTAATTTGATTTTCCTCGAAGGATCTGAGCTGCTTTCCAACGCCGCTCTGAAACAGTCTGCTTACTGAATACAGAACATTTACTAGAGCGATTTTAAACTGAAGCTCTAGCAATAAAGTAAACTTCTTGTTTCTACCTCCAAATATAAAATTGGGGTTTTAATTCAAGTTAGTTAAATTTTGTTATAATTCAGACATTTTTTTTCAGTTTTTTTGTTCCTTTAAGCTCTTAAACTAGAAGAATTGATTACGCTGGAATAATCTATTTTTTTTATAACAAAAAGCATGCTAATTAACTTTTCCTACATCAAATTTTCTTGCTGATTCGCTTCTAAAGCCTTCCACTGAAACAGGCGCATCCGCCGGCAGACACAACTAGCGAATGCCTGCCACTAACGCATCAAAAGCATCCCCTGATTGGTGCCCCTCAAGTGTCAAGGTATCCCCAGTGGAACATAAATTGGATCAGTGCGGATAGAGGTTACCTATTTGAAGCAAACTGGCAGCTGAATTAACAAAATGACTTGCCACAAACGTTGCACCTTTTTCTTTGTCATCCTCTTCTCAATCTTGGCTTTGATCGCTTTGTGTGTCGAAGTCTTTACTCCAACAATAGTCCAACGGGATAATAAAACCTGTTATGGAGCCATTTTTGAATGCTCTGCTTGTACGCTTGCGATAAGTCTAACTGATCATAAATACACATTTTTATGATGTCTTCTGCACTAAAAGAGTTTACTTTGTTGAATTAAAAGGATTTTTTCTTGCAAAAAGGTAACGGCGCGAATACGATTGCTACAATATTTAACTGTTCCAATAAGAAAATTTATGCTGGTGGGTCTTATTATTTGTGATTTAAGGTTTGATAGATACTGACCTATACATTTCTTCTTCTAATTTTGCAAAAAGAAGTTCTGCCTCAATTGATCACGTCGGGCATTTCGTTGGGAATCACTGCAATAATGACTCTTGTCGCCTTAATTTTCGGTTTCAAACTTTGCTGCAGCCATTCCGAGTGGCTAAGTTCTCTTTCGCGTTTTGTGATAGCCTACATCATCCTAGATTTTTTCGCCTGTGAGTTTTTTTGATAAAAGCCAGTTAAATTGCGTATGTTAACTGTCTAGATACTTTATTTTGTTACTTTCAGTAGGAAGTAATATTGCGGCAATGGTTCTTTGGACGCGAACTGGAACAGAAGTGAGTTATAACACCGGTAGTTCTATGCTTCTTAGACGAATTTAATCCCATTGACCCTAATACAATTGAAGTAAAATCCACTCATTCAGAGGGCCTCCTTCCAACGTTTTTTAGTCTGAAGGCTATATGGCTTCATTCTACGTTGGCTGGGTAGCCAGCGGGTTACTGCTTCTTCTTTTCATCATGTTAATTATCCTGCGGTGCTGTGTTCATCGAGATGGTGGAGAATACAATGGTCGCGGAGCCAGCTTTATTGACGAGCCGCTCTACCGATCACTTTATAAAATGACAGTGAGCACTGTACTAAAAGTGAGATTGCATCACTGAAGTTTGAAATTGCTGCCTAATCAGAGCCTCCAGAGTTGACGATCGATTTAAATGAAGACACTCATTTCCTTCTTCAACAATTTCTGCAAGAAAAGCGTGCTGAAGATGAGCATTTCCACAAATTCAGTTTTTTAATGGAATAAATTTTTATTTGACAGATTCTCAAGAACAAATCCAATCAAAGTAAACTTAAAACTGCGATCTGGCATTCATGTTATGTAATATGCCATCGACTCATTCAAATTTTACGATGTTCCATTCCTACCAATCAAGTGCAGCAGGGATTGTTTAAATAATTCACAATCAAGCCTATGATTTAACTATGGCCCTTCAATTAGTCAAGTGATTGCAAACATGTCTCGTCAGAATAGTGGGGTTTTGAAGAGTCATATGAATTACTGTCAACTAGCACAATGAAAAGTCAATTTTCAGTCTTTTGATTTGAGGCTTCCTGAAGCCTACTGAGTCAGACACTTGAAGTTTCACAATCCAATATACACACAAGACTTAAACCACTAAAGGACGTGGCTTCAAGCTCATCGGCGCCTCTCCACTGGCCAAAGTGATCGCTACTTTAGTTAATAGCAGTTGAAAGGGGAAGGACAGGGGGAATTTTCTCAGTCAAAGTATCGCCGCGGTACAAATATAGATTGACAAGAAAAAAGGTAAATATAAATAGGAGAAGTGTTGCTGATCATTTAGAAACGCATGGGGGAAGTGGTCATTCGAAGAAAGTTTGTTCAAGTGAGGAGAACCTCGAATCGAGACTTCTTTCATGTGGCTCTATTTGTCTTACTAGCCGGCAGATTAATCACCTACAAGACGGATTTTTGTCTCAGGAGCCCTAGCATAATTATCGTGTGAATATTGGTTCTATGGTGTGAAAAGCGCGATTTAATGCTTTCTTTGAGGTGTGTGTTTTCAGGAGCCATGTTTAATCGACTCCATTAGTTTAAATCAGCTTTTTATTCCGGACGAATTTGAAGCTATGAATTTTGGAGTTTATCTTATCACTTTATACCTATCAGTTGCACTGGATATCGTAAAAATGTCGCAAAAAAGATGGTAAGTCACCTAAATACGGAGAGGTTTTTGTTAATTGTCAAGTTGTCACCTCAGCTGAATCAAGGCTCATTTCATCACTAGGATAGTTTGATCATGCGCAAACTACCAACGATACCCACAACAAACGCTTAGGGCATAATGGATCAATTTCCAAGAAAGGTTTTTTAGTTCCACTTTTGCCCTTTGGTGTTGGTTTGAAATTAAGGAAATCTACACGATCCGCAAAGGCACTCATTCACTCTCCTCGCGAACTCAGAAAAATTAAAGTAACTTTAAGAGTTCGAAGCAGTCCACAATTCAAGTCTGTTTTCATTATTCGGACTACTGGGAAGCGAAAGTGAACGCCGAACATGTGCATCCGGGACACCAGACTTACCAGTTGCGTAAATTGTATGCGGAGGAGATCAGTAAAGCCTATGTTCGAGGGTGGATCATATAATCCGTTGGCCAAGACCAAACCAGTGAGAGTAAAGGGGTAACATATGCAAACAGAGGTGACAACGGGATTTTTCATCTAACTATGCACATTCGCCGATTAAGCCGCACGATAAAATTAAACCAAACAACTCGAACGACGGCCAACGCAAATTTTAAGTCTGGTCTACAGAGGGAAGGCCAGCTGATACGCTCTCAGTCAGCGTTGTCTTCGGCATAAAATAATATACGGATCAGGTATAATACAAATGATTAGGCCTCTTTTGCTGTAGAGCTCAGAATATCATGTCAAATAGACAACATTGTCGGACGAATTGCCAAAATATATTGTTTCTAAGTTAACGCAAGCCTCCATCGAACAGGAAGTTCCGCACACCTTTTCCTGCTTCGAAGAAGGGAAGAAAACTTGAAAATTACAACTTGATGTATAACCGCGCATCTGACCAGTTTTCGTAAAGGTTTCTATATTTTTGATCTCTTTCCCTTCATCCACGGTTTAGCCCTTTGTACACTCAGGACATCGGTCAGTGTGGTGGCTGGTGGATTTTGAAATACAGCTTTCTGGTGAGACAAATGACGCGATCTATTTCCTCACCTTACTTTTTTAATGACGATTTGCATTAAAAAGTTGATTGTATGAACGAAATGGAAGCCGTATTTCGAAACCTAAGAAAGTAAGGCAGTGGAAAAATTAACGAAGGCCGAAGAGGGAAAATAGTTGCACAAATAGATTGCTAGAGAATGTGGGTACTTCTGCGTCCCCGAGCACTCATTTGGTATGGCGCAGAAGAAAGTCAGACTAACCGAAGCACGTGAAGTACTGAACTAGACTCGACATCTTAGTCAGTAATCCCTCCCAGAACTCAGCCAGCATACCTAACAAAGCCTTTTCAGCGATCTATCCTCTGCAATGATTATGGCAAATAACCTCTAATTCAGCAGTTCCAGTGGCCTTCAAGTTTCGCCTCGTCGTATGATCAGGATGAATAATATGTGCAGAGCACTTTTTTTAATTAATTACGCATTCCTAATTGGTGCAGATCTACACATGGCGCATAAAGACATCAGTCCTATTAATAGTGTGGAAAAAAATGTTCACGAGTCAAGTTTTCTTCATTGAACAGTAGAGACCACGTTTGTTGGTTCTCCTACTTCACAAGCCTAAGTCGACCCTTTCAGTCATGTTTCAAACTAGTTGATAAAATCGACAAATTCACTTTGTTTCGTTTTGAAAATTATCAGAAGTCGTTAAAAAGTGCGAGCAGGTTTCCCATGTTTGAAGCACGTATTCTCTGGGAATTCAGGCTGCCAATAGGTGGGCAAATAGAAACTAAAACTGTCTTGACAATACTTTGGTAAAAGCCCTCTTTAAGTAGCTCTTTTGATAAAACACGCATTTATTCAGAGATTAAAAATTGAATTTCCGGGCTACTTCAAACGTTGCTGCTTGCGATTAAGAATGATATGTATAAAGTGAAAGAAAAATTGCTTTCCCTCTGTCACTACAGCGTGTGTGGTGTGGAACAGAAGTGAAGGCAAATAGGCGGAGGGCAGGTACACGAAAGACGTAGGCTGGCAGGAAAGAATCAATTCGAATGAATTTATCGGGGGGTTTACGGAGCTTGGAGGTCGTTTGGGTTTGTAACAAGGCCTCGCTGTATTGTTAAAGTCACCCGTGAAACACTCTCCTTCAACAAATCGCAGGTTCTGAAAAAGCAATAGTGCACAAATTGAGAATGTTTAGAGTCTTTGCCACGGCCAAATTCTCCTTCTCCTAGACGTCACTCGTCGCCTTTGCGAAAACTCTGCAATTACCCACTCGTAAAAATTCAAATCGAATGTTGTGGGACTGCGTTTTGGATTTCAATCTCATTTCAAACGATAGGATTGCTTGAAAAAGCTTTTTTTTCTACATTTCTGTCCTTTTTTTCATTTATTTAATTGAACTATTTTAGGAACGGCTTAAACTTGTTGCAGAAATGGTTGACGAGATTGAGGTTATCATTGTATTCATCTCCTATTTTGTGAGTTCAACTGTAGCTTTCCATTTGGTATATAAAGAGATTCGTTTTAACATTAGTGTCCTCGATAATCATTTCTCATTAGTTTGTTTATTTTACAACTATAGCACAGTTTGGTGTTAGATAAGCTACACCTCTAGCGTTGACATTTCAGAAAATTTCAGCCAAAGACGTTCTTAGTCTAAGATATTTTTAGGACCAGTCTGGCCCTATCTGTTCTGGTAAGCTTCTCATTACCAGTTTTGCAGCAGTCCCCTCATTTCCTGTTTGTTAAACCTTTTGCTGTCGCAAGAATACCAGAGCTCATATACCTAGTCGTGTCATAAATGGACAAAAATTGATTTTAAGAGGAATCGCAAGAGCATAGTAATAATTAGAACTGGTTACTCGTTCCCTTTCCTCGGGAAATTTATGCAGGATGGTTCAATATTAGCTTTCGTCTCACTTGGAAAAGATCCGTAAAGGAAAGACTTTTTTGAGAAAATAAGCAAATTGTTCAAATTTTGCTCAAAATTAACTTGAAACGAGCCCAACAGGATATTTTGAACCTAAAAATGTCTCTTGTTAAATATATCGAGATTTCAAAGTGACTAATTACCTCAGGGCTTAATCACAGAAAAATATATGTTAATGGTACTTTAAAGCATTTTCTAAAGATGTGCGAATTCTCTTTGACGCCAAAGACATTCTATGAGTTCAGATCGTTTGCTCTCCATAAGGCTTAATTAGTCTACCAAATCAGTAAGTATTTCGAGTGGTTCTGCAAACTGAAGTCTACAAAGAGCAGAAAAACTTACTCCTTGAAGGTCATTCCGGTGACATCCTTACCGTTGATGGCAAGAATGCGGTCTCCGATTTCAATGTTACCCCTGGAAGCTGCAGTACCTAGAGTGATCGATTTCACATAAACTCCAAGTTGACCAAACCTCGTTGTCTAAAAAAAAGATGATGGTAGCAGTGGGTAAACAATCCTTGCGGTCAACCTAAACCCTACTTACATGTCCTTCCACGAATTTCATTCCATAGGTTTCTGTGGCAATCTTCTCCAGGATCACATTCATAACAGCAGTACCAGATGGTCTATCCAGATCTACAGAAATTAGACTCTGTTGAGATTTCCGCAGATTCGGTTCAATAAACGATGACAGACTATCTCCTCGTTGTCTTCTTGGGAAAGTTCCGAAGCTATAAGCTGATTGGATCATCAGATTCGAAGGAAAGGTAGAGAGACTTCCATTCAATGTTCCAGGGTCTGGCCCAATCGTGGAAGGTGTCGTGGGTCTGGAGAGGCTTCTCTTGAACTCTGACCAGTCGTCCCGAATCATCTGAACATCTCGAGTGTTATAACGATCAACGGAATGTGAGACATTCAAGTTCGAAGCGGAGAGAGCGCTCCCTTTGAGTACACCTCGTCGAGTGTAATTTCTAGATCGAGAGACAGACATGGTTCCGTTGGCCATGTTCCAGTCTTGCGCATGAGTCGATGAAACTCCTGGTCCGTAAACCCCTAACCGAGATCGAAAACCGCCTCCAGCAACTGGGACCACGCGTTGGACGTCCGCTCGTTGGACGCTCCCAAGCTCTGATATCGATCCTCGAGAGCGTCGACCACCCAATTCTGACTGTATAGCTCTTCTGTACGTGACCTGACGATTAGTCTATTTAAACAGTTGTGAATCGATATATTTCGATGCAGCCTTAAAAAATCTCAAAGTTTCAACATTTAATGGAAAATAACTGAATTTTCTCCCTTTACATTAGGACAGAGATATAGGAAGCCCTTAATCTAGATGCGTTGTTAGAGTCAGTATCTTTTATTAGTCAACGAAGTCCTCGTAACTGAGAGTTTTTAAGGATTTTCAAGCAAATAGACGCAGTTGTGGACAGGTTTCATTATCGGTTTACTTTTATTGATGCATTAAGTTGAAGTAATATTCATAAATTTTACAAGGATTGTATACCTTCAAAACAAAATTACTCATTTCGAATATGAATTCCAGTGAACGCACCAGGAGAGAATGACTAGGTCCCTCCGTAGATAAAACCGGGAGAGGCACTTCGAGGGTCTCAAATGCGTTGTTAACATTTGCATTGGTTTCGGCGAAATCTCGGAAGTCACTCGAATCACTGCTATTTGGTTGTGTTGCTCGAATCAGTCCTTGTATTTGGTTATCATTTTTCGCTAAAGCGCTGTTGAACCGTGACGCCAAACTCTCTACAAAGCCCGGTGGTGGGTAGGCTTTTAGTAATGCGTTCCATCTAAATGTCTGACGGCGCTCGGCTTTAAAAGAAAATACACATTATTCCATACTATTTACTCTTTGGTGAAACCACTTTCAATGTACGAAATGATGCATTTACCGAGTGCATTGTCGAACGAATCAATAACCGATTTTGAATGGGCAGAATTAAATAGGGTGGCCAGATCAGGGGGTCGATAAATCGGTTCTGTCATTTGCAGCCTTGGTTGCCAGCTCTTCACGTAGTCATTAACGGCGTCAATGGCTGTAAAATATAGTTTACAACTTCATTGGTACTTAATTCCATTTAATTAAGCATTAAATTTTGCGATACTTACGGTTTCCTCTCATAGTCGAATCCACATAAGGGGCATCATGAAAACCCTTTCCATTGTCATATTTCGTCAATACAAAGTAAAGCAACGTTGGGGAGATATTTGGCCATGTTTCGCGTAATGCTATCCATGGCATCTGAAAGCAAGCGCACAAGAGAAAAGACAAACAAATATTGTTAATAAATTTCACCCAACTTATGTTCACTTGTATTTTGGGCATAGTATGAATCATTTTGGACGATATGATATCGCTATTTATTTTTACGAAATATTACTGAGAGTAATAAAGGATTCAAGCTGTAAATGTGAATATAAGTTACTCAGAATAATACGATTTCAAATCTATAAAGGCAACTTTACTATCATTTGTTTTTTTTTTTAATTCAGAACCAAATAATTAAAGTAGGCGGATATTCTAATCCTAATTTGTGTGCGTGGTCACACCTGGTTAAAACGGATTTCGGTTTATAATTGAAACTGTAAGAATCGAAAGTTTAGTAAAACCTTCCTTTTGGGCATTTGACTTCAGGCTTTAATGGTGGACTGCTTAATGCGGTTTTTTCTCTCATGCATCCAACTATAGAACCAAGATTTTAGCCGGTTTTCGCTTTATGAGCTCTATATGCCTGGAGTTGAGTATTCAGGGCCCATGATCTTAACATATCTCTGTCGTCGGCAATGAAAAGGTCCTTAATCGGGCAAATTTGACTTGTGATGGATTGGAAAAGACAGTTCGACTGTTTTAGTCGTAAATCCTTGAAATGTCTACCTCAATGCTTATAAAACTAACTCAAGCAGATCACATGGTTCACCCCACCAAAGTGAACGTAATAAACAGGACCACGCAATTCCTTTTTTTCACCAGCAAGATTTCTGCTACTACAACAGAAGCCATTTATCATTTTCAATGGCACTGCCTTCCCTCTTGTGCCTATGGGAACAAAATTATGATCATGAGAGTCCTCAACTGGTTAATTAGTAGAAGTTAACCGGATCAGATTAGGCACATCAAGGTCAAACCTCAAAATTAAATTTGGTAACTTGGCTGTAAAGGGAGAATGGGGCTGCCTACCGAAATGAGTTCTTGTCGTGGGGCAGCCATTAAACCTGCAAATTCGTTAAGAAGTTGGAGGGCATCGGTGTAGTTTTGAACTCCAGCGTTGTGCATCCATTTGCGTAGAGCCTTCACCAGATTTAACAAATGATTTCCTGTTTCCCAATTGATCAGTAACTCGGCTGAAAGTAAAGCAAATGACTTACATATTCATGTTAATAGAAAGAACGCATAGACGCCATTGGCAGCCAAATAATGCTGATTTCGAACCGGTTTTTCCGACACCGAATCCCTGATGAGTTAAACGGTGGCACATTTGTTGAGTTGAACTGATGGATGATTTTAATCTTATTGCTTTTTGAGTAATTTTTGCACTTAACACATTTAAGTCCTCTTGCATAGTCAAGTTCCACCTTTAAGATACAAAATTATTTGATTTTAAATATTCCTGACTTTATGGTCGCGGTATATATTCTCCCGTCAATTGTTGGGCAGGTCCATTGAGAGAGTACACTTCCTAAAGTTCAAGAGACTTTGAGCCCAAATTTACTCCAAGAAATTAAAGGGATTCGACTTCAAACCGAATTTTTGTCCTTAAAAGGTAGTTGAGAACTTCGATAACTACAAAAAATGCCTTGCATGCCTTCAAATCAAAGCAGCCTAACTAATGAAAATAATGTGTAAATTCAAGCAAATGGCAGAGCTACATCAGCGGAATTATTAGAAGAATTCGACAACGATCCGAAAAAAAGGATTAGGAATGGCAATTTTAAGCACTTGCTTCTCTACGGTTTAGTCGAACTTTTGACTGTTTTATAGAATTATTTTGCCAGATGGCAATCCTCCATCCTTTTCTTAGAGGAACGGATGACATTTAATAAGGTTCTCAGGAGTTCAAAAGTCTTGTAGAGGACCACCGCTTAACATTAGTAAGAGCTGAGTTCTTCAGCGTAACCTACTGCGTTATGCAGCTTGCCTTTTGGCGGACTATGCACTGCCCTATTAACATTTCAGGTGTAATCTATATAGATCGCATTTTGGAACAGGGTTGTTCCCGAATCTTCCCCCACCGAAGCCGTTCTTCAAAGCTAAAGAATTCTCATAAATATACCTACTCTCATCCTCCTCGTTGTGGCCACCAGTAACGTCAGGGGCAACTCTGGGGGCTATTGAGAGGGGCGGCCGGATAGGACTAATCACCCACCGGATGTATAAGATTGGATTATGCCAGTAGAAGTATAACCTCATACAGTCTCATAACCGAGGTACGACGCAAATACCTAGACTCATGGTCTTAACCTGAACAATGGAAAGTGCGTGCATGCATAAAATAATGGAATCGCCGCCAGAAAGTTGAAGACTTCTTGGGAGGTGTGAAGATTGTCTGCCCTTAACAATGTCGAGGAGGGATGAGATGCCATAACGAATACGCACTGAAGTGGAACTGCTAACCTGTATGACGAAACTATGCCAGAGAAGTTATTGAAAAACCCGAAGATGTCGATAAACGCTTCTACTTTTTTCTGTGTTAATTGTTGCGTGCCATCTGTTGTAAAAGCTATTTGTACTTTTATTGAACCCCTAATGAGACTTTGGGACTTGCCCAAATGAGGGGGGGAGTAACTAAATAAATAAAATGAATATACAAATTGGTTCAAGCATTACACATTTGAGTAACCGTGTGCTAAATCTCAAGTTTCATATCATTTAAACTGCACTTTGTGTGAGATAGAGCTCAAAACTTGTTTGTTGGGCCAAGAAGCCAGATTTATTAGAATAGTTTTCACCACCAAAGCAGGTTTCGCGAGCCTAAAATCATCAGGTAAGACCTTGTCTTAAGATTCAACTACGAACTGAAGAAATCAATGACTTCCAAAATCGAAATCTGGTATGAAGTAAGGCCTGGCGCCTAATAACCGCCTACGGTCAGGTCGTAGTAATTCAGTTCAGCTCAGAATGTACGGAAGAACGTGGCTTGCAATCGGACCTCCCTTTGGCATCCCTCTCTACCAATGGCGCCACTAACTAACTCACGCAACCATAAAAATATGAGATTTACGATTGCGATCCCATATGCAAACCTTCACATGAGCAGACCTTTCGTTCCAATTCGTCCAATAAGTCCGAAAATTCTGGCATTTTAATTTTCTTTATCTGAAATATAATTGCCTCGGGTTCCAGGTAAACTCGCTATTCGACTTCCTAATCACCACTGAAAATTTTTTTCTTGAATTCAGGCCTCGATGCGGTTTTAATTTCAAAAACTTCTACAATATCCCATGCTCAGGTTTGTGAAACCTAGATTACCTTGACAGATTCTCATGAAATAGAAATATTCAGATGCTTTTGATGTTCTATTTCGACGGATGAAAATAAAATTCGTTTCTGACAAAAATAAGTTCAAGTTTCACAAAAAATAACGTTTTCATTTCATAAGAATACTGCTCATCCAAATCGAGCACCTCAATCTCTTTGCGGTAAATTTACGAAAATAAATTATACGAAGTTTAAATAATTTCTTAAATTTTCCTTATAATTTAGCTGACAATGTACTTGGTTCATTTAATCGATTGATGCTGTTTTAGCATCAAGGTCGCTTGCTAACTGCCTAAATACATCTGAAAATCTACACATTATTCAATGAGCACTTGTTTACCTTTACATCTTTACAGATAAATACCAAACTTACAGTTATTGACAAACTCTTCGATAATGAGTTTTGAGAGTCCCACCAAAAACCGGCAAAAGAACACGCTCTCTACTCTTTGTTTAGCACTTTTCATGGAACCACCAGCCGTACTACTTTCAAATCCAGTATCATCTTCCTCTCCGCGCGTTGAGTGGATTTCATCATCAATGTTCAAAGAGCTGAAATCAGAGTGTGACGTTCCATCACCCTCTATATCAGCATCAGAATCAACATCACTGGAAGAGTTCCTCCGAAACGCGGAGTCTCGGCCACTGAACTCTCCCATATCTTGTTCTTTAGTGGATGTTGTCAACATGCGATTCCGACCAGCCATCCGACCGTTATAAGGTTGTGCTTGGGTCAATCGAATAACTCCATTAGCATTTCCAGTGGGTGACTCTGTTTGGAGAGACCCTGAAGTAAGAGCCTGATTAATCGCGTTTCCTGTCCAATCCAATTTGTCAAAGAGGGAGGATTTAGTTTCTCGGATCTGACGAGCCACATCAGCGTTTACTGATGATCCTCCGAAGAGATGACAAAGTTTAATCACTTTTCGTGAGGTTGCCTTAAAAAAAATAATAGTGAATTCATGCTGAACTAACATCAGAGGTCGAAATTGCTAAAGATTCAATCATAAGACGTCGATTATTTTATTGAGTGCGAGTGAAGAAGTAACCACTAAAACGAACTTTGGTTCTTGAAGTTTCGAACTTGCCAGATATTATCCCACCAGTTTTTTTTGACCTGGTGCCTTCCATTTTACTAAATCGGTGTTGGACTTTGAATCTATCATCCATTAGGGTTAAAATTTCAATCGTGGTTTAAAAAAATATTTCGGATGTGTTTATACACTCCAAGAAATTGAATTCGGTCCATTAACAAAGAATGTTCAATCATTAACTTCTGTGCAATGTAATTTTAAAAGAATCTTATAGAAATTCACACATCAACTTTACTTTTCACATGTAGACCCTAATGATTCCCAGAAAATAATGGAGAATGAGAAAAAAAATACTTTTATTAAAAAAATATATTGCCTCAAATGAATGATGACGAAATTAAATAATGCGGTTCAGTAAATTTAAGGTCAATATATTTGCAATAGACATGAATGCGTTTTTTTTAAATAAATGATTTTCAATTGGGAATTGGTTTGCAGAGAAGAAACTCAGCGAATACGAAATTGATTCTCATAATCAAAGAAAAACCGCATAAGTGCACTAAGCGTAACGAAGAGTAGTCCTCAATTCGGTGTTGCTCTCATTCTCAATCACCTCACTTTACCATTGAACCTGCATTTTAATAAGCGAACTAGTGGCGATTCTGTTGTATTAAAAGACTAAAGTAGTTTACCGTCAGTGGCAAATAAGTAAATATCTTGTTGTGAGAGATTCACGTGAGATATGGCTGAACCGAACATATTTAAATTCATTATGAGAGGTTAAGAATATTGGCTACCGTTAAAACTAACGCTTTTTTAAGTTGAAGTGAGAATTAGACGTAGTTATTGAAGGATTCCATTATTATGCGAAGATTTTTCTCTTCAACTTGAATTTTAATCCAGTGATCACATTTATGGCATTTCAAAATATTCGACTTTCGTAACTTCCATGTTAGAAAAGAATCAATTCCCTTTTGCGAACATCGAATTATCCACTGCTCAGATAGATCGGAGAATTTTTTCCACTGTTTTCATTCTTTAGACAATTATCTACTGAAATTTCACCATCGCTCGATTCCAGTTTGCAAATGTCTAATCCCCAATTGCGGCAAGTGTCCTTGAGAGACTGTTCAACCAACCTAATTGCCGATACCCTTAGCCTCGCCCTAGAACCATCTCGCAGTCGCCCTGGGATATTAATATTCGCTGACTCACCTGAAGCCCACATGCGAACACATTGGGAATACACACTACGAAAGTATTTCAATTAACTTAAGATTACGTGACAGAGTAGTGAAGAGTAACTGTGTTGAATTGGTTACATTTGCGAGAGCATGTCATTTGGTGATCAATTTGGTAGTTATTAGCTTCAACCCCCATCATTCAGGCGATTCTCGTGGTCTAGCGTTCATTATCATTCTACCTTATGATTTTTTTGACGAAATTATCTCACAACGAAAGGGTGATGTTTCTGTGATTCATTTTGTGCATTTCAGGATGAGTGCTTGCTGTATATAAAAACAGATTAATTGCCTCCAGCCGAAAATAAAGAGGTGGTGAAAATGATGCACATCAATGCACATTGAGTGAGTAAAATGACGACCCACACTAAGTAAGAGCTGGAATACCAAATGGAAGTTTCTCTTTCATATATATCTTTACCCTCCTCAAAGTAAGAGTTATAACAAAGGTTGGGGATAATAATAAGTCAGAAGCCTCCATCGAATTATACGGCTATTCTTGATTTTGTTTTTTTTTTAAAAACCTATCTTATTAAAGTTTATAAATCAGCGCACAATAAAGAATAAA
Source organism: Moniezia expansa (assembly GCA_019097775.1). Taxonomy (NCBI): domain Eukaryota; kingdom Metazoa; phylum Platyhelminthes; class Cestoda; order Cyclophyllidea; family Anoplocephalidae; genus Moniezia; species Moniezia expansa. The sequence goes on from JADFDV010000097.1 coordinate 2,444,894, forward strand.
TTACGTGCTGAAAGGTCATAATTGGGTTCAACAATAGCAAGAACTATTATACTCACGTTGAGAGACTGTTGAACTGCATGATTCATGACGCTCTCAGCTTCAGATGAAACTTTTTCCCGGATACCTGACAATATCGGGAAGAGTTCAAAGTTCAGAATGGCATGTTCAGCATCAGCCAAACCGATGCTCCTATAATTTGGCGGGAAAAGGTGTCGAGGCCTCTGGATGGGTGGAGCAAAGACGTCCGAAGGGGAGTCAGCGTTGCTATTGGTGACTGGCGTACTGCTATTACTGCCTCCTTCCAAGCTACGAAGACGAGAACTGTGTCGAACTTCCTTGACTACGATTCGGGGAACGGTAGAACCTGTAGTGCTTTGAAGACTGCTCCTACTGGTAGCTGATCCCTTTAGCCACCCAGGCGTCAGATACTGAGCTAGGTAGGTGCAAAATGCAGCCTCCCAGATTGCTGGAATGAGATGTTGAGAAGCCATCTAAAATATCGATAATATATAATCGATTAATGTTTTCGAAATAAGGGTATACAAATTAGTAGGTTAAATAGATATGAATTTCATCAATAATTCATTTTGTCTATTTTTGCCAAACTCCTCAGATTTTAAACATATATTGTTCACAGAGTGCTCCATTGTGCCATAAGACCGGCATCCACCGATATTTAGCAAATTTACTCACACTTTCTTTCAACTACTGATTGGAAGCAGTGAGCTTCCGGAGAAGCCGTTAGTTATCATGAGATTGAAGGCAATTTGGCGTAGTTTGTTCGAGCGAAAACTATAATGTAACCGAAACAAAATGGTTTGTCACTGTTTTTTTATGGCAAATGTGTCATTTATGCTTAACCCTTCGAATTGTCATTGTATTCAAAAGTGATCATTTCATATGTGTGAGGAGAAAACTGGCCTGTTCGTTTTACAGAAACACAGAGGAATCACCAGTCAATTAATATTTTTAGCTCAAAATAGCAAAAAATATCATTAATTCTGCTCAAAATACCCAAAAGCAACGCCTAAGGCACATGGTGTCTAAGCGGCATTTACTTCATAAATACTCCGAGGTTCAGTTTAGGAAAATTAAGCTCTGCACATCTCTGCATATGAAAAACCTTCCTCATTCGATGTCTGAACACCCGACATATATGACGTTGATAAAGAAGCGGTCATTTGAAGAAATCTCACTGAAACTTATTCTTGGAGATGCCTTGCATTCCCGAAACCTGGAAATCTGGTTTAAAGAAGACGCAACCTTTCTAGGACAAAACTTAACACTTGCCTTTGGCGCAATTAAGGGTATGTTCATTTCAAATCGTGACTTCCAAGAAAGGAATTCCATGATGTGTCAAACCGAAGGCTTTTCTAGGAATGACTAAATCAGTATATTTGATACAATCATCATTAATATAACCAGGAAAATGAAGAGCTCGCAGTCAACCTCGGTAAATAAGCTGAAAAAGCACAAAATAATGAAAGTGAAATTATTTGTCTATTTGAAATTTCCAGATTAGGTTTGAATGCTTTGAAAACGGAACCTGTTAACGAAACTTCCCTTCCTTACACCAGAAAAATGAAGCCCATTCCCGAATTGGAAACATGCATTTCTAATGGTAACTAAAAAAAATGAGACTAAATTTTAAAGATCTTGCATGGAATGGTAGCCCATAATTTTTTTATTTCCATTTCTTGACTTTGATTTTCTAATTTAGCTTGATCCAGGAACGAATGCTTTTGAGCTGAAACCAAGGCAGGAGAGCTATTAAGCTACACTAATATTGAAAAAATTATTTACTAATGCCCTAAAATGGACTTGTGATACCGTTCTTCAGCTGAAAAAAAATTTAAATAAATGTGCTGCCGGTGAGTTTTAGTGCATTTTCATTAAAAAATGGCAAGTTTTTTGAGTGTGATTTTGTCATCCAATTGCAAAATGCAAACTGACAGCAAGGCAATAAGGAATTGTGAAAGTTGTTGAAAAAAACATTCAAGACTCAGTCTTTGAATTTAATTTGAATTGGAAAGTTGCTGCAAAACTTGTAACCCTGGCTAAGCCAATGTCTTTTAAATGCAAATTCAGATCCAAACCTGCAGAGTCGTGCTCAGGGCTTGAGATCAAACACATGAGTTTTCTGAAGAATAAACAATTGCATTTCACAGGCATCAAGATGATTCACTCAGCAACTGAACCTTTTACGAAGGCGCGCCACTGAAGTTGTGACGTTGCACAATTTAGGTCACTGATTTTCACCGTATCCATAACTACGAAGTGGCGCTATAACCCATTAAGTCCTCACGATACCTCGAGCTTCCGTTGGCGACAAAGATTGCGGAATGTTTAATTACATTTAATAATAATCAGAGAAGCAACTATTTTTAATAAACTATTGTTTACGTGTCGAGTATGGAGGAATAGCTCAACTTTTTGGAGAACAAATCACTCAAGTACGGGGACCCCTTGAGAATATCCGATATCAGGTCAGCATTTCTGATTCCTGTCCGTCTGCTCGAAAGGCCATTATCTTTTTCAGAGGAACAAAGCCAACGAATTTATCCGCTTTATAAAGGTGCATGAAATTCAATGACAAATCTTTTTTTCTTTGTCACCTCACGAAGACTGGAAGTGTGGAACTCGCCTTTATGTACTTTTATTCGGAAACGGGCGTGCAGTTTCAAATGGCTAAAGTACGTTTAATCGACTAATGGCCGTAATGACCGATAAAAGGTCAGTTTCAAGGACCCGATTCAGGTATCGGATAAAATAGCAAGATATTGCTTGAATGTACTTAAAAATTCAACCTGTATTTTATTTCAGAGTCGTAATTTAAAGGTTAAAAATCAATTGCTGGAGGCAAAATTTAGGCTTCTTTCCGCAAGCATATTTTCCAGGGATTCCGGTATTTCCCAAACGACATTAAGTCTTGCTTTACGAAGGAATAAATCACAACCTGAACAATTTTCCTTTTCTGGTTTGGCTTTCTAAATGGCATGTATTTAAAATAGCTCCCCCATTAGTGAGAACAAGGCGGAAATCAGTCTCATAAGATTTAGTATGTTCTGCAGGACCGAAAGTGTCATCTATTTTGAAGAGACATAAAAAAAAGAATGAAAAGATATAATTTTCCTAAGAGTGGAAATCTTTCTTCGTTGGTAGGTACCTAGCACAAAGCTCACTATTAGTACTGATATCCAGTATTTCATTAAAAGAGCGATAATTCAACATGAGCCTTCAGAACATATTTCACGAATAAGACATTAATATAGCAGAAAAAAGAGATTTGCGGAATTGAGTATACCGGATTACTGATTGGTCCTTTTGAATGTCGCAAAAGGTCACATTTTCAATCTAGTCATGCGCACCAGTAAAGGTCATTTTCTTATTCATTCCCAGGGTTTTGCAAGTCTCGTGCACGATGTACCCGATAGGTTCTCACGAAGCAAGTTTGTGAATGCAGCTACAGAAGTGATAGCGAAATAGTTAAGAATGCTCAAAGACCTAAGATGAAAAGTCTCCGCGGTGGATCTACTTAGTCGTGTCTTGACAATTTATTGCAGAAAACGATAGGGTAAAAAGTAAAGAGGAGATGTCTTTGTCCCTGGCTGATTTGCATATGCAAAGAAATGACTGCTCGCCAGTTAAGCGCACTGGTCGTTTCGGGTCGAATTTATCTGCCGATCCTCTCCGTTGAGAATTATTCCACAGAAATACGCCGTTTCCTCAAAGTGTGGCTAAACATTTCTGACTAAAAATAATTTATTCGAAAATGTTTATTTCTCGTATTGATGATATTAACCCCAAAACAATCTTAAAACTTCCAAAAAAGTGGATTTTTATCATGTTCAACGATCAGTGTAATTTCTGCTAAACTTCTAGCAGTCATTTGCAAAGGAACATCTAATCTAGGCGTATCTATAGCTATAAATAATTATTTCTCTTCAAGATTTACACATACTGTTAATAAAAATCCTCAAATATAACCATGTTGGTCATCTATTTTCAGACTCCGTGGTGCAAAACAAATGAGTAAAGGAAGTGACTGACTGCTATTTCAATGAAAAAAATAGTCATAAAAGTCGATTAGTGTGGTCCCAAATCTATGCTTGGTTTCGTTACATTAGTTACGAAAACAACTTTGCTATGGGAATTCAAGATACGATGTGCTAATAGGTCCCATATCATCGGCTCTATTAATTCGCCTATTTTCTGGTCGTTGAGGATGAATTTTCTTAGGTGATAACATGCCCCATGACATCAATCAAAATGGTATAATAACCATTCTAGAACCCTCCTGGATACAAGCCCTGAAATGGCCGATATTAATAGTATTTTTCTGCAATCTGATACCTAATATTCAAGAAAATGTGCCAACAATTATTCTAACTTGGGTGTAAATAATCTAATAGTAATCCAGAGAACTGATGACATTTTCAAGCGATTGAGGAACCAGTTATTAACTTCATTTAACAAAGTAAAAAAAACTGAATTATTTTAAAAGAAAATGTTGCTGAATTACTAGTGAATGACAGTCGACACACCTCATTTGACTGGTAAAATAAAGTGATTCAGGCACACTCAAACATTCCCCACGGTTAAAGTCGCAGTTTTTCGGGGCTGTAAAAGACCCGAGACACATGCGTTTTTGGCGAATATTAGTTCCAGCAGCTAAGCGAATAGTATTAATTGAAAGTTCTTCTGTGACCTTACTTTTCTGCAATTTTCGTGAACCTAAAATGCACTACCTAGTGGGATAAATTTCCTCACAAAACCGATGAATATTGAATTGTAACTTGGATGCTAAAGTTTTCCTTCGCAATTTTAAATTGATAAGCTTGGAAAACTTCCAATTATATCACTATCAAACAATTATTTTCTGATGATGCAAGCAATTTACGCAATGAATGTACTCATAAAGGAAGTGAATTGCGAAATTTGAAATATATGCTTGTCATCACAAAAATTTACGGACAACTCTTAATAACTCGTAAAAAATTTACATACTTTAAAGTCTTTATTAAATAAACTAAGAGTAATAAAATATAAACAAACATCTCACTTTGGCAGATTTTAAAATGCAATAGTAATTTTGGAATCAAGTTTATTCACCTAGTCCTCCTAGTCCTCCTAAGTAAAATATTATTGTCAACTAATCGGAAATTTTGTTAAGTCTCATTCTCGATGATCATCATGTAACAACGAAGTTGATACATTTGTTGGTCATGAAGTCTTCAATTAACAAGTAATCCAGAACACTATGTACCACTCAGATAATTACCCACTTTATTTAATTTCTCCAGTTCCGCTGACAACGCGTAACTAATTGCCTGGACAACTTCATCCACATTGGATCCAGTCTCAACTCCACATTTAGTAACAGATCGAAGAAGGTGAGCAAAGCAGCCGGCTGCAACTCCAACGTCCGGAAGAATTCCACCAATTTCCCCCCAATTTGGATCCTTGCTTCGATAGGGCGTCCTCGGAAACAGAATTCGAATGACGTTCTCCACGTTAGAAGCAGTTGGAAGCACGTTTTCTGCATTGATCCCTCCTGAATTACTCGAATTGGATGTCTTTCGAACTAGGGCATCGATTCTAGCCGTTCTGGCAGCCGAACGGCTCCCATTTTGTCCTACTGGAGGTTTACAACCATTTGATGGCAACTGAGGTAGCGTCAAAAAACCTAGAGACAATTTATGTTCAGGAACGGTTTCTGAATCCTTGTAAATGAATACATAAATTAGATTTGATGCCTCGATTCTCAAAATATCTCCCGGTTCAAGACACCTATTAACTGGAAAGCTGAGGGAGTCTGTTAATGTCTCCCAATTGAGTGCTATTGTAAGAGGGTTCTCTGGTTGGACTGCATTGTATGTAGAGTTTACGGACATCCAGACTGATTTCATCTTTGAAGTTCCAGGAAGCGACTTTGCAAAAAATCGAATAGGAGCCTTAGAAGAAGAGTTCCCGTTACCGTTGACAGTGGAGTCCTCTCGAATAATTCTTGCCTCTGGCGAGAGCTTTAGCCTAATATTATCATGATGTGAGGTCCCCATAGTGATTTCCCTCAATTTCCCCGGATAAATGTCGGAAAAAGAGTTCACAATAAGATCATATTCAGGTCGACTGCCTTTTATCAGGAGGAGAAAGGGACAATGTGGAGCAAAGTATGAGTTGGCTTCAATTCTTGGACTCGCTTGTCCAGCTTGAGAAGGGGGTGCCACGATCGATTTCGGGGAGTCTCTCTGTAATCTCAATTCTAGTCGACGACATAGACCAGGTGCAGGAGCCATCAAGGAGAACACTTCAAGAAGGTTTGTATTTGCTGAAAGAGGACGCGCGCTCAACTCGGTGAATGTTTCTCCAGGATCGACAACCACATTTGCGTCATTAATAGCGCCTGAGTTTGCCGGAAGCCTTCCAATAACTTCGTAGAGAGTACAAGCGTCAGAGACATGTTCGCCCTCGTTTTCAAGTTGACTTAACACTTTCCCAACACATTGAGCGATTGTGTCTTCATTATGAACAAAAGCTGTCTTAAAAATAGCAGAAGGGCATACCCTTTCACAGAAGATGCGAATATATCGACCGATTTTCCCAGAAGTCTGTTCGATTTCGGAAACCGATAACTCACGCCCCTGACCAGGAATACTCTTCGGTATTACAATAGGAGAGGTCCGTTTTCGTATTCCAATTTGGGAGTGAGAGCTTGAGAATATCCGTCTAAACCGAACTGTGGCGGAAGGTGGTCGCCGAGTATCAATAACTGACATCACTTCTTTTCTGCTATTATAGGACGAAACTGGAGAGTATAGACAAAGAATCGGAGAGTGTAACAAAACCTTTAGCACACAATCAGGAAGACTTCAGTATATAGGTGTGCTTCGGCTTTTCTAAGACAGAAATGAGGGCACTCTGCTTGTTAATAAGTGCGGCTTCCAGCAAGTAACAAGCACACCATGAGCGGAGTTCAGGTGCACGCCTGCGTTCACATCTGATAGGCCAACGAAGTCTGTGTGCTAATTGGTTAAGGTGTATGCTCTGGTAGCGAATCGGCAATGTAAACCATAAAACCGACTTCTTTAATTTCTTTTATTAGAAACAACTCTTGGCACGATAGGTGAAGACGAGTCTCCACATACCTCTTATGACCGAATATCTTCGCTCTTCTTTGTTGTGTGCTTAAGATAAGGAAAGATTGAATTTTTTTTTCTTGGAGGTTAATGAAAAGCATTTTACATTTATTAAAGTGCCTATTCTAACAAGCGCAGATTAGGTTTTTTTAGGGTTTTTTTGAATCACCTAAACAAATAATCACGTTAATAAATATGTTGTGTTGTGAATGAAATTTTTTTAGGTTTTACTTTGCGTAATTCGATTTTATATTATTGAAAAATCGTGTCTGCCCCTGGCCTTAGTGTGACTCCTTTTTCATCGATCGTTAAATCACGTAAGTTTGTATCTATTTTTTGCACATGATAATCCAAAGTTAAAGCGACAAGATTCCATTCATCACTTGGGTTCATTCATTTATTTTCTTCCTGCAGTTAAATAGACACCAAAATAAATAATTTACTTTTCCTCTCCATGTTGGAGAGCGGAAATTTCGTTAGATTAACGCTTTTGGAAAACGAAATTGCGCTGCTTTCAAAAGCACTAAAGCTGAATGTGAAAGATAATACTCAGTTACATATAACCATATGAAGGTTATGAAAATTGTTTATTAATTCTTTAATGCGTAATACAGAAAACGTGAAAACGCCATGGAAAAAAGAGAATCTTATCCCGACACATCTTAATGCGCATATCTCTTCACAAGTGCGCAAGAGATTGATCACCGTGTTCGAACATTTTTATAATCAATTGGTTTGATCAGCTTGTCAACGTTGGTAACCCTATGGGAAATCGATATTTCGTGTCCTCATAGTTATTGACATTTACCTAAATGGTACGAGCACATTCAGAAACAGAGCACTTAGTGATGGCAAACATTCTTGCATTCTATTTTGCTATTTTTTAACTATTTTCTCAAATTAAACTTCTTTTCCAATGTAAACACATCCAGTTCAAGGCGATAGAACCAGCATTTTATGCCTCCTCCGCAGTTCCCAGTGCAATAAGGTCAGGTTGGCATGGCGGCCTAAGGCCATGTCGGGTCTGTCATGGAAATCAAATGAACGATATTTTTTGATAAAGAGACAAAAACTGAATTAGAATGAAGTTGACATTTTAATCCACGTTTAAATACGATTTTCGGACAGACGTCTTCACACTAAGCTGATCTAGGAGGGACGCAAAGGTAAAACTGTCCTTCGCACAAATAAGTTTCGTTTGGTTAACTTGTGTGAAAACAGTGCCATCTGCCGGCCTGCTTGAAAATGCTCTTCTCTTGCTTTCACGCACAACTTTAAAATAAATCCTTCTTTGTACTTGTAATAAAGTATAAACAATACCTATGGCTTTAATGTAAGTGCAAGAGTCTTGCAACCCGTAATTGGTGAGAAAAGGGAGAGAGCAAAGGAAACCATCGAACACTATAACACAAATCTCCCTTCCAGCTTTTCTTCCACAAGACGACCCTAGTCTTGACCATTTTCGATACTCTTCTGTACAAATACCTTTAGTAATCCGCCTTTGAGCAACTCTTTCCATGATCGCCTTCTTTCGAAGCCCTTCAAAGGAGTTTCAACCTGGGTTTTGTATCTTAGCGTTTCTCTGACCTTCCTTCCGGGTATAAGCTGCTTTTTACACTTCTGAGCACATTTTTACAAGCTCTCAAACTTAGAACCGTGAATTGAATTTGCCCTCGAACCTCCAAATAGTCCAAATCAAACATTCTCTTTACTGTATCCAGTCTCCCTAAACAAAGGGTTTCAAAAGCCTTGTCATCCAATGCATAGAGCGTTAACGCGTAAAAGAATGCAGCATCTTATTGTTTTGCTCTAAACTTAGAGCAAACCTCAATGAAAATTGCAGGAGACTTCAAAAAATGCATGCACAACCAGCAGGATAACGTACATCTCAGTCTTCACTGAAATTCACCGTAACTGAAATCTTTATTTGTTCCACTCTGCTGCTTTTTCTCTTCAAACTTTCTAAAGTCCGCAGACTGATAGCCAAGACCTATTCAGTCATGGATCTAAGCACTTTTGTGCTTTTTAAATAAAGTGAGCAAATAATGAATAGTTAAGCAGGTGGCCCTTACACGTCCGAGGCACAAACGAATACAAGTGTTAGTCTCCGAGAATGTTTCTCGAAATAAACTTGCGGTCGGTCGATTTATACTAACTAACTGTACCAGACTGCAGCGTTGCCTAAGTACTGAAACATTTTCTAATCACTGCTTTAATTAATTTTCATGTATGCGTTTGCTCAAACTATTAACGGAAACGAGAAGCGTCTTGCATTCCCTGTCCCAGAGGATGGGGCATAAAATGGAAGGAAATCAGTTCAGTGATCTACTCTATTTCAGCCTCCATATTAAAACTCTGCCTGCGAGTGTCTTCCCGAAACAAGCATTTTCACAAAAAACCTTTTGTCTTACTCTAATTCACAAAAGCCACTGCTCGGAACTACGGCTCAAAGTGTCCAGCATCAGTCATGTTTACGTTTATTATTGTTATCCAAGCTAAAGCCTCTCGTCTCCTTCAAGTTGGGTTTGGACTGAAAGGTGGAAATTCACAGTACCGAGGATCAGGGTTCAATGTCCTTCTATTTCGCCACAAACTTTATAAAATAGTGTGGCTTGGTCAAATTATGCCAAGCATTTCAGCTTCGGAATCAATGCCTTCTAGTCAGATTGTTGCATTTAGAATCAACTGAAATAGTGATAGACAGCTGGCACTAGATGCCAATGGATGTTGTATTTAGCGCGAGAGAAGGAGGTTAGTGAAAGTGACATTTAGTATAAGTACATTGCACTTATTAGTATTAGTATTGAACGCTTTGAATGGATTGGGAATACACAACAGTGAATTGAATAATTCCGCGTCATGACGTCCTGGTTGCCGACGTGTGGCTTATTTTGAAATTAGAACAAAGTTATGTTAACGGGCACGTAAATATAAACAGAAAGTGAACAATCGGATGGCAGGCCTAAATGTACTTCAAAGTTACAACAGTCAGTATATCATCAAAGAGTACAATTTCAAAAGGATTGAAAATAATTTACTTACTATAATTAATCAAAATTGCGTTGAGATAAAGGAAAAGGAACAACGTTTGAACCACCAAGCTACATATACAGATTAAATTTGAGAATGACGAGCTGAGTTACTGCAACGAAGTCAAGAACAGTTCGGCGAAGTTCCAGGACTTCTTTGCTTTAAGCAGCAAATGCCTTTGACCCGGTAGGGTCGATTTTGTTCATTTAAGTATGACTATTTCAAGGCTGACTCCAAACAATGTGCCGCGTGGTCGCATCCATGGCACTTGCGTCTTCAACATCGAGGTTTATGGATCATACTATTTGGGTCCTCAAAGCCCTTGGCTTAGGCATTTCGTTGCTGAGAGGCAGGCCTCACGTTAGCCATCTGCATGATCAAATTGCTAGTAATCGCCCCACAGGCTAAATAGGATTACCATGTCAACCAAAAGCTGTTAAGGAGGTCGTCGATAAACCTTTGGCGCTCCGAGAGAGAATCGACATTATTCGCTTTCTTAAATAAAACAAATGCCGTAAAGTGTCGTTGTGTATGTGGACTTGAAGATAACTTCGTTTGGTTGAATGCTCTATTTAAATACAATTCATATTATGAATAGAGAAAATTATCTCCTTTAATCTTTCCTATTTAAATCATTGATGATATACTTGGAAAACTTCATTTCGGCCTAGCAAGATGACGCTTCTTAGAGAAGATTAGTCCGTTTCGGTAATAACTTATCCATTCACTATGAGTAGCGGCATGTGCTGCAGTTGAGTATTCATTTACCATTTCAAATGAAACAGACATTTGCTTAATTCAGTATGTGCCCAGGATCTTATGGTGCTGTTTTAGTCAGTAGCTGGGAGTAAAAAGGTGCTCTTTTGCTGACAATAAAACTGATTTGGCGATGCATAGTCTATGCATATACTCATATCCGCTCGAGACCTCAATATGAAATAAATATTTTCAGCCATGCATGAGAATTGCTTATTTCAAGTACTATATGGGTAATAAATTAACAATTCTCACGTCATTCTTACTTTCAACACCTTTTGAAGTACTTAGTGCGGCAAGGCGGTCAGAATGTTATTTGAAGAACTTGATTGACTTTACATACTTTTGAACTTAGATTCGCTGACACCCGGTAAATTTAGGGCATGGTTGACCTAAAAGACTCTGCCGCCATGTCCTGAGATCCAGGACATATAAAAATTCCTGCTGGAACTATGTTATGCTTCAGTAAGCTGGTAACCTTATTTTCACAGATCTGAAAATTCTGCAGACAGTCACCAAGCGAAAACTAAGACGCCTGGCTTGTTATGTTCAACACAGACGAAACTCAGTCAATGGGCACCTCTGAATACGCCAAATAAATCTTCCAGAAAGATATTTGCATGAATTAGCCTGAAGCTTGGATGCTTGGCTGCTTCTTATGTCCACATTAAGCATGAGATAAAGCATGTCAATCCCGACGCTAAGAATACTTGAATTAATAGGTAAAGCTCGCTGGTCGAGAAATCGTGAAGTTATCGTTGCTTGAAGAAACTGAATGCAGTACCCGAACCTGAAAAACGTATGTAATCTGTCGAGATAATTTGCGACAAAAGAGGGACTGTACAGAATGTATAAGCGAATAACAAGTTAATTGCTCTCGAGCAGTGGTCCTCTGGCACGCATGCCAAGAGGAAGACTTCACCGAGGGCCAATTCAAGTCAGCAATGTTGTCATCTTCGGCAGTCTTTAAGATAATGTGAATCGATTGCTAACAGAAGTGGCTGGAATGTGTTAGGAAGAATAAATATCATGGATCAATTGGATATTGACTGCCCTATCTCCATCTATTTTCCAGTAGTCCGATTCACTGAAATGCCTTTCCTTTAGTTTCATAACTCGCGTTTGTCTTTACACACGATCGGTTAGTCGTTTGAATCTCTGGAGTGCGTTCACATTGGGGCACGCTCTGGAATAAATGCTTTGCCACCTTGTCATCGGGCCTTGTTAATCCCGATCACTGAGTTATACCCACTTCGGGATGATAACTCAGTTAAAGTGCATTTACTGGGCCCTTGAAAAAAAAAGATTTTATCTAAACAAAAATGGGGAAACGAAGGCTATATTTGCTGCCGTTTAAATAAAGACTGAGGAATGTTGAGGAAGAACGCCTTGCATTTCCTATGCTCAGAATGACACGTTATATCGAGAGGAAGCAAATTTAAAACACAAGAGTCTCGTTTTGCTCTACTGTTCTCACATGAATACTTTCCTTTCATCCTATAGACGCCGAAAATTCCGTTCTAGGTACTTGCAAAGGATTCTTTTGACACACCACTGATCACAGTACCTTGTTTCTCAGATGAATTTCGAGACCCTGATGGTAATACTCTGGAGGAATTTAAACAAATCTTTTCACTTGTGGCCTTGAAGCGCTTACCTAAATTGTATTATACATTATTAATTTAGACTTGCTCTCTAAAGGGTGTATTTGACTCGGTCTCCAATACCTTCAACGTAAGAATCCTTTTTCTCGATGACCAAATAAAACGGCAGTATGCATTGTCGACTTAATACCATTCCTCTTACTCAGAACTCATTAGCTCTCATCCATCCCGCCTAGGCGAGGTACACAATGTGTGCCGTTATTTTGAAGTACTCCACATGTGCATGTCTCTACTTTCTTGATGTTAAATATAGGTAGGTGGGGGCGTTCGAGTACGTAACTTTAAGCATTACATCCGGTCAATATTCCAAGCATTGCAATCTTATAATACTGTCCTCCATACGTCTACTGGTTTATAGCCCATTACATTACTAAGTTCCAAATTACAATGAAAACTGAGATGCTAATTAATCATGGTGTAAAAAGAGGTGGTGATCAAATCTACTACAGTACTGGGAAGACTAAATGCTTTATTAATGGCAAGTTCCCTTTCAAAGCTTAGGATTTTGGATTTAAAGGATCTCTAGCCTTTTGTGCAAATGACAGACGCGCTCGCATACCATTTGCTAATTAAGAGTTTTCCAAGCCTGAAACGATGAAGATCAAGTCTCGACTTGATATCGTCCAACTTTGGAGATATAAGTGAACTCATGCAACTGGCCTCTTACAAATACAGAGCAGTTCCTCCGGTTCGCTTGAAGATTTGCGAACTTTAGACCATCAAAGAGTGAATGATCTCCCTAATTATTGTTATTTCCCAAAAATCTGTCAAAGAAGACCAACATGCCGCATTTCTGTTGCAGACACATTTATTTTAGCAAGTAATCAAGAGGTTGAGGCTGAATGCATACCTGAATCTGTGGTCAAAGAAAGCATTGAACTATGCAGTTCACAAGGTTCGTGTGGACTGGGCGGCTGAGACGGCATAAAGGTTCCAAGCACTACTCGATTATTTTTGGCGTGATCTTTTGACATTACCACCACATTCACACCATAATCTGATTACACCACACAATCATGATGAGTGTGAGGTCCACGAGTTGGGATACAATTTGCACTGCGGGTAGAAGCTGAATTAGTGGCCGATCAGGATGGAGATCATTAGAAGACTGAGTTTTGAGGGAGAAAACCACGAACTGCGAGAGGAATAAAGCCAGCGACGAGTGCACAGAGGCTTCTGTTTCCATTGATGATCTTTGCTCCTTAATTCCGTTCCTCGAATGTCCCAGCTTAATCTCAAACCTATTATTTCATTATAATTATCAATAAATTGAAGTATCTAAGATGGACCCCATCGTTTCAGAACCATGACAACCTGATTAATTAGCAATGTGTCATTCGAATTCCTCCCAACTGCTCGATGAGTCCCCTCGATAAGTCCTCATGAATTTGCATCGTTCCTAAATTGTCAATACATACAGTTAAAACATCGTTTAACTGACTTTAAGCAAATAACAAGGTATTGCATAAATACGCATAAATCATGCGTTAAATGCAATACTTCTGCGTTGTCATATTTACCGTTAAGACGTTTTTTAATGTAATGACGCCATACAGCGTAAAACTACGCAGAGAGCGATCTCTGAAGATAGAAAGGAACCTATCGCATGTGACTTATAAATCACTTATGGGGGAACGTTCATGAGATCCGCGCTATTCCGCACCAGAAAAAGGTATCAGAAGGTGTGGAGATAATAAATAATAATCACATATCTATCGGCAACAACACAACTTTACAGATAAAAAGAGGCTCAAAAAACAGAGGAACCTGGATGGGAATACGTCATTTAAATATGAAACTTCGCTTGGAAGAGCTTTCTTTTCGGGTGGAAGAACTAGAAACCGATTCACTAAGTTCATGTTCTTCACCCTCTTCTAGTCTGGACAAGTCCGGAGTTGCCGTGGCCTCTGTCGTCTCTGGAACCGTCGGAAGAATACAGGATTCCGCGTTCTTCGAATGCGCCTCACTTTCGTCAAGTCTGCCACGATTGAAAATCTCACTTCCATATGCTCGTCGAGAAAGTGACTTGCCCTTCTTCTTTGACCGGAGTTTCTTGAAGGCGGAAAAAAGAGGAGGTGCCTGGGGCAAGATCATACTGCAGGTATCTTCACCAGCAACGCGTTGGCCTTGACTACGCGTCATAATTATCTCAACGAGCCTACCCTGTTCTGCTTCAACTTCTTCATCCACATCAATCTCCTCAGTGAGTGTGACCAGACTGCTCCAACTTGTTACACCCTCCGGAGATGATATTCTACAGTCACCAGTCACCGCAGATTTCCGTGCCGGCCGGAAAGGAGAGGCAAGCATTCTTCTTAGTGTGTTGGGTCGAGATTGTTTTGTCGACATAGTAACAGACTGTAATAAACAGAAGACGTCACTACATAAGCCTAAACCTGGATCCCAATGTCCAAAGCTAAGCAATTTAACAAATGGAATTTAATTAAAAGCGGGGTGATTTCAACAGAGAGAAAATGAACAAGCAAAGAGGCTTTCGCTTATGAATATATTCAAAAAATTTACGAGCCTTGTCTAGAACACCTGCTACCGGACTTGTGAGACCACCAGCGATGGTACAGGGGTTCGCCATTTGAATGGAGGAGTGGGGAAAAATGTCGACGTCTTCATCCTTAATTTGCATCTGCGCCTTTTCTTTGGCCTCTCTAGAGCCCTCTATGCTGTCGCTGGAGATATCTTCAGGTCGAGCAAGAGGAGCGGTTAAGGAGGAGGTCGAGCCAGAAACGACCTCAGAATCCTGAAGCTGCTGCTGCGTTAAGGGTTTTTCTTGTGGTGCTGCTGATGGCTGCGGTGGAGGCAGCTGCAAAGGTGCTGGTTCTGAATACGGAAGTCGTTTGGATGTTGGTGGCTCAATTTGCTTCGGTTTACGTGTCCCCAAGAAAGAACGACAAATGCTTTTACGCGTAGCGCTCCTGAAAAATCATATTTCAAGTCTGATTAGTGTCCGAAAGTTGACTGTAGCAAATAAGAAGCCTCTAATATGGAGATGCAAACAGCGGTCATAAAGAAACAAACTAGTGCATTTCCTTGAGTTAAGTAAGAGAACAATGCTAATAACCTGATTTTCGACCAGTTCATGACCCATAGAAAATTACCGACATTTCCCAGAAAAAAACGCAAGCCGGAAGCTAAAGAAGTTCAATTTCGTTTGCGCGTGGGCACAATTCACATTCTACTACACTAGTGAAGTGTGAGTGTTAGTTATCGCGGCAATTAAACCTACATTAAATAGCGTAGGTGTGGTGTTTGAAATCAATCATTAACTAAAAACAGGTACGCGCCGAAAGATTGGAGAAGGCTTTCTGGCGACTACCATTACTTCTTCACAAATCACATGAAAATTACGAATTATACGAAAAAAAAGACCGGACGTGGCGGCATGTATCTGCTGTCTTCAGGTTTCCCAACCTCCTAAATTTTGCAAAATACGGTCACGAACGCTAAAACAACACTTTAAAGCTATTTTGCTATTAAGCGATAAAGATAATTCATTGTACATAACTTATTTGAGCAGCCTGATTAATGCAAAATTTGGAAGAGGATTCTCACTGAAAGCGAAAAGGTGGTACGAAACCGGAACGAGATACACAAAGTAAACTGCAGGTTTAAACAATAGCTACTCACATAAGCCCACCAAACGACTGTCTTGACTTTCCAGTGTTTACATGGCGTGAGGAATTTGAGCGGAGGGAAGTTGAAGACGCAGTGGCCAGGTTCAACAAGTTTTTTGACTTCTTTGAGAGAGTAACTGGACTTTGCGAAGTTGGCGGCAGAAAAGCTGGCCAGGGGCCGGCGGCTGAGGTATATGAATTGACTGAGATAAGATCGTCATCATCTATATTACTGTCGCCACATTCCGCAAGGTCACGATTTTCGGTAGCTCCTGAGTTATCACCATCTTCGGCGTCTGAATCGAATTCTAACCACAGAGAAGAGGTCCGAGCACCCCGTTTAGCAACGTCCGTGTCCAGTTCCGCTGATGGTAAATCGCGCATAGATTGCTTAGCTTGGGGGGTTTTGGATCCATGGGAAAGGAACTACATGGGAAGAGAAAACAAATGATTTCGACTTGGGTAAAGGGATCACACATATCTAGCTCCAATACTACTGACCCCGCCAAGTATGGAGCCAAGTACGGATGGTCGTGAAGGTTGAGGCATTTCAATGGACTCTGATCGAAACGAGAGGGTGGGAGACGGGGGTTCAACTGGAACCGACAATCCGAGTGCCGAGGACTTGAGATGAAAAGTTCTTTTTTCACCAGTTTCTCCAGCATGTGGTGTTATGCGAGGATTAGCAACGGTTGATGGTGCGGTAGTTGTATGAATCTTGTGGGTTGGACGATGAGGTGTTTTCAGAGATATGGTTCTACCTAGATGACGTGAGAATCTACTCGAAGAAATGGTTTAATAAAAATAGGTGCTTACTTTTTTGTTTTGAAAGAGATGCTTCCCGCATGTGAGAAGACCGAGTCTAAGTCGAAGGCCAGCACCGTTTCTGGCTGCATCTCAACCAACAATTCATCAGGACTATTGGCAACAAACGATACCTGCATTATGTTTCTACAGAGACGTTGCAAGAAGCTCATTTTAGCCTCATGAACACAGTACCGCAATTTTGCTACAGTGCTGTTGTCTTTTTTGCTTTCAGGAATTATTAAATCATCCATTTCGGCATCTGCAAGCGTAGAGATGGTCAATGTCGAGGTCTCTTCATCGACAGCAGACGCAGAAGTACCGAATTTCACAGTGGAGGGCGTTCGAGTAGCTAGTGTTGCAGCAGCAGCCGCTACGGCCGTTTCTACTGCCTCTGGACACTTTCCAGTAGCAATTGCTGTGCTAGCCGTGAAACTAGCGGCCAAGCAGAAGGTAAGAACTTGTTCCATCTTTTCGGTATCGGCACTGGCGTCTCGGATGATGAGAGAGAACGCAGCACGTTCGGGAGAAAGGGTACTGAGATCAAGGACTCGGGTAATGTCCTGTAATTTGATGAAGTAACCATGAACATAGCGGTAACGCCGTTTCCCCCCAAATGTACTGGAACCTGCAGAGGCACCAGAATTATTGCGAGAAATTGACGTCCCGCGTTTATCGGCTGCGACACCTTCGGTACCCGATTCGTCTCCTATGGCAAGGGAGCCATGTGAACCGCCTTCAACGGCAGCTAGGGCCGCTTGGATGGCATGGTTGTCGCCCGTATTTCGTTTCTTCGGACGGACGATTTCCAAACAGTCCGTGAGGAGAAAAATTATGGCAGGCTCGCAGTAAGGGGTACCATTTGCGTGTGTGTCTAGTTGGAAGACATTCAATGAACAGATTAAATTTCGCGAAGCCGAAACAATCTCAGGCTAAAAAGTGTGAAACGAATGTCATCATTCAGTTACTTAAATTATATCAGTAGTAAAAGTATGCAACTCAGCCTACAGGAGCGCCATTAATATCATGGAAGAGATTGAGCAGGGACATATACTCTTCGGTCTTCTTTAGTCGCGTATTAATCTTCTCCAGAATGACGTTAAGTTTGGTGGTGAAGGCTACAATATCTTCATGATCGGGGTGCGTTGGAGGAGTAAATTTCTGGATTCCTGAGAAAACGAGATATGATAGTGATTGGCTTGGGATAAAACATGAAAGTACCAGTTAAGGTGGAAACGCACCCTGCATGAGAAGCAACAGAGAAGGAAGACGTTGGACAGGCCGAACAAGGAGATCGCAGAGACTTTGACGTCCATACTCCTTGCGGAGCTCAACTTGGCGCATGAAGGCCAGGAAGCGAGGGTAATCACGACCTAGTTGCTTGATATGTGGTTCGTCGTAGAATTGCATATAGTGGCTGTATACCTAGGTGTTTAATATTGGAGCGATCAGATTCATCCTCAAGCTAATTAACACAAGAGGGGTGGGGACACTAAATTTAAAAAGTCATCAGTGCGGTTGCACATGCAAAGAAAGCGAGTAAAATGTATGGATTAAAATTTGGCGTTTCAGTAAAAGCAGACTTACTTTTTCAAGTTCGTCGATAAAGGGTAGAAGAATCTCCCCTAGTCGACTGGTTTCCATGTTCCAAGAGCTTTTCAAATCAGCGAGATGTGTTTGGAGACGTTTGTGGAGTTGGTAGATATGATTGAGTTTTCCAAATACCATGTCTGCTTCTTGTCGAGGTAGAAGAGGACCTCCTTCCTGGTTCTCTCTAAGTATATCCTGAAGGATCAGAATATAATCGATGAACTATGGTTTCTAAAGGACAGTCCTGCAAAAACAAGGCTAAAAGGATAACCTGGGTCCGGGAACACTAGGTCCCTAACTCTATTCCCCCTGGTTCAACAAAGAAGATTTAAGTTCTGGACGGCTCTCAGTACTTTGAAAGACTCCTTTGTTAGGAAAATAGTGAAAATGATCTTGAAAGTGGAACTGGCAGTTTTCAGCTGATGCAAAAGAACTACAAGTGGAAAATGCTAAGACCAATTAGCTTCTAAAATCGTCTAAAATTCCACGAATTAACCCAACAAAGTCAAAAAAGGCCTAAGCATTGCTATTCGTTCCTTCAACCACAAGAATGGAGAATGAGCATTTGACAATAGGATTTAATGCTGGCACCACTCCGAAACTAACCAAAGGACAACTACTGAAGTCCTGCTATCACCTAAGATATGTCTACTTTTTCCAGTAATAACAGGGAAAAACGAATGTGTGACACTGCAATTGAGAACCACTTTAAGGCCCCCAAAATTGAATCCCCTGCATGTCAAGTTAAAAACTAAAAATGTCATCTATTCCATCAACTGAAGGAATAGATATTGACTCCCGCTCGAAAAGATCCAACAGTATAATCAGTCCAAAGGAAAAACGAAAATATAGGGAAGATAAAGAGGAAATGTTTGAATGCCTTCTGAGTCCCTTAGAAACTACAAAAACGAAAAATGATTTCGCCTTCATTTCAACTTGGTCTACATCAGTTTATTGGAAAATCTAGCGCTGAACGCCAGTTGACAATATTTTAAGGGCATCTGTTAGAAATAGTTAACAAATATTAAAGGGAAATTTTAGAACAATGTCAAAGCAATCTAAACACATGTTGAATCCAATGACATTGATATAGCAGTGCAAGGACTAAATAGACAGTCGAGCAACAATGAGGCAACTCACAGGCAGAACAGATTGGGTTAGAAACTCTAGAATCGAGGAATAATTTTGTTCTGTAAGAAAGAATTCGAAAACTCGATGTTCCCGATCCTTCAGACGCGACTTCTGAGGGGTTTTTCGTTCGCACTTGGCGGGTGAACTTCGAAAGCGCTTTGGGGAATTTTCTAAAAGACCAAGAGTGGTAAAAACAACCCAGGAACCAAAATCAAGCAAAGTAACTTACTTACCGAGTGAGGATTTGAATACTTCCAGAGGAGTTCGGTGGTGAACTGGAGATCGCGTGGATTTTTCTTCCAAGCAGTCAGTAGAAAGAGGCCTTCTATTACCTTCAGAGGCGGGGGTTGAGCAGTTTTGAGCCGAAGCCGAGAGCGGGGAAGGTTTATCTAGGAAGGTAAAAGAAGTTCTGCTCTGGGAGCACCGACGGTTAGAAGAGGCTGAGGATGGAATCAGAAGGGGGTCGGCAAGTTGAGCGATCACTTCCTCTCTGCTCAGCTGCTGCTCCGATCGATCGTGTCTCAGTCGAACGGATAGATCGACTTCACTTTCAGGAGAAGGACAAGTTTTATGGGAGTGGTCCCTTTCACTACATTCCAGGATCGGTTGGGTGTTTTCCTTATCTAAAGCGTCCAGCGATAGGCGGTAGGACGTAGGTGAACAGATTTCAAGAGAAGGTCGCTGGGAAAAGAAGGACGCGCAGGGCGAGTCTCCGGGTTCAGGCTCCGGAATATAATAATAATCCTGGGGAGGACAGATATAAGTAGATTGAAGGGATTTCCAGAACCAATCTAACTTCAACACAGGAACTCGAACAGCGATTTCATGAAGATGTTCTTGCAACTCGGGATCAAGCGAGAAAGAATGAGGTCGCGGAGACTTTGCAGCTTCACCTAAATCGTGACTCACAACAAGGGCATTCAAATCCTAAAACGATCAGAAAGGGTGTTAAATGAAAAAGATATCCTTTGATTCACTTACAATATCCTGCCCACTCTTGTGCCAATCATCAGCAACGACAACATGTGTGAGCTTTTCGTCAGCGAGATCTGTTGCTAAGGTACCATCATGGTCTTTTACAGCCGATTCTAGCTCAGCCAAGGTTTCCTGCTGATCGGAAAACCCTATGAAATATAGACAGCAAGCTTGGAAAACTCTAGCACGATGCCTTGCCTAGGATTCATATTTTAGTAATAAATTAGACTTACAACAAAATCAGAATCGCAGGCATTTAAGTTGGGGTTCAAATGTCTCGAATTCCAGGCTTCCTCGACCCAGGACAACTTCATCGTAGAGACATTTGTGGGTGTTAAGGCTGCTTTTCGAACTTTTTCACCTGCGCAACGGTATGCCACCAAATGGGTCACCGTTGGATCTAGTTTCCGTCTTACACTACCACCCATCCAGTTGATTTGAACGGCGACTTGGTTCTACAAAAGAGTTTAACACTAAAAACTGGCTTACAACTATTTCAGAATCTCTAAATCCTGTAATAGCAACAACAGCATCGGCCATAGCAAAAGAATAAACGGCCCTCTGCCTGATCCAATTGCGGCCATTAAACCGCATAGCAAAGAGACTGGGGAGTCCGTATAAGCATACCTTGGGGGATTGCAGGGACCTTACTTCGTTTGCAGACGTGAAATCCGGTAGAATGACAGCTTCAGGTAAGTCATGATAGCTTTTTGTGCTATGATCCAGTCTATCCCTTAACTTCTCAACATTGGGAATATACGTTATCGATAAAGATTCACCAACATCCTGAGGGTAAAATACGGTAAAAGAAAATACCTTCATTAACTGAGCAAATAATGGGTTCGCAAAAACCTCACTTCCAACTATGGTAAGACATGAGTACTGACCCCAGAAGGCCATCCCCAAGACCTAGATTTCAAATATAATGAGCAACCCGCCGCTGAGGCTCTACAGTATTGTCGATTGATATAAAGCATTATGTTTATAAGTAAATACATTGCAGATTATCCATTAATAAAATTGGAACGATTTTGATTATTGTATTTTTTAATGGGTCTGTTATTGAAATGTCACTTATTGTGAACTTTATCCACACATTAATGTGATTTTCATTGTTCAACTCAGCTGAAGTCGAAATTAAATTTATGCGTAGTATATCATGGTAATAATTTTGCTCACAGATTAGGTCGAGATCAACCGTGGTCTACTAAACATTCAATTACTCTAATCGCATGACCGATTTGAAAGAACTCTCCGAAATGAAATCGTAAAGGACCAAATATCGTTAGATATTGGCTTTTTTAGCATGTCAGATCTGTCGGTTGGGTGCCTGCTGTTGTTTGTTAATATCATCGTTTTTTTGTTCAAGAGGATATATCCCTTACAACTAAAATTAACCGATTCGAGCCCATTTTATGTATCGCTCCCAAGAACATAGATCCAATTTCCTTTTATCGGGATATTTTAATTTGTGCTGAAGGCCAACAACTCAGTCATAGCTTTCAGGGTTTCAGTTAAATATTTCAGGGTTAGCACAGATCTAATGCAATCAGCAGAAAAATGTTTTTGTCAAGGTGAGTTTAAAAGTGCTTTTTCGTTGTGATAATTTAATTCGTGCTTGTTACGGATTTACCTATTGAATGAATTTTCTAAAATACTAATGACGCAATTGAAAAATGGGGCTAATTCTCATTCAATAAAAGGCAACCGGTTTAATGTGTTTGGATTGACTTCGACCCATTTGAGATCTTCAACATGATAATTTGGCATAACTTGTTATTGATGGAGTGGAGGTATTGGCCATTTAAGTAGATTTTCAATTGATTGGGGCGTTCATTGTTATCTCAACTGCAAGTGCGTCAGTCCTATTTTCCCTTTACCCATCCCCCATCCAAAAAAACATTATTTAGATGCATCACGAAGTTTATTCTGAGTAATTCTTGCACTGATAACCTGGAGAGGGTTTTTTAGAGGAAGAATTAAGGGGAATTGGCTCTAAATATTCATTGTAGCGTCCTTCTATAACAGTGGGCCTGGTCTGCGTTCCAAGATCACTCTGTTTCGCAGCTCCCATATTTAGTTGCGAATCTTGTTAGAGGTCGGTGAAAAAAACTTTTTGTAAGCTCACTTTGTTTTGTTGCTCGTTTAAGATCGAGAATTTAGTTTGGGAATGGCTTTTTGAAATACGAAAGCAACCTTTCTTTATTGAGCACTATTAAATGAAACTTTTAAGATCAAATTGTGGTGAAAGGAAACACTGATTAAGTGGATTAAAAGGAGGAAGGGTTTAGTTAAGCGTCAGTCATTGGAAAACAAAGTATATTTAATTGTGCTTATAAATAACTCCTCGTTCAGAACTCAGTTTGGGTCTCAACGCGCGCAGTTCACCACGAGCTCCAACATTAGTTGCCTCTTAAGGCAAAGCACTACGTTGACTTGCGTGCAAGAAAGAATTGTTGATTCACCATCCTATACAGAGACCTCTCTAGCTTCCTGAACCACTGAATTGGGAAGTTGATGTTACTGGCGCTGGGTGTAAGCTGGAGTTTCTGCTTAAGACCCTAATGAAACGCAATAAGTCACCCGATCCTACATCAATGTTTGGGTGGCAACTTAAGTGTAAAGAAGCTTAAAATTGAATAATACGTCCGATTGTACAATCTTTTACCTGCTTGAACGAACTTTGGACCGATTTATGTAAACGCAATGAAGTTCCACTGGGATTTTCCATTGCGTAGCTCGGTTGCAAACTGAGGGGTGTAAAATCCGTGAATAAAAGAGAGGTAATAATTGATGCATTGACTTCGGTCTTGCTAGATATTGTCCATTATGGATTCTTTGCGTAGGTTAATCCTACTTTCCACATGATCACTGCTTTGAAAAAGAATGAGTTTTCTTTACGCCATACAAATAGACATAATTTTAAAAAAGTTTGTTCTCGATTTAATCATCGTCGACAATTTGTGTGATTCGCCACCATTTAAGCAAACTTTTCTTTGAGATGTCGCATTTGAATAAGAGTTGTCAGATAAAATTCATAGCAGTAAATCCCGTTTCAAACGTTCCAGAAGTTCCAGATTTGCAATTCTTCGTTAGAATACTGGGTGAAATGGCTTTAAGTGTGGTGATTTTAAAGCTTTTCTTGCTTGATTTTGAATCAGATCATCGTTTTTTTCACGGTAGGCCATACAATTACGCGGTAAGCCGATGCTTGTCAATACGACACATACGTGCTAATCATCAACCCTGTACGATAAGAACTAAATTGAGGCTTTACAGAATGTTAACTTCCAGTCTCAGGGAAGCATGCGCGGTGATGCGGATGCCAAGGCATAAGCAGAATGCGGCCACTTCCGATTGGAGGATAACTTTAGCTTTTATTGACGACATATGTGGAAATACCATATAGTTTCGATTTAGAATTCGCGATAGAAGGTTAGATTAGCAACTTCACTGTATGTTAGGAAGGGATTTTTGAAACAGAGATGGTTTTGTAAGTCTTTCACCCGATTATCGCTTTCGGAGGTATTCTTTTTCTACTTTTTTTGAATCAAATGGTTTTACTTTCACTGTCCTTCTCTATCAGTTTAAAACCATTAGTTGTTCTTACTTGTTATAATTCTTACAGCGTCTAACAAGCTAACGAAGAGTGTATTTGACGGCTGGTTCTCAGTGGGTTCATCCTGATAGTTCCACCAATGCCGACTCATCTCTCGCTCTCAAAGTGTTCTAGATACAATGACCCCAGCGGACAACTTCCCTCTGGTGGTATACGTTGAAAAAATATCTTACTGGGATGAAGCACCCCAGTTTGCTCAATTTTCTACCCAAACACCTATTTCGCATGAAAGTTTTAGTTGCCTCACTCACCTGCTTGGAAGCGCAGGCTTAGATTACTTATTTTTTAAGAGAGGGATATCAGCTGTGTATCTGCCCGTGTAGAAGCTTTTAGAATATTGCCCAAAACCTCAAGGGTGAGAAAATTATTCTTAAAGTTTTTTTCTTAACTTGAAAGCAATCATTGTAGATTATTGCAATGCAAAAGCACAGACCGCAGAGAGAGGGTATGGTTTACCTTCCGATTTATATCACAACGTCCAAACTTGGGTGCTTGGTAATTTAAGAAATCTCCTTTTTGAGGTTAGACATGCCTGATCATCATGCATATGCAGTTATCTCAATAATATTTGGCACACAGACAAGATAGGATAGGTGCCTTCTTAATATTCCCGACCACGATTTGATTTCACTTCTTGATAAGAAATTAGAAAAAAATATTAAACTGAACCGAACGAAATCCAAATACTTAGAATAGGCGATGTTGATAACTGCGTGATCTCTGTTAAGCACTCTCACTATCAAAAATTAGCTTTGGAAACCCACCGCAGCTGATCCATAAGGGCATGCCTAACGCGAAGCGTAGAACCGGAAGCAAAGTTTCAACTGACAGCGAGGTAGTACGCTTATCATATACTAAGCCTTAAATTTTGACCATCATTTCACGATATCGGATAGCTTTTTCTGTTCTAAGGGTATTATTTTCCCATTTTTACATCAGTGCTGTCGGTAAATCGACACGTGACCAAGATGCTGCTGCTACATTTCATGATCTGTGCACACACGCCTCTATACATCTCAAAGCCAGCTCCAATGGGCATGCGCGTTTTACTGGTTAAGAATTCTGTTTTCTTACAATCAGTCTCTCCGACACCCGCCTGTCTTATAAAAATTAGCTCTGAAGACGTAGAGCTCACTCAGCCATCGGAATGCGTAAAGTGTAATAAAAGGTATCAGTACTTGACATCTTGGGCGCGTTAATGCCGACTTTCCTCTTTGATGACTAGTTGCTATTAATGATCGTTCTCTGCCTTTTTGAACCCCCGTACCTGAGTTCAACATCAAATCTCCTATCACCACGAGAAGAGAAGCCAGAGTAATAACAAAGACGGGAAATCGGACAGACAACTCTATGCGCCCAACAACTCCAGGTTTGGGTGGGTCCATGCCAAAAATTGCTCATCTACCTCTAGGAGAGAGCAGCTAAAACATTAAAAAGCCTACTCTGATGATAAACCAGAGGTGCCAGTGCACTGCTCTTTGTGTCGATTTCTCCTAAGATCACTACAAGTAATAAAAAAATAAGGCAAATTGGACGGACAACTCTATGCGTCTAACAATTCCGGGTATGAGTGGATCCATGCCAAAAATAGCTTATCTACCTCTAGTGGTGGCCAAACCTACCCTCAACGTCCTCGTGGTGATTACCGGTACCTCCAGGGGCAACTCTGAGGGCTAATGAGAGGGACTGCCTAGTAGTACTAATCACCCCCCGGACGTATTAAATTAGATTATGTCTGCAGAAGTAAAACTTCCTACAGCCTGGTAAACGGATTCATGGTGTCAAAGTGGACTCTGGAAACACGTGCATGTACCAATGAATGGAATCTCCGCCAGAAGGTTGAGAAGATGTCTGGAAGAGGTATGAAGATTGTCTGCCCTCGAGGACTGACGAGGTGCCAATACGAAGCTGAACTGCTACCTGTAGGATGAAACCATGCCAGAGTAATGGCCAGAGAACCGAAGATGTCGATAAGCGCCTTTACCGTCTTTTGTGTTAACTATTGTGTGCTACTTGTCGTAAAAGCTATTTGTACTTCTGTTGAACTTTCAATAAGTCCTTGGGGCTTGAGTGGAAAATAAATATTAAAAAAATAAAAAATAAACCCTTAGAAGAGAGCAGCTAAAAGGCTAAAAAGTCAAGGAACACCCACAGACGATAAATCAGAGGTGCCGGTGCACTGCTCTTTGTGTCGATTGCTCCTAAGGTCACTACAATCATCAAAAATTATATCATTTTAGGGGGAAACGATTCATTTTGGAAATCATGACTTGAATACGCCTGAAATTCGCCACAAGATACTCTATGCACCGATTCTTTTAATGTCGATCAGCAGGTATTGATATTCTACTAAAGTTGTGATTGGATCTCTTTCTGAAGTCAGTTGAGAGAGAAGCGGATCGTGAATTATTATGTAACATTTCAGAGCCACCAAAGGACCTCGCACCAAATAGATAGTAGGAATATTCGCGATCACATTTTCGGGCTAATCGTCTAGAAGAAACATCCTGTTTTCTTGTTGAGGGCGGTAATATTGATAGAAGAGTTGGTTGAATCTTTGATTTCGTTGACCTGCCCTAAACTAAACAGTTAAAAGATAAAGCCTTTGTTTGCGATCCTGTGGAAACCAATGAGGCAATCATTGGACTCTTCCATTTCACAAAGTAGATCCTAATTAACTATTCTAAAGCCGATAGGCTAAAAATACTAGTTTTATATGCATGAAGGTTATTTGTCAATGAAGATGAATCATTGAGGGGTACATTTCTATGCAAAATGTCCGGCACAACAAAAAAATTCTAGAACTGATTTTTGAGGTAACCAAAGCACGCTAACCCATTTGAATTGCGCCGCGGAACAGAGTGGAACTGATTTCAACGGTGTGGTCAGCGTCCGCACTCTACTGGGTTTAGTTAGTGTCTCCACCATCACTAGTAATCAACCTAGTGCACAGAACACAACGCCAAATCATCGGCTGACTGGAGTTCTTCGGATGACAGCCCACTCCGCGAGTTCCTGCTTCAGTTGCAAAGAGTGCTAATGAGATCTCGGCCATCCGACAGCTCTAAGACCAAGTTTTCTCGCAAAGGATGGCTATCTCAAAAACTGGATGTCGTAGATGTCTTGAATAGGGACCTAAGTGTCCATGGACGCCTCATAATCTCGGCATCTTTTTGTTACTGGGGCTATGGCAGCTCGAATGCAGCAGCCATTCAATGGTAGAGCATCTGCATTCAGTCTCTGTTCTATTTTTATATAAAGAGCATTGAAGTTGTTAGATTTTTCATTATTTAATAATGTTGTGTAAAATGCGTCTTAGGAGCCTTGCGATACCGACAGAAATGGAAGTGGTCAAGAAAGATACTTGTTGCATACTCAATTAATAGTTCAATACAAATAATGTTTTCAAAGGCGCTTAATGATGTTTTCCATCTCATTACTTTTTAAGTACAGAATCCGATAATACACGCACCATAAGATAAATATTTATCATAATTTATTGCCTTACTGCTTATTTATGAGGGTTTCAGGCACCGATCATACCGTTCAGATTATATTATATTCAGTTGGCCAGGGGGTTTAGCTATGATAGTCCATACTAAACGAAAAAGGAAAAACTAACATGAGATTAATCGAGAAGACCCTTCGATCGAAGCTTTTCTGACTTATGATAGCGTGAAGTTGTCAATTATTATGTTAAAAGGAAGAATTCTCCACGGGTCATACCTGCAGAGAGTTAGCTATTATACCTCAAATTTACCTTGCTGCCATTTTCGCCACAAACCAGAAACCAGGATTGGTTGGGTCTTGTCTTCGCAGTTGGTTAAGAAGAGCTCCATCGTAGAGATAGGTTACAATTCATTTACCTAACCTTCCCTCAAAGCCTTCTGTATTTACACTGGTTTACTTTGTTAATAAAACAGAACCTTCCTCTAGGGACCTTACATCCTTGCACTGACTGTTGACCAATCAACGCCGATGAATACCATAATCTAGCCGACGCAAATCCCTGCTGAATTAGTGATGACGTGGTGACGAGATAGACATGTTGTAGCGATAAGGTAGGAGCACTGCGTAATTTCACTTAAAACCTCAGCTTATCTAAGTCCTCTTTTAGTGGCGAATCATTTTCAAACCATTTCTTATACTGTCGGCCATTAAAACCAGCCGTAGTGCCTGCAGCCCAGCCAAAAGCGATTATGGGCCTGAACGAAAAGATTTGTTAAGGCTTACATCTCAGAGACAAAATGTAAGAGATCTACTTGCACATCTGACGGGCACTGAAACCTCTCCTTCTCTCAAGTGGACAAAACAAATTCCGACAAGTTTTCACCTACATTTTATAATCTTCAAAAATCCTCCACTTGAATGGAACGTGAGTAAACTAATGCGCTTAGACTGGAGAAGCTGATGAGACATAGGCTCCAGCTTTTTCGAAGCAAGCTTAGGCTCAAAGCATCCTAATAAATCGTGAGATTAGTTTTGAACTTGAGAGATTGGCATTACGCTGATTTCAAATATAATTCAAAAAATCTAAGCTGCTGCAAAAGATTTCGTCGATGATACTTAAGGACTTTTCTGAGCAGAAAATCTTGGGACAACTGAAATTCCTTTAAATGACTCCGGGGATGATGGGCTAAAACTGGAAATTAAACTCAATGGTGCCAAGCCGTCATTCATTTCTTCGGCCTGAAGTCCGGTAAGTGAGAGTCACTAGACAAGATTATTAGCTCATGTCGGTCCAAAAGAAAAAGGTTGGTTAGATGAAGGAAATTACTTTACCTTGTTTAAATGCACTATTTGTCTTACCACAGCTCATGATCATGTTCTATTTTCTCAATGAAGACAAGGATGGGTAAATAGGGAAAAAGAGAAACTGGTGCTACAAATCATACATAAACTAATCTCCTGAAAAGTTTACAAATGGAATCAAAGTCTATCCATTATTTATTGTCTGAAATGCAACAAAATATAATTATGAACAGTAAAGACAGACTTGGTGGGCTGAGGGTCGACGAGGATAATAATGTATGGGAATATCTCGTTCTCCCAGGTCCTATGGTGAATAATTTCCCTTTGTGCCACTGCTACGATTTATTGAAATCATTGCTTCTTTAGCTGCACCCGCTGTCACCTTTTTTACCCTTGCATAATCTGATGTTGATCCTCTGGGTGGGAGCGTTGCAGTCTATATTGCCTTACTACCGATTGCACATTGTACAAGTTCCCTCTCCGGTTTTGATAAATGGGAATGAGGACTGACTCTCGGCTTCCCCCCTCCCCTACACTCTAATTCCAGCCTCCCCAAGCTCTCACCTAAAATGAATGCTCCCCGTGCTGCTGGTTGATCCTTATTTCCCTTAATAGGTAGATTATTAAGATTGGTCTGAAGTTTCGAGTTTCTCTAAAAATTCATACTGTTTTGTGGCCTCTAGAATGTTTTCCTGAAGTCTGATTCATTTCTTCTTCTTTCTTGAACCCTCGGAAATCATCGATTTCGTCTGTTCGCCTCCGCCTCCACTACATTTACATCAAGTTTGTTTTTTTTTTATTTTATCTTCGACTTTAACCTATTTCTCTTCTCGAGGTTCTCGCCTTGAATCTACGTCATCAAGATCAACTCCATTAAGGTTTATATGTCTTAATTTATCAGTTAAGCTAGTTTAACTTTCTCTTTTCTTATCACTCTGCTCTTAATATTTCTGAAAAATGAATATTTAATTGCAAGTCTAATCGACCCAAGTTCATAAGTCAGTAAATCAGGCTAGCTGTCTGCAATGCAATTGATCCATGAAAGCTGTGTTAAACGGTTCGCTGTAGGTATGTGGTTGGGTGATTGAGTTTAAATCTCCTCAATCCATATTCCCCAACGATGGTTAAAGCCGATCAGTCTACTCGCACTGTTGGGTGTCAAGCCTTGAAAACTTGCCATTTCTAACCAAACCGTGTTCTGCCCTGGTGGCTAAACATCATATCTTTGCTACACCACTTCCTCGCTTTGCGGAATACAGCCGGATAAATATATCATGAGAGTCGATAGGTACATCCACTATATAAGTGCTAGGTATTTGTCGGGATTTCTGTTCCAGATGAAGAAAATGGCAATAAAGTGTTTAGAGGAAGGCTGTGTTGCAGTGGAGATTCACAGTCTTTAAAATGGGCGATTGGCAAAAAGTGTTTGCACATTTAATTCTTGATGTAGCCCACTGACACACATCCATCGAATGGAATGATAAACCACGCTTTTTAATGTTGATTCTTAAACAGAGCACCAGATGGTAGAAAGGCTTAAAGATGCAATATCTCTTTCCGAGATAAAAGCTTGATAATATTTTCCCTTAATGTAGGCATAGATGTTTTTTGAATTGGGTAAAAAAATTCCACTTAATCACGCAACCCCAAAAAAAGTTATTTATATCGTGGGACTGCCTTAAAGACTTCAAGTAATGATGGAAAGAGAAGAGAGTCATGAGATCGCATAGTAGGTTTTGGAAAATGGGTGTGAGAAAGCTTTTGGAAGGGGAGGCATTGATTCCTCGATGAGCTTCCGTTCATGCGATGAGAAAATGCCACCTTCAGTACGAAGTATAGTAAAAGCAGCCAATTTCTAATTCGCATTAAGTTGCAACTTCTAACGAACTATTCTCCTTACAGCCCATTGCATTAATCTTTCGAATTTGGCTGATGATGGAGGAGAATTTGACCCAGGAATTGCCAATCTAAGACATTCTCCTTCGTTTCCTATGAGCTATTTTGCTTATAAGATAGCTGCCTTTATCAGGAAGTTTTCAACTCACGAATTTCACTTTTTAGGCATACATCAACTCGAACTCTGATGGAGGAATTCAGCCAAGTCAAGTTACAAGTTCTTTATCAGTGCTTTGCATTGTCGCGTCAAAGAAATTTGTGCTTGTTTGAATTCATGAAAAGGAGAGGAGTATGTAAACGCGGAAGAGACCCAAGGCAAATATGAAGTATATGCCTTCAACGAAGATTCCCAAATAATAAGCGTCTCCACTGCGCGGAAGCTGGCAAAATATGCACAGGCTATTAATCACGATGCATTGGCATTTCCAGTCCAACTCTTTCATTCAGCGACACTTACATATTGCGTCCTCATATTGCGGGAAAATTTGAAGGAAAAACTGTGATAAGACGATGGAATGTCACCTCTTTAAAGACAACTCTATCCGCTTGAAATCTGCTAAGTCAGTGCCCGATATAAAAGGCATTCTTTCTCATGTTTTTCCCGTTAAATTAAAACAAATTTTCCGCAAAATTTATTAATATGTCGAATTGTGATTTTTCAAGGAGGCAAATTTGCATACTTTTATTTGAACGAAGTAAGGCTAAATTCTGCATAATACAAAACTTCATGCATTTCCTTCGTCTTTCTGAATTTGTGTATGGAATTCAACTATTTAAATGACAGAAGAGATAAAATTTGGAAGTCAAACCTAAAACCTGCCATTTTTCAAAGTGAATAGATTTAAATGGTGAAATGTGGCATTTTAATTTTTAAGGTCAATTTCAAAATTCTCTTTCACGACGTTTACCTTCACTCTTACTTGAATATGGCATTGTTAACATTATCCCAGCTTCAGGTTTATTCAATCATGAAATTACTAACTCTTTGAGCGAATGGCATTATGAACTACGTTAAAAGTTTAATGTAGACCTGAATTTGAAATGAGAGATGACTCGACTGAATGGAGAAAATGTTAGAAAAGCTTAGCCTGGAGAGTGTCAGGACGGGCTAGTAGGAAGAAGGGACGTACAAAAGTTTACCAAAGCATCACTTGCATTCCTGGCGAGTCGCATTCCCGCACACAGACGCAAGCAAGGGTCGAAGAGGGCATCTTTTGCTAGTCAACACTACCGCACCAATTATGAATGAATGCATCTCTCTGATTGGCTAGTTGGCCTCGCCCACAACTCCTGCAATCAATTTCCTCGGCCCCAATGCACATACGTAATAGCATTGCACCAAGCACTGCTGCACACACGCACAAACTGATACCCACGTGTGCCAACGGGCACTTGCAGCTCTTTCCTTGCCCTTTCATCACCTTTAAAGTCAAGCACGAAATAATCATATTTGTGCTCACTTCTCTCCATCCGAACTTTCATATTCTGGACATCTGTTTCTCGTTTGCTATTCCCCATCTTTTCCTCCCAGAGCTGACGCAAGGAAACCTGCAAAGGATCATTCCACTTATGGATGCTACTTTGCTCTAACCAATGGCAACAGCAGAAGGTGGTCGTTTTGACTTTGATGATGGGGGCAGTTATGTTGGAGAATGGTGTGAGAATCGAGCTCACGGATATGGAATTGCGACAGGTCCAGATAATCAGGGCGAGTACTCAGGAGAATGGAACATGGGTTTTGAATCGAGGGGAGTGTATGTGTGGCCCTCGGGGAACCTCTATGCCGGTGGATGGTTGAAAGGAAAAAGGCATGGAGAAGGAGTTCAAATCAAAGGACGATGGATTTACCGAGGGGCGTTCACTTCCGGATTCTATGGACGGTATGGTATGAAGGAGTCCTTGACGACATGCGCCAGGTATGAGGGCAGCTGGCATCTTAACCAATTCGATGGATTTGGAGTGGAAACCAACTCAGACGGAAGTGAGTTCAATCCAAAATTAAGGACTGAAATTGACCATCCCCTAATCAGACCGACGAAAGGTTCCCAAATAAAATTGGCCAAATTATAAATAATTTTAGGGGCGTGGAAATCTAGCTTATCATGAAAATTGAAGTTAATTTAAAGGACTTTATTAACTACTTGAATACTTGGAAACAAATCGTTCATTTTTTTAAATTGCATTTCGACAAGTGAAATCGAAAGATTGAAACCCTAGTAGATGTGTAAGGCGGGAAAAATTTGGCATTTTTGAAACTTTCTAAAACCGAGAACCTAACCGAGTGTACAAGTAAAAACAGCGAATAACTATATCAAAAATGCAAACGAATGCATTGCTGGTCCTTAATGCTGCCCTAACTGATTGATTTGTTTAAGAGAGCAACGAAATAAACAACAAATTTGCCGCTTTGGGTGTTCAAAATAGCAGGTCTTCTTTTGTGATGGAGCAGGAAGTAATTCAAGTCAATTATAACTTTGCTATCTATCCATTACATATAAAAAATTGTTCCCAGTAATTGATGATTAAATTCATTAGTTAAGGGAAATTGGTGATTACAATGCACAAAGCTACCACAAAAGGCTGCCGAATCGCTAATAAGCTTTGCAACGCAATTGGTTGGTTGTGTTTTTGATTCCCCTAATTGGTTAAAAAGAGCGTCGTGGGCGTAATGAGTGATCAAAATGAGCCGATACGTGGATATAATGCGAATTTGCATATAATTTAGGGGCTAGCAGCATTTAAATTAATTTTTGCTTTTTAGGGTAGTAAAGGGTCTATTAAGTCATTCAATGGTGCCAAGCTTATAATGGAGTTGTCCGTGGTTTCGAACTCTGCGATGTGATGTATTCATCTGAAGGAGCGTCAAGATCGTATTCCGCTTCTATCATGCTTCAGAAATAATCTTTAGAAGCCTAAAAACGCTAAGATTTTCAGAGTTTCGATTTCATACAAAGTGGCAAGAGTGGGATCTATGTATCGCATAAGTACGTTGATACCGATTAATGACTATGACGGAAGCTCTATCCTACATGATCTATGTTCTTTAAACGGCCTGGATCTTGAATGAACTAGTATTTCTGTTCAAAAAGTGAAATAACCTTACTTCAAATATGTTTTGAAAAAGTATATAAATTTGAAATGAATTTGCTAGAAAATTTTTGCCATAGAAAAAAGATAAAACGATTTGACGAAATAAATATTAGTGCAACCTTGACTAGTCAAAACGTTGACTAGTTGACGGTCGAAAATTCCCTAAATTCTAAACATCAAGGTCGTTTCCACAACAGGTGACCTGAGCCAAGATTCCAAACTTTCCACTTTTACTGGGATTTTAAATCCAAGTTCGTAGGAGCGAACTGGCTCCCTCCCTCAAGGTCAGGTCTCTCCTAACATGCCAAAAATTACACCAGTATTTAATTGAAGCGCTGCTCCTTATAAAGATGATTTAATGGAATGTCTGATTACGTTCATATTTTTAGTGAGCCAGTATCAACAAGGCCTTTATATCTACATTCATTCAGCACGTAGTAATCGGCTGGAACAAGTTAGGACTAACAAATGAGTTATTGTTGGAATTTGCTTACTCATCAGTGTTGGAAGAGATGTAGAAATGTTCCAAAAGTAGCAGCCATTGCCAGCACA
The DNA here is from genome assembly GCA_019097775.1 of Moniezia expansa. NCBI lineage: Eukaryota > Metazoa > Platyhelminthes > Cestoda > Cyclophyllidea > Anoplocephalidae > Moniezia > Moniezia expansa. The sequence goes on from JADFDV010000097.1 coordinate 2,479,518, forward strand.
GCCAATGGGCAAATCGATTCTACCAGTGCAGTCTAGTGCGTGGATATGTTGTGTTCGACGTTCGCTGTGCACAGAGTGGGATGCGTGCGTGGGTGCCCCTACATACGTCCAGTTGGCACTCTTGTTTGCGAAGCCGTACCACCGCTTCTGCCCGCTCGCCCCCCTAACAACGTCCATTGCCACGCAATGCGCTGCGCGTGCTTATAATTATGCATAGGTGCGGATGCATTCGCCTCGTCTAGCTACGTCAATGCACATAGGCACCAAATTTATCGATCTATCGCGACCTAAGTGTGTCAGCAGGGCAAGCCATGATCTGGGCATAACTCACCAGAGATATTTAGCTCAAACGATACGAAGGTTAAACAGTCTAGTGCATCTAACCTGGTCAGGCCAATCTTGTCGTAACCAGTCGCTTTAACCAGAACTGTATTATTTTGAGATTGTCAATTCAGCTTTTAGAAATTAATGGACTTATTTTCTTCAACTGTCAGTTAGTCAGTCATTTAGTTGTTACTTGGGGATTTCGCCTTCACCTATTCCATAATTAAGCTGCAAATTTATCGTTCTCAGAAATAATGTACACTTGGCATGATCAAAAGAAATAAATTAGAGGATTAAATAACTTCAAAGATAAAAGTAACTAAAAGCCGCACTGACTGGAGGGAAACAAATGGAATTTTTATTTCAACTTCTAGGTATATATGCCGGCGCTTGGTCAAAAGGCATGCGGCAAGGTTTAGGAGTACGTAAATCTGCTCCTTGGGGTCTTGCCGCCGAACACCACAGCACAGTTCGAGCCGCTCAGTCGCAGAGTAGTCTCCCTTCCACCCACGATTCCGACCGCGGGGGCTGGCGGGGTCCCGGTAGTTCCGGTGACTCGGCCGGTTCCGCTGACCACCTCCACGGCGGGCGTTTTGAGACCTTTCGCTCCGGTTTCGTGCTCAAGTCCACTTCCTATCCTCCAGGAGCTACACCACCTCCGTCCAGATCCCAGTCTGCAACCCCTTTCCGCTCATCTTCAAATGACAAACACAATTCCCTGAAGCGATTTATCCTCAAAAAATTGCGCAAACCAAAATCTACCGGTGATTTGAGTAGCGTTGGGCCACATACTATTGGAGGCATGGGTTCAACAGGATCGGGAAGATTCGGACTACATGCTACCCGTGCGGGCGGCTCCCTTAGATCGAATATCAGTGGAGCCACAGGGAACTCAATGTTTGTTGAGCATCAGAGCCGGATTGATGGTACTGGGGGGCTGATGGATAGTTTGGATGAGCCCGTAGGACCAAACGTGACGGAGACTTATAGTGGCCAGTGGAATGAAGACAGGCGATCAGGATACGGCGTTGCAGAGAGGTCTGACGGATTAAGGTATGAAGGAGAGTGGTTTAACAATAAGAAGGATGGTTATGGTATTACCTACCATCCTGATGGGAGCCGGGAAGAAGGTCGGTACAAGGAGAACACGTTGGTGCAACCGCTGATGAAGAGAACCAAACTCTACCTTCTACGACATTCTAAACTGAAGGACAATGTCGAAGAGGCTGTGAGGAAAGCGAGAGAGGCAGCTAAGGAGGCTCAAGAAAAGTCAGCGGAAACTGCTTATCAAAGGTATGGGAATTTGGACAGTACCAGCTCTCGAAAATATTCAAGCCTCAAATGCAACCTGGCCCAATAGGAGCGCGGCGTATGGAGGCTTAATGCTGCATTTTAAACTTCGAGTTCACGTCCTTAACGTGACCTTTATTTCCTGAATTGGAATTGTAAGGAAGAAAGTTGGCTAATTCAGCAAATTTCGGTTTATGGAACTTCATGTGTTCTTAAATTGATCCTGGAATCTTCTACTTAAACTCAAAATCGGGCATCTAGTCAGCCTTTTGAATTTTCTAGAATCAACTAAGCTTAATTAAACGTTATGGTAGTTGACTTAGAGTGAAACAGGCCCATCCTGATAGTGACTCAGCTTAACAAAGGCCCATCTTATGAATGAGTTCTTACCAATATTGTAGGGCTCAAACAGCTCGAAGTGTGGCAAAAACTGCGGAAACGAGAGCTGAGGAAGCGAAAAATATATCGGATCAAGCCCGGGCCATCGCCACGGAGTTTGCTTCAGATTTCGTGCAAATGGGTGAGGCGCTTCAACTGAACTTTGTTGCTGCGGTTTGATGTTTTAATGGCTCCATTGCTCTCAATTCGACTAGGTGTCCAATGGGAACGAAACAATCCGTTTGCACACATGATTACTCGTGGTGGAACACCCTCGACTGCGGCTCAGGTGAACGCGAATGGTGTAACAATGCGACCGGCTAATACAAATAATCTTTTTGTAAACAGCTTAGAAGTTAGTGGTGGTAACAGACGAGGCAGTTTTCGGTCGAGTTTTAAACGCAGCACCAGCGGAACCCTCAATGAAAGCAACTTGGATGGACCCAAAGTTCTCGATATTACTGATAACGAAATTAAACCGCAGGAAATAAAGGTCAGTGTGCCTATACCAGCGTCAGAGTTAATGAACCAGCTCAAAAAGTGAGGTAATTTCAGTTTAGAAACTAGTGAAATCTAACTATGAAAGAAATATGAGTTAGGTCAATGCCAACTTTTCGAAATAGTGGTTTAATTGGCGGAGTGCCGGTGACTTAGTCTGCGCACGAACTGCATTTTTGTAAGGCGAGCGCAGACTCGGCCCCAGTGCCACTGGATGATTTCCAGTCAAATAACAACCAAGTTTTAATTTGAATTGTTGTTGCCGGGCAGGCAGTGCCGACGCATTCATGCGCTGCGGTTGTTTTGTCAAGACTAAGATATATTGGCCAATTAATGAAGGACACATTTTAAATCAATCAAGTTCGTTAGGTAACGGAAACCAATCAAATGCGTCCTGATTTTAAATAATTGAGTAGGGGTATGGCTATGCGTGGCGGGCCATTCAAGCATATACACACGCACATGCGTTGGCACCTGCACATCAAGTGGTGCACGATGTCAGAAGGTAGACCGAAACAGTTTCGTTCATAACTGCCATTTCAATTATTTGGAGGGCTCATGTTCTGATCTTCAAAGGAATATTATCCCTAAAGACATGGGGAGGGTAAGAGAAGAAATTCTAGCAAAACACAAGCGTCAAACACGATATGTTTAAAATTGCTACGATTTGTCTTACCTCAATCAGGTTCAGGTGGCATCAACTTCGCTACGATCTCCCCAATTCGCAACGGTACAAAATTTGGACGAAACGCAGTTTGAAACTCTGGGAGAACCTATTACGGCAGCAATATCACCACAACCACCATCGCTGCCACAGGCCAAGAAACCTCCAGTTTTACATACAGCCCAGGTGGTTCTTTCCAACAATGCACAGGTGAGCCCCCAATAGGATTATTCAATCACTAAAAGGATACTTCAAAGAAGTCACGGTAGACGAAAGTAGATGCCAATGATAATCTGACAGCTAAGACGACTTTGACTAGGTGTTTGTGTCTTTTAATTTTTGAGGCAATAGAATAATGACTGTGAATGTACCAGAAGTCTACTATGGTTTCATTTTAATTTTTTAAATGAAGGTATGACATCCTAAAGGCAGCTGATGCCATATTGTGGAAAGAGACAGGAATAACGGCGGATGTTAACAAGTGGAGAGGTGAAATTTGAGAACATCTGGCAAATATAAAAGGAATTAAGATCACCATAATTCCCCTTAAAAGCCAAGTGCAAGATCGTGATATTTCATTACTTAGTAAAATTTTGGAAAGCCAAACGAAGCGTCTTTGTGTCAGACCGGAACCTCATCAAATGAAAACAGTCGAGTTTTAAAAATTGATGGTGGTATCTGTGGCTTTAAGGAAAATGGAAGAAGTTCGCAATCTTCATTGATAGGAAAATGATAAGGAGCGTTTGGATTACCGCATAATTCCAGTTCCTACCAGGCTTGACTTCCCACAAAGGTTAACCTCTTCTATCACGGTACCCTAGGCAAATAGCTTCAGTCTTTCTCTCATATTTGGCGTCCTTTACAGTTCTCGATATCCCACATTCCAACAATTGCTTTAGCAGTCATCTGGAATTTTTGATTCCTTGTCTACACATAAATCAATCAGGCGTATTTTTTCTACTTGATTAGACTGTACTGTTAATGTACATGCAATTGGTGTTTATGGTCATTTACATCCCTGCATGTTGCAGAGTATGAATGCTTTCTCTTCCACAACACCGGACTTGATAAGTATTCAGATTTTTGTGTTTTGTTAGATCCATACAGCTACCATGGAGTTTGAAGGTAACGTCTCGAGGCCTCTACCATCAAATTCCGAACAACGGGTGTCTCAAGGTCGACCAGCGGTACGGGCTGCAACTTCTGATTCTGCAGGACCGCCACCCCTTTCGGCGTTCGATTTGATGAAGTCGGGCAAAATTCAAACTACGCCAACAGAGCGAAAGATGGCCCGAAGACGAACTTTACCATCTATTCTCACAACACCACCTTCAAGAGTCCCGACTCCACAGGGAACCAGCAAGACAGCTACTCTTCAGCGTCCAGGACTTCATGGAACTCGTCCCTCTCCAGTGCCTGCGGCGGCTTTAGGGAATCCTTCAGGAGAAAAGCATTTTGCTATGCCAGGACTGTCTTCCAATTTGGATGATGTTCATCACAGTTCTGAGGACCTTGTGGAGACATTTATTATCGAGGATGGTGTCAAAAAACGGGTTCAGCCAACTAAGGTCTCTGAAGTTGGTTCGTTGTTGGGAAAGGGCAGCACTTCTGGGACTGCTAGTACTTTAAAAAGGGGTCAAGCTGTTTCGTAAGTACTATGCAGATTAAAACTAGATTCACATCTCACATTAGCCTGTGTCTGTTTTCCTTAAAGGCCTGATCGCCGATTCAAAATTGGTGATGAAGCACGACGATTAGCGAGTGGAACTGGCGCGGATTTTGACACCGGTGAGCTGTTGCCACTTCCGGATGCATACAGGATCGAGTCCATTGGAAACCTGACTGGTGGAGGCTTAGAGACAAGTATGCCAGATGTTTCCAAAGGTGTGGAAGGAATGCTATTGAGCAAGGGCGGTCCTGGAGCACCTCGACTCGGTATTGGTGGTTTCCTCACTCGTGACGAGGTTTGTCGTCTTGGTCAACAAAGACGACATGAGCTCCTGCTTGATCGGGAACGAAAAAAGCGTGGAGAAATCATTATTCGCTTGGCAGACATAAAGGTATCGAATTTGTGGATCAGTTTGCCTGACCACTAGCTCGATAACTATCAATCCATTCAGTCATAAACGCAAAAGGATTCATTAATTGGTCGCTTTGTGTGTTATTCTTTCTCAAGACGGAATTCGCCGTGACTGTGAATAATCAAACTATTTAGTGTTAGTTAACTAGGTGCATAGGAAAATGATTTTTCTTCATGAATCTTGGGGTGCTTTTGGTACCTCTGATTTTGAGGATGCGTTTTCCGACAAAAAGCATGCTGAATTGAGATTAATGCACAAATGCATCTTTCTAAGGCAAAAGTTCTTATCGAAATGATGCAGACGCCAAAAGTATTTGATCAAAACTGCAGTGTAGGTCTTCTCCCCAACTCAAAAGGTGCCCTTTTTGCGCGAGGAAGACGCTTGATTTTGTTGGGAAACAAATGACGCAAGCCCTAACACCTTAAAAGCCACAACGACTAAAAAAGGTATATTTGTCAAGATCTGCACGCCAATTTGAGTTCTAAAAGAGCTTCCGCGGAACAGATTGCGCCAACAGTAGCACACACTATTATCTTCATTGCTATGCTTTGTCATTATTACGTTTTTTGGTTTCACTGTATGCCAAATCATGGTGGCTATGACCAGAATGGTGTGACAGTTCAGTTTTGAAATTAAATTGACCTTTCAATGAGCATCAGATAATCGCTTTAATTTACTAGTATCTAATGGAATTTATTATAAATTACGTTGTGAGTGTGCTTTAGGAATGACTGTGCTTTAGATGACTATGTGTAAATTTTGAAGCTTAGGCTTTTTAGAAAAAAAGATTTAGGACATTAGTCACAGCTATGTTTGTGTTTTAGGATTGGCTGTGCGCTAACATCGTGGTAGTGTTGGTGTTATTGTTCAATCTCTGCCTGGCCTTCCTTTTTATCAACCTCGTTAATAATGCCGGGAAGTTGGGTCCCCAAACAGCACAAGTTGCAGAACTGACCCAAGAAGAAAAAAGAGCTGCGGCCAGTGCAGCTGCCGAGGCGGTTCAAAAGGCACTGCGCGCCGCCAATGCCGCTTCTCGCTCCACCGCCCCGGTGTCCCGGCAGAGAACTTAAGGGGCACTCCACCTGCTTTACGATCAACCGGCCTTCTTTTGTTCGCATCACTTTCTTCCCAGCCACAGCTGCCGGCAGCTAGTGTTCGCTTGCGCGCAAATTTCAGTGATGGACCGTCTACTTAATTTTTTTCAGTAGTGTAACATTTTCTTTCGCTTGCGCTATTCACAGGTTTTTCAGCACATCAGGTAGCTAATGGGCTTTCGGATTCATGTTTTGCATTGTGTTCTTTTCTTTCGGTCCCCAATGAAGGACGGTAGAGAGAGAGAGCGAGTGAAAGTGAGTAGGAGCCCGTTTGCTCAATCGAACATAGCAACAGCCAGTGAATACCCTAAGACAATCCAAAACCTTGATTTTTCCTTTCTTGTGTGCTCTTTTCGTACAGAAAAAGAGTGATGTTTGCGTCTTCCATCCCAAGTTATTGCAGTCCTTATAATTCGCCTCCCCCCCCCCCCATTTCTCATTGTAGTGTTTTGTGTAAATGAGGAAATCATTTGCCACAGTCTGGGTGAGGACGAAATCATCACAGGAAGTTGAAAATTTGTGCGCAGCTTCAAAGTCCCCCACCATCCGTATATATAATACCACTCAGTAGCCTTCAATCCCACTAATCTGAATTTTCCTAACCCCATACCTTCCTTTCTGACCATAAATCGCATTTGTGTGTACTCCTCCACTTCTGCTGTTTATGAGCTGTTAGATTTCCCAGGAATCACCTACCAACTACACCTCCCCGAACTCTACTTCGGAGGCAGTTCAGCTCCGCCTATATATAAATATCTGCATATACAGCGATAAATAAACGGAAAATCTAACTATGCCGTTACATTATCTGTATCCATCAAGACTGGACGAAATATGCGATTAAGAATAGAAATATACAATTGAAGAGACGAATTATTTTTGAAAATACTATAAAAAGAAACGAGGTAGAGGAGTGAAATAGATTTAGATAGTAAGGCTTTGCTCTAGCAGAAAGTGAAATACAGGAAACAGAATGAGGGTGTGACCCAATCCAAATCGGATAGATTAAAGAAAAGAAACCGAAAAGAATTTTTTAGACCTAACTCACTAAACAGTAAGAAGACAACTCACTAGGTAGCAAGACTTCGCAGGCAAAAGAGTGTCTGAGAAATAAGAGAGGCGACCATAACTGAAGACTAAAATCTAAGGTATTAGATATTCCAGAAAACCCCAATTAGTAAGAAACTAAAACTATCATCTAGGGATGTAGGCAAGGAATAGGAAAATAAGACCAATAATACATCGTGTACAACCGATAAAATATTAAATTAATAAAGAAACGGTTTATTAGGCTAGACCAGATCAGGAGCGCACACAATACCTTCTTTGTCTACAAATTTTACAACAAATCGGTCGAAATTCAGTAAAAAGCGCTTCTGAAGTTCTGTGATACACTTTTTAACAAGTTGCAAGGCAGCGTCTCGTGTCATAGCAGGGTTATATTGACTGTCCAAAATTCCGAGTGTCACAAGCCCTCCATGACCAAGCACCGCGTATGGCACATCAACCATTGAAGCCAGATAGTCCATATAGTATATTTTTGGTCCAGCTCCGGGATCATAACCGGCAATAATCATATTCACATTGTAAGGATTTCTACTACGAAGAGCTTCAGCCAGATTTTTTCTAGTGAAGTTAGCTGCGGCGTATGGCGCCAGCTCATACCCATTTCTGATTTCATATAGCTGCATATTTTGCTGGATAAATTCCGCAAATTGTACCGTATCACCAGATTCGCCACAAACGGCCATTAGGCAACGTCTGCTGAGATTAAACATTTTGTCAGCATCACCTTTCAGTACAAGGATCGATCGACTGACACGAGCATCAGCAGCAACTACGGCAAAATCGTTGAAAGCAATACCAATTATGCACTCCATTTGAGGCTCAGCCAAGTCAGAGGGCTCGAAAGCAGCGCTAGTTAGATTAGTTGTTTAAATAATCAAATGATTGAACAAAATTAAATTCTTATTTCTTAAAAAAAATTAAAATTATAAATAAAGATGCTTTCAAAGTTGTATAGGTAAACCGTATACAAACTATAGATGAATGGAACCGAGGCATTATACTGTAAGGTTGACCAAAAGCCTTATAATATCTCTGTTGGACCGGAACGCTTGCCATATTTGCCAAAAAGAGAAGACTACCCGTATGCCAACTTTAACGCTATGCAAATCTCGTTGACTTTTTCATATTCGACGGTGATTGCCCAATATGAGCTTACTTATTTTTCATACAAAGTAAAATTTCTTGGCTGGCTGGTTTATTAGAGTAACGAACTGTTGAACAATTTGTTGTCCAGCAAACTGGTGCGAACATTGAACACATATTTACATTATAAAAGTTTAAACGTTTTAAGGCTAAGAAATGGCAGTGTCTTTGTGGCGTAAATAACTACTAATACTCATGATGAAGTTTGCGAAAGAATATTCGATTACAAATGGTAGAATCCGAAATTTTAATCATGAAACTTTCGCCAAACAGATTAATGACATTCGCCTTGAGGGATTCCCAAATGAGAACGAAATGATAGGTTCAACCAGCATGTTGACCTTTGAATTATCCGACTAGCTGATACTGTATTCGCAAGTCAGTTTGTCAATACTCAGCCCATATTAAACTAGCAATGTAAGAAGCTACTCCTTACATTAACCATAAATCCCTCAAAAATATCTCATTTGATAATGACTAACACTGCATGAGAGGTATTCGATATCTCCTCTGACAATGCTGTAAATTGTGTAAATATGATTTGGGAGTGTCTCCGGGGCATCTATCGATTTTTCGACCATTCAAGCATTCTTTGAGCATACTGACTCCTTTCAATTAAAACTGATTAGTCAGCAGTTGCTCAATCTAATTAGACTAAGTTTTGGCAGGCCCAGGACCATTATTTATTCAATAGGAAAAATGAAAGAATTGCATCTAAATCGATCAGTTGTCGAATAATAAGATCAGAGGGCAGCCAAATCTATGTCATTTCTCGCGTCATCCATTATAGAAAAATGTACTAAGAGAGTAAGTTGTCTTCGACTTAAAGGTCCTAATAAGGGCATTTAAGCATTTAAATTGTAGAAGAATGTCAGGGATTTGCAGTTTTGAAGGATTTGCGGCGCTATTTGTTTCTATTATTTATGGTAGTCAAAGAAAATTCAGAAACGTCATTTTCAACTATCTTATTCAGTGAAAGTTAGATTCATTTTCTTTCTCTATCACAATGTAATTTTTGAATACTGAAAGATGGCGGGACCCAAGATTTCTGTGCTTACGTATTCCTCTTTGCTTAAATCTTTTCCTCCAGTTTAATAAACCACTGGAAGTTTGATCTCTAAAGACCCTAGTTCTCTCCACACCTTTTTTATCCAGACATTGGCAAAAAGGGGAAAGAAAGTAGGCGATTTGCATGTGTTGTCTGGCTGAATAGTTCAATTTCAAAGAGCTTTAATCAGTAAAATTTCAAAGTTTCTGTTGGTTTTTCCTTCTAAATATATCTAAATCATTGGGATTGCGATTTATTTGGCATCGTGGCCGCCAAATACTTCAATTAAATATAGGTTGAATTCCGGTCAGAAAGGTCGCATTTCTTATGATTTGGGGATGATTTTTCACGGTAAGCAAAACGCATCTCGATTCGGTTTTCATTAACCTTAACAAAGTCACTTTTAGAACGCACTGAATGTCAAATGGAGATATTAAATTAATTCTACTCAGTACAAATTCTAGTTTAATCTGAACAATGAACATGGGATAATTAAAACAATTACCAAAAGAGCATGGGATCGAAGTGTACTTAAACAGATAAATCAAAACTGATTTGATATTATGGAGTTGGGTACGCTGAACGTAAAGAAAAAAGACAGTACAAAGAAAATTTGACACACTGAGACTGCGATAACCTCTGTACCGCTTTCAGTCAGAGTTTTAAATAATAGAGCAAATTTCAAAGGGCAGAAATGAGGCCAATCAACGTTGCTTTGAGTTGATTTATTTATTGCTAATCATGAATTGAGTTACACAGATTAGTTAAATTGTGGGTACGTATGCAGCATCAACTACTACATTTTGTGGTTTTTTTCAAAACTGCAGTGCAGAAGCCATCGACATCGATGAATGGTCTCGAATACAAGAAAAGATCAACTAACTATTGATGTTGTGGAAGTACATAATTACTGAATACAAGTTTAACTTCACGTGTCGGACGAGAGCTTCACGTTAAAATTAAACATTTGACCCTAAGCAAGTGCATTTTTTGATATCTATATAATTTTCTCTTCTCTGAAAAAGTACACTTTTGTAATTTTTAATTCCTGCAGAACAAGCGGCTCATTAAAGGCAATCAAGGGTTTTGAAATGACCAGTGCGAAACCTCAGCCATCATTTCAAAAAGATCTAAAGGATGTCTCCATTAGGAAAAACGGAACAGGCATTAGTCATGAAAATGAATATTGCACTACAAATTGTCTTCCCGAAAGTCTTCAAGTTTATCCAAGATTGGCAAGCGAATTTGAAGAGAAACGCAAAACTGTAAATGGAAATGGTGTACCAGAGCTGAAGCCATCAAAGCGGGAAGGGGAAGGATATTTTGCATTTATTATTAAATTTGTCAGTGATAGACTTGGTTTGTGCGCTGATGAAGAGTCTGAATATTTGGAGGACGAAATTCAGTTCTGGGCAGAGAATCCGACATTACTGATTTCAACTGAGTGTAAAGCAATCCTATCTGAGGTTAATAAAAACAGACTGCAAGTGGCAGATTCCGTTGGAGGGGAAATAGATCTTCAAATGAGTCGAAAATGCAGGAGGGGGGATATCCAGTCAAACACTGACGATCGGATATTAGGTAAAGACTATCTAACCTCTGATGGAGAATTAAGTGACGTTACTGATGTTTTTGAAACGCCAAATCAGGAATCTATAAGTGACTGTGAAATACTTTTACAGACAGATTTTCCGGGCTGCAGTCAAACTCTAAAGAAATTGCCAATTAAAGAAATCGAAATACCACTGGAAGACGACAAATCGGACTTAAAATCTGACGGTTCTATCAAGGACGATGTCACGAGTGTTTATGCGGATTTGCAACAACCAGAATTCAACTACTTTTGCATAATAGATGAATCCTCAGACGATGATGAATGGAAATTATCACAAGAGTTAGTTAAAAGTGCCGGAAAACACCAAGTGAATGATGCTAGTCAGAAGTCAAAGGAAAATGCAAATATTGAATCGATAGAAGGCGGCATGTCACTCAATAACAAGCTTGAAAACAAAGTACGATTTGATGAAAATGTTGTAAGCATCTCTGAGTTATCTCAATTTCTAATGACGGAGTCGGAGGAGGAAGAATCATTAGAAAGCGACGAGAATGACTTTGGAAAATTAGGCGAAACTAAAATGCATGTTGCTGCACAATGTTTTGGTGAATATGTCAAAGAGGAGAAAAAACAGAAAATTGAAAATGAAAATGCCAGGAAAGCATCGGAAAAAATGAATAAATCCTTCTATTCAGGTGGAGAATTTACAACGGTAGGCAGAGTTTCGAATACACCGGAGGAAAAAGTGTGGTGCGTGTGTGGCGACGACAACATCTATGGAGAAATTTTAGACAAAGTACAGAATCTGGGAGAGAAACATAGTGGAAAGCGTGACGTAGGGAGTCATGAAGACTTCAACTTGCCATCCAATGGAGCTAATGAGCACGAAGGAACTTCAGTTTATCAAGATGCGGGATGCTATTCGATAAAAGGGTCTTCCTGCAGCAAACTATTCAAAGTGCCTCGAAAAAATTGCACCGTAAATGAACGCCCAAGAAACAAGTATGACACATTTGATAATGATGGTACACCAGTGATAATTCCTACACCGAAGAAGAGGCAAAAAACCAGGGCGAAAATATTTGCAGGACTCAAGAAAATTTTCTACCGCATTGAAAAATTGAAAATGAAAAAGTGCCCTCGACTTATAACAAAAAGAGCAAGAAAAAATAATAGATCTCGGACATCATGAAATACTCTGCGTAGAAATTCGGGTGAATAAATTTTGCTATTGGTCAGTCTTTGATGTCAATTTTTTCTTGTATCAGGAGCCGTTGCCCAATGATTATCATCTGTCTATTCTGACTAAAGACTCTTTCAAGATGGGTTCTGAGTTTTTCACCACCGTCACATTCAGGCGGTCATTAAGCTTACCTAGCCTGAACAGGAGGACATTCATTTTTCCTGCAAAATACAAACTTAGACAAATAGTAAAGAGGATTTTATAAAGGGGTTGAAAGTGACTATAGGTGACTATTATCAAACAGATTAATTTTTACTGGCGAAATATTGGTTAAAAGTCAGGTTCAGCACGACAATTAATTGAGGCAGTACTAGGAAGAAGAATTTTAGTGAAAAACGCAAATCGAATACGTACACGAAATCCTACTAAAATAGAATTTTGGCAATTCATTATTCAAATTACATTAAAAATTAATTATTTCATTTAAAATGTGCATAATTTATAATATTTAACCAATATGTTTATTTATTTTCTTCTGCTTGGGTCAAAATGAAGCGCTCAAAATGATTAGTCTGTGCATTTACTTTACTCGTCGCGAGGTGCCGTCTTCGTATTCGAAATGGCTGACGCATTCTACCTTCGTTACTACGTCGGACACAGGGGTAAATTTGGTCACGAATTTTTGGAGTTCGAGTTTCGGCCCGATGGTAAGTATCTGGAGCTGTTCAATGCTTTTAGGTAAACTACGATATGCCAATAATTCCAACTATAAGAACGATACCATGATTCGTAAGGAGGCCACCGTCAGCAAAGCTGTCATGGAGGAACTGAAGCGAATCATAGTTGACAGTGATATTATGAATGAAGACGATGCAAATTGGCCCACTCCTGATCGCGTAGGTCGCCAGGAGCTTGAAATTGTCTGTGGAGACGAGCATATTTCTTTCACAACATCAAAAATTGGTTCACTTGTTGAAATCAACAATTGCAAGTAAGCTTATTACTCGAAACTTTGACTCCAAACCTCGTAGGGATCCAGAAGGTCTACATACGTTCTACTACTTGGTTCAGGACTTGAAATGCTTGGTGTTCTCTCTCATTGGATTGCACTTCAAGATAAAGCCCATATAAATAGTCTAAATGTTTAAAATGTATTTGTTGTTTTCAATCGTACAAACTTATGCTCCCCTCCAAATTAAAGTTTTAGGTGTTAATTTTGAAAATGTACTTTACCAACAAATCACATCCTCATTTACAAGTCAACTGTGTCGTGAATCATGTCAAGGTTTTTAAGTGAATGTCGAAGCGCTTCGACAGATTCTACGGCGCATCGCCGACGTAGAGCTCGCCATCATTTTTCCTATGGTTTCGCTCCATAATCTAAATCAATGAAAAAATATGAGCAGATTTCTTCAACCAGACCTCAAGTTCTTCCATAATCTGATCTAGTACATCGGTTGAGTTTTCTTTGTAGGCAACTGCCGCCCTAACTGCGTCTGTAAATACTCGTACAACATTTGTTCCATTTGCAGCTGACACGAAACAAAATGGAATCCCATTTTTCTTTGCGAAGTTGAATGCTCTGTTAGTAACATCTCTGTCGGCTAAGTTACACCAAGATTACTCAGTTGAACCACCTACCATCAATCTTATTTGCTGCACAAAAGCAGGGTATATCAGGACGATGCTTTCGTAGTTCCAGCAACCAGTTGTTAAGATTCTTGTAAGTAATTTTTCGTGTCACATCAAAGACTAAGATGCATGCGTGAGCTTGGTGGTAATACGACGCATGCATGCTTTGGAACCGCTCTTGTCCGGCCGTGTCCCAGAAATCTTTGCAATGGAGCTGTTTTCTATTTTGTTTTCTTACCAACATAGATCAAGCGGTTCTCAACAGTCATTTGATGCTTGTAGATATTCAGAGCATACGTCGAGAACTGATTAACCTGACTGATTTTTTTTTGTGTTAAAGGCCAAAATTAAAGATGGTTGGAGGAACTGCCAATAGATACTCTAGAATGTGAACCTAACACACAACTGAAATTTAATTGGTTCTGATCCCTATTTGCTAATTTTAAATTAGAGTAAGGGTCCCAATCGTGAAATCGACTGTCGCGTGAACATGCTAGGTGATGAATCGTATCCTGTAAGCCTAAGCAGCCTGGCCATTTAATTTCTAGTGGTACGCAGGCATCGCGCTGGGGGCTCATTACATGATAAAGGAAGACTGAGCAACGGTAACCTAATAGAGGTTCAATATCTAAGGGGGCTTTATGAAAGGTAGAAACTTGGTTTTCATTTGTTTAGTGGGGGATGTTAGGCCACTAACATCCATAATGGCAAAGGATACTATCCATTGAGCAGAAATCTTTCAACTAATCTAAGGATTTTAGGAAATATGTTATTTTACTTCGATTTTCCAACAGCACTATCACCTAAGCAAATCACTTTAACCCTGCAAGGACTCCCACAAGCCGATTCCACGTCATAGTCCGGGATTTCGCTCATTTCAATGTTGACTCCATCCGTTGTAAGGCTGTCAGCAAGCTCAAACGATAATATGCAAGGAGACGAAATTCACAATTGTAATTTTTCTTCAATCTCCCACATAATTAATTTATACCGATTTAAAATATTTGATATCCTTTGTTAGATGTACGCGTTACTAAGCTCAAATTAAATGCATAAAATCCGAAACGCTTGCATTTTTTCTAAGATCAATTGTGCTTCCATTATATTTTTTCCGTAATTCTCAAATGACAAGGGCCGGTATCAAGCTATAGTTTCTTTCATTAACCTACTAATCCATTGAAACAGATTAGCCCACGTTCTAATGGATGTCGACGTTAATAAGTTGAAAAACGTTGCTGAGCTTAACAAAGCCTTGATAGACCTCGAAGAATATGAGGCATGCCATGGTTTATGGATTGACGTCTTTTAGGTCACGTTAGTAAACGAAGTAGAGGAATATCGAGATCGGCGAGCGAAGTTGGATAAAAAGCTTAAGGAATTGCAAGAATCCTTGTAAGTTGATATAGTATCTCATTTTTAATGTCAGGCCAAAGATGTCAGTTTTAAGCGCCGAGGCTGTGGGGCTTTCGGAAATTGTAAGTAACGCAGCGGAAATCGGCATACAGTTGAGTGGTAAAGTTCGCCAGCTTGACGTTGCTAAGGTACAATTCGCATATTTCATTAGGACCGACGTAGAATCGTGTTCAAAACGTTGAGGTGTTGATTGGAAATATAATTACCCTTTACGAATGCCTTAATAAAACCCAATCTGCCCTCAATTCCAATGACGTTGTGGAAGTAAATGGTATTTTCAGAGAAATTATTTTAGGCAGCCCGTAGCATTTCTGTATACCTAAAAATGGACAATCGAACTATTCAATTAGTTGAAAGACTTGAGAAAGGTGAGTATAAAACTTTCCAAATTATTTCCTTAGAAAATGTTGGCTTGTGTGTTCTGCCAAAGCTTAAAGAACTCCATCATGAAGTCGTTTCCAAAGTCGAAGCATCATTTGACAGCTTTGTTGCCACCAATAACGATAAATCTGCAGAAGAACTGTTCAAAATATTTCCAGTAATTGATGAACATGAAACTGGTCTTTCTAAGTACGGCAAGTACCTTGCCGCAAAGATTGGTGAAAATGCAGATACACAACTGGCTTTAGTTGCCTCGGGGGAGTTCAATAAAACGAATATTCACATCGATCTGATGACTCAGCTTTTAGAGCTGGTTGCTCAAGCCATTCAGACGAATGAGTCCGTCATTGTACAGAACTATGGTACATCGAACTTGGCCATTTTATCGTTCTTTAGACTCCGATAGTCTCTTAAAGTTCATCCGAATTCTCCAAGACCAATGTGATAACCATGCCGAGCTGATATTCTTGAGCTTCAAAGAAAAACGTAACTTAGATGTCTTTGTTCAAAGAGCCCGTCACGAACTCCTAACCAGCGTTCGATCGTTGAATTCTGCCTCGTCAAATGGTCAGAATAAGGAAAAACCTCTCTGCGAATACTGTCTCTCCACAGAGTCGGTCATCATTGACTCCGTAGTTCTCAATGCAAGGATTGAATTATATCTAAACTTTCTTCGCCGCAGATTGTTGGTTAGTTGATGTTAAGCTATCAATCCCTTCATTTTCTTTTGAAATTAAAATAAATATATGTATTCGCCCCCTCCCCTTAGTGTTGGTACCAGGATGAAGCCGATGATTCGGTATAACCCATTTTTGTTTTCCTAATAAGTCATTTTTATGGTGTTCAACCGACAGCAAAGCTATCCAGTAACAAAAAAAGCATTTTAATCAGGCTTCTTTTCATTTTTCCTAGCCGAACGCCATGCATAAAAATGAAAAAGAGCACGAAGTTTGTGAGTTTCTGCTGTTTTTTGTTTTTTCAACATTTACCTGAACATTCTCAGACCGTCATTATCCCAATTCTATTTTTTCGCATTCAATACGTCAGCCACAGATATTCGGAAGTTTTTTAATCACTGTGGTCTTTCGAAAATTTCGCAAGATCTCGTAGACGCCTATTTGCCTTTGGAACGACTCTTTCTTCGAGAATTGGTTAATAAGGTAGGTCTATTGTCAAACTGCTGGGTGAACGGCATCATTTTTTTCGTTATTCTGTGGTCGTTTCTTTCATTTCCAGGCCATCTTGATGGATGAATTGGACGAGGATACAAAGACCTTTCGATTGGTCGATGACATCTTCTTCGTGGCTAAAAAATGCCTATGGTATAATTATTTTGAAATTCTCTATGAACCGTTAATGATTTCATTTTTGAAATCAGGGCTTAAACATGTCTGAGTTGTGTCGGACCGGATCCAAGGAGAGGAAAGGTGCCATTAGTGTAGCCAAAAGGCATCGCCGACGACCCTAGGATCCTCCCGCTTTATTTCCATATGAGGGTATATCTGCACGACTCTTTAACCAAACTTATCTTCACTTCTGTCCAATCGGCGGTGTTCACATATTGGCTGGTCCCGGCAGATGTGCCCTGTGCTTGTCCATTGCTGCCCTCGTCTGGGTGGTGTAGTGTAGAACCTTTGAGTCACACTAACTTTTACTTTATCTCTTCGATTTTGGACGACTCATGGTCGACGGGTTCAACAACGATGGTTAATATGAATTTTTCTATCGTTTTTCCCTATTGACCAAGCTCGATCAATAGTGCATGCAGTGGGCCATTAATACAGCGATTATATGGGTGTCTGATGCTATGGGTTTCAAATTCAATAATGCTCTTGCAATTACTGGAATAGCTAACTGCACTGTTATCTCTCCTTTCTCCAACGCATAGTTATATTTGGTGGCTTGCTTTTGTCTATTCAAGGTTTTGCCAACTTTCACTACTTTAGTCGAGCAATATCCTCCGGTAGTGCAGATGCCGTGTGCGCAATGTTTAATCACACAAACGCTGTGCTCTCTGACCAGTTAATCAAAGAGACCCTAGCAATACGCACAAAAAGCGTTGCAGCCTCTGGATGGATTCAACAGGCCTACCACCTCGTTCACAAACGTGCTGGAAGTAGGTCAGCCTTAAGTCATCAAAATTCACTCTACTTAATTACATACGAGTAGTTATCCACCCATTTTTTGCCAACTCACTGCTCCAGGTGGGACAATAGCAACTGGATTGCTAGGTTTGGCAAGTACTGATACAGCTTCCAACGGTTCGGCTTACTCGTCTACTGGCATTGTGGTGGACTCACAAGTTCAATATCTTTATGCTCTAAATTCGGTAGAAGCGTGTCTGAATTGCTTGGGCATTCTGCGAAGCTCCCTGGAGCAATACATTGGGGAGATCTTCGGTCTGAGACGCAAATCTGATCTGAGAAAGCTACAGGTGGGTGGGATTCGCAGTATTAAGCAAATTAATTTCAGTTCCTTTTACTTGTAAAGGAGCTCTCTAGGTTATATAAGAACATATAAAATTTAAGTCTTTGTTGATATGAAGAGACTTAGTTTCTTAATAGAATTTTTAAGACAAGACATTCAGGGCAAACTTCTCAAGCTTAGAATGATTCTTCTGGATTTTTTTAGGAATGGTGTTAAATCTACTTGACAAAAAGATATTTATTGGCAGGGATCATAGAGGTGAAGTGATTATTAAAAAAAACTGAAGAATTTTCACTTTGGCCGCAAATAAGAACGTAGTAGTTATTAGAATTGGACTAAGGCAACTTTTTTACCTTCCTTTTATTGATATATTTAGGAAGATTGTTTCGTTAACAGAACGCAGAAGTAAGCAGAGTTTTGTTTTGTGCGTCTGTCTAAGTATACTCAGAAAGCCTTTATGGTCGTCACCATATAGCACTTGCGTTGGAAACGCTTAGAGTTGGAAGTAATTCTTTGGCGTCGAATTGAAGAGACAATCAATATTCTACATCTCATTTTTTACCATTATTCGTGCCTACCCTCAGCGCTACAAATTGTCAGCTCTCATTGAATTCTGAAATGTATTGCGACACAATATGACTGGTCATTCTTCAGAGCTCATATGAATACCTCTATATACATGAAAAGTCTTCTATGGGGCCTTGAGCATTTCACTGCATTTTTCCTGGGTATAATTGGGCTTGGAGACACCTTTTCAGATTATGGTCCTTGAAAGAGAGGCGAAAGCTTTCACAGAATCAGCTTTTCAATTCTTTGGCTTGTTGATTTAGAGTTTGATCGCCTGATATTACCTATTCATTTTTGAATTGCTTCGATAAGGCCGCGTTAGTTACTCAACATCGGGGTTCCTTTCACAATAGGCTTTCAGTCTGCCATAAATATAATTGAAAAAAAGGCATTTCCTCAGGGTATTAAGGAAGAAAAAAAAATATAGTTCGCCTTATATGTTTTAGGTCTCTTGCTCTTGCCGTCTGACGGCCTGCGCATTAGCTCATTTACTCGTAAAAGCTCACAAATAATAAAAAAATCTTAAAGAATCTCTCGGCAGTGTTTTGTTAGGGATTCAGTATAGATTTCCAGTTTCTACTTTCTCATGTTAATTAATTCATCGTAGACCAATGGCATGGCCCACTTTTGAGTCCTAAAGCTTTTCGAGTCTTTTCAGCTATTAAGAGCTTAGAAAAGCC
The DNA here is from genome assembly GCA_019097775.1 of Moniezia expansa. Classification (NCBI taxonomy): domain Eukaryota; kingdom Metazoa; phylum Platyhelminthes; class Cestoda; order Cyclophyllidea; family Anoplocephalidae; genus Moniezia; species Moniezia expansa. The sequence goes on from JADFDV010000097.1 coordinate 2,498,944, forward strand.
GCATAATTTGTATCCAGATAGGATTTATTTGTCACCATAAGAAGGTTATTCACATTCCAATAGCCATTATTTTCGCATCGTATTTTTCTCTTTAAGCACAGGTTTCAGACCATCCTCCGTATGCACGGATCACTAGTACGTTCTAGAGGTCCCATTTTCCGCTCTACGATCAAGTTGTTGGCAGTCCTCATGGACTTCATCCTAATTATTTTATCCTTAAAACTTGCTGCTTTATTCTTAGGCCTGTTTGTCAGATCTAGTGGAGTCATTGACCCAGACCTTCCAAACCTTATTGGACGGAGGCTTCGACCAACTTCGAAGTGTAATTCGACCTCAAGTGAACTCCTTGACCCAGTCCTTTAATTCAGTGAAGCGCGATTTGTCGGAAGTGAGTTGCGAGATGACTTCTTCAGACAGCAGCCAACGTTACTTCATCTACTTTTTTTAACATATCAGGAGGAATTTGAGCAATACGCGGTGAATGATCCCTGGGTAGAGTCATTGATTTTGGGACTGCAGAATCTTTTAAAGCCTTTTCACGTAAGTTCTCTTTCGAGCTGTGTCTGATAACATATGCAAGTGACTTTTTGTTTTGCGAGAGAGCATTTTTAACACTCCTAGATCTGGAAAACCGAAGAGGAATGCAATCTGAATTCTTCTAGTCCAACATGGAAAATATGGGCAAGAATATTATCGACAAGACAAGTAGTGAAAAGCAATTCGAAATTCGGGCTCTTATCTCGCTGGTCCAAATGAATGCAAAAAAACTAGAAGGCAATGAATGAAGGAAGGGAAATCTAGAGGATGTTTTACTTTGAGGTGATTCGTTAGTGGGGATGTCATCTTTCGACCCTTCTACAAATACATGGCAAACAATAGACATGAATCCACTCGTCTGCCAAGTGGAAGTCTCTCTGAACACCTGGGACACATCGGCATAGTCAAAGCTACCTCAAAGACTGTTATTCTTTTCTTTAGCTTGACTAATTGAAGCCAATTTAGAGGGTACCATGTACTTAGGTTGCATTTCTCATCGTCTGAAAGGGAAGTTACTTTCAATTGAATTCGGTTACGGCTGAAGGATAAGATGAAGCACCATATTCTAGTTCCTGCCGCAGTCAGTTTCTGTCAGTCGAAATGTTGAACTTTTATTGACATTCTTTTCCTTCCTCGCTTTAGGTGACCCTTTCAGTGGGGAATTATGAGAAACTTCTCTCTCTCCTGGTTGATGAGATCTTGCTGCGTTTGGAGCGGTTCGTTCAGCAGAAGAGCTACAATAGGGTTAGTTTTCGTGCTTGTCTGCATATACTGAATTGTACGTAATGCTGTGTAATCTATTTTTCCCGTTCCAGTATGGTGCGTTGCAATTTGATAAGGAGCTGCGATGTATTTTCAATTTTTTCTCTTCACTCTCTGCCTTCCCGTTACGGGAGAAGTTTGCTCGAATTCTTCAGATCTGCAAAATTTTGAACCTTGAAAAGGTGAACAAAATGCGTCATAGATTCAAGCAATCAAGATGTTTTGGCAATTATCTTTGTTTTGGACACAGAACTAGTCATCACAGAATTTTAACTGAAAATTTTGTTAGGCCACCGCCAGATCTAACGATGTAGCCGTAACTCTTAGCTTAGCTTAGAGGCAACTTTGGGTTGAGAAGTACACTAAATAAAATAAATACTGAAAGCGGGCGCTTTACTGAATGTTAAGGAACTATGGACTATTTTACTTCCTGAGCCTGAGATTCTGTTGGCGATAAACCTTCTTGAAAATATCTGATTACCGTGATTTAGCTGGACAAATTTGGAATGCTAGTCTATTTTACATTAGCTTGGACCTATTGGTTCCAGCAACCAATGTGAGCTTAACAAACTATCAATCACCTAAGCTTTTCACTGGCCTCATTGCAAAGAAACGACTCTTCATGTAAAATCTTGAGCTATTTTACTTCCAAGAAACAGCTTGCGTAAGCCATGCTTGAAAGGTCCGCAGGGGGATCTGATCTTTTGAGATCCGTAGGCGAGAGTAATTTGACACTGGAGCCATTGTCAGCAGCACTAAGACTCTCAAGACCCGTGATGGGAAGGATGTTTTGGATCCCGCAAAACTGAATACAAATGCTCTTCTTCATATGCTTATGACTTGTTCAGTAGAACCGTGATCAAATGCGGTTATCCTCTGCAGAGGCTCTCAGTTGTGCTTTAACGGGCCTCAATCATATACCTATGATAGTTAGAGGACTCGAGCTGAAGGCAGTCAAAGGCAGATATGTTCGAATTCTAAAACCCATCGCAAATATCGAAAACTCAAAGACCGTGCATCAAGTTTTTCGACCAGATCAGCCTGATTAACGGCCTTTGAAAAACCCAGAACAGTTCAAAGGACTTCTTTAACAAGAAGAGTGGTAAATGTCAATCGAAATTCTCCTTAGCCAAAAAAATGAAAGATGAGATAAACAGAGCCATCGTTCCTTTCGAATTCTTTTGTGCCCCGAACCCCCTGTCTTAATTACATTTGAGTGTTCAAGAACGTTCACAGAACTTAGTCTGCTGTTGAATTAAGAATGTGTGGGTCGAATAGATAAACGACTTCTCTTGTTGTGCAGAAAGTCGCCTAATTAAGTCGATTCAATAATTATTACCGTAATGGAACCACGCGACCGTTCCCACCTACTTCTCCATCACATGTTTTGATTTCACTCCATTTCAACCGATATTTTTCGCACTGTACCACCCTTTTTAGCTCGCGATTCTATCCACACTTTTGTTCCTTCAGGTTGAAGAAGTGAGTTACTATGGCGATACGTCAAATTGGCGACTGTCGGCAAATGAGATACGTCGGCTTTTGACCCTCAGGTAGGTTGGGCAGTTGGCTGTTTCCATGTTTGTTGGAGTGGTTTATTTACATGTATCTGTGTGCTTTTTTCGGCACGCCCATAAAAGGTGAATTTGAAGGCATCCTCATTAGTGTAAAATGAACAACCGCAAATTGACTGGCTGTATCGGTTCTTGTTCCCTCATTGTAGGGTCGATTTCAATGCGGAGGAAATAAGGAGACTTCACCTATGACGTGAAGGATTTAAATTAACATCCTGTACCTGCCTTTTTTAATAAATTTCGTTAGCGCCTTTTGGTGTCGGGGTGTTTTTGTCAGTGTCAAAAAAAAGATTTGGTCTAAATCGGATCAGTCGGAAGTAGTGATGAATTGCTTGTTGCTTTTGTTGAAAAAGAGCACGAGTTACTTAGTAAATGCTGTTTGACGTTGGGTATTGAATCAAAGGTTGAATTTATTCTTGGTCTGAAGGCCGAGGCGAGAGAATTTGTTCACCTCACGTGAACACAAATGCCCCATTCACGCTAATCGAGCTGAGAAGCGCATTCCAGCCACTTAATTCCTCCCCATTATTAGTGGTGAGTCTAACCCTCATCTCTTCGGGATCTTGTATCAGCGTTAACCGCCTAAGTGAATGAAAATTTGTAGATAACGGCTGCTCTGGAGAGGATAGGAAAAGCCTAGATGATTTAACTGTCATTTTTTGCCCCAATGATCAATCATCCGAACTGCACTGTCGTTGAGTGAGGAGAAGGCATCATCCAATATGAATTGGAAGGTTAGGTTGAAAAGAAGTTCTTTTGAGCCTTGTCTCACACCACATTTCATCACAAAGTAGTCTTTTATTCCCCTCAAGGACTACTGAATGGATCATTTGCCAAGAGCAGCCCAGATCAATCAGTCGGTTGATTATTGCAGCTTTTGGCAGCGAGTCAAAGGCCTTTTCCAGGCCGACAAACACTAGCACTATTTTCTTGCTTCTGGTCCACGGCTTTCTGCATAATGGTTCGGTTGATCTTCCTTCGCAGCATCCAAATTGGGTTCTTGAGTGTAGTTCGGCAAGGTGGTGCCTCTGTGGTGTAGTGGCACAGAATGGATGCATATAGCTTGCCTAATGTCTTATTGCACCAAGTAAGGAAGCAGTTGTCAGATTAATAGAGCTTCTGGCGAAAATGATGCATAAATACGGAATGCAAATCGCAGTGAACAAAACCCTCTGGGTTCAAATTGGTGCCGATGTGGATCAAACGCCTCTCGAAGCAGCAGGAATGTCACTCCGACGTGCCTCACACTTCGAATACCATAATGAAAACACCAGTGAGCCAGGCGCAGCAATCTAAGCAAACTTAGCCATGACAAAACGGGACCTAATACGGCTACGACCATTTCTGCGCTCAGGAAGTCTCAACAACACCCTGAAAGCATATCTGGTGGGAATTTTTGTCGATCCTGCAATCACTTATGGATTATCAACTATTGTCTTGAGAGTAAAAGACAACAATCGACTGCAAACTCTTCAGAATACGGCTCGATGTGTGATACTTGGAACTGCCGATGCGTAACTTGGCAAGTCTCAGGCAAAGAGGTTGAATATATGAAAGAGTTTGAAAATGGAGTAATTCTGAAAATGGAGAAACTACGAAAGTCTCAAATACAAGGAATTGGATGCTTCAATTAATTAAAGGTGCGAAAGAAACATGGCAAGAGCATTCTGATTTATGGCTACTTGATCCAAAGGAAGGTCCTAAAGTTCGAGATGAAAATTACACACCTAGACTAATAGGTGCCAACGCAAACTGCCACAGCTGTTTCGCCACAACAGAGGAGAGGCGAAGACATGAGACAAGATCATGGAGAAGAACATAAAACTGAAGAGTTACTGGACTGCAGACTAAAGCGTTCTCTTACGGACTGCCTTAAAAGATACAAGGTTCAAGAGTGGCTAAAAAGACATATTGGAGACTGTCACCCTTCGGTCAAAATCATAGAAAGTGAGAAACCAACAGAGAAGAAGAAAGAATCAGACTACAGTAGAGCAAGCAGAAAAAAACTGAACCGGAACGAGAAAAACGATAAAATGGGTGGTAGGAAGAAAACCCTGCGAAGAAAAGTCCAACAGGCAGGACGAAAAACGCATCTACTCCATCACGGCCGTGGATAACTCCGACCAAGGTGCTGCGAGGTATGCAGCAGAAGAATGAAATGTTATTGCGCTACGGGACCATGCCGAGAAAAGACCAGGGAGCCGAAGACGTCAAATAACCGTTTCTATGCCATGCAAAGGTGTTTAGCTGCTATAAAGTTCTTGTATTTTTGTTGTACCCCCAGTAAGTCCTTGGGACTTGCCCAATAGGGTGGGAACAAATAAAAAATGAGATGCCTAACAAGTCTTTGCTAGCCGGTCAAAATGCGTGCCTCGGTAAGCGTCGTGACGCAAATAGCACCGCTGGCCTTATTTTCGTTAGTGGAATAAGAGTGGAGTCCCCTTCTTAAAGGAGCACTAAGAGCTTTGGGCGAGAATAGGGTGGCCAACACAGTCAAAGTGTGACGGCTAAGCTCCTGGATTCTTGTTTTTACTAATTGTTAATAAAAGTGAGGTGCATCTGTAATCAGAGTGAACCTCTGACTAGGATACCTTTTCTTTCGGTTCGTCTTCTAATGAAAACCGACGATAAATTACCCGAAACTGAAATTTTCTTTTCAATAGCTTTTTTTATAAAATGTGCACAGTGTACTTAGAATAACTTTATAAACCAGAACAGGTCATTTCTTAAGTGTAGCTCAAAGGTATAAATATCTGTTTGAATGCGTTTGCTATGATAATGGGAATCGCTCGACGGTAGCGCTTCTCCTGGGCGTGGACACTTGCCCTCTCTCAGCTTCTAACTTAGCTGATCATTGAATTGGTCTGGCTGACCTTTCTAGACCGAAAGATTGAGTGTACTGGAGGGTTTTACACGTACACCTCAGGTCAATAATGAAATCGATGCATCTGACTATTCCTTGATGGTGGTAGTATTAGTGGAGATGATGATGGTGATGATGATGACAGCAACGACATGTCTGCAGTTAATAATGCTTGCTCAATTGATAATGCACAATGATAAAAAATCTTGTCCACGACGCAAGTTGAAGTCGCATTTAACAGATGGAGTAACGAAAATAGTATTGGTGGTCAAACCTACCCCCAACCTCCTCGTGGTGACCACCAGTAACCCCAGGGACAACGCTGGGGGCCAATGAGAGGGGCGGCTGGATAGGGCTAATCAACCTCCGGACGTATGAAATTAGATCATGTCAGTACAAGTACAACTTCGTGCAGCCTAGTAAACGAGGCACGACGCAAACACCTGGATTAATGGTCTCAAACCGGACTGTGAAAAATGCGTGCATGTAGCAATAAATGGAATTCCCGCCAGCAAGTTGAGAAGACTTCTGGAAGAGGTATGGAGATCGTCTGCCCTTAACAGTGTCGAGGGTGGACAAAATGCTACTACGAAACTGAACTGCTACCTGTACTATGAAACCATGTTAGAGAAGTGACCGGAGAACCGAAGACGTCGATAACCGCTTTTGCTGTGTTAACTGTTTAGTGCTACATGTTGTAAAAGCTATTTTTGCTTCTGTTGTACCTCCAATAAGTCCTTGGGACTTGTCTTAATGGATGGGACACGTGCAATCATTTGACCCCTTGCACGACACATTGGCCCTTAGAGGTCCCACTGTTAAATTTTAATTTAGGCACATTCTTCACAATTGATAACGGAATTGAACACTTAGCTCGCTTAAGTCCCCTGTTGAATAGATTTTGATCAATGACAACGATCCAACTTCTAACTGCTTGCGAGTCCTTGTTAGTTGACGTGAGGTCTGGGGACGGTTGAAATGCGAGTCTGCCTAGTCAACTCAGGGTATTTCAGTGATGAGAAAAAAGTACCAATAACCAGCCGGGGGATACCAAGCGCGCAATCTCAGCTGATGTTATCGCCAAAACCGGCAATGAAAGGTGAGGACAGCTCCATTAAAGAGAAATGGTGAAAGCAGTTCAGTAAGAGCCGTAGCCAACGCCACCTACCGAGATGACTCCGTTGAGATCCATAACAATGCATTAACCATGCCTTTTGTGATACAAAGACCGGCACATTCACTTGTGGAAACAATCCCACCACTCCTGCACAAAACAAAGAAAATATCTTTCGCTTTTCTCGCATTTTGGTTTTCGTAGAAAAAGAGGTGACGATATGAGAACGGCTAACCTGACCCGAGTACTCTGATTAGGTGTTATTAAACTGGGTTGACCAGAGCCGTCATTATGCCCAGTAAGTCATGATATCACATCGCGCAACGCCGGTGACGTACGTGAAGATAATAACACTCAGTCAGGGTGATAAATACAAGTGTTCTATCAAAGGCATTTGTATAAATAAACTGTCATTCCAATGACAAATTCAAGGTGATCTTGAATCTACCACTGAATCGCGTCAACACACTAGTGAGTCCAAAAATTTAACGTCATTGTACGGTACGCATGTCAAAACATTGAACCAAGTTTGTTGCGGTGTCACTAACTTCATTTAAGACACAGCTCCTGCATTTTTCCCCTGGTCCACCTAACAGGAAATGATTATTCGCTTTCAAATGGTTGTACGATCGAACAACGAAACACGAACCCAATACGCCCAAAGTATATAAACTCTTCAAATCTTATTAAAATAAGAAAAGATTGATCGATAAAGTCTGACTCGTCGTGATTACAGAAGAGGCTGCAGTTTGTTAGAGCGGTTCAACAGATTAGGGGAATAGGACTCGGACGAGAACAAGTCATCTGAAGTACTGCAGTCGTACGAAGGAAGACTCAGAATTCTTGGATGATGTGGTCGACCAAAGGCATCCTCTAGTTCCTGCTTTTCTGCGGACATTTTATTACGCAAACAGAGAACGAAGCGGACAAGAGCAGCATCTAAAATGGCATATACAGATCCAATCAAAATATATTTATAGCTTCTGATTTTCCGGAACAACGCGAACTACTTCAAATAAGAATAGGCTTTTAGGTATATCTTTCAGAAAAATACAAAATGGTGGGGGATTGTGGCATCATTCGAAGGGAAGTGGAACCTCCTCAAATTCAGTGTCAAGGTTAAATGAGGGTATGGATTCCAACAATATTGAATCTGGCCTTGAACTCTTCTCTCGTCGATCTGTAGACGTGAAGCAACAAAATGTAAAGCATGTAAGAATAAGCAAATGCAGGGAGCGAATTGAACAAAATGTCATTTCCCGACCGCCTGATAGTGCGTAATACTAAACTGCACTTAAAGAGGATAACAAACAGATTAAATGACAGTAAATACATGATAAATAACGGATGTGAACGGCTGACTAATGAACCAACTTAAGAATGCCGTAAATCAAAGAAAAATTGACGTAGAATTCGAGCGGAAAAACACGCCAAGAACACTAGGTGAGTAGCACATAAAATAAAACGTTCCCCAATTGCTTGCCTGAGGCAGAGAAGGGCGCTTCTGAATGAGAACCCTAGTTTGATCATACATCCTTGGACCAATGTTTAACCAGTGTAGTCATTCTAATCAGTGAGTTGTAGTAGTTATTCCGATCAATGGGTACGTGACAAAGGAATTCAAATCCGTTTCATGTGACACGCGAAATGCTTTTGCAATCACTGCAACAAGGGGCACGCCAATGTTTAATGATCTCGAGGAGTCGAGATAAAGCAAGATAATTAGGAAAGAATATTTCGTTTTATTTGCCGCTTGGATTCGGCTTAACATAGTCAAAACAATAACCAAGAGGTTCTCAACTCAGGTACTTGCATTTCACATAATGATATTGACGATATTCATAATGACTAAGTTTTCCCATTGCCAAATGGGACTATCCATCTTACTGAGTATAATAAGTAATTGAATTAAATTAGCAATAACACACATGGCAGAGATGAAGGCTATATGAGCAGATCTAGAAAAAGACATAAAATTAAACGTTTGACTACTTCCGAGCACTCTGATAATAGCTTGTTCTGAAAAACAAACGTACTTGCAAGGCACCTGATAATTTTGGTTCAAGCCATCAAAAGACCAAAATTAAATCAGTAAGTAAACCTTAAATTGTCAAACTATTACGGAGCCACAAGTAAGAAAAGCAAAGTAGCCAAACGAAAAGGAGCAAATGAACAAAAATAGCTCGAATTGATAACATGTTATATCACCTTAACCGTTTGAAACGCCCCATATGGGTGGGCAAGATTTGTCTTGTCATTAGCTTTGTGCTCCTTTTGTAATAAAGGCCGAGATAAAAAAGGATAAAAAAATAAAGCAAGAGAAACTGCAGTTAATGAATAACTGATAACTAACTGTTTCTAAAACCAAAACAACGATATTCATTCAAATCGCTACAAGCTATCACGACTGGAGTATCAATTAGCCGGTCGACAAAAACAAAGAACTAATTCAGTTCAAATCTAGTCTCTATTTTAGAACGGAATATTACGAGAGAAAAAAATCATTTAAATTCACACGAAAAATCGGAAAGCACTAAGGTTTAACATCAAGGGCCTCGCGGCACATACAAGAGACCCGACGAATGACTGAACAGGCGGGTTTTGCTGCGCAACATCTATTCGTATCCTGAGCTTAACTTATAAGTATTGCTATGGTATCCTCAAATGAGGCCGCACTGCGGAATGGGGATCCAGCTATTAAAACCCTTTGAAAATGGATAAACATCACAATAGTAGAAAGCGCATTTGAGAAAGCAGAAATTCAACTCAGGTATTTAAATTATTCAATCTGAAATAACTAACCAATGAACATATCTTACAACAAAATGTGCGAGTAGACAGGTAGGTAATGAATTTGAGGCTCAAATAATACCGTAATCTCGATGCAAAATTTCCGACTTCAAGACTTGAAAAGTGAAATCGCGTAGAAATCAACGTCTCGTAAATTCAAAATGCATTGTTTTCCGGAATGATCTTGGGTATTATAAATTGGAGAGACATGCAATCTGAGCTTTCGAAGATGAAAATGCTAATAAATTTAGTTCTGCTGTCTGGAAAACTGCCTTACAAAATAGTTATCGAAAGCAAACAGAAGGCTGAAGACTGCTTGCTATGCTCCTCAAACGCTAGACCCAAGCTGCCGTTAAAAACGGACACCTCTGGGTGAAAGATTTAGCTGTTTCATACCTAAGAAACGACTTGAATAAAAGTATTCTACCTCCTGAGTCCCTTCGCCTGCAAAGTGAAAAGAGGTTCCCCCTCGTACCGCATTGAAGGCGCCTTCAGGACACCCGAAAGATTATCATCAATCACCTCAAAAGGAGTGAGGCTAACTCAGCATACGGTCGAACTCGACTCCAAGTTGAAAACAAATACGCAAAAAACTTCGTCAAAAAAGGTAAACATTCGAAACAGTAGGCTCTTGATTTCCACATCTACTCAAAAATCTGTTAAAAACCTCAATATTTAAATCAAACTAAAAAATAATGCAGAAACGGGCGGAAAATAAAATAAATACTTAATAGCATATTTAATAAGAACTAATAGGCTGGGAAAATGCTAAATTTAACCAAGCGCGAAACATTTTCATAGAAGCCACACTAATGTCAACACAAAAAGCCAGCTAGAAGGGAACAGATCTCTTACAAATTTTTGTACTATCTGCCGTCTCGGCTGCAAGACACAGGCAGCTGCCATTTGAGACGAAAAAAAGAAAGATAATCGCTTTACTAAATCAAAGTCAACAATTGGATTCATTATACTGACTCGCTTGCGAGTAGAAACCGCATTTCTAGCTGGTTAGCGCACGAAGAAAACAATTCAGGAGGCATGATTGAGGTATTGAAGTGACTCACGCTTAACGAATTTAATTGTAATATGTAGACAGATGCCAGCTAAACAAATAATCAATCCGGCGATGTTTATTGGAGTATAGACATCGCCGTTTATAGCCGATGCCAAGTAGAGGGTAAGAATTTCCTAAAATAATAAAAAAAGATTCCGCTAATATCCCACTTAATTAAACATCGACTTACAAAAAAACGTGTCAGTCAACAGCGATTTCATTTTAGGTACCTTAGATATTCCTGCGATTGAAAGGGTAAGACTTGAGGAGCGGCAGACAACAAAGAATTCGGCTACTTCAAGACCAAATGCCAAGCAGGCGCAAAAACCAAAATAGCTAGAAATTCGTAGAATGCCGAGATAATCCTGAGACCGGAAGAGAAACGGTGAGGTCAAAAATGCATCACCTAAAATAAAGTATATATTAACCAGGATCAAATTTAAACGACTATTAGGTGAGCAGAAACAACTACTTACCTTCGAATGCAAAAGCCAAAGGTAACAGCACCAGAGCCATCCAGGGTTGAGTATGATAAATCACATCAATAGGGTTAGAAAGACCTAAAATGAGAACGATAAAGAGCAGTTATCCAAATGATGGAGACTCTTTGGCGGTTGCTGTTAAAGTCAAAAAGTTAACAAATGCGACATACCGTAGGCTGAATGTTGGGTCACCTTTTGTGCGGCTGTCCATCGAACACCGCTTAGAGCAGAAGCTACCAGGACGAGAATAAATCCTCTGAGATCAAATTGAGTAGACTCATAAGTGAACATAAAAAGTCCTCCAGAAATCGCAAGAACAATCATCACAACGGGAATGCTCTAAAAGAGTGTTATCACCGAATTCCTCTACCAATTTTTCGAGTTTGAAAATTATTGCAAAAATAAGTATAAAGATTATAGATGTTGATTTGGTCATTGTGTACCTATCTTATAAAAGAAAATTCCAATGATCCTTACAGTGAGATCGTGATAAATTCAAAACTCCAATTAGAGAGGCCTATATCAAGGGCACTTGCAATGCCTTTGGGATTAGAAAGGAACGAAACAAACCAGTGGGGGAAACTTCTAGGATATAATCTTTCCAGGGTAGTTCAACATTCCTCCTACCTTTGAACTTTTTAGAAATTCTTCGCAACGACCACGCGAAGCAAAATTTCAACAGTAAATGCGTAAAAGTAATCGACAATGGATACGGGTATGCCTATAGGAGGAAAATGTGAGATCAGTTTTATGCTACCTTTATAACATTATTGTTTAAAAAAGTTAGCCAAATTGAAAACGCGAAGTAAAAGAAAAGAGCAAAGCAGACTTTGAAAGCCCTCCACATATCCTTCGAAATTGACATCTCATCACAAGAATGCACACACCCGGACTTTTGAAATTTCAACTGCCAATTCAATAGAATTTAAGTACATTCATCTGTATAGTTTTACTTCTTTACTGGCTTTATTTTTAGCATTAATTTCTAAAAAATTACTTTGGTCTTAAATTAAAACCAAAAATTCGGATAAGCACGATCCAAGCAATGTTTTCCCTGTTAAACTTGTGATTAAATCTTCCCCCATACACGGTTTATGGAAAGTAATTTGGTTAAAGCACTTCAATGAAATGGGAAAAAGGGCTGCAAATAGAAATATTTCAGCATGATCTTATCCTCATATCATTTATTCGCATTACACTGTCCTCATTGAATTCCACTCAAACTCCCCTAAATACGTTACCTTAATTGAATTTGTAAGCCTTTTTTGGAGATTAACTGAAATCGAGGGTTATTCGGACAACTCACGCACTGATTAGTCGCGGGAACACTAAACTTAAGAAAATGCTCTGTTTAAAGACTTAGGTCGGTGAAGTTTGTATTTACAATTCGATGCAAAATATAAAAAGAGAAAACACGTTACTGATATGGCAGGAACTGCCAAAGTATGGCGCCATTTTTTCAGATTATCGAAATATTAAACAAGCTCTTGGCTAAACACCAACGTTGCTGCCTTATCCGCATCTCTGTTGGCTCCAGAAGTACTCCGAAGTCGCATGTTTCTATCTGCACCTTCACATCTGCACTTCCGCAGCTGGGCAATTATGTTGTTGAGGCTTGTCAGTGCAATGGCTCCAATAATTTGTGATTGGTGTGAACGCGCCATGTAGCTTAGTTTCGAGAAATTTTTTTCATATTTTCTGCTGAAAACTTTACTTTGTGATTCCCATCGTATCCATCGCTATGCACAAATGAAAAGTTTGTTACTTATTTCACATCGATGGCGAAAGAATGATCTAATACGCTAATAATATTATTCATTTCCACATATTGTTTTCGTTCTAGGATCCAAGATGAGTATGACTATTCGTATACGAATTGAAATTTAGTTCCAATTGCTTGTTACTTCAGAGGAAAAGCGTGTCTCTTAAGTCAACAAAAGTATTAACCCAGTTTGTTCGTGATGTATGTTTATATCCCCTAATTTATTTTCAACACTTTAGCCGCACCTCAAATAACCTGAGTTAGCGTACTCCATTCCCCAGACCCATTGAACGTAGGAAAATGAATTTTAATTTCTGAAGTCTAATTCTATCTCTTTGATCTTCTACATGAACTAGAATGTGTCCCTGGCATCAGCACCTAGGTCTTCGTTAAGTTCGTAAAAGACCTCAATTGATAGAACAGGGAGAAAACTTGTTTTTTCGTTCGCTTTTATGTTATGCGAATCAAAGAAACGAGGTCAGATTCCTAACAGTAGTAGTTTCGGATTAATCGTTTCAGCATCTCGGTAATTTTAACAAGCCATAAAGTGCCTAAACACACGTACAGAAACTGAGATTGTATAAATTTCAGTAAATAATTATTTACACAAAGCAGTGCGAGAATAAATTAACAGTAGGAAGGAAGTAAGTCAAGGTAAGTGTTAGTAGTGCAGATTACAAATCCGGTAACTAGAATGCGGGTGTGAGAGCTTTGATGAGATCTTGTTCCTCTTGGGGTGACAATGGTTGCGCCACAAAATCGCGACTTGTATTGTCATCCTGTCGTAGTACCAGCGAAGCCTGCCTTGAAAACTCAATTCGCATTGTTGCCGAGTAAAGCGGAAGCACCTGCCCGTTCATTGCCTGTAATTTAGACAAAATTCCCATCAACAGGTTGATGTCCAAGGAATCTGAGAGCACTTGGCAGATTTCCTAACTCCTTCATTCTTCTCGCTCGTCAGAAACAACAAAGTGTTCAGCTCAATGGCAAGGCCATTCTTATGAGAAATTATCTGGGCACTTCAATCCCTAGAAGAGATGCGAAGCAAGCACAAATAAAGCATCAGTGTTTAGTGCCTTAGTTCATTTTGCTTTTCTAGTTGGAAACTATATAGCAATAGCTCAGAGATCTTGAAGCAATCCCTTGTTCGGCATAAAAAGGGGTACATTTCCTTAGTAAGTTTTTTCGAAGAACTACCCGTTTTGAGCCTACTTGACCGCAAATGACCAGAGATGTCCCCCTGCATCACCAAGGCATCCTTTCGCATCACCCCGGGCCTTTTTTGAAACAAGCGTACAAGTCCAAACTCACTTCTGTAAATAAAAATATGCCCAGAGTTGAACTATTCTTCACTGAAGCTCTAAAATATCGAGATTCATTTATTCATCCCAACCGTTATTAGAAAAACGGATGCACAGACCTTAAACTGACGACTTACTTGAAGGTTTCAAATGGTCGGAAAAGAGACTAATTAGTAAGACAAAAAGATTTCTGTAAAAGGTGGATTTCAATCGCATTTTATTGAGGACTGAGCTACTCATCCTACTATTGGTGCGTTAACTTGCACAGCCATACAATTTTATACACCACAGCAAAGCGCAGCAGGGCGTAGTTCTGAGGCTATTTTCTAAGTTTTGTGTTTTCGAGGGGAAAAAGATGTGTTAAATTAATCTCTACTTTTTTAAATTTGGGTAGTAGTCCAGAGTAAGGCTAAGGACAAAGTTTCGAATTCTAATGACTGTCAAATTTCGTAAAGAAATGGCAAGCACAGAACAATGTCACAAATAATTTATATCTCCTCAGCTTCACCGACTTATGGCCCTTATTCATTTGGAGTTCTGAACTATTGCAATAGATAACAAAGTGAAAACCTGAAAAGTATAAACCTCGGCGTTAAATGCAAGTGGGATTATTTTCAGAAAACTAAAGTGATTTTTCCAGCTCACAGGTTATTTTCGAGACTAGTTTCATCAGTTTAACGATTTGGCCGTACCTGGGTAGACACGTAAAAGTTTTGACCAAATTCAATCTCAACAGTGAGCATGATTAATTACAAATTCCAGACAAGTGATAAAGTGCAAAACCACTACTCTAAACGACAAGACCATGTTCATTTTAATAAGCCAGCAAAGAGGTCTCAATTAAACTCCTTTTATGAATGCAAATTACTACGCCTTATTTATGCAATCCGAAAGCTAATAATTCCGGCAATTTCTCACCTTGAACGAAAATTGGAAGAAAAATTATAGCGTTCTCTTTGAGAATAAGAATCCTATGCAGTGGCTCTGAAACTGCCAATCTGATGAAGATCGACATTATCCAAACTCGGATCGGTGGTTATGAAGGGAGAATCTCTGATATAAAAAATAAAGTCCATTTACTGATTGGTTTGGTTACATTCCGATTTGTGCGTTGAGATGAGATCCACAATCATGTTCACTGTTTTTATTTATGAGCTTAGATAAGCTAATCCATTTAACGAGAAGCTTAAATGCATGGCTGCTCATTTTAGCTCAACAAACATCAGCATCACTTCGTACCCTCGAAGTTTTATTTCTGCATATTTTAACTACATCGCATAAGATTTTGTGGTCGTTTCGCGTATGCTTTCCATTCAACATGTATTCTGATGAAGGGAAGGTTATGATAAGTGAATGCTATAATTGTTCGGTATTCTGAAAATGCCACATACCAATAAGGGGCGTGAGGGATAGCGCACCCTTGAGAATCAGTGATCCTGCCCTTCAATAGAGTGAATATGATTTGTGTGGTGATTTGACCTTTTCGATGGCCTTTCTATCCAAATATTCTTATGTGCCTCCCCTGAATCACCCTCCGTCTTTCCACAAAAGGGCACGATGAAGGAGTTCTCTCACGAAGACTCTTATCGTTTTTTAAATTCGATAAAATGAAATCTGTGTATTATTAACGATTCGGTCAATAGTGAACGCTCCACATTGAAAAATAACCCCTAGTCACTATATGTACATTTATTTTTTACCACATTCTCTTGGGCATCGGAGCAATACCGTTGAGTCTAGAAAGCCAAACCCCTCTATGTCAAATGAATTTAATGGTCTTCTCTATTTTAACTTTTGACAGTGGGTATATTCAACTTGAAAGACCGTTTTTACTTTTGGCTGCACACCAGATGACATTGCTCTCAAATGAATTACCCAAGGGAATGTTAATTCCAATATTAGAAAATTATACTGAATGCTAGACAATGAAGCAAGGAGCCGAATACCTGACTTCTTTTCATCGAAAAGTTCCCTTTAAACATCGAAGAATAACCTTTATTTTTTTACACATACTGAACACAAAAGAGCTATAAAATGGAAATTGCTAATAAATTAAAAAATATCAGCTCAAAGTTCCGTTTCATTTGCATCTATTCTGAGAATGGCATTTCCAAGAATAAGCTTCATGATTTCTCTGAAACTCATACTTTTCTTGTTTTCATGACCAGCAACACATATTTTCTAGTCTAGAGGGATTTGTTTCCAATAGCTTACCTATTCGCTGATAAATGAACTCAGAAAAGACTCGTTCAAAGGGACCTAGAGGAGTTCTCGACTTTACTGAAAGTGTATTTCAACAGCCAAGGAGAGGATGTATCTTTGTGCCTCTCTAGAAGGGACTCTCTCGTCTTGTCAAGATTTGGAGAATAAGTATTTATAAGGGTGAGTAACCATTTCGATCAATGAATGGCTACAGATGGATTCCAATTCCATGCTACACAAGCAGACGTAAACAAATGGCAACTCAAATCCTCAAATCTGAGTTGTTATTTCAATTTTTTTCAAAAGAAACGCTATATCCAAATGGATTAATAGGTAAAAATGTAGATACTCCGCTGGGGAGACTAGACAGTTGAAACGCTATTTTTTCATTTACTGATTCACATCAGCACTTCATTAAAAAGAACAGGCCTATCCAGGTTTACTGATAGATTAATGAACTAAAGCAAAATACGATTGAAAGGAGGTCAAATACAGTCAACTTCCACTTTACCGACTGAAATAATAAATAGACTGCTATGAAAAATCTCTTAACGAATCCAGAGCTTTGAAGGCCTTGGCGTAATGCTCTGCTTGATATTCAGTTAGACTCGTATTCTGAAAGTTGTTCTTCCGATGTTTGTCTCTATTTGCCAACTCATTGCCTTCGCTGCAGTAAACGGCCGTGGATATTCTGCCTTAGTGAGTAGGCCCCTCAGATTTAAAAGTACAGCAGTTAAGGACTTTTTTGTCCCGAGATGTTCTTCAATCGCATCTGAGTTCTTTTTCGTCAGCTTGAATCTGTCGAACATAACGCTTATTCTGGTGTTCGAGTTCTAGAACCAGCTTCTATTGGAAAAAGATGGGTTCCAATCGCACTTCAGTGAAAGTGTAGATTTACATTCTTATATCGACCAATCATAATACAGTTATGCGATTTCCAAATCACTCAGGGACGCACAATTTGGAGTCATCATTTGAGAATAGTCCCTGAAATCGTTTGTGAGTTTTAGTTGAAGTTTTCAACCACTGAATACCGGAATGATAGGTTATTTATATTTCTAGTACTCTGTTATGAAGTATTTTTCCCAAATGAGGCTAAAACAAAGCTGTCTTACTGATAGATGTTTTTTTTTTCAGATGCCTTTGCGGATTTCAACAAATTATAGTAAAGCAGTAGACGAAACACCTGATCTGGTCTTTTTCCGCGTTTATTTAAGCTGAAAGTTTGCCATGAATTAGTTGAAAACAGATTTTATCCTTTATCCAACCAAATTTACACGCATTTTGTACCACGAATTCAGATTCAAAAAGTCGCGGTGCACCTTCACGTGGTGTGGTGGTAAGTTTGCATGGTATTTTTTGAACATTTCAGATGGATGTGAACCCATTCTAAGCCTTCCTTTGAAGTGCGTTTAGTGAGTTTCTCAAAACTCGGAAGTAAACACTCGAAAAAATCTTTTTTAACTATGGGATGCTCTAAAACTTACACGAAAAAAAAACTGTCAATTTTGAATTAATGACCCATGGATCAACCCTTCGATTCCAACCACTCCCCCTTCTTTATAAGCAGGCTAAATTCTGATCGGTTAAGTATCAAAAATGATTTTCAGGAAATTAATTTAATTTAATGAGTTTCTCAGTGGGTGTTCTGGCAGAGGATGGGAGAGCAGAACTAAAAGTATCGCAAGAGTAGCATGTTCTTTAGAGCCTGAAGCGCAGGAGATGAAATTAAGATTGTCATATAAAAGTACCCATAAGAGTTCGAGGGAATGAAATCTGGGGAAACGATTGGCTCTTTATAAAAATATTTGAAAGTGTAACCGATACCTCATGGTTGGCTTGTTTTTCCCTGTAAAATTATTCGTAGAGTCCAGAAAAATAAAATGAACATTCTTTGTTTTACATCAATAATTGAGTGCTGCCTCCCTCATTTAGGTTTGAAAATCGGAGGTTATCAGTATTCAAAGAAATGTAACTAGTATTGATTTCTGTAAAAAATCGAAATGCATCGATAAACAAGCCGCAGAGATAAACTTAGCAAGAGTCTCCTAATGGACCTTAAGAAAATAAAACGATTCACACTTTGAAAAACGCTCAAATATAAGTGATTTTTTCTGTCGAATAGTACTGAAAACGAGTATTTTCCGTTTCGTATTGATAAACGGCTACTTAATCGCAAAATCATTCATCCAAATTATTGACGAGAAACGCCTGAAGTAATGGTTTCCATTTAAAGAAAGGAAAAACGAAAAGTCTAAAAAAATTCTGCTTTCATTTTTAACAAGCATTATTCGAAAGAATCAAACATGACCAAAGCGCAACAAGGCAAAGGGATTTATTAAAACGACACTGATTATTTAAATTCCATTTAACCCTGTTGTCAAGACAAACCGTTTAGTTAGAAATTCACTAAATTTCACAAATTTAGGATAAATAATCCTAGGTCCCAACGATCAAGTGCAACCCAAATATTGCCCGTTTCATCCAGCATGCATTAAATGACTTTTCTGAGTAAAAGTGAGAATTTAGTAGGCACAAATGACCGAGTCGGAGACCGTTTGAAGCGATAATGCAGAGAGAGAGCGATGATTCACTAAAGCAGATAACATATTCTGATTTCTTGCCCACCACATTTCATGATGACTTTATCCATTACACGAATAAAAAGAAATATAAAGGCAAATAAGAATAAACTGAATGATTGGCTTTGTACACCTTAAAATGACTCATTGGAATCTAATTTATAAATTACATATAAAAGGGAAAGTGCGGAGGTTACCAGGCATTGGTGCAACGATAATCGAAAAGTAAACGATCGTAAATGAGCGCCTTTGAATGCCGAAAGGAAGGTTATTTCAAAATCTGAAAGTTAAATTCGAAATCGACTAGGTGCCAAAAATGGGTTCATCAATCACCTCAATCTTCTTATATATATTTCTATATTTCTAAACAAAGGATAAAGGAATCAACGAGCTCCTTTCCTTTTTTTATAAAGAAAATTCATCTGGAGCTGAATTTAAAGTGTATATGGATGAGAGGCCATCCATCAAACCTCTTTCAGTAATGAAAAAGGATGCTTCAAAAGTCGAATCAATCGAACTGAGACCAATTGCTATCCTGAATAAAATGGAAGGTCTATCGATTTCAGATTGTTGATGTTCACCTTCATAACCCTTTTGCGTCTGCTGATGCTGATCAGATAAGTTGTGGTTTGATATTGGGACAAAATGAAGCATCATGAATAAATGGAATTTTGTCCTCTCAGAAGATTTACACAATACTTATGTCTAGGTATAGGCGTTCAAAGGACACATTTCTAATGGTTGATATATGACTAAATACTAAGATAACGGCGATGCTTATAATATATTTGACCCTAACATTATGTTTGTATTTTGCACATGAAAATATTCACTGAGGGATGGACAGGCAGAGACAGAGACCAAAATTCTCCGTGAAACACATGGCTTCGTTCAACATCGATCAAAAACTGTCCAGCGTCACAAAGTGTGCTGCAATGAAATCAAAACTTGCAGCTACAGCGCTCTTCAAATTAAGTCACTCATGAGGAAAATTGGGTTAAGGCGTTTGCTGCCACCTCAAGCGGTTACTCAAGAGTATGCATTAGGCCATATTTAGGAGAGCACGGTTTTAAAATAAAAATGAAAGAGAAAGCGAGCTCTCGGTTCATGATAACAACTTGTGCTACTCAGTTTGAGTCCCAGTGCTCTTAATTAGAGTGATTTGAACAGCCTATGCTCTTTTATTCAGGTCCTGTGGTTTATGGGTAGTGTGTGCGTCTGTCCCATCAGAGGAAACGAATCCGAAATCCAGCAGAGCACATCCGATGTTGAAAGACGGCCAAAATCCCCAGAATAAGAGTTTGAGACCAAAAACAATAAAGTACACATTAGTCATTACTGGTCTACGAAATGATGGTTGAACGGGGGATCGACAAGCAAAGGTACCGGTCTGCTTTCTCTCCAAGGCAAGAGCCAGAAGGCATTGCTTTGTATGGAAGGCAAGGTCTGCGGCGACTTTAAAAAACCAAAAATAATGAAAACAGCCATATCGCCATAAAACGGCTTCTATGGAAGGCGTTAACTTTTGATACCTTAACTCAGTAATGGGCACTAGTATTCTACATGATCACCTAACTAGGCACTATATATCTATCAGCTCTAAAACTCAATCCATTTTTTTACAAGCAAACTATGTAGGACCACGCCCCGGCTGAAGAAAGCAATGCAAGAATGAGGGCACGCATATACCATGAAGGAGGAACTTGGTGTAAAAAAGAACCTTTTCTGAAATACTTGATAAAAACCGTCCCAGTTTAAAGTTCCACAAAGCCGGGTCTCAAATAAATGCAGACAGCAACAGCGGAAAGCAAAAAATCTGTCAGCGAATTTTCGTCCTAAGGAATGTAGGGCTGTGAGAAAGTATAGAGATCGAGGAGAGACTAGTTCGTCTTATCCAAAACTCTTAGCACTTACATAAAAAAAATATATTTTTGTTTCCAAACTCGAGCTGAAGATAAATGAAATTTCACCATGAACACCAAGAATGAAAATCTGTAAATATTCGAGCACTCATAACCAAAACATTAGAAGCTGTACATACGCCCACTCTATAGATGACAAAACTTTATTGATAAGGCCGACTTAATAGATATGCTTCTAACTAACAAACACCGCATGGACCAGAATGGAAGTTGAGCATGGTGAACAATCAATTGCGTTTACGCCATAGAGTTTCCATGAACATCTTTATAACGGTATAAAAGTTGCGTTAGTCAATAGTAAGGATCAAGTTAAGAAAAGTTAACGCAGAATACTAGAATTGACCTCGGTGGTTAAGCCGCATTAAGACGGTATAAGTGAGCCAGTCTTAATGACCGACTTGATGGATGTTATTAGGTGGCGTGAGCACGTTATTTAACACCCACAGCACGTTGTTTGCCATGGGGCCAAAAAATTTACCAGTGTACCAAGGTGATGTTGGGTGCTATCACCTCTTGTGAAATTCATTAGGCCGTAAATAGGCTTAACTTTAAGACCGAATTACCGTTTTAAAAGAGTTGATTGCTCTGAAAGACAAAGAGGCCACGAACAGAGTTCGAATTCCATCAGCATAAGCCTAGTTCTACTAAAAAAAGGCACAAAAGAACTCTCGCCTTCCTAAATAAGATTCCAATAAACTTTTATTCGATGGAGACTTGGATGCCATTATGCGATGAACAAAATGCCATTGATAAGTGAATTTAAAACAGAAGAGATAGGAAACATATTCTTTGGTTTCTAAAGAATATGATCACCCGGTTTAATTATTAAAGCTGAAGCTATACGCTTCTATTTATTAATAAGAGAATTCTCTGGCAAACGCTTGGCCGCTCCTCATAGTTGCATCGAATGTTGGGTGTAACACAACATCTCTTCGTAGAAAATTCTGGGGCAATCTTTCTTAAAATAACTGACCCAGAGTAGCTAAATTTGAAGTGTGAAAGGGAGAGGCATGAAATTCGAGGAGACCTAAATTGACACTGTGCTCTAAGAAACCAGAAGTGATTCCCAAGGTTGCTCCATAAGAATGGCAAAACAAAGATATATAAAATTGGAAACTCTCTGGGTTTTTGGATTAGACCTGCTCAAAGTCAAAGCATAGATTTCCTTATTGTGAAGACGGTTAGTTTGAACGAACATGATGTTTTGCCTGAATTGAATTAAGGCGTGTGATGAATGTGCTCGATAAAGCCTAACATTTTTAAGAACTGAGATTTCCAAACGTCGGACGGAAAATCCAACTCATTACTGAATAGGCAAGTTTCGATTGATGAAACATTTCCTGAGAATAAAATTTACACTCACTAATAATCGAACACGGCAGAATAACATGCTTCTCTAGAAAATGTATCACTAAATTCTAATGATTTTTTAGCTTCTCAATCATTTAGGTTTTCTTGTTTTTTCAGCCATTTCAAATGGTGTAAATGAATATTCTGTCCTGTTATAAATTAACTTCGAATCCAATCTTCAACTCCCCTAGATTTTGTCTTCATTTAGTCATCAAGACTTTTTTTACCATGTTAACTAAAATAGCAAAAAATAGTATCCTTACCAAGTGCTCAATACTAACATCAACGAAGCTAACAAATCAGTCTCAGAAAACAGCGCACTATAATGTCATTTTAGAGTGAAAAGTCAGTCGCATCTAAGCTAAAATCTTAACTCACCAGTAAGGCTGCGTGAGCAGAGATTGGCGAGTGGAACTCCACAAAGGCTTGACTGCGTCCAGACATTTTGAAGACAATAATCCTCAGAATGGCTCCATATCGGTAGAATATCTGTGGCCAAAGAAGAAAGAAGTACGTCAATGTGATATGTGTAGGCACTACCAATCTTTGGCACTCGGTTATCAGTAACGTGACATGTTTGAATACTCCAAAGCCAAAACTGCTTTATCTACCCAGTTCTTTTGTTGCTAAACCCGGATTTCTCTTGCAATTAGGTTCAATCACGCAGGATTTTGCGAACTTCCTTCCCTAGATGGGTCTAATCCCCACTCCTCAAACAACCAATTGGCGTCAGCTTATAACTTGAGCACTGTTGATCTGTAGTTTGTGAAAGATAAATTAGCGGTAGCATAGTTGTCTAGGTTTGCGATCCAGACACTTGGATATCTAGTAGGAGAAAATCAACCATATTCTCTACTTTAGAGTTTGTGCGTAGATACATGGAAGCGCTAAAATCTTGTAATCTTTTAGAAAATAGTCCAACCCTCAGAATGAACAACTGCTTTTGCCAAATGTCAAAGTCAGGGTCGGAAGACGATATTTTGAAGACACTGGAATTACGAAGAACGTGGAACATCCTATTGTTTTCATATAGGAATAACTCAAGCGTGAGGAACGGTTTAGCATCTGAACTAGCAGAAGGAATTTCTAATCCTCCTCCTTGTCCTCCTGCTTCTTTTCCATTTATAAGGTTGATGCCACAAATTTTACAAAATGCTTGTTCATGAAATTTGCTAGGCAATAAATAAAAAATATCTAAGCCAAAGCGTTGTCAGCAGCTTCGCTTGAAAGGTGAGGGTTCTGTTTGAAACAACCGAAGGATTTCACTATGATTTATTATTGCATGCCATATGATCATAATTTTCAAACTAAGTAAACTAACTGATCACATTTTTTTTTTAAAATAAAGTAGACGGGATAAACTATTCTCCGCTTGATATTCAATTAATTTGAAGTTTGATCGTAGAAACCGTTCAAAGCCACTAATTTTAAACCTCGAGAAGCGTTTGTTGGACAACATCAAGTAGGCTCGTAAAAACTGTAGTTCTGAAAGGAAATGAAATAATCTAAATGATCACAAACGCTGGTTCTAATTTAGTTTGCAGAAGAGAACCAAATGAGAGGTCCTCAATAAATGGGACCTGAAGGGCCGACCAATGCGCTGAAAAAGATTACGGAAATTGTTTATCTGGAAGATATTGAAAGTAATCACTCGAAGAAAACGGTGGAAGGCATTACTATCATGCAATGGCAAGCCTAATGAGAATCTGAACAGGTTGAGAAAGACAAGTGCTTTGTTCTAGTGACTGATTAGTTTCATTCGCCAACTTTTAGTGGTTAAGACGCGCATTCATCTATCTCAGCTATCAGCAGAAAAAAAGACACAAGAGGTGAAACAAACAAGTTCTAAGGACTTGTTGTGCTGGGAACTTCAGGCGGCTAGAATGAAGGTAGTAAAGGAGAATAGAGATGAATCCTTATAAAAGTGAATTCTATTTATAGTGCATTGGAGGTTGGGATGAGTATTTTCAAACCAATTACTTGAATAGTACAATCATGTAGCTTCAACGCATTACGGCAGGGGAGAACAATCAAAGTCCTACTTTAGGCGTGGCCTCTTGCCTAAGGCTTGTTAATCTTTACTGAAATTAACATAAAAGAGTAGGTTAACAAGTCGCTTCAGTCTCTACCTCTATGATTCGGAGAATCCATATTGATCAAGGCTGAAAAAAATTCGCTAAGGTTTGCAAATGTTAAAGATCATCAGACTTGTCGTTAGCACCCTTTGGCAGACCTGTATCATACCCTTACTGTTAATGAAACCAGAGAAACAAGTGGCACTAATGGGAAACTTATTTCTTTCCGCACTCCTCAAGATGACGGAAAAAAAGGGTGCCTTATTAGAATGTTTCAAAAAGGCGAATGTCGGCGGCTATCTTCAAAGAGGGATAAAATCTACTTTGTGCCTGTGCTATATGCTAGGTGATAAGCCTAGGTCTAATGCATTCTTGTGTATATTGATATAGTTTGAATAAAAATTTCTCACTTAATCGGTATCAAACGGGGAACAACCTTAGTTAAGGAGTACATAAACTTTTGAGATATCGTGATAGGTTCCACTTTTACAGTGGTAAAAAACTTTTGCGTGACTAAAGTTATTCTTATTTTTGATCTGCTTGAAAAACAAATAAATCACAGGCGTATGTAAAAACTTCTTCGGTTAAGCAAATTCAATTTGAAATTCTCACCCGCGCTTTGCTTCATATCGGAATGAAGAGAGCAACGTCTCTTTAAATGCTAATGTAGAATGAGGGACTCAATACTTAAATCGACTAAATCTAGAGGGTGTCCAGTCAAAGATTCGAGGCAATTCTCTTGAAGAGGTTGCCATGGGCGGCACCAAACTAGGGCTGGCTTAGCATAAAAAATGAGATATCCTGTATTTTAGTGACCGATTAAATCAATCCTCTTCTTCTTCACCGTGATTAAGCTATGAAAACCTTTTGTTACTACTATTAACACAGATAATTACTTCCGGTAATTCTAAAAGAATACCATCATATGCACCGGATGCAAACTGCAGAATTATTTAGACAGTCTCAAAGGCGGTCGTTTTTACAGGATTTTCCAGCTTCTACCCGGCATTAACGGTCCCCACACATATTTTCAGGTCAAGCTGACGATGGGGTCGTGGACAGGTGCAGTGCGATAGCAACTATTAAGCGGTCAAATTTCATTAGTACCATGTCTGATTGGCACTCGTGAAATTCTAACTAGCATGCTGAAAGCATGTTCTAAGGCACTTCGTCATCACAACAAGACCATAAATACCAGGCGTAAGTGAGATTAAGCTGAATATTCCCCATACGGCCGAAATGCCCATGAGGTAAAACATTCCATGGAGAGGCATGTACATATTGGCGGTCTAGCGCGCCTGATTGCATTCCAAACACACCCTATATTTGGGGCGAAATTGCAATTAATAACTAAGAGACCTGATGATGTACTGCACTTCTACCAAGTGGGCCAAATGACAGCCGGTAGGCAGTAAAATTAAAGAGCATTTTGCGCCTAAAGACCATTTAGAAATTATGCATAGATATTCGCTCTCATCACCCCAACACCGATATTTAAGTTTGATGCCTTTAAAAGTGAACGTCGAAAACACGAGATTCTGCGGGGCCAATATCAACCGTCGCAGACTTTTGCACAAACGAGTTTCGAAAAGGGATTCGCTTGCTTATTCAACCCAAATATAATATTGGTTTTCATTACCTGATCCTTCATATTCTTTCAATATTTTTTTTCCCAACTGACTCGCAGTCGACTTTGAGTTCTTAAGATGAGAAAGTGGATGAAATTCTTCCAGATACCTATTTCAATAAATATAGAGGCATACGAAGAAATTAATATATTGAAAATAATTTGTGATCGTCTCTATCCACCGTACCGAGGATCGAGCTCATTTTGAGCCACAAAGAATGAAGCTTCCCGTGTAATGACTATCCAGGTGCAACCAATAGCTTTTATTTCTTAGAAATGAAATACTCTCCTTATTTAACACTCTTTCTCAGATCTGTCTGATCGATGGCTACTGAAATGGAGAGCCTAGTAGAGAGAATTCGAGAGCGTAAATTTTGAGTGCTGAGCGGAGGACTGCGAATGGAGAGGGCTTTGAAGAAATTGCCGCGGGAGGCCTTAATGGACGAGGTGTTCGCTTGAGGGGGAGGAAGGATGAGAGGGCGAGGACACGATTCTAGGTAGAACACTGGATGAGATTCGGTGTTTCAAATCATCAATTGTCGCCCTGACCGCTGCTCGCTCTCAGCTCACTAAAATCCCCATCACTGTGATTTTTTAATTATTCGAATAAAGCCGGTCCATTTCAGAGAACAAGAACATTTAAACCCAGTTCTGTTCATTAATGATTATAATGCGATCAAATGATTCGTTTTATGAAGGGAAAAGTTGAAGTTTCAGTGAGCTTCGAATGCTCTGTAGGGTTTTGTAGATTGCGTCCTATGCTGAAGGAATACTTCATTTCTTAAGCTACCTGATTTTCCTATCTTTCTTCGATCTTCGGATAAAATATTTAGCTCTGGGCTTGGACTTTTGCTTTATTACGGGTCACCTAAGGTCAGATATTACACAAAAAGAATTTGAGTGGAATTTCACTAGTCATTGCTTATTAATTTCAAGAATGGATTCAAGTATGTCCGTCGATTTCACCACTAATCTATAAAATTCACATGCAGCTCGAATGAAACTTTTTCTTTTGATTTCTGAGTATTAAAGGGTACATTTTCGTATATTTTAACTTTTTCTAGTACTCTGTAGTCACTTAATAGCTCATTCAGTAGATCCTGCTTGCTATGAGAAACAAGCACAGCTAGATGCTAATCGGTCCGGATGTCCATGGAATTCGTGATTTTCGCTCTTGGCAGTCGTTATGAAGTTCCTGCTGTTCATAAATGGCACAAGAATGTCCGAATTTCTGATATTGTCCACCAATGTTGGCTGTGCTATTGCCTCCAACGCGATCTAATCTTCAAACTAAATACGCTTATAACCTGTCCCATTTTGTATTTGTGACTGTTAACATGAATAATGGCTAGCAAAGCTTTCATTCTGGGGAACATCAGACATTCTTTGAACACTAGCATTAATTGAGAATAATTCAGTGAAGTAAACTTAGTGAAGTGGCGGGGTATACACTACGGGTATTTTGATGTCTGAGTTCTGAAAGTTGCTATACAAACTTTTAGAAGCGTCGCCGTGACGATCGGTGACCTGATTTAGCAGACACCGGTTGAAAGCCGGTCTTCAAGAGGAGTTTAAGGGAGGGAAGGGGTTCAGTGTATGGTTGTAAAAGCCATACAGATGCTTTAATCGAAGAAAACGAGGACGGAAATTATACTGAAAAGGAATGAAGGGATCGGCGAAGAGAAGGTTTGTGAACATCGTGTCTGTAACAACATGGGTCTTGTGGTGTATGGAGCATTTCAGCAAATATAAATTTCTTCTTTACCACCATGTATTCTCTACACAGGTTAAGACCCGTAAAACTTATTTTGGAATAGGTGATCACCAAATGAGAACTACCTTAAAGGAAAGCTAGCGTTTTTCTACCTCCTATCAAAGTGGAATAATTCTGATTGAGCAAAAATTGATGCTCTTTGCCTACAACAACTTCACATTCACAATGCTGCTGTTTAACCTCATTAACATTCAAATCTACCTCCTTTGAGAGCTGAATAGCATAAATATTAGATTTAAAGCATACCATACCTTATTCTTTCAAAAACAAGCATCTTCAACGTTCCTGCAACACCTTCACCTCCAGATAGAGGTTCAAATACCGAAGACCTTATTTTCAATCTCAGATAACACTAGCTGGATGCATTTATTCTAGAATCAGGTTTTTTTGTTTCAAATACTGTCGACGATTAAGACCTATGCACAATTCAAATTCTAACTTTGGTACAGTACTGTCTCTTGGACTCAATTACCAAAAGCGTGACATTTGAACGGTTTGATAGTGGCGATGGCGTCGTCGGCTGTCCGTAAAAATACGTGACACTTTTGAGTAGCCGAAGGGCGCTGACATTAAAGCGCCGAAATTGGCACGTGGAAAATGTAAACTTTAACGAAAAATTCGCCTGAACTAATACATCACTATTGCTATTTTTAACGACTGGAGAACTGAGTGATAGGTAATTTCGATCTTTGCTTATCTACGTTAGAGTTTTCATCTAAGTTTATGGCAGAGTAACGAAGGTTTGAAACCATCAAAAGTATACTTTCGAAGTTATTCAGAATAATTCAAAACCATGATTTTGGATTGCGAATACCACCCATAGCGGTCTACGAAGGAAAGCAACTCATTTCTCACTGGAACATGATTGAAATCCATCATCACGGAGACCTCATTTTATCCTTCCGCCCTTCTTTCACTTCTGATCGTTTAAATTTGTCAAGACCTGCTCTGCTGTTAACTTAAGCGCTTACGTTCTTTTTCGAATGTAAGATGGGACGGATATGCAGGCGAATTAGTTTGTCACCTTTCAAAATTTATTGATTTATTTCAGAAATGTATTGGCTAAAGCCAGAAAGTTGAGACTGTATGTTAAGGCATGGCAAATGAGAAAAAATCTCTTCTTTCCTCGAAGTTAAATTAATTTTACCCATACCCTCCAATCAAATTGGTTCTCTCTCCTTCTCCCAAAGAAATGGATCAAACATTTTATTAGGATAATGGGGCGTAAAAGAGTAATTAAATTTACAACGGAAGAGGCAGGTTTAGTTGCAGTCCAATAGGCAATGGTATTTGGAAACCCAATATTCGCGGAATATAACCATGCTAATTAAAATCGGCGGCGTCTTTGGTGTCCCCCGCCACCATTTATTTATATATTACAGCCTTTTTTCAAAACCGAAAGTGCATACCTATTTTAACGGTCGAATAGGTTATCCAAATTTGTCTGCATAAATCAAAGCATTAAAGAGGAAAGAAGGGTGATGAGGATCTAGATAGAATGCAAGTTGCAAACCTCTTGGTCCTCTTAATTTCCTTTCAGAAGACAATTTCGTTTGAACCTGTGAAGTGGAGGCCAGTTTCGATTCTTCAGGTTTAAAGAAATGAGTAATTGCCGTTGTTTCAGTTACTCATGGACTTTCTAGATCCTTGAGCGGCAATTTCAGTTGATGACCAAGGGAAATTATTACCTAGGAAGACATTTCATTCTGATGTGTTGAGCTTTCAGGTTATTATGATGCGCTAAATTTCTGGGATTTTCGATCGAAAGACGTCTTTCCTCATTGCTTGGCCTATACCTGCATAATCCAGCATTTGGAGTTAGAATTGTAAAATAATCCAACTTCTCACGCTTCAAGTGGCTTCTCAGTACTTTACAAGGGGAGCACTGGTCTCCAACAGGGGTAGAGAACATCAAGAACTACGAATTTCAAGTCTCTTCGGCTTTTCAAATAGATTAATAATGACCTGTGATATTTTCCTTTAGGAAAATTTTTTCTATTACTAAAGAAAACTAAACGACTCATGACAACTAATCAGCACAAATATTTATGTTTTCATGAATTCTTTAAAAATGCATTTTCTACTTGCCTTGAAGTAATCCATGTAGTTCAGCTGACAATGCGGAGCGGGTTCAAAAAACACACGCAGAACCCGCGGTCGAATTGGATTCTCCACCACGCAACGCAGAAAGTGTTCATTTGCCGTTGAAATTGCTTCCGAGACAGGTCGACTAATGCCAGTCAGCTCGAGATTTTGATATTTTGAGAATTGGAGAATTGCAGATTCTTCACTTCCACGAAAGAATGGGGGGTAGAATCTGTAGTATTCTAACATCTTCGCGGCCACTTCTACTGATGTCATTTCGATAAGAGCCTGAAATTGTAAAATTTTTCGAGCAATAGCCAACCGATTGTAATTGTTGAAAACCGGCGTATAAGCGGGACAATTTCCCACAGGTTGTAAAGCGATATCCGCTCTTGACACTCACTCCAAAATTTTGCTTTTATCAGCCCCAGTTCGGAAACATTTGCCCACATTCTGTTATCGGTTTTGGGCAACTAATCGTTCTGTACTCGGTGATACCTGACCTCACCTTCAATACTTCCCACAGCTCGAAAGTGGAGAGAAGCGTAGGACCTTTGCCGCTAACCGCTTGGCAAAGTGATTAAATTGGATCTTGGTTATTGTAGGATGGAGCTTGTTCTCATACTTATTCACTTATCCAGACGAAAAGAAATCTTACTATCCCAGGTGATTGATGGTCAAAGAAAGTATTTACTGTCACTTTCGGAACAAAAGATAGATTCAGAACCAGAAGAAACAGTCTATGTTCTCTTTCATCATTTACCTTCTTGAGACCATCTGGTTCATATTATTTTTACAAAGCTATAATGATCTAGAATTACAATAGTATAATTTTTTTAAAAAAAAATAAAAACTATAATTATTCTTTATAACTATATAATTTTGAACTATAATGGCATGGAAGTAAGAGTACAATGATCGATACGATAATTTATTTCATCAGAATCAATTCGATCTAAACTAATGCGTTACAGTGCGATTGTGACTTCATAAATAAAAAATGAACTTTATTAGCATTATTATCTATGCTACCCGTGTTCTCTTTAACGTGGAAGAATTTTCGCATGCTTTATCACGATGAGAGGGAGACAAAAATGGGGTTGGATTACCATTAGAAAGCAGTAAACGTCAATATTGTTTGCTGTTCCGCTATTATCCGGCTGTTTCCTCGCCTGAAAGCAGTCCCCTTCTCCCTTAGTCCTCGTTTTCAGCATTATCACTCTTTAATGCCCCTTCGGGAGTCAACCGGGAGTCAAGCGGGAGAACCGCTTGTCTGGTATATTTCAAATCACCCTGTTATACTTTATCGCAAGTGTAGTCGATATCGATTTGTTCAGTTATTGATTTCTGTCTCATTGCAACTGAACTTCATTTAATCAAATATTTCCTGCTTATTTAAGTGGACCAATAAACAAAATTAATGTATCAAAAAATTAGGTTTTCAAAAAATAAATGAGATGACTCTTCTTCGTGAAAACGAAATGTCAGCAAATGCTTTTCCACTAGGAAACGATTTTGAAATATTTAAAAGTAGATAATATTTACATCGATTCAGGGTTGGACGAAATTGAAAAACCATTCGAAGTGCTTGCATCTTTATTCTTTCAACCATCTCACCAATTTTCGACCTTTCAGGAGTTCCTTTTGGTAAAATTGGAGCATTTGAGGCACCCCAGCTAAAAAAACTTTAGGGACATTAAAGATGCGACTTGCCTTGCGAAAAATGCATATAAAAACCCAAGTGACACTCTTTGTTTATTCAAGAGCCAAAAGATCGGATAATTACTTTTGCGAATATTTAACGTTTTGGGCTTAACATACACTCAAATGGAAAATTCTGACAGGTTCCCCTCCCTTCCCTCTCACCGATAGTAGTATAGGATGTGCTCGTATTTTTTAATTAGCAGTCCTTACTTTGACAACAAGAATATAAAACTCAGGTATAGGAGATTTTCGATTCAATCATTTAGTAATTTGAAGCAGTTTCAATTATTGGTTTGGCTTGATTCAGTTAGGGGGAGCGGTCGAAATGGAATGGATCTAATGGGATATTCCAATCAGAGAGACCTCAATTAATGCATGTTAGGTCAAGTCTTTATGTGAGAATGCCTCGGAAATGGAAGGAGTTAAGAAGAGGAGACTATCTGTGAATAAACAAAAAAGGACGAGAGAAATGTTCCTTCGAAGAGGATCAGCACACGAAAACTAGAAACTCCACAGTGCAGTGACTGAGTGAAAATCCTTTTTCTCCCACCAATCATGACTAGCAGGGGAAGGTCGGTAATATTTAAACCATCGTTTAGCTCTGGTATTGACTTTCGTCACTAAATTTGAAAATTCAAGGTCAAATGCACGAGAAAACTATCGATATGCGAAAAAGAGTCATAATAAGAATTTCTTATTGCATCAGGTAGAAAGATCCTTCAAGGCTTCTAAAAGTCCCTATTGCCTAAAGGACAGCAAAATGAATAATTCTCAGAGAGAAAGAGAATAGTACAGGTAAAAGAGGAGTCTTAGGTCATAATTATGTCGACTCTGGAAGAGGAAGGTTGAAAAAAGATTGGTGTGGAGGGCGACACCAATCTTTGATAGTACCGCTGGGCACGTCCAACTAATATTCAGTATTAAAATTACAGCCTTAAATTTCACCAGTTTGATTCGCGAGAATCTCGATTATTTTCGAGAGTTAGTGAAATACTAAGGTAATTTTTGGCAAAATATATGCGATTTCCCTCGTTTAACAGCTAAACTATCTGCCCCATCTAATCAGCACTAATCATTAGCGAATGGACGAACTTCAAAGCCCTAAGTTTAATATCTACTCCATCTCTCCCGACAGCGTAGTGAGCCATATGAGATTAAAGCGAAATACTTTTATTAAGAGAGTAGATTTTATTTCAAACTGCGAATTCGGATTTTTGAGGTGTCCCGAAGCAGAATAAACTTGGTACTTACCTGCCCAGTTTTCTTCGTCAAGACCAGATTGGCTATAGGTCCGAAGGGCATCGCCAGCTTGACGATGTCAGTTTCCGTCGTATCGGTGGGTAACCCTCGAACGTGCAAAACTCGTGAGGGCAGAATACATGCTCCAGCTGTCAAAACCTCAACTCTCGGCTGCAAAATCAAAACAACTTTCTCTTTCACACAATTGGTTGATCCAAGGTCAGTTGAGCCTATAATTTTGTAGAGCTGATTAATTACAGCAGTCGTTCGTTCATCCAGTCCAACCTCACTACTTCTAATAGAATGGCAGGGCACCTGATAAGGACATTTGTGAAAAGTTCAAATCATTAAGTGGGAGATAAAGCACGAAAGAATAAACTCTCAGTTTTAATATTTTTTCATTCTATTCAATAACCTTGCCATCCGATCCTGTCTCACATCAGTTAAAATTCATTCTCCGGATCAGAAGATTGAATGGAAACTTCTCTAGACCTAGAAAGGTCTTGAAACCACAAGTTTACTGAATAGTTTAAGGGATTCGTTTGAATAAAGCCAATTTTCGAACAGTTTTGGCTTAGACAAATGCATCCATCCAGCATTAACCTTCTGGATTTTATTGATATAAACTGTTTCAAAGAAGAGAAGTTGGAGGCAACCAAGTTCTATTTCAGAAAGTTATATTGAGAAAGTTCAAAAAATGGATGACTGAAGGCATCAAAAGCAAAGAGACCCTCATATTAAAATCCAAGTATTTCGAATTAATTTTAATTCTCCTAATGTAAACTCCAACACCAGATTTGCGTTTTCATTGACGGGTACATGATGTTTACGAGAGATGTTAAAAAATTTATGTTAAATGACCAATACAACTTAAATGATTTACTATGAACGCCCCGGGAAGGATGTCCGAGCTAGTGAAAGTTTTTTTGAACACTTGAACTTAAATTCAAATTGTGGAAATGAACAAATAGAACCGCCAACCAGTCTTAGCAAGGGTATTAATTAAGGAAGGAGCTGGGCTTGAATTGTGGACCTGTGAATACCAAAAGCGCTCTAACTGGATTGGCCTTTGTCGACTTTATTGTCTTATCGATAAGGTTTCATGTTCAATATTAACAGTGAAATGGCACTCATTCATTCACAAGGTTTCTCTTGAAAGGCGTACTTTATAAATGAATTGATTTGAAATGGCATTTTTAAATATATTCTCGCGTTGACATCTCAAAAAGCATTAGTCAAAAGGACCACACACATAATGATAGATGCGTTTTAGTCACCACCGTCTGAGTATATGAATGCAACTTGCGATTAAAATTATTTAACTTTGGCGCCAAGGTGTAGGCCTCTAATTGATGTCAGTATGCATTAATATCTTGACTCTAAAGATTATTCATATCTTACCTTCAATGCACATAAATTGCGTACATAAAGAGCACTTGCTAGAGGCTTCTGTTAGGAGAGACTCCCTAAAGGTTACAGTAATTCCGAAAATATGTGCAGATCAGTAGTGGACCCATAAGAGACTACGCATGCATATACACAGAGCAGGAAAGAGGTTTGCCCTATTTTTGATGCCCACTTGGGAATGGGCTTGCCACATAGGAGACCATTTCTTAGTAGGATTAATCTTTGGCGGAGGTCTGATAGCCTAGCAATATGGAAACGTTCTAAGACTCAAAATCCATCCTATACTTAATAATTAATAGCTTAGATTTCTTTATTTCAAGTCTGATTTTCCTGGGACCTTGTGCGTCGCTTGTGCGAATAATAAATCATTGATTTTTAAAATAGCTAGCTGGTAATAAATCGATATGCATGACTCATCCGTGCGTGAATTTTGATGATAATCATCTCTTCATTATTAATAATTAAACCGCTAGACACGTAGTTTAAAGCAACACGACCACTTCACGGTAGACTCGGGGCAAATCTGGAATTTGATGGACGAACAATTTGATAAAGTGATAAACGGGTTAGCTTTAGCCGGTAACTCGGTGGCTGTGGAGTGAATCACCGCCTTACTTCAGAGAACATCGAATATCATAATTCCTCTCCACATTATTTACGCCAATAAACGCAAAAAGCGACTCTGCGATCGACATTGCCACAAGGACATTCGAATCCGTGACTGAAACCACTTCTCGTACGGTAGGGCACAAGTTAATTAACTCCTTGATTGTTGCAAATCAATAAAAGGAAACTGTGGGGGAAATTAAGACAACTTACCCGTTTAGCAGATAGGGTCACGGCTGTACTAGCTAATTCATCGGTTGCATCGATACTTCGCTTCTAGAATTGACCGGAAAATGAGCTTTAAATTGTGAAGCAGTTTCCACTGCATTCAGTAATTGCTATGGAAAATTCAATCAATGTGCTGCGATAAAAAGAAAATATCAGAGTGCGTAAGATTACAACACTCCTGGCTAAATTATCACATGGTTAATTCCTTTAACATTTCAGGCTTTACATAAAGGCCAAGAAATTCAATCTATATTTTGAGAGGTGAGTTGAAGGGATGTAAAAATCGAAACACTCCTATATTCAATAGAAGCCAGTAAGTTAACTTTGCGAAGACTCTGAGGTATCTAGAAAGTTTAAAAATGTACTCGCAAGAAACCAGCTCAATCGTATTGATTAAACAATCATCGAGTCTTGGATGCAACTATACAAGTAACTAGATATGACCTGGAGCCAGATGATCTCTTAATCGATATTCAAATAACCACCATCAGAGCAAAAGAATTATATATCTAATCACCTACCCTTAGTCCATAGCCAGTGGCGGCTAGATACAGAAGTCGATTTATAAGTAGATTATCCGTTTGAGAGTTGGGTTGGAAGCCACATCCGAAGATACTGCCTAGGGTGAAATCCAGTGGTTTCACTCCATCAGGTGTGAGAAACATTGCCACCCGTCAGTGGGTCAGTGAGTGCGTTTACCGTACGTTAGCCTCCTCCTGTTCGCTCTTATAAAGCAATGCACACACATACAAACAGACGCGCCGGCCGCTCGTCTATTGGCCAATGGTGTGGGCGGGCTTCTTGGATTTACCAGTAGCGCGCGCATCGCGAGGGCAATTAGTGTTGTTTCAGTGTGTGAACATCGTGCCTCGTAGGGCATCTGGACACATTATTGAACTATATCTTATTGCTTCTGTTTTTTTAAGGCCGAGCTATTTGGAAAGCCTAATTATTGAAAGCATTTAAAAATTATCTACGCGATCAAAGTGTTTAAGTTGGCATATTTAGTATAGCTAAAACTGACTGCGTTAGAAAAACCATTGAAACTGTCCATGGCTGATTCAAACCACTGCTTCTCTCATTTAACTCCCAGATAGTTGTTATATTACTCGAATGCTTCGGTGGTCTCGGATTTTAGTTGGGGCCAAATCTGACTCCCCAGCAGTGGAACCAATCACTATCAATAGTCATGAGCTGCAAATTTACTTACATCAATTATTTGCTTAATGAATATTCTCCAGTGGCCTATAAAATCCAACGCATTCACAAACTTTTCGCAAGCTCAATGCTTACTATTAAGTCTAATCATCCTTCAAGTGTTAAGACGTCAGTTTAAGTAGCCAAAAAAGGGGTTCTACTTCTTCAATCTCTTCCGAAATGACATAATTGATAGGTCGTATTAAAAATGGGGTTCAAGATTGTGCAGCGAAGGAATTACTGATATGAGATACTGTAAATATATTTTGTGCGAGTAAACGTCACGTATGATCCGGGAGCATGGTTGACTGGTCCTGCTTAGATCTCGCTTAGGGTGCTATCAGGATTGACGCTTTCCCATATATCTACGATGATGTGAGGCTTTGAGCTGCAGATGAGAAGTTGTTGGTAGTAATCACATCAAATCGTGATTGTAGGTTGTGCAAATATTCCAAAAAAATGTCACTCAATGTCTTCTGTGACATCCAGTCGAACCCTGCATTTATGATAATGCCCGCTCTTAACTAAAAATTTACACCATTATTGCTTGGTCAATTTTCAATGATTCAAACGATCTGTGGTGACGATTGGCAAATTCATTTGTGGAGACTACTAAAAAGGCGTGATCGAAAGAGTAAGTTTTTCCCAATCGGTTCAACCGATAGTTATCTTGCCGATATCGCAATGTTCAATCATGAGAAAAAAGAAGGCAAAAGGCTACCATTTTAAGAGAACTTCGAGTAGAGGGTGAGGTTATTGGTGGCAACTGAACAAAATCAAGGCAGTACATATGACTCTCCATCAGATTATTGTCAATTTTACTTTAAATCACACTAGTGACGCAGAACTTTACAGTTGATTTCTGGATGATGAACCGATTAGTCCTAGAATTCGTGTACCTTGTTGCTTTATATATTGACAAGAGTAGTGGAAACCAGTCGTAAATGCTTATTTGTTTATCCAGCTGCTAAGACCCATGAATAGGATTCAAAGGCACGGAACTTCGAACTTCGGAAAATATTTTTCGTTCAAAATCCTACGCGCCCGATAGCTTCTTCAAATCCCGGCCGCGCAGATCGGTGTCAAGCTCGAAAATCAGAGGTGCCTCACACCTATATATCTTAGAGATAATCCAAGCACCATAAATCAATGATTTAGAAGTGATTTGGCCTGTTGAGACATTGTGTGACCGTCCAACAAAGAAAGGTGGATCGGTTCCGACCCATCGAGAGTTCGCGTTAACTACCGGATCTCATTAATTCACGAGATTGACTTCGCCAACAGAGGATAACGAAGATAGGAAGTTTACTTTGTATTTGGTAATGTGAAACAGTGGGACATTAGGGACTAAGAAATGTCAAACAGAAAAATTGGTGCGTCTGCGATAGTTTTAGAATAAGCTGTGTTGTTATTGCATATTGTACAAACAAAGCTAGTGTTCAGTGTCAGCGCGACTTTAACTTTAGATTGGGTAAATTTGTGCTTCTAAGGCTATTAATTTTGACAAATGTACCCCTTTTTTCGGATTTCTTTTACAAGAAACTTAGTTTTCCGCTACTTTACTAAAGATCGTCTGTCTGAGCTTATAACAGGCTGTACAATTTAAAGGCATTCTGCATAAGGTATTACAACATAAGACCGATGGATCGACCGCTGCACCAAGCATCGGGGCTTCAAAATTTGCGCTTCTGAAAGTAGACATACATCCCACGACTGTTTTCATGTCTCAAGCACCGTGGCATTTAATGTCATTTATTTTGTTGGCACGACTTTAGTCATCGCCTAGCAGCCACGAAACTTGCCAGCTTGGTCTTTTCGTAGACCCGACCTCGCACGCCACTTGCAGTGATTACTTCAAACTGGAGATTTAGTCTGCTGAAAAATCGCAAAACTCGATGTGGACCTCAACTGCATTTGGAACTTTAATAGGTGTTATTATGCGTTGTTACTTTTAAAGCAGTTAAAGTTAAGAATGCAAAGTCGAAATGCATGAAATGAACTTTTAATGGACGATTACGTGAATTTTGAAGGCCGATTTTTCCCCTTACTTGTTTACTTACTTCACTTAAAATATTCTTGTAAATACTTGCCATTCCTTAGACAATTAACGAAGAGAACCTGAACTCTGAAGAAACCATTTGGACGAAAGTTTGATTTTGTGCGCTTGAGTGTCAGGTAGCTGAGGCTCTTCCAGTTTAAGATATTGGTGACACAGTTTCAGAAATAATGTTAAGTAACTCAGCGCTTGCACCTAACGTGGTCCAAACAGTGCAAGACCTTCTTTCGAAACCATCTCTCAATCTTATTTCCTTTTCCCTTTGCCAACTGTTTTTGTACACGATCTGAACATTTTAAACAGCACTTACTGTAGCTGAGTCGACAGACTTACGGCTTTCATCTACCGACAGAATGCTCTGAGGTCATGCCACAAATCCCAGAAGTCTAAAGAAGACGGTAGGGGAACAACTGAATGCATCTATCGTTTATCCAAAAATGCAGTTTACCAAATATGTATGACCTTGTCTAGTTCTCAATTTCAAGGCTTAAATGGCAGAGAGAGCAATGTTGGAAAGGAAGGACTACTGTCCCATGGTGAGTCACTTTTATCCCAATAAGTAATGGCAAATTCACACAGTTCGAACCTCTCTTTGCGCTGATCTATCGGCTTATATTGACCCCATGGTGCTTTAAGCGGCTGTCTATTTCGCTGCTGCTGTAACTAAATAGTTGCTTCAAACTACCTTCGCACATTTATTCCTTCAGAAATGAAATAATTTGCAGCTATTTTATAAGCAATAAGTCCTTAACTCATATACTCCTGATGGCTGATCTTTTAGCGTTCTGGTGCAGAATTCATAATCGAAATGCTTTCGCAAGTAGGTTGTGGAAGAAATACAAAAAAGTAGTTAACCTTGTTAGCTACGACTTTGCAGTTACCAAAACTCAACTTTTTAAAATGCGCATTTTGGCAACCATGATTACCAAGCAGTAGCAACTGTAGCCCTCTCTTCTCCATGTGATTCTGTGGGCATATGATTCTCAACAAGGACCGATCTTACTAATTCGATTGTATGTAGCGGTGGTTAGAACGGCCAATCAGATAGTGAAGAAATTCTCTATGGAGAAAGTTTCTTAATCCATGGGATGCCAATTGCAGATGAACTGTGCCAACGTATACCAGAGTTCATTGCGAATTGACTTCTATTGATAAGGTGCAGGCATCACTCAAGAGTTAACCGATACCACAAGGACTAAGTTATAATGACTCCAAACAGTTAATTAGCATTGGAAATTCTTTATCATCCACGGCTGAGATGAATACCTTGATAAAAAGAGCAGTACTTTAAAAGACCTTCCATTCTTTTATTTTAACCTTCTAATTTTAGTAATTTAAATGGGCACTTTTCAAACCATTCTAGTTACACTACTGATTCTCAAAGATTGAAATGTTCTGGCGGAGTTTCGATTGGTTCTTAGGAAAGCCAATACGAAGTTCCACCTGTCCAATTCGGTAAAAGAATTTTCCATAAATACAGGCAGTCAAGTATACACGTAGTACTCAGGTTCTGTTCCTAGTTTTCTCACTTCCAAGCTCGGTTCATATCTAAGTATTGAAAAGATGATTGCAGTTGGTATATATATATATATATTTCAGCGCCTTTGGGGAGCAACTCTTGATTCTGGCATGCAATACTTATTGATGAAATAAGAAGAATTCATTCCACAAATGGCATTGGCAAAGAGCCCCACCCCTTGTTTGGCATATACAACCAACCGCAGCAGCATTTGGGTTGCACAAAATATTTATTGCTAGATTATAGCTAAAAAGCCCGTAAAACAAGCACAACCTAATGCAAAATAATAACCTATTCAGATAGGAGATGACTGATGATTGCTTAAAGAGTGGTGGACGATAGGTGATTAACTTGGTTCTATGAGTGAGAGATCAAGGAGTTTGGCAGCTTATGTGTTCTCATCCATTGAGAAACCAGCTTGTATCTTCTTATAATGCCTTCTAGTAAGATGAACTTCAAACGAAGAGATTGGTGATTTGTGGAAGATCCGGGTCTGAACGTAACACAAACCTGCTTTCCATTATTTTGATTGAGTTATACTTGTTAGGAAGGACTTTAGGACTTTAGGACTTTACGCGATTTTCTGCGTAGAGGGCAAATCGGAAAGCTCGAATGGTTGGCTAGGCAATTACTCCCTCGTGGATGGGGGTAAATGAAATAACTGAATTGTGTGAGAATATTTTTTTTTCTTCATTAGACGTCTATGATTCCAAGTTGGCGAACTGGCTCTTCTTCTTCTGTTTGTCAAGGTGATTCTAATTTCGGATCCGATAAAGCACGACTAAGTAGGTGCAGCTTTTGGCAATCGTCCACTTATCGCTCTATTCTTTAGCCCACTCATTCTGAATAATTTGTGCTACTGATTAACTTGAAGGCCTTTCTGGTAATGGAATGAAAATGATGTCTAAACGAGAGGGACTTCTTATGTCCAATACAACTTATTCTAACGCATAAATAAACCATCAGCCTATTTACTTGAGTTTTTTGCTGTGTCATATTCATGGCATCTGCTGGAATGGAATATTTGAATTTATGGCTTTTACTCCGTCTGTATACCGAATACACTTTCTGTTGTCCCAACTTTTCTCAGTCTGTTGCTTTAAGAAGTTTTAAGCAATAAATTTAAATCGGAAGTCTATAAATCTTGGTTCCTTGACTTCAAAAGTCAAACTTCTATTTTTAGTCGCGCAATCAATTTGAGCTTTATTTTCGATGAGCACGTAATTTATTTTCATTGTTAGCGCTGATTAAATATTTACCAAAAATTTATTTCATCAGTTGGAGTTATAAGAAGCCGTATACAAGTGTAGGTCCTAAATCGGCTTGGAATAACAATGATGGCAAAAATAGCAATAAACGAAATTTCTACATGTCATTCTGAACGGCTCATATACGTCAATGCTTATTAATTGTTCCTGATAACAATGACTACCTTAATGAGTTAGGCCTATTCCGAGGTGGTTAAACTTATCTTTATGCTCCTAGGAAAATTTCCTTTCGAACCTGTGGTCTCTGCCAATCCACATCGGCACCTAAGTGCTTTTCGTGTTTTTCCCGTAGTAGTTATGTAGTCTGGTGGCCAAAAGAAAGCTTTAAGATGTAATCGACCATTTTATTCTGGATCGTCGATTTTACGGCTCAATAGGCATGATGAACCACTGAACTTCTAAATTGCAAAATTTGTTTTAACGCCGAGGTTATTGTTACATTTGCGCGAATGCTTAGGCAAGAATAATGTGGCTAATAAAATCCTTGTTCGAAGATGAAACTTTGGTAAATTTTTCAAACTGTCCCCATGTATTGTCATAGGAACTCTGACTGCAGTTAGTGGAATGAAGAATGCATTGAATGAGACTTTATATTCAAGTAACTGATCCCTTTATTTTTTAACCATCTAGCCCGTTACTCTCGAGTCTTACTAGCTGTATTTACCAGTCGATCAGGAAAACCGAGCTAATATAGCCTCGAGAAGCATTCCTAATGATATTCATGAAAATCAAAAAGAAACAGAGCACATATCTTAGATCAATCGCTTAAAACACTTGAATAAACGCAGTTGAAACGTCAAAGTGAATGTCACAAGAGCAGGTGATGCATGGGCTGTCACTGAGGGTTGAGACTTCGACGAAGACTTCAAGAGAAATACTGCACTTATTCTTTGTTATTCCTCTCAGAATTACGTAACTTGAATTTTGGCGAACAAGGTAAGCACTCTTGGCAGTTGTCAAACGGACTTTGCATTCACTCTGAAAAGCAATCTTTTCAGTTCAGCTTACCCAAAAGAATGCGCAATTATTATACGCAAAGTGCTAGGCTTCACCATAAATTAGTAGCCAGGTGTAGAATCCCATTTCGCATACGAAGAAGCACAGTTATCGTAAGAATGCACTTTCCTCAAGACACTCTTGGGAGAATTGACGTTTTTTAGCAGCACCAAGGTCAAAAGATTAAAAATCTGTAATCCAGATTTCGTGTAGTTAAATGCTCCTATGCCTTCAAGTAAAGTGGAATGAATCAGGAACTTTAGCAATTTTCTCAAGCATTAGTGGCCAGATTATTGCAAATTAATTCTACTCAGGGATTAAACTTCTATAAAGTCTCCAACTGTTCAGCGATTCGTGGATTCAAGAGCTCTCCGAAATCCGGAACACACAAAAAAATGATTTTAGATCTCTTCGAAAAAATAGGCCTATAAATGGAGATTATGTTGAGTGAAGGTTTTTTTTTAAAATCTGAAGGCGTAAGTGTCGATTAAAATGCGAAGAACTAGACTAATATAAAAGTTATGAGATGGAACGCAAAGCTTGAACCTCTGATAGCCCATTGTTCCTATGATAGGCAGATGTGATTTGTCGATCTCTCTTCTCATCATTCTCAGTTATTTTGAAATCGTATCAAGCCTCGGGGAAGAAAACATGTGTCGAAATGTGCTAGACTTGGCTTCGATTCAGTTGCCAGACTAGTATTAGTATGATAAATCTCGTGGGCTGAGCGTGAGAGCTCAGTCCAAGTCATTTTGATATCTCACTGAAATAGACAAGAAAGCTGAGTATTTACGTTATCACTTCTATCTTCATTTCTCACACCTTAAGATGCACTTATATTTACCAAAGCCTCAAAATGTAGAAATCTTGACTGACAGAACAAACCTTTATGACCTCTGAACGCCCATGACTATGTTGAATGCGAAGAATTTGTGCCACTTCCGATAAGTTAAAGGCAACATCTGGGAATGGAAAATTTATTTATTATCAGGTGGTCAAGCCTACTCCCAACCTCCTCGTGGCGACCCCCGGTAACCCCAGGGGCAACTCTGGGGGCTAATGAGAGGGG
This sequence comes from Moniezia expansa, assembly GCA_019097775.1. Lineage (NCBI taxonomy): Eukaryota > Metazoa > Platyhelminthes > Cestoda > Cyclophyllidea > Anoplocephalidae > Moniezia > Moniezia expansa. The sequence goes on from JADFDV010000097.1 coordinate 2,542,089, forward strand.
CGGCCGGATGGGACTAATCACTCTCCGGACTTATAAAATTAGATTATTCCAGCAGAAGTACAATTTCTTACAGCTTGGTAAAGGAGGCACGACGTAAATAACCGGATTTGTGGTCTCAAACTGGAGTATGGAATGCAGGTGCAAGTAGCTATGAATGGAATCTCCGCCAGAAGGTTGAAAAGACATCTGGAAGAGGTATGAAGATTGTCTGCCCTTAGCAATATCAAGGACGGATGAGGTGCCAATACGAAGTTGAACTGTTACCTGTACTATGGAACCATACCAGAGAACCGAAGATGTCCATAATCGCCTTTACCGTCTTCCGTGTCCACTATTGTATGCTATCTGTTGTAAAAGCTATATGCATTTCTATTGCTCTCCCAGTAAGTCCTTGGGACTTGCCCTAATGGGTGGGGAGTAAATAACTAAAAAATAAATTTATTATTATAGATTTGTCCTTATAAGACATCGGTGTACGTTTGCGCCGTCCTCGAGTGCTAACTCACAATTCACTTCCTAAGCCTATCTTTCAATTGAAATGCAAGTGAAATGTTGGTGTCCCCCTTAATGGAGATATCGCAATGTTTATAGATCAGTATATTGTCAGTATGGGCGATCATTAAAACTATTACATTTTTAATCAGTCATTTCAATACTGACGTATATCTGCATGAACTGATGTACGGAGTACCAAGTGTGGTTTCTATGGTTCTACATAGTTAATCTACCGTATACTTTGTGAATGTAAATAGTAAATAGTAAAAATTGCGTTATTTGTCTGCATTTTGAAAGGTTCCAAGAAATAATGTGATGTCGGTTGAAGCAAATAGATTGATGGTCCTCAACAAAATGCTTATCTTCTGATAGGCAAACCTGAGTATCACGCCTACCACTCCCAGTGATTATCAATATTCGCATTGATTGACTTCAACATTGTACTTTATCACTTTGGACTCATCGGATCCAATGTTATTTATCGCTATATACCTCTACATGAGACCTTATAAAAGGGAAATGAAATGGAGTTGTCGAAGTCATCTTACTTCAGGCACTCCTAGTCTTCCTGGTGAATGCTGAGGTATTAAAAATACTCGAAATGGTGGCAAATTCACTCCAGCATTTATGCCATCAGACACCTATTTGATATTACTCTGAATATCAGTAGCTTGGTTTACGCTAATGTATTCAAGAAAGGTCAAGGCTTCAAATATTCACAAGCTCCTGAAAGCAAATCAGTAATGCATTCATACAAACGATCACGCGGTAAACAGCGATTCTGTCCTACCAGATGCTTAGGATTCGGATCATTTTTAACGAGACATTCTGGGCTCAAATCATTCATGATCTACTTTTTCCTTTCTCTTCCCCACCCGTGAAAACCATTGATAATACTATATTATCACTTGGAGTAAGACGAATACCATGCTCTTATTAAGGAGCCCAGAAACTGAAACTCTCAGCAGGTTACCTCTTATTCAACGTCTACCTAAATCGGTGTTTCTCAAACGATCCAGGTTTTCATAGACTTGGTGAACTGCTATCGCAATCGTTTTGAATATATTTAGATACATTTCTGTCGAGCAACTCCTTGATCTCTTAATTGAAATCGCTCACAGTTGCCCAGATCTTTCGGCCAATATCCACTAATCATTATTTACTCATTTTCGCGCGAACAAGGCCTTCCAAATTTTCTGCTCCATCTATCATTTATATCTGATGACATCAGCAAATAAACCATCGATATAAATCTAAAATTAAATTTTGTGTTTGGCAAATACACTACCATCAGTAAGAATTATTGCTTTCGAAATAAATCGGGAGAACATGACGTTTTTATCTAGGCACTAAAAGACACTCGTATCTAATCTGCACTCTTTGTTTGCCACCGATGATCAAATTCTGCCATGGAAGCTGTGGTCTAGTTTGCGGTAAACTATTTCTTTGTAGATAGGGATCGACCTTAAGGCTATTTCCTCTGAAACAAAGAAGATGAAGCCCCTCGACACGTCCTTATATATCCTTATTCTAAAGTTCACTTATCTCCCTCTCTCCAGAATTATTGCTGTGTTTGGTTTCTAAAATATTAGTCCAAGCAAAGCTTAACGTTAGATTTCAAGGCTGTAGGAATCAAATGGATCTGTTCATAATGTTCTTATTTTGTTTCCTCCTCTGCGTGTTTACAGTGTCACGATTATGTTCCAGAACCTCTCAGACTTTCGGTTAGTAGCTGAAAGCTGTTAAGCTTCGACCAAAGTACCCGTGGAGTGATCAAGGGAAAAGTAATAAATTTATCAACAGGTTCTGATTAAAACTGACTACAAATATCTGCTGCCTCTTCAAGATAAGAACTTGAAGACATTTTCCCTCACATGGCTTGAATTCAGATGCCTTGCTCATTATCAAGATCGGACACTTCAAGTACAGACTATCGAATATTACGATCTGGTCTGCATTTGGGGTAATTACTAAAGAAGGACAACCAGAGGAACGATACTTTTACAAAGAAACACTAAGATACTCAGGTTTAATCAACTGAAGTACGCTGGAGAAGAAAACGCGGATGGAGATAAAATTTATTTAGATAACTACGATTTGGGATATCTGCACCATACTGAAGCAAGCCTGGGAAGAAATGGTAGTTAACACCGTTTCGGCAGAGACTGACCACAACTGGCACATCGAAAAGAAATTTTTTACTCATCCATGCAGTCGAAATTTCTGCATTCTGACCGGCATTGGAAGTAATTCACCATGGATGAAATTTTGCCAACCGCACGCTGAAAAATTCGTCTTCAGAGTCGAAAAACATCTTATAATGGAGACTCTTTAAATATGCGGGTTGGGAAACAATAATCTCGGGTACTGACGATTTGCATTTGACATTTTCAGTCAATAGAGGCTGAATTCCATAAAAATTGCTGCGCACTCGTCGTTAAGACTCTTTGGCAAAATAAACTAAAAAAAGTCTTAAAAAAAAGAATCAACTGATTGGCTCGTTTGGTGGATAATTTAACAGATCATTTAAACGAGTACTTTCTACGATGTTCTCTAAGTGTTTAGGAAAGAATTAGTCCAAAAATCAGAATTAGGTATCAAGCAAGTCAGGGCGGTTGTTATGTCAGGCTAAGATTTCGCAGATTGATTCATTTAAATGGGTGGAGACTGACTTCAAAGAGGACTTTCTAGGCCCTAACTCAATGTTAAAAATAGTTCAAAAGATCTTTTTCCCGCATAGTTAATGATCCTCACAAAGTTGTCAACAAAAACGTTTTTGGTCAAACCCGAGGTAAAAGTTGATTACTGAGCCCGAGGACAATCCCGCTTAATATGTCTGCGCATTTCCGGTTGGGATAATCACAGACTTCTTATTTGAATTTATTAGGCCGGAAGTGAGGGGAAGTAATTACTATTGCTCAAAACCACTCAACAGAGGCAAGATCGCACGCTTTATCAATGGTATAGAAATTAATTGTCTCTGTGCCAAAAGCTGTGTTGGAAGAGTTTTAATTATTTAATGAATTCGAATCGGTTCAATTGGGAATGCAATGATATGTTGTGTTGGTAAACTGTTAGTTGAATGTTTTGGCGTCGATTAATAAATAAAACATCTCGATTCATCGCTATCTTCAACTGCTTAACCTAGATTCCATTGAATGAATTATACGCAATTTTTGTCCAATAACTGAATGAGACCTGAGTCCATTTTCATAAGTGATTATGATGATTTCATTGCATCATTATTAGTGTTTTGCTAATTGAAGAAATTGGTAAGACTATTCAAAGTTTCTTCCTTATAACTAAAAGGAACATTCTAATGATTTGGGCCGCGGCAGTTTATGATTTCTCTCACGCTGACCTTTCAGATATTACTAAAGTCGTATCTCGGGATAATAAAGAAAGCCCATAACTTTCCGCCCAACTATCTGCATTCCTATCACTATGAGTTCCTTCAGCATCGGCAATTTATCTAAGATCCTCTCACATTGGATCCTCTCGAGTAGTATTCCTTTAGTTAGCATTATCTGACTGCTCACCTTAGTGCACTAGAAAATCGTACGTTTTGTTATGTCTACTCGTTCCAAATATTACGCTGTACACATTTATCAAGTTGAAACAGCCACTTTCATTTTCACCTGAAGATAGGGGCTCTAACCCCCGCCTCTTCGCAGACCTACGGTGACATTATTAGTCTTTTAAGTAAATGACACACGACATCTAATAAGGGTTCTGGACAGGACTGGAGATGGCTAGCTATTTTATACTTAGCAATCGTTGCGGCGGGTAACTAGAATTGGTTTTTAACTGAGGTAGAAGTTCTAAAACATCTACCGGGTGAGTGGCGGCCGATGGAGTGAGAATTTGAAAGTAAGGCTTCAAAGGAGCCCTCAGACCCAGTTGAGATGTCTATCTACTACGAGAGGGTCGTGTGTGGAGTGTTTAGATAGTCATTCTCGTCGTTTTGAGTGGCCCTACTGTTTACTCGCCTCTAATCTTAAACGCTGAATTGAACAGAGGGCAATGAAGAAGAACGTTTTTTGATACTACCATCAAGTGATTCATTTCATTTTAATTTCGTCTGTCTTGTCATAAAATGAAAATGTAAATGTAAAATCAAACAATATCAGAGAACTATGGACCATTTTGAAAATACACAAACTGAAAAATTTACTGGGTGATTTAGTGGCTTTTGAGGGACTGCAGTTTTGAGGGAGTAAAGCTCTACTCAAACTGGATGGATCGGTTTCTGCAATGCAGTGGCCGTTAGTCTGCTGCCCGAAAATAACGGCTTATATATTTTGGAAATAACAAATTTGACTACTCCGTTTTAAACTGTATATTCTAGAGTAAAAAAGAAAATAAAAACACCTGGTTGTTTGGTCATTCAATCATATTCTGCTGATGATTACCTGCCCTGCGAATTACCATAGCTGGGAGTACGCGTTTCCCCTCCACAGGATATTTTCACCGAAGCTGTTGCAAATTCTCTACACTGGAGTGGCGAATCGGAGACCTGGAGTTTTTGCGGCAGAGCCGATTACGGCCGTCTCACAGCGCTCTGGAGCTGCATTATTTCCCAAAGGGATTGATGGTGGGATCATTCGGTTGTTTCAGAAGATTAGAGCACCGATTAATAAATACCATAGAGTAGGGTCTTGAGAAAAAAATAAATAAACTCGGCGAAGAACATTTTTTGCTTGACTTTATTTTAGAACTATTTCTCATCATTTTGAGATACTTGTTGGAGGGTTCTTAAGCCATCTTTTAGTTTTATTGGCCAAGAGACAAATTTACGCTTCCGTCTGATGATAATTTCACAAGAATCCACCCATTTTTACCTTTTCATGGGAGATTGTACATTCAGTTAGCCTGTGAAAATCCAAACCAGGAGGGCAGATTAGAGAGCGTCTATTCGGAAGCTGGAGTCGTGGATCGTGAGATAGCTCAGGAAGCACTTGAGAAAGGTAAACGGATCCATTGGCTGAGGCCAAAGCTTCAGGAGAAGGGGTAAAAAGCATGCTTCGTCAGTCCCGCGATGCGGTTATTTTACATGCGGTACGGTACATGCGTATGCGAAGATAAGTCTGAACTTAAAAGCGCCTGGTTCTGAGTGAGCAGCCTGCAACATGTTAGAGTAGGGAAATGTACATTCCAGACCCCGAAATTCAGTCTTTCTATTTCAGTTAATGGAGTTTAGTTCTTAGATTCGGAGCCATCCCGAAGTTTTTTTACCTTCACCACTTAAAAATTGTTTTACAGCTTAACTTACTCGTCGGATGTAACATTTAGTATAGAAGTCAATCACTCAAATTCTAAGATGTTTCTCCAAACGATTTGCCCACTTTAAAAGTCTTTTTGTTGAGGTATGGGAGGCAGATTACTTAGAGGAATTTTGGTCTGCAGAACAGTAAGTCGCACGACTCTCAGATCCAAGAACTAAATAAAATTAGTCAGGTATGTTGCAAGTTATATTAATGTGAAGGTTGACTCAACCTCTCAAAAAATGTGGGAACTGTACCCTGTATCTCTAGATTTCGATTTCCATAGCATGAATATCAGGCCGGTAAATATGCATCGCCTTAAGCGTTCGCCCTCTAAGCTTTCTTCCTCATCCATAACATCCCTTCCGAAGATCTGCCCATTGATCCAGCTAAGTAAACTCTGATATCTCCAGCTTTCCTTCAATGGAATCTTGATATTGATGTGGTTGATCAGCTCCAGTAAGCACCATTCAGCGCATCATAACGACAAATCCATTGTATCTAATTAAGCAACGGACATTCGCTCATGTTGAGTCTACGCCCTGGACGTGACAGCAGAGAAGAAATGCGTGGGAGCTTCTCACCTAACATAAACTGGTTACAAAATTGGATTAGTTAGAAGTAGCTGATCTTGAAGTTGCGAGTGGGTATAGCAGAACTGATGATTAAACACTGGTAGGACGATTAACAAAAAAAGCTTTGCAAAACTTTGAGCTGATCAGATTAACATCTAGCAGAATGCCATCCGTTTCGTAAAGTACAACCATTTAACCAACCAATCAACGAATAAAAAATCTGTAAATAGGAACGCCACTGGAGCAGGGTTGGTCAGGCATTTGACTGACTTGGTTACTGGGATTCGAATCGCAAAAATTTGAGGTCCACCTTGCCGACTAAGGTTGGTCAACAAAGTAATAGAAGAAGAGCTGAACACTGATTCATAAACAAATGAGAACTTTGACATGTTAAAAGTGCGGAATTAATGATTTAACTTAATTTTATCATAATATCAGCCGTTTCCGAGCTATAAATGGATGACTGTCAACTTTTAGACATTAGTGAAATTGACTAGACTGTATTAAGATCATTCGGATTTGTGCACCTCATGACAAACTGTATGGTGAATTTTTGCTTTTGAAATGCCTTAACAATCGCTGTCAATGGCCTTATAGATAGCTAAAATGCACACGGACTTCAAAGCGATTTAGAATCCTATTTATTTCTTCAAAAAATGATTCCGTTACATGCTGAATAGGAAAAACCAAATTTTCATTGTTTTTCATCAAGTTCTTAAAGCCAACCATTTTAGATGATTGAATTCATCAACCCGTCATTTCGATTCAAGTTCAATTAAATTGGGAGCAAATTAATTGGTAAATTAAATTAATTTCCAATAATTAGAGCGAAGATATCTTTACGTTCAGGCTGATTGGTTATCGGTTTGGCTTCGTCATAAATTTTTGGTGAGATTTATGGTCATCGAGTCAGCTGCAAATTGAGTTAAATGCACTGATCTGAAGGCCATTTAGTGCGATAAAAAAAAAGGCGAAATTATTGACAACCAAGATATTCTAAGTGATCAAATGGTGGTCAGTCTTACTCTCAAACCCCTCGTGGCGGCCACTGGTAACCCCAGGGGCAACTCTGGGGGGTAATGAGAGGGGCGGTCGGATACCGCTAATCACCCACCGGACGTATAAAAGTAGATTGTGCAAGAAAAAGTACAACTTCGTGCAGCTTGGTAAACGAGGCACGACGTAAATGCCTGGATTCATTGTCTCAAACCGGACTGTGGAAAGTGCGTGCATGTAGCAATAGATGGAATCTGCGCCAGAAAGTTGAAAAGACATCTGGATGAGGTATGAAGATTTTCTGCCCTTAACAATATCGAGAATGGACGAGGTGCCACTACAAATGTGAACTGAGGTGGAACTGTCAGCTGTGCGACGAAATCATGCCGGGGAAGCGACCGGTAAACCGAAGACGTCGATAAATGCTTTTACCGTTTTCTGTGCCAACTGTTGTGGGCTATCAGTTGTACCCGCAATAATTCTTTGATACTTGCTCAATTGGGTGGGGAGTAAACAGAAGTGATCAAATGTGTTCCTAAATCTTGTCCGAGAACCTTATTTCTTGATCTACTGAATGGTCTTCTGAAGGAAAGATGGACAAACTCATGTAAGTGTCTCTTGAAATAATCCGTAATAACTTAATCCCTAAACTAACCTGTTCTATCTTATGTGTATTTCTTATGATATTAAGCTCATGGCTTACTCATTTCTCTCAATCAGCCTTGACCTGGATTTCAATAGGCCAGACCTCTCCTCCTCGAAACTAACGCAGGTCAAGATCTTAAATAGACGGCCCGTCCTAGGACTTTTTAACCACCAATGCCTTCCTTCCAAACTTAAAAGTTCTTTTGAGTAAGCGCGGTATAAGCCTATCGATAGTTCAGGAATTACAGATCGTCAGAGAGAAACATTTTGTTGAACAAATTAGCTACTACATGGCTAGGTGATTTTCAATTGCCCAATCTGAGTAGCGATTTTCCTCTAGGCGATTTTATATTATTCTTTCCTTGTATAATCTCCAGTAGGGGTACTAAGCAAACTAAATTAATAATTCATGATCGGTATGTCAGCTCAGTTCATATATTTTCCGATTTCAAGCATTCGTTAATGAAAATTCATGTTTTCGCGAAAAATTACTTAAAGAAAACTTATCTTAAGGAAATTTTAAGGAAAATCTTATGCCTCTAGGGTCTTTTTAGATTTCTTAAGCAGACATAAAGAGAATTTTGATATTTTATTACAATCTAAGGCTAAGTGATGAAAATACACTTGTTTGAAAATTCAAAAATACTTTAATTAGGGCGCCTATACTTTGACTTAATAGTAAAGGAACGTAGGATTAGAAAGAGGACAATGAACCAATGTGGGCTGCGATGAATTTCAAACCAGAGCACTTTACGCACACCTTATGATGGATCAAGCAGGTCAACTGCGCTCCAAAAAGGAAAAACACCCCTTTAGGGAAAACACTCCCTTCTTAAGGAAACGAATTTCACCACAAATGAAGGAACGTGATCTATTCGTTGAAGTGGATGGCAAGAAGCGAAATCCCCGTCTTTCAAATCCTAGAAAGTCCGGGCTTGACTTAAACTCCACACTCATCTAATTCTACCACCAGTCGAATTAAAAATGAAATAAATGCAAAGGATCTACAATTTGCGTGATTTGGGAACAAACGGAGTAACACAATGAAAGACAGTATTTTATACTCCCGCCCAATTCCCACCTTATCCCATTGACGTCTTTAAATGGTTAAAAAATTAAGCCTTTTCTCAGTCTATCAACCTGCGTCTTTTTTCTATTAAGAAATAAAATTAATGTATTTTAGTAAATGTAAATAAGAGTTTGTTCAGAAAACCACATTTTGAGGCGACCAAAACGTAATCATGTGCTATTGTCTGTTTATCCAGTTACGCGATCAGAGATAAAACGTTAATCAAACTGTTGTTTTGTCCAAATTCTCTTCAAAGCCAACCGTTAAAAACTTGACGGCGGACTCAGTTGCCTAAATTGGAAATATACCAAGAGTCGAAGGGTACTGGAATGTCCATTTTCCCCTTAAGACCTTTTTCGGGACCCATTCTAGCATTCTACCCCAGCAACTCACTCCCAGATATAGTCTCCTGAGCTCTTGGTAGATCTATAATTCTAAGAAGGGTGGTGGGGATTGGGGCTAAAAGACCTCGAAGTAGGTAAAGACGAATTCGACTGACCGCCCTTTTCGACAGTTCTATGTGGTTTCTAGAATAGCAGCAATAACGAGAGAGATGAGGTACATAATTAACTGACATTATGGTGATTAAGCAGTGGAATTTGCACTTATTCCTTCATTTACTAATTGGAATGGTTCTCTGCATTTGTTAATGCTGGTCCTCAAAGTAGCAGTCGAATAGGCAGTTCCTATTCATTGTCATGAAGCTAGCTTAAAAATGCGTTTTTACAATAGAATCGAACGTTTATATGAGCATATTTTGGCGTGAAATTAGCTAACCATTCAAAATTTTTTAATTTCCTTTATTGTTCGCAAGTGGAAATTAGTTCAATCCTCAAATGTGCTATTGTCATTGCCCGGCTCAGCAATTTTATATTAGTTCCTCGTTAAAAGCCTGCTCTAAGGTAGGTCATAAATCCCTAAAATGGTTACAAGGTCAGAAATATCCTCAACCAGCATATCCAGATTAGAAATCTACTCAACAGCTCAATTAATCTAATACCTATTGCGAATTTAGGGGTAATTTGCTACAATCCACGCAAAAATTCATTCATGTCTTTTTTCGAAACGTCGCTTTCAATTTTTCTACAAGTAAGTTCTCATTTTTTGCTTTTTCAAAGTTTATTAGATCATAGACACGCTTTTTTACGTCCAAATCCAACATATATGCTGGCGTGGTTTTAATTGAAAAGTACCACTTCATTTTCAGTCCACTCGCTCAACGATACGAAATCAACTGACCTGGTCCCATTATGCACCTCACCCCAGCTGGTAACCATCGGCAATTGACATTTCGACCCCTTTTCGTTAAAAGGCTCTTCTATCTCAACAGGAATGCACCTGACTTTGAGATGGCTGGAAGATCTGCCGTTTCACGTGGGCTTTCTTTCCTCTCGCTCGACATAAAAGTTAACTTTATGGGAGGAAGTAAACAAAATTACTTACTTCCTAAAATAGTGATAACCATATTTGACTTTGCCCAATGTTTTCCATGCTTGCGAAACCCGCTGTTACTTCTGAATCAGTCATTAATTGTTCAAACCATTAAATTTATTTTTTTCTTAAATTTTATAAAAACGGACATTTGAGGCGGAGGATATGCATTTTAACCAATTGTTCAAAATTTATTTACGGTTTTGGGGTATTAGTATAGATGTGTAGTGAATTCCCACCCTCGGAAAAGGACTCTGATGAATGTGCAACTGAAAACGATAGTGGTTGTAGAGGATGTAGAGGTGCTTGTTGATGAATAGCAGAACCAAAACGGCATTCCACCGATTCCCTTGATGCGTTTAATGCACTAAAAATATGAACTCTCATGTGTGATGATCACAATGCTATTGTTAGCAACAGAAGAGCGGCTACAGGAAGAGATCTTAAATGCACCAGTCTCAACGATTTGGAATTCTTGTTTAATATTGTGTAAGCTAATTAACTGTATGAACTAAGAGTCGCTTAGCAGGTGTAACTGGTTAAGTACATTATCATCTACGGTTATCTGAGCAAATGTTTGCTTAAGACCGATTACAATTTTATGAGGCCTGTTGGTGGACATCTGGTAAGTCATTAACTGGGCCGGTGCGCTTTGATTGCAAAATAAAGAAAACAGCAACTACTTCACGGGCTCATCGATTTACAAGTCCGAACCAGAGTGAACTTCCTCTTTCATTATTTCAGATAACGAACATTGCATGCACCCCCTTATTGCTTCTTAGAATATGATGGGTTATTTAGCAAGCTGAATGCAAGATCGTATTCGATTTGAAGTTAGTAAAAAGTTGCAAAGAAATACAATCTGTGAGTAACATAGTAAAATATAAAAAAAATATAAATCTACCAGAGGCATTGTTTCAGAAAGAACTAAGGCACGGGCCTGCTAGCCATCAGGAATTCAAAGATTGAAGCAATTTAATTGGTCGGAATGCATGTTTGCTTGCGTTTTCCTTGTGTAGATTAAGGGGACTGAATGCGATTGTCCACTGATTTTAACGTGCCCGTCCATCGGTTTGGCAGCGTTAGGTTCTGTTGAGGGAGGCCCTTAATAGCCGAAACATCGGCGTGCATGATTTGCAACATTCCTTCTATAAACTCACGTGTCTTTTCTTTTGCTTTTCGTTAGACAGCGTCTCTAGATGCCAAAACCGCAATGCCTGCCTTTTTCAGCTACAGCCACGTCTTCAGAAGTCGTTATTGTATCTTTACATATCATAAAGTAAAACAGTTGAATCTCCAATTTTGAGAGAAAAAATTGTGGTTATGGTGGAATGGACACTAATTAAATATTCTGTGATTTCGGTAAAAGCTTACACCTTTTCCCCTTCTCAGCCACGATTTTTGAACAGTCAAAATCTTTTCAATTTTTTGTTTTTTTTTTATTTTTTCCTCCTTTCGGAAATATTCTTACAAGCAATTGCAGCCTGCAATCCACGGAAAACAAAATTTCAGATTCTCTGAGGGTTCCTTAGGTAACTCCGAATTCTTCTGGGTCTGTTAGCTTAGAGGAGAGCAATAGCATTTGATGGGTCAGGTCAGCGCTGTAAAGTCAGCATAGGCATCATTTTCACTCTCGACAATCCAAATCGACAAAAGCTTGATGCTCAACGCTCTTGAAATTGTATAGATTTGATCTGAGAGCCATGCGTTATCAATATCTCATTCATTGACCATATCAGCTATAGGTCTCTGCGACGTTCTCGGCGTGCATATTTCAGCTGCCGTCTCCACAATATTTCGGTTGGCTTGCTGCTAATTTTCAAATCCCATTATGATGGCCTTAAAACACTGCGCTACTAGCATTTTATGATGGCCAGAACTTCTGATCCTGGAAGATTCTATCTAGAGCTATTGTCGAATTATTTGCCGTTTGTTGAGCCATCGGTTCTCACTGAACAGAAATAATCCTCAAAACCTCATTTTTAGCACCGTTTTCAGTGATGATTTCTGAAATGGTAAAAAGAGTGGAGTGCTATTTATTGCACCACTAACAGGCCGAAGATGGTTTAGGTTATGAATATTCAGAGAATTATAAAATTTATAACTGAATGCTGATAGCGAAATCTGTTTGAATGGCCTAGTTTTTGCACAAATTTGCATTTGACCTGAACTATGAAATTGTTCGGCTTTCTTATTGAGCCATGAACTCAGTGAAATTTCCTAAAAATCGCATTTGAGAACCCTGAAACAGTTCTCGCTGTTTCTTAAAGAGAATCTACATTTGTTTGATTATGAATTCCGTTCTTGAGCTTGCAACTTGCCGCTATCACAATAATTAAGGTATCAACTAGAATATACATACCAAGCGAAACCGTGAAGTTTCTGAGTTAAGTTGTTACATTGGATAACGCCGTATTACCGCCTCTCAGTATGGGAAACTTTGTGTTTTTAAAGCGCAGTATACTGCATGAATATGAATATTTCAGGTGTTTTTAAGGTCACTGAGCTGATTTAGCGTAAAACCACTTTATTTCAGCTCCACTATATTGCTGCCAGTCTGCTAACGCTAGCAAAAAGAGAGAGACATGAAACCAATTCTGACCGATAGGTTCTAGCTTTCGATATACAGAGCTATGATGACTGTGCAGCCGTGGTGCAGTGGGAAGTGTTACTACAAAACCTTTATTAACGTTAGGTTCTTGACTATGCGAAGTCATATAATTATACAGGTGAACAAAATGGGAATCGAGAATATCTGTGAGAGTTAAACACTACTGCATGAGACCAAGTAACAAATACAAATAGTCATATAGACAGTGAAACCGATATGGTTATCGTATTATGTTATGGGTTTGTCCAACCATTACTGTCGTAGCTTGAGTTGACATGCTTATGCATAAAAATATTTTCAAGTATCCAACTGCATACTAATTTGAGAAGCGATTCATGTGTTGGCAATCAAATTCTTGTCCTATCTATCCATTTTCTTCAAAACCTAGGCAGCAATACTTAATTTTCATTCGCAACACAAAAATAAACAGTGAAGATAATATTCATACATTTTAAAAGCGGATCGGGTACGAAATATCTAATGACTTTTGCATAGGTATTTTTAAAGAAGCACTCAACCTTGAGGTTCGTTTATTGTGACTCAAACTTGACCCGCCTTTAGCAGAATTTGTTTGGTGTGACACCTACGATGCAGCGGAAGGCGTGGAAATTGCGTACGTATAGCGAAGTATTTTTTTAAATCATACTTATTAATAAATAATTTAAAAATTCAACAGGCATAGAAATAAGTTGGTTATCAAACTATCTCATATTAATTTGACAACATATTTCGATTTTTATAAACACTTTCTGTTGAGTACCCAAGTCCCAAGCGCTTTTTTTATCTCATTGCTTCATATAATGTCATAGTCCTATTTACCTGTGATATACGAATATTTGTATAAAGTCAATCTTTCTACAAAATATTAAACCACTGTTTTGCACTTTTTCATATTTAAAACTGCACTTGTATTTTTACTTTTCACGTTCACATACTTAGGATTAATTGTGAGATGTTTAACTTTTGATTCTTTAAATCATGTTAAGCACTCTATGCTTTTTTTGGGAAAAGTGGTGCTTTGGAAAGATATTTCTATGAATAAATTTTCTCATGTTTAGTACGTGAGTTAATCGCACCTTAATAGGGTACTCTGTTGAATAACAGGATATTAGCATTGATCTTCATATTTTTTTAAAATTTTATTTGAGAAATAAACCCGTTTTTTGGACAAATTTGTCTCTTCCATTAGAATCATCTATGAATTTAGTAACGTGACTTTGCTCACGTCATAGAAGATCGAGCTGGAATTGACTGTGAACTGACGAGCATGTGTAGGCTCACTGGAATGTACTTTAACTGCATCCGTCATAGTTTCATGATCACTTCCCTGTACTTTCTTTCGGTTTGCGAATGCTGCTTTCTGGGACAACAAATACAGACGTATCACTTCATAGTCAGCGATTTGGATGGAAAATCTAGACGCAACATTTACACAAATGGAGATAGCCCCCTAGTTTGTGAGTGAAGTGTCTGTTCTTTTTCACCCCCAGATTGCTTTCTTCCTTTTTCTGTTTTTTTTTGTATTTTCTCCGTAAATCTATCATGTCTCCTTTCAAAATCGCTGTCATCATAATACTTAAATCTTTATATTGGGAGTATTCTGGAGAGGGAATGCCATCCTGATACTTCCGGGCCTCACTTCCCCTCGCCCTCCACTCTTTTTCATCTCTTCTAATCAGTGTTTAGCCAGTACGTGTAGTCATTCTAGTCCGCGGTCTTAACTCGCGTGTCATCAGGTGGCTCAAACGTGTACCCAATCTCACCACCACCCATTCTTGAATATCTGTTTGGCTGTTTTGAGGTATTCAGTCATTTAGTTGTGTAGCCACGTGCCATTAACTCGCTCTCAAACACGTAGTGCCGCTAAGCAACTACCAAGAGTTCTTCGGTAGACTCAATTGTTTCTTTACAAACCATCCCAACAGTCGTTTTTTGTATGGAAAATTTCGCATCACTTACATCACTCCCAGAGAGGTGTCTTCTGAAATTCACCGGTAGCTTTTTTCAGAAATGTTCTATCGGTAGGAAAGTCATTAACCATGTGCCATTAACTACTGGGAGATTCGATTGTTTCTCTACCAGCTTTTTTGATATTCACTCCTTTGAACAGAGGAATTCGTAGCGCATACACCAGGCGCAGTGACTACTTTGACGCTTGGCCGGAAATCTGCGCGTGTAATGGCGACCGGAGGAGAAGATAGACGGGTGAAATTGTGGGCGGTTGGCAAACCCACATGTATCATGAGTCTTTCGGGACACACCTCTTCTATCGACGCTGCCCAATTTTCACCAGATGAAGATTGTATCGCTGCTGGATCTCTCTCTGGATCAATCCGCGTTTGGGACCTGGAAGAGGCTAGATGTGAGTGCCTAGATTCTCATGATTCTCCCAAAGATGTTTCTGATTTTTTAAAATAAGGCTTGTATCTAAGGAAATCATCTTTGAAATCTTGTTTTAGAGAAGGGGGGACATTTCGGCACCTCTTTGATAGTGGTTCTCGTGTTCAACCATTTCCCTCTAGAACAACAAATAATCAACCTAAAATGAAAGTTTATTTGAACGTTATCGATATAATTTACCTAAATTATGTGTTTGATTCAAACAGACGTCTGGTAAGATTGGGAGCTCAAAAGCTTTGCAGAACAAATCGATTTGTTAATCTGTACTTGCGTTTTCATGATTTACTCTGAAGAAGATACAGAAACATTAATCAGGTTCAAAACTACCTGTTCATCCTCATTATGCGCTAGACTTCCTCTTTATCAGTCTTGTTTAAACCTCAGTGGGTTACCACTCCAATCACTTTATTGGTGCCGATTGATTTCTTATGACGCTCAAGGCAATCTTCAACTTGGCATTTGAGGTGATCCGTTTCTCGCGAGTATTTCCTGTGGTCGTTTATTTGCACTCTTCCTCTCCTCCCGCTGTAGCAGTCTTAGACACGTACATAGTAGCTCATTCATATCAACCTTTCAGGCTTGGCTGACGCAAGTTAATTCTTGGAAGTAAAGTGGCCTCTGCCTATCCAGTATTCGGATTGGAAGTAACGGGCCGTCAAATGCTCTAACTTCTTGCTTTTATTTCAATGGAATCGTCGCTACTTTAGTAACGGTCGGTTGGTTGTTGGAAGTACTTTCTGCCTCGTTTGAGGCAAATATTTTGAACTTGCTCACATTGCTACGAACCCAATCAAGGATATTTGCTTATGAAACTTGGTAAACTAAATTCACGCCTACTGCTCAGACTTGTTTTAAAGTGAATGTATTAGATCGCTTACATTCGTCCATCGATCATATTCTTGATCATTTGTGCGTTGGTACGGAGGCTATTAAAATCTGCTCTTCTACTGCCGGGCAGAATTTTGTTCATCACGTTTGGATGAGATGGGATCATTGGTTACTGTTAATAGACATGAAATTCATTTTGTAAAGTCAATTTTCGCTTCTTCTGATTGTGCTCAAGGTTTGTTCTTGGCGTTTTCATGCTTTGTTTAAACAATTGTTTGAAATAAAGCTTTTATTAGGTGGTAAAAGCACCCGCTTTTTCATATTTTTGCTGCTTATTGTAGAAGAGCTCTTATTGACGATTCTGCAGTTCAAATCGATTCAAGTGTTCGCAAGGTTGATTGCAGATTCTCTTTTGAATTTAAGCATCCGACGTCAGATTAACGCTAACAGATCTGTCCTAAACATGATTCCAACAACTTTACATGTTTCTAGTTATTTCAGTTTCGAGGTCGTTTCTTGGTCATTTGCTTTTTTACGAAGACGATGTCCTCTTTTAACATCAGCTCGTCTTGTGCCTAGAGGCGCCGTAATAGCTATTGTCTATTTAATTTGCTTTTTTTTTTAGTGGCACG
Organism: Moniezia expansa; assembly: GCA_019097775.1. Lineage (NCBI taxonomy): Eukaryota > Metazoa > Platyhelminthes > Cestoda > Cyclophyllidea > Anoplocephalidae > Moniezia > Moniezia expansa. The sequence goes on from JADFDV010000097.1 coordinate 2,559,035, forward strand.
AGCCTTGACTGGTCACTCCTCCTCTGTTCAATCTTTGGACTTCCATCCACATGGAAATTTCATTGCCTCAGGTTCTGCGGATGCAATGGTTAAGGTAATTGTTCGTTCTGAATTATTGCTTCTTTCGCTTGGCTTTCTTCACACCAGCGTCAATTTCTATTTTATTCGATTCATTTTGGACAAATTTTTCTTTGGATGGAGTTTGTTTCCACTTTCATGAACTGTCTCGCCGCTTTCATATATTCCGAATTCGTTCGACTAACTTAATCTGAAACAGAAAGGCCAATAAATGTTCACTTCTATGAACCATTCAGTTCAGTCATTTTATCTGCAATCAATCAATGGTGGGGAAAAGCCTGATTGGTGGTTTTATTTAACCGATACATTTAGGCGCGAGGCTGCATACATGCGCTAACGCATTGGAATTTATATCCAGGCAGCCGAAATCAATGTCGATTTACTTGAAATCGGGGTGCCTTTTTATGTTTAGTTTGACTTGTATTTGTTCGGAACCGCTGTAACAGAAGCTCTTATTCTGAATATTTACATTTTCAAAACACTAAAGCCTGAAGATAAGTTGAATCACGGTTCTGAAAGACCAAAAGTCACATTCTATAGCATTTTCGGTATTTAATTTGTTTAAAAGTTGCATAAGCGAAAACAGTCTGATTGACCTTCTAGTGCAGTTAGTCAATCTAGACGAATGATGATAGGACTCTAATTAAATACCTACGCTAATCGGTAACTCCTTCGGGGCATAATTAGTTGCCATTGTATATAAAAATTTATTTCGAGTACTAAGTACAAGGATCTATAGAGAGTAGTGCCTATTTGAACACTGTTTTTTAATTTTTGACTACTGCCTTTGTCTGAGATATTGCTGGAAGTCCAGGTCGCTCTGTGAAAAACAAATGCGTTCCATTAGCCGACCCGTCTAATGCAGGGATTATCGTTTAAGTCAAGTCCACATAATTGCTGTTATCAAAAGAAATCAGTGGATAGAAAGGGATCTCAAGCACTCAGTGTTCAACCCTGAGAAAGTGCGGTGGAATAGAGTTCTGTTTATTAAGAGGCCAAAGGGCATGTCCAGGCCCTTTATTCAAATGCCAATATGGGCTTAGCGATCGGTACAAATTTTGGACGATTGCCTGTCAAATGCTTATCGTCAGCAGCAGTCATAATGCCACTGCACTTTACGTGATAAGCCCAGCCTTAACCAGCCGATCATTAACCAAAGGTTTCCGCATTTATGGCCTATTTAGCCTATGGAACTGAGCACGAAAGATTGGCCTCCTCTTCCCCCTTCCTCTAGTGTCTGACTCATTGTGTTGCAGCATAGTCGTTAGAAGTGTCATGCCCCGTTCGAAGTTCTCCCGTAACTCGTTTTGGTCAGTTATTCGATGCATTTCGCTTTAATCTGTATCTATTTACTCTTGATGATTCTGCCTGCTTGCAGGTCATCAAATAGCATTCGGTTCTAGTACCGCTTTAACAGACCTTCCATGTATTGAAATCGGTATTTAGGTCTAGTATCGTCTTTCTCATAGTCCACTTTTCAAAACTGGTTAGTTTTCTACCAACAGCTCTCTTGGCAACCAGTGCTTTAATGTACTCTAACGACTGACCTTATCTCACAATTCGAGATGGGATTATATTTACTGCCGAAGGTTCATTATGACAAACTGTTTTTCCGCACTGTGACATTTTTAGTTTGGAGCCGTCAACATCATGCGGTTCTGTGTCATCGTTGAGTTTACAAGTTTTGCCTTGATAAACTCTATTCTGGGGTCTATTCAGGGGCTTTTAATTGCTGATTTCTTCGAGGACTCGAAATTAAGTTCCTTCAATGAAACTTTTCGGAAAAATTTCAACACACGAGCTTTGTTGACTGTTTTAACCCTGATTGAATTTGATACCCTAACTTTAGAGACCAAGGGTTGAAATAATCTATCACTGCTTTTCAATGGTTGCAAACGTCGTCGAAAGCTCACAAAAATGTTCAAGGATTGTATTCAAATTAGAACCTCGATTCTGCTTTCCTAATTTGATGTCTAGAATACCTGACTACTGCAGACCGTGCATCTAAATTTTTATTGAAAATGTGATTGAAACTCACCTTCACAGAAAAGCTTTTATCTTTTTCTCCTAATTTCATTCGAACCGCCTGAAGTCACATTTATGGATTTGGCACTCTTTCTAGCTTAGGCAAATAAATAGACACATTTTCGGTTTATTCATCTTTTTCTAGTATATGATCCAATTCATAAACTGATTAATCTAATCTTCATAATTCTAGGAAGCTGCTTAAACTGAATGCCTATTGTTTTCTGCCATTCGTTTCTTATTGCAATGATTTTAAAATACATGTAAACACTCACAAGTTTGGTGTTGAAAATCTAAATCATTTTTTAACCAAATTTCCTTCCAACCCACAGCATTGATAATTTTATTCCCTACACCTATATTACTCCAAATTCACCGGATTATTCTTTTCTGCTGTGCTACACTTCTCATTCCCATATGGGAAACCAGTAGAATCAGATGGTCTGCTTATTACTCTTCAGTAATATTCAATGACCTCGTTGCAATTTCAGTTATGGGATGTATCGCGGAAAGGTTGTATCAACACTTTCCGAGGGCATTCGGGTTCCATCAATATGGTCCGCTTCTCTCCTGACGGAAATTGGATCGTTTCTGCAGGTGATGATGGTCGCGTCAAAGTGAGTAACTTCAACAACATTTTGATACTTTTTAAACATTTCTTGAGAGGAAATGCCTTCGAACCCTTAAGTTGAGGAAAGTGACCTTCCATTTGGCTATCGGTATGTAGACTAGCGTTTAACGCTTTTGTCATTTATCTAGGACAGCTGAAACGCTGTTGTTAACGTTTTGGCTCCTGTTGCTGGCGAGAAAACGAAAGATTACACCACTGTTAAAGCAGTACAAGTCTCTAGACATCTTATAAGGGCCTAAAAAGAGGTAGTTTGCCAACCGACCAGTAAAACTGAGCTTACAACCTGCCCCAAGAACTCAAGGAGAGGAGTTCCTATTTCGGCTGAGTGCTTAACCCGATCTATGTATGCTCGTTACTGAACGTCGGATTTACTTATCAGGATCACTCTTTAAAAACAAAAGCTCTTTTCTTCATGTCAAGTTAAGTAGTTTAAGCAAGCCAAGTAACTGAGTCATCTAGTTCGCCAAAGCGAACTTCTTATGGCGATTGGTGGTTCAAGTGAGCAAACAGGCTGTAATATTGAGAAAAACCCAATGATTCGTCATCTTCGAATAATTGCTATAGAGTTCTTCCTCTTCTTATCCTGTAATACGTTTTTGTTTACCGACTTTTTACGAGCCTGCAGGTACCTTCAAAAATATTGAATCTCTGATTCTTCCTACTCAAGCCTTTTCAAAAGTGACAGTTAGATCGAATAAAATTTTTTTACGGTTGAAAAACTTCACACATTCCCTTGCATAAAACTCTGAGGAAAAGGATTAGGGGGGAGTCAGTCCTTAGAACTGAAAACCATTTTTTTAGTATCTACTTCCTCAACGTCCGCTCCCACCCATTTCCTTGGGAACTGGTGGCTCTTGAATTGAAAGTTGTTCAATTGTTTCGGGCACTCTGCCTTTCTAAGTTAATCTACAAACGGATTATGCATCTAAGTTGCTGGTTTCTGAATGCAGGTATCCGTGTTAAAAGTCCTTTATAGCTTGTGTTACTTGCCGGTGAATTTTCCGTTAATCATCAGTTGGGTATGATTCTTCTCAGCCTTGTTCGCTGCTATGATTTTATCCCTGTGTTTGGTCATTTTAGTCCTAACTAACTCCTCCAGTTAATCTCAGGGTGAAATGAATGTTATCCCATCTCCGTTTTTGTGTTGTCCTGTTTTTTTGTTTATTTAAATGTTGCGCCAGTTGATGCATTTCAGTTGTTCCTAGCAACCTCGTGCTCGGGTCCGTTCTATTATGACGCTCTCTTTATTTTCATTGCAGTACTTAGCTGTTCATGGTCTCCATTTTGCTTTTGTTCCTTCTGTATCCTGAAAATAGGTGCTGAACATTTCTTAATTTAGCTTTCTCCACCAAACCTATTTGCTGAGTTCTCAGGTTGGGATCAGTGAATTAAACTACCACGATATTTCTATTTTTATTAAAAGGTGGTTCTAAAAAATTGCTTAGTATCGTCCATCGCTTGGTGTTTTCATGGCAAATGATCCAGCCGAGAATTGATTGGTTTGTTTCCCTCTGGCTTTATTAATATATGGTGTCATCATTAAAGTATCACTCTCGGCCATTGTCGAATTCTCTGGTACACTTGCCAATGTCAGGTCCGGATTCAGTTGGTCGTTCAACCCTTCCATCGAGGTGATCAGTAATGTGACTCAAATCTTATAAAAAAATATAGTGGTTAATATTCCATAAGTCGAACCGTTATCCTCGATACAACTGCATCAAATATGATATACTGATTGAATTCCTTCGTCTCGTATATTTCAGTTGTGCTCATTTTAAAAGTCGAAAAAAGAACTAATGTCCTTGCGGTTCCCATGTTGAACTGTGCGCTGTACGTGGAATAGGTCATCAAGTTAAGAAATCACAATTGCAGCTTACTGGGAATATGTCCTAAGGCCTCGAAGACGTCGATTTTGATTATTAGGAATCGCGAAGTCAGTGTTTAAGATAAGATGTCATAAATTTACATTACTTGAATTCAATTCCGACTGCTAGGCCGGCATAATGTCACACTTTAGGTGTTATAGATGGCTAAATACATAGTGGCTCTTCATTTTGGCATAATCGATTCTAAATATTCGTATATCCTTTTCACCGCTGGCTTTTTGTCAATAAACATCTCACAACGGGAACTGAAAGAAGCGTTTTCCAAACGCACACTTATTCATATAAAAGCCCTTCTTCAAATAAGGGCTTAAAATGTTAAATATTGCCTTCGTAATGTCATTTTCTTTTGATGTAATATTTTTTTTGTTACATTTGCACCGGTGGTACACGGGTAGCGCACTTGTTTAACTCCTGAAATGACACGAACGCGAAATCCATTGGCCTTTAATCAGCGACTATCTACACCGGTTGGATTCTGATCACTTCGGAAGGTCAAACGGCTGTTCTAAATAAGTGCGACATCAAATTATCTTGTCTCTCATCAATGTAAGTGTTGGGAGACACCTGGCGTGGTAGGCCTGAACTCCTTTGCCGCCTGTCTTTGGATAAAGCAGTGTAATAAATCTATTTGTTTCATTAGGCGTGCGCTTTGTAGACTGAAATTTTCTATTGTTAGTAACAAAAAATAGAATTTATTTTTGGATTGGATTGCTGCCGTACTTAACACTTTTCAGTTTGATTTATCAGTCCTGTTTATTAGGAAAACAACTTATTTGAACGGTTCATTGTAATTTTAGGCAGAAAAGCCTATCTTTATAAGGCAAGTGTCTCGTTTGGCAGCCTCCACAGGCCGACGAATATGCGTCCTTCAGTCCTTCGTGCTTTTGACAGTAAGGACCCTTAAGGATCTGGCTGTAGATCACTGTACTTAGTCAGATTTCGAAGGGACTTGTGCTCTCCTGCAGTACCATGAATATATGAGGGATGAATTATAGCGATTAGTGTTTGTTAAGTTATTGCTATTGTTAGGGTATTCCTTAACACCAAAAATATTTGGAACTTTGTGTCTTAGTAGCTGCAGCGGCCACACTTTCCCTTACATTGATATTTCACACAATATGATTGAAGCCTCACAACCTGCAATCGGTACTTAGATTAGTTCCAAAAACTTAGCTAATACCTGCTTTCTCTCACGGTGGCTTCATTGAAGTCTCCTATTGATAAGAAAGGTAAGTAGCTCTTATCGCTCATTCAGCCAAGCTTGTAAGTGTGCAAATGTTACTCCTAGGACTAGAAGCCTATGGCCTTTCACAGCGAGATTGATCAATGCTAATGACAATAGCATTAATCATTGGTTTATTGAGACAGAATTTCGCGACTCCCATTCAGAGACGATGGTAGATGAAGTGGAGGAATCCTCATTCATCAGATCAGGCATATAGTTCATTTTTGTACAGTATTCCCTCTCCGCCATAATCCGAAAGAATACGATCGTCCTGTTGCAATGAATACTTCTTCCATCCACTTTTTGACTTTAATCTTCCTGCTTAGGTACTTTTAGGGTTTGGATGCGAGCCTCTGAGGAGTTTGCGCTGGTTATTCAAGGATTAAAGATGACGGTCAGGTATGTAGTGTCTTAGCTATCGTTCATTTTTTTGTAAGGCAAAATATCCAGATGTGTGGAGCATTTATTTTCATTGGAATTCTTCGCGTTCTGGTCGCATAGAATGTGTTCATAATGTTGGAGCGTTCCCTTATTTTAAGCCCACGTTCTCTGCATTTTTGAATTATACTACGTTGAATCTGTTTCCTTGGGGGTCCGCTTTATGAATATTTAAGCTGGGATAATCCTCGTCCCGTTTCCCAACCAAATACTTCTTTTGTGTTCCAGTTACCCACGCGATAGAATATGTCTTCTTAACTTACGGAATAAGATTCTCCCAAAACTGCGTTAGACGACAAGGTATGAATTCCATAGCTGGTCAGAGACAATGACTTCTTATTTCTTTTGCCTTTTAGGTCTGGGATCTAGCTGCGGGAAAGCAATTAGCGGAGCTCGCCGGTCACACGGCACCAGTGACCAATATCGCCTATCATCCCACTGTTCTTCTCCTAGCTTCTGCTTCTATAGATCGTACCGTCCGAGTCTTCGATCTCGAGACCTTCGGCCAGGTGGCCGTCTCCGGTATTGAATTAGCCGCTTCTGCTGTTCGCAAGATCTCCTTTCATCCAGAAGGGCAGTGCCTCTACGTTGCAACAACCGAACAACTCAAAGTATGAGCTTATTTTATAGTATTTTGCCGCACTGAACCAATCATAAGTGGATACACTTTTGACTTATAGTTAGCTAATCAGATTTAGAAATAGTGTGATGAGAACTGCTACATTCTGTGCTGAATTTTTTATTTATTGTCATGCCACCGTTTGTGCGCATAGAGAAATAATTTTCTTAGTCATAATGTTTTTTCCCGTGTTTGGCCCCTATTTGTTCATTTAACTATAGAGGACGTGGCAATTGTGTGTTTCGAATCACATTAAATAGTCCTTACCTAGGGTAGTGTAGATAACTTTCTTTTAAATTTTAACTAATCAATGCATTTGGAATATTTGAAATTCCACTGACTTGCTCTAGTTTTGCTATTGTCTATCATTTAAAAAAAATAGAAAACTGTAGTTAACTGAGAGAGGAGTTCTACGAATGGACCATCTGTCAGATACATCTAGCATCTTTTAGTTTTCTCCACATTTCTCTTCGATTTTTTCACTGTCTGCTTGACAGTTGCCAAGACTCGAAGCACCACTCCATTCGCCACATTCTCTTCGATATCTTACCAATTTGTGAGCTTGGTGCTCTGGTTTGCTTTCCATTAGGTGGCAATTGATGGTCTAGCTATTTTCGGTCGATGCAATTACTATTAACAAGTCTAGTTGATCATTCAGACGTTTCTGCCCAGCTCCAGATGTGCGGTCAGTGCTAGCGTTACTCTTTACCTTAAACAAATCATGTCTTATATATGCAAGTAATTATTAAGCGCCAAACGCTATAGAATTTTTAAATTTCCAAATCGCTAAACCACTTCATATCCGTTAATCAGTTTAATAAATTTCAGCCCATCATGCCAAGACATGGTACAATGGGATTCCTCCATAAGCTCGTTGTCTCAGTACCGATCCCTTACTAGATTGTCGAGTAGCGGCTGGTTTGTGTCCATTTCGCGGACAAATCCTAAGATTTGTGCATTTTCATCACTTAAAGTAGGATGTTTGTAGCTTAGGGGATGGCTTGAATTTGACTATCATCAATTCACGATCAAATGACTATCGACGTGTTCATTAAATTACATTTCAAAAAGTCTAAGCAGTCGCCTAAAATTTTGTGGTTCTTTTTTAAATGAATCTTTTGCTGATTGAAGGCAGAGGGTTATGAAAAGAAGCGCAAGTTTAAGCGATCGGATTGCGCTTTCATGTAACCACTTTCTCCCTTATATTTGTCATATGTCCCCATATCTTGTTGCTGTTCATGTCGGAAACGAACATTATAATCTTAGAGATGGTTGAGGATGTCTAAAGATTCCTTTCTGCTATGGTCTCTCAGGTGCCAAATATGTAATTTGCGCAGTAGGCACTTGCGAGTTCCAGGTCTTCCAATTCATAAATCTCCCGTCGTCCAGGAATGGTTGCTCGGTAATGCCTGTTCAATCAATCTCAATACATAAACATATATAAAAATGGACTGATTTCGTTCTCCAGATATACCACTACGAAACGATGTCCTGTCTGGAGGCAGTTCAGGTGGGTTGGCGAAGTGGAGGAGGTTTAGTAGATATGGCGGTGGCGCCAACGTTCAATCAGCTGGTGAGTGCCTCAATCTCAGGTTCTGCGGTCACCACCTACATTGCCGACATAAAATCCTGCCTTCCTTTCACCTCACCTTCCTCACCACTCTCATCAACTCAGTCCACTGCTGGTGGACGCATTTGTGATCTAAATGCAACTCCTGGCATCCCTACTACCGCCTTGGTGGGCTCCTCCTCTACTGGTGAGGTCAGTTGGTCTTTTCTGTTTGAGCAAAGATATTTTTAGTTCTGCTTTTGGTGTCTAAGTGTCCTCTTTCTGAGACTCGTCAGCACTTTTGGGATTGAATTGGAATAATTGTAAGCCTTGTTGATTTCATAATGGGAGACTAATTCCGATGAGCAGTTCTCAGTATTCTACTTCCGATAAGTACTAATATTACTAAAAGCTAGAAATTGAACTGATCATCTGTAAAGTTATGGTATCCTACGGTCGGTATATTTTGTATTTTTTCTCACTTTGTCTTTTTTTCGTGATACTGTGGCCTCCGCAGCAGCCAGTGCCTCACCGTTCCGAATGTAAGAGCGAAATGCGTCATCACAATTCCACCTCCGTCCGCAAATCCTTCTCTCTTCGTGGCCAGAGCAACAAACCCCGCATTATTACTGTAGGTACTCATTACATTTTTTTCTCATAGTAGCCGTACCAACTTGATTGCTGATACAGGGAGATGAGAAGGGTCAAGGGTAATTAGAACTGTTTGTGCGTAGTTTTTAGACGGCTGTTTTATTAACAAAATAAGGCATTTGCACACAAGTCTTCATTTAACTATGATCGGCCCCGTTTAACCTTTGGTAGTTATCCCAACCCTACACATGCTTTTCTGCATTTAAGCATTATTACATTGTATAGGCTCATAAACCCTTTGTAACTCCGGATTTTGACAATTCATGATCGGCGCACATGTTATTTTGGGAAGCTGCGTAATAGTTCGTAACAATAGGATTTCCTTTGGTGTGACGTGATACCGCAAAATGGTCACCCGTAGTTATGCTTTCTGGGTGTTGATTTGACAAAGTGTTCTGATATTTATGTTAAGTAGTTTCTCCTTGATGATAATGATGACGAGGTTCAAACATAACCGTTTGGAATTTTGGTAGCTATATTCCTAAATAGCGACGATTGTTGAGGTTAGAATTTTGGCTGTTTTTGTCAAAAGCAGGAGTACGCATATACAGCCTAATAGCCGAGAGGTTAAGAATAAAGAAATTCATGAAAGACAGCAGCTATGGCTGTGTTTCATTTCGTTTCAATCCCACATAGCCATGTAGCTATGCAGAGACCCATGTTGCCTTACGATTAGTTCTGGTTATTCTTTGTTTTCATCCCCATCCTCTTGATATACAGGTCGATTCCTTTCTTTTGCTTTACACAATAAATGCTAGACGTATAATTGGCTTTTACCTATAATCTATTCGCTTGGCACACAAAACTATTTGTAACTGCTTCTTTCCCAGGTTGAGGCTGATTTCACCCGTTGATTATGTCATCACACTATTAACATTTCAGGTTACTTTTTTGACATAAGGCGCTCCTTCTTCGCCTAAGAGTACGTCATCCCCTATCCGTCCAAATTCTGTTGCCATTCTAGTAGCATGTGATGCAAGTTCGCATTAAATCGTCAACGTGACATGAAATACCAGAGACTATTGAAAATTCACATTTCCTTGGTTACATTACCTGGGTAATCGATGATATTATCTCCCAATACCGCGGTTTATAAACATGGCTTTATCAATGATAGAATTCGCATATTTTCCGATTTCCTCCTTCAGCTTACGTGTCTCATTTTGAGCTCACTAGCGCTCTTTGGACTCTGCGAAAGAGAAAAAATCTCACAATTCATTAGTAACGGAGCCAGATTGTGCAGTTTTAAGTGCAGCTGCCAAGCTCCAAAAGGTTTTCTATCGTCGGCCTTGGATAATTCGTGATAGGGAAATCACATCCAATGATCTGTGTGTCCATATCGTGGTAAGCTATTCATATCTGCTTTTCCGAAGAATAAAAACCTTGTGTAGTTAAGACTCTTGAGTTATACTGTTTAAGGCCTTATTGTTCTGGACTTGATCAACTAATAGTTATCGTTGGTGGACAATTTTGACCAAATTCCTAATGCATCGTCATAATCATAGCTGAATTCCCTGGAACTCTTATTTTCTGAGGCTCGAATATGCAGCATTCAATTTCTTAATAATTTTTTCAGGCAGTCAAAATCTCTTAGAATTAGCTTTTTTGTTCAGATTAATTTTCGCTCTCGTTGTCAACGAAAATTTCTCTGACGTTTCCGAATCTGATCCACGTTGTGAAGACTAGGTCCTATCAGTGCAACTCCTCGATTTTCGAATTTTTGTCATGTGCCTTATAAATTATCACTAATTAAGCAATCGCGTTTAGAGTTAAGTGCTCTCTTTTCTGCATTTATCAAGGGTGAGCTGGCCATGCCGCCTGCCAGCATGGGCCGATCCGCAGCCCATGCGTGTTCGAATGGGATCCGAATACGGGAATGCGATCTTCTTTGCTCGCGAAATACATTAATTGAACCTGCTTCATCTTTCCGTTTGGTCAATATAATCTGCTTGTTATCACGTGTTAGTCGTAATTCAATGTGAGCCAGTACAGTCTTCGCAGCTATTTTTTCCGGTCAACAGCTTCACATCTCTCTTTCCATCACTCAATTCGACGAATTTTCCTATCACAGAGAATCGTTCGTCTTTTTAAACATAGGCATAAGTCAGTCTGATTAGGAATTAAATTCATTACACGCAGCTACTTTATCTCATTGGCCCCTAATTCTTGGCACTATCAGTCTTTATTGATCGAAAATCACGAAAATTACGAAATACTTAAAGTGCCAATCCTCAAAGGTGTTTAGGAAATGAATTGAAACATCGAGTCTTGTTTAGAGTTCTCCTACTGATGTCAACTCAGAAATTCAATCGTGATTTTGTCCTCGAATGATCACCATGTCCTTGTTGATGTCAGACCCATGCGTTCTTTGCTCACATTGTCGACCTCTCTTTGCTCCTTCCTTCCAGATAGCATATTGACATTTTTTTCAAATAGCCAGATTCAATAAAATCTTTTTATTCACTAGTTTTCATCCCCGTTTAATCTAAGCAAATGCTGATATGAGACTGCATCTCTTCGAAATCTGCCAAACTCAATGTCTGACGTTAAGTCCTCTGAATTGACTCATGTTCACGAGACTTAAAACCGAACAACATCTACGACTTCTATCCTCAGGTCTCCACGCTTATTACCCTACACCATTTCGTGCGACTGACTTCTACGGTAAAATTTCTTCAAATCAGAAAGTAAGGTGAAGTTCGAAGAATAGGCTAGCAAATATAATGCGATTCCAACATGATCTACGATAGGCATCTGCTTCATTCCTTGCCTTAAATGACTTTCTTCAGAGGCACTTTATTCTTTCCAAATAACGTTAACGATTTAAAAGCGAATTTACTGGAAGATGAAAATAGCATTGAATGCCCTCTTTTGTAGGCTGGATCTGCCATTTATCTGATATCCGTCTGTCGATTGAATGCGGATGTGAAAGTGCAGCGCGGTTGGGTAAGGATCGGTAGGGCTGATCTTGGGAAAAAAACCAATGTCAGCTTTTAAGCTTTTTCAATTCATTTGCTCTCAAACCCTCATACTATCTGCAATAATCCCGTACTGTTAGTTTATACCATTTTCACATCGTGATTTGAAAAATCAGGTGTTAATCAAAGTAGTAGTAGTAACGATGACTCTTGATGAAATTCGAAATATTTCACAAACGGAGACAATCAGTTATTAAAAAGAAAACACGCTCCGTATGTCACCAGATATATCAAGACCAGAATTGCCCGCTTTTGAAAATAACGTCAACGAATGATTACATCTTTATCCAATTGTAAACAGATAGCTTTAGTCCTCCGCTTCAGCTTGACTTCTCAAATCTGCTCCTCTAGAACCTGTACACTTCGGTAACCCTCTCACTGAGGACCTCCCCTTGCAGATCCAGCGTAATCAATGGCGGTTAACATTTTAGATAATTAGATGGTCTCTATGAAGCACCTCAACGCGTATGTCACTGCTGTAGCAACTGCACCGATAATGCAGCGGTTGAGTATGCTTTAGAGTCATCGGATCTCATGGATTTAAAACTCATGGGCTCAAATGTCAGGCCGAATAGAACGATCTCAATTAGGGAAACACAAAAGAACTCTCTCACCTTGTCAGTGTTCAAAAGCATCTCCCTACAGTTTGAAAGCTATGAACCGACTTGGACGCTTAGAGCTTCGTGATACTGTGAATCAGAATCGTCCTTCCATGAAAGTTTAACCTTAAATGCAATCAATTTCAATGGTAAAGAGGGAGTGGTTGCACCCATGATTGAACGGTCGATGATGTCGATAGTAAGGTTTTTCTGGGCGCGTGCGGATCATGATCGGATTTTCTGTGATAAGTAATCAATTCGGAATGATTTTTGCCATCAGCAATTTTAAATAAATTCAATTGATTCCACCCCCGTTTGGACTGCTGAGATCAATGGACCATCAATGTACTAATACACAAACCTTCATTTAGCCTCCATGTGATATAACCACTAACATCTTCTGAGTTGGAATTCAAGTGTGTTTTACCTTAGCTCGGCTTTAATCTGTTATTATTCATATTTTCCTTCAAGGACGACTCTTCCAAATGTTCATCTTCAATGACGTTAGACATTGCCTCCGAATCAGACGATCCAAGACCTGTGATAGATGATTTGGCCACCTACAATCGTGTCTTCAAGCCCAAACGCGCCATCGCACACAGTCCTAGCCGCATATCTACAAGTGGTGGTGGCGGCAGAGGCGATCCACAATACCAACGGCTGCAAATATCAACCCCAACGTCGAATTCTTCATTACAGCCTCCACATAAACTCTTTCCATCTGGTGAAGAAGTTGGTGACGAGGGGGCTGATAACTGTGGTCCTTTCTGTCCTCCACCGGCAAACGGTGAGTTTTAATTGTGATATTATTATCATCTATTGATCGGCAGATGTTTCGGTCTGCTTTTGCTCATTAATGCCGTTAATAGTTAGTGGATAGGCATGCCCATCGACCCTTCATGACGCTATCTATCAATGCAGTAGCCTCATTTGGACCGATTGAAATTCGGTTAAGAATTCTTTCGGTCATAGGCATTGATTATTCTATTTTTAGGTTCGGAGGAGGTTACCTAGTAGTGTTTTCAGTTTTTTGTTGTCCGAGGGGGAATTATGCGAGGAGATACAGAATTTCGTGCAATCGTCCCCGCCTGAAAATGTTAGGTCTTCAAATGCAGAGACATTCCGCCACTAATTCTGGGTGTTACATAAGGCCCATTTACTCGAAAGCAACTATGCCTACGAGATCTGATAACATGTTAAGTCCTGAGAACGTCTTAGAGTTCCATCTGTTGGGAAGGATGGCATTTTTCTGGATGTCTTGTAACACTGGTTCAAATGGGGTATTATTACTCAGTATTCTTGGTTTTTTTTCTCGAGAGTTTTCCATAGCAGCGAAGAGCTTTTTATGGCTCTGAACTCGTTTATTTTATTCAGAACGAACTGATGTAAATTGATGTTCAAAAATGTGGTTTCTTATCCTAGAAACTTGTTCTTCATCGTATAAGGGTTGACTGGGCTTAGACTCGTCTGACAGAGCTCTTAGTGTGAATATACCAGCGCTCTTACACATAGACTTCCATTGCCTAAAACTTCTTTGTTGAGCCATGTATTTAAGGTTTCTTTAAGGGGCTTTCCCCGAGAACTCCCAGTTCATATCTCTTCAACTTCATTATCCTTATGTTCTTTTTTTGTCGTGTTCAGGGTGACAATGCATCTTGTGGCAAAGGAATTATCACTTCTCTTGAGTCCAGTTAATGATCTAGAAAATAGGAGTTGTGATACGCTTCTACGCATCCAGTTAACATGTTTATTCCATTTCCCTTTTCTCTTCTTTAGTTATGTAATGTACGCTACCACTTTGGTGTTTGAATTATTCACAGAAGCGATGTGTGCGTGCCATACATGTGCGAAGTGGTTCATTCTATTACAATTGTCGCATCCAGGTAAATGGTGCTTTTTTAAAAATACGCAGAATTTCAAACGGCATTAACATCACCACGCCCATAAAATCGTCAAAAAAAAATCGCTAAATCGAACTTAAAGTAGGAACTTTTTCTGAATTCCACAATAGAGAAAGGCTCTTAAAATGTTTTCCCGACTGAGACGCTTCCATCGAATCTTTACCATGGCTCTATCTCTTATGCGTAAGCACTGAAAACGATAAAAGCAACACCATCATAATTATCTACTCTACGATGCGTATAGAAATACAGACAGGTGGTTCCAAGCGCGAGCTGAGAAAAGTTATGAGACTGAGACGAAGGTCGAAATCCCCACATTCCAAAAAAATTGATGGCTCTAGTCGCTTCTCTCCACTCAGTATCTGTGTATAAGAGCTTTCATTAATCAATTTAACCGATTCTAGGAGATTTTACTATTCATTCCCTCTTCTTAAAAAATAAGTTGATAGAATGAACAACCATGTCTTCAAGCCCAAACACGCCATCACACACAGTCCTAGTCGCATATCCACAAGTGGTGGCGGGGGCAGAGGTGGCCCACAATACCAGCAACTGCAGATGTCAACTCATCAATATCTATACATATATTTGCTCGAGTTAGATTCTGTTGGCTGACTAGCAATCGCTTAATCATTCGCAAACGTTCTAACCTATCATTGGAAGTGAACTAATAATATCTGGTGTTGGGTCTGCCAATTCTCGCTAGCCATTCAAACACCCCTATTTGTGGCAACAGTCTCCGGCTTTAAAAAAGTTTTTAAAAGTCGAGTGCTTCATTGAACTGGAGATTCTTCAACGGATTCGCGTTCGTTTTTGTGTTCTTTACACTTTTCCGAAATACTACAAGCAGAAAGCTATTAAAGTTGTCTTCATATACTTCATTTCACTAACGATCATTTGGAATATACCTATTGGTTGTTGTTAGGCGCTTTAGATTATGCAGCTGACAACCCTAAACATGCTTCTCAAAATTGGAATTCCTTTGAAGATCACCACGTACTTTTGTTTGACTTGGTGGGTTCTGACCTTAGGGATACGGTCTATTCAGAGTATTTGTGGGGACGGATATCGGTTTATTGGGTCAATCTCGGGCACCATGGGAAGTTGCTTCCAGACCAGCGAAGCTCTTGGCCAGTTAGTCATTTAATTTAGTGCTATCTGTTCTTCTAATCCGCATCTTCAGACCAATGAACTATACAAAGTCTTTGTTACGCAAATATTTGCTTTTATCTGAAGATAATGGCTAACGATTAAAGCGAAAGAACGAAGTTCACATGTGTTGAGCATCTGATTTCGAAGTGAGCCTAACTCTGGTCTACAGTTTTGCCATTACCTTGAATCAGCATGACCGTAAGCGTGATTCCCTTACTTTCTATACCGCAGCTATGTCTCTTCTCGGCGGATACATTTCCTCCCTACTAATGGACTCTAGTAAGAAGCATTTGGCGGCGTCAATTCGCTCTAAGTAGACACTAACTTCTCATCTGTTATCTAAATCCGAATGTGTGCATTATTTAACCGGACATATTTGCCTTTGCGCCTGTAAACATCCATTCATTGTCTTTTAGTTCTACTAGACCTGGAGAAATCGATGGTTCCGATTGATGGAGACAAAGTGGAGATCTCCGACTTTTTACCTCCTGTGAGTGGTTCGAATGCCTTTATAATTCGGCTCCCTCTCCAACTTGGTGAATCATATGCGTCTATATCCAACCTCTGTCATGCCTTTCAGAAAAAAAGGCTGTTCAAGGGGTTGGGCGTAATTACTGGCCCATTCCCTGCAAGAAAATTTCCAGTGATATGGCTATAACATGGTTGGCTCTAGGGTCGGTGAACTGCGTTAATGAAATAATTTACTACTATTGGATTAAAATTTAGTTGAATTAGTGGAAAAAAAGACCACTCCCGTTTGTTGAAGATATTGTCAGAGCGTCCAATCTAGAAGGATTTGTAGTGACAATGGAGTGAATGAGTATATATTCTGGAATGCTAATTATAAACGTGCAATTTACAGTCGAGTCGATGCGCAGTGTTTCAAGAAGCGTTAGGTTTCTTTCAGTGTTATCTCTGCGTCGTGTCCACACAAACCACTCACTAAAGTCCCGTTCTCAAGAGATCTTCTTTTGCGTAGACTTAACGGCACTTTGACACGATCAATGTCGGACCCGGCACTATTAAAATTACAATGAATGTTCTATATTGAGGTGATGAAACATATGCATTTGGACAGATCATGACGGTACTGTCTTTTCGGGTCACAATTTGTTTTTGGAGGACTTGTAGAGCTTGACAGTTACATGGTTCCTGTGATTTTCTAAAAAAAAAAAATAAAATTGGCATTAGTTTGAGTAATCGTTTAATGGCGTCTGCGTTAGATTTATACCGAAGAAATTTGGGTTAAGCCATTGTCGGAGACCGACCTGAAGTCTAGCAGTACTGAATGATCAGGTCATGAATGTCACCGTACCTAATCTTTCTTCCTCGGGTTTGGTAGCGAAAATTGTCACGCTTTTCGAACATTAACATTCTCGAAGAAGGCCAATAAAGGAGTTAGGGTATCCTAATTAGGAAAAATGGGTCCCGCCAGGTCAGCTATGTATGGCAGATGTTGTTGAACAACTGGAGATGATCACCGATTACTTTATCATTCCTGTGGCCTTACTAAAAGCGGGGGAAGTCCACAACTATTAAGTTAGAGGCTCTCTTCTACGCTGCTTCACACCCTACAGACATGTTCTCGGTTGGCCAACAGCGCATGTGTGCCTGACTGATTAGACGACGAGGTCTCGGAGCTCATTGACAAACACCCATTGATTGAAGCAAACCTCTTTACTGACTAATGCATATCAATTAAAGGTTGGATAAAGTGGAGGTTACTAATCCGAGGGTCTTCGGAGCGCCGCGATAATTGGTTGGAAGACTCTTCTTCTTAAGTGTTGGTTATACGAGCGAGAAATCTAATGAAATGTCACCTATTCCTCAACCAGAAGAATAGAAACAAACTACAATCATCCGGGTTAATTCTGGCGAAAAATATACGACGATAAATTGAGCGGATATTATTTCGGTTCCACTTCATTCCACTTTCTGGACTGTTCTGTCACCGAGACGGAGTAAGCGTGCCAAGTTTCTAGGGTTAATCGGATTGCAATTTAATCTTAAGATTTTCATCATTTCCTCTCTTCAGTCCAGTGTTCAAACATTAGGACGAAGTTTTGGCGTCAACGATCCTTTCGCCAGTATTTGGAGTACGATGGGTGGAAACAGTGATGATAAAGCAACTGTCAAAGGACCAGCGCCATCCACACGAGGAACCAGCGCAGCACTTCCCAAGGAGCCATCGGCTAGCATTCGTGGTAGCAGTGGAGAAGCAGCTACCCTCCAACGACTTCGAACCCCTCATGGAGCGTTCATGTCCATCCTTGTGGCTCGTAGAAAGAGCCTCGCTACCATCCGGATGCTTTGGCCGGGGGAGAATCTCAAGGCCTGCGTCGAATCGACTATTCTCATGCAGGACCAAGCAATTTTTGTGGATATCCTACGCGTTCTTATGTCCTATAAGTGAGGACTTAATTCGAGCTTCTAATAATTTCAGTATTAGTAGCACTCATGCCCCTGCTGAACTTAGAAAAGAGGAGACGCCCGCTTTCCGCTAGACTTGTATTCAAGGGTCCCACTTCAAAGGCCTTAGTTTAAGCGTCCACGTAGCCTGCTTATGCTAATGTTCGTCTGGCTGAAGGCGATATTTGGCTCCCTTTCCACACCAGTGAATGTCCCGTAGCGGGTATTGCAGCCTTTCTGAAACCAATTTGTTTCACGTTTCAGCAAGCAATGGAGCCTGGATCTAGTCGCCTTGCTTCTTCCACAATTATCCAAACTAATATGGAGCAAATACCCCACGTAGGTTCTTTCTAAAAACTCCAGCAACTGATTTTCTTTGAAAATGTGATAAACACCCTCTGGCTTATTGATTAGATATGTAGAAACTACGTGTCAAGCCGTAAGAATAATTCTTAAAAACTTTGCCAATCTCATCCGACAAACAATCAAGGTCGAGCACGCGATCGGTGTCGACATCTCGCAAGAAGAAAGGTATGACCAATGAATGACATCTTACTGCTTAGAAATAAATGCGACGACCGAGCTATGCTTTCCTTATAGACAAGCGAAATGTCAAACCTGTGCGACTCACCTCGAGGCGATACGCTCAGCAATTGAGGCAAAAGAAGTGGCCGCAAAGACCGGACAGTACGGACCAGAGGTATATGCACTATTCGCTCTGCTACAATGACTACTTCGAATTAGATCGGAGTGCATTTAGCCCATGTGATGTCCCCAGACCTCCTTTCCAAAATTTACCCAAATGACTGACCTATGTACATAAGCCCAATAAGACAAAATTCAATCACCCCTACGCACATTTAACGAACAAATAAACGGGAAGTTGCATCATATAATTAACGGGATTAATGCTGTTCAAGGCGCTTAAATACTTGCTTTCAATGTGACTGGGAGCAACTCCGGTAGTCTAACGCCACTGACAGCAAATAGTAGAGCTAGGAATGGAGCTCGTCACGGCAAACCCAACCCGGCAAGAAGAACTGCATACCGTTATATGCGTCTGTCCATTTTATTTAGATGCTGCAAGAGCCTTCTTGGTTTGGAAGGCCACACTATCCATATCTCGACGACCAATACGCGAGATTTCCCGACCGCTGAAAGCAAATGGACTCAAATAAGGTTGGGGTTTAAAAAAGAACATTAGTACAAACAAATTAGTAAGTACCCATCAGATCGCTTCTCGACAAGACCCATGTTCTCCAGTTCACGAAGGCATCGACGGAGGATACCAGTGTACGCTCTCACATGATGACGGGGGCATACTCCATAGCGCTTGCCACGACCAAAGGCTTTGCTGAGGCCGGAAATGCCGGTAGGTCGGAGATACAAATGTCGCAAAATAGCGGCGCATCTGATGTAGAACCAGTCGGGATCGGACGGAGCCAATTCGTTAGCGGTCGATAGTTTGACGACATCAACCCAATCAGGAACTCTTATTTTGCCAGTCCTTACAAAAAAATTAAAAAATGTCAAAGGATATAACCTCAACAGAAAAAAACAACGTTCGATCCGGAACTTACTTCTTAAGAAAATTTGCCAAAGAAACGACATACACATGCCCATCCACATCCTTTACAGAACAGTGAGCCTAAAAATAAGTCCCCAGGAAAAGAGACCCTACCATCCCGATCACACGAAGCCTAACGAATATTGCGCGAACAATTTTCTGGAGAATTAAAACTTTCAACTGTCATCACTTTGAAATCGTTCAGATATAAGGTTAAAAAATAAACTAAATTACGTGATATCTGCAGAAAAAAATTTTTACTTTGATAACATTCTTTCGTTAGTTTTTTCTTGAGAGCTGAAAGAGTTGCTTTCTTGGCGGAGGTAACCATTTTCAACCATTTTTTTGCGATTGCGAAACATACCTTAGACTTACATAAAAAGGCGTCTGTAAAGACTCTCCCAGAGATTGCAGTGATCGAAATTTATTCGACAAGGGAGTTTGCTCATTCTGTCATTCTGTTGGCTTTGAAAAAATGCTGACTGTCAGTGTCTTACATTCAAGCCATGTACCAAGAGCTCGTATTAAATTACCATACCATCTTCCCTGCTATGCCTGCTCAGGTCGAGTTCAACTTAAGGCTGCCCAAGAAACTAATCAGCGGAGTACCATTCAGAATCTCATCAATATTGCCGCCTGTTAAAAGGATTGGAAAATTGATTTTCTAATGGAATCACCGATCATTTTTAGACTTAGTTAGTTAGACTGAGTTGGCATACCTTTTACCAAGTAATTGTACATTTGAATGAAGACTTTGTTCGCTCCTCTAGCACTGGGGTTATGGACTCCTGTGAATTTTCTTTACACCTTGAACATACATATTTACCTAAAGTATATTTTACACGAATCAGGTAGGATTCATCCACTACATTCTACCACATTCAAATCATTGTATTCGATTAAGTACCGCCAAACTTCAAACACCAACCAATTTCCTCTTTAATTTAACGGCGTGTGCCGCGTATATGAAATAACGTCATCAACGCCATTTAGAGACTTCAAGCTGGTGAGGAAACAGTAGCACCTCCCCCCGAAAAGTTAGCTCACATTGAAATAAGTTTTTTCGCTCCGGCGACCAAACTTTCAACACTAGGCGACACAAGAGAGAATCTTTTTACGTTGAATACCTCTAGGTTTATTAACCGCCCAACCGAGTTGTAAATCAATAATCAAAAAGCTGAATAATGTAAAATCTGGTATTAAAAGAATGCGCGCACGTAAAGAAACACACGACAAGAGTAATAGTATAGGAGTATTAACGTTGTAAGAGGAGGACGCGGATACGGAGGCCATCATCAGAATGAAAATCTGCTCTCGTTTCCAACCTCGCATGGTGCGCGTGCGTTTCATTCAACGCCATTGTGTTGTAAATATTTATGCGGCGGAGATAGGTGTGAGAAGTTTGTGTATATATGCGTGTGTGTGTGCATGTATTCACGTACCATTATATACAACAAGAGGGAGGGGATTAAGGTTGGGGAGAAACAAGGCCAATAAGCGGCAGTAAAGGGCACGCATAAGATAACAAAAAACCTCTAGACCAGTCAATACGCTATAACGAGAAAGGATATATGGCTGCGCTTATAGCCATAGGGTTAGAGCTTAGAGCGGTCTTACACGATGACAACATGCGACAGAAGGAATACGCTTCGTGAAGGGCATTGTACACACGGATATCAAAACAGCGGTAACAGAAAGAGACAGCATGAAGAGGACTGCGCAAAAACAAACTTGCATGATGCAGTTCTTGAGTGTATGTACAATGCGCTCGCAATAGTATTGAGAAAAGGGCAGAAATAGGGCCGAAGGCAGGCGAGCCAGCTCGGAAGAGGGAGGGGGTTAAGAAGACCAGTTTGGACGGATGCAAAGAGGGAGTGGGTTTTGCTGCCGGAGGAAAAAGGGCGGAAACGGACAAAAAGTACACGCGTTGATGCTGCTCATCAAGTGTGGAGGCGAAGAGGGGGCCTTCAGTTTGCATTATTCTGCGTCAGTGACCCACAGGCGCCATTGCTGGTGGCATCACTGGCGTAGTCGATGTTTGTCGCTTACCACTCCTATTCATTAAAAGATTATGTTAGACGCTCTCAACAAAAGTCTATGTCTGTATATGAGGTAAAAAAATGACCAAAATAAGTATAAAGAAAGTGTTCGACCTTAAAGAGTCAAAAGCGATAGCCACATCAGTGGACAAAGGAATGACGTAAAATCGTAACAAATTACTTAACGTATGCAGCTTTTGACCAGTTTTTCCTCATTAATCGCAATTTTTGTAAAGATTAGGATGTACACAATTAAAATAGTAGTATTAAGATAAGTTTCGGGAATCGGTATGGCGATTTCAAACAGTCAGACGGAGAAAAAAACATAAGGAATAGGCGGTCTTAAATCTTTTCAATTATATTTTATGCTTCGATTTGTTCGATTTATCTTCCATCCTTACGCCTAGTGCTCATCACTCCTAATAACAAGCTAAGGTAGCGATGGGATCTACATTAAATAAATAAAAAATATTCTCGAGTCCATTTCTGTTAGCACAACCTTGAGAGTTTATCTGTGACTGGAAGATATTCCTTACCCTGGAGGACGACCTGGTCTACGAGCAGGAGAGGCAGTTCCGGGGGAAAAAAGATCGTCAACATTGCCTTTCCTTCGTTTCACCGTCGCTGCAAACTGTGGCGTACCCGGATCTACAAATGTAGCACAGCTGGCGGAATCACACAAAGCTGTCTTCAAATACATATTAGGATTAGAAAATAACTGATAGACTTACCCAGAGTATCATCAGGTCTCGGACGTCTGGGTCTACCACGACCTCGACAAGTAGGTAAAACAGTGCCAGATGTGAGGCATTGATTCGCTCCACCTAAAGTGTGGTGATCTGTTGACTCGGGATCCAAGCTTGTTCGGTAGGCCTGTAATGATGCCCACTCTTCTCCCATTGTGGCATTGGGAAAGGCCTACATAAAAAATCAACATAAGCACCACTACTTAATTACAATGAGCAGGGAGAAATAAATAATACAAAACTTGCTTTGTAAGTGTAGTTCGACAAACTGCGCTTGTCTTGTGACAACAATTTATTAGAGAATTCTGCCACAATTTCAAGAAAGAGAAGACCGCTAGGAGTAGCAATGGAAACACCACCACTACTGGAACCGGAAGGTTTTGTGGAGAGTACATATTGGATGCCTTCGAAGTGGAAGGAAACCATGGCCTCGCGAATTTTGATTAGATCCATGCCAAAGCTGAGATTTAGGCGACGTGCCAGTTCGCGTAGAGCCTGGAATCCCTCCGTACCGCGTTCCAATTGACTTCTCTACAAAGTGCCAAGGATCGAAATTACTAAGAAATCGGGAACCTCAACAGCAGTAGTCCTAGAGACAAGAGTGAAACACACGTGGCAAGCCGCTTGTAGTTCACTGAATCCCAACTGCAGAGAGTAGACAAGCATCTTGGCCGTGTGGGTGCGATTAATCTCCCTCAATTTCCCCAGAGTCGACTTCATAATATCGCCGAATTCCCCATGAAAATGAATGTAGTGCCTGTAGAGCGGTGCGGCCGATTTTATTGGCAGAATATTGTACACAACCAACTTGCAGAAACCTGCCAGCTGAATCCGCCGCTCATGCAGTGCCTCAAATTTCATGTTCTCGTCCTCTTCGTCCTATAGAATAAGACAAGGAACAAGGTATTAATCACATTGAATCAAATACTCTTCAAAAATGATTCTGCTGGTCAATATCTAAATACATCATGTTAATGGCCCTATTGTTACTGGTAAGATTGTGAATTCAACTTGCTGCAGCCAGTGAATTGAATCGACGTAAAGTCGGAGAGCATGAAAATCCAAAGCAATATGAATGTACTCTCACAAGACCCAAATTGCCAAGCCTCTTATCACAGCGACTGTCTGACACACGACAATTAATTACCTTTACATATCCGATGGAAAAATGTTTCAGGGGCACAAATCCCTAAAATGGAGTAAATGACACCTAGACCTTCATCCATTTATTCAATAAAAAGTTGAAGACCAAACCAGATAGGAATAAAGAAGTGTAAAACAGTTTAAACTGCTCCCATTTCCTTCTATTTGATTGGCTTTCCGGCAGTTTGAAGTCCCTGATTAGGTCAAGCAATGCATACTTTTGAATGAATGAATAAGTATAACTTGTACATTAGTTGATGCGATATGTTCAACTTTTTTCCGTATGTTATCTCTATACAAAAATAAATGACTTACATCTACAAAAACAAATGTCTCGAGAAATCGAACAAGTCCAGCCTCAGTAGAGGCATCAGGAACATAAGCGAGAGACTTGATACTCGGTTCCGTGGTGGCAATATGGCGAGAGAAGGCGATCAGAAGGTCACAGAGGGAAAGATAGGCCTCAGCGGCAATCCTCTTGTCCTCACAGGCCACCCACCTAGTGCACTGGGCCATGTATCCATCTAACATCTGACGGAGCTCGTCCACTTCAGACTAAAGGGTAGGACGAATAGTGTTAACTGTTTTATCAGAGTGATTAGAATCCAGAAGACTGGAGTATACCTGGGGAGGATCGGGCTCACTGACACGAGCCAATCGCCAAAGGAGAGATTTGGCACAGCAAGCAATGGCCTGGGTGATGATCTCAGCAGTGACTTCATGAGAAGCACTACTGACAATCTTGAAGAGACTCTTCCAGAGGTCCAAACCATTGAGGTCGTGACAACAGAAGAATGCATAGATACGTTTGAGAGCAGAGACAAGGTGGAATTCATCATCATCATCGGGTTCATCACCTTGTTCGTTAAAGTAGCTGAGAAAGGCACGGCGGTAAAGGTCGGTGAGTCGGTCTAGCAGAGTAGCTCGCACCGTTTGACAGTTAGCTGCTATACTCAGGTCATCTTGACACAAGACTTCGTATACTCGCGAACAGGCCAACAACGTCTCAGGGTCTGTGTGCCGCTCCACTATCCGCTGCAAACAGAAAAACGATCGTTATAAACAGTTCACGGTATGAGCCAGCCCCCGCCCCCTTGTGGTGCCGTGAGATAACATGAGTCTGCGCAAGAGAGGAGTGGTCAATGCAGGCACTGGATTCTGGGCTGAACCTTAATCTATCAATCGTTATTACAAATTAGTCATCATGATTAATAGCACATTTACAAGCTGCGGCTTGACAAGCTAACCTGGCAAACGCGTCTAATTGATCTCTACGCAGGATCGACTGCTAGACGTTGGATTGAAAAAAAAAAAAAACTACACGAGATCCTAGACATTAAGGTGCGAGTCGACAAGAGTATGGCCAAAACGACACCTTCAAAGGCTGTCACTCATTTCTTCGACTAGAATAATGGAATGAAAGAACTGATATAAATGAGTAAAATTAATGTAAACATGTAATCTTTATGCGCTGAGGATTAATAACTCATAGGCACTAAAACTGATGATAGTTTCAAAATTACAACCCGAATATGAAATAAGAGAACGCCTTTGAGAGGGACCACAGCAGTGAATTCGCATTCTACTTGAAAATGATTTTAAATAGATCGGCGGGGGGAAGGCGTCTTAAAATACGAATACAATCGGAAGGCGACTTTCCTACTAACCAGGATAAGCATTTACAGGATATAGTACCTTAAATAAAGCGAACATTAAGGAGATTCAAAATAAAATTCAATCTTTCAAGAAAAATGGTCTTTGCTATGAATAGATCAAAAAAAAGTCATTTTTGACCCGAGTTAGAATGGCAGTTCTAAAGCTGAGAGTGAATCCAATGAACGAATGCTACTTTCATGAGAAACAATAATTAATATGAAACATTTAAATGTGATATTATCAGTAGTTTGAATTCACAGACTACGGATTGTTAGGGATGGAATGCTTCCGAGCAGATTAGTCTACTAATAAAAAAGAGCTTCGTAGTGGGAATGCACATATAGAGAAGGATCAGTCGCAAAATCTCCTAATTATAAAATAGAAGAATGATTTGAGTCGAGAATCTTAGACTTAAGTCAGCTAATTGAAAATGAAAAAAGCAGAGCATTCCCATACCTCAACACACTGAAGAAGAAGATCAAGCTGTCGTTGATGTCTTCCAGTGGTGTAGATTTCGAGATCCATATAGCGAGGAATTTGGAGGAGTGAGGTAGCGCGTTCAGCAGATTCACCGAAACGCGTGAGGAGAGGATGGAGAGCGGGAATCATCGCCTCAGACATCCGTGCTCGCGCTTCTGCCAGAGCCTTTGCTTCACGAGCTGAGAGCACTCCACCCCTTCCAACCCGAGGAATTGCCGTCTCACCTGCACCTAACACCACTGTCGACGCTGAATGTGACCCAGACTGAAAATGAAGAAATGAGACGTATTAGACGGAAATAAGCGCTTGGAATCATCAATACAAACAAGAGATACTACAACTGACTTTCAGCAACAGAAACGTTTGGATCATTTCGCTCCACATTAACGGGGTAAATAAAGGTCTTATTGGGTTAGGTTTCCAGTCAACTAACGAACACAGCGTCTCTTCACCGACAGCAATGGAAGAACCTAGGTGAACAGGCATATAGGATGTTTGACACGGACAAAAATAGCGGATACAGAACTAGAGTAGCAACGGTAGTAAAGCCTTCATTACCAACAGAGATAATGTACTCGATATTTGAGCGAAATTAGATGGATGGAGACCCCGATATCGCGAAAACTAATTGGCAACTCCACTATCGAGTTGAACAGTTAGACTCGTTAAAAATGTCCTTGAGGAAAATGGAATAACGTTGAGAATCAAACATTCGCTTTTGAAGTACATAGGAAATAAAAAACAAAATTAAATTTGACAAGAATCGAATTCGACCCCTGCAAAAGTAAACAATTCAACGATTTTTTTAGATTCGTGACCTTTGAACCATTAAATGTAATCGAATATTCACCTCGCCTTAAGGGATTCATGCAAAAAGCTGCATTGGAATTTAATAAGGAATTACTCAGAACAGAAAATCGTCTATTTCATTTTAAGCTGTACAGCCATTTAAGGGGTTAAATCTTTCTATTGTTTTCACACAGCTCAGATTTGGAAACTCAAGCAAGATGCAGAAAACATTCGTTTAATGCGCTTATGATATGAGCTTAATCAAAAAGGTGATAAGCAATGAGCAAACGTAGAGCTGCAGTTGATTTTAAAGTGGAATGATTCAATAAATAAACAGTTATATCGATTAGCCGATTGCACTCAATGTTAATTTGAAAATCTAAGCTTAATGCATGAAGCGACATCGATTGTTCGATGCGCCTAATTAAGTGCAAGCGAGAAGGGGCACAACTCACCTGACGACCAACGGGACTTTCGCCAGTGGCAGCCTGTTGCACACAGCAGACCATAATCTCAATAAGGCTACTCTCCTGATTGGCATCAAGCGGCTCCTCATTCTTGCCCGGTTCTTCAATTAGTAAGTCAATCATGGCCTCCCAATCGCGCAGCATTGGTGCAATTTCCCATAGACTGTCCACCAAGTATGTGGCGTGTTCATGCAACTCGCTTTCAATGAAAAACTGTACCAGATCCCGAATCAGGGGAGTATTCTCACTGCGCTTTTTACCCTTTCTGGTTCGCGTGATGGGGGCGTTAGCGTCTACCTCGAAGAGTTTGAGGGTCAAAAACTCGCCAGCTGCTTGAGCTAGTGGTCTATGGGTACAGTAAACCAGCTCATAAATGTTCTCGCAATCCTTGTCCTCCAGCTTCGATTCTGTGTGTCTATGGAGAACAATTTTATACATGTAAAGACGGAATGGGGGGCATTTCTATAGCCTCAGACTGGTCGATAATGACTATCTTGCTGGTTACTGATATCCCTAAGAGAATTTGCAAAAATAGCAAATACCATAATTGAATTTAAATGAAGATAAAAGCACAAACAGGCTATGCGATTCAGATCCAATTTACTCACTTAAGGATACACGAGACTACTTTGACTGCCTGAACGGCCACATCCAATTCCTTATCCA
Organism: Moniezia expansa; assembly: GCA_019097775.1. Lineage (NCBI taxonomy): Eukaryota > Metazoa > Platyhelminthes > Cestoda > Cyclophyllidea > Anoplocephalidae > Moniezia > Moniezia expansa. The sequence goes on from JADFDV010000097.1 coordinate 2,586,729, forward strand.
ACGTCATATCAACCAGCCTTTGTTTGAAACGCGAGGTAAACAGACACAAATTCGATACATAGTTTGGATCATCGTATAGAGGTTGGAGAGCACGGAGACATTGAAGTCGAACTTCTCCGATTCGGTCATAAAGCGTCCAACCAATGTACTTCAAGTAACCATCGTCGAGAAACATTGCAGGATAGCATCGCATCCACACGCCGATTTCGGCTATGCAGATAGCACGTATTTCCGGTTGACTGTCACGGTAGCGATGAATGAAGACACCCTTGAATAGCATAACCAGCATCTCCTTCACCTCCTTCATATTCTCCTCCAGCTCTTGGCGACGGGTCATGAGGACATCTAGGCGGTCACTTACGGTTCCGGAGCGTCGGCTGGTTGTTGCGGCACCTCCACTTCGAGACCGCTCGGTTTCATACTGACGCTGAGTATTATCACGATTTATACTCACATTAAGAGCGACGTCAACTAAGGCTGTCATCATTTTCATTGCAGCTAACGTGCTTGTATGACGAAATGCCCGAACCTGAGGCGATAAAAAGAGAGCGAATGAGAAGTAGAGTTAAAATTAATGTTTGGGGGTTCAAAACTCACAGGAGAATCCGAAAGACCAGTGAGAAGGGAGCCGATTTGCTCGACCATGCACTGATCATAAATAATGCTATATTGGCATTGACGGATTAGGACTTGAATGAACCCCATAAAGTTTGTACGGAATTTACGCCACATGGGACTAGATTGGACTAACGGGTATTCACCGGAATCCTCAGCAAACTCTTCCGTCATCCGTTTGATTATTTCGGTATGACTGAGGTTATTGTACATATCCAGAGAGACTTTACCTTTGCATCCAGAACAGGAGATAAAGAACTGTACTAATTCCAACATGGCCGGAGCTCGGTCAGTTTTGTACTGTTCAATCCAATCATCAACTAGGGTTTGAGGGGAAGCACGACCCGAACGAATTGCCCCGAAAAGGGTGTGTTCTTCATCATCGGGAGCCGAACCTCTTCCATCTATGCAACGCAATACCACATTGGAAGACACAAAAACTCAAAAAGATACAATCAGAAAGTGCTTACCATTATCCGCTCGGGGAAGCAGCGCCGGACGACCCCTTCGCTTTTTAGCTGGTGGAGGGCCGATATTTGGTGCGGCCTCCTTAGGGCCGTTTAGGGACTCTGCTGTATTGGGATACTGAGTTTGGTGGGGAACAGCTGATGCGGAATTGTATTTTTCAGCAATCGATATAGCTCCGTAATAAGAATGAGTTATTTCTACATCCTCACGATTTTGAGGGGATCGATTGTGCGTGAATTGGGAATAGTACTGTTGATGAGCGGTATGATAGCTCGATTGCGTATTGTCCGCCTGACTATACATCCCAACTGAAATGTCGGAAACGGATTGTGCATGATGCCCTGGAATGGAGTTGACGCCGTGTTCGAAATCTATGAGAGTTTGAGCAAATAATTCAATTACCCGTCGCATTCAGTGGATGCTGTATTTGCTGCTCCTGAGAGTTTTGGCCATGGAAATGCTGATCAGATGAATTTGGATGAGGTGGCTGCTGTGGATACTGGTTCATAATCTGCAGACCAAAAGCTCACTAAGATTGGATTGTCATAAACCCATTGCATGACACGCAACAAAATATGAATCATAATAAAAATAAAACCCATTAATTATAACTAAGATAGTGTAAAAAGTCGAAAATGCATCCATCAGGTTATAAATGGTACAAAAGGCTGGCACTAATGCACGGGAAAAAAAAAACAAAAGAGGCGGAGCAAAAATCGACTAAACATTATTGGAGGGCTTAATATCGGTTCCAAAAGGTAATATTTTCTCATACCGGATCCGAAAACCATTTACCTAAGATATGTCTTTAATGACATCTAGCATAAAAAGATATACGAGATTACCAGTTGTAAATCTACATCCAAGGACGCTGCCATATTAACTAATTTTAATAAGACTGATCAATGGTGGGCTTAAACAAATAGCGAAATGAAGTTACTGAAGCACGAGTTTCTTTACCTTGTCCGAGCACTTTCCATTTTAGTAACTAATTAAGAACTTATCTAGAACATGCCGAAAAAAGAAGGGTATGAGTGGAGGCTCAGTTACGGTACTTGCAGCAATATGTGTATTGACAATAGCCAATTAATATCATAAATGTTTCGTTGCTGATTCATGAAATAAACTGTGTTGAGCAGTTAGCTAAAATAAATTAGGTTTTTTATAAGTTCGAGAAATTTAGCTATTAACTTTTCAACTGCTTTATAACCGATGAATTATCATTTATGCAAATTTTCACTATTTCAATCGGCCAAGATACTTATAGGAAGAACGAGTTTTTATAGGCTTCAAATGAGTTACACAGAAAATTTCTTTGTTTTCGTGGTATATTGTTGCATTGCTGCAGAATGACAGTGACAACTACAAGGACTAATGCGGGATTAGTAATACCGATTTTTAATGGCTGAAATACTGCAAAGCTTGGAATTTGTACCATCAAAAGGGAGAATTTGAGTAGATTTAATTTTATCAATGTGCTCATAGATCTGATTTGAATTTTCCTTTGGTGCCCCATGTTAGGATAGCATATGAAATCTTAGCCTTGCCTTCAACCTCCTTATATAATCCTATATAGAAGCTCCATGTTAAAGCTGAATACTCGATTGGGAATTATTTGCGTTTAAGGCAGTCAAAAATTGAATATTCAGGTAAATCCATAGTCGTGCGAGCAGTGAATTGTTTCTTTGTGAAATGCACCTATTCAACAAGTTACGCAATAAAATTTGCTATCATAAACCAGGAATAATGGTATTTATTAGTGTAAAGTTGAACGCGTATATGCATTAACCGGCTTATCCCCATGCATTCATTCCACTATAGGCCCTCAGTATTCATTTATGCTACAATTGAAAACAAAATCTCATTATTTTTTTGCTTTATTACCTGGTTTAAATGTGAGATAAGAGGATAGCAAAAACTGTTTCTTTTGTTTTGTTAAGTCAACCTGTATAAATTCCATCTACTATTGGCTTAGACCGCATACTTGAATGCATCAGAGTGCGTCTTTACCGGAGTCGTGGTGTTATGTAATAGTATCTTAGATTAAAAATTTGACCCCTTACACACTATGCTTGAAGAACGTTCGCAAGAAAACAATGTAAAATCATCATTCTTCTCCCTATCTTCTCCGTATCAATTGGATGTCAATTCCGTTTATCGACCTAAATATTCCACTCTCATGCTTGACAAACCATTTAGCAAGCCATTTTATTCTCGTCATGATAGAGCATCAATGGAAGAGACTAACATGACAGCGAACTCTTATGACTCTGCAACGCCACCTGAGGGATCCAATTCTGAAAAGCATTCACGGGATTCCACACCTGAATTCAATGTTGGGTCGTCATTCCCAGCAACGGAGGATAAACAAAATAAGGAAAATTTTTCTCTTAGCCCTGAAGTCTTGATTAAAGATTCTATTTCTCAGAACGAATTTCCGTCTGGAGATAACAATGAAGATTCAGTGGAAAATAGGTCACAGCCCTCATCCGCGATTGAGAATCCATCTAGTGAACCCCGCATGGATGCTCCAGCTGAGAAACTGGATGCAATTCCACCTTATGTTTCAACTCCATCCCGTGTTTTTGAGTTGTCTAGGCTAAATACGCATTGCACTACCGTTGCTCCCTCACTAATGGAACTGCCTCCCTCCGTTTATCTTCCGCCCTTCCATCCACTCCAGCAAGTCATTCTGAATCCAAGTGTGGCAGCATTTGCGCCAACTCCAATTGAGTCTCTTGCGAATCCCCTGTTTGTTTCTCAAATACTCCCCCAGGCGCAGCAGCAACAACCAAGAAAACAATTCCCTAGATCCAAGAACAAACGTGTTAACAATCTCTCCCAACCAATGTTTCCAGAAAATGGCCTGTATAGATTTGGAGTCCCTCAAAATGGAACCGACAAAGAGTACTATGTGATGGTACACGTGGAGGCGGGAGCTACGTTTTCTATTCGAACTGGAGATCAGGAGCAACAAATTCCTGGTATGTTCTGTGGTGGTTATATGAAAACATACATTCATGTTACCCTTTGTTGCAGAATATAACGACCTCGCGTGACTTCTACTCAAGCCCTTTTAAAATCTTTAATATCTTCAGGTCAGATATATCTATTTCTGGGCGTACTTCGCTGCTTAATCTCTTTACGAATAAGTATAATACATGCGTACTCTTATGTCCAAGCACGCGCTAAAATAAGCACACTAACGCGAAAGCACTACCTTTTCAGAATATATTTAAAAGAATACATACAAGCGCAGAAATTATTCAATTTTTGTTCCTTTCTTTGATGTTATTTAAACAATGGCTCGGTAGCTGGTCAAACTGGCTTAGCAGGTGTCAAGATAGCGAAACTCCAAACTCATCGACTCCTAAACAGAATGCACTGAGAAGGCGTACTTTTGAATTCCACGCAAGGGGAATACTAATGTATTGTACCACAGCCCACTATTTACCATAGGGATCATAGGAGAAGCCAGTTAACTGGAAAACGGACTTAGGTCACACTAATTGCAAATCCCGATGAAGTCGATCTTTGCTACCTAAATCCTCCACCTCCGGCATATTTTTGTAAGATCTCTTTGAACTATGCTACTTCTTGACCATTTCAATGTCTTTGGTATCTCCATCTGTAAGCCAGTTCGCATCATTGCTATGCTAAGAAATGCCATATCAGGGTGGGTATGAAGATGATTTCAGTCTTCCATGAAATTCAATCTTGTTATCTCTGAGACGCCACCATTTTTTCGCCTCTCTCTCTGCCTCTGATAGTGCCTGCAGATGCACAGACCCACCGTCTGCATTATACTCTGAATAAAAATTGTCATGGAGCGTAGATATAAGTCATGGTGCTCTCATCATCACTACCTTTATGGTCGCCAAATGGACCATCAAAAAAGTTTGAGCTCATGCACCTCATGCTCTATAAGAGACTTTTTTCCCTAGGTCCAGCGACAGTACGATTAGTGGTAAACAACGGTCCTCCACTACCTATGTCAATGCAAGTTCCTCCCGGTCACTTGGTCCAGCAGATTGTGGACGAAGATGGCATTTTAACTCATCTCATTCTCACGCCGATTTCGCCCTACCATCAGTACAGGTTGATAGGCCCTGTTGAGAATGCGATTGGCAATTCTAACCTCTCTTGCCCTCCAAATTCTGTGTCTCCTACATCACGTCTCCCTCCACGACTCTTCATGCCCGGCAACGCTGGTGTCAATGTGATCATTAACCCAAAAACCGCACTTGGTCTGGCATTGGCCGGACCGACTTGGCCAGCAGCTGGTACCTCCATTAGATACCGATGATAATACTCAGGCTCATACTGAAAGAAAATTTCTAAAAAAATTGTCCTAGGGACAGAGAAGGCACCTTGGTCATTCCTTTGTAGACATGCATGGGTTTCGAACCCGTGCCTTCCGAAGGGTCATAAGCGTACGCGGGCGTAACATTACCGTCACAAAATAAATATCAGATGACATTGTAAATCTTTACGATAATAGAATGTTATTTGATTCTTGCGAACAATTCTTATCTAATGTCTTATTTTAGGAAACAGTAAGAAATGCAATCCCTTATTGACTGTTTATTTGAAATTCTAGCCGCAATCGCTCCCCCATTTCCCTTACAAATTGCACCGATGAATCTAACGTCGTCAGCGACGGATGTCATCCCTGCCACTTCGACGATGGCAGCAGAGATGACGATAGCAGAGACCAATGCGCTGCCTCAACCTCTGGTCGATACGAGGTGCAAGCCGATCGGAGGAAAGAATGAGGTACTCGAAGAGGTGTGTTTTACGCATTATAGTTCATTTTCTGTGAAACGTGGGCCGAAAGATTGGGATCTCAGTCTGTTATTGACGGTGCATATCTCTAGAAGAGATAATACTACTAAAATGGTCAATACGGAGGAGTTCGATTCCAATCTCTCCTATAGAGAAAGCGGTGCCCCGCTCAAAACAGTCTCTACTAGCTCTTCACTTATATATAGGGTGTCTGATTTTTTTGGATTGCCTATGTATTTACGCAAAGTTATTGTCTGCAACGTTTTTTTTCTAGCGATTGATGTCCCATTGCTTTTGTTGTAGGCGAATATTTATTCCTTTATGAATTATTGACCGTATACGCCACGATAGTTATGTCCTCTTACCATGGGGCATTTTCACCATTTTCACCATGTTTGATACCATAAAAAGAAGTCGTTTGTGTAATCTTCAGTTCCTAAGTGAATGGCTGAATAACTGGTCTGGTAATTTAGCCTGGCCGCTAAAATGTCCCTTCTTTAGCTGTATTTCACTAGTAGGATATGAAAAATGGCTATTCAACCGTTTACTCCAAGTACGCTTGTTCAGGCGAAACTCTAGCATGAGAGTCGGTCTTTCAACGGTAATGGACGTAGTCTTGGTGAGCATCACTTCATTGAAAACGAAAGAATTTTTCTATTATTGGCTTTGGGAGGATGAAGCAATCAGTAATTAAGATATGATGCCTCCTTTTGTTTATTACTTCGCTTCTCCCTAATCTCACTTTCAAACAACAACTTCCCTCGTCATCTTTTAGAAAGCTACACTTAGCATTTCTCTTCGACGCGATCTCTTCTCGATAGGAGAGTCACTTTCAGCCTTCTCTTTGAAGACTAAGGTACAACAAACGTTGGCGATTTCCGCCCTTAGGCCTCAAGGTATCGGGATGACAGGAATCAGTAGCGATACTACACCCTAGATTAATTAAAAAATCGTTTAACTGACGAACAAACCTCGTATTCTGACGGTAAAGGGTGGAATGATTGAAGACCCGTCCAGAGAGGTGGTGCCACTATTTCTCCATATGAGCATGGTGATAAAATTAAACTGCAACTGTCACAACATATGTTTATGTGGCTTCTGGTGGGATAAGACAGTTGACAATAGTAAATTGAAGATGCATTCAGAGTAGACAAAAGGGAAGGAAAGTCGACGGTAGAATTGACCCAGCCTATAAGCTCTCACTACATTCCGTCCATCAACTGGGTCACCAGACTTTATATTTTCCCGGAGAATTTGGAGATATTCTTTGACTAAATGTATTCTCTTTCTCAGAAGAAGGGTGACGGAGTGCTCACTGCTCAGTTTGTGATTTTAAGTCTGATATTAAGTCCAAATTCGGTTTTTTGATTTTTCGCCTCCAATTTGGGGTCTACTAACATTTGGAAAAATTAGAACTAAATACGTATTGTGACAAAGGATGCAAGTAATTGTAAACAGAGGAAACTCAAATATCGCGGTGAGTTACAAGATCAGAGAGGTGTGGGAATGAAAGTATCACCTATTTTCTTAGATTACTTTTTTCTATGGTTCTCTGACTCAGCCTCGAACTAACTTTCATACCTCGATATTCCTATGATGACGGACCATTCGCTTGGCTCCCTCTTTGTTGACTCACGTTTTAGACAGCGTTCGTGGTAAGTCGGATCAAGGTATGAATTTTGGCGGGTTAGTTTAACACTTCTGGGTGCATGCGCACGTTTTCTGCCTTCAGATCTTTAAGTGGTTGGAAATATCTCAAGCAAACTAGTGCTGTATGTACCGGTCCAAGTCGTTGAAAATTGGCGTTTTGGTTGATTTTAAACCATATTGTCATTACCAGCAATAGGGAGAAATGTCTTCTGCCCACTTTTCATTTGCCAGATCTTTTCTGTTAATCCACTTACACTTTTGCTGATAACTGGCAAAAGGCATTAAGAATGTCAAGTGTCTTATTAAAAAACTGCATCGCCAATCGTCATCTCATTTTTGATCTTGGTTTGGCCTTGCTCGCTCTCTGGTCTTGCACTTTCATGCAGTGCTAACTTCGCAATATCCAGGAAGTTACATTGTGCTCAAATATTGGTTCAATCAAGCGACCCCGAGGCCGGTATGTCAGTTAGTGTCAAAATTACATTGTTGAAATAGGAAGTTTTGCTGACCTTAGGGTTAAATTTTAACCGATTAACCTCATTGGAATCAGGAAGAACAACGATAATGGGCCCAGAGCTCCCGTTGCAAGTTTATTTGCAGGACGGAGTCGCTTTCTCGAACTACGCAATTTAAATTTCACGCCCAGATAAGTTTATTTGCCTTTCTTACGCATATGATCTTCGTTTAAAGTGAAAATTAAACAAATGACGCCGCGTTGACCATAAGCACACGCACACACGCCCACAGAAAGGGGCAGTGAGATCACATGAGAGGCGTTTTCCAGATTCAGATCGACAGTGACTAAACTACGTCCAAATGGGCAAATCGGCGAAAATCCTACTTTGGCAATTTCATTAACTTTCTCTTCTAGAGAGTGCGAGGGTCCGTGTTAAATGGCTTCTGGTAATGGGTGTCCGTTTAATCACAGTATGCACCCGCCTACTAGCCAAGTTGGTCATTTTAAATCTGCTATTTATGCATGAATGTAGCAGTACTGCAGCCCGTTTTGTAGCAGTACTGTAGCCCGTTTGATCGTCAGCCTGCTCATTATCGTTGAGGTCGCGGTGCTTGTAAGTGAAGGTTCATCTATGCCGTTTCATATGTCTTTTTCAGTTAATGTAGTATCACTTGTCGTTTACAACCCTTATTCTCTTGTTGCTCGTTTCTCTGTGGGAAAAATTGCGTGGGATATTCATTGCATTTAACTTGCGGCTTCCTCAATCAACCCGGTCCATTAGTGCATAAACGATTTGTGGTACATGCCACAAATATATCGTATTCATAGCTAACCTTAAATCTCAACGTCACCCTAAAGTGCATCGTAATATGCTCACCTGTTTGGCACCCGTTCTACACTAAATTACATCGTGAGGCTAGTTTGAAACCTTGCTATGCGAGTAACTTCGAAGTGCAGATTGTCTCCGTCGGTTTTGGTGTCCACCAATGCATATCGAGTTGTTTGAATGACCACTGGCAGCTGTCAGTCTACAAAAGATGAGCAAGTGAGTAGTTCTCAAATAGAGGGCAATGAGATCTTTTCCCTCCTTCCGAGATGAGAATCTGAAGATAGTTGTCTTCACTTAGAGCTTGGGTTTCATTTTCGTTTTCAGTATTGTCTTTGCGAATAAACTCAACCGAAACCCCCTTTTTCGCATTAATGTCAGCATACTGATTTGCTCATTGGATGTTCTGCCTGCCCAATACCACTCATTTTTACTCCTTTTTATTTTCCAAAAAGTATGAATTTTGATTAAATTCCTTTTTTTGTTCTGAAGTAGTTCTCCCCTTCAGGCGCTGGTATGGTAAAAGCCTTCACTAATTTTTGCGCCTGTTCTTCATTAAGTTCAATGTGAAGCCCGTGGATTTCTATTCAATAGAATATCTGCGCGATAATTCGTTCGAAAATCGGGAATCCGAGAATCGCCTTACCGACCTCATTCCAGTCAAATTAGACGATTACCGAGCAATGATTCCACTTATACACTTGTTTATTTTCGTTTACCTACGCTTGTGTTTGGGAAATATTTGATCCGAGTGGGAATAAAGCAGTAACTCACTGGCTTCAGTGGAACCTAGTATTACCTCTAAAAGATAGGTTCCTTACTAAAATATGTGAAAATACTGGGCTCATGAGAATAATAGGCAAGTAATAGCTAAGTTGCTGGAAGTTGAACCGATCAACCCCTCCTCTTCCCACTTTACATTGATCACTAATCTAACATCGCTATATAGTCAGGTAGGTAACTTTCACTGGAGACGGGCGACCTTCTAAAACGTTTTAGCCATCAACATTAGTTGTAGTTCAGCCTAGCAGCTTTCTCTCCCCTCTTCCAGGAGTGTGGCCTAGGTGAGCCACAATGACGGAGTGGTATTCATGCGTCACAGCGCGCCACCTTTATGCTCTTAACTTCTTTGCAACTATTTGAGTTCAGTTGGCTGGCTGTGACTGGCTATATGGCTACTCGATCAGCCGAGAGAGATAAACAGGTGTGGATTGTTGGGGCAGGCAGGCATCTCCACACTCCAGCGTACTCTCGCCTACATTGTCAGTTCAGCTTGTCAAGCTCGTCGAGCGGCCAGTCAGCCATTTAAAACCTATTAAGGTTGAGCAATTCTATGCTTATTACTGTTGACTTAGTTTATTTCCTATTTTATTCCCTGTAATGCATCGAAATGGGTTGCTTACAGCTTTTGGCATAAAACTGTTGCTACATTTCAGTTAACCTTGTGGTATATTTAAATCAATCTGCCATTTCCTCAGCCAACAGTCCCCTTCAAGGCATGACATTTTCAGCTCAAATAACAAGCATAAATCGATTTCTCTGTACTTCGGAATTGGATACTATCAATCGGGGTTAGTTTTGGGGTAAACTTATCATTCCTTTTCGGTAATTAAATTACCTTTAGTTTTTCAGTTGCTCATGGTAAGAAACCGAAATCACTATCAAAACGAGACCGCTATGTTGCTTGTAAACTACGAAACTCGGAAGTCGAGGTTCGGGTTGGGGAAATAACCTTGTCTCTTTCAGAGAAAAGGCAGCATTCTTAAACTAATAGTGGGTATGGTCTTCGAGACTCAACATAATTAGAAGAATAGAACATAGAAAAGTCGCAGCGCTCTGAAATAGCTTCAGTATTTCCACTTTCCTTTTGTTTTCGCATTGGGACTACCATCGAGTCTCATTTATAGACGGCCAATTTCTACCCTTTGAAAACTTTGGCTGGATTATTGTCTTAATATGTTACAATCCCGTCCTTTCGATTCCAGATAACTGGCAGGTCTCAGCTGGCCTCAGTAAATTCTTCATCCGCTTCCGCTCGTTCCAAGAAGCAATCATCAATTTCTTTGAACAAGAAAAAGCCAACATCTGAGGTCGAAGTCACCAAGACTTGGACCAAGAAACTTCGAGAGACCTCTTCCAATGACATAAGTGAGAAGACCTCCTCTACGAAACCACACAAATACAATGGGGGAAACAGCAGCATTAACGATAATCTAAATTCCAAAATTCCTTCACTTCTACGAGACGTACGTGTTAAGAGTCCTATCCGCTCTTTTTCTTTTTGTCAGTTAGCAAATAGGCAATACTTCAACCTCCCCGTCTACCCGATGGGATCCAAAGTTCTCTGTATAAAATTGACGAGATTACCCAAATATAAACCCCTCAAAGCTAAATTCTACTTCTTCTACACATGTATGTTCCATTTTCCAAAATAGCTTTCTAAACCTTCAATTGCATTGATTCTCACATAATTGAAACTATCACTGGCACAACTTTGGAATCCTCACAAAGTTCAGTAGAATCAGTTTAGATTGATCGGGTGTAAGGTATTCAAAAAATCCTTCTCCATCCTCCTTTTCAAGTTTCTTCTGGGAATAAATTGCTAGTAACTTCAGCTGCTTTAAGCTGTTGAGACCCGTAGTGCCGCCATGGTGTTTTCAAGACGGTCATAAATTACACTACTCTACCCTGACGGAAGGAATTCCGTTCAAAAGAGGTAGGTGAATCAACAAACTACGTAAACCCCATATACCCACGCTACCGCTATCTTATTTCCCGAAGGATCAGCAGATAATCGTCAGAATAAAAAGCTTCTTCCTTTTCACTCGCATGGTGAGATGTTAACGTTGGAATAGCGTTAATGCAACGTAGGAACTGATCTCTTTCAAAGACACCAATTATTTAGACCCATATATTGTCCTTTTTGCCCTAGAGAAGCACCTGATTCTCTCATAATCTCATCTGATTTGCATGCACTGATCAAGGCCGTACCGCTTGTACTAGTCACTTGAATGAAGTTGAACATTCCACAGTCCCAGTTTGTTTAGAATATTGTCTTTTGTCTTTCAGGACTATTCATCGCTTATTGTTGGCGAAATTGATGACAAAGTGACAATGGAAACATCGCTTCAGGACCCTGAAGGTATTGTCCCATCTGAGGACACCAGTTCTTCTCAACGCACCGCGAAACCCGTGAATGTCGTCCGGCCGACTAATGGAGGTGAGTCTAGGTCCCCTAGTCTATCAGACCATGGACTGTAACGCTGTTGGCAATGCTAACTCTCTATGATTCTCACCATTTTTATAATTTCTCAATTACCCTTTTTGATTGCGGGTTTAAAGGGAAATGGAGGTGAGGCAAGTCTGGCTAAATGAAATGAATTTAAGAGGGCGATTCACTACTCTAAAATTGGTCGGATTCGTGCAACCGATTTAGTGATTGGTCTTCGTTGTTGTTTATATTTCCATGAAGCTTGCACTTAATCGGCGTCCGTCATAGCCACTAATAAGCGATGAGAGAAGTGGTACCTTTAAAGACATAAAGTGTCCAGGACTCTTGAGCCCGTATGATGAATGGGTTTTCTTCCAGCTTTTCTGCTGAGCAATACTATATTCTGGTTGCCTGTGATAAAATATGAGAATCACATTTGCTATTTTTGCCGTACATTTAAGGAACTTGCCATTATTGTTTTGCGTCTCCAATTACCTCTGCTGTTTACTTGGACACTCAAATTCTTGCCTACATTGTTTATGCTTGATTACGAGATTCATGTCCTACGGTCTTCTTTTAGACAGTTTAATTACTGATGCCTAAAGCTGTTTTTATCAATTTCGAGTGGTTAATCTGGTCGCCTCAAAAAAACAGACGCATTTTGAATGCTATGTTTGAAAATCTGCCGGAAATTCGAGTCTCTTAGTGCCAATGAACTTTCGACAAGCTTTTAATTACTCCTATTCTTAGAGGCTGGAGTTAATAAGCTCAGCAGTTATTTAGTCAACGATTGAATTTATCGTTCATATAATGTCACCTTTATTTGATTAGGCTAGCAAGGCTGGTCGCCCAAACCGTATCTCCTTCCCAGATTCACTATCAAGGTTGATATGCTGGCTCCGAACCCCTGAATGCATCGCTTCCTGTCTCAGGTAAATTAAGTCGTCATCGTATACAAAAATTCAGGCCTTGAATTACACACATTATTTAACTAACGGGTGCGTCTGACTGTGCCAGAAGCTCTGATAAATCTCTAAAATCTAGGATTTCGGCAGTTAGGGTCCTAACAGTCCAAAAGTGTAAATACATGGATCTTCGTCACATAGAGCCATCTCGATAAAATTTGGGAAAAGGAGCAGCAATAATGAAAAGAAGGATGTACTGCTATACTTTGACCCGAGATCCGTACTTATGTTGTTGATGATGTTTCACCTGCAAATGTCAAGCGAACACCTAGTTATAAACAAACCTGTGCGTCGTTTCGAGGGGGAAGAGAGACCAATCTGTTTTTTTTGTTCCACCACTTCCATATTTTGCTCCACATGTTTATTGCAAAAGCTGGAATGTTCAACTCCTCTCTGCCTTGTAAGAAATAATTACTTTGGTTTTTAACCTCTCATTCACTTTCTGGTAGATCCGGAATTTATTGCTCAGTTTTAAAGTGACAATTTGCAATCAGCTGAATCAGTTTTAATCTCCAACCGCAGTCTTTGAAGGTTAACTAATACTGTTAGCGTACTTAAGGCAGCGTTGTGCTGTTGACAGACCTCGCCCTCCATCAGTGGTTTAGCATTTGGAGAAATTCGCACTTCCAGTGTTCCTGTATATTTTCCGGCGTAGGTCCTTTTGGAAGTTTGGATAGATGCACACTCAATTTTATATTGATGCAGGAAAAATCCTCTAATTAACATAATTTAGAAGCCTTACCTAGCATTTCTGTCTAAAAACTTATCCGGCAATGTATGCAGTTCAGTTCCGACTGCCACGTTAATGTCGTCATGGAGTCATCAGCATGAGTTAATCAGCATCCTTCTCATCTGCGAGTGTCCATCACGAAGCTTAGCAGTGTGGATTTTTTGACTAATTTGTATATTAACTATTATTCATATCAACTCGTGTGCATGAATGTATTTTAGCGTCCCATTCATCTCTCCACCCAAAGGGTATCGGCTCACCAAAAAATTCAAAATCGAATTTTAGACCTTGGTACCTTGGTCATTTCCTAATGACGTTCCTTTCTTATCTTGTTTATTAGCATGTGGTTAGTGTGAATGAATAAGTGTAAATATTAGGGATTCATGTCTTGGTTGTCTCCTAGTGATCGTTCCTTTAGCGATGCACAATCTTGATAGATCTCATAACTCCTACAAACTCCTTCTTTTTTTAAAAAGCGGTGTGAGCGCAGCCTTTAAATACTTTCCAAGTAGATGTTAGTGATTCAATAGTTTTCTTATATTTTCTCGCGTGTGAGTAATAAGTAATGTTAATCAGACTGTCCGGTAGTCTTTCGACTAAAACGATTAGGTTTCAAACCAATAGAAATTCATTGAAGAACGTTTTATGAATAAACGCAAGCCTGTATTTGTCTTATTCTGTAAATACCTGTTTGAAAATTCCATTAACTCTCACCATCACCACAATAAGTCCAAGCCCATATACTCTCCATCTCCATCGCCACCTTTAAAGTGCTCTCCTACCTTTCGGTTTCCGCAGTTCGGATGAGTATTAGAATCTGAAAAATGGTACGATCAGTCGTGACATGTGCATTTTGTCAGGACTTCCAAAATTTTTCTCATTTCCTAAAGGCGTTAGAAATCATACATGAGTTTTTTCTTACAATTTCGGAATAAGACGTGAAAACTTGTCATGGCTATAGGCTTCGTAGCGCCTCTCATCGCAATACTTCAGCGCTTTATGATTCTTGAATTACGTCCTTTCATTTCCCCTTTTTTTCTAATTTATAAAGAAAATTAACAAATGTTATTTCAAACTTGTTGATTAACGCAGATTTAACGCAAGTGATTGGCTTTATTGTTTGATTTGATTTTTCCTGCTAGAATTTTGAAACCGATTTGTTCAAATTAGTAGTCCCTTTACTAACGATTGCCTCCAGTTAACTTAGTTTACCTTCTACTAACACTTAACCTGAGATCCCCATTATCTGAACAGATTATGTTAAGTTCGCGATTTTATAGGCTAATTAAGAATTTAAGAACCAAAAATTTTGACCAAAAGACAGGTTCACCGTTTCCTATCTACATTCGGTTTGCTTCGATTCCTGCAGTGCAGTTTATGACTGGTACTAATGATGGACAGCCTTGCCTTGAAGCGACCTTCCACTCGAGAACCTTCTCCCATCCGTGATTTGTTAGATGTCAATTTAAAAATTTTTCTAACAAGTATTCGAGCGTTTAAGTTTCAGACTAATTGTTGATCCTCTTGCAAGGGAGCACTTCAGCTTTTGAAGAGGTGCTCACATCTTAAATCGCCTTTGTTAAATCAGTGGTCTTGTTTATTTTGGCGTCTTTTTGTTGAACCTACCGATATCTTGTTTCATCAGATTTGTAAATCTAAGATCATCATCCAAATATATTATACGCAGTTATAAGACGACTAACGTTCACTGGATACTTGACAGTAGTGAAGGTTCGGAGAGCCTAATCTTTCATGGTAAGTGACATTATAGTTTAGAGCAAAAAGGTTCTCGGTAGAACAAGCGAATTCCCTATCTTTCTTGTGATTGTTTTGGAACAATACACAAAAGTTAAAATTTAGAATAGTTTTTTTTTAAAGCGCAGTTAATAGAGAAAGCTGGACTACCCACCTGGGAACCCCAGAAAGGAAGCTGGGTCGGAAAATTTCAAATTTGCTCTTTTGATCCTTATTATAAAATGAGTTTATGAATTTAAGCCCGGACATTTTGATCTAGAACTTGCTAAATTTCACTGTTAAGCACTTTTACCACTGGTATTTTCCCCTTTAAACATAACTAAAACCACTTCGCAATCATATAGCGCTTGAAGTTCTACATATTTAAAATTATCGCATAATGGAATCTATCAACCATATAATCATTTTGATGCGTTTTTTGCCTCATTTTAACCAACCAAATGGAATTTCTTGTTAAGGACGACCATTTCCAGCAATGAATGGAGATCTTACTCCAGCTGAGGCCTGTGAGTTGAAAGCCACACTGAGCGGTCGAATGAAAAGTCAGTCACTAAACTCTTCTACGCTCTCGTTCACTTCTACCACGGCCGTCAACTGTACTATTAATCCCTCTGACAATGTCTGGACAGCCCGAAAACTAGCTGCTCTTAACAGTACTTCCGAGGCTCCCAACTCCACCTCTACTAACATGATACCCATTTCCGACAACAACCCTGATCAGCCGGGCAAGTCCGGAGTGAAAGCTTCCAAACAGACCGCTTCTTCCTTTGTTACAACAAAAGGCTGTACCACCTCCACCAACACTACTAAAAATACGGCTAGCAAGTCAGGTCCTTCAGATAAACGTAAAAAGGCCCCAAGCAAAAGCGGTACGTTTGATTAATCTGCACTGTGGTATTTTTGAAGAGGTGATTTCGCTAGCGTAGCTCTGTTATTTCTGACATTATGACCATTATTTATCATGCCTAGGGCCTCGATTTCTTCCCATTACACGAACACCGGCAGTTACTGAATATCACCGAGTTTCCTCATTCACACATTGCTGGTACAATGTAGATTCATCTTCTAAAACTCGAAAATAATGACTGCAAGAGGTATTCACTGGTAGGA